>JAMJFZ010000239.1:13315000-14675000 GCA_026225945.1 Cricetomys ansorgei | reverse complement strand
GTGCCTTCTGCGAAGGGAAGCCAAGGGCTCAGCGCTCAGGTGCTCTGCTTCACAGCTGTTCCTCAATGAAGAGAGTACAGACAGACAAGAACTAGGAACAAAGACCAAGAGAACGCTTATGTCCTGCTGGAGCCAAATTAAAAAGCCTTATGTGAATGAGCCAGCAAGGTGAAGTATAGTGGTAGATCCCTACAGTCCTCGCCATTGGGAGGCTTAAGCAGGAGGGTTACAGGTTCAATGCCAGTCTGAGCTATGAAGGGAAAATTGGAATCCAAAAATCAAGACATTCTGATTGGTATAAGATGAAATCTCAAAGTTGTTTTGAATTGCATTTCTCTTACTGTTAAAAATGATGAGATGTTTCCTAGCTAGTTCTGATTCTTTTATTGATTATGTTTCCTTTGCTAGGCATTATCTCTGAGATCCATAGCCCATTTTTTGAATGCCCCCTTTGTATTCTTGACTCTGTTGAGTTATTTATATATTCTGGATATTAAATCCTGTTAGATGAATAACTATTAAAGATCCTTTCTCACTGGGCGGTGGTGGTGAACACCTTTAATCCTAGCACTTGGGAGGCAGAGGCAGGCAGATTTCTGTGAGTTCAAGGCCAGCCTGGTCTACAGGGTGAGTTCCAGGACAGCCAGAGTTACAACAGAGAAACTCTGTCTCTAAAAACAAACAAACAAAAAAACCCAACAACAACAAAAAAGAAAATCCTGTCCCACATAGTGAGCTTCTTTCTAACTTCTTTATTTCCTTAGCTGGATAAGATTTTTAGTTTAGTGAGATCCTGGTTGTTAATTGTTGGCCTTTATTCCTGAGCCAATGAAGTCCTGTTCAGAAGTCCTTTTCTCCATCTGTATCTTGTCGAGTACCATCTATGTTTTCTTCCAGCAGTTTCAGTGTTTCAGGCATGGAGATCTTCGAGCTGTTTGGAGTTATTTTTCATGGGGTGATACCTATGGCTCTAATTTCATTCTCCAGCATATGGCCACCCAGTTTTCTCAGCAAAATTGATTGAAGATCTCTTCACTGGTGTGTGTTTTTGACATTTTTCTCAAACATCGGATGTGTATAGTTACACCTACTCATGTTTGGGTCACCAGTTCCGTTCAATGTGTGTTTTTGTGCCAGGAACACACTGTTTTTATTATTATAGCTTTGTAATATATCTTGGAATCTGAAATTTGTTTTTAGCTCAGAAAGTCTGGTAACTTTCCTGGTTCCATATGGATTTAAAGATGTTTTTTTTTTTTTTATTTCTGTGAAAAATGTTTTGGTGATTTTTTTACTGGGGTTGAATCTGTACATTGCTTTTGGTAGAATGGTCAGAGCTACGCTGATCGGTGGTATTAGGATAACTGCTTAGAATGCAGTTAGGAAGGAAATTCTACTAGTTCAGTTCAGTAGCAGGTGTAAGTTCTCCCATAAGATCCATGATCTCACTATCTCTGGATAGTTGGTTAGGTTTCCACTACTAGGCATGATTTCCTTCCTATAGGGTAGGCCTTATGCCTAATTAGACAACCCTTAGTTACCGCCAAGACATAATTGCCACTTTTGTACATTTAGGGATATTTTGCCATGCTGGTCCTTGTTGTGATTCGTGGGTGTCATGACTGGGTAAGAGGATTGATTTAATATCGCCTGCAGGATTTCAGATCCGGCCCATCCCAAACCTCAAAGCTCTGTGTCTAGAATGCATGGTATCTTCAGTGATAAAGACTTACCTTCAACTTCAGGGAGACAACAAAGGGTAGCAGCAATAACCTATATTGGTTTTAGAGTTTCTTGGAGCCTCTGACCAACAACCGGGAAGGAGGCTTCTCCTGCCTACCACTGTGGTTTCTGCCAGATAGTCTACGGTTCTTGTGGGCATGTTATCTCCTCAATTGGTACAACTTCACTGAAAAACCTATGTCTGTGCACACTTATTTGTAGTGTATATAATTTATGTAAGTGTAAAACAGTATGATTTCCTATGGCTTTCCCAAACATCTTTAGTGTATTTTATCCCTTTTCCCTCCTTCTCCTTCTGGATTAACTTCATTCCTGCTCCTCAATTAAACTCCCACCATTTTTCTAATTTTCTTCCTTTTATCACTAATATTCTGCTTTTCTCCTCTCTTGCATTCCTGTTCCTTCCCTCCCATCCTCCACCATCACCGCTTTTTACTGTCTTGTTTGTCACTCCAGGTTACAGACTGACTCAACGCGAGGAACCACAGCTGAGAGGGAGCATGTGATGTCTGTCTTTCTGGGCCTTAGTTACTTCACTTAGTATATGTTCTAGTTTCATCCATTTACCTGTAATATTCATGATTTCATTTTTCCTTGCCACATATTTATTATCCATCTTTTTCTCAAGAATAAACTGGTAGATAATATTAAAGTGGGGAAAAGGGATGGAGGGATAAAATGAGGGAGAAAAGAGGGAAGAAAAACAGCAGAAAAGTCACATGCTATGCATATCTACCTAGACAGTGGGAAGCTAATCATAAATATAGAGACTGACTTAATAGCAATGATACTTGCCTTGTGCCTGAGAGACATCCTTTAGGGCAGGGAAACCAATGTTATCTTACCAACCTTCATGCCAAGATGTGCTGCTGATGCAATAATGGCACCTTTTACAGGGAAACTAAACACTGTCTGATTGGATTTGAGGCTTCACCCAGAGGGGGAACTATATACCTGGTACTGTAACCGTGATTGGTCGAAAGTCCATGGCTGGGAAAACCATATGCTCTAGAGTTGAACTTGCTCCTGTTAGTTGCTAAACACCTATGCTACCTAACAGCCTTCTAAATATTTGTGCCTCTGCCCATAGAACTTGGCTGCTCTCAACCTCCATCCGAGAAGCTTCTTTTTGCAGTGGTCAGCCATCAGTGCAGAGAGGCATAATTGGCCAAAGTTCTGAGGATAAGAGACAGAGGGCTCAGCCTAAACAAGACATCGTATCAATTGCTTCCTTTACTTATTTAATAGAGCTCCAAACAGGAGAGGTATATACTTTGCTTGCTCTGCCAATCTCATTGCTGGCCAGGCAAAATGACCAGGGAGGTGACCCCTACTAGGACTTGGTGATAGAAGTGGAGGAATGTAAATCCATCCACTCGCTCACTCTGTATCAGCAGAACTGAGCCCAAGGACTGGAAATCAAATTGGCTACAAAAATCACTTCCAGCTTTTCTAACCACACTGACCTTAAGTAGGGGTTATATTTGATTATTAGGTAGAAAATATACTATGGTTACTACACAATACTTCATCTTCAAGTTTCCCTAAGGACCTGTAAGTGGTAAATAGATGATTCTTGCTCGTTATTTAAAAGCCAATCATGGAGAGACTCAGATCCCTGGAATGGCTGATTCACAGAGGAAATCAATGCCAGCTGAGACAGCTTGCTTTCTATGATTCACTCTGCCAGTTAGTGCTTAAGCACCCAACATCCTGATGTCTCTGTGAGAAGGAAGCACAGCAGAAAGACCACAAAGGTCACTCAGCATAAGGCTTTTGCAGATGTTGAACTTTTAATTAGTCACATATCCTTTTTTGTCTGTAAGTAATCTTGCAATAAGCAAGTATAGCAACACTTCAAAGTCATAATAGATATAATGTAATAGAAAACATTAAGATTGGTAACAGTGAATAGTTACTTATCAGGGGCTGGGAAGATGGCTCAGTGAGTAAAGTATTCACTGCACAAGAATGAAGTCCTGTGATAGGAACCCCAGCACCCATGGAAAAGCTCACCAGGGGGTTCACATCTGTAACCCCAGTTGTAGGAAGTGACAGGTAGAGAGATAGGCAGATCTCTGAGTCTCTCTGGCCAGTCTAGATAAAAACAGTGAGGCCCGGGTTCAGTGAGGGATCCTATCTCAAAAAATAAAGTGAAGAGTCATAGAGGAAGACATCTGACATCAGCCTCTTGTCTCGTGTGCTCAGAGGGCTAAGTGCATCTGTGCGCGCGTGCGTGCATGCGTGTGCGCGCGCACACACACACACACACACACACACACACACAAATTACTTGGACCTTGTGCATCAAGCACTATACTACTAATGTTTACTTGCCATCTCACCTAACACATAACATGATGGAGATTTCACTGTTATGTTGTCTGGCTCTTCCATGTAAAAAGACTCAGTCCTACTATGAGTGTTTAAAATGTGCCCCAGCTATGGGCATTATTTCTCATGCCTGTAATCACAGTGCTCTGGGATGATGCAGGTTCAAGAGTTTAAGGCCAGCCTGGGCTACATAGCAAAACTTTACCTCAAACAACAACAGTTGTCTAAACCCATATATTACCTAAGGGTGAGAGATGAAGCTCAGATGAGCCTACTACTAAACTATAGACTCTGCTATAACTTGCTAAAATCCCATGCATATGCAAAATGTAGACCTTTTCCAATCTTCACATTGGCTTTTGAAGATGCGGATGCCTATGGCTTTAGGCAAATTGATGTGTTTTCTAAGCACACATTCCAGGCGCATATTACAGCATCCTATCCTTAGCCGCAGGGCTTCCCTGGTTTAGAGGTGATCATCTAAAGAGAAAGCTTTTAGAAAAGAAAGAAAGATATTCTTCGTAAAAGATATTTATCTGGTTTTCCTTGTGTATGAACGTTTTGACTTCATGCATGTGTGTTTATCACGTGCATGCCTGATGTCCAAGAGCGTGAGAAGAACTCATCAGGTCTCCTGGAAATGGGGTTACAGATGGTTGTGAGCCACTGTGTAGGTTCTGGGAATCAAATCTGAGTCCTCTAGAACAGTAAGTTCTCTTAACCACAGAGCCTCACCAGCCTGAAAAAGAAAGTCTTCCTAATAGGTTAAATACTTTTTATCTGTCGCAGGGAACATTAAAAATAAACCTGTGCACTCTGCTTGGGCCCTGTCTTCTGGGGAGTGCTGCACTCTGCATGGTGCGGGGCCCTGTCTTCTGGGGAGTGCTGCACTCTGCATGGTGTGGGGCCCTGTCTTCTGGGGAATGCTGCACTCTGATAGTGCAGAAGTACTCATTGCCATGCTGCCTTATTCTGCAAGAAATATGAGACACCCAGACTTTTTTATATTTGAGTACATTTAATGTTCTAATCACTAAATATACCTCAACTCTCCATGCCAAAAATACAAATAAACTCATTTCTAAAATACAGAGGTGATTCTACCAGGAGACTTAGAGAAAGCCGTCTCTTTGTGAGAAAATTGGGGTAGGGGCTTTTACCAGCCTACTCTCCTCAGAAGCCTAGTGAAATCTATCTCTGACCAATGGCCTCTGGGTGAATCCATCTGCTTAAGTTCTGGGGGGACAGAATGCAGGTGGAAGCAAGGTCTTCAACTTTCAGACCTGGATATCAATTAGCTGTGAACAAGCCAAACATTCTCCTTTATCCCTGTGGCTGGAAATGAAGAGCACTGAATCTAGGAAAGATGCCAGAGTTACAGAAAGGAAATGACATCTGTCTCACAGAAGGAGAGGAATCCTCATGCTCAAAGACAGTGGCAGGCAGAGGATTTCATGAGCATAAGAAGTAAAGCTGTTAGTACAACCCAAGGCACCACCACATATATCCTGATGAGCACAATGAGTTCCAACACTAATGATCTTGAATGGGGGGAGCAATTTGGGATGGGTATACAGCGTAGAACCCATTAGTTTATAGATAACCTTTAAAACCATAATTTAGGTGAGGTCACCCAGGAAATTAGCAGAGGTGGAAAAGAGGCAATCCTAGGACTAAATTCCTTGACTCGCCAGTGTTTTTAGGGCAGCAATATTTGGAGAACTTAGGACATACGATTGCACGAAGTTATTTTCTGTCATTTTAAGTGGACCTACGTTGTAGTTGTTTGAGAATCCCCATTACTCACACCCCCCTAGCTTGCCTGAGCTCTGCAGAATTTGAAAGCTAAGCTCATTGTTTTCTTGTTAGAAGTGGGTAACACCAGAGGAACTGGACTTCCTTCTGAGCAGTGTGCTCTCCTCTCCAACTCTTTGACCTGAATTGTCCTTTTTTAGTTTCAATGCCATCCATGTTTGTCTGAGGTTAGAATAGAGCTCAGTAATGTCTCATAGTGATACATATGTATACATAATATGTACATATAATACATATATATATATATATATATATATATATATATATATATATAGAGAGAGAGAGAGAGAGAGAGAATGAGTTTGGTATCATTTTAAGAGCAGAATACCAGCAGTATCAGAACCTACAGAGACATGTGCTGGTAACTGGGACCTCCAAGGAAGACAAGAGTCTACTGTGACTCCTGGATAGTGAGATATGCATTATCACACGGTTCATCATGCAATAAATATTTAGCCCCCATGTAGACAGCATATTCCCTCTCAGTCTCCATATGATTTTGCGGTCATAGGCTTTGAACACAGATGCTAGTAAATGACGTGTGAAGACCTTTATCTCCTTCTTTTGAAGGGTCTCATATGTGGAACAAATATTAATTACCCTCATTTGATCACCCAATACATCAAGTAAATGTATTGAGTCACACTATATCTCATAAATAGACAGTTATGTGTCAGTCTAAATTAAAGAAAAAGCTATCCCATACATCACTTCTCTCTGCTCATCTGTCTGCAGTTTGGAATAGGGGACTAAACTAATTTGTGACAACTCCATTGTCCAGAGAAAACTCTCACTGTCATACAACTACCTCAATGGTTTCAGGAAATATCAAACTTGATTTAAACACGACTAAAGAATGGGTGTATTCATATGTCTAAAGATGTCTGCCGAAGAATCGTGATGAGAATGTAGCATTTTCGACAGCCTTGACACATTAATTTGTGTACTGCATAGCTCTAAGTGCTCTTCCAGGGCCATAACATAAAATGCACAAGTATCTTCTTGGTACATGTCAACCATTGTAAACACTTGAGTACTTTTTGTCATGGAAAGAGCAGCATCTATTGACATAAAGAGCTACGTATGTTAGAAATGATTAGAGAGAAGATAGCAGTTCACCTGTAAGACTCATTATACTCTGAATTCTAATGTTTGTGCCTTTAACTCAGCTATGCAAATCTTGGGAAACCCAAGGGCTGAGGGAGAGACGATTATTACTAATAAAATTAGGTATTTTTCCATTAAAGAAAATGTAACACCACTCTTCTGGTGTACTCTGGAAATTGTGGCTTTCCTGGTTATTATTAGTTATACAAATTCTCATAGGTGTTTTGTATTTTATACTAGCAGTAAACATGAGATTTGTTGAAAGCTATACCACTAAACTATTCTATTGCTAATTAGTTCTTTCAGAACTTGCTATTAGCTTTTTAAAAAAGTACTATAAAGTTATCACACACACACACAACACACACACACACACACACACACACACACACACACACACCCTTCTGTTGAATGACATCATTAGAGAGCATCTGGAAGGGAAGAGGTGTGTCTTTTCTTATACACATAACTCAAGTGTGCTATAATAGTCGCGTGCCCTCCATAAAGTACTTGCTTAGGAAATGAGAAACTCGTTACTCAGAAGGAAAACTCATCAAGGGTTTATTACATTCCTGAGACCTTACTCCATATGCCATACCATTATTATCCATTTTGTCAGCTTCATGTTATGGTGACGTTTTACCCATTGTTGGAATTGAATATTTGTCTTGACACATAAATGTGTAAAACATATGTCTCAGAACACAGCTGATACTGTTAATATCTTTAAAAATTCTCTCTCTTTCTTAATTTTTAATGGACAACCCAATCTAAGATTTGATGCATTAAAATTCATAAAACTAAGTCCTTTTGAAATTGGCCTTCTCAACAAGGAGACTCAGCCGTGAGTCATGGGGGGAATCACCTGGGGTGGCATGACAAATATCCATCTTTGAGAGTGGCAAATTCTCTCACTCATAGAGAATTCCCGTTCCTATACCATTGAAAGATTCATTTTTCTTGTTAAAACAAGACATATATATAAACACACACACACACACACACACACACACACACACACACACATACACACATACACACACGTAACAACTAAATAACCAGGAATTTGAGCAAGAATAAGGGGGTATGGGAGGATTTGGACAAAGGAAAGCGAAAGAGGAAAACTGATGTAATTATATTTTAATTGAAAAAATGAAAGGAAAGAAATAGGTTCAGTAGAAAATATGGTGATCCATATCCTTACTTTTCTACGTGTCAGCTGGACTGGTTTCATCAGCCACTGTGCTTTTATGGCATAGGAACACACTACAGTGAGGGGGCTAGGCATGCTGGCATGGACTGAGAGGGAACCGTCCGACAGCAGCTCTGTAGTCTCTTATTTTTTTTCTTGCAGCACCAAGGATCAAGGGCTTAGATATGCTAGGCAAGACCTTTACAGCAAAGATACTGAGCTACGTTCCCGTCGCCATGAGATCACTATTCTTAAGGAATCATCACTGTATTTTGGGAAGCAAATACAAATATAAGACATGATTAACAAACAATATAAGTCCATATACGGTGAAGTAAAAAAAAAAAAAGCATGATCTGGAAGTAAGCATGGGCTGTCAGAATTATCTCTAGTAAACCTTTCCTATATCAGAGAATTCACGACTGAAACAAACAGTAGAAAAAAACGTTAGGGTAAATGTGTGTAACGAGGAAGGGTAGGCAGTGACGTACTGAAGTTGGTTTCAGGAATAGAACAGAAACAGAATATGAGGCAGACATGGGCAAACACTCATGTATACACTCTGCAGTCCCTGATGAGGGAGCCAAATTCTAGCCGAGTAAACCCAGAAACCACGGGCCTAATTGCACATCCCCGTGAAAATTTACTCACAGCTCTTCAGGGTCAGAGACAGTAGATCATTTTAGTAACTTACAGTAAATCTCACATAAAACGGTGCTAGGTTTGATTTTACAGCAACCGGGCCCAGAAATGAGATGCAACCTGTGCACTCCACGCACACTTCACAGGCAGAGCTGCCTGGGCTTCTCCACTCCAGCACTCCAGACCCCACCTAACAGATCTTTACAGAGCAGATGAAGAAGCACATGGTTTGGTACAATAAAGAACAACACTCTAATTGTCCCCTGTTTACTCTAATTACAAAAATTTCAAGCTTTTTACTTAAGTTCCCCCTCCCCCCCAGTTGCAATACAGCTATTTTGGGCTGGGAAGGACTGTTGTGGAGTGAATGCTAATGGACAAGGAGTTTTTCACTGGGGTGACAAAACTATTTGGAAATTAGGTGGTGTCAATGGTTGCACAATTCCATGACTATACTAAAATTTTTGTGTATTTGAAAGAAATGCATATGAATCATATATTAGTGAAGTTACTTTTCAAAAAAATCACCATGGACAGTCTCAACAAGATACCTCATAACCCACAATTCCAAAATAGACTTCACTGTGCATAGTGCAAAAAATTAGCCCTATTATTGAAAGCAAGGGGATTTATATTATAATCCAATGCAAATAATGACCTTGGACTAGAGATAAAATGTATTCTTTTGAATTGTGAAAGCCACTGAAACAGAAGACTGGCATGCAAATGAGCGTGGGCTCTTAACCTGGAGCTGGAGATATTTTCCCCATCAGAGAACTGGCAGCAAGCTACAGTTGGCCTTTTACCCAAAACACATTTATTGAGAAACCTGATTAGTATTTTTATACTTTCTATATTTCTTCTTCTTAAAAGGTTTCTTTTATTTCTAATTGTGTGTATGTGTGTTATAACTGAGTATGTGCAGGTGAATGCATGTGCCTTGGAGGCTAGCGGCATTAGACACTCCTGTAGTTGTGAGCTGCCACCAACTTGGGTGCTGGTAACTGAACTCAGGTCTTTTGCAGCACCCCTCTCTTAACTTTTCTCTCCAGCCTCGTGTTTTTTCTATATTTCTTGAGAATCAGTGCCATTCCTAGTTGAATAATGGAGTTCTGGAAAGGATGAACTTCTAAAACCATTTGAAAATATTATCAGGTTATACATATCCATTTGCTACCAGACTAAGATGGAAGTCCTTCCCTGGCAAAAATGTCTTACATTTTTGGTGCGGAACTATCAGTTCCCTGTGCAGCCTTCTGTGCACACTTCTGCAGTCTGTGGCTGGTGGCAGCTGACACCTGCAAGTCTGAACCATCCAGGAGAGGAGTGAGCAGACACAAGTGGCTACTGAGCGTTTGAGATGTGCCCTGCCTAAATGGATACATTCTGTAAGCATCCAGTAGCTAGAGAATTTTGAAAACTTGAGTTAAGAATGCAAACATTTATCCTTTTGTAAGTGTAATCTTCATCCCTCACCAAGGAAACTTCTCTTTACAACAGTTCAAGACCACTACAGAAAACTACAGCCAATCAAAATGCAGGGTTGTGGAGCCCAGACCCAGTGAGTACATCTAAAGACACTCCATACATAAGGCACAGGGAACACTGTGGAAGAGGGGGTGGGAAGATTGTAAGAGCCAGAGGATCAGGAATTTGCTCTGAGACTGTGTCTCCTAAGAAGGTCAGAAATTTTATCCGTAAAGTCTCACCAACATGATTACCCATATGTGAGCTGAACAAGGACAACGCCAATGGACGTGCTAAAGTAGATGGGAAAAGATTCACAAGACCTGAACCCTACACAATAGGCAACTGGGAAGTAGGATAATTGGTGGCCTTTGTTAGGATTTTCTATTGCTGTGATGAAACGCCATGATCAAAAAGCAAGTTGGGGAGGAATGGATTTATTTAGTTTATACTTCCACATAGCTGTATATCATCGACAGGACAGGAACTTAAACAGGACAGGAACCTGGAGGCAGGAGCTGATGTAAGAGCCATGGAGGGGTGCTGCTTACTGGCTTGCTTCCCATGCCTTGCTCAGTCTTCTCTCCTGTAGAACCCAGGACCACCATCCCAGGGATGGGCCCTCCCCTACCAATTACTAATTAAGAAAATGCCTTACAGCTGGATCTTATGGAGGCATTTTCTCAATTAAAGTTCTCTCCTTTTAGATAATAAATTTGTGTGTCGAATTGACATAAGATGAACCAGCACAGTGGTCTTCCCCAGGAAAGGACACACCAATTGTTTGTCAAGTGCCAAACGATCAGCCCTGAAAACACACATACAAGTAACAGTATATGGATTGAACAGGTTACATTTACAATTATATGTGTATATACACATACATATACATATGTGCACATGAAATAAATATTAGTGAAAAGAGGACAATGAATTTGAAGGAGAGGGGAGGAGTATATGTGAGGACTTTGAAGGTTTGCAGGCAGAAGGGAGAAATGTTGGGATTATATTTCTATAATCTCAAAATAAAAGTACATAAAAATATAAACTGTTTCTAACATTTGTGAATATGAATTACATATTAAAATGACAGACTCTAAGACACATTGGGTTAAAGTATACTTTTCCTCCCTCTAAAAATCAAACAAAACCCAAAACCAACCAACCAACCAACCAAACAGTAACGCGTCCTTTCCACTAGGGTGAGCAATAAAGGACAATCAGCTCAGTGTTCATGAACCCAGACTTGAGAAGGTGACTGTGAAAACCAAGATGACTGAAGAAAGAGTCAGGGCAAGCAGCCCCAGCCCAGGTATTAGAACTCGTCATAAACATGGAGAAATTGTGAGAATCAGGCTTGGGAGGTTGACCTTCCACACTTAACCTCTTCAGTCATCCTGAAACTTTTAACATCATTTGATAACCAGCATGTCTTTCCTGAAAGGGAACCCCAGCTGATGGTGGGTGGATTGTACAGTAAGGAACGGAAGGCTGGCCCTTGCACAAAGCTGAAGGAAGTGATGCGTGTTACACGGGCACAACTGGGTGGCTTGAGGAGCCGAGCCAGGTAAATTAGGTGGATTAAAATCTGCCAGAGCCCTTTGTCCTCATAAAAGCAGTCATTTTCAAAGTGTCTTCTTAACATACATATGGACAAAAATGTCACGGCAAGGAGAAATAGATAATTACATTTGCCTTGCATAAAAGATATCATCTTAATGGTCTGTGTTCATTTCCTTCGTGTGAATAGTCTCAATTAGCAAAAGCTCAAATTTTGTCAGAATAACCAATAATGTGCATAGAGTTCTTAGCTTCTGTTTATCTCAGAAGACCCACTGAATTTAGGGATATTAGATATGTGAAGATAGGGTGACTATAGCTTCCCTTGAGAGGTGATCATTTGATGGGGAAAGTCACAAAAAAGAAAAAAGTAAAGCAACTGTACACATGTGATTGAGATATTTATATGCTAGTGGTTTAAAGAGAACGTGTGTAGTTTTGTAAATAGTTAAAAGCAACTCTTTCCACACTGTTACTTAGTTAATACAGTGGCTACTGTCACATGACAGTAAGTTATGTGCCAGTTATAACGTATTCACAGAAATTTGTCCAATCTGTGTTTGCCTCTGTGTGGTAGTCTGTGTTCTTTGTTGGTAGAGATAGAGAATGGATAACACAAGAGCAGCCTTTTGTCTTAATATGCTGAGCCCAAGAGTACCCATTTGTCAAGGAAGGGAAGGTCTGGGTTTCCTCACAGGCTTCACATGCTGTGGACTTTGCCCCAGGGGTGAGTGGAAGACCTTTGTGAAACCAATGTGTTCACTTAGAGCCACGGGTATAAACAATGAACAAGCAACGATGTCAAGCAGTCTGGGAAAATAGATGAATGCTCACCACTGACAGCTTTGGTGGGGAAAATGGAAGCTACAGAAAAAAATCCCTAGTGGCCTCCCCAGTCACAGCTGACAGCTCAACAAGGTTATCTATGTGTAACACAGTGTTGAAGGCAGCTTTGTGTTGTGCTGTGTGTGTGTGTGTGTGTGTGTAAGACAGAGAGAGAAAAAGAGAGGGATAAGAAGGAGAGAGCAGGAGAGATGAAGAGAGGGGGAGGGAGATGGAAAGTGCAGAAACAAAAACAAATGGTCTGTTCTAGAGTCTCACATAACTTTATTCAATGCTGATCAATGATTTCATTTTCTGTTTCTGGATAAATTAGATGCTTTTGCCACACACACAGAATTGTTATTCCAGTATTTGGAAATTAACTAATACCTTGGTATTTACTCACATTTTTTAAAATCTAGTTCAGTTCATACTTACTCGAGAGACAATAGATTTTTGTTGTGTGTGTGTGTGTGTGTGTGTGTGTGTGTGTGTGTGTGTGTGTTGAACTGATAATAGAATAAGAACCTATATAAAATAAGTATGTGTGTTATAAAAATGCTCATTTCATGGAGCAGGGAGAACAGATAATTAGTTTTCAGACAGGTTTAAAACTGTACATGTGTATGTGTGTGAATGCATGTGTGTGTGTGTGAGTATGTATGTGTGTGTGCGTGTGTGCGCATGTGTGGGGTGTGTTGTGGTGTATGTGTATGTGCTTGTTCATGTGATGCATTTGTGCATATTTATGTGCATGTACTCTGTGCATGTGAGATATATATGTGTGTGTGTGTGATATATCTATGTGTGCGTGTGTGTGTGATATATATGTGTGTGTGTGATGCATATTTATGTGTGGTGTGTGTGTGATATATATGTGTGTGTGTGATATATATATGTGTGTGTGTGATATATATGTGTGTGTGTGTGTGTGATATGTGTGTGTGTGATACATATATATGTGTGGTGTGTGTGTGATATGTATGTAGGGGGAGATATATGTGTGTGTGTGTGTGTGTGTGTGTGTGTGTGTGTATGATATATGTGTGTGTGTGTAGTGTGGTGTGTGGTGTCTGTATGCTGCTGAAGATGGACCTGAAATCCTTGCAGGTGCTGGGCAAGTGCTTCATCACCGAGTATATACCTGCCCCCCAAATTATTCACTTATTTTCTAACATGTCACTAGTCTGATTTAGGGCACACTCTCCATTAGCAATCATTCTCAGCATAATTAAATAATTTTAAGCAGGATTACATAACACTGTCCAGATGACATTTGGGGAGATATTCTATAATTATGTGCAAAAAAGGCAGAGGATGCCCTCTGAATGGAGAAATCCCTTTAGACTGTTACTATGCCTGTCCTGCCCTAGAATAGATATAAAAGTCATAACTTGGTTTGAGTAAGCTAATGAGTGTCATTCACTTAAAATGCTAATGTTCTATATGGCCGGCCTTAAGAATACATTTAGTTATTCCTGCTGAAGTCAAGGCGTGGGGACCCTCAGATGAGTTTGTGACCCAGTACTACCTTCGATAATAGTGACATAAGTGCGCATTTCCTAATGCCATGGCCAGGATAGGGAATCAGAGAGTGGGCCAGTAGGGAAGTAGGTGGGTTCTACTTTAGGGTGGAGCCAGGAAAGAGAGGAGACCAGAGTGAGGCAAAACCGTTGGTTAGAACTCTCATGGCATGATTTTCCCACAAGGACAATCAGTGCTGTTGAAGGCCAGTAGAAGCTGCCTATACTTGTGTCATGGGGTCCCTTCTAGTCACTCAGCTGTCCAAAGACGGTATTCGCCACCAGGGGGAAGCTCTGCTATAGGAAGGGCTGAAAGGAGAGAACCAGAGTCTGGTAACCATTTTTGCCCATCTCCTTTTGCTCGCCTCTCATTCTCATAATGAACATATGAGAGGAGGCCAGGGCCAGTGTGGAGGAACAGTCCTCTCTGCTTCTGCTCCACTCTCCTTTCTGGCTGCGAACAACTGAATGTGGGCTTTAAAGACATTGTTCAGTTCTGAAAACTTGAGTTCAGCAAGTGTTACAGAGCAAAATACTCTCTCCCTTCATCCCTCTCTCCCTCTCCATCTCCCCAGCCTCTCTTTCCTCCCTCCTCCCTCTCTCTTCCACCCAATCTTTGAACTCCCTGTATGATTGAACAAGGGTTTTATTTTTAACTAGTCTCTTGTTTTTTTGTATGTGTGTGTGTGTACTTTATGTGACCCTGTTTCTATTTAAGGTGATGCCTCCTTATTAGAACTAAGGGAGATCATGTTTTTTTAGGTGGGAAGCTAAGCATGGGGCAAAGAATTAGATCTTAGAAAGGCAGTAGTTTAAATGGTTAGCCCAAAGAACCGAGACTAACAAGATAAAAACAGTTAAGGCGATTTTTCAAAAAAAAAAAAAAAAGTATCAAACTACATTGTGTGTAGATCTCATTCTTTTCTTCATCATGCTAAATATACATTTTAGTTGCGTGTTTACTAAGTTTGTGCTTTCTTTTCCTCTGGACCCCAATTCCTCTGATGGTAGATCACATGAATTTTATACTCTGGAAAACCAGCACCCAACTCAATGTAAGCATGAGTAGCAACTCAGCACATGACAGCTGATTTATGTCATGCTGGCAGGTGTGTTATCCCCAATTTCACCCAATAAATGTGCATTCTCGCCGAAATTAGTCCACATTGCTGGCAGACCCTTAAGGGTTTGAGATTTATGTTTGTTTGTCATTGTTTTTTTTGCTTGTAATTAGAATATCAGCATATACAGCTATGTTTCTGAAGGTATTTGAAGCTGACTTAAAAGTCTCTTCTAAAGAAAACGAAAAGCCAAGCTGGGAAAAGAATCACCTAGCCAGAACCGAAGCAGACTCAGACACACAGGGCATTTCTCAGATAAGGAATTATTCCTTTGGGCTGCAGATGTAGCTTAGGGGTAGAGCACTTGCTTGTCTGCTTGAGCCTCTGGGTTAGATCCTGAGCAATCCTATCTCCCTCAAAATTAAAACTACAAAGTAAGGAAAACCACCCTCCAATATATGAATGATTTCTCCAACAAAGCTCAGGTTTTCCTGAGACTGATCTAGAGTTTTAATCCACATGCGGAGGGGAGGATGGGACCCTCTGCCGTGTTTATTCAAGTCCTCCCACTTGAGAAGTGGCTGCAGGGTGTGTCTTCACATCTAACTACTACATGAAGAGAGCAGCAGTGCATCCTGTTGCGTGGGTCTAGAGAGAAAAACACATGCTGACTGATTTGAACTGGGGCTCCTTAGGCCTCCTGCTCTGCTGGACCGGACCCACCAGAGTTGGGTCTACCTGCTCTGTACCTGGGAATGGTTTTCTACTCCCTTGACAGGAACGGAGAAAGGCCAGGAACATCTAAAGTGCTAGGGTATCACGGCCAGTTAGGAATCATCCTGTGTCCAGCTCAGGCATAATTCGAACTGCTTTTAGAAGACCTGCCAATGTTTTCACAGACTCTGAGAGCAGAGGCTGAGCTTTTGTGTAGTATCGCTTTATTTATGCCTTTACTCCATGGAGTGTTGCTTTGTCCCACCATACCCAGCCGGGCCACTCTCTCACATCATTACAGTGTATTTGTTGCCAGTGCAACAGCGGGATGTTGGGTATTTACAGCGCTAACACACAGTTTAGCAGTGACATCCGGCTAGGATATACCGAGTGAGGCAACCCGCACCCCTAGGCATCATTCTGGAATCTAGTTATTTTCAATACTTCACGGGTCCTGTCTCAAAACATCAACAGTTTAAACAAATGGGCAAAAACAACATTGTATTGGATGTTGGTTTTTAATTTCTGTTTCTCAGATAAGAAAATGTTCCTGTGGACTATAGATGTATCGACCTGAGTACTCAGTGGCATATATTTTTGAGTATTTAATAGAAAAAATGCATCGTAAATATATCATTCTTAAAATAATAACGATTATTTGTTTTCAAAAAATGCTTCATATAGAGACAGATATGGTGGACACTCGCTAATAGACAACTAGAATCCTTCGGGAACTAAACCGGGAAAGTTTCAGTAACAAAGAAAGAAGTAAAGAAACTCTAGAAAATAAGATAGAATGGGAGTTCATCCTCCCTGGGAGATCACTCTGCTATGCGTGAGTGCAGCGGCAGAGGTTTGCAACCACAAAGAGAGCCTCAGGGGGGAAAGAATTTCAGCAGCAGACCGTTTCAGTACCAGACAATTCACAGGCGAGATAGAGGTGAAATAGAGAGAAATCGATGACGGGTACGGAGCAGGAGGAGGACCAGAGGAGCAAGGAAAGAGGACCAGGAGAGTACTACAAGGGACAAAAGGAAAAGGAGGTGGAGAATAAAGAGAAACAAAATAAAACAAAAACCCTAGACATTAAAAACGCACAGTTCACATTGGACGGATCGCCGAGCAGATTTGCCATCTAGTTAGGCAGAGATCGTGGTGTTCACACACCATACAGGTGCGAGAAAAATCTCTTCTCAGCATTGGAGAAGCAGCAAGATGCTGGTTTTTAGTAGACCCATACAGCGTTAGTGGGCAGGTTCCTCTAGGAACAAAGGTCCCTCCCTGCACAACTCTTTCCCGAAACCCAGGGCAGGGATTATTTTCTGAGTCCTGGACTGAAGAACACCTTTATCTAGAGGGGAAAAGCTTTCTATTAAAACTGTGCAGTACTCCATGCTGTGGAAATCTGATCTGAGCCACGGAGTAAGTCTCCCTGATTCCCTAGAAGAAAGACCAGCAGTGGGAGCTGCGTACAGTTGCTGGGGTCTCAGACACTCCCTCAGCCCTTCTCTATGATAGTGATACCTTCTGTTTGTAAAGCAAACAGCGCCATGACCAATACAGGAAACACAATACCAAAAACGCTCCACACTTATTGG
Organism: Cricetomys ansorgei; assembly: GCA_026225945.1. Lineage (NCBI taxonomy): Eukaryota > Metazoa > Chordata > Mammalia > Rodentia > Nesomyidae > Cricetomys > Cricetomys ansorgei. The sequence goes on along the minus strand of JAMJFZ010000239.1, from coordinate 14,657,422 downwards.
AACACACCAAATATTCAGAGAAGAAAAATGGATCTAGTCTAGAGACAGGATCTGGGCCTACTAGGTAAGCGTCCACAAAGAACAGTCTGCACCTGAGCTCAGGTGGCTGTCTAAATACAAAGAGGCCCAATTTAATACTAAATACTAGTTTTATAGGCTGCTTTGTCTTGCTCTCTTCTTGCCAATCCTTTTTGAGACAGTCTCTTTCAAAGGGATCAGGACAGCCTGAGGCTTGGGGTCTGAAAAGACCAGAGCCAGCACAGAACACATTCAGATACCATATTCTAAATGCAAAGATGTATCTGCCCCAGAGGGACAAAGGGCAGGGAACTAGGGACAAGAAAGAGGGACTAAGGCAGGAAACAAGGGAGGGCGTATCTGCTAAGGAGGGACAAAGGACCAGCTCTGGACAGAGCAGACACAGACGTGGCCCATAGGCATATGGCGGTTATACAGGGTCCCAGGTGGGAAGGGGAAAAGGAAGGCACAGTTGGAGAAGGCTTGGGGTGGCTGTCTCTGAATGACTGGGAGGGAAACAGAGGAGAGGAAATGTGGACTCTTAGGAGACGCAGGGGCAGGGTGCTGTGCAGGGATTTCTGGGAGACTGGAATTTCTGGGCCTCTGTGTGTGAGGCTGGAACTGTCTTTTTGTGACCCATCTCCTTCTTGGAGTTATGGGTGGGATGCACTAAGAGAGTCTTCCTGACTCTGCTCCCAAGTGCTGGCATTGTGTGTAGACTGTGTGACTGCGTTCCTGTACATCGATCGCTGCCTTTTCACTCTGCCTTTAGCTGGAGCTGCTTAGTCTCCTTCTTTTCCTTATTATCCCTCTATCTGTCTATTTCCAGGTTCTTTTTGCATTTTTCTCTGTTGCTTTAGTACAAATTGATAGTCTTAGCTTATTTTTCCATTCCTACCATCAGCAACTAATATTTTCGTATATGCCATACTATCTTTGTACCTTTATCCCCCCAAAGATATTATAATTGGCAGGAGAAACTGTTTTAACCACTTGTCGCTGTATTTTATGGCAGACTTACCCATCAGATGTAGTTTTCATTAGGCCAGCACGAAGGAACAACACCTCAAACCCACTACAACTTATTCTCACTTGAATATCGTAAATACTTCATTAGAATGAGGTAGAAATAGCCAGCCAATAACCTAATCCCAGACGTACAGGTCTCATCATAGAAATACAAGAAACATGAAAAATAAATCAAGGCCATATGGTTCCTTCAAAATGGACCAGTTCTACTGTAATACAGTCTAATATGAATGAATTAAATGAAATCCTAGACAAAGAATTCAAAGGAATGACTATAAACATGTTTAACAAAATCAGAGGGCACAAACTCCTGTACGAATTGAGAAAGTAAAATAAATAAAGAAAGAAAAGAAATATAGGATATTAAGGAAGAATTCAATGAAGAGACATAAATCCTGCGGAAATGAAATTTTGTAAGTGAAAACCTCAATAAATCATACACACAAAATTAATGGAACATTTTACCAGTAGAATGGAGTAAGTAGAGGATAGAACATCAGCGTTTGAAGACAAGATAGATGAATCCGAAAATTCAGACCATAATAAAAATACAATAATAAAGTAAAATGGAATATGTGAGGTCTATGGGACACTGTGAAAAGATTAAATTTGTGAGTTTTGTGTATACAAGGATAATTGCAAGTTAAATACATAGAACAATACTCAATAAAATCATAGCAGAAAAATTCTCGAATCTAGAGGGAAAGATGGTTACCCAGATATAAGAAGTGATTAGATACTAAAAATAAAGGAGAAGACAAAGCATCCCCATGTCACATTATAATTAAAACACTGAGCACACAGATCAACAACACCTAAAGACTACTGAAAGCCGCAAGAGTACCAACTCACGCAAAAAGGTGTAGTCGTCAGAATAATAGCAGATTTCTCAATGGAAGCTTTAAAAGCTAGGAGCACCAGAATTTTGTTTTAAGCTCTGAAAGATAATAAATATCAAGGCAGATTGAGAAAAGTCATCTTTCATAATTGAAAGAAGAAAAAACTTTGCATGGTAAACACAAAGTAAAAATTTCCTTGACCTCTAAGTAAGCTCTACAAAAGATACTTGAAGAAATCCTACACACAAAAGAGAAAAGTAAACACATCTCTGAGGTCACAGGAAAGAAGAAACTTTATTGTAACAGAGGAGTAAACAAGAGTTAGGGAAATACCAGACCTTAAAAAACAATGAAATGAATATATATATATGAATATGTATTCATTCATATATATATATATATATATATATGCCTTTCAATAATAAATCAGAATCTTAATGATCTCAGTTCTCCAATTAAAAATCACAGACTATAAGACAAGATTAAAAACAAGAACCTATCTAATATTGCCTACCAGAAACATATCACACTGACAAAGACATATAGCGCTACAAAGAAATAATAGAAAATGGCATTCCAAGTAAAAAGAATTGGAAACCAAGAAGGTGTACTAGCTATACAAATACCAGGTAAAGTAGATTTCAAACAAGATTAGAATAGATAAATAAGGTAACTACATATTGGTTAAGGAAACAAACTCCTAACAGAAGATAACAATTCTAAGCCTACACCCATCTAACATTGCTGTTCCAGGCTTTATAAAACAAACATTGTAAGACATAAGGTACTGTTATCAACACAATAATAGCATATTATTTGATTATCCACTCAAGCCAATGGACAGGTCAACATAGAAAAAGTCAACAAAGACACATTAAAGGTGTAAACTTAACAGATATCTTCATAACATTTTACCTAAATATTTAAGAGCACACATTCTTTTCAGCAGAATCCTGTGAACCTTTCAGTAAGGTAGACCATATTTGAGGACACAAAGTAATTCTTAACAAGTACAAGAAAATTGAAATAATTCCATGTCTTCTGTCTGATCACAATGAAATAAAACTGGAAACCAATAGCAATGGAAACAATATAAAATATACAGACTCATGAAGACTGAATAATACACTACTGAATGATGAAGTAGACATGAAATAAATTGGGAGGGAAATTTTCAAATAATTCGTAAAAACAAATGAAAATTAAAGACAACATACTAAAACCCATGGGATATTTTGAAAATAATTCTAAAAGAGAAAATCAAAGCTATAGATGCTTACATTAAAAATTAAAGTGATGTCAAATAAATAACCTAATAAAGTTATAATAAAATAAATAAATAAAAATAAAAAATAATGAAATTATGTCTTAGAAAAATCAAGAAAAAGCAAAATACAAAGTCTGCATATGGAAAGAAAAATAAAGATCAAGACAGAAATTGATGAAATGTAACTCTAAAAATTTAAAGAATCGGTATAAAAAGATTTGTTTCTTTGAAAAGATGGATGATTTTGACAAACTTTATCCAAACCAGCCAAATTAAGGAGAACACCTATATTAATAAAATTAGGCATGAAAAGGGAGACATGCATGACAACAGCTATCTATGAAGCTCAAGAGGATCCTTAGGGTGTACTTTGAAAACCAATATCCCAAAATATTTGAAAAATTTAACAAAAATGGAAAATTTTCTAGACACATATGACATACTAAAATTAAACCAAGAGGATATGAACAACTTAGCATATTTATAGCAAGCAATGAGACTGAAGCAATAATAAAAATCGTCCATCTAAAGCAACCCAAGCGCAGATGGAGTCACTGCTGAATTCTACCAGGCCTTCAAGAATGCTCCTCAAACTGTCCCGTAAAACAGAAAGGGAAGAAAGACTACCAAATCATTTTGCACAGCCAATCTAACCCTAACGGCAGAGCCAGACAAGGGCACAACGATTAAGAAAACAATAGGCCAATCTCTCCAATAAAAATAAATATTAAAATTTGCAATAGAATACTTGCAGAGTTGGGACTGAAGCGATGGCTCAGCAGTTAAGAGCAATTGCTGCTTGTCCAGAGGATATGGGTTTGCTTTCCCACATCCACATGGCGGTTCACCATCACCTGAAGCTCAGGTTCCAGATGCTCCAATGCCATTGTCTGGCCTCTGTAAGCACCAGGCTTATGTATGGTGCACATACAGTTATGTAGTCAAAACATCGATATACGTAAAATAAAACTAAATCTTTAAAACATTTGTGAACTGAGTTCAAGACCACATAAAAAATCATTTATCATCATTAAGTTAGCTTTATTCTGTGGATGCAAGACTATTGAAATATGCAAATCAGTAAATGCAATATATCACATTAAAAGACTCAAGGACAGAAATCACAGGATCATCTCAATAGATGCAGGAAAGAACCTTGACAAAGTCCAACATTACTATGAATAAAAACTCTTAAAGCCGGGCAGTGGTGGTCCACGCCTTTAATACCAACACTTGGAAGGCAGAGGCAAGAGGATCTCTGTAAGTTCGAGGCCAGCCTGGTCTACAGAATGAGTTCCAAGACTACCAGAGGTGCACAGAGAAATTCTGTCTTGAGAATACAGAAACCCAAACCAAACCAAACCAAAACAAACAAAAAAAAAAAAAAAAAAGAAAAGATGTATCGTATGAGAGAAATATAAATTAAAGAAATAAATAGAAAATAAGCAAAAACACCACAAACAAACAAAAAATCTGAAAAGTTAGTAAGAGAAGGAACACACGTCATCATAATGAAGGCTATTTACAATAAACATAGAGCCAGCAGAAATGGGGAGGACTGAAGGCATTTCCACTAACATCAGGAATGAGATAGATATCCATTGTCTCCAATGTCCTTCAATATAGGGCTCAGAGTCTTAGCTAGAGCAATAAGAGACAAGAAATAATAAAAAGCGATACAAACAGGAGAGGAAGAAATAAAAATATCTTTACTTGCAAATGATATGATTGCATACATAACCGATTCTAAACACTCCACTGCAAAACTTTATAGCTAAAAATTACTTTCAGCAGAGAAAAACGCGATTAAAAGTCAACATAAAACAAATCAGGAAGGCTGGTAAGCCGCTGTTGTACAAGCATGATGCCTGGAGTTCTGGTCCTTAGAACCCATGTATGAAACAAAGGGTGTGTTTGTTGGCTTGCCTGTAATCCCATCTCTCAGAAGATGCAGAGAGATACCTGGAGCAAATGGGGTAGCCAGAATGGACATATCAACGAGCTGTGGCCTCAATTGAGAGACTCTGTCTCAATGAACAAGGTAGAGAATGATTGAAGAAAGACTCCTATCTTCAACCTCTGGCCTCCACAGACGTGTGCACAGATATGCATGCACAACCGAACACACACAAGCATGCATATGCAATTGAACACACATAAACACACACGCACACCATACACACAAACACAGGAGAAAAAAATCATATACTTTACGATATGCTAATATTGAACATTAGAGAGCAGGAAAAATAATCACATGCATATTCCCTCAAATAAATAAACAATCAAACAAAACAAACCTATGACTAAACCTGACCAAGGATGTGAAAGACCTCTGCAACAAAAGCGTTAAAACACTAAATAAAGAAACTGAAGAAGACACCACAAGATGGACAAGCCTCCCATGCTCATGGATTGTCACCATAAATTACATAAAGATGGCTGTTACCAAAAGTGATCTACAGCTTCAGTGAAATCCCCTTCAAAGTTCCAACGGAATTGTTTGCCAAACTAAGAACAGCAGTCCTCAAATTCACATGGAAGCACAAAAGACTCAAATAGTAAAATAGGCCGGAGCAATGAGAACACTGCTGGGGGAGTCACAGTACAGGGTTGAACGCTGCTGATGTGTTGTAACAAAACCAGCATGATACCGAGCAAAAACAGAAATGGAGACCACAGAAGAGAACACAGCAGGGCTTCTTAAGCTTTTCCATTCATGTCCTGTTTCCATTTGAGTTATAATGTGGCCTTGTGTACATGGGCATATAAAATAGCTTCACAAATGAAACATTTATTGATAGTAAAAATCACAAATATGAAGCTGGGCAGTAGTGATGCTTGCCTTTAATCCCAGGACTCAGGAGGCAGAGACAGGCAGATCTCTGTGAGTTCAAGGCCAGCCTGGTCTACAGAGTGAGTTCCAAGACAGCCAGAGTTACAACGTTACAACAGAGAAACCCTGGCTTGAAAAAAAAATCACAACTATTTATTTTAAAAGAATCCTTTAGTATAATACAAATGTACTATTTATGAAAAATAAACTTACAAATGAGATGGAGATGCTGGTCTATATTTACATAAAGAATTAAATCTTGACTGAGTATTTATACTGAAGGACACAGGAGATCTTCACCCTATTTATTGATAACTTTATTTTATTATCAATGTCAAGAGTACCACTTCACTTAAATACATAGAACAAAATGGCATAAGTGTATTCAGAGGCATTCAAGAAATTGTTGGGAATTCTATTCTAATCTCAAGCCAAAATTAATTGAGCAATTTTAAAAAATTAAACTCACCAGCAACTCAAACAATATTTTGTAAACATCACACACTGTAATGCAATTCAATCCACAAACATAAAATTTTGATATTTGCATGCTGAAGAACAGTGGTAGGAAATATTAAAAGTGTTTTCTGTAATTAAGGGGCTATATTTCTTTAAGTGCAGAACACTTCCTGGGCACAGTAAAGCACTGTAGTTCTTCACAACAGAGATCTCTGTTCTGAGCCGAGCTGTTTCAGGCAGTGTTCCTGTGCGGGGTCTCAGCCGACACAGTGCAAAGTACACATTTGAGCTCAGAACCAACACTGTGGTGGGGTCTCACATGCAACGCAGGTTCATGCTGCAAAGACCTTGACTCATGATGCATGTGATTTTGTGTTAACTTCTGGTCACCGGTCATCCAGAAATCTTTTACTGTGGCCAAATGTTTACAATTTCCACAATTCATTATGTGACTTTGTATATAAATCTACTTCTGGATATGCATCTGAAGGATTCTAAGTCAACATACCAAACAGATACTTGTACATTTATGTTTATTGTCTTATAATTCATAATAACTAACTGGAGAATCAGCATAGGTTTTTATCAACTGTTTCTATCAACTGTTCCCAGTTGAAGCTGGTAACAGAGGTCCAGAAATAAAGTCTACAACTACAGCAACCTGGTTTTGAAAAAGAAAATAAAACATAATTGTAAAAACTCACCCTTTTCAACAAGGGTTGCTGGAAAAACTATATTCACATGCAGAAGAATGGAACTTGAGGCTTATCTCCCAGCCAGCATGAAAATCAGTTTCAAATGAATCACAAATCCTTAATATTAGGCCCCAAACTCTGAAACTGTTAGGGGAAGTACTTAAAGGTATGAATATAGGTACAGACCTTCTGAAAAGGACTCTAGAAAAATCTTTGCTAGCTATGCATGCAACAGAGAATTAATACCAAGACTACAAAAAGAACTTTATAAACCTTAAATAACACCCCCCCAAAAAACATCAATTAATAAATGGCTTTTGAAATGAACTGGCAGTTCTTAAAGGATGAACTATATACATGATCAATATACTTATGAAGAAAATGTTTAAGATCTTTAGCCAATTGGGGAAATACAAATTAAAATCACATTGGGATTTGTCTCACCCTGATTTGAACAAATGCTGTCACAAAAACAAATAAGGACAAATGTTGTCTGCATTTCTGGGAATCCCTGGATTCACAGAAAAAGGAATTCTACTGTTGGTATGTATGTAAATTAGCACAGACACTAAGGAAATCAGTATGGAGGTTCTTCAAAAAAAACTAAAGATAGCTATGTCAAATGAGCCAGCTGTGCCACTTCTGGATATGCCTCTGAAGGATGCTAAGTCAACATACCAAACAGATACTTGCACATTTATGTTTACTGCCTTATAATTCATGATAACTAACAGGAGAATCAGCATAGGTTTCTATCAACAGATGCATGGATACAGAAAATATGGTATGTGCGCAGACTGGAATTTTATGGAACTATATTGTTTGTAGAGAAGAGAGATCATTGTGTTAAATAGTATAATCCAGACTCAGAAAGAAAAATATCAATGTTATTGCTTATTTGTAGAGCTTAGATTTTTATACAGACACATAAAGTCATTTACACACATGACATGAGGGTAGAAGCAAGATTGTCTGGGAGAAGGAAGGGTCGTAGAAGGAAAGGAGGGGTGTGGGATGAATACGGACAATTACATGATATACTTGAAAGAAAATTAATCTTGCATCCTCTCCTTCTTTCTGTTTTGTGTGTGCACATGCAAGTGTCAGAGGACAATTGGTAGGGGTTGATTTTTTTTCTTCCATCATGTGTGCTTACACACACACACACATACACGCGTGTGTGTACATGCCTGTGAACACGCATGCACATACAATAAATAAATAAAATGTAAAAAGGAAAAAGCTATTAGAAAGTAATAGCCCATTTTGTAAAATTCCAGACTTGTAGAAATTACAGGTAAGATCCTCATTGCCTGCCTTACAGCAAATATCAAGGGATCAGAAAACGGGTCTTGGAAACTCTAATTTGGAAGTCTGCCTTGGGCCCTTTGGACATTAACTGCACCATTAACCGATTTGCAGATGTGCAGTCAAATTCAAAATGTGAAGTGCAGAAGCATCTAAAATCAGGATGTTATGTCAGAAAACCCTGAGACAATATGGAGACCTAAAGAAAATTAAGGAGTAAGGTGTTTAGCCCTGGGGGTCAGAAGCTTCCTGAGGAAGTATTCACTGTGGATGGGTGCAGAGAATGATGCTGAATTTGGAGTATTCACTGTGGAAGGGTCCAGAGAATGACACTGAATTCTATTAACGTAAGAGGGTGAAAGGGAGGCCTGACTTGCCATTCTGCTCCAGAGTTCCCTTGGCTGGTGAATGCAGGTCCCCTGCTGTCAGCAGGCAGTGTGTCAGCAACTTTTTTCATTGCTTATTCAAATGTAATTTCAAATCTCTTAGAGGAAAAATTCCCTATTTTGCACACTTCCATCCTCATTTTTACCATAATACTGCTTAAATAAATGGACTCTGTTGTCTTCTTTGTTCTTTATTTGTTCCTCTTACTACATTTGTTTATTTACTCTGTGTGTGTGTGTGTGTGTGTGTGTGTGTGTGTATGTGTACCTGTTCAATGGGAAGTCCTGTGGAAGTCAGAGAACAAGCTGTGGCAGTTGGTTCTGTCCTTCCACCACGTAGATTCCCTGGACCAAATTCAGGTTGCTGGACTCATCAGCAAGCGCCTTTACCTGCTGACTCATCTCCATACCCCACTTTGATTCATTTAAAATGTACTGATTTATGCTGTGGTACACTTGGTATCTCTCGTTTTTCACCCCATGTTTATGGGTTGACCACTCTGGAAAGACAACTCATATGTTCCTGTAGGCAACTGTGCACACAATAGTCTTTTCTTTCCCATCCCCTGGCTTCCACTGACAATCCTTCCACCACTTTATATGCCATCCTGACCGGCATGTGGAACAACTCTGTACTCTGTGCGACACAGCCCCCGAATTCATCCGTATCCATCTACTCATTCCCTCACTCCACTTCCTGATGCTAAGGAGATTAAACTACCTGACGGTGTCATCTGCCTGGAATGGTAGTGATTGCTTTGTTCTTTCCTGGGTCTCATTTCATTTGACCTTTAAAACAACGATATATTGAATAAGGAGGGTCTGACAGCAGATTGAGCTATCTATCTATCTATCTATCTATCTATCTATCTATCTATCTATCTATCTGTATCTATCTATCTCTATCTATCTATCTATCTATCTATCTATCTATCTATCTATCTATCTATCTATCATCTATCTATCTATCTCTATCTATCTATCTATCTATCTATCTATCTATCTATCTATCATCATCTCATATCATATATGCTTCAGCACAAATAAAAACCCTCATTTATTTATGAATGCTTGTATGAGCAAAAAGTGAGGGACAAGAGGAAGAAAATTGGCAGCATAGTTTGCCTACAGCATTCAAGGGGGGACACAGGAGGGGTTGTGTATAAAATTTCACATTAAAAACAAATACAAACAAGTTCATGTGGTTTGAGAACAGCTATTCTTCACTCTTATGGTCAAAGGTATTGAGTCTGGGGTAAACATGGGTCTGTTTTCCTGATGGGCTCAGAAACAGGCAGAGCCAGGCTCTATTTTCAATTTCTGACTGGGAAGATGGTGAGATTTTTGCCCACAATACATGCTTGATTTCCACAGGACAACTTGTGAGGGCTTAAGACGGTTTGTCAAAGTAAAATAGACTTCTCCTTTATTGAGGATTTACACATTTTTGATTGAGGCATTAATGACAGGCTTTGGGTGTGGTGTCAGCCATCAAGAAGATGAACTATATTGTGGTCCTGATTATTTCTGAGCCTTCTTTTTCTGAATTCAGGCACTTACTAATAGCTCCTGACTCTGTGAAATGGCTCTTAGGTATTCAGTTTTGGCATAAGGAACTAGATTAAGGATGAATTTTAATTCTAAGAGGAACTGGGAGTCCTGAGTACTTAATTGCATAATGCCTTAGGATATTTTTCTACATAAGTTTTGTTTGGAATGCACATTTTTACATGTGATACTAGTGAAAAATTAATTTTTAGACTAAAGTTTCTTCACCTCTCCCATAGAAGACTCTTAGAAGAGAGGCGAGCCTTCAGTGGCTACCTCCACAGGGACCAAGGAAGTTACCAGCAGCTAGAGTTGAGAAAATGAGCAACCAGAATAATTCAGGCACTTGGAGTAAGCCTACCAGGAAACTAGGAAGTTCAATAACTAATGTCAAAAGAAAAAAATTAAGCCTAGAACGTCAGGTATTAGCTTCTGCTTGGAATCACATATGAAGACACAAAAGTCTGCAGAGAAATACAGCCTAAGTAAGTCAGATGCATGGCGTGCTCCTCGGGACACGCTGCACACAGGTGCCCTGGGATTCGGGGCGCTGTCTTCAGGTTCACACTGCTGTTTTTTTTAAAGCGTCTCATCATCCTCCATCTCATTCCGTGCCCTGAAGCAGCTGCCACACCAGATTTCCTTTCTCTCTCCAGTCTAACTGCTCCTTAGCACTGGCATCGCTTGACTTTCCATTTTGCTCTTGTCACTCACGCTCTCTGTACGCCAGGCATGCTCTCCTACCCTTCACCCACCCGGGTTCTGTGTCACCACTGCTCAAAGGCACCTTCCCTGCCACACAGTGGGGTAATAGCTTCCACTCTGCTTGATAGTCTTGTAGCAGCGCCATTCTGCCTTGGCCAAACACCCATTCCAGCTCCCACAAGTCACTGAATTTTGTCCAATAGAACTTTCTATTTCATAGGACTGGATTTCACCTGAAGGCCTAGTGTACATAATTATAGTATGGTAGATCATAAGAGACCACCAAAGAAACAAAACAATTACAGTCAGAAGCAGGGGCAACGATGGATTCCAGGGTTGTTGGGATCACTCCCTTTCTGTTCTTGCATTCTTAGACAGAAATCAATCCACTGTCTCCATGTGGCAGGTTCGTTCTTTTCCATGGAGCCAGAGCATGCAACACTTACATGTCCCATGTAAGTAGTTCTTATTTTGCCAAATAGCAGAAATAGAGAGGAATAAGGTTTTGAATACAAGAGACAGGTAGGTGATTTGAGGATGAAGCAAAGAAACTTCACCATTTCCTTCGTTTTTTGTTTCTGATGTTTGCTCTGCGACTGGAAAGATTCCTCCGCCTATTCATTCATCCACCATTCTGTCTACTCACCCATCCACCTTGCTTAAGTAGAACGTTTTAGGAAGCCAGTGATGACATCCAGACGAAAAATGGCATGCGAAATATACAAAAATGATATACAAAACCACTACTGTAAATAAATAGTTACTTTCCAATCCTATATGTAGATCCAGAAAATAACTTCCCGTCTTAGAAATGAAGCAAAAAAAATGAGATGATGGTCATTTCTTTTACAAGTTACAGGCAGCCTCCACACAGAACACAGCACCTGCTCCTTGGGGTGAGTGATGCAGGGGGATTCGTCAGGCTTTGCTGTGTGGCCATGCGAGTGGGGTGCAGAAGCCTTCAAACACTTTTGATAGCGTGTGTTTATGTATAAACTGAAGGCCGGGTGAAATCAGTGAAGAGAGAAAAATCGATTTCCTCCCATGCACAATGGCTCATCTTGGGCAGCATTTAGACTCCTCACAGCGTGGGTCCTTCATAATTGCAGCACACGTGCCTCATCTCCTTAAGGAAGAGGGCACTCTTCAGACATATTTTACATTCCTGGAGAATGAACAGCAAGGAGCAGACAGCAGCACACGTGGAGGTACTTCTGGTCTGTAGCATCCCTGGGATTCTGCTGATCTGCTGTCACCCCTGTGACTCTGTGCTCCCATAGACAGCTTGATAACGTGAAGGGAATCTGTGGAGCTCTGGGTACTTTTGATATGTTGAAAAAAGTTCTATGCCTTCATGCAGCTGAGCCTCTTGTCATTAAAAAAGACAAATGAAAGCTCATGGGGGCCACTTTTCCTCTTTTAGATTTATCACGTGTTACTAGGTAAGGTTCCAGCCACAATTTATTACTGCAAAACAAAGGCACAAGAAGGCTGATGTCATTCCTCAGTGATGGGAACTCACAAGTGTCTGTGTGCCCAGGGCCAGGCTGGTGACAGCCGGGTGCCACTCAGGAGCTCCCACCGTTTGCTTTGTCACCAAGGAATTGCTGACTACCAAAATTTCTAAAATGGCAAAGGGAATGAGAGCAGGGACACGCAGACAGAAGCGGTTTAGGAGGAACATGTCGGAATACAGGAGAGGCTGGAGCTAGCACAGGGAAATCCCTCCAGAAGTCTTCAGCCTCCTCTTTTCTTGGGCTGGGAATGCCACTGTCCACTACCCTGTATCTCAAGCAACCTTCTGCCTCTCTCTCTGGGCTTACAGCAGGTAAAGAATAAGTTATACCTTATGAATCTACAAAATATGCTAACAAATGGCCTAATAAGAACAGAGTGCTGGTTGTCAGATGTCAAACTTAGAGTAGAGGCATGAGGTATGAGGATGAGAGCCATATTGAAACCTCATCCTTCTCCCTCTAGGGGCTTAAAGCAGTAGAGCACAGTTGAGGGCCACTTTAATCCTATGGACTCTCAGCATCTGGGTGTGGCTTCTCTTCTTCTCTACTTTCCTTAGAACTTCTCTGTAAAGGGTATTGGAAATGTAACAGTCTTTTGTTGTTTGTTTGTTTAAAGAAGGGGTGAGGGTGTGGCTATTTTTCTGCCATTTGTGTCTGGGCTTTCAAAAGCTGCTGTTCTTCTTTCTCATTGGCAACTTGACTCCGCCCCTTTCTTCCCAGGTGCTAGATTTCCAACTTGTAACATTTTAAAAACTCAGCTCATAGGGAAAGAAAGGGAAGGAAAGAGCCCTTTTCTGGCTGTCTTAATCTAAGTCTGGGGAACTGAACTAACTCTAAAGCTTCTCCCAGCAGCAGCCAATTACTGAGAAAGATGCAAATTGTAACTTTTCGAAAACCCCAGTTAGTCCGCGTAATCTGAACCTTATTTCTGCCTATCATCAGTGTTTGTGCTCTCTCTTTCTCTACCCTCCTGTAACTGTTGCTTCAACTGACTCTCTTATATACCTCCCTCAAGCTGTCCTCAGGAGTCCAAGCAGCATGCAACCACAAGGGGGAAAGCTTTTCTTTGGCAAACCTTTATTCTACACGTTTCTTTTCGGTTAATTTCAGGCGAGCAAGAGCCAAGGCAAAGGTTGGTTGTGTTGGTCTCTCTGCAGGCAGACTCTGATTGCAACGTCAAACTCTAAAGAGACATTTCTCAAACTTTTGGGAAACATTCAGAAATATGGAAGATTACAGAAACACTTTTATTAAAATGCCTCATTCTGTCCTCACTTTGTATCATTAAAAAAAATCCCAGCCCCTAGAATGGCTCAGTGGGTAGTGTCTGCCTTGTAAGCCTGGCGACCTGAGTTCAATCCCTGGAGCCAATATAAAGGTGGAAGAAGAGAATCAAGTCTTCTAAGTCGTCCCCTGACTTCCACACATGTGCCAAGGCAAGTACACCCCATACAAACATAAATAATGTACATACATGCATGCACATGCATACGCACAGGTTGTAAAAATATTTTAAAAATCTCAGCCTTGACACAAAAATTCAAATAAAAATGTTAAAAAAATAGATAAAAGATTCTGGTATATTCCAAATGAGGCTAGAGTATTCAGTTGGTCTTCATCTTTTACTATCTGTGCACTGTTTAAAAAAAAAAAACCCTGCAGATTTGACTTCAACTTCAGCACCTCCCTTAGCTCCGAGCACACGGACTCCCAAACAGAGTGTTTCCGTACCAATGAAGAAAGGTTGGTGCGGGCATCTTTTGTTCTGAAGAAAGAAGGAAGAACTCGGAAGACAATGGATGTGAAGGACGATGAGTGAGTGAGAGTGGGAATGAATGACAAGAGAACTGTGTGCAGGAGTGGGGTGTAAGCGGGGACAGCGTGCTGCGGGGTGAGTCTGTGAGCGGGAGGGCAGGTGAGGACGGCTGTGGAACTGAGTATCCCCGGGATGTGTGGCTGACACGGGGGGAGGGGTGCGGGGGGGAGAGTGTGGGTCTGTGAGGTGGGTGAACAAAGGGTCACGGGTGTGAGATTTGGACTCTGAGTATGTGTGAGAGAGAGAGAGTGTGTGACTGAGCGTGAGACAGCAGTATGAGGCCGATGCACGTGGGAAAGCCTGCGTTGTGCACAGGTGCAGGGGAGAACACACAGCTCTGGTGTTCGGATGGTTTCCTGCAGGTGAGGGTGATGACAGGAGAGATGGCTGGTCCTGCCAGGCAGCAGAGCAGAGAGACAAACTGAAAGCCAGTCCGGTAGGAGCAGAGCCTTGACACAGGAGATGAGAGAGCCCTGAACCTCTTAGAAGGGCAGGAACCCTCTGTTCCACATTGAGCCCCTCTGCATCCCACCCTTCTTGCCCCTAGGGTTCATCTTCTCTGAACCTGTTTTCCTGGTTTTCCAAGTGCTGGGTACCCAAACCACTGCTGCATACTCAGAGTGTCACAACTGGAGACGAAGGTGACCTTTGGATCCAACAGTGGGGATGTCTCTGACACCCTGGTCAAAGAGGACACCAGTAGGCCTTGTATTTGTGTCTTCTGTACCAAACACTCTGGTCAGTTTCAAACTCTGGGGCACCAAACACTTTACGACAGCTATAAACAGGGGGCAGTGAGGAGAGGGAGGTTCCATTCTGAAAGGGCTGAGGATGGAGAAGCTAAGCTTCCAATAATCGGAGTTCCATGGCATTCCCTCTCCTGTGATCTGTGACTTCCTACTTAGCAGGCCTATCCTTGTTTAGAATTAGCAATGAAAATGTCCACGTTAGACATTCTTAACAAGAACTCCAGCGTTAGTTCTGGGTCAGCTGTTCTCATTTCAAGTTCTCTGGCCGTTTCTTCACCTCCTTTGCTCCCTTCTCCTTCCTTTTCTTTTTTTTAAGAAAAAAACCTTTTTCTTTATTCTTAATAGGTTAATCCATGTTTGCAATAAAATAGAATCATATCAAGCTTCATTTACTTCTTCTAAGTCTCCCATGTTCTACCCAGCATGCCCTCTTCCCCACTTCAAGTCTTAGTGCTGTCAATGCATGCAAGGATGTGGCACCACACTCTTGAGGATGAGAAACCTACCTCATCCTCAGAGAGAATTATTTCCCACCTCCCAGAGGCTATCACTGGCCAGCAGCTCCCCAGCAACCTCTTCCATCCATGCTGAAGTTTTAACGGGCTTGATCAGGTGCAAGTCTTGTTCAGGTCACTACAGCTTCGGTGAGTTCATAAGCGTCATAGTCATGTTACATTCAGAAAGCAGATTTACACAGACTCTACACCACCCTCCAGATCTGAGTCTTCTGGTGAGGGAGTGGACCCCATTTATTCTCTCAGCAGCCGGGGATCACCTGCCCTCCCAGCCTCAGAGCCGTGAAGGTGGGATGAAGCTGCTTAGGAGACAGGAAGTAGTCAATGCTTTTCTTAAAGCTAAACAACAAACTTCAAAGACTCAAAAATAAGTTTTTTTCCCTTATTCATTTTTTTTGTTTAGTTGGCCTGCATACGTTATTGGGCACATATTTGTCTATAAAAAAAATTAATGATTATCTTCTCCCTCAAAAAACATTTAGGATTTGGGTTCAGTAACATGGAGTAAAGATAAAGTGCTCCCTGTGTCTGGAGGTCTGTGTGATTCTGAGTTCAGACACCATGCATTTGGATTTGGGCAATCAGCTCTATTTCTATTCACAGTAGATAAATTTATAATGTGTAGAATTATTCAAAGGAACAGAGTGATTGGATACAAAATTTATTTTTAAGTCTCAATAATTAAAACAGTGTGGTATCTCTGCATGAATAGACTCAAGTATATGTGGCATGGAACGAAGCTGGGAAGTGTAATCAGAAGAGGCAAAATAAAGCCTTCCAAAAACTGTCAGAATTAGTCAGTCTTCTAGGAAACAAGCACACATACAAAGACACCTCCCTTGGTATGGTAGCATAAACTGAGAACGAATGGGAAATTTACATTTAGGACACTTAGGCCAGCTATGCTGGAGCATGCATGTAACCACAACTCTCAGGAGTCTAAGACACGTGGATCACAAGTTTGAGACCAGCCTGGAGTATATAGTAGTATCCTGCCTCAAGAAATGCAAGTTAAATTAGATAAAAGCCTTCGCATTTTAGAAGAAAATCTAGTAGCCATATACAATTGATAAACACTACAATGAAGAGTCCTCCTACCTACCAAAAGTGAGACAAAGAGGGGGAAAATGCACTATGAATAAAAAGTCAAAAGATAATTAATGCAAACTATGAGACATGTGTGTTATTTACATCCTAGAAAGCTAATCTCCCTAATACAAATCACTACAAGAAGAAACTACCATAGCAAAAAACAAAGAATAAGAATAAACTAGAAAGGAAATAAAAATCTCACTCAAATATATATGGAAAAATGTTTCACATCAGTCATGATTAGAAAACTGCAAAATAAATCTCTGTAAGATTTTTTGGTTTATGAGATTGTCAAAGCCCTGAAGGTGGGGGGGGATTTGTTCCATTGGTGAGGTAGGCATTCCCAGGCATTGCTACAAGTAGTGAACACTGTAGCACATGCCCTGTGGAGTTACTCCAGTTGCAAATAGACAATTGTTAGTTTATACAAAAATCTCACGTTGGAAAACTTATCTTGTGGATATAATTGTCCCAATGCAAAAGGATGCTATGCATAACCTTACTCACAACTGCACTGGTTCGCATACCAAAACCTTAGAATTAGAACAGATATCTCCTTACAGAGGATTATGTTTAACGGTATGCCGACGTAGTGAGCACCACGCACCTGTAAAACACTGTGAGGTTTTTCTGTACTCTCATAGTTGAAAAGATGTGCTAAAATTGTCGATGGCAGAAGCACATAGATAGCACTATGTTTCCAATATACAAGAATGTATACTTGGATAAGAGTATTTACTTCTGGAATTGGAGCAATGGCTTGGTGTTAAGAGCACTTTTTGCTCTTTTAGTGGACCTAGGTTTGTTATCCACGTGGTAGCTTACAGTTATATGCAATTCCAGTTCCAGCTCCAGGGAATCTGATGTTCCCTCTGACCTCCATGGGCACTAGGCACACACATGGTGTGCCTACATACATGCAGGCAAACACTTAAAGGCATAAAATAAACACAAAAGAAAGATTATGCACTCCTGATGTGTAACATTAAAATAAAAAAAGAAAGATACCCCTCAAAAATACAAACCTAACAGAAATTGATCCTAGTAGGAATGAGGAATGGAATGGAGAATACTTTGATGAACATCTGTTTATATTGTTTCATTTACATGCAGTGTAAAGGGATCATCTGTTTAAAGTTTCATATATATCACATACGTCAGTCACATTGAAGTATGTCTATCTTTGTTGTTGTTTTTCCAAGACAGGGTTTCTCTGTTGTAACTCTGGCTGTCCTGGAACTCACTCTGTAGACCAGGCTGGCCTTGAACTCACAGAGATCCACCTGCCTCTGCCTCCCAAGTGCTGGGATTAAAGGCATGTGCCGCTACCACCAGGCAGAAGTACGTCTAATTTTAATCATTTACTACAGCCGTTCTCAACCTGTGGGTCTCCACTCCTTTGTGAGATCAAAGGACCCTTTACAGGGATCACCTAAGACCATCTACATATCAGGTATTTACATTATGATTCCTAACAGTAGCAAAATTACAGTTATGAAATAGAAACAAAAATAATTTTATGGTCGGGGGTCACCACAACATGAGGAACTGTATTAAATGGTCACGGCATTTGGGAAGTTGAGAACCACTGATGTACTGGATAGTCCTCTTTAAGGAAATCAAAGCAACACTCAGAATTGTTCTGTGAAAATTACTCTGTCTTTCTGTTTTTGTCTGTTTCTGCTAGGCCTTTTCAATCTTATTTCTTCCTTTGTCTTGAGGCAGAAAAATAAATGACCATACTGATGAGGACTTGGAGGGTTTGGGCATGTTCTGTCAACAGCATGGAGGTGGCTTCCTCCATATTAATGCTAGGTGCCTGTTTCCAAGACACCAGGTTTTCTTTTCTTTTTTTAAAAAAATATGTTAATTTATTTTTATTTTATGTTCATTGGTGCTTTACCTGCTTGTATGTCTGTGTGAGGGTGTCAGATCCCCTGGAACTAGAGTTTCAGACAAGTGTGAGCTGCCATGTGGGTGCTGGGATTGAACCTAGTTCCTCTGGGAGAGCAGCCAGTGCTCATAACTGCTGAGCCATCTCTCCAGTTCCCACCAGGTTTTCTTAATGCGCCGAGAACTTTACTCTATAGGTCACTGTTAGCAACCTCCCAATACCCAAACGCAGCAGCAACTGCCACTGCCGACTAAGAGCGACTAAAGCAATGCGTCTCACCGCGACAAGTAACATCGGGGTCTTCGGCCTTGTCTGTCACTGCTTTTACAAGCCTCTTCATTTAAAAACAGTACTTGATGACCTGATAATGCTTTCAGAAAGTGTAAACATTTTGAAATTGTAACACAGATGAAACAACATTAAGTCTGTAAGTAAGTTGCTGTAGGCCAAGGAAGCCAGTCTCCTGCCTGCTGGGTCAGTTTCTAGGCCTGACTTGTCAGGTTCTAGGCCTGGTGTGTCAGTTTCTTGGCCTAGTGTGGTTTCTAGGCCTGATATGTCAGTTCCTAGACCTGCTGGGTCAGTTTCTAGGCCTGCTGGGTCAAGTTCTAGGCTTGGTGGGTCACTTTCTAGGTTGGGGAAAATATGTCAGTTCCTAACATCAGGTGAAGCTAACTGATATGGGAACCTGGGGGAAGGAGGAGCTTCCATTTGTCTCTTGTTTCTTCTTTGAGAATAATTTATTTATTTTATATGTATGTGAGTGTTCTGCGTGCATGTGTGTCTGTGTGCCACATATGTGCAGTACCCACCTCCAAGTCCAGAAAAGGGAATCAGATATCCTGGAACTGGATTTATCTGTGATTGTTCACTCCCATAGAGATGCTGGGAATCACACCAGGGTCCTTCTCAAAGAGCATTTAGTGCTTGGAACCCCAGAGCCATCTTGCCAGCCCTCCTCTTGCCTTTGAAGTTGGATCTCCTTCAACAATCCTCTTGAAAGGTCTTGGCACCTAGCTGCCTCTGCTTGGAAGTTTCTGCCCTGGTTCTTTGAAAATTGTCCTTCACCTTGTCCTTTAGGTCTGAGCACAAATTTTACTCTCGAGATATATTTCTATGACTTCCTCTCATCCACTTGATTTGTCTTCTTGACAGAACCAAGTCCCTGTCTGAGTGGTCGTCCCCATTTACTAATTGTCTCATCACGTGTTGTATCCTCGGCACCGTGACTCCAGGAGGGCAGGGGCCGTGTCTCCTTTGCACTCTGGAATACTATTGTGCCTGAAACAGTATCTGATCCACAGGCAGACCTCAGTAATACTTCTTGCATGAATCAGTGGAAGATTCTGGTTTGAGTCAAATGGTATGGTTTTGTTTTCTAAACACAAAATCTAACAGATGAAAAAAAACTAACAAATGTGTATTCTGTGAGTTAGTCTATTTAAGTAGGTAATGCTTATATTAGACGTATCTGCTGTCCTTTGACGCTCTCAGGCAGACAAGGAAAATACGGCTTCACCTGTGTTTGATGACCACTGTTTTCTACCATACAGCAATTTAAAAAATAGTTTTAGATTTTGTTATTTCATTTTATGTGCATTAGTGGTTTTGCTTGCATGTATATGTGTGTATGACATGTCTAATACACACAGGGGTTAGAATAGGGTACCGATTCACCTGGAACTGAAGTTAAAGATAGTCGTGAGACACCATGTGTGCGCTGGAGATTGAACTGGGATCCTCTGCAAGAACAACAAACATTCTTAACCACACCCATCTTTCCAGCAACCCCCCTTTACGGCAAGTTTGAGCTCTTTAAAATCTGAATAAAAATACAGTTTTCTCATATTCTTTTATTATTTGTTTAAAACTTCACTGTATGTTGAAAAACTTATTTTTTAAGTTAAAAGGCTCTCATTTTAAGTTAAGACTTATTTAACATTCATGCAAGTTTTTTCTTGAGGTTCTGTAGAAATTGTACTAATTGAATTTACTTTTTTCTAATAACTGATTTAAAAGTCAATTGTTACAGTGGTTTGAACAGGAATGTCCCCGTAGGTTTAAGGATATGAATGCTTGGTTATTAGGGAGTGGCACAACTAGGAGGTGTGGTCTTGTTGGAGAAAGTGTGTCCCTGGGGGTGCGCTTTGAGGTTTCAGATGCTCAAATCAGGCCTAGTGTCTCTCTCTTTTTCGCTGCTGCCTGATGATCCAGATGTAGAACTCTCAGCTCCTTCTCCAGCAGCATGTCTTCTATGTGTGGCCATGCTCCCCACCATTACAATAATGGAGTAAACCTCTGAACCTGTAAATCAGACTCAATTAAATTTTTTCCTGTATAAGACTTGCTGTGGTCATGGTGTCTCTTCATAGAAATAGAACCCTAAGTAAGACAATTGTGCAAGGCTCTTTGTCATTGGCAATGAAAATTTTCTTAAGGTACTTTATTACAACTTTTAAAATTTTATTTTTATGGCATTTGTGTCTTTTGTTTCTGAGAATACAATTACCCTTCCCTTTCCCCCTCAAACCCTCCACTGCACATACACCTCCTTGCTCTCTTACAAGTTTATGGCATCTCTTTTCATTAATTATTGTCATATGTGTACACACACACACACACACACACACACACACACACACACACACTGCTCAGTCTGTATAATGTTTTCTGCATGTATGTTTTCAGGACTGACCACTTGATGTTGGATGCCCAATTGGTGTGCTCTTCCCTGGTGATGACTATTTCCCCCAAGACTGGTAATTTTCCCTCTTTGTTAAGCATAGATTCTTTTCTCATACATATAATCTGAATACAGTTTCCTCTCCCTCTTCTCCTCCCAGTTTCTCCCCACCTCCTCTGCCACCCTAATCTGCTCCCTTTCTGTCTCTCATTAGGAAAAAAAGTAGACTTCTTAGAGATAACAACAAAACATAACTCAATAAAATATCATAATATAAAACAAAAAAATGTCATATCGAAGATGAACAAGGCAAGCCAGCAGAAAATAAAAGTGTCCTAAGTGATTTCAATTTCAAGTGTCATTTTTATAGGCACGAAAATAGATGTTTTAATCATGCGAACATTTAGGTTTGTATTGGCTTAATAAAGCTTAACTATAACACAACACACTTAAAAACTAGTGTTAATTATTATGCATTATTAACTACAGTTAATAATACTTTAAATAATTAAAATACTTAAAATTACTAGTATGTGTATTTTCAGGAGATGGGTATTTCTTTTTAGGAAGAACAATTTGCTCTTTGCAGGTGTTCTTTCCCAAGGAGGGGAAGTTACAGGTGGTCACCAGGCTTTGAAGGGAAATGAACACCACTCTTGAATGTCTGGACATGTTATAGACAGAATGTTACGTGTCTCTCACATGTTTGAGACTGACCACATGGCCTCTGCAGGTGTTTTTCAAGGGCCTGTAACTTTGAGGAACTTCAGTCACATGACTATTCTTTGTGACTATTCTAATGGACGCTGTCTGCATCCTAAAGCCACCCCACAGTGACTAGGTACCATGGATTTGGGACCAACATAAATCTTATCTTTAATAGATTCATCACTAATCATAATGCCACTAGATGTAATATAAAATCCCTAAGACTATAGAATCTTATCTTTCTGACAGTGTTTTTTTATGAAAGCTATGGTTTGGAGGATTTTTATGTCAATCTTCCCCTAATCATGTGAATTAACCAAGCACTACCTTCTGTTTCCTTTCATTCTTATGATCACACCTTAAATGTGTTTGTAGTAGAATTTTATCACAATGAAAGTACAGATAAAATCACATTTTAAATAAATGGAACTCCAGCCCAGATGAATGATGGTGTCAGTGCAGTAAGTCAGTGGAATAGAGAGATATCCTTGAAGCACATACCTTTGCTTACTTCTCCTCTCTAAATTCACAAATCTATTAGGGCAGGCATTAGAAGTTGGTTTGGAGTTTACATCCACAGTCTATCAGATATCTGAGATATCTGAGTTGAGAGAAGCAAAGAAATTTGAATAGAAATTACTACCTCTATCTCCACCAAGACAGACCTGTGAGTGAGCTCCAACCTGTGTTGGTTCTCTTTCCATAAGCAAGCCAGTCAGGAGACTAGCTCAGCAGTTCTCGCATCCACATAGCAACTGATTAATATTAAGAGGCACCTAAAATTTTTATAGAGTTGGTCCAAGAATTTCAAGGCACACAAGTTTGTGTTTACAGCAGCAGATGTTCAATTGTGGTCCAGCATCCCTTGGGAGTCCTTGAGATGATTTCAGAGGAACAAAATGGCCAAAATTATCTTAGGACTAATATTAACATTTTGTGGTCTTTTTTCTTCTTCCCTGCATTGCCATTTGCATCAATGACGTAGCATGAATAGAGAGTTGCACAAATACACAAATAAGTATTGTGCCCCAGGAAGTAATGTGTCAGTTTCACTGGAAGGAATCCTTGATGAAACAGGAAAAGTAAGGAATTCTTGATGAAACAGGAAAAGTTGGTGGAGTTATTTAATATTGCCTCTCAAATACATGCCTTTAATATTCTGTGTAAGGACGTAGTACTGTTCTAACAGACTAAACCATGTGTCGTCATGAGGTTTCTCTCTGAGTGTGGGCTGGATGAACTAGTTGATCTTTACACGAATCATCCTTTACATAAAAGAATCACAGAAAGGCAAACTACAAATATTCAGACATGGCTTTTTGGCAAGAATATTCTTCAAAATGAAGGAAGTGATCCTGTTCTTTTGAGGAAAACAAATAATAGTGTTTGTAAATCGGCTAGCACATACATGAGCCTATGAGTCAGAGAAGCCAGAGTAGGAAGCAGAGCGAGCTACGGTGACTAATACGGTCTTATTTTAGGATAAATGAGCGTGTGTATTAACTGCCCACAGAGAGCTCTTTGGAACATTCAGACACACCCAGGAATGGCACCAGGGACTCAAGCATCTACACTCCCCTTTGCCTGTGTTCAGCAGAGCCTTTGATTTGTTTCTTGTAGCTATCCCTCACCTGGTAGAAGCTTAAGACTCTTTAGCCATGGCAAATCTGTCTCTCTCTTCTCCCTCTCCCTCTCTCCCCTCTCTCCCCCTGTCCCGCTGCTCTGTGCCAGAACTGGAGGCTGAAATTGCCATCAACTTTCCTGCTCTATCAGCATGGAGGTTACCGCAGAGGCTCATGGGGGATGCTGAGCCAACCATTCTGCTTAGGGTCTTTGAAGGGATAAGTACTGTCACAGTCCTCATCATCACTGCTCAGAAGTGCTTTTTATAACTTTTCTAGCATGTTTATACTCTTTCAAGGTGGGCTCTTGTTAAGGATCTATTGTTAGTCAATAAAAAAAGATGTTTATTTTTAACTCAAAATGTTTGTGTAGGCATTGAAGTAAGATAGAACCAGGAAGAGCATGGTAAAATATAAATATAAGTTACTGTTTGAGCTTCCCTGAAAAAAATCATTGTGATAAAAAAAAGAAAAATACGAAGTCTTTGTTATATCAGAGCCTGAGAGGAAACTGAATAGACTCTTAGAATGCTCTGGAAAGGTTCCAAGATAAAAATGTGGACAGTGGCTGCAGAGAGCTTGTGAACAAGCCCTAGGCTGACAATGGGCCCGGGGTGGTGTTGGTGAGGGAGTCTGGCCTTTCAAGGCTTCTAAGAAGCATTTGTCCCTAATTTGTCATATGCCCATATGTCCTCAGACTTTCCGTAAATGCTGCTCCTCCAGCAGGCTCTGTAATTCTCACAAACTCCCTACTTGTTCTTATCAGAGGGTCTGTAAGCTTTTTACTGTCCAGTGCCCACTTCACTTCCCTGTCCCTTCCTGGCTACACCAGCAACCTGTTCCTTTCAAAGGACAGCACGTCTTCTTTCCTCAGGAAGCCCACAGGGGCACATTGTGTCCTTTTACAGGAAGCCCACAGGGGTACACTGTGTCCTTTTACAGGAAGCCCACAGGGGCATATTGTGTCTTTTTGACAGGCTCCTGTGCTCACTTCTGCCATAGTCCTTACTGTCCCGGTTGCTGCACTGATGGCTTTTCTAGGGAGAGAGCATGAACAATAGCACAGGTGACCTCCTCTCTGACCCTGTATCAGGCATTCTCACGTGAATTCTTCCCTGTCCTTCTCCATGTTAAGAAGAGGACCTTCAGAATGCTGAAGGCATCTTTTGCCCCACTGCTTGTCCACATGACACACCCAATTCTGCTAACATTAAATTTTTTTTTTGAGACAGCATTTCTCTGTTGTAGCCCTGGCTGTCCTGGAAGTCACTCTGTAGACCAGGCTGGCTTTAAACTCATAGAAATCCTCCTGCCTCTGCCTCCTGTGGGCTGGGATTTAAAGGTGTATGTGTACCACCACTATCTGGCTTAAACTTAAATTTAAGTGTATCTGCTACCCTTAAATTTAAATAATTTAAATATATTTATAGAACCTGAAACCTCCTACTATTTCCATTGTGTATATCCTAATTTCAACTACTAAAACGTCCCTCAAATTTAAGTTATACTAATAGTTTCTCAGTTGGTTTCTTTATACCTGCTCTTGAACTTTAAGTCTATTTTTCAGGAAAAAGGGAGAGTATAGACACTTGGAAGATTATGTTGGCTTATATCCTAAAAAGTTAGTCATATGATTAAAGTATCTTATGTTCAAACCCATTTCATGTACCTAAGATAACGAATGTCACAGCTCAGCAGCACAGCCTGCTGGGGACTGTCAGCGTCTCCCAATCTCGTGGGTGACTATGGCTGAGGCTCACTCTGCTGGCCAGCATTAAAAGAGAGGCTGGGACCACCTCTCCTTAACCTGAGCGAAGAGCACAACTCATTTTGAAAAACAGTTTCTATTGAGTTGTAATATAAATTATATCGGTAAATTGTCAGGTGCTCTTTGTGCCTACTGGGAGCTGCCTGAGAACAAGAGACAAGGCGCATTGTGTCAGGTTCAATAATGTTTATTCCAAATGTCCTCCAAGACTCAATGTTCTGGGTCAGGCTGGTGTGCTGGCTCAATAACAAGGAAGATGGAGAGCAGCGAAACATTGTACCCTAGAGAACAGCTAACAGAAAGGTAAATCATTTCTGACTGGGGTGATTATTGTTTACCTCATGGTATAAAGATGCTGACAGCCAGAACAAAAAAAAACACGACTGAGCTGGGCTTTCCCAGTCATTTCTGCTGGTTTTGGTAAGCCCCTCTATTCAATTATGTTATCTATTTGCTACTTTCTAGTTATTCTCTTACCTTTGCTTGCCATGTGCTTGGAAGACTCGCTCATTTAAAACCAGAAGTATAACTATTTTAGATCATTCTCTGGACGTTTTGCTCTTGAACCATCATAAAGTAAAAAAAAAAAAAAATCATACACTGAAAATGGAAATTGTCTGTAATATGTTCAAAACATAAGTTAAGTCCAATCACTCTTTTGCTCCAAACCTTCCATTTGTTCTCTGTTTTATTAAGTCTAAAATCCTTCCAAGATGGCAGGGCACTCCACCTTGTTTGACTAACATTTCTGCACTGTGTACAAGCACCTGACCAGAACTAGGGCATCTCTGCCATGCTGTGGACTCTACAGGGACCCTGGCTTCTCAGGGCACTGTCTGTACCCTTGCTGTGCCTGGAACATCTTACCCAGGAGGTGTGTGCCCAACAACTTTACTTCCTTCAAGACTATGCCCAAAACAGCCATCCACAGGTCACAGGCTATTTTATCTTTAAATTTCCCTTTAAACGTTTAAAATTCCTTTAAAAAAGTTACCATCACATCAAAAATAAAAATACATGTATTGGTGGCATGCCATGTAATTTTAAATATAAGTACCCATTCTGTGGTATTTTAAAAATCATTTAAAACGTATCTGTCTCATTAAATATTTATCATGGTGAGAGACAACACTCAGAATCCTTTTTTCTCACTTTAGTGATGTATTTTCCTGATTGGCTTTTTCCTTTGCCGTGGTGCTCATTGGGTTTAGCATCTTATTTATATGTGTGTGTTCTTACACAGACATGATATGGTTATTGCTTATTGTCTGGTCTTCTCACTATAATGTCTGCTCCATCTGGGCAGAGGTCTATTTATTTTGATTCACTGCTGTATCTCAAGTAGTCCTAGTATATATCTGTGACGTCTTTCAATTAACATTCACAGAACAGATAACAACCCGTGTGTTAAAGAGCACTGGGCTTCACTAAAGCACAGATTCCCTGAATGCATGGATGCACAGGTTTGAACCATCCAGCATTCCGAACTCACCGTGAGGCAAGCATGTGTATACTACTAGCACACTGTCAGTAATTGTTGACAAATGAGCCTCAGCTTCCAAGGAGTTTCTCAAGACAGTAAAAGGACCTAGCTACATAACTCATGTATGTGCTGCTCGTTCTAGTAGTTATTGGTGGCTTTTATGTTTCACTGACTCTTGTTTGAGTGTCAGCCATTTGGCGAAACTTGCTCTAATGGTAGTCCCAGTCAATCCTTTTGTATGTGAATGTGGCTGAGTAAAGTAAGCACTACCATAACTCTTCAGTTGAATAGAATATAGAATAATTTATGTTGGAGATAATGAATATGGAGTGGGAGAGATGGGAGATCTCTAGGTGGAATGTTATCAGGAACACTATTTCTAGCAATAGTGAAAAATTCCCAGCAACTCTAGCTTCTGATACTTTTTTTTTTTTTTGGCTTGACATGTCTTTTTATTTGCTAGTCATTTTTTCTTTTTATATTCCAAAGGCCTTAGAACAATAACTGCATTTGCCTTTAGGGTCTCTTGCTTTTTTATAGAATTGTGTGAGTCTTTTTCCCCAATTTATGAAGGCTCAATGTAAGAAGCGGAATAAAACTCATTATTCATGCATATGTCTGTCTATCAACATGGTAGAACCCAAGTCCTGTGAGTGGAAGATGTCTAATATAGCCTCTGATTTTAAGAACTGCGTCCTACGTGGAGAGACAGAAACTTAAATTGACAAGACAGAAAAACACATTGAGTTCTACTATAGAAATATATACACCTTTTTGTTTGAGTATACAAAAGAAAAGTGGCCAAGGCAGCTCTAGTTCATTTACAAAATCTTGAAGTTAGTACAAATTAATCTGGGTGTTGAGGAGCAATCAAGTGATTGCTCAGGACAAGATAAGGAGTTATCAGAGAGACAGAGGCAAGATGGAATATAAGATACTGCATGCAGTTTCCTATGTGGTGGGAGAGTCTTTTGGAGGCCGGACTGGAAGAAGTGATTGCAGGGGTGGAGCCAACACTTGAGGCTGGGAAGTTGGCTGCAGACAGGTACAAGAGGATCTCCTGATAGGCTGTGAAGTATAAACTTCATTTGAGATGACAATAAGGACCCATTAAAGGATTGTTTTAGATAATGAAGTAGTGATTGACTGAACGCAGAGAAACAGAAGTTTCATTAATAGGATTGAGTGTGCATATATATTAATAATTAATAAGACACCCACAATTTAGCTCACACCTAATGATAAAAGCCTAAATGCTATTCACCTAAAATCGGAGGAGAAGCAAAGATATCTGCTCTCATCATCTCTATTCAGCATTTCAAAAAAAAAAAAAAAAGAAATGTAAAACTATTTCTGTTTCAGTATACAGAAAACCCCAAGGAGTACATTGTTAAAAATGTTAGAAGTTGTAAAGGTAAAATTATAAAATATAATGTTATTATACCAACATCAGTTGTATTTTAACACATTATTATGAAGGATATAAAAATAAGAAATTAAATTCATTTAAAATGTCAAAAAGAGTAAAATACATAAAAATAAAAATTTAGCCAGAGAAGTACAAGATTTACAGAAAACAAACAAACAAACAAAAAACACTGTCTTAAAAAATTCAAGATCTAAAGAAATGAAAAAATCTCCCGGCTCGGAGGTCTTGATATCATGGTGACAGAGTACCGCAGACTGATCTTGGTCTAAAGATTAAATGCCATCTTTCAAATTCCAAGCTCCTGATTGTTGGCATTGTTTGCTTGGTTGATTCGTTTTGACAAATTTGACAAATATATTCGAAGGTTCATATGAAACTATAGAAAATCTTGAATAGCCCAAGCAATCTTAACAAGGAAAATGAAGCTGACCAACTCACGTTTTCTCTGTCATAACAAATCACTTCAAAGCTACTTTAGTCAAGACAGTATCACAGCCTAGAAACATGTCAACCAATGGAATGAAATCGAGCCCAGAAAGGATCGATCGATGGTCGATTGGTTTCTATAAAGGAAGTAAAACCATTCAAGAAGGAGAAACAGTGTTTAACAGTAATGCTAGAACTATCTGAATGTGAAAGGGTATTGAGCCTGCCTCATGGCCTACACACCAAAAAGCCTCAGGATGGAAATCTCTCAGACAAAAACATAGGAGCAGGTAATTTGGCTTTAATTAACAATAGTTTCTTGGACATGAAATCAAAAGCACACGTATTAAGAGAACAGAGTGGACAATTGGACTCTGTCAAATGGAAAACGTCTATGTTTTATAGATTTCTGTTGATAAAGTGAAAAGCAGCTATAGAATGGGAAAAATGTTACATATGAAAATGAAATCCTATCTAGAACATACCCATACCTCATATGATTCAGTAATTTCAAGAAAACAACTCAGATAAAAGTTGGCAAAGGATCTAATTGATATTTCACCACAAATACTCATGAATGGCAACAAACACATGAAATGGTTCTCAGCATCGTCAGTCATTAGAGAAATGCAAGCCACAGCAAGATACTGCTTCATAACAACCATGGCTTTAATTTAAAATCCAATAACAAAAACCTCAAGTAGGTGAATAATTGAGTTGATGAAGACATGGAGAAACTTGAATCTTAGTACCTTGCAAGTGGGAATATTGAATGATTCAGCAACTTTGGAAAACAATTCTGTAGCCGTTAAATGTTAAATGCAGTTTCCCTGTGACTCACCAATTTATTCCTAGACGTTTATCCCAAATATCAGCCCTTACAACAGAATTACATCCCAGTACATGTGCCTGCTGCCAACTTGACAGCTTGAGTTAAAGTTCAGGAGCCCAGATAGTGGAAAGAAAGGTGAGGTTCTCACAAGTTGTTGTCTGACGTCTACGCAAGAGCTATGCTATGCATGCTTATGTGTACAAACACAAGTAGGTAAAGATGAAATAAATACTGTAGATGGTCACAACAGTATTACCCATAACTGCTCAATGTGGAAACCACTCATATGCCAGGAAGCTGAGAAACAGATTAAAACGTACTGTAGACATACAGTGGAATGTCATTTAATAATATAAAGGAAGAAAATACTCATGTAAGCTCCCGTGTGAGTGAGCCTTGCAAACATTGCGTTCAGTGAGATCAGTCAGGCACAAAGGACTATACAATGTCTGATTTCTTTCACAGATAATGGCCAGGATCATTAAGTCTATACAGAAAGAAGGCAGATTTCAGGTGCCTTCGAGCTCTAAGAGAGGTGGAGGAAGTAATGACTGAGGAACAGCTGCTAATGAGAAATTGAATTGCTTTGTAGGGAAAGGACAGGACTTAGGAAGCTCAAGCTGCCCTTGAACTGGCAATGTAGCCAAGGACAGCCATGAACTTTTGTCCTTCCGCCTCTACCTCCCAAGTTTTGGGATGGCAGGTATGTATGACCATGCCTCGTTCATCCTGTACTGAGTTTAAACTCAGGACTTTGTATATGCAAAGCAAGCATGTTTTGATGAAGCTACATCCTCAGTCCCAAGTGAATGTTTTTGAAATTAGGTTGTAGCAATGGTTACACACCTCTGTACACTAAAACTCACTAACTGTGCATTTTGAATGGATGAATTGTATGATATGTAAGCTGTATCTCAATAAAGAATTAATAAAAATAAATTTAAAAAAGTATATGTGTGTGATGACAAAGAAGAAGAACGCGATGTGAAGTGTAGCTCTGGTTGATTTTTATTTCCTTTATTTCTTTTTAGAAAATTTCCAAGATGTTCCAATAAATTTTCATTATTTATTTTTTAATCCTAAAATTTCAAATATTTATTCAAATTAAAATGAAAGTAAATGGTGTATACTAAAGAAGTGATTTTTTTGTTTTTAGAAAGACAACTATGTAATGTCTGAGTGCCTCAGAGCCTGCCCAGAACAGTGAGGGGACTCTCTTGCCCTCTGGGAAGGAAGTAATGAGGTTCCAACCGAAGCAGCAGTCTACGGATGGAGAGAAAAGGATGAATGTTTGTGAAACCTTAAATAAGTCACTTAAGATTGGAAACTGATTAGGTACACAGGAAAAAGGAGATATTTATTATTTCAATCAGCAATCCTGTTTGGGATAAATGTGCGAACAGGAAAATATTTTAGCATCTTAAGATATTTGAAAAGTGCGGGAAATAGATATTTTAATTCAAAACTAGTTTTTGTTTAAGGAGACAATCGTCTCCATATCCAGGTGCACAGTCACGATTTCTGACCCTGAACATTTGTGCCTGAAGCTTAGAATGAGCTATCCACACGTGTCATTTACTGGCTTTAGAACACTAAGCAAGTATGTCTGGTTCTTGATTCCTTATTTGTATAAGAAGATACTATGAAGAAACGATTCTCCAAGAGTGCTGCTGACCAGATGTATTAGCATTATGTGTGCTTTTGTACAGAAATGCAGATTCTCAGACCTCACCCAGCCCACGGAAGCACAGACTCTGTGAGATGAGCAATCGTGTGCGTGTGTGTGTGTGTGTGTGTGTGCGTGTGTGTGCATGCGTGCGTGTGTGTGTGTGTGCTCTCACAGAGACCAGAGAAGGACATCAACTACCCTGCTCTGTTCAACAACTGCCCTGCATAGCATCAGGGTCACAGACACATGCATGACCATACATGACTTTTTACATGGGTGCTGAAATCCAGACACAGGTTCTCATGCTCAAGAAGCAAGCATTCTTCTGCACTGAGCCATTTACCCTGCACCTGAAAATCATTTTCATCTTTAAAATTCTTCTATAGATTGTCAAGCATGTCTGTTTGAGCCATGCTGATGTGTATATAACACTCCCAAGATCCCCTACAGATCTAAAACATAGAGCAGAAAAGCTCACAAAGGATTCAAGCATCTAGAGGAAATCTAAGGTGCTGATACGCATCTGTGTGCAACACTGCTCATCGCAGGGAAGGGCAAAGCAGTAGAAGATGAAAGGGTAGAGGAGTTTGAAACGTTACAT
Organism: Cricetomys ansorgei; assembly: GCA_026225945.1. NCBI lineage: Eukaryota > Metazoa > Chordata > Mammalia > Rodentia > Nesomyidae > Cricetomys > Cricetomys ansorgei. Next base: position 14,625,531 of record JAMJFZ010000239.1, on the reverse strand, counting down.
TCGGAGGCTCCAGTGGGAATGCAAAGGTGGGAAATGCACAGTTTAATCATCATTCGAAAAGAAATTAGTAACGGTGTCAGAAAAGGGCAGAAAAGGGTTATGGTGGGCAGCCCTGCAAACAGTCTTCGGTGAGTAGAGGAGAGTCTCAGATATCAAACACTAGCTTTATGCCTGGAGCTGCTGTGCTCCCTATGTATGTATTTATTTTTTGGTGTTAATATATCATATGTACAGCTAAATTTCTGAAGGAGGACAGTAAATAACAGAGCTTCGCAGTAAGGAATTCAGTGAAGAGGTGCTCACCCTAGGACACCAGCTGAGAAAAGGCTCCTGTGCTCACCTGGGAGAGCAGCTGAGAACAGGCCCATGCCTTCATTTAAAGATACCTCAAACCTTAAATTGAACCTTAAGTTGTTTAGATTCTCTCTTAGCATTTGCTTCTCCCTTGCAATGACTTAAAATCCACTCTAATGTTGTTCTATACAATTGCTTTTCCAGAGATATCGTCACCGAAACCTCTTTCAGTTAATGGAAAAGGAAATTCATAATTTCTTCGAAAGCCTAATGAGTCTACAGATTAGAGCATTAGGAATTACTCCCGTCAACTAATGGCATTTCAGCTGCGCTGCCATTAGCTTAGCTTCTGGCTTTTTCTTCACATTCTTAATACTCTCTACAAAAGGTCTTTAAGTTTCTAAAACCCAGTCTATTACTGAGGCAGGATAAATTATCTTTGTGACTAAACATTCTAGAATTTCTCAGCAATGAAAAGTATTTTGCAAACTCTTCTGACTAGTTTCTGAGCCTTAAAATAACTGCCCCACATGTAGCCGACCTACGCCTTTTTTTCTTTTCTTATCTTTCCGGTGGTCCCAAAGAGACACTCAATTCATCTTCGTTCTGGTCCTGGTGGTTTGACCTGCCGGAAAGCCTCTCCTACTCCTGCCAGCAGTAGATAGTTTCTGACTTGAAGGGAGCTTTTTGCTAATTCACATTACTTGTGCTTATCAAATATTAGGTCAGTTTTCTCAAAGAAAGCCGACAGGGCTCTCTAGCTCTTCCCTCCCCGTCTTAATGGTCCCTTGACATTGATTTATCTGCCTTCTAAAGTGCACTTCAAGATGCATTATCTAATAACCGTCACCGGGATATACTGACACACAATCAAGTTAGATTCCTTCCTTGAATTTTCTAAACACAAATCCCAGACACAATAAAATGAGGGATTAGAAAGAAATCCAAGTCTGGAAAATACTAGTGGATTTTATTTAACATTTGAAATAAACAATGGCATTGTAAGTCTAGGCAAAGGCAAATCACAGACTTCTCATATAAACCATTTGATACAAGAGCAACACAATTAAACATTAGTGTAAATTGTATAAACACTTTTGTGATATGACATAAAAGGTTAATTTCCTTAAGTAAAAAAATTTCTAGCCGGGTGGTGGTGGCGCACACCTTTAATCCCAGCACTTGGGAGGCAGAGGCAGGTGGATCTCTGTGAGTTCGAGGCCGGCCTGGTCTACAGGGTGAGTTCTGGGACAGCCAGAGCTACAACAGAGAAACCCTGACTCGAAAAACAAACAAACAAACAAACAAAAAACTAACAAGCTAGTAGTAAAACAAGATTTTTAACCCCCACCCCAAATGACTGATGCCTAATTATCAAGCAATATGCAGCAAAGAGAATAAAACATTTAATAAGCAAATGGAAAACTAGTAATCACAATGCTTAAAGTACCAAAAACAGGGTCCTGCTTGTGTTGGATGCATCATCAAACATACAAGAATTGCCCTTAATGTTGGGCAATGCTTTAACTTAGAAAGCAGGGTTGGACCTGCTGGTTATCCTTTCTCCTCTCCCTTCCTCCCTCCTCATCCTTTCCTTCTTTCTTCTTTTCATTCTCTGTGCTGAAGACGACCCAGGAACCTTGTGCATACTAACAGAATGTATAATGAAGGCTTTTGAGAGGAATTAGAACTTACATGGTTTGTATATTACTATTCCAATTTTCATTATTGTTGTTGCATACTGCGTATCTTAGAGCATCCAATTGTTCTCCCGTTTCCAAGAACCATCAAAGAGCTTCCAGGTAGTGTGGGAATTGTTTTCACTATAAACCATTTCCAGTTTCTTAAAACACGGTTTTCAGTTAATGGTTAATGGTTTCTATAACTCGTAAGATATTCAAGGAACTAAGGTGATCTGTAAACACCTTATATCACATTGTAACTATTGTAGACAAAATCCCTCTGATGCTCTGCATGTGGCCATGCCTTTGATAGCGCTGGTTGAGTGTGACAGGCTCTTCCGGAATGCTCAGGATCAGAGCTGTGCTCATTGGATCCGATGCTATGATACACTGATTCTCTCAGGGCACTGTTGAACAGTAGCATTTACATGAAACAGTCTGAACTTTGTAGTTTCCAGGTTCAGAAGTAGGAATTGACACTCTTTGTGCTTCTCCTCTGGCTGTCAGCTGGGATTGGAGGGCAAAGGTTGAACCCATGGCCTTGCACATTCTTAGCACATGTTCTTCCACTGAGCAACAGCCCCAGGAAGCTGTTGTATCTTAATATTGTCTACACTGTGTATACACTAGATAAAGCCACATGGATGCATCAGCAAGAATTCTTTGTAAAGTGGGCATAAATCGGCTCTAATGGTGCGTAACTGACAGCATGGTGCAACGCTGCATATCCTGCATCCTGTGTGATACAATTACTTATAATGAACGTCCTTAAGGGATGTGCCGCTGTATTTCTCTGTCTCCAAATTTTCAAGAATATATATATATATATATATGTGTATGTGTGTGTGTGTATATATATATATATATATATATATATATATATATATATATATATTTATCAAATTTTGCATGGAGACAGAAATAGTGTTAGATCATTTACGAAAAAGACACACTCAAGACGGGACCCCAGTACTGTCGACCCTGGTTGGCAGAGATAGGAGCAACTGGGCATGAGTCTCATTTGCTTTTCTTTGGGAAACTAAACTGTGCTCCACAAAAACCAATCCATGGTTCTGAAGTCAAGAAAGTGACTAGCTTGGTGTCAATTTTTAATACCCATCTGTAGAGGAACACTTGGAATTTTTATGTTAAGAAAAGCTTTTTGGTTTAACTGACTAGTCACTAGAGGTTCGTGTTCCCACCCCAGCTGTGGTAGAGTTGTTTACGAGTTGGAATTGGAATGCTTGATGCAGGTAGCTACAATTTGGTTTGGTGCAGTCGTTCTGGCACCTGTAGCTTGTCTTTGGGATTGCGTACCGCATGGGTTTATGGGAACTTTTGGCTTAGGGCATAAAAGGTCTGAAGCCCCGAGAGTCGGGGTGAGGGTTGGTTGGTGGTTTGTTGGTTGGGTTGCTGTTGTTAGTGTGAGAACAAAGGTTGGAGAGATTCCAGCTTAGGACAGCCTAAAAAGAGGCCATGAAGATTTCTACCTTTCTCTCTTTCTGTATTACGGCCGCTTGTAAAAGCGGTGAGGATTTCTATCTTTCCTTTCTCCTTCCCTAAACTGAGGGTAAAAGACTGTAGCGTACTGCTGCACCAGTGCCCTCGGGTCACAGGATCTGATTCTTCTTGCTCTTCCATTAGTTACTTAGAAGCTTTCACTTTCTAACAAATTTCCCTGAACTATATATTTTGTGGGTGTAACTTACACATTTATATTTCCATAGTCAAAAGTAGATTCTTCCAATATAAAAAAGAAACTGAATTTTGAATTTTTTTTCCTTTGCACTAACTAAAAGGGGGCTAGCGTTGTTTGGTGCTTTCTTAGAAACAAATGTTTTCATTTTCACCAAGTGAATTCACATGTTTGCTCCCACAAAGAACACTTTCTCCCATGGTAGGAAACATGGAAAAGTGCGAGATCTTTAGTTGGCCTCCATGGAAACTAAAATTGCATTCAGAAGGGATGCTTGGTTTATCATCCCAACCTCCTCTTTCACATTTTTGTCTTGATGTGTTGTGCTTAAGATGTAGCACCTTGGGTAAAGCACCCTCCATTTCCTCACTCCTGGAAAGGGTGCAGAGTGCCAAGGGTCTCTTACTTATACAGGGACGTGTCAGTCATCCATGGCATCTCATGGAAAGCACTTCTGAAAAGAAGCTGCTCCAGAGACAATGTGACCGACAGATGGATGGGGAAAGACAGACTGATTCTCAAGACACCCTTTCTAAGGCCAAGTCTGGCTGAGCTTGGAAGATAACACACGCTCAGAACTGTTCCGCTATGTAAAATCTCTCCTTCGTTTTCACTCTGCTTGACTTTGGCTTGAGCTGGTTTTCTAGCCCTCAGAAATAGAAAACTGTGCCTAATGTTTAAAGGGGATATTAATTTTCTAGCCATGGTTTAATCTCAGGAGAATGTGAGCGTGAGTCATGCAGGGAAAGGACCTTTAGGAATGCCAAGAGCTGCTTGGATTTGGAGCTGGGCAAGGACACAATCAGCTAGAGATCTGTAACAGCATTTTACTGCAGATGTATCACAATGATGCATGCAGAACAGAATCCCTGGATAGACAATCAATGCTTTATTTCATAATCACAAGAGGAAGAGATCTTATCTTTGATTCTTTGAAAACTATTATTCTGGAACTAAACAATTCACAGAGGTCAACCCTCTGTCCAGACTGAACTTTTGCAGCTATGTGAAGGACCCTGGTGCTTTCCTCTAGTGGCTGTCTTGCCTGCCAGAGAATTGATACAGACTATTTCAGCAGCTACCATTTCCTGTTCCCTCTGCTTCGGTTTCTTCCATGTCCCTGAGCCTGTAGTCTGGTGAGATATGTGTGCAGACAAATTTACCTTCCTTTTTCAACCCCCCTCTCAATCCAGAGCTTCTAGCTGGCACTCCGCCATAGCACCACACCAAGTCGCCCCCTGAAGCCCACTCTCAGCTCCGTGCTGATCTTATAGCTTCCTAGCCCAGCTTTCCTGCCCTCCCTGGCTGCCCCTCATCTGAGCTGGTGGCGCTCTTTCTTCACTTGAATTATTCTCTCAGCCGCTGCTTCCCATTCCTTAGTTTTGCCTCAATATTACCTTACCTAAAATGTCAGATACTGAAAAATCTATAGTTACAAAACTTGCAGAAAACTGGTTGGATTTTGAACGTATAATATTAAGTGATGTCACACAATATCAGAAGAATGAAAAAAAAAATGTCGGTTCCCCCTAATATGTGGATCCCAGCCCGTGATGTATACGTTTGTATGTGTGAAAACCTGCATGTGCAGGTAGGGCGCACCAGTTAGGAAGGAAGGATGCCAAGACAGGGCAATACTGGGTGATAAGGAGTGACTGGGGCAGGCAATAGACACGGGGGGGTATAAAGTTTGAGTGGATTCTTTAATTTAGTGGTGGGTGTTATGTTTTTATTTATGAGTTCATTGCAATGAAGTGATTTTAACTAAAGTAAGGACTGAATACATGTCTCAGAGCTTAAGAATATTGGCTGCCCTTCCAGAGAACTCAGTTTCGATTCCCAGCACCCAAATGACAACCATCTGTATGTAACTCCAGCCCCAGGGAATCTGATGCCTTCTTTTGGGATCAGTAAGGCACCAGGCATGCACGTGGTGCACAGATATAGATGCAAACAAAGCAGTCATACATATAAAATAAATACATGTTAAAAATTCTTTTAAAACTAAAAAATACCCAAATCTATAAATTTGGCCCTAGCTCCTCCTTCCAACTCAGACTTAATGTAAATCATTAGACTACCTCATAGGATATTAAATTTACATGTCTGATTTTAGTTCATTTTATATTACTATAATAAAATGATGCTTTATTTAAAAAAAAAAAGAGGGGCTTATGGGTTTAATTTTGAAGGCAGAAAGTCCATGATCAGATGGTCCTGTCAAGTTGCCCTCTGTAAAGAGACCCATTGGCTGTATCATTCAGAAGCATCATGGCAGAGATGGGGACTGAGAAGATATTCCATAGTAAGATAGGAAACCAGAGGGGCAGGAAATGCCTGCTTTGCTCTTTTATAACAAAGGACTCCTGTGATAACCCAGAGAGAGTCCCACAGGAGCTACACTTGTCTCTTCCAAGAACAGCACCCCAATGACCTGTTCACTCCCAATAGATTCTACCTCTTTGACAATCTACAGTTACTTTTACGTCACCACACACAGGACTATATTTTAAACACATGGACTTCGGAGAATACAATCAAACTATATTGGAAGCACAGAAGTGATGATCTGTGATGGTTTTTTTTTTCTTTCTCCAAACTGGCCCACTTTTTCCGTATCATCTTATTAAGTGACTTCACCCTTCACTTCAACTTCGACCCTGAACCTTGACCTTCCACACTTTCATGAACCAAACTACCTTATCTTGTTTTCTATTTGGTTGCAGAATCACTTCGCTTTCTACTAGTTTAGAGTCTTATTCTTCCTTATTTGATTACTGGAGTTGACTTTCAGTCGGTTTATTCAGCCTTTGAAATGTCTGCTATGGTTTCAGTGTGAAATGCGTCGTAGCCCAGGCTCAGGAGTACTTGGTTCCCAGCTGCCGTCGTTGTTTTGGGGGCTTGTAAGACCTTTGGAACATGGGGCCAGTCTAGAAAACACACACTGCTGGGTGCCGCCCTCTGAAGGCTGTAGCACAACTCAGCCCCACTCCCTGCCTCCGCTCTCTGAGCTGTCAGGGTGTTCTAAGCAGCCATTGCCTGCCTCCAGCTCTACGGATGGAGCAACTCCTTGGCCACACTGTCCCTGCTACAGTGGATGGCTCATTTGGAAATAATGGGTCGAAATGAATCTCTACTCCCTTCAGTGGCTTCTGTCAGACACTTTGATCCTAATGATGAAGGAAGTAACTAAAACACCTTCCTTACTCACAAGCTCTAGATGGTCACCATGGGAAATATAAATCTGCCATCTTGATTTAGTAATGTATTTTAAGATCATCAAGTTGTTTAGATTACTGCAGATGCACTGGAGTCCTTCCTGGCGCTTGTGAACTGCAGGGTGTGACGAGAATTCTAACTTACTCTCCTACTAAACTACACCTGGCCTCTGCGTCTGTGACTCTAGTCTTTCCATTGCTTCCCTTCTGTCTTTACTCCTCTGTTCCATACTCTTTGCTAAGAATGAGCTGAGGTGGTGCTGTTGCCCAGGAAACCGTTCCTGACTCCTTGTGGTGGTATTGTTTTCTTCATCTGAGATTATATTTGCTCAGTGCTTTTCTCAATTTCTGAATGCTGTTTTTTATCATGTGTCTGTTTGTAAGTCTGGCTTTGCTTAGAACCACAGCCTTCCCAATGGCTGTGTCTCTTTACCTTTTGTGACTAACAAGAAGTAAAGGCTGAGAGATTATTTCTCCAAGGATTAAATTGAATTGGAAGACTGGCTAGGTTTATAAAACATAAGAGTCCAGAAAGACCATTTATTAAAGGCATGCCAGAGATAGACCTATTTAGTTAGAACGATTTTAATTGGGCCACACTACCTGCATCAAGATCACCAGGGTGTCGTTAGTCCTGATTATCTTCCTGAGTTTAATTGACACTTAACAAGGTAAAGTTTTCAAAGAGATGTTTTATTCCTCTAGTATTTCCATAATAGCAGGCTGGACTACTGTAAATTCAGAATTGCAGCTTTGTGGTATGAGAAGGTAAAACACTGTTTGCTTAGAGGAAACACGTTCTTTGAGCATACATGAAAACTTTAGAAGGCACAAATTCATAAGCTCCTTTGTCCAAAACGCAAATACCTTTTTTCTCAGTCTGTCCCTAACATGCATTAGTACACAGAGTCAAAGACGCAGCAGACACCGAGGCAAGACTCTCACAGGGAGAAGGCGAGTTTCAGCTCTGTCAGCCACTCAGTGCCAATTCACCCGTCTGCTACTGAGTGATAATTGAAAAGATCACACCACTAGAAAGGCAGGCACCTCTGATCATCAGCTTATCATCATCTGGGCCTGAGTCACGGTAACACAGAGAGTTGAGGTGCTTCCTCCTTTAGGAGTAGCGATGAGGCTGGCGAGATCCAGTGCTCAGAAATTCAGGCTTACAGAGCCATGCGGATTTCATTTGCACAAGTGTGTTAAAGCCACATGAATCTACAGACAAGGGCTAGTCTCGTCATCACTTCAATACCAATTGTCCATTCATGAAGCACTCACTAGCTACACATAGATACTTTTCATTTAATTTCTGTTATACACCTGTGAGATAGATGTCGTTATAATAATATATTATGCAGATAGAGAACTGGAACCCGGAGAGAAAATGACTTGTCTGAGGTCACGTGAAAGAGACAAGATCAAGGCCCACTTGGACTGGACTCTTACCTATACCAATGTGTGGTTATACCAGCAGCACCAATCACCACCTAGAAATGTTTATGAAGGGTCAACTCTTGGTCTGTGCTTCAGAACTAAGAAATGAGAAAGACTGGTGGAGGGCACAGTGACATGGGATAACTTGGCCAGTGTGTGGGTGTGATGATGTAATGTCAAAATCACTTTCGTTATGTTGTAACACCATGCTTTAGAGCCGCAATTCTCAAGCCTGAGTGCGTACAAACCACATGGAGATCTGTTCACCTGTGGCTTCTGGATCAGAAGAACTAGAGGAGGGTCTGTGCATCTGCATGAGGACTAGGTTTTAAAAAAGAAGACTCTAGAAAGAATGTTCCTTAAAGCCAGGTTAGCTTTGTCATTTCCTTAATTCCATTTATAAATTTATTTATATTTATGAATGTGTAAATACCTATAAGGAATCTGAACCACATTTCATGTTGAAGGATTTGAGTCAGAATATCTGCACAAGTAGGGTGTGGACCACAAACTGGGGACAGTCTACTGATGATCGTGATGCACAGCCTGCCTTTCCAAATGTCCAAGCATAGCATGGTCTGTTCATTTATATTCAGAAATTGTCCCGTTGCCCCATGAGGTGACAGACTTTCAAGCAGTCTGATCTTTCGATTGAATACAGGACTTTGGGTTCCCTGAAGCAAGTGAACACCGTGCTTTGGAAAAGGGGGATGAAAATAGAAAGGGATACATAAGGAATGGGGCAGTATTGGGCAGCTGTATCAAAACACACTGTAAGGAGATGAATGAGTTAAGTTGGCCAAGGTTCTTCGCATTGCTCCAAATTGTCTACAGCCTGGGGTAAGACCTGAAAAATTATCATTAAGATTAAAGGGGAAAGAGCTGGGAAGATGCCATTGCTTTGATAAAGTAATCACATTCAAGCAAAAGGACCTGAGTTCAATCCCTAGAAACCATATACAACGAAAGTAAGCATGCTGGTGCCCACTTAAAACCCCATCATTGGAGAATCAGAGACAGGCAGAGCTCTTAGGCTTACTGGCCAGGGAGTTCTAGATGAGTGGATTCCAGGCCAATGATAGGCCGTGTCTCAAAGAAAAGGAAGAATATCATTTAAGGAATAACACCTGAAGTTGTCTTCTAACCTCCACAAACATACACACACGTGTGTATCAGTACATGTACACACACACACACACACACACACACACACACACACACACACACACACACATATTAAAGGGGAAACAGCTATAGAAGAAATGGACTGCCTCTTCAAATATTCTGGTTCGAACTGTCTGAAAGAGGTTGATTCAGAGTTGACCAAATACTATGAAAACATCTTTAATATAAAAAGGAGTCATCCTATATATTTTAAGCAAAGAGTTAATGACTTGATAAACTTCTTAGATTGGCCAGAAAATCATGAAATGAACATGAAAATGAGAGAAAAAAAACAAAACAAACAAGCAAACAAACAACAACAAAATAGAACAAAAAGTCAAACATTTCTGGAGTTTCCTCAACAGAGTGAAGAACAGGATTCTCTAAACCCACAATGAACATTTGAATCCTAGACAAGACATTTTGTAAATAGCCCCAGGACAAGTGGCTGCAGCTCCACATCAGTAAAACATAGCAAGCTTTGTCAGTACTTGACTTGGCTGCACGCTGAGGAACACCAAAACACTGCACGCTGGCTGTAAGCCTTGCACTGCGGTGACTGACAAGGGAGAACCCTAAGACTTCATTTTGTAAACATTACGAAGCTCAGGAACAGGACTTTGATGTGCATCTCCTTCTGCCAGAATTCCCAAGGTCACTGAGAGTTGTACTCTGTTGTGTGAAAATGGTCATGTGCAAATTACTTTGAATTCGATTAAAGTGTAAAGAGATCGCAATGAACAGGTGCAGTGATTGCTGTAGGCAATGCTGACCACATTAAAAGATGAGGGCAAATAGAGAGGGCTAGAAGGAGCATGGAGTTGGGTGTATGGGGAGATAGAAAGGACCTGGGAGGACTCGAGGGAGGGGTAAACTGTGTTTTAACTAAAATTCTTTTATAAACAATCATAGGATAGTTAAGTAAATTGTAAAAACTTGGTAGTCTCAACATGTTCCCTCAAAATTTTCTTAGAAGAGTGTTCTGTACAATTCTATTGACATTCTGTGACTGTCTGATTTAGGGTAACTTCTGATGGGCGAATATGACGACCTTTTAAACAATCCTTGGGGTGTCAAGATGTCTCAGAGGGTAAAGGTCTTTATTGCCAAGTCTTACGACCTGAGTTTGAACCCTAGGACCTACTCAGTAGAAGGGAAATGCCTCCTACAAGTTGTCCTCTTGGTGTTGCAATGCACCACCCCCACACATATATAACCAACCAATGTGCAAATGTTTAAACCACAGTGTTCTATATGATTGCCATAGTTAAATCACCTACAAAGCACATTAGAGAAGTCTTATACACACGCTGGATTTTGAATTATATTCAGAGTCAAAATAATTATCTTCTGAAGTAGAAATACAACTAAAAGACACGTCCCGATACACATACCACCACCAAAACATTTGCAATGAGTTGCTAGCCCAGTCCCATTACCTTAAAACTACAGTAGTACTACCTCTACTTTGAGTTAATTGGGATTTGGAGTAACCAAGAAAAAATCCAGACTTACAAAATCCCCTTGGTGTCCCACTGGAGGGTATTCCAAATGTCTTCTGTGTATCGCTTCTGATGTTCTGCCCATGCCCAGACACAGAAGGATACCTGGCCAATGACTTCAGATGGCAGCTGCCTTTCAGCCTCAGAATGGGGACAACAGGTTCATAGCCCTTTCTAGGGCAGCCAGCACACAGTGAGCAGACAATATGGGAATATTAATTCCCAGATCCTTGACTCCAAATTTGGGGATGACTCTGAAGGGTCATCCCAGGTTCAGAACATCTGAGGCCTTCAGCGGAAGCAACTGGATCCTGCCATACGACTTTCTCCAGCTTCCCTTTTGTGTGCTGACCTGAAAGCATTGTCTCATGAGTTCCCTTCATGATAAACCTCACTTTATAGCCCTTCATCCCAGGAGGGCTGAACCTGGAATAATCAGCAATGTTTTTAAACAACTCTATAGAGAATTAAACAACAAATCTCAGGCCTCTTGAACCAGGTTGGAATATGAGATATAGGACTGACGAAACTGACCTTAAGTTCTCAGTGCCTCAAAAATGAGCTCCCTGAGCTAGCCCACTTTCTTCTTCCTATTGGAATTACTGCATTCGTTACCTGAGTATGTAGGAGTGACATCACTCCCCAGAGCCCTAAATTCTCCAGGGGTTGAGCAACAGTTTATCTTAGATTCATTCTGTGAACATATAAAATCCCAAACCGATGGCCAAGCACCACAGAGTCTGACTATTCCCCCAAAAAGGCCATTTCTCAAACTGACCCTAGGCAAGAAGGCAGACAGCATACATTTTGTATGTTGGAACGCAGGCTATCTATCTCCTGCAAGCTCCTGAGGATCCAGCAGATACCTAGGCCTCTTCGAGCCTCTCTCAAGGTGCATGGAAGAAGGCAAGCTGTGGCTTCTCTTCTGTTGCAGATGGTGGCCTGTGTAGCTTTTCCTGTCTCCACTATAGTCAGCTAGTACTATTGTGTAATTTCTCTTGAACCATCATAGGCAACAATTAGAGACCTATGTAGAACTGTTGCTGCGTAGCACTGCTAACCAAAAGCGAGGGAATTCTGTTTGGTCCTAGTGATAGCCTTTTCAAGGTATCGGAAGGGTTTACGGTTAGCTAGCGCTAAGGATAACCCCCAAGATGAAGAAAGACCCCGGGGAGAGATAGTGGTACCAGTCTCTAAATGATCCCAAAGTCCGAGAGAGGATAGCTGGGTGTGAAAGCTTGGAGTTTGTAGACAAAGAGGCTGCCTCCTGTCGGGCAAGAGCAGGGTCGTCTGTGGTTGCTCAGTGACTTCCTCATGTCTGAGATAGAAAGCTTTTTAAAAGCACAGTGTAGAACCAGCCGTATCCCGGGTGGAGGAGCTATACTTTATCCCGGTTTCCTTGGGGCCGTCATCTTCCTGTCCCACGCAGGAAGGTCTATCACTTTCTAAGGATCCCCAGGCCCAAGTAGACAGGGATGCACCTCAATTTAGACAATTCAGATTCAGAATGGTCTGATGCCTTCTCATGATCAGAGTGGCTCCTCTTGCTCTTCAAAAGGAAGCCCACTGCTCTGGGATATCCAGGGAGCACACATCCTTTCCCCTCTCTGACTCTGACCTCACAAATCTCCCCTCATCCCAGGAGAGGCTACCCCTTAACTGGAGGTATAGGGCACCATGGAATTCATCTTGGACTCTGACCCATGGAAAGTGGAGGCCTAAATGAGTCTCAGCCTGACCTACCAAGGCTTAACTGGTATTTCCTCCAATGTATCTCAGCTCTATGTATAGCTTCACCTTTAAAACACACTCACATGCATTAACTCAGGAAGACCTGCATCGGTGCAGTAAGGTTAGCAAGGGGCCTATTCTATAATCTACGCATTTTCAGAAGGAAACACTGAAACATGGGGTTGACTAACAGGCATTTTTTTTCTAGAAAAAGAATTAAAGGAATATAAGTTAAATCACAGCAACGTACATTTTTAAAATCATCTTCTTAAGAGAAAAGATAGAAACTTGTGCAGAAATTTCTAGAAATAATGGGCAGCCTAATTATGAGCATGAGATAAGTCTTGAAGCTTAAAATCTTTAACAGAAGGTTAGGAGAGATGTTATATCCAGGGCTGAGGGGGCCGGGAGGAGGGAGAGATGTTACAGGGAACATCTCACAAGGAAGTGGAGACTGAGGAGGGAAGCCGCATGCAGTCTGTACATGCAAAGGAAACTGAGCTGTGCCCACAAAGCACAGGACAGTTTAGCATTCCTAGGGCAATGTACACGTGCTCCTCTTCTGAAATGTCAGCTCTACTCCTCTGGGGAAAGGGAAACCATTTTAATGACATAAAATCCATTCAATAGGCATATGTTCCTCAGAGGCCGGTGAGGGCTATATTTGCTGGGAGCCAAATAAGAGCAGGTCACAGCTTAAGAGCTGGAACTGTAAGTCCCTTGTAGTGTTCAGGTATCATGGGTGGTGGAACTATTGGAGTTTAAAGAGATGAGGGATGACCACTTGACCCAAGAAATATTCATGGTCCATATTTTGCTATGTAACCACACATTAAGGAACTGGTCACTCCTTGAGTAAATCTTTCTATCAAATTAAGAAGGGACGTCAGTTTTGCCTGTGCTGACTTTTTAATATCTCCAAATTATATCTTGAATTCTGTATTTGATCACGTGTCACCTAAGGATGTTAAGCAACATTATCAGTTTGGAGTTAGCTACTTTTCATAGAACCACTGACCCTTAAAAAAACTGCTCTGGGAGATGAGGGGACTGCTGAAGTTCCCTGAAAGTTGCTCTAAACAGAAAGATCTCTTCCTCAGAGGACCCATCTGACAATAGGCCATATAAACTGCCTGCCGAGCTTCATTGACTTTCTTTGTTCACAGGGAGGCGATTTACTTTAATACAAACACTGCAGCTCCGGGGAGTAAAGGTCTGCAGGCTGCATTTCTGGGGCTCAAAAAGCTCCTTCTGGAGACCCAGGGAGGCCCCCATGCCATCTCTAAAGGATAAGTGCATAAAGCAGATGTGTCCTAGCTGTTTTGTGAGCTCCGTGGATTTAGCCAAAAACCTCCAGGCGTTAGTCATTATTGTCCTGGCAGGTAATTTACGCCTGAAGCAACAGCAATCTGATGTTATTAATGAAAATGAAAGCTAATTAAGAAAAGAAACAAACATTTAAGCTCAGGCTGAAGTGAAGATATGAAGCACTTACAGATGAGTTTTATTCCTGTTTCCTGTATCCACTCGAAAAGACAGATAGCACTTTGGTTGCAACAGTTAGGAGAAAGTACAGTCAAACACACCTGGCATCGCGTCACGTCTGTGGTGAACATACCTGCAAACCTTCGATGGCCAGTTTAAGGATAGAAGGTGTCAGTTTGGAGGCTTGTTTGAAGGAAAAATTACTCCAGTCTATAATTAAAATGAAACCATTTATCTGAAGCTCAGGATCTTCAATAAGGACTTCCAAGGACAGCAGAATGGCACGGAGGATGTCTGTAAAGGAGTTCCTGTGACCAGAACAGAAAGGAGACCGTGTGTGAGTCTAGAGAGCTGACAGATGGCACACAGTGTGTAGCGACTCTGCTGTCCTCACCCTGCTGCCCCACGAATCCTGCGTGCGGAGTCACATTGAGGTTCTATATGTAGAATGAATGAAAATACTGTTGCTAAACATACGGATGCCTCTCTTTGATTTGGTCACAACTGCATCTTGGACTTAACGAAATATCATTCTTCTGCCATGTGTCTCTCTGTAATCGGCTTTTGCTACATCACTGCTCATATCTTGTTGAAGCAAATCCGTGTGTGTGTGTGTGTGTGTGCGTGTGCGTGTGTGTGTATGCGCGCGTGCACACCTATGCTCTGATACCCACAGAATAGGAACTGCGCTGTAAATCTGGCAATGTCTTCAGCACATAAGCACTCAATGAATCGTTGATGAACAAATGGATTGAAACCTCAATCACAGGTGCTTGTTAAGATTAAGTATCTTTTATTCCGTGTCTATGCCAGAACCTTGTAGAGAGTGTAAAAACACCCATGCTACTGCTGCAATGTTTTTAGCTTCTATTCATGGGTAGCAAAAAATAAAGCAGGAAGAACAGCTTATTTTCACGTACGGTCTAAAGGTTGTGATTCAGAAGGGGAATCACTTTGAGTACATCAGTAACTATGACAACAGGAAGACTCGAATGCAAATGAGGGTGATAGTTCTCCAAGGTTGTGTATAAGCCTCCACATCACAGATCCAAATCACGGGCTGACTTTCATTTAGATAGTTTTCAAACATGATGAAATGATGACATAGCCGCTTGCAAACGAGCTGAACTGCAAACCTAATGTGTTACAAGATTTTTTATAATCAGTGTCTTTGATGAGCTGGAAGATGCAAGCCTGGATGTCAAGTGTCTGTGAATTCTATGACTTCCTTCGGGTTTTCATTAAAATCAGAAACTTTGTCACAGGAAGTCACTATCAAAGGATTGGATTCCTAAGATTATCAATTTGGTTTTGAACCCTAACCACAATGCCTGCAGAACACAGCCTGGGCATCTGTGACTGAATAGTTGGCCACTAACTTACTATGCACACTTATTGTAAGTTCAGAGTTCTGTTTCATGCTTGAAGTGTAAATTAGTGTGCCCTGTCTCTGCTTTCAGATATGATAGTTGGAGGGGGTTGGAGAGAGGCTACATGAGTAGAGAGGCATTGATATCACCCGCTCAGTCTGGGGAGAGTGTACGGAGAGATGGTGGCTCGGAATGAGGCTTGAGCGATCAGGCTTTGGATGGATAATTCAAATAACAGAGAGTGAGACTTTTCAGAACTGAAGAGACACCTAAACAACAATAAAATTAAACGGCCCACTCTGTTTCTGCTTTCCATGTTAAGTTCCTTTTCTCTGACATCAAGCTGAACTGTCCCTTCCCTCAATATACCCACTTAGATTTGACCCACTGTATGGGGTGGGGAAGTGCTCGAAGCTTCCCGTTTAATACACTCTCAGCTTTGCAAAGATGATGCTCATGGACCTGGATGAACTCGAGATGGAAACAGTGGCTCTTGATCTCCCTACATACCATTATCGTTTTCCTTAAAGACACTGTCTATTTTAGAGATACCGTGGTTTTAGACAATTAAGGTAAGTTTAAATGAGGTTGGTTTTGCTTGTGGCATGGATTTAAGTTTACATAGTTACCAGACAACTTACTTAACTCAGAAATTCACCTTTGTCTTGTGAGGAAACATTGATTTAAAGGGAACATGGAACCAAAAGCTATGTGTTTAAGTTATTTCAAATAGTAATATGGAAATATCTAGTGGTAAGCTGGAAATGACCATTAGGTTACTAGGGAGTCTGAGCTTGGATGAGCTTTCTTAGCAAGAGCAAATCTAGAAATACAACCAGCACTGAGAATTAGAGTCTTACATAAACCCTATATATAGTATTGAAGGTGAAGAAAGAAGAATTAAAGTCACAATGAAAAGTTAAAAGATCAAGGCAGGATTTTTCAAGAAAAAGAAGTGATTTTTTTTTCAGAAATAATCAAGACTAGAAGAAACTGCATTCTGTATCACTGACCCCAAATTGTTATGTGCTAGCTACTCATTAATGACATAGTGCCTTGTCTATGTGATTTGCTTTGACTAATGGCATGTAGGCAGACACAAAATATTGCCAGTTCTTAGCCTTGTTTTTCAAGGACCTGACATGCCTGTTCTCACCCTTTTACTAAAGTCCATGGTCAAACCACACCACAGCTAGAATGACGGATTGAGAATGAGACACACACACAGGGAAGTGACACTCGGCTGACTGTCAGGTTACCATAGAAAACCGAGATACCTGTATGAGCCTGCCTAGATAAACTCCTCACAGCTAGAAGAATGGGGACAGACAGTTGCTATTTAAACTACTGAGTGTTAGTACGGCTGCTTTGATCAATAACTGTTCGAGACAACAGGACGATTTTCAAAGTCAATGCAAGAGCAAGGTTAAGAAGAATGGGAAAGAGAAATAACCCACATGTTCACAAATAGATCTTGTTGTTTAGGTGTTTTGTTGATTGATTTTCTGTGACTGGATGCCACTATGGTCCCAGAATGGCCTCAAATTCCCAGTCCTCCTATCCCAGCCTCCCAGTTGCTGGGAATATAGGGGTGACCCACCATTCCCAGCAACATAATAGATCTTGATGGATTGAAAGGGCACTTTAGGTGACTGTTGAAAATAGAAATTAGTAATTATAAAGATATTTAGTGAATTAACTATTCTCTACCTTCCGTTACTTCTTAGGCAAGAGATGGATCTCTTCCCATGGCATGTTCACTGGTGTCCACTTCTAAGACAAGACACTGATTTTTGTCTGTGAATCTTTAAACCTGTCTGGAGACCAAAATTTAGAGCAGGCATCAGCAGGAAGAGCAATGTTACACCTGTGAGATGACCCCAGGAGTAAAATAAAAAGATTGTGAACTCAGTTTCCCTTCCAAACAGTCAAGTACTTCACTTTTCTAGATGAACTGGTGTGCAGGGAAAGGGCAGATGGAACAGGCTCTGTGAGGCTTCATTGCTACTGATGAGTGTGCCTCTGCCGATTCTCTTAGCTGGAAATACACCCTTTGTTCCCTGAATTATTGGCTTCCTCTTATGAATTCCTCCCTTCCTTGTTCCTTTTTGTAATATGCTTCACTTGTGATACACTCCCAGGTAGTTGAAATTTAAAATAGTCATTAAACGAAATAATTTATGTAGATAATCCACCCTGAAGGATTTGTAGCATAACTCCCTACCCCATAAATACCAACTGAGCATAGTGACTCCTTTCCAAAGAGTAGAGTAAGGAGAGGAAATCTAGAGACACAGGCTGAGCCAGTGACCAAGGGTGGTATCACCAGAGAGAAGCCACAAAGTGACTTTTCTTGCTAGGATGTTAAAAATGGTACTTTATTTCTGGAACTGTCCTCCCCCGCGTCATACTGTCAGACCAATAATGAGCAAAACACTGAACACATTGCACTTGAAGGACATTCCACAAGACAGATGACCAGTGTTTCTCACAGTTGTGAAGTGTGTCAAAATGCAATTCTGAGCAATCGTCACAGTCAAAAGGACTCTAAGGAAACATGACAGCTGAATATAACACGGTCTCTTGAGTCCAATCCGGAGGCAGAAGAGACATTGGTAAAACTGAGGAGATCTGCATGATGTGTGGAACTTCATGAGAGTAGTAGCTATTTGGTTTGTTAGTTGTGACAAATACTACAGACTAACTAATTTAAGACATTAATACAAGTTGCATGGAGCATATGTAGCACCTCCCCATAATTTGTAAGTCAAAAATTGTTGCTAATACAGTTATTTTTTATTAAAATAGACTGGTTGAAGCTTGCAGTCTGTCACCATGAATCTTCATGCTCTAGCAAGGTTTCCAGACAAACCAAGGTGGTCACTAACAATTCAAGTTAAGGTAAATCGTGGCTGTGAGGACAGAAGTCATTCCCCATGTCTTCATCAGATGAGCTGATGTAGATATGGATCGTGTAACTCTAATAGTGCCGAGGAAAAAGACTGGTCTGCTGCCCTCAATCACAATTGTGTCAGAATCCTTTACCATGTGTTTCAGAATGAAATAAAAGGTGAAAATGGGTATTTACATTTCATTTATCCTTTCCATAATTTGCATAGCGTTTATATTGTTGTAGTTTAGTGTGAAAAATTTAACCTCATGTAAAAGCATTATGTGAACTGCAAATTGTCAATGAAATGTAAGGAATTATCCTAAAAATGGAAAACTTTGAAATGTTCCCACAAGGATTTTGATTAACTAAAACGAAGCTGCGGGTTTAGTGGATTTTAACAGTGCTTCTGTCAACATGCTGAGAACACCTAGAGACTATGAATATGACTCATTTTAAGGTTCTGTTGCTGTTATAGCTTTATTATTGTTTAATATCACTATTAAAGGCTTTAAAACTTAATACAACTGAGAAACACATAGCATAAAATAGTGTTTACCAATTAGAAGATGTTTAACTTTCAAGAACTCACTCACTTGTGTCTTGACTTTGTAAATAGATTCTAAGCTTCAATCCCAAGGCTTGAGCCATCCATATAAAAAAAAAAAGAGGTCATATTGAGCAGATGACCATGTAGGGACACAATGGGATTGTAAATAATACTTGTTCTCAGGAGGAGTGGGTACCTCTCAGTCAGTTCCACAACCTTCAGTGCATGCTCCTGCAATAACTTTTCTGTTCTTATAGCAAGAAGTCATGAATATATTTAGTCAAAGCTCTCATGTCAATTCTATCTTACATTTATCAAACAATGTGATTAAATGTCTATGAATGTTTTCCTTAAGAATTTTGAAAGTCATTAAAAAACCCCACTGAGTAATGTTGAACGCGGTTCTTATCGAGGTACCTATATCTTAGTCACAGTCACAGAAACATTTATCTATGTAATCTTCCGTATTTCATCATCCCACTTGAGACTCCCTTCAAATTAACCACTACCCTAACTGATAATGATGCCTCAGCCAATCAGGAGAAGACATAGTCACTGGAGCTCCTCTGATTCAGCCTCCAGGCAAGCAAGAGCCTTATTTGATATGATAGCAAGTTGACTGTACTGTGGGGAGGTGCCTGGGCCTGACATGCTGCCTTTGACGCTGCCTACATATGCAAACACCCACAGAGAATGTTGTTCAGCCAGAAGCATCTTCTTGCCTCTTCCATGTGAAAGCTTCTTCTAGTAAAAAGCGTTTTTCCAAAAAAAAATGTGAAATAGATATTTTTTTTAATTGGGAGGCATCTGTGCTGCATGAGATGTGGGGAGACCCTTCTTGGTCATCATGCTTTCTTTAGTGGTGGTAGAACAATGGGAAGTATGCAAAATTCAAGGTCTTTTGAGCTCGAGTGAACTTGTTTCTTCCTCTTTTAGGTCCAAGAGTGTTTGGAGAATGGTCTAGAATCCAGGTGACACACTCTCTTCGGTAAGTTCTAACAATTCCTATGTGATTTGACAATGTCATTGTTTTGTGTGTCATTGTCTTCCTAGTTCCCTTCAATGTGACAATTAAAGAAAGTGTCTGAGTTCTAAAAATATTAATGTTGAGAAGGTTGCTAACAAAAGCTCTTTGGCTTCCCTATAGCAGGTTAATAGGAACAAAAGTTTAATCGTAAGTTTACTTTCCTTAAATTTAGCTAGCAACTCAAAATATCCTAAACTAGAGAACAGAAAGCAGAACCCTAGATTCTGTCCCACAGTGTGATAGGATTACCTTCTTCAAAGGATAGAAGAAGGAAAAGAAGTAAGGAGGAATTAAAAAGGGGAGCTCAGAGGTAATAAAGAAAACCTTACAAAGAAATTTCGTTTCTTTTAGTTTCATACTATTTTGGTAAGTATAGAAAACCTTTGAATTTGTGTTAGCATAATGATAAGATTCCTTGTAATTCCAGAATAATAAATTGCTTATTGATTTTAGTAGTTGCAGTCTGAGAAACCCAGCCTTCGAAGTCACAACCTTTGTGACCTCAGGTGGAATAATGTCTTGAATACTATTTAACATCTAATAGTACACAAAGCGAAGGTCCATATTGTGGAGTTTCAGAAAAGAGGCAGGTTACAGCATTTTATCTACTTTCTTAATTTTAGGTTCCATTCAGATTACAGAAGTCTGACTTAGCATGGTATATGGCATTTGGTCTGTATGGAAACATTTGATAAGCTGATGTAAAAATACCTGTTTAACGAACCCTCTAGAACCAAGCAAGGGAAAGCTCTCTTTGTGGGTCAGGGTTGGGGAAGGTATCCAAGAGAGTCCCCAAACAGTGGATAGGCTACAGTCATTTTCCTTGATGGCTTTTCAGAGGTTGAAGGTTATACTGTATTGCTGAAGATATTACATATTCTGGTCACAGAACTGGAGGACTAAAACTGAAATCGATCTAGAAGCTTCCTCTCTTAGTACTAGCTCCCATAGTATTGGAAGATTCTACACAAGTTTCCAAGAGGGGAAAGCAATTGAAATCCTACCCATCTGTAAAGCCTATGAACCACAACAATGACCAGCTCAGAATGATCTCTCTAATCATGCAATAATGGTACTATTATCCTTGGGGAAGCCGATAGATGTCTAATTTGGACTCAAGACCCATTCAATGGTAGGAAACTTACGCCAGGTACTATAAACCTAGCCAACTATTTGTGGCTCAAGGAGTCAGAGACCTTAGAGGAGAAGCTACTACTATCATTTTCTTAAAGCAAATAACATTTCTAAATGTATTCTAAACACTTATCCTTATATTCAAAGATGTAACCCAACCCACTCTGTTAAAAAATGTTGGCTGGCCAAGTAGTGGTGGTGGACGCATTTAATCTCAGGAGGAAATATGTGTCGGTTGGACTGACCCTGAGCAGGTTTTATGCAGGCAACCATAGCACCATAGCGGCTGTGAATTTGTGAATACAGCGACCGTATAGGCCTCACTCCTCATTAAGGAAACGTCTTTTTGCAGCGGACAAAGGCGAGCACAGAGACCCATGGCTAGAGAAAATACAGATAACGAGGGTTGCTGTGAACTGAAGAGTGGCCCAGTCTTAAACCAGCATTAATGCAGCTCTCGGATCTCATCAGAGAAGTTTCTTTGTGGACAGAGTCAACAGTGGACGGAGGTTAACACAGAAACCCATAACTGGTCAGAGTGCAAGGGCTAAGTGACTCTGGGGTGCTTAGTCAGAAATGGAGCATCTGCATCACACACCTCCCAAGGCTCAAGGACCATAGAGGAAAGGGAGGTGGGAAGGTCATAAAAGCCAGAGAGCATGGAGGACCAAAGCAAAACCGTCTCCTGGAGATGATAGGACCGCTGCACTCGTCAGCTTGCAGCACCTGTGGTTACCTGTACAAACCTGCAAAAGATCAAGCCGGCCAACATTCTAGGACAGAGTGGGAGGAAGGCCTCATGAGTCCCCATCCCTAATGGGCTATGGGTAGTTGATGGTTTCTAGGGGAGAGTCAGTTTTCTGTAAGTGTGTAGCTTATCCCACACCCAGAAGAATATGAACACTACTAATTGGAGTTGACGGGTCATTGAATTTTAAAAATGCATGAGGTTGGAAGGTAGAAAGACAGTGATATATCTGGGAGGAATTAAGGGGAGGCTTTGAGAATGACTATGATCAAAATATATAGTATAGTGGAATACTTGGAAAGAGTTTTGATATTTTGGTTTTTTTTAACGCAAAATGGTGCTTGGACTACAGTTTTGTTTTTTTGTTTTTTTTCCCATCTCAGTGTGGTAAATGATAATGAGTTTGATTTGGACTGTACTTTGCTGGTGGCTATAATTTAGTTATGTGCATCTATTGATTGTGTGCAGCTTGGACTTCTGGGACCTTCTGCTTAGAGTATATAATGATAGAAGTCCCAACAGTGGTGGTTGTTGGTGGGTTGGTCATTGGTAGGTTGGTTTGTTGGTGGTACGTTATTGCTTAGAGGAACATCAGTTGGAGAAATTGGGTTCAAGGATATTGAGCTGAAAGGCTGGTCCAACTCACTATCAGCTCCTGCTCTCCAAGCTTCAGACAGCCATTTCTTTCCTTCCATCTTTCCTCAAATCGAGCGTAAAAGCATAGTAGCTAACAGCTACAATATAGTATGTGTATAAATTATAATACAAATGATAAACATATTTTAATGCAGATAATAAGTGGCCATGGGGTGCCTACCCTCAATGAGTACATCTATACCTGAAACTCAAAGATGTCATAGGAAGGTAGGAAGATTGCGAGACTCAGTGGACCAGAATTCCTGTAGCTAGGTATCGTCTTCTGGCAATATCAACAGTATGGCTGGAGTAATGACAACAGCAGGCCTATGCCAATACAGATGGGGAAGATTTCACAAGGCCACGCCTTAAATGAAGAGCCACAGGCAATAGCTATTGAGAGGAGTGAGAGGAGACTCATTCTTTTCCAGACACACACCCCATGATGGGTTGTACAATCCTTAGCAGTCATCTCTCCACACGTGTGCAGAAGAGCAACACTAAATGAGTTCAGTATATTAAAAAAAAAAACGTGTGTGTGTGTGACAAAACAACTTTAGAAAAGCTCATGAATTGAAAGGAGGGAGAGGACCAAGGGGGAGTCAAGCAGGGCAAGGGGTGGAAATGATATAATCACGGTGTCCGTGTATAAATTCTCAGAACAATACAAGTTTTAATTTTTAAAGTTTTATATGAAAAGGAAAAGCCCTAAAGGATTCTAAGGAATACAGTGATAAAATATGTTCTTTCTGCTTCCTGTACAACTGAATACCTAAGACTGATAACAAAAAAGTGTGGTGAAGAAAATACTTCTTCACTCATGCAAAGCTGGGGATAAGAAGAGGTCCCTGTGGACCACCCTGGCAGGCTCTCCATCTCCTTCTACAGACAGCGGAGTCATGGTGTTCATATCCCCCATTCAAAACAAACTTTGAAATGAAGCACCTCAAATTCTAACCTACTGGTTTCTCCTTTACATTTGTTTACAAAATAAGAATACAAATTGTGTGTGTGTGTGTGTGTGTGTGTGTGTGTGTGTGTGTACTTACACACAATAACATCACTTGTGGTTAATTCTCTTTTGGTTTAAATAAAGAATGGGTTGAATAATACAGAGCAATATTCTGTCACACTTGCTCCTAGTCTTCTAACCCTTCCTAGAATGGAGAGAAAAGGAGGTGAACAGGAAGTGCGTTTGCTCACGCACCTCAACAGTCAGTCCAACACACAATCAGTGCATCTGCACTCTTAATCACTATTTTCCATACAATATATTCCGATCATTATTTCCCTTCCCTGAAATGCTCCCAGATCCTCTCTATTTCCCCACCCACCCAACTCCATCCCCCATCTTTTTCTCTCTCTTTAGAAAACAAACAGGCAAACAACAGCAAATCAAACAAACCAGATTTTTTTTAAGAAAGAAGAAACATTCCTACAGACACATACATAAAACAAAATAAACAAACAAAAATCAAACCCATAGAAACTCAAAATCAGAAACCAGATAATACAAGAAAATGATTCATAAGAAGAAGAAAAAAAATGCTCAAACAAAGCAATATGAGATAAAATTGGAAAAGCTCGAAACTGGATCAGGGATCAAAAAACCTTTATCCAAAGATACAGTGGGGACCTATCTTGTGGAAGGTGGCGGGTATTAAGTGGTGTTTTTCTATTTTCATTTAGTAAACAGAAACCAACAGGAGACCTTTAATACACGGACATGGAAGGTGGCAAGGCCATTAAAGTATGTTTTGGAGTTTAGCAGATTCAGATTCAAGTCCTGGTTGCTACTCGAGACCTTCGTAAGTCTTTCTCTGTCTTAGCTGCAACTCCAAGGAAAGATCATGGCACCCAACTCCGGAACACTGATGAGGGGGACAAAGCACACGAAAGCATTGTGGAATGACTGGCTCATAATCATGCATAGAAGATGCTGTAGTCAGGATGGCTTTTGCTTTTCCATGAGGAAAGACAGAAAAGTAGGGTTTGCAATCTGCTTGGGGCTATAAAAAGAAGAGCTCGCCTCAGTCTGGGGGTTTTCAGAGTCTTTAACTGGTCCATGAAGAATGGGAAGGGTTAGACACTGGACTTGAAAATCACTTAAACGAGCAAAGAGTGAAAATTTCACTCTATGTTTGGAAAAAGGACACAGTCCTGTGGCATGGGGCCAGTGAAACCCTTTATAAAATCAGTCAGAAATGTGTTGTGACCCATCTTCTTTCTGCTAGCTAGTAGGACAGCTACTGAGTGCAGGAAGAGAAAGGCAGTAAGAGCAGCTGGGTACATAGAAATCCAGACAGTCAGCAGACACTCGGGCAGGGGCAGGATATAGAGACAAGCCTAGTTGGAAGGAGGTGACTGCTACACAAGGAATAAGAATCAAAAGAAATGGTAGGTGTGAGAAACACGAGAGCAGTCCCCAGAACTCCCCTTGCAGAGGGATGGATGTTAGAAAGGATGGTGGCAGGAAGTGAGTCTGAGTAGCTTCAACACACTGTGACCCTTAGGATTAATGTGACCGACATGGAGGCATCCTGTCTCAGGAGATGTAAGCTGCTGTAAGCCTGCATTGTGTCTGCAGGGGAGATTGTTTATCGTCCTTCCTGCACCATAAGTATATCTGCCTCTTCACTACGCCACGTGCTCTAGGAGAGTTGGGAGCCTGGGGTATTTCCCTCTAAATTCCAAGCACTCACCAGTTCTCTCACATAGTAGAAGCTCAGTAAACAATTGCTAGTGACAGAAGGAAGGCAAGTCAAGCAACACATTTCAACACAATGAGAACAGACTAAGACCACTCGGTACTCACAGGCAAGTGCATTCGCCTAGTTCAGTGAATTTCATGCTTATTTCTGATGGCTGATGAGTGTCTTCTAGTGCTTTTCCTATCCTGGATCAGATGAATGGAGACTGAAGTGCTACTGAGCACCATGGACAGAAGCAGAAGAAAGAAATCAAGCTTTTCAGATTTGTGGGTTTTTTTTTTTTTTATTTTGTTTTGTTTTTAAGAAGGTTATTTATTTACTTATTTTTGTGTTGCTTAGCTGTTCCCAAATTCTTGATTCTCTCATCTCGGAGTCTCAACTGGCTGAGACTACATGTATGTGCCACCACACTTGGCTCTGATTTAACTTTGAAAAGGCTGTACTTGCATTTGCACAAGGTTGTGTGTAGGTGAATGAAGTCAGCGAGGAGACAATGCTGTACAACAGTTAGTAATGAGCGTGCGGTGTATATTTACAGGCAGGGAGGCTAGTATGTCACAGTATTTTGCTCGATGAAAAAGAGCTAGTTCCCCCCAAACCTCCTTAAGGCACCTGAAATAAAGTTGAGGATGGGGTTACCTTACTCAGCCATCTTTACTGAGCAAGGAGAATAAAAAATAAAAATAAAAACTCCAATAGAAGTGAGCATTCTATCCATTCTTGAACAAGGATGGGAAATTAATTTCATGCTTGTCTATTTTGGTAACTCCCTTGGCTGAGGAGTATCAGGAAAGTAAGACTTAGGAAGAATGTCAAGAATGCAAATGAGCACTTAATATAGTTACATAAGCACTGGTTTTAGTTCTTCTGTTCTGGCTACTCTGCCTCCAACCAGAGCTTCACAAACTAAGGCTTTCCTACATTTATTATACAAAAGCACATGGCCACTTTCCAAGTCCCTCAGCCTTCCTATACAATGACTGTGAGTGATATCACAGTGGTTAGTGTGCTCTTTCTCTCTGTCTCTCTGTCTGTCTGTCTCTCTCTCTCTTTCTTTCTCTCTCTCCCTCTCCCCCTCTTGCTCAGCCCCCATACACACACACACACACACACACACACACACACACACACACACACACACACACACACACCACCACCACCACCACTGCCACCACCTTTAGGTTTATATACTTTTTCACTGATATTCCACAAAACTTTACTGAGCATTAGCTATGCAGCTAGTATTATATTCATCAGATCATGGTCACAAACCATCACCATTTCCTCTCATATGCGCACTGGTGGAACCCAGTGTGCATTTATAGAACTTGCACTGTGTTTATGGTAATGTACCAGTCACTCCCTAAAATGGAATATTCTTTTTTCTCCGAGTCCATCTGACTCAGAACCATCCAATTCCTTTCATGTTAAGAAACCATATGATAAGTGAGAAGGCACGAGAGGAAAACATCTATCTGATGGTGCCATCGCGCTTTGAATGATTCTACAAGCCTCTTCCCTCTTGGTGATACTCTGCAGTCACTTGCAGTCAGGAAATAGCTGTCAAAGTAACCAATTCTGAAGATAGTGCACAAGGTACACTACAGTGTGCCCACAGTGAAGACTGTCATGGCAGGCAGTAATGAGTTGTGAGTATACCATATCTCATAATTTTAATTAGTTCAGAAAATTGCCTACTGACAACAAAAGCTCCAAAACTCTGTACTTAGTAAAGAGATCGATCCATTCTGGAAGAATCACACGATCTAAAAATCAAGGGAAGTCCAAGTTCTAAAATTAGCTGTCTGTACCTAGGAATCTGAGCCCTCTAAACTGTGAGTAATTCGACCATTAAGAATAAATCGAGACTTAGAGACTCTGCCATCTGATTAAAATTTTTACAATTAGTTTATCATTTTTCCCTTTAAAATATTTAGCCTTCTTAATCACAAGCCACTGAATCGGCAGCAATCAACTAAACTCATGACAGCCAGCAAGGAGAAGCCACAGGACATTGTTAGGACATTTACATCATGGGGCTAGCTTCATGATCTGCATTGATGGGAATGCGGTTTGTTTGCTGCTCTGTAAGTTTCTGTTCTCTACCCGCTGTCACTCTTCAATGACCAAATCTTCTTCAAGACACCTCAAGAGTGTTGGATCTTAAAAGTCGAAGGACTCAAGGCTGGTGTGACCTTGACAGCTCTCAGGTTCGGAAAGACGCTGGTCTCTGAATGCACTGTTTCAGAGTCCAGGTGCCAGGAAGTAAATTTAATGGAAGAATTCTTTGTCTAATGCTTAACGTTTCACAAATAACAATTGTCACCCATGGTCATCCCTGAAAGCAGAATGCATGGGCTTTCATAACCCAGAGAAAAAAGTCTCCTGCAACCTCCACCATCAAGGACTGAAGCTATTTTTAATTGGAAAATATTAAATGGGTAGAGCCCAGAGGGCTGTGACTACGAGAGCTAATTGGCAGACAATTGGCTAAGTGATCTGCCTGTTCACATTAAGGCAGAGATATGGGAATCTTAGTTTTATCATCAAAAGGAACCATAGGTATCCAGTACACCCAGCTCAGCCAAGAACGTTACGAAGAATGAGAAGGACAATTTAATTCTTTAAATTTACACTTATTTTTTGGTCAGTTTACTTTAGTATTTGAGGGAGGGCTGCATATGTAAAGGTCATTGAATATCTTGAAGGATTCAGGTTTCTTCTTCTACTCATTTTCTACCATATGAGTTCTCTGCACTGTCTCGTAAGCCATGAGTTGGAAGCTCTTGTGGCCCGTAGTTAGAACATAGTCTCTTTACTTCACTTTACCTAACTGTGGAAGTTAGATACACACACAAAGAGAGAGAAAGAGGGGGGGTGGGCGGAATATCTAACATGGACATAGAGTGACACAACTCATTCATCAATAACAGAAAACAAACAGTAAAATGAGGGAGTGGTCAGAGATTCCTACCCCGTGCAGGACCAGTTCATTTGCCCTACCAGGTAACTTTCCCCCATGGAAGCCTTGATGCCGCTCTGGGGAGTTATTTTATGGGGGTGGTTAAAGACAACATTGGTGTCTTTCATTCAGTTACATCGTGGATTATCATTTGGCAATTCTCTTAGCAATTAGAGCTAGCGGTGATTATTCATTTCTTCCATATAGACTGCGGGATACTTTGTGGAGCATCAGCAATGTTCAATTTATTTATCTTCAAAATCGTCTCCCAGGATCCCACACTCAGTAGCAAAACAGAACTTGGGAAATGCATGGTATATTCACAGAAATACATACACACTTTATATAAAGAAAAAGAACATGCGCCTTTTGACTTGGGATTTTGCCACGGAAGGAACTGGGTGTCTAACAGAGATTGATACAGACTAGAAACAGGACCTACTTGAGAAGGTCAGTAGTTTAGTGTCTAAAAAGGAAAAATTTTAATGTTCAGCCTCTGGAAAATTCTATCTCAAATTTTCTTTTCTGTTTTAATCCTTGAATGCTAAAATTGATGAATCATTGACTGTTCCGTTTCTATTGATCAAACCACAGGGATGATTTTCCTAACTATTCACACAGCACACTCCCAGGAGAGAACATGAGACCTTTCTGTCTCTTTTTTTGCACTCAGGAGTCACTGACTGCACTAACTCTTGTATAGTTCTCTACATCCCGAGACACATGTGAATACTATAAGTAACTGCCGACCGTAGAAATCTCAGGTGCTGGGTAAGGACAGAGAGACTGAGGATCATGACTAGGATCGGTTCTTACAGAATAGATTTACAATTACAATAGATTTGCAAATACAATGAAGTGGTTGAAAATTTGTGATAACAGTGACTCTTCGAGGAAGCTAGAGTCAATCCCTCCCCATTTAGGGTCCATTTGCTGCTGTGTACACAGAGTGGAGGGGAGCTAATGATTTTCACAACACTGGAGAATGCTACCAGCATTTATTTGTCTGAGGCCAGTAATAAATAGTAACATTTAGTGTGCAATAAATCTAGAAAAAGATCTTATCCCAAATGTTAGCAAACTCTTATCTTAGATAACCAGATGAAGTCCATTTCCAGAGATGCTCATTGAACCTGAGAAAACAATTTATTGCACAGTTGGAACAAGGATCATGGATCACATGTCCAGGAGGCCTGAGACTCAGAGAGCAATCCAGAGAAGAGACACTAACTGGAAGGGGAGACTGAACAACGCATGGAATCAAGACCACTTCTTCTCTTTCTTTGTCCCCAGTTAGAACATTCTTCTCCTTTTTGTAGTACTGACTCACATGTTAAGTCTTGAGCAAGTTTCACTTTCTTTTGGAGGCTTTCCCGTTCAGGAATTCACAACCTATCTACCAACAACCGCACCTTGGTGCCCCTCGAAGCCTCCTTTGGACTGTGTGTGAACTCTAACTCCAACGCCAGATTTTATGAGTCGTTCTGAAAAGCCATTTTGAGAACCTTCCACTGATGAAAGCTAAATGAATTCCTCTCCTCCCTCGCTCCATCTTCGGAGTTCTTAGTAATTTTTCATCTACTCCCTCACTATGCTGCTGTGTACAAATCCTCACTTGTCCTTGTTGCTTTCAGGGTTGAATTCAATCTTTCTCTCCTGTTATAATAGCCTTCACCCCTTACTGCAGTAGTCCTGTACAATACAGTTCTTTTCCTTGTTGTTTGTTTTTAGTTTTTGTTTTTCTTCTTGCCACACTTAGCACATGTCTGATGAATAATTTTTCTTATAGAATATAATAAATGAATACCAAACAGATATGTCCCCGGCACAAGACATGTAAATAAATACCCCTAAATAGGAAAGTTGGTCTGGAGGCAGAGAAGTTCACTTTCTAGTGGGTGATATCTAGGCATCCCTCATAGGATAAGAACAGTAGAAACTGGATTGTTCTATCTGTCATGCCTCTGGAGAGCTTTCCTCATGGACTGATACTGGGGAAGACTTGCAGCATCTCTGTAGGCTAATGGGCCTTGTCTGGATCCAAGGTCATCAGTTAAATCAATCTCTGGAACCAGGAAAGGGTTAAGTCATTCTGAAACTTGGAGAATGTACTGTGAGTTATTTGGTTGACTACAGTAGTTTGGGATTCTTTGTGTGAAATAAAGGGCTAGGACATTGTCATATAGACCAAGCTCTTCCTTTACTATTCCACACTCTTGGATGGACATACTTCTACTAATTTGTGGATTCTTTCACTAACTCATTTGTCATCATTTGAAGCCTGAATAAGATTATTAGAGAAAGTCAACTGTAGGGATTATTATTTATAATTTTAAAGAAAGAAGTCATATACTTTTCAGGAATCATTATAGGAGCTTTGATGTTCCACACTAGACTCCTTGAAGTGATAAGGCATGTTTCTTATTTCCATCTAATGCAAAACCACTAAGAAGAAGAGGTTTTCTTTGTTGCCCTCCAGGCTAATTTTGAAACGTCACACACATTTTCTTCCAGTGTATATGGCACCAGATTGGAGCGGAGCCATATAGAAAAAGGCACAGAGATTATGTAAACAGAAGATATGCCTTTATCTTAGGTGAATTTCATTTAGCTAGCTTTAGAAGAAAGGATCACAGATGATACCTAATGATTACCTGGTAGGTACCAGGTACCATGTACCCCATGTTCCACACACCCATTTCATTCACCCTTACAACCAGCCACTGAAGTGAACATAAGAGCACACAAGGCAGAAGATGGTCCAATATGAATTATGCTATACATCATTTCATCAGGAATCTCATGATCAGGATGTGAGGATCCACACCAAGGCATCTCTACCCAAATGTGTCTTAATGCCCCTTAGTGGTTTGCAGCCAGGTACTCAGTAACCTTCGTCTCTGAAATCTGGGAGTAAACAGAGTCTGGCTAGATGAGACACTGACATTAGCTAAGCTTGTCTCTCAAACCAGATTCCTTCTCTTGGCTGCCTGATAACCTCTGTCTCTCAGATGCACTGTCCTTCTCTCAAAAATGAAAACGCACAGGTATGAGAGTCTAGAATTGTGTGTTAGATAGATTTGTATTTCTGTTTTAAATTCATGCACACAAATGTTTGTTTAACCAGGTTTTTTAAAATGTGTCTATCTCTGACTCTGAGATGATTTTCCCAGTGGGAGCTAAGAATAAGGACTTCCAGAATCATCCAAGTCACAAATATAACTTTAATTTACCTTTTGGTGATGAGTAATAAGCATCTTCTCTTTGCCCACCCACAGCAAGCTCCATTCTTAGAGGAGCAGCAAGTAGGAAAGATGTCTCCTCTAGAAAAGGACCCGGGCTTCCATGATTTTCTCCAGATCTCAATTTACGGTTACTTTCCCCTTCCCGGGTCCCCCAGGCCTGTCCATAATGGCTCTGCAGCATGTGCAGGAGTCTCAAAGGTGGGATGTATGTCCTCCCCATGGTTCAGTGAAGACTCACAGGTAGTGTTCAGTAAACTAGAAGACCAAAGGACGCTTAGTTCCAGAAATGGGACACAGCCACTGACAACTCTTAATGTCTTAACTGACCAGCTGGCACATATGACTAAACAGAGAACAGGCCATCAGTAGTAACTCCTGGTCTAGGCAGAACACGGAGCTGGGGATGAAGAACTGATTTTCCACAGGATAATTGTACCTGCCTAGGAAGCTACAGCGCTTACTCCTGACTCAAGGAGGTGATGCCCTATGTTCTGATATCCATCAATTTTTGCAGTCTTTTTTAGTATTTTTAAACAGAGAGACCCCTTTTTATTTGAATTTTTTTTCCCTTTAATTCTTTAACAGATGTTCTCTTTACAGTCTCTAAGCTTGACCATACATGGTAAACTCAGGCAGGTTATAAGAAGACACTGTCATGTGTAACTTAGTCCTTTAAATAATGATGATTTGATTTTTCACAGCAAGCAATGATCAGCAAACGAAAACATTTTCAAAACAAAACTTATGAATTATTTTTTGTATCAGAAACATTAATTTTTGGAATGGAAACCTATAAATGTGAATATAAAAAAAAGGCTTATGTCTTTAAATTATAATAATACAAAATTTCAAGATTGAATGAAGTAAACTTAGAAAACTGAATCTAGAGTTACCTAAAGATTTTACATCCTCCATTCAGCCAATTACAGAGTGAAACTATTCAAAATTAAAAAAGAGAAAAGAAATACATCTGCACTGAGGGTTCACTGTCCCTTTCCTTGTCATGGTTACCTGAACAATACAGCACAACACCTATTTATATAGCATTTGCATTGCACTAGGTATTACAACCAATTAAGAGATAATTTAAAGGACCTGAAAGGGTGTGCATGGGCCATCTGTAAATACCATGCCACTATTTCACAGTGGCTTTAGCATTCATGGATTTGGAATTACTATTATATAGGGTGGGCACATTCTTTGGTTTGAATCTGCATAATCATGTTTTGGAAAGGAATAAATTAGCATGCTTGGAATCATAAACAAATATGGACTTAGAACTAGAGAGCTTATAATGGGCAGTTCAGAGCAATGGGAGGAAATTAACTAGGATTAACTAGGCTTCGGGCTGACACACTTTGGCAAAGACACAGAGGAAAGTAAACTCTGGCTGACTATGGAAAGGCAAATGGAGGCTGGCGCACAGCATTGCGATGTCACACATCAATGGCTGAGAATAACTGACTTAGGAAAGAAGCAGGGACATCAGGGACAGAAGAATGATTCCCAAGCATTTGAAGAATACTTGCTCTTCTTTCTTTTCTTTTTGGGTTGAGAAGAAGGAAGTTCTTAAATTACTGTTGGAGAGATACAGATTGGAAGCAAAAATGTACTGTCACAGAGGGCTGCTCATAATGTGAATGGGCTACCCAGAGATTTCAAATCAATTTCTCTGGTGACCTTCAGATATGCAGAATTTTAGAGCTCTCTCAAAGCTTTCATCTTTATACACGAGGAAAGTGAAGACCCAGAGGACACAGCTAATAAATAGCAGAGCCAAGATGTGAACTTCGGTGTCTGAATACCATTGTGGGAAGGACCAGCAAAGATCATATAATCCCCAGCCAGGCAGCAGGGTTTGTTCCTGACAACTTTTTTATTAAGAAAATGTCCAGGCAAACAGAAAAGTTGAAAGGGCAGGACAACAATACAGTGTAGTAGCGCACCTACAGTGTGGCTCACCAAGGAAGACACAGAGGCATTCTCATAGGTGCAAACTCTGCCAGGCCTCAGCAGAGGGAACCACCTGTCATGGCAAGCATCGTCCTGGCCAGATGAGCGCTGAGCATCTCATCTCAGGCGATTTTATTGATATCTAAACTCCTGAGGTGTTCTACTGATAGCATGTGCAGATCATGAGCAATCAACCATCTTTTACATAAAGCCGACACCTGCAGACGATGCAGTGGCCAAGGCCTAGGCAGCCCTTTTCTCAACAGTGTGCAACGCAACCATTTTAAACACAACTAAAAATAAACTTCTGCATCAATACACTTAGAATTTGATGCAAAAATTGCCAACATTCTGTAGAGTTGCTTAATGTATCTTGCATGCGCATGTACATAGCTGTGTGGGTACAGCTAAAAGGAAGTTGAACGAAAGTCCCACATATCATAGACTTTGCTTTATATTTCCTGTAGAGTGTTCTTAGTTTTATATTGGCTTGTCGATTTCTCTTGATGCTCCCGAACTTGCTCACCTTGAACTCAAGTGGATTCCAGAGGCTCGCTTACCTTCCAGTTGACTGTTTCTGGAAGAGTATTTCTATACAGATGGTGATGTGTGAGCATTCAGATTAATTGCCCATGCCAACTAGTGGGGAATTGTCGCAAGACCTCTAGCTAAGGAAGCCAAAGCTAGCATTAAAGCTTGGCATAAACTGGTACGAGATGCAGCTCTTGTGAGCACGAATGGGAGCAAAAACAGCCCCATAGCTAAAAGGATCCAGGGGAAAATGTTTAGCTGATGTAATTATAGGTTCACATGCACTTGTATATGTTCTGTTTAATACACCTCATCTGACATAAATGGGCCTGAATTCAGCACCACAGTGATCATACAGGACAGACTTACAAACCAGATTCTAGACTCTGTCCTTTTCTAACCTCATCTCCCCATTTTGTAAAGCCTGGCCCTCTATTTCTAAAATGTTATCATTCTTGACGTATTGTGTAAATAAAATGTCATGAAATCACCCAGGATTGGCCTTTTCTTGCGCTGATCATAGTTATCTAAACTCTATCCAAGTTGGTGCATATGTAGCAGCTTGCTCCTGTGATTGCTGAGTCGTGTTCACTGGTGCTGCTGTGCAAGGAGTTTAACCATTAACCTATGGACGGGAATGTGAACTGAATTAGTTTGGGGCTGTTACAAACAAAAATGACTGATTATGCACAGGCTTCATATGAATATAAGTTTTAATTTATCTGAGATATGTATGCCAAAGGGTAAAAAAAAAAGTCTTACAACAATTGCATGTTTATTGCATTTAAGAAACTGCCAAGCTGCTTTTTAGAAAAGAGATAGCATTTGACATCTCCCTGCAACCTGATTCTGCACCTTCACCCGTATGTGTCACCGGTTCTGCCCTTCCTTCTGTTTAGAGCTGGGTCCTCAGTTGAGACTGGAGCACTCTGACACTGAACTGTACCCTCAGTCTACTATCTTTTGTTTCAGACCCTCTGGCAGACCAGCAGTGTCATCTCGCTGGCCTCTTGATTCACATTCTGTGGTGGCTCGTGGTATTGACCAGGTCTCGTCAGATGAGCTTTTCTTGAAGAGATTAATCAATTACTCCTTTAAATGTCTCCACGCAACCATGTAGATGTGGAAATTTAATTTTTTTAATTGTCTTAAAAATATAATTTTAAGACTGGGGAATTGGCTTGGTTGTTCAGATGTGTCTGCACAAGAATGAGGATCTGGGTTGGAGCCCCAGAGTCCAGGTAAAAAGCCAGGCACGGTGGCTCCTCAGACAGACTGCAGACAGAGACAGGAAGATCTCTGGGGCTTGCTGGCCAGCCAGTAGAGCTGACTTGGCAAGTTCTAGTTTCAGTGAAAGAAGCTATCTTAAATAACGTGTTGAGAGAATGAAGATATCAGCCTCTACCCATGCACACATGTCCTGTATACATGCACATGTGCGTGCACACGCACACATGCACACACACACACACACACACACACACACTGTGCATACAATGCTTTTAGGACATTAACCATCCAGGGCTTTTGTCTTTCACTTGTCACGGAGTTGACATTTTGTTCATTTTGCGTGGTTGGTCCATTTTTTCTGGAATGGTAACGGGATAATGATAAATTTTTTGGTAGCGTTCATTTACATTTTCTCATAGCTATAAGATCTTATTCTTGGTTTAGCGACCTATATCTTCATTTCATTTTATGTCAGTCTTGCTAGAGGTTCTTTTTTTTTATCAATTTTACTATTTTTTCAATTAATTCATTTTTTTATGTTACGCGTTTGAGCGTTTCACCTACCTGTGTGTCTGTGTAGCAGGTGCATGACTGCCGACCTCAGGGTCCAGAAGAGGACTCCGGTAAACCACCATGTGGAAGCTGGGAATTAAATCCCAGTCCACTGAAGAATAGCTAGTGCTTTTAACTGCTGAGCCAGCTCTCCAGCCACAGTTTTACTAACTTTTTAAGCTACCCTTTTTGGTATTGATTTTTCTATATTTCTTTTAATTTCAAGATGTTTTTATCATCAGATTTATTTTTTTTCCTTGGGTTCATTTTGCCCCATTCTCCTCCTTGGTTTTTTGAGGTAGTTTAGAATTTTTGTCTTCAGATTCTTTCTCATTTTTAACATTATTATCTCATGCTGTTTATCTCTCAGTAGTGTGTGTGTGTGTGTGTGTGTGTGTGTGTGTGTGTGTGTGTGTGTGGACACTAGCATGTGTATGCTCCCATGCATGCAGGGAGGTCAGAGGATGATGTCAAGTGTCACTCTCTACTTTATCCTTTTGAGACAGGCTCCTTCACTGAACCTGGTGTTAGTCTAATGACCATAAACTCTAGCAATCCTCCTGCCTCTGACCCCTAAGTACTGGGGTTACAGGTGCTGGCTGTTTGGTTTGCTTGAGTGCTTGGGATTCTAACTTGGGTCCTCCTGCTTGCACAAGCTAAGTCGCATCCCTAGCCCTCTTGGAAGTATTTTATCGGGGGCATTTGCATTTGTGGATATAGCCCATTTTCATTTTTATTAGTTGTAACTTTTCAGATTTTCTTAGAGTTTGACACTCGGGTCTGTGGACTACACTTACAAGTGTGGTGCTTAATTTCCAAGTCTTTGAGATTTTTTTTTTATTATTATCTTTCAACTTATTTGTAGTTCAGTTATACTATAGTCAGAGGACATAGTTAGACAATATGTTTTTAGTTTTCTAAGGCCTACTTTATGACCTTTGATATAGTCTTTCTTGACCCAGTCATAAATCCACACACATGTGAACACCTGATTTTTGATAAAGAAGCCAGAAATACACAATGGAAAAGAAGACAGCATCTTCAACAAATGTTTCTGATCAAGCTGGATGTCTGCATGTAGAAGAATGCAAATAGATACGTATTTATTACCCTGCACAAAACTCAAGTCCAAATGTATTAAAGACTCAACAGAAAACCAGATGGCCTGGACCTGGTAGGAGAGAAAGTAGGAAATAACCTTGAATGCAGTGGCACAGGAGATAACCTTCTGACCAGAACACTGATAGAACAGTTAATAAATGGGACCTTACTAGGTGGTGGTGGCACATGCCTTTAATCCCAGCACTCAGGAGGCAGAGGCAGGTGGGTCTCTATGAGTTCGAGGCCAGCCTGGTCTACAGAATGAGTTGCAAGTCAGTCAGAGTTACAACAGAGAAATCCTCTCTTGAAATAAATAGATAAATAAATAAATAAAACCTCATGAAACTGAAAAGTTTCTGGAAGGCAAAGGGCACTGTCAATAGTACAAAGTAGTACCCTACAGAGTGGGAAAAGATTTTTACCAACTCCACATCCAATAGAGGACTAATATCCAAAATATAAAGAACTCAAGAAACTAGATACCACTGAACCAAATAATCCAATTTAAAAATGGGATATTGATCTAAACTGAGAATTCTCCATGGAGAAATTTCAAATGGCTGAGAAACACTTAAAGAGATGTTCAACATCCTTAGCCATCAGGGAAATGCAAATCAAAACTACTTTGAGATTCCACCTCACACCTGTCAGAATGGCTAAGATTAACAACACAAGTCACAGCTCATGCCAGTGAGGATGTGGAGAAAAGGGAACACACCTTCATTGCCGATGGGAGTACAAACATGTACAGCTACTATGGAAATTTATACGGCGATTCCTCAGAAAGATAGGAATTGATCTACCTCAAGATCCAGGTATACAACTCTTGGGCACATATCTAAAAGGTGTTTCATCCTACTTGCTCAACAATGTTCACTACATTCATAATAGCCAGAAATTGTAAACAACTTAGGTGTTCCTCAACAGAAGAATGGATAAAGAAACTGAAGTACATTTTACCCAATGGAGTATTACTCAGCTGTTAAAAAAATGATATCATGAAATTTGCAGGCAAATGGATCCTGAGTGAAGTAATCCAGACCCAGAAAGATAAATATGGTATGTATTTACCTATATCTGGAATTCAGCCATTTAATAAATGGTAATCAAGCTATGATCCTTAGACCCAGAGAGGATAGGCATAAAGGAAGGGACCACGGGTACCACACGGATCGCCATGGCAGCGGGAAATAGAATCGATTTTATGGATAGAATGGAGGAGAGGACTAGAATGGGAGGACCAAGTGGGAAGAGGAAGGGAGAAGGGACTGAGGGAGAGAAAGAGGGGAGAGACAGCTAGAATCGAAGAGCATTTGAGGGACAGTATGGAAACCTAGTGCAGTGGAAAGTAATAAGAAAACGATTCCTAATGATACCCTGCTATATTCATAGATGGGTGCCTTATTCAGGCATCATCAGAGAGTCTTCCTCCTGTGGCAGATTGGAACAAACACATAGACCCTCACAGCCAGATATTGCACATAAAGAGAGAGACCTTGGAACACACAGCCCTAAATAGGATGTCCTAAATAGGATGTCTCCATTAAATCCTTCCACCTCAGAGCTCAGGGAACCCCACAGAAAAGGAGGCAGAAGGAGTAGTGTACACAGAAGGGATGGAGGACACCAGGAGAACACGGCCCTCTAAACAAGTGAGCAAAGCTCTTACGAAATCAGAGACGTTGGCAGCAAGGACAGGGCCTGGCCTGCACAGTCTGCACCGGGTCTCCTGCATATGTACCACAGCTTTCAGTTCAGTGTCTTTGTGGGACTCCTGAATGTGTGAGTCTCTGATTCTTGTGCCTTCTCTCAGGGCTCTTTTATTTTTCTGTTGGCTCGGTTTGTCCAACTTTGATATGATGGTTTTTATTTTATCTTATTATATATTTTTGGTTACATTTTGTTTTTATCTCTTAGAAGCCTCTTCCTTTCTAATGAGAGACAGGAAGGGAATGGATCCTGGTAGGAGAGGAGGCAGGGAGGAACTGGGAGGAATAGCGGGAGGAAAAACTGTATTCAGATTCTATTATATGAGAAAAGAATCCATGTTTAATAAAAGGGAAAAAAGTGAACATGATCCCTCCCTGAAGAAACAAAACACAAGACAAAACCTCTCCTCGTCTTTATTTCTTTTAACTATCATTAACCTGGCCACCAGATAGTACCAAAATTTGAATCAATCACCAAGTATGATTTCTAAAATTCACGAAATAAAAACCAGTCTTTCATCTGTGCCCTGCTTCCTCTGTTCTCTGTCCCAGTCTTACTGAGACCTCATAATTCTCTTTTAGTATTTACTTTTGTTGGCTGAAATGTCTTGAGCCAGTTTTTAAGGGTAGATCCTCCAGAAGCAAGGAGGTTTCAGTTGTGTTTGTTGAGAATATTTGTATTTCCTCTTCGTTATTTTGAAAAATGCTTTCACCAGATGTGAAGGTCACAGCTGACGGTTCTTTCCTCTTGCCCTTAAAAATCATGCCTGTGCATAGTTTTGTTTTTTATGCTTGCAACATTCTGGTGATTATATGGCCAGACTCTACATCATATTTAAATCATTTATTTTACCAAGCAACTTCCATCTCCCATCTAAGCTTCAGTATTATTTTCTGTTGTTGTTGTGCTTTGGGAATTTTGTAAGACAAGATGTCACTCTGTATCCTAGGCTGGTCTGGAAATTATAGGAATCCCCCTTCGTCAGCTTCCTGAATGATGGAATCACATGTGTGAGTCACCACGCCCAGCTGTCTCTCCACATCCATATTTAGCAGGCTGACTTTTTTTTTCAAGACAGGGTTTCTCTGTTTTAATTCTGGTTGTCCTGGGACTCACTCTGTAGACCAGGCTGGCCCAGGACTCACAGAGATCTGCCTGTTTCTGCCTGCTCCCGAGTGCTGGTAATAAAGGTGTGTATCACCACTGCCCGGAGCATGCTGACATTTTGACTCACGATCCCAACACAAGTTTTCTTTGCTTTCAGAGCCTTTGCAGTGTTACCTGCTGTGGCCATGGTTCCCACAGGTCCTGGCTTGCCCTGTCTTGTGTGGAAGAAGTTTTCACAGGCTGTTGAACTGACCACAGAGGGAGGCAAGTTAGGATCTCCTCATTAGTGCTTTCAGACTATAACACTGTTTGGTGCATGGGAAAACAAAAATGAAAAACCTTGGGCTCACAATGTCAAAAAGGCTTCCTGGTCAAGGCTGTTGGCCCTGGCTGTTCCCTCTTACTGCCTGTGCCTGCTTCTTCTGATGTTTCTTCTCTCAAGCTAAAGGAGCCTAAAGCATCCAATAGCCTGGAACCTTCATCTGAGCCCAGAGTAGCTCAATTACAGACTACACGTGAGTACCAGGGTGTGCTCTACATGGGTGATGTCCACACTGCCAGATTAGTCTCGTCTTTCTGGACAGACAGACACCCATCCATGTTCTTCCAATACCCCTGATCCATCAAACTTCTGTGAAACTTCCCTCAGCCCATACTGCCTATCAGACAAGTGAGGTATCTTTTCTCTTCAAATCCACAGCCTGAGAGGGGTTGGGGGGATGTGGAAGCATCACTAGAAATGACCAGTGCTGGGCTCAGGGCAACATCACAGTGATGGTGACTAGGAATCACCAGTGAGTCAAAGACTCCATCCAGTTCTATGTCCTCTACACGGGAACTGTGCATTTGTGCTTTGTCCTTGATTCAGTTCACACACGCAAAACCAGCTTATTAGAAGACAGGAAAAAAGAATATTTTTATACTTTTTTAAGCTGCCTGGAGTCTGAAAATTATTTCGATGTGTATGCGTATTTAACAAGATGGTAGGTAACAGTACAAGCTTATCTTTGGAGCAATAAAAGCCACCATTCGGGAGGCAGTGGCCTTCTAATGGCTTATTAAAGTGGTTCCCCCTTGTGATGCACTATCGTGGTACTTTACAATGAGAGGGAAAGTACATTCCAGTGTAGCATCAGATAATGCCAAGTACAGACTTCCAAGGGGAGTAGTTCAAGGAACTGAAGCAAAATTACCAGGCGTGCAATGCTAAGCAGTGCTCTGGCAAGGGAGCTAAGCAACGACCCATAAGAGACACCTGACTCTATTCAGTGATCAAAAACTCTCAAGAGGACAGCAGGTAGAGGGGGACAATCTCTTA
Source organism: Cricetomys ansorgei (assembly GCA_026225945.1). NCBI lineage: Eukaryota > Metazoa > Chordata > Mammalia > Rodentia > Nesomyidae > Cricetomys > Cricetomys ansorgei. The sequence goes on along the minus strand of JAMJFZ010000239.1, from coordinate 14,584,547 downwards.
ATGAGTCCTACTTAATTTTCTATTCCACACATTTATGAAGAGACAAAGTCAAACCTTCATGAAAAAGTCCTTGCATGGCAAGGAGGGATCTAGGAGTTGATTGGAGCTCAAAAGTGACTGGTAGATGCACACTCTGTTGTGCTTGGGGAGCACCCTAGAATCCGGAGACTGCCCCTCCCTAGCAATGATCACTCCTCTGGGTAACTTTAATATATGTAGGCTTATTTACATAATTTTCTCTTTGGCATTTTCAAACTAGGGGAGCTTGAGATCAATTACACTAAAATTGCAAACCACATCAAATTGTTTCTTTCTGACTCCAGTGGGGAAATTGAAAATGTTCTCAGCACTGAGACTGAGGGCTTAATGGAAAACAAAAACAAGAAAATAAAACCAGGACATACAATACACAGACATGAACATACACACACACACACACACACACACACACACACACACACACATACACACTAACACACACACACACACACACACATACACACTAACACACACACACACACACACACACACACACACACACACACACACACAGAGGGTCTGGGAAGTTTAAAATCTAAAAAAGGCTTCTTGGTGTGTGTCTTGAAACATCTGACTACCTAGATTTGGTTCTCCTCCCCTAGAGGGGAGAAGACCACCTCAATCATGGGTTCCTATGTAGAAATCTAAGGGGCGTCCTTGAATTACCTCTTTCCTCAACTTCTCACTCGTACAGAGTAAGTGACCAAATCTGTTGGGTTTTCACCTCATAATGACCAGAGCATGGACAGATGGAGTGTTGTTTGTGTGACTGCCTTTGCTATTAGCAAGGAAACCCCGTGAGCACAGGGCAATCATCTGTCTGGGTTCTGGCACTGTGCCTTACACATGGGAGGTACTCAGCGCTTACCAAATGAATGAATGCATTATCTGGGGAAAAGGAAAATCAATTCGCATAGAAGCTTCCAGAGTGCACCATATTGGTAGGTTTCCTAGGGAGAGGTGATGCCAAATGGAAATTAATTATGTGCTGCCTTTTAACTAATTAGAGACATAGAAAACATTATCATTAGGGCTTGGTAGGAGTTTTTATCATATAGCCCTGACTATAACACATCTATCTATACACATCTTAAGGGCACCCAAGAGAGTCCCATTGTTGTTATATACTCTTTGATTGTTTCATTTCCTCATCTGCTTTTCTGTAGGGAATCTACTTAGCGAAGTAGTTCTCAAACCTGCTTTCATATGTGGGAGGATTTTCTAAAATGCCAATGCTCTTGCCTCTCCCCAGAAATGCTGGTATAATCATTTTTGGGGTCTCAGGCAGCCTGAGCTAAGAAACGCTGGCTGACATTTTAGGCCAGATGTGACAGTGTCTCCAGGGACTGTTTATGAAGGGAAATTGGATGGTTACTCATTTTTCAATATTTTTTTTTGCTAAGATCTGATGAGCAAAGAGAGAGCTTTTAGGCCATTAGACCAGCCAATGAGCCTCATTTTAAAGTAAGTCAGAAGAAAGTTAAATGTGCTCTCTCTTCAGCAATTTAGTAGAGATGTGTTTGGAGCTCTCCAGTCACTTACTTCCCCGGTGATTTTATCTAAGTTGCTTAAATATATGCCCTGAAATTCAAGCTAAAAAAACCCTTCCTGTCTAACCCTAGGAGACAGACATCCACAAGATCTGATTCCTCCAAAACCTCCCCCCGTACCTACCATCTCCCCTACTAAGAAAAGGAGCTAGCCTTTCCTCTTCTCTTTCTTTGCCCCATCACCCCTTTGTTCTCTTGCCCTTTTCTGTCTTAATCAAGGACAAGCTTTTAAAAATATATTCTTTTCCTCTAACATCTGAACAATAGCCACACAAGCTGCCACACCAAACCCCACCCCCGCCACAGGCGCACACATGCACACACAAGAAGGTTTCATCAAAAGCATCCTAATGCAACTCAACTCATGCACAAAGAGGGGAGTCTCTCTCTAGGGTTCCTTTAAGCATCATTTCTGTGCCTGGGCACACCCTTGCTTTGGAGAAAAGGGTCCCATCTGCATGCATACCTTTCTCAGTGCTCAGCTTCTGGAAGCTGCTTCCTAGCAGCTTCTTTCACTAAAAGTTCTTGATGTTGCCAATATCAGAATATCAGATTAGTTTTGTGAACAAAAATGCAAATATAAATGTGATTTTGTAAGTGGCCGACTGTACCCTGAGACCCATTATCAGTAATGGGAAAATGTAGTTATCTTAGGACTACAGCAAATGGAAGTCAGTGAGTGGTGCACAGGGCAGAGGGTCACTAGCAGTGACACTGAACTCGCTTCCCTTCGGCTGCGGAACGTGCAGTCTGCCGTCCTTGCTCTTCAGAGCAACACGCTCTCAAGCACAGGAATCGTTTTTATCGTAGGGACAGTTTAGAAAACCATCCCTGTTACCATGAAAGAGGCCCTAGGAGAGAGGCACAGCCCAGATAAGCAAACCTCAGCCGATACAACACACATTTCCTTTTTGATACCACAGCAGGACACACATGCAATTTTCCACTTTAATCCACACACTTTTCTGCTCTTTGAAATTGTACTTTGTTTCCCTTCATTTAGTCACCGAGTAGTACACTTTTTGCTAAACTGCAGTTTAAAACGAGAAAAGAAGCCAAAGGGCCAAAGAAGCAAGTCTCGTGGCCAAAAGAGTTAAAGCAAGTTTTGGGAACAAGCTGGAGTAAAACTGCTTCCTTTACAGGGGAAAAGTATTTCAGATTCTATGTGGCATTCATTCATTCACTCATTCATTCATTTGCATCAGAAGCACTATGTCCGGGCTCTCTTCCTCTTCTGGGACAGTTGAGATAAGACACCGGTGCACATTCCAGTCTATCTTAGTATGTGATGAGAATGGGAGAGGTTATTCAAGAGAACTGGATCATCCTTCGTCTGGTACTCTCTAACCCTATGACACTGTGCTGAGCATAGTTTCCTGCCCGATTCTGCTGGCGTGAGGAAAGATTGATATTGTGGTGTTTTGTTTTGTTTTTGACAGTCCTCGGGGCACGTGGCAGCTTGGGAGGCAGACCATGGGGTCTGAAGTTTGTATCTGAGTTGATCAGCTCTTACATGGTCAGGGTTGTTTCATTGTCTTAAAGTTTTCTGTGCCTCAGGTTCTCCTTTTGTATATTAATATTGTGTGAGTGTGTATCACGTGTGCATGTACATATATGTATGTATCATCTGCATATATCATCTTAATGTACAGTATGTATATTATATGCATACATATGTATATATACATAAAATATACACATATCATCTTAATATACAGTATGTATATTAAGCATACACTATGAATATTAAGATGATATATAGTTATGTACAATATATGTGTATATATACATATAAATATATGTGTATATTATATACAAAATTGCATATATAATATACATATATGTATACATACATATTGTATATATATACATATATATATACACACATGCATATGCATATTTAGTACATATATCATCTTAATATACATATTTTATGTATGTTTGTTGTACGAGTTTATTTTTAGTTATGTATAAAAAAATTGTTTTATGCACTGTTGGGTGAAGGGCTACCCTAGGTCTTGGAGTTTTGTATTGTTTGCAGGTGTTGGGTTAATGTGGGGCATGTTTGATTGCTTATGATCTGCACGTGCTACCAGTAGAATACCTAAGGAATTCTAGATCAATAAAAACACCTGAGCTCTGTTGAGTATGCTGTTGACCATGATGGTGGTTCCCTCTGCTGAGGTCTGGAAAGGTTTGCACCAATGAATATGCCTCCTTTTCTTCCTTGCTGAGCCCCAGCAGCAGAGAACTACTACATATGTCTCTCTCTTTATAGTATATATGAAGATATGGATATAAATTAGATATAAATATAGATACAGACGATATAAAAATAGATATATAGAATCAAGTCTCTAGGATTTTGTGGAGAAGGTGATACATTTTAAGAACTTACAACAGGGCCTAGGGTAGAATTCACATGGTATTAGCAATTATTATGATATTTGCTGGTCATTTAGGAATTACCACGTTGTGGTTTATATCAATATATGTGTAAGAGATCATGATTATTACAGTTCTTTAAAGAGGCACTGCATATTTTCTAACTCCTCAATCCTATTGTTAATATTTGAAGTAAACTAGGGATGATAATAATAACAGATTCGCCTAGTTTTATATAGCATTTTCTTTCTAGAAGAATGTTGACATTTCCCCAGAGGAATCACCAAAATGAAATCCTTCATCTCTAAGAAGTGGAATGCCCCCTGAGAATGTTGCTTTGGAAATACAGAGCAGTTAGAAAAGGAGTGAAAGACTCTTTACTCAATCTTAATTCTGTAATTAGCCCCAAGACCAAGGCCCACCCCTGGTTGCCCACAGTTTGCCCAGATCATTGTAGAGGCACACATTTTGAGCTTTTACTTCCTCCTGTTTCTGCCTGCTCAATACTGGGATATAAATGTGTTCCACTACAGCTGGCTTTTCTATGTGAGTGTTGGGGATCTGAACTCAGGTCCTTGTTCAGTTGGCCAACTGAGCCATCTCTCAGCCCTACCTTTCTGAATTTTAAGAGACTTGTGATACACTAGTAAAGTTTATTTGAAATCTTGTTTAACTGAGTGGCACACTGAGGCCTCTGTCCTGCTCCTGTGTAGAGAACCTAAGAGCACTCTCTGAATGCAATATCTGAACACAAATGGACATTTGAAAACATTCAGACTTCTCTTTATAATCTACTCTCCTGTCAATCACCAGATCCTTTGATCATGTTGGCATCCATCATGGCTGTTTTGGATGCTGTTCTATCTTTCCAAAGTTCAATTAAGACATGTAATAATGAAGCCTGGCTAGAAAAAAAAAATCTGCTCATTACGCTGCTGAGCTCCACAGAAAGTGTCGCTTCGTTATCTGCTGTTCTAGGAGGGTTGCCAGAGCGCTCATCTAGATGGTTCCATTGGATACATAAAGCAGCCTCCACAAGCCACTGCCTCGTGATGATTTGTTAAACTGAGCTTTGAAGGGAGTGATGACTGTCACTCAGCTCCCCCTCAAGAGGGACCCAGATTCTGTGTCCCAGCCACAATGTCAGATGCAGAGGCTATGAGAGGGAGGAAAGCGCCATTTCTGGTTTGAAGGTCACCAGTTGAGAAGAATAAAAGGGAACACACAAACACAGCTATGGCAGGAAAATCTAGGGTTATTAAGCTGGGCTAAGTAAGACAGGTCCTTCTCCTCGGGGAGTTACCGAGAGAGGAAATCTAGGCAACAAGTGCCCACATTAAGGTCATTGTCTAAACCCTGGAGAAACTGGGCCCTCTCCTCTTTCGGTTAAATTTCTCCTTCAGTAGGAAGAATGCTCTCTAATTTGTAAAATCTCCTCCTATCAGGCCAATGGTATAAATAGGAGAACCCTAAACCACGGTGAGGAGGCGTTTGTCGTCTTCAGCAGGAGGCAGAATGAAGCTAAGGTGGACCTGAGACAAATGGAAGAGGTTCTGAGGAGCAGGAATACAGAGGAAACTCCCGAGGTGGGGGCGAGAGCAGCCGTGATTACCGCCTTCAGATCTACCAGGGAGATCTAGGGTACACCACCAAGCATCTGCCTTGCAAATATCTGTTAAAAATAGATGCTCACAAGTAGCTCGCTGAAGCTTGGAAAATCTACCCCTTTCTATGAGAGAACCAATTAACAAATCTTCATGACTTTTCAACCTGCTGAGCCCTGAATGACCTCCATCTCCAGTGGCAGTGAATTCAGCCTCCATTCAAAGAAAAGAAGCAGCAGCTGTTTTCACTTGGGGACATACACACTCTCTGGGTCTCGTAGAATCCTCTTAAAAGCCATCAATCAGATTCAGGTAGCACTGTCCCATCTGCTGGTACAACACTGGCTTTTCCCTGCAGCCTTAATTTAAAGGGGAGAAAACACTGCCAGCCTGTCTCTTGTGTATACTTCTTTTTGTCTGAAACAAAGTTCTCAACCCCAAGGGGACTGTTCGTCCAAGCAACTGCTCAGAACAAATCAGACTGGATTGCTGTCTGCAGGGTGTGCAGCCTAGGTGGGGAGAGCCACCAGGATGACGGCACCAGATGGCAGGACCCAACTTGATTAGAGGTCTCCTGATAGATGTCTGAGGAAATGCACATAGATGTGAATTCCTGGTCTGGAAGCCAGGGCAATAATTTGAACATGCATGTTCACAAAGGTCCCCAAAAGAGATTGGACACCCGGCTGTGAGCATGTTGTATGTATGGAAAATGGAAGACAAAGAGCTTGCCTGGGCAAGCCAGAGGACCACTTCATTCATTTGTGCATTTTAACACAGGTCTATTATCTCTAACGGCTTCATGCTGCCATCCAATTTCAGGCCCAGAGCAATTTGCAGACCTGGTTCTCTCTAAACAGAATGATGGGCTTATCAACACGTGGAACGAGATTTATTTGCTGTGATATCTGGAAATGGTGAACAACAAAGCTATTTGAAGATGAAAAGCAGATATTTTCTATTGTTTTCGTACCAGGCATTATTTATTCTTTCTGACGTGTTTTGAAATTATATGTTTTTTTATCAACAGTGCTTTTCAGGCTATTGTCTTCATGCCTGCATCTTGTCTGCAATACTTTCGCTGAGCTGACAGCATGGATACCTAAGACTCAAACAAAGCAGATCAGACCCACGGTATCAAATTGTCTGTGCATTTCCCAAAGTGCCAACTCAAAAACATCCCACGGCAGAGATTAGAGTTATTGAGGCAATTAAAAACAGAGATATTATTCAGAAACAAAATTCCTGTTTGCATCCAAAGAGCACAATATTGAAATCCATCCAAATTAAAAATGTGCCCAGTGATAAGACCGCCACCGAATGCATTAAAAATGGAAACATTCTCTGACTAGTAAGCCCACTTCTGCGTATATAACCAAAACAAAGGGAGCCGGCATGCCTAAGAGACACTGCACTCCATGTTTACCATAGCTCTGTTCACAACAGCTAAAAATATGGACTCAAACCAATTTCCCACCAATGAGCGAATGGATAAAGCACAGTCCATATGCAGAATAGACTATAACTCTGCCTTAAAAACAAAGAAATCCTATCAATTTTGGCAACACGGATTTTTGAACTGGTAGGACATGATATGACGTGAAATGTGCTGGACAAAGGACAAACACTGTAAGTATTATCTTACTCGTCTGTGTAACGTAGAGTAGAACGGGGTTGCCAGGATCTGGGGGGGCTGGGCAGATGTCAGTCAAAGCTATAAAATTTCAGTCAGATAAGAGGTCTGTTGTATAGTATAACCATAGTTGATAACTTTAGCTTAACTATAGCTAGGAATTACAATTTTAAAAATTGCTGAGATTAGATTTTTTCAAAGTGTTTGCACTTGAGAACGCTGTGTGTGTGAATACGTTAATTAGACAATTTAACCATTCTAAAATGCATGCATATTTCAAAAAAATTCACGTTGTTTGCCATAAACACATTTAATTTTAATTCACCAATAATAACCATATATAAATTAATTATAACCAGAGAGGAGGGGAGGATAGACAGAAGGAAGGCCAGAATTTAGGAGAACCCGATGGCTAATCTTGGTTGTCAGCTTGTCTGAATCTGTAATCAACTAAATCACAAGCCTCTGGCTCTCCTGGGTGAGATTTCCTTAATCACATTCTTTGAAACAGGAAGACTCACCCTAAATGTAGGTGCACCTTCTGGTGGCACCCAGATAAAAGGGCAATGAAGAAAGACTGCTTTCTCTCTGTCTGCCCTCACGTTCGCTGGCAAGTTCATATATTCTGTTGCTGCGGCTCTCTTTAGCTGATAACACAACCCACTTCTTTGGGCCTCCAGTGTGCACCGAAGACCAGAAGCGCTCCTGGAATCTGCCAAGTCATCATCAACAGACTGGGACTGCTGAGATCCCCAGCCTTGTGTGCTACTGGATTCTGGGATTCTCCAGTGTGAGACAGCCATTGTTAGACTACCCAGAAATACCCCATAAACCAGGCTAATAAATCTCCTTTAATACGTGTATTTATTCAATTAATTTCCTTTCATGAACTCTAATGCAGGTTGGCAATCTCTCTTTCCCTTTTTAATATTTTACAATCCTGCCTCAGGGTTGGTTTTTCTGAATGCCTCTTTACGGGTAAGACCTGGCCAACCACTTCAAATTGGGGAGATACTCACAATATGTCACCTCAGAGAACAGGTTAGTAATTTGCTCATTTGTTGCCCCCTAAGGGACATGTGGAGACCTTCAAGGATATAGGATATAGGTCACTGGCTCAGCTTAGAGCTTCAATTTTGAATTACTCATGAAGGGGTGTTAACTGCCCACCAATAGCCTGGTACTTCCTTGTTTGATTATAAAACAGCTCTTGCATCTTAAGCAAAATCCCAAGTACCTTGAAGCTCTGTCCATGCAGCTCTGACAACTGTGTCATGAGCCAGAGGGCAACTGAGCCCCAGGTCTGAAAAGTATTCTCACCAGCTCACCACAGTCCCTCATTCATACTTACATCGGCAAAGGGGCGGGCAAGGCGGAAGCCACGACAGCACCTCGTGCCAGCTGTGCCAGATCCAGGGAAGGACAGCAGGCACACTTCCCTTCCTTCCCCAGAGCACCTCAGCCCCCTCAGAATAAGTGCAGCCATTCTTACACACTTCCAGTTCCTCTCACCACCAGGCCCGCCACCCTGTATCACTTGGAAGTTTGTGCCAAATAAATTAGTCCCTGTCTGGCTCTATTTTGCAACCATGCATGAATATACTGGAAAGCTAATCAACTAGTATCCCCTCCGGGCACATACAGGCAACAGGAACTCCTAGCTGAGGTCCCCGGGAGTGTTTCCCCTAGCAGAGAGACCTGTGATGCATACTACACCAGAAGTAGGAGACCAAGACACTCAGTTGGGGCTCTTTCTGGGAGAATCTGCTGTTGTGAGGGAAGATGAATCTGAGAAAGAACAAAGACACCACTTGGAAACCAGAATGTTTGGGGCTGGGAGTCTGCCACCTTGTTTAGATGGGTGATCTTAAGAATTGCCCTAACATTTCTGAGCATCCGCAGCATCTTCTATAAAAGGAAGGAGACCAAGCGTCCTTCAGGAAGGGTTCATTAAGAACAAGATGTTACAAATCAGTTCTAGGTGTCAGCCCTACCATCCTGCCTCTTTCTCTTATCCATGGGTGAGTTATTTATTCAATAAATCGAGTCTAATAATATCCCACCTCATAAATTTGTTTTTCAGAATAAAGGGTTGTGTAGAAACACATCACAGATTATAAAATTGTAATTGGTTAGATCAGATGGAGGTGGATCTGAACAGTGGGGCACAGCATGGAAATCTCTAAAAGATGGAAGATGCCTTGGCAGTTCTGGGACAGGGGGAAGCGTGGGTGGTGACAGTTCATCTGAAACAAGATAGAGGGGTTCTAAGAGAGCCTGCATCTAGAATCAAGGGCCAGGAGCCAAGTTTGTCAGATCATTGTAGGGTTAAGAACAGGATAGCACAGAAAACCTGGTGGCTAAAAGGGCAAAGACAGTTCCCCTCCTGAAGAGACGGTTCCATACCTCGCTCACACGGGACTTGAAGTGCCAGTCACTATGTTTGGCTGGAAGAGGGTTGGAGTAGATAAGGACTAAGTATCCTGGCCCCCGTGGTCCTATGTTCAGCACTGAGCTATGGGGTGTGACCAGTCAGTCACCTCTCTCAGGTACTGAAGTCAAGCGTGGACAGGCTGGCCCTGAATTACGGGTGTCACAGTCTGACAAGGCTGACAGTGGTGCATCCGTGTTTCCCAGTCTGCTCTTTTTGCTGAATTCTGTTTTCATTAGTTTTGAGATCCAGATGGACTCTTCTGTTTGTCTTCCCTTCTCTGTTCTATTTATTGCTTTTAGATAACATCCATTCTTCTATCTCTTCTTAGCTGCCTGCATTTTGAAATACCCACTTCAAACAGTGCTTGGGAATTCTCACATTAATGGCTTCTCCTGGGCTCTATCATTGATTTTTAGGAAGTTTGGTTTCTTTCTTGCCCTCGCTGTTCTGCTGCTATTATTACTAGGATGGTTGATTTTTTAGCTCCCCTAAGTCTTCTCTTCTTGCTTTGCTCGCACGTGCATGTGCATGCGTGCACACACACACACACACACACACACACATACACACACACACACACACACACATACACACACACTCACCTCCCCTGCCATACAAACAGGACCGGGGAAAGCTCTGCTCATTTCATTGTGTGAGCCTGGTGCCAGGCAGAGGTATGTGTGCTACAAAAAGAGGCAGGATAACAAATGGTGCGTCACTGAAACGCTGCCCAGGAGTCTAGCTTTACCTTCAGGATGCAAGCTTTAGGAAGGACATTTTCCCTCCTGCCATACTCCTTACAGCGCATTTTAAAACGACAATAAACACTACAAGGATCAAATAGCAAGCAGGAAGTTGAGGATGTGCCTCAAGTTGGGGGAAAACGTTTTCCTTCTCAAGGGGGACAAATGTGAGATTGTCCTTGGAGGAAAATGTGAGTGTCACCACAGCTCCAGCTGGGGCAGCATCCTGACCCAGATGGCCAAGGTGAAGGGGGCGGGTGGATGGACACGGTCTCTCCTTATTTTCTCCACTGAGTTCATGTCCCCATAGGTTTCACTCCGCCTCTTGAATGGTTTTCCATCTAGACCTTTCCTTGTTCCCCATCCTGTGGGAACGACACCAAAGTGCCCTTATCTTCCATGTAGGATGTCCCTGTTGGTTCACATAACTACGTTTCTTTCCAGCCAGCCGCTCAACAGCAAGCTAAGGGAAGTGGCCCGGATGCTTTGATATGATTTATTCCCTCCAAGGTACAAAGAAGAGGTGTGTGTTTGCACCAGTCTGTTGCTCAAAAAGAATAAAGTAAGACAGGGTGCTGCTTTGATATTTGCTTTGATAAAGCAAGAGTTGATACTTTTGAGATGATAAGCTTGATGCGGGAAGACAGCAAAGATCTTGGGTTGGAACATAAGCTCCAAATAAACTTCCATGTACCTGGGTTTTTACTAGATGTTTACAAATAGACACTTAGTGTGAAGAAAACAGATGGGAAAGCCCTAGAAGGACATCTTCCATCAGCCGGAGAAGCCTGTTTCCCCCTTCATCCACTTTAGGGTAAGCGTGGCTGCACCAGGTTTTCAAAGCTTCGCTCCTTCATGATCTCCACTGGCATGCTCTGGTTCGGGCTGATGGCCTATTCTCCACCTGAGTAGATCCTGCTCATCCAATAAGACCTACCTCAGCCTAGGCTGCCTGTCCTTCTCTGGATCACTATGGCAACCTGCATATTTATTTATCCCTTCTGTAGCCACCTTATATCGAGGTGTCCTTGGTTTTCCCATCTTTGGAGGTGTAGCCATCTATTTTGCTTGTTCATACTGACAGTTACTCAAATTACCTGATTCTTAAGATCCTAGAAAAAAGCAACAATTTAGGGATCCCACCGCTCTTTGTGTTCTGGGGACCAGCTGACTGCAAAGGACCTCTTTCCCAAAGGGATCACAATATAAATCTCTTATAGACAACCTCTTACTTAGCAAGGACAAGGTTGGGCACAGCACTTCCTAAGGGTTTTCGAATAGTTAGATGTACTGAATAGTTAGATAGTTGAATAGTTACATCACGAATAGTGGGCTGATCTGCTTTCTCCCAGAGATCAATCAGAACAAAATATCTGTTTAAGAAATTTGGTTTAGACTCTGCCTTTCCCTCAGGCCCTTGAACTTGGCCTCTGATTCAGACAAAGCCAGCAGTCAGCTTCTCTACTACCTACCATGGTTAGTTATGTTCATTTTGAAATTCATCTCAAATTTTATCTTTCTTTCTGAGGGCTGTTGTTATTCTTCAGAACAACACATCCTAGAGAACTTTAGAGGATTGAGGCTTGATTCTTTCAAGGTTTTCTGTTTATAATTGCTTCATATTTTAAAGAGTACCTATTTGTCATGAGTTTTGTAAAAAATCATCAATCTTCCAAGTTTCTCCATATTCTTATTTGTGCTTATTACCCCAATCCAAAGGCTATTCTTAACCAATTTCATGTCCTGAGCCATGATGTCAAATATAATCAATAAGCACATACAAAAGTAAATGATGCCCTTAAGGACTTTTGATGCCTTTAAGGACAAAAATTACAGGGGCTGGAGAGAAAGTTAAGAGCACTTGTTGCTCTTACAGGAGACCTGAGTTTGATTCACAGCACCCACAAGGTGGTTCAGGACCATCTGTAACTCCAGTTCAAAGAGATCCAGTTCCCTCTTCTGACCACTGTGGGCACAGGCACATGTGTGGAACACAATACTTATATTTAGGCTGAACACTCACATACATAAAATAAGTAAATAAATCTAAAAGTTTAAATCTAAAAGGACAATTCATACACATATTTTCAATGTTAACTCACATTGTTAATAATAGATCATAGAGTCGTACAAAGAAGATATATGTACAAAACCATATAAATTTTAACAAAACTTTCAGTTAAAGATAGCCAATTGAGCTGACATAGTAGACACGAAGGCCCATACCTGCAATCTTGGCTCTTGGAAAGCTGAGGCAGGAGGTTTGCCCAGGCTATGATGTGAGATCTGATTAAGCAAGCAAGCACAGATGGCAGACTGAACTTGTGGGTTCATCTCATCTTCAGCTAAATCCCCATTAACATAGGACAAAAGAATTTTTTCTTAAATAATCAAAGCTATGGGATAAAGAACACCTGTGAGGAGCTGGTGGCAGATGAGGCATGGTGGCAGATTTTGAATTGGCCAGATGGGCAAGTGGTGGCCATTCCAACAGAGTGGAGAAAGCAAGCTAGGAAGAAACAATCCAGCTGACAGCACAGATTCCTGGAGCTGCTCAGGAGATACAGCCCCCTGGAAACATGGCAGGTGGCCAACATGAGCCTCCACAGAAGTGCTTAAAGGTGCAGGTGGACACCCAGACAGTCACCCAGCAGAAGGGCTCAGGGACAGGGAAGGGTTCATACAATCCCAGCGGAGGTCAAGGACAAGGCTGGGCAAATGTCTAAATGGACAAGGTGAGAATTTACATCCTAAGCTGACACAATCACTACACACACACACATACACAGACACAGACACACACACACACACACACACATACACACACACACTGCTCCTTTTCCATTCAGCTCACAGAACCCTGGCAGCCCATCCTTTCCCCTAGTCAGGAGATGGAAATGTCTCTCCAGGGATAGTCATCTGCGCTAGATAAAAGCTCTAGCTACCATCTTGTTCTACCTCATCACAGCCTACAGCAGACCGATACGTCTGAAGCCATGAGATAACACAAAGCCCACTAGTAGTTCGACTCTTAATGTTACAGATCGTCTTAACATTACCTGTCCTATAGTAAGGAGTATTCATCAATCAATAGTTAGCACAATTTATTCCTTGTTTTTTTTCAAACAAGAGAACAAAATAGGTCTGTAGAAAACTTGGGACTGAGAATTAGAATTGATATCCTCCAATAGATAATAAAAGATACCATATCTGTGAAGGAAAGAGGAAATAAGACACATGTGCAACCACCATCGAGAATAGAAAAATATGCTGGGTGGTGGTGCTGCACGCCTTTAATCCCAGCACTCCAGAAGCAGAGACAGGCAGGTCTCTGAGTTCGAGGCAAGCCAGTCTATAGAGTAAGTTTTGGGGCAGCCAGAGTTACAAAAGAGAAACTCGTCTCAAACAAACAAACAACAAAGAATAGAAAAATATAATATTTTGTATCTCCCCCAAAAGGGGGAGGAGCCATCATGTTAGAGGAAACTCCAGAAAAGAGTATAAAGAAACACAAATATATATATATATATATATATATATATATATATATATATATATATATATGTATATATATATATATATATAATTTTGAAATAATTTTAAGAAATTAAGCATTCAAATAACAATAGTTTTTAAAGGTATCTGCTAGAGAAAATGCTGGAGGGAATTTAATAGTGTATAAAATAACACCCTGGCTGAAGGTTGTGGTTTTCCAAAATGGGTGGGCCCACAGAGCTCTAGGCAGAGAATGTGAAAGACCCCCCCATTTCCAAGCACAGCTGTGTGAAATGACAGCCCAGCAGGCAGTGCTCCCCGGAGAACTGGAGAAGAGAAGGATCAGAAGCCACAGGAAAGGCCAAGGATTAAAGGATCCCTGGACTTAACCGGCCATATTAGAAGCCTAACAATGAAGCCGCGCCTTCAAAATGCTATGGCATCAACTTCCAATCTGCTGATTTGTAGCAAGCTTACTGGGGGAACACAACACGCTTCTCAGCTTGCGTGCTCTCATGAACAAAGAAAGAAAGACACACAGAACCCAGAAAACACCAAGGATGACACCAAGGAAGGGCAAAGGGGGTTCCATGGAGGGTGGGAGAGGGGTGATGGGTTACAGCAGCGCAGCAGAGCAGGTGGATAAATGGTCATTGCCAGGAAACACAAAGAGAGATGGGAGGAAGGAGACAGAGACAGGGGAGGGGGAAGAGGAGGAGAGATAATGAGAGAACATAGAAACTTAGAACATTTCTTTAGGGATGAAAAGGAAAGTAAATAGGAACAAAAACAATCCACTTCAGGAAACAGTCCACATTAGGGAAGCTTTTGGGGTTGTCACCCATTAGCACTGCTGCCTTAGCTTATTCTTCACAACATGCCTCTGTGTCAGTCTGGAGCAAACATTCATTACATGTCCAGTGTAGCCAGGAAGCAGGGGAAGGACATACGGAAGAAAAGACCATCTTGCAGCGATGATGATGCTAAGATTCTAGCTCGCCAGAACAAGGCAGACAGGGTCGACGGGTAAGCTGGGCTGCACGGTTAGAACAGTCTACCTACTGTCACTGAGTTTTAGTCTCTGGGAAGTTAGAAGATTTCTAAGGCCTATTTCTCTACGTGATAATTGGACAGAGTAATTGCCTGACTCGTAGTGTTTGGGGAGGTATGGGATGTGACATGTGAAACTCTCTTAGCAAGGCACAATCAAGTAAGACACAGTGACGCTCTTACTACCATGCCTACCATCACTAATTGAAGCAGGCTTTCTTCAACTTGACTGCATGCATTCCAAAGCAGAGACTTTGTCTTGTTCTCTTCTCACTGTCGCAGTGTCAGGTGGGTAATATTGACTCCATGCAAAGGAATCTAGCCAGGAAAAGTCACTACAGTCTGTTGGTGAGAGAAGAAATCCATGCTCCTAACCTGGTGGGCTCTAAATCCTGATGGGTGAGGGAGCCACCAAATCCAAAGAAATTGTTTGTTTACTAATCTGCTTATTGATGAATAGAAAGTATAAAGCCATGGCCATGACAGGTTAAAAAAAAACAAACTCTACACTAATATCTACACACGTGTGTTCACCATTGAATACCAAGTTATTTAGGGTACCTTAGGATAACACTTATTACAGTATACATAAAATATGATGGGCAAGGTTTCTTTGCGAAAAAGAAAAAAATGCCCTTATTCTTTGAAGTGTTTGTCTTAGTTAGGATTTCTATTGCTGTGATAGAACCCCATGACCAAACAGCGAGTTGAGAAGGAAAGGGTTTATTTGGCTTACACGTCTATATAACCACTTAACATGGAAGGAAGTCAGGACAGGAACTCACAACAGAGCAGGAACTTGGAGGCAGGAACTGATGCAAATGCAATGGAGGAACGCTGCTTACTGGCTTTCTCCTGTGGCTTTCTCCACCTGTTTTCTTATAGAACCCAGAACTAGTAGACCAGAGATGGCACAGTCCACAACGAGCTGGGCCCTCCCCCATCAATCACCAATTAAGATAATGCCCTACAGCCTGCCTGCAACCTGATCCTAGGGAGGCATTTTCTCAACTGAGGTTTTCTACTCTCAGATGACTTGAGCTTGTGTCAACTTGACATCCAGCACAGGGTTCATGTTGAATTTTCTCTACATTTCCCAGAGTTTTATTCACACTCACATAAAAGCAGATATATTCACATGTGTGTGAATCTTCCTTTCCTCTGGCCTAAGAGTTCTACTTTATTCCATTCTCCACAGTCACCCAAATATCGTATTCATGAGAGCTGTTAAATCGAAAATCTAGTAGCCGAACTGAGCCGTGATTCTAAGTTTTCAAGTATTAAAAGATAAAATCAGCAGTTCTCTGGTTGCATTTATTATGTGGCGAGAAATCTCCTAAATCATCAGAAGAAAATGCCTTTGAGAGCATTGGGAGCTGAGCCTGCTGTAAATAGAGCATCTGACTTGACCTCAATTCTGCCTCCTTCCCTTCCATAAGTACCCATTATAGTGCATATTTATGCCAGATAATCTTCTTCGTGACATAAGGAGTAAAATTAATTGTAGTCAGTTTCTGTGATACATTGTCTGATGGCTGCAAAACCTTCCCATCTCAGGCCACATTCTTGCCTAATGCAATTGTGGGGCACAAAGGCATAGTCTCCTCTTACCCCCTTCCAGCCAGCCCGGCTATGTGACTGCACAATGAACAAGGTATGCCAGTAGGTACTGCTCAGTTCTAGAGTCCAGACCTCCAGAGATCTGGAAGTTTTTGTCCCTTCTTTCTTAGAACTATGTGGTCATCATGCCACACAAAAAACCAAAGATGTACTACATGGGAAAGCCTAATGTGGTGACATACCTCTGTAATCCCAGCACCTAGAAGCCTGAGGCAGGAGGACTGCAATTTTGAAGCCAGCCTGGGGCTACACAATATGACCAAACAAACAGCAATATCAAAATCAATAAGACGGAAGGCTACCTCTCCAGCTGCTATACAGCTGCTCTCAACTCACAGCTAACAAGCTCCTGAATGCAGCCAAGTGGGGAAAGCCACACAAAACCAGCAAAGAATCACCCACAGAATCACAAGAAATATTAACACACTGATTCTATAACGTTGCTCAGTCTTGATACAGTTTATGATGCCCAAACTACAAAAGACCCACATGGGTACCAGGCAGCGGGTACCTGTCATAGGATAGCCATGTCTTGAAACACATGGCCTTGGCTTTAGTTCTGGGAGGCAGGTGAAGGCTAAAATACTGTGAAAAGGCTGCTGGTTAGGCTGGAGGCTGGAAGTGCAATAAGGAGACTACTATTAAAAGCTTGGGAAAGGCAAACCATTTATGGGATGATGGAACATTTACAAGTCTATTTTCTGAGATACTGTAGAGCGTCAAAAACGTTACCTAATGAGTTCATGGATCTGGCAGAAAGTTGACAGTGTCAATTGGCACTCTGCTGTGTATGATAAATTATGTCAAGAGAGATATGAACTAAAGAAGGAAGATTTCAGCTTGTGAGTATAACTTAAAGAAAGATAAATGGGCCCAGAATTTGTTGAGTTGGAAAAGTAAACTGTTTCACATTCTCAATCTGTCCTGCAAGCCAATAAATGATCAACGTGCAATATGGCCTCAACATGAAGATCGAAACAAGGCTGTGGCCCTGATACTTCCAGTAAAACCTTGGCAAGACTGAAATGGTGCCTGGTAGACAAAGAAATTCAAGGTATTGCCACACAGCAGCTACTTATCCAGTGATAATGTTTGCTCCCCAAACACAGTTTATGTGGTTGACGAATCCAAACACTGAAAAGATGCACAGAAAACGCAGTCTTTTTAGGAAAGTTGTGTTTATAACATACCAATCTATCAATTTTTTATCAAATTTTATCAAAATGAAGGGAATCCCATGCGTCTCCAGTGTTCAATTGGAAGAAGACTGAGAACACGACCTACCTGCCAACACCTTCCATATCCAATTTCTCTGAGATGTGGACCAATGTACTCACATTGGACTTTTATTTTCATTTTACTTGTACGAGTATTTGTCTGAATTTATGTATGTGCACCATGAGCATTCACAGTCCAAGAGACCAGAAGGTAGCACTGGATCCCTAGGAACTGAAGTTCCAAGTGGTTGGAGCCACAGACGGCTGGAAGTCACCATGTTGATGCTAGGTACTGAACCTGGGTCCTTTGCAAGAACATCAAGTTCTTTTAACTGCTGAGCCATCTTTCCAACTCCCATCTTTCAGAGAAATGATGAACTAAGAGCCGTGGACAGAGAAAAGGACAAAGAGAATAATAAACTAGGAAATCATGCCAAAGGATAGGAAACAAGTTCATATTTAGCAGCACCCTCTGTCTCTGAAGTGTGGGGTCAGCAGTGTGATGGGTTGCATTTCAGGGCTGCTGGGGACCAGGAATTGTCATGTGCTACACACTCGTCCCTGTCTTGACAAGCGCCTGTTGCAATATTCACATCAGGGGATGATGAGAAAACATGAACCAAGAGCATGGCATTTTAGTGCACAGACTAACTGTTCACCCACTCCAGCTGAGTCCTTTGACCAAATGACACACCCTTAGCCCCTAACTGAATACCTCCATCAGGCTCACGTTAAGCCAGGGAAGAACCTCAAAGTCAGCTCACAGAATTGTAAGAAATAGTATATTCTTGACACAGTAGGTTTTTGTTGGTTCTTACGCAACAGTGAAATGAGATGGCGCCTGTTCTGTGAGTACTTGAAATGTGATAGGAAAAAGAGACATATGCTTAAAATAAGAATTCATTCGAGGCTGCTTTCGCTGTGTCTGATAGCAGATTCAGCACTAAGACAGGTTGGACCACGGCAACACTCGATTTTATTTGGAAAAATTGAGAAATTCCTAAAGTAAAAATAGTTTTCTAACTAAATCTTGAAGAGTGTTTAAGTTAGAGGAATGGTGAACGGAGATCTTAAATTTTTTTTAAAATATGGGTTACGATTTTATTCCTTTGTTGTTGCTGCAGTAACACAAGATGCGAGTCTGCATACTTGAAGAGGTTTGTTTGACTCAGTTCTGGAGACAAGAAGGTTTGAGCAGAATGGTGCTGACACCCAAAATGACCTTCTTTGGTTGGTGGAGAAGCAGAAAAGGAACTGGCTGCCTGCAGAGGAAATCAATCACCATGGCGGCCTTTCTATCTCAGCTTGCTCTTAAGAAAAAAATGGAGTCACCCTGAAAGACCAGCACTGTGTAGACAGAACCCATGACTTTAGTTCCCTTTTATTAAGACTCCGCCTTTTAAATGGTAACATATCACTACCACCACAATGGGGACCTGTAGGGACAAACTATATTAAAAGCATTAACAGTCAAAATTCACTTATTGAAAATGTGGAATGTGAAGGTTCAGCTCAGGAAGATGAAAAGGATATTTCCATGTAACCAACACTCCATTCTTCTGTTCTCAGAACAAAATAGCAGCTGCCCTACTCCCTGTATTTCTGTTGCTTCCAGCATTCCTCCTGCTCATTCTTTGATTGAAATGGAATGGGATAATTTTTACATCGATGGAAGGCTCTGGGAGTCCCTAAGGCTTTTTCAAACTTTGCCCTAGAAGAGCATATTTTCAAAACAGAGATGACTCCAGGTAGGAGTCGCTCTTCCACACTTTACCCCAGGAAGAGCATCCTTGGCATGATGGTAACAATCCACAGTCAATGTACAGCATTCCTTTCTTAGATGATCAGGACTTGAAGCTTGCCAAAAGCCACACCTGGCTGTACCTCCTCCTCCATACCTGCAGATAATGTTAGAGAGGAGTATCTTTGCTTGTGTAAATGTGAACAGAACAAACCACGTGCTGCAGAACCCAGTCATTCATCTAATATTGACTTAATGGGCACCTGATAGCATTTTCCAGTGGTTATTTGGGTCCTTGAGCTATCCATCAGAGAACTGAATCTAAAGATCCTTATTCTCCTTCTAGGAGTTTATATTTCAGTCATGTTGAAATTGAGGTAAAATAAGGACAACTATAAAAAGTAGATTAAGCAAACCAATGAAAAATGTAGTGCATTTTAAAAGGACAGACAGAATTAGGAAGTACAAAGGAGAGGGGAGACATTGCTAAACTCAGGGGAGACCTCACTGAGAATCACTCATCTGCCAACTTGAATGAACCTTTAACATAAGTCTATTGTGAGAAAGTAAAGACAGTATTTGAAAGGAAAATGAAGCTTCTCATTTTAAAACTCAGAATATCTCATCTATGGAACTCTAAGAAGCTGATGAAAGAGGTCACTCTGTCCAGAAGAACAGCATTCAGTAAGAAGAGTCCACATTATTATTATAAGAAACAAGAGAACAATCAGCTGATTTGATATGGGAGTGAGTTCTTGACACGGAGAAACACTCAACTTAGAAAATTTAGTGTGGATTACATCTCAAGAAAATAAAATGTCGTGATAGCACAAATAGGGAGCAATCTCCAGTACCTGGCAAAAGGAGCAGGAGGAGGAGAAGGAGGAGGAAGAGGAGGAAGAAGAAGAGAAAGAGGAGGAGGAGAACCAAGGGAAAGAATGTGTTGGTATCTAGAAGCAAACAACCAAGTCACCCAGAAAGCAGTCCATGACAAAACCAGGCTGCTCTGAGTTCTCAGCAGTAGGAGTGCTGGGAGGCAGCTAGCGAATCACCACAAAACCCATGAGTACAAACCCAGTCAGGTCCAGTGCCCCACCCTCCCCACACACACACACAAGGGAACAGCAAAAGCCATTCACCAGAGCTACTGGCCACACAGACTCCTCCTGCCAGGGCTTCAATTCCCAAATAAGTTGTTGGAAATTTCTGCTCAATGAATCCAGAACAAATAAAATTAGGTATTCATAGAAACAAGAACAGGATACAGTGGAAAAGAAGAGGAATATATATATTCCTAGCACTTGGGAGACTGAGGCAGGGGATTATTATGAATTCAAGATTAGCCTAGAAGATGTACTAAATGCCAGGTCAGCCAAAGCTACAGAAGGAAACCATACCACAAAGAAGAGGAAGGGAAGGAGGGAGGACAAATCTGAAAAAAAAAGAAATTATAAGAATAAAAACAACTTGAGTTAAAACAGAACAGATGTAGCTGTGAAAAATTAAGAAACTACAACACAGAACTGAAATGCTATTCCCTAGATCTACTTTTAAAAGAAACAAAGAACATGAAAGAAAAGTTAAGTGTCCTGGTAATATTATGAGAACTTCTGATAATATATGGATGGGCATTTCATATGAAAATGATAGAAGTAACAAGAACAACCCAACGGTTAAAGAAATAACAGAATATTTGAGAATTAAATGGATTTGTGAGTCCTGAGATTGAAAGTCTGAATGTTTGTGCTCCTCATTCTCAGGGTCCTTGAAATGAGCAATGCACACTGTAGGTGAGCCCTGTGCTCCTGGTGTTGAGAAAACACCCAGCACGCACAGTAGCAGATGCTCAGCAGATGCTGGACAAAACAATGAAACAAAAACTGTCAAACACCAAGCAGAGGTAAAAAGTAAACAGAGCACCTTGACACAGTGGCAAATTCAAAGGCACAAGAAGAAAAGCAAATTAGAGACAGTAGCCAGGCTGTGGGGACCTTCGTAAAGACACCCCAAAATGCAATCAACTAATATTGTCAAATGTTAAGAAAGAAAATCATTTCAATATAGGAACTGTATACCCAGCTAACATTATTGAATAGAAACTGTGTTTTCTATCACGTTAAGTTTGTTGAGAGTTACTACCTTGGCCCCTACTTTAGCTAGAGAGAGGGTGAGCCCATAAAGAGGATATGGGTATAAGATTCAACAGTGAGCAAGAAAGGTAGAAAACCTTGGAAAATTTGAACAAGCATGAATTGCAAATGATAACAATAACAATAGTAGCCTAGCCATGGGTTTGAAGACATAGTAGATCTAAAACACAGACAGCAAGAGCTGTAAAGTTTCAAGAGATCAAAGTAAATTAAGGTTCTTTCTTTCTTTCTTTCTTTCTTTCTTTCTTTCTTTCTTTCTTCCTTTCTTTTGATGAGAATATAAAGGTTGACTGGCTTTGTAATTCTAAAAAAATATGTTGTTAAAACAGACACACTAACTAAGTTGGGAAAAAAAGCAGCCATACTAAAATGTTGGAAAAAGCGACAGAAATTAATAACTTCTAAACTGGAAGGGAAGAAATAAAGAAAAACAGAGATACAATTTGATCAGACCAGCACCAAGCAGCAGTTGAAGGCTGGAGGTGTAACTCAGAGGCTTAGCACTTCTCCGCACGAAGCCCCCTGTTCAACCCCAGCTGAAGACAAAGCAATACAAAAGTGCTTGAATACACTTTCCCGAGAGCTAAGGAGAGACGGGCACTGCTGGTTGGTCTAGAGACAAGAAGAACATTCTAGAAAGCAGTTGAACTATATGTGAGAGGAATCATAAAAGTTTTCACTGCTCACAAGTTGAACCTCTTAGAACATCTATAAGGGGGAAAATTGAAAATGTGGAAAAATATGTATATATTACTTTTGTTAGTAAAAACTGGAGGTTTCCTAATGTCTGGCATTAATTAATTAATTAGTTAATTAATTAATTAATTGACCTAACCAGTCAATAACTGCTGTAATGCTTTAAATATCCACTCCCACATTCAGAAGCTTAAGTTCCACGACCAAAGTGGTACAAGGTGGTCCTAGAAGCGATCAGCACTTGAGAGTACTTCTCTCATGAAAAAAATAAGTAAATACGCTAATCTAAGAGACCTCACCTAGAGTTTGGCTCATTTGCCTATCCACATTGCACCGTGCAAAGACACAGTACCCCTTCCTTCCAGAGATGTGATAGCAGAACCCCACCTTGGAAATGGATCTGTCCTTGCTGGACAACCCTGCTGCCTAGATTCTGGTCTTCCTCCAGAAATGTCAGAAATTAATTTCCTCTTTTTACAAGCTACCCAGACTTGAGTGTTCCATTGTAACACCAAAAACTGGACTAATAAGACAAATATTTGGTAAGCTATTGAAGTAACTATGTTACTGTTTTGAGTGAAGAAGAGAATAGAAATCCTGACATTGGTGGAATGCCAGCTGTGGGTTGATGATTTTCTCATCCTTCTGTTGTATTGATGCCTTTGGTTCTCATCCTCACCCTTTGAGACAGAAGATGTCTTTATCTCCATTTGATAGGTGAAGCACAGAGTCCTGGTCCCTCGGACCCTGACTTGGACAAAGATGGCATGGTGCGGAGTTCCTTACTGCTATGCTGGCATGTCTAGATTCAGATTCACAACTCCCCTGCCCCCATGTGTGATAAACTTTAGTTCTTAATAAAAATGGTGGCTCCATCAAAGTGGCTGGATTTTAGGTAAACTTTAATGTCTAAATATTTTTCTATTTTCAGAATTTCCTTCCAGGGGAGTGTTTGCCTTTAACAAACACATAGCACTTTGCCTTTAAATTAGAACAATCAGTCCATTTGATAATACAGTACCAATAGAATAGTGGCCTGCTCAGACTTTTCTTACCCTAACCCTAACCCTTAACCTTACATTAACCAATAGAAGAATAACAGAAAGTGGTGGTTCTTAAACTGCCTTGGAATGTGACTTGCTAAGAATCAAGAAATTCCTATATTCCCAGTATCCAAGTATAGAACATAGACCTGTATTCTAGGGTTAGGAATGGCAAGTTAGTCTGGGTGTAGTAATACATGTCTGTCATCTCAATTCCTGGAAGGTTGAAGCAGGAAGAGCTCAAGTCTGGCACAGGCTGTTTATCAAGACCCTACCTCAAACAAAACAAAACAAAACAAACAAACAAACAAACAAACAAACAAGGTTACAGTTTCCAGCTTATCCAGTAGCTTCAGCTGCTCAGCCCACTACTGGCACCTTGGAAGAAAGCATCACCTGTGCTTACCTCCCTGTGCTGTGCTGGTGCTCTCTGACTCTACCTGTGGATGTCTTGAAACTGGAGAGATCAAAGCAGTATAAATAAAAATATAAAAGCTGTGGAGTCAGTGGTGGGGCCACAGCCACGTATGTGGTGATGATCACTCAGGAAAGAGAAAGCAGTGGCAGCTCAGATGAAAGTCCAAAGGAAAAGACAAAAGAGGTGTCGAGGATAAGCCAAAAAAACAGGCACTATTTTCTTCCCCTAAGATAGCCTTGTTGATAGAGAAAGTCCTATATTTAAGAGTAGAAAAATCTAAAAATGAAGAGGCAAAAGGCGTTCACTACTTGTGAAAAATGAGTTTTAGTCCAGGTTTAAATGAAAAAACTAGGTCATTTCCTGCACGGCTTGGGAGACTATTAAAGAAAAGAAAGACTATTAAAGAGACTATTACAGTGCAGATGTCAGAGGAGGGCCAAGTGCAAGGCTGAAGAGACCTTAGGCAAAAAAAAACTGCCCAGGACTTCAGTTCTGCAAGGCTCTAGATAGATGCTGTCTCCTGCCCTGGCTACCACTGCTCTGGGCTGACTGTACTTCTGGGCATACAGATGAGAGACAGGCTGTAATTCATTCCTGGCCACAGCATATTTACTTCATTCCCTGGGATTTCCCCTAGGTCTACATCCAAAGTATATATTTCAGCAAATTCTGTTTTTTGACTTCCCAACTCAGAAAATAAGAAGGAAGGAAAGTTTTTGAAGTAGTACTACTAGTGGCTACCGCTCATAGCTGAAAGGGAAGGAAGAAACTATTAAAAGTATTCGCTAAAGTATGGCCGTGTGGGCAGCGTAGCGGCACAAAGCCCTGCCTACCCAGGACCCACGGTTATGATGTCATTCACATTGCTCGCAGCCGGTGCTTTCCAAGAAGCACCGAACCGTGTATGACAAGGTTTGTTGACTTTAAACAGAGTGGAATAAAACAAAATTTTAAATTGAGCCTCAAAAGGCATCCCTTGGTTACTGGGAAATTAAGTTTGTCCAGAATACACTTTTCTTTCTGAAGTTATAAGGTAACCGGGTTGTTGAGTGGGTATATTTCACGGATCAAATGCCAGCGGCAGCCCTCTACCCGTGGGAGGCACGGTTAGCCCATTTGCATGCGTGTCATGGAATTACATGATGGATTAACCCCTCCAAAACACGTGAGGGAGTGTGTTATTGCCAGAATTTACACAAACCTGTCAGGGTGAGAGGATGCTGAATAGAAATGGAAGCCCTTCAGGCTCTTCGCAAGGCAGGGAGCTGGCCTTCCCTTTGCCCTGGGCTCTGGGTGGAAGCGAGTGTTATCAAAATGGCAGAATCTACAACATGAAGCCTTTGCTTAAGTGTGAATGGTACACAGCAACACTGAGTATGGATGCAAATTAGGAGCTGAGAGGAAACAATCAAGTCATGACTTCCCACATTGGTGAGACAGCTAAGCCCAAGTCACAACAGACAAGCCTCTCCAGCCTGTGCTCCACCCATCCCTGACCCTGCCCTTGACCTGCTGTAGCTTCTACAAATGCTCCCTGTGTCCACTGGGTTTTGCAGAGGGTCACTAGCTTGAGGACCTGCACGAGCACCCTAGCCTTCTCCTTTTTTCTCATATTCAATTTCAGAGATACCCAATCACCTGAGCAATGGTGCTACTGGGAAGAGCCCAGAGCACACTGGCTCATCTGCACTGGCTCATCCACTTTCCATTCCTTCACATTTATGGGAGAGAGATGATTCTCCCATAAAGTCAGGCAGCCAACAGGATGCTGAGACCTGCTCTGTAGCGACAAATACCAAGAAGAAGCCACACAGAGCCCCGCCTCAAGAGCTTCCTTGAGTGGGTTCACAGTGAAGATCCTTGTGGCACACGCTAGGAGAAGAAAGCTTCTGGCTGTGGATGCAGGACCTGAAAGGCAGGTAGGAGTTGCTGGGTCCTTGGTGTAAACCAGATTTCCTGTTCCTGGCCTTAGTCTAGCTCCTCAGCCTCACCTCTCTGCAGGTGAGCCTCTGTCTTCTGTGCTTCATGGAACCAATATAGGTTTTCCCCTATTCGCAGGCTCTGTTCCTGAGAGTCATTGTGTCTGGGGCAGTTTTGTCTCCAGCGGGCCTCCTGTGCACCCAACCCTCCACCTGCTTGTTCTTGCTTTTCCTTCCAGCTAGATAACCCCTAGAGGAAGGCCTCTTTAGGGCCCCCGGGTACCCAGAGAAGTGAGGAGTTTATTCTCTGCTTCTGTAAGGCCCCCACACTCCTCATCATGGGAAGGAAGGGTAGGTAAAGTGGAGAATCTACACAAGCAAAGGTGGGAAGAGCTGAGGGGAGGGGAAGGGAGGGATGTGAAAGGGAGACTCTTTGAACTCAGCTGGAATATGCCCTTTTGATCAGTAAAGTGATGCCAAATTATATAAGGCAAAATGCATGGCAGAGGGGCTAAACCAACTGAATTAAGGAGCTGTGCGGATTCCTGAGCAAAGAGTTTACAACACATTTTGAGCAAGGAGAGATTACGTGGCTCATTTCTTAATAGCATGCCCTAAACTTAGGAGACCAAATGAAGGGGAGAGGGAAAGAGAAATCTTCAAGAGCAAAGCTCTAACCAGAATTGTGATTAGGCCCAGATCAAATACCCTCTATTTAAAATGGAGATCATAGACTCCAGCAAGAGAAGCAGGTAGGCTCACTGCAGACCTTCACCTCTCCTTCCTGTCCTCCAAATCCATCCCCAAGTCTCAGCCCCAGCTATTTAGAAGACCACCAGTTTCGGTCTGCCCACTGTGCCCTCATCTCCAGTGGCCCACACAGATCATCGCCTCCAACCTTCCATTCTCCTAGCCATCCCTTTATCCCAGCCCCCAACTGCAGCAGGTACTTCCTAGGAACCCTCAGGCCACTCTGGCAGGGAACCAGGTAGGCTAACCGCAGATTTTCACCTTTTCCTCTTCTCCTCCCAATTCAATCCCCAGTCTCATCCCTAGCGCTGCAGCAGACCTCCTGCTGTGGCCTGTCCTTGCTCTCTGCCCTCATTCCCAGGGGAATAAGCAGATCCTGGTGGAATGCCCTGTGGTGTTCCTCCTGGTGTTCCTCCTGTGGAACACCCTTCAGCCTTCCCCCACCCATCCCCATTCCTAAATGTTGTCTCTCAATACCCTGAACCCCCCATGTCCATACCTTTCAGGATCCCAGAGGAATTCACTGCTGGGCAACACAGAGTTATCATACCCTCCTAAGAACCAGAGAGGGCAACAGAAACCAAGGATCCAAACAACCACCCAACAAGGTTAAAATCAAATATCAGCACTCAGAATTACAATCTTCCTAATCCTAGATGCCTACACACCAGGGTAAAAACATCCACTAGAGCCCAGCAACCCTACCACACAGCAGGCCCTGAACATTCCAACATAGCTGAAGCACAAGACAAAGACTTTAAAACAGCCCATGGACATCATAGAAGATGAAATTAGCCAACTAAAAATGAAATTAATAAGTCGCCTAAAGAAATCTATGAAAACACAGTGGAAAAAAATAAATAAAATTGTTCAAGACTTGCAAGTGCAGATATGATCACTAAAGAAGACCCAAACTGAGGGAAATTTGGAAATAAAAACTGAGGAATTCGAAAGGAACCTCAGAGACGAGCCTCACCAAAAGAATATGAGAAATGAAAGAATCTCAGGAATTGAAGACACAAGAGAAGAAATGGATACATCAGTCAAAGAAAATGTTAAATCTAAAAATCTCCTGGCACAAAATATCCAGGAAATCTGGGACACTATAAAAGGACCAAATCTAAGAATAATAGGAAGGAGATGAAGGAGAAGAAACTCATGTCAAAGGCAGAGAGATGTTTTTAACAAAATCATGGAAGAAAATTTTCCTAACCTACAAAAGGAGGTGACTACCAATGTACAAGAGACATGCAGAACAGCAAATAAACTGGACCAGAAAAGAAGGTCCCATGGGAAATTAATAAGAAAAACACTAAATGTACAGAAGAAAGCAAGAATATTAAAAGCCATAAAAGAAGAAAAAGTAACATATAAAGGCAGACCTATTAGAATCACACCTGACTTCTCAATGGAGACTGTAAAAGCCAAAAGGGCCTGGACAGATGTTCTAAACTCTAAGAGACCACAGATGCCAGCCCAGAATACTATACCCAGAAAACTTCCGATAACAATATTGGAGAAAATAGCACATTCCATGATTAACATCAAATTTGAGTAACATCTATCTACAAATCTACCTACAAATCTAGCCAGAAGGTGCTAGAAGGAAAACCACACCCAAGAAAACAAAAGGAATAAATAATCCCAGACCAGCAAATCAGAAGAGGAACACACATGCACACACATACACAACAAAATAACAAGAATAAATAATCATTGATCATCTGTATCTCTCAACATCGATGGTCTCAATTCCCCAATGAAAAGACACAGACTAACAGAATGGGTGATAAAATGGAATCTGTCCTTCTGCTGCATCCAAGAGATGCACTTTACTATCAAGGATAGATATTACATAGAGGTAAAAGGATAGAAAAAGATATTCCAAGCAAATAGAACTAACAAGCAAGCTGGTGTGACATTTTAATATCTGACAAAATAGACTTCAAATCTGAAGTAATCAGAAGAGATAGGGAAGGACACTACCTACCCATCAAAGAAAAAAATCCACGAAGAGAATATTGTAATTCTCAATATCTAGGCACCCAAGTTTGTAAAAGAAACACTACTACAGCTTAAATCACATATTGACCCTCACACACTGATATTGGAAGACTTCAATACCCCACTCTCACCAGGTGACAGGTCACCCAGGCAAAAACTAAACAGAGAAATGCTGGAGCTAACAGAGGTTATAAAACAAATGGACCTAACAGGTATTTATAGAACATTTCACCAGAACACAAAAGGATATACTGTCTTCTCAGCACCTCATGAAACTTCAGCCAAATTTGAACACATATTCAGAGGACACGAAGAAAGTCTCACCATGTACAAGAAAATTGGAATAATACCTTGAATCCTATCTGACCACCATGGATTAAAACTGAATATCAACAACAATAGAAGTAACTGAAAGCTTGCAAAACTCATGGAAACTGAACATCTCTCCACTGAATGAAAAATGGATCAAGACAGAAACAAAGGAAGAAATAGAAGACTTCCTAGAATTGAAGGAAAATGAATACACAGCATACCCAAACTTATGAAGGCCAAGAAGGCTGTTCTAAAAGAGGCAAGTTCATAGCACTAAGTGCCTACATTAAATAAATAAATAAATAAATAAGAATAGATTTTAAAATGGAGTGGTTCCCTACTATCAATCTAACAGCACACTTGAAAGTTCTACTGCAAAAAGGAAAAAAGAAAGAAAGAAAGCATACCTTTTAAAAGGGGTAGATAGCAAGAAATAATCAAATGCAGGGCTAAAAATAAATAAAATAGAAAAAATACTAATAATCAATGAAACAAAGAGTTGGTTCTTTGTGAAAATCAGTAAGACTGACAAACACTTTTCCGAGTTAACTAAACGGTGGAGAAAGACTATCCAAATTCACAAATGGAAGGGACTACATAGCAACAGACACTGAGGAAATCATAAGGACATATTTTAAAAACCTAGACTCCACCAAATTGGAAAATCTGAAGGAAATGGGTAATTTTATTTATAGGTACCACTTACCAAAATTAAAATCAGATAAGCAATTTAAACAGGCCTATAACCCTAAGTGAAATAGAAGCAGTCATTCAACGTCTCCCAACCAAAAAAAAAAAAAAAAGAAAAGAAAAGAGAAAAGCCTAAGGCCTTGTAGTTTTAGTGCAGAACTCTACCAGAATCTCAAAGAAGAATCAATGCCAACACTCCTCAAATTATTACACAAAATAGAAAAAAAGGAACACTGCCCAATTCATTTTACAAGACCACAGCTACCCTGATATCCAAACCATATAAAGGCCCAACAAAGAAAAAGAATTACAGACAAATTTCCTGTAAGGACATAGATGCAAACTTTTTCAATAAAATACTTGCAAACAAATCTCAAGAACACATCCAAAAAAATCACCCACTACAATCAAGTGAGCTTCATCCCAGAGATGCCGATGGTTCAATGTATGTAAAGCAATAAATCTATCCCATCACATAAACAAACTAAAAGACAAAAACCACGCGATCCTCTCAATAGATGCAGAAAAGCCCTCTGAACAAAATTTAACACCCCTTCTTGATAAAAGTTCTGGAAAGATCAGAGATTTGAGGGAGGTAATAAACGCAGTTCACAATTGAAACGGAGAAAAACTCAAGGTAATTCCACTTAAATCAGGAACAAAACAAGATTGTTCATTCTCTCCATACCTACTCAATATAGATAGATATTGTTTCACTAGCTAATATCTACTTTGACTTAAGGCCCACTCCATGAGATGGAATCCATACTTTGCATTGATTGGGTGAACAGTTTCAGAGACTAGATAGCTCAAGGACCCAGGGTCAAACCAAGTAGGTTTAAAAAAAAAGTGATAAAATGACTCTTAATGGCATTCTGCTATACTCATAGCTCAGCTCCTTGTTCAGCCGTCATCAGAGAAGCTTCCTTCTGCATCAGATAAGAACAAATGCAGAGACACACAGCCAGACAATATGCCGAGAATGAGAGACATTTAATACTTGGTCATAAGTGGGAGGTTGTCATCAAATTCCTCCTCTCAGGCTCAGGGAACCTTGCAGAAGAGGAGACAGAGTAAAAGAGGCAGAAGGGATGGAGTACATCAAGGAAACAAGGCTCTCTAACTTACAGTACTGATAAACACATGAATTCATAGAGACCGAGGCAGCATGCACATGGAATGTACAGGTCAGCGCCGGAGATGTCCTAGAGCTCAAAGGAAAAGTGGACGCCCGCCCCTATCCCTAAAACCTAGAAGCAACTCCCAATTGGTAACGGCTTGTGGATAATCATTTAGTTTTCTCGAAGGGAGTCTCACTGGAGAAACAAACTGCTCTTAAGGGTAGGCCGTGTGCCCGCCTACCTGTGTGCCAACAGAAAACAAACCGAATGGCATGTTGGGAGTTTTCTTGTCTCATAAAGTTGTGTTCGAGCTCTTCTTCTTCTTCTTCTTCTTCTTCTTCTTCTTCTTCTTCTTCTTCTTCTTCTTCTTCTTCTCCTTCTCCTTCTCCTTCTCCTTCTCCTTCTCCTTCTCCTTCTCCTTCTCCTTCTCCTTCTCCTTCTCCTTCTCCTTCTCCTTCTCCTTCTCCTCCTCCTCCTCCTCCTCCTCCTCCTCCTCCTCCTCCTCCTCCTCCTCCTCCTCCTCCTCCTCCTCCTCCTCCTCCTCCTCCTCCTCCTCCTCCTCCTCCTCCTCCTCCTCCTCCTCCTCCTCCTCCTCCTCCTCCTCCTCCTCCTCCTCCTCCTCCTCCTCCTCCTTCTCCTTCTCCTTCTTCTTCTTCTTTTTTTCAGTTTTATCTTACTTTTTATTTTTATTTCTATTTTATCTTGCTTATATTTTTTCCTACTTGTTACCCTACAGGTTCTTTGGATATATATTATGACTTCAGGTTTAGTGTTTTTTACAGGCTTCCTGAGTATGCGAATGAGTGAATCTCTGCATCTATATCTGATTCTCATGCCTTTTGGGGGGGGGTCCTTTCCCTCTGTTTGTGTGTTTTGTCCTATTCTGATATGTTAGTTCTTATTTTCTCTTATTTTGTTATTGTCCCTTAGAAACCTGTTTGCTTTCTAAGGAGAGATGGAAAGGGGGTGAATCCAGATAGAAAGGGAGATAGGGAGGAACTGGAGGACAAGAGGCAGGGGAACTATAATTAGGGTGTATTATATGAAAGATACATATTTTCAACAAAAGGGAAAGTAATAAATAAAATAGAGAAAATAGTAGCTCCTGCAGATATTTTCATGAGGATTAACTAAAACAATGGTACATGGGGAATCACATGCCCAGTGCCCTCAACCCAGAATGACACTGATCATTATTCAGAGGAGAACTATATTTTTAAATTACAGCCCAGTGCATTTGGCATGGAATACTAGTGGTCAAGAATGGAGGCAAGGAAAATGATAAGAAGCTGGAAGAGAACGGGCCAAGGAAGAAGAACATATCACATTAAAACCTTCACAGCAAAATCTAGCCTCTCTTTATTTTCTTGTCTAATGTTACATTTTGTAGTCTAGCAGCCATAACTTCTGCTGCTTTATAGTACACTCACAATAAATGGCTTCTGAGCTTGATTTACAACCTCAGCTAAGCATAGGCACTCATTCATCTCCAACAGCTGCTTAAGGCTCTATATATCACCTTTCAGGAGTGATTATCTGGGAACCATATTTAAAGGGAAGAGAGATGCTGGTTGGGTATTGATGAGGCTCAGCGCTCCAGCATGGGGTGTTAAATCTGGGCATGTGGCATGCAGTTTCTTCAGTTCTACACTGTCCTTCTCATAAAGTGGTCAGAAAATACTTTCCCGCTTTCTTAAAAACTCGAAGAGCATCAACACAGGTATAGCCAGCAATGCATGCATTCAAGAACTTGCTACACCTACTGGAAAATTGCCAAATGAATGCAGAGCACTGTGATGAGCAATGCCCCTTTCTGTGTGCTCTCTTTACTGACACTGGCCTTTTAAAGCACTAACACTGGGACCAGCAAGATGGCTCAGTGCCAAAGGCTCCTGCTGCCAAGCCTGATCCCCAGAACCCATACGGTGAAAGGAGAAAACTTTTGTTCTCTGACCTACACATGCACACGCACATTCACGTGCACACACACAGCCATGGTATACACATTTACATGCACATACAATCAAATATATGTAAATAACTTTTTAAAAATGATGAAGTGCTAGTTCTGGTTAGTTTTTTTTCCCCCCCTCAACTTGATACAAGTTAAAATCATCTGGGAAGGGAAGTCTAATTGAGAAAGATGCCTCCAATTAAATTGGCTACAGACAAACCCAGAGGGCATTTTCTTGCTTAGTGATGGGTGTGGAAGGGCCCAGCCTGTTGTGAGCAATGCCACCCATTTGCAGGGGGTTCTGGGGTATATAATAAAACAGGCTGAGCAAACCATAGAGAGCAATCCAGCAATCAGCATTCCTCCATGGCTTTGGCTTCCTTTTCTTCTTCCAGGTTCTTGCCCGTGCTTCCTTTCGCAAGGATGTGTAAGCTAATGAACCCTTTCCTACTCAAGTTGCTTTAAGTCTTGGTGTTTTATCACATCAGTAGAAATCAAAATAAGACAAGGCTGATGAAGGCCATTGTTCAGAATGCAGGACCATTTCATATGGAGGAATTGACACCAAACTCACCCTCGGCTGCCTTTTCCAGAACTTATCTTGAAAAGGAAGAAGTTATTCTTATGGCCTTGAATTTCTTCCCAGGCCCAAGAGTATTTCATCCACAAGATGAGTATTTGGGAGGAACAGTGGTGGAGAAAGACATTCTGTCAATCAAATTTCGTTCACTGAATCCTTACAACTCTTTATGCTCAAATTCACTGTCCTGTATAACAGTGATTGCCATACGACACCTGTGACTTCCTGAGAAGTAGCCATCTGCTTAGGCAGACAGCACTACTATAATAACTTCAACCTCAGTCCTACAGCTCTCCCATCCACTAGCGTACATGAGATACGGCTTCTACCAAGCAAGGACATTTGACAATCAACAGAAGTCAGTGACACGCTTGACTACTGATTACAGTGAAAGTGATGGGTTGTGTCTGATAACAGGTGCTTGTGTAGGAAGGGATTTGAAAGAGACAAGGAATTGATTGGTCATCTCACACAACAAGCTGTGTGTGTGTGTGTGTGTGTGTGTGTGTGTGTGTGTGTGTGTCTGTGTGTGATGGCTTAAGGAAACTGTGGTGTAGGCATATCACAAGCCCTTCTAATTTCATCCCCTTGTTAATCAGTAGCTTTTTAGAATTGTATAAAGATTTTATTGTCTTTTAAATATTTTCAGTGTAATGGGAAATTTTGTTTTGGGCACTTGATTATGTCAAAGTAAAAACCTTTTCTTAACTGTGAAGGAAGAAAGGGATGCTAGCTGTGTGGAAAACCCTTCCTCTTGCACCTCGTCTCATCCCGACAGCTCTACTTGGCAACACACTATTGTTACCAAGTGAGGACACTGAGTGTAAGTGAATAAATAGCTTTCTGAGGTCATAGGCTTGCAAGCCACAGAGTTGAGGTTCTGATGCCAACTGAGAATCTACACAGGAACACTTAATACTCGAAAGAAATGGTTAGATAAAGATGGCTCCTACCTCTGGCTCAGATCGGGGTCTTTTCTTTTTGTAATAAATTCCAAGTGATACCCAATTTCCTTTGCTACAAAATGGATTTTTGATGGCTGACTTTGTCAAGTCATATTGTCAGAGATTGGATATGGTAGGTAAACTTGGTGGTCAACTTGACATACTTGAGTAGAGGGAATATCAACTGAAGAATTGCCCAGACCGGATTAACCTGTGGCCATGTCTGTGAGGCATTTCCTTATTTGCTAATTGGTGTAGGAGGCCCAGATCACTGTGTGTAATGTCATCCCCAGGCAGGTGTGCCTGGCTTGTATAAGAAAGGTCACTAAACAAGCCAGAGAGAGCAAGGCAATGAGCAATGCTCTTCCTCAGTTTCTGCCTCAGTTACTGTCTTCAGGCTCCTGCCTTTGCTTTCCTCAATGGTGGACTTTAACCAGCAAGGTGAAGTAAACCTGTTCCTCCCTGGGTCGTTTCTCATCATGGTGTTTACCACTGCAACAGAACATCAAATCAGTACATTGGATAAGGATTCTCAACCTGTGGTCTTTCAGGTTTCTATGGGACTAGAGTGGACTAGGGCAAAGGATTTGCTTTGAGGACGATGAGTTCTTCTATGTCCTTGAGACCAAAAGTGACTGACTGGAAATGCTTCCTCACAAATTCCTGAGAGCCTTTCTGAATGTCTCAGTTGCCCCCAAATGGGCAGATGGGTTCCAGTGACTAGCTGTGTGGTGTGGTGTTGTACCTAAGGAGTTAGGGCTGAGATTTTCCACCACATTAGCACTTTCCAGCTGTAAGACCTCACATAGGCAATCTAATCTATTTGAGCCTCAATTTCATCATCTGCTAAATACGGATATTGCTAGTGCCTAAGTGCCTACCTAAGAACGTTTCTCCATAGCATATAATAAGCACTTAATAAACACTGCGAATTGCTTAGTTTTGTGGTTTTGAAGCCATTCTCTCTCCAGCTCATCTCCAAACTCCTAACAATTGGAAAACTGATCACTGCCATAGGGATTCTGGGGGTGTTACTGTATAAAGAACAGAGGGCTAAACAATTTGCCGGATCGCCCTTTGAATAGCCCTTGGGATTTGGAGAACAGGGCTCACCTGAACCTAGTGATAAGTCCAGCAGCTTCCCCAGCTCCATCTTCTTTTTCTCTTTCTTCACAGGTGTCCAGCATGAGTATGTGAGAATTCAGTCCTTTTCATGCCTCGATTTTTTAATCACTCAGGGCAATCAAACTGAATGAAGCACAGAATCCCTGCCAGATGTAAAAAGACTCCTGCATGCTCTTGCAATAACTAAAGGAGAGCCTCAATCAGGCAGCTTATTTATAGTTTTAAGAGTTACGCCTGACCTGTAGTCTTAAGATTTCAATCAGAAAAAAAAAGAATTGACTTAAAACTTATCTCCTATGATCACTTCTGCCATGTTGTACTCCTCCCCCCTCCCCCCGCCCTCGAACTTGGGCTTTTGCTACTCCAGCTCTGGAGAGGGTATTTCAGGTCAGCAATGGCCAGTGAGGTTTGAGGGAGCTGCTGTCTCTAGAAAATCCACAAAATAAATTACTGCCGAGTGTCAGGGGACAAGGAACAACCTAACACCTTTTGAGAATCCATGTTGAGTTGGAAGGCAACTGTCTCTCAGCACAGACAGATCCAAGTGGCTCTCCACAGTACATGGAAACACGATCTCCTCACCTTCAGACATCTGAGGGAAAGGTCATACTCTTCCAAGAGTCATCTTCCTATCATGACAAGCCTGGAGAGGAAGGCTGTGGTACTGCTGGGAGGTGTCATTCTGGATGTGAGCCCAGGGCAGGAACACTGCATTGGGACTTTCAGGAAGTACGGAAGACCAGGATACTGTAGCTATTCTGTTATTCTGTTATTACAGATTGCATGAGGGATGCATTCTTATTTATCACAGTAAAGAAACCAAGTCCAGGAGCTGGGTAGATGTTCAGTCAGTAAAGTGCATGCTATGCAAGCGTAAGAACCTGAGTTCAGATGCCCAACCCACATAAAAGCCAGGCATAGTGACAGGAATTTATAATCCCATCACCGAAGAGTAGGAGACAGGCAGATCCATGGAGCTCGATGGAAAAAGCCAACCTAATTGAGTGACTGAGCTCCCGGCTGAATGAGGGACCCTGGAGAGTGGTCTAGGAAGACCCCAATGCTTACTTCTCTGACTCTCTCTGTGTATCTGTCTCTCTCTCTCTCTGGCTCTCTCTCTCTCTCTCTGGCTCTCTGTCTCTCTCTCTGGTTCTCTCTCTCTCTCTCTCTCTCTCTCTCTCTCTCTCTCTCTCTCTCTCTCTCTCACACACACACACACACACACAGAGAGAGAGAGAGAGAGAGTTAACATCACACATTCTTTATAATTTTCTCATTTACTCAGACAGAACTCATGAGCTCCCTAAAATTTTCTTTCTTCCGCCTCACAATGGAGACCGAACAGACCATTCACACTTGTCAATCTGAATCCTCTCGAGTCTCTGTGCATCACCCTATAATGCAGAGTCATCCCTGACTACACTCCACAGGGGTGCTCCAGGAGTGCATACATTGTTCTCGGGGAGTCCCCTGTGTCCCTCAGATGACAAAGAGTCGAGAAGTGTGACGAAAACTTTGAATCTGGATTCTTGGACTACTTTTTCACTTAGAAAAACAGCAGTGATTCAGATTTTTGTTGCCAATGATTCAAAACCCTAAGTTTGCAAAGGAATGAAATCATGCAGAAAGCTTTCTGGGGAGATGTAGTCTTCACTTACAGTCTGGGAAGACTCCCTCCTGTGTTGGAATGCCTGTGCACATATCACAGATCCTTGTGAGACTATAGAAGCTTTCAGAAATAATGTGGAGTTGACCCTCTGTATCTGTGTGTTCTGCATTTGCAGACCCAATTAACCAGAGATAAAAAAATATTTGCAGGAGGGACACTGTATGAGTAGTGAACACAAACTGACTTGTAACATTATTGCCTTAATGCAGTACAATACTTATTAACATAACACTTATAGTATATGATTATAAGCAACACAGAGGATTGTGTATAAGTTATATGCAAATAGTATGCCATTTTATGAAAGAGAACTGAGCATCTATGGATTTTAGAATCCATGGGAATTCTACAAGTACCAAGTACAAGTACCAAGTACCCTATGAGTACCAAGGGATGATAATATAGAAACACTTGATGTAAAAAAAAATACCTTGAGAGGGGTCATTATTGATATTTGTTATGGTTTGAGTTTCAAATGTTCCCCTAAAATTCATGCACCGAAGGCTTAGTCCATAATATATCAGTGTTCAAAAATGAGGCTTCTGGGAAATGGATAGGGAGCACTTTATGAAAGGACTCGCCCATTTAGGGATTCACAGCTTAATAGGCCACTGAGTGGTGGTGGTAACGCTGAGAGGTAAGGCCTAGTTGAAGGAAGAACGCCATTGGTGTACGGCATTGCAAGGCATTGTATTTTGTCCCGAGACCCTTGTTCTCTCTCTTTCTGCCTCTCAACTCCCATGTAGTGAGCAGCCTTCCTCTTCCGCCATCAGGCCAGGTGTAAACTGAAGCCTTGAAGGTGTGAGCCAGAATAAACCTGTCTCTATAAACAGCTTACTTCAGATGTCTTGTCACAAAGAAGCTGACTACTACAGTGTTAATTATAGACGTTTCTATGAAATCTCTATATATCTCTCCTAATGGCTTTGGAAATGCAGGTGTCTTTTTGCTCATATAGTGCCAGAGAAAGGGAATACTAAACATTTCACAGTGATCCGCAGGATCCTGCACATTAACAACCAAGCAGCCCATAATATATCCACTGGGGCTTTTGAGATTCACCCTACTCAGACCTCAAATTTCTTGTTTTTTGCTTCATCACACACACACACACACACACACACACACACACACACACATTCACACTCCACATGCCTATACCCTCACACACACTCACACAGCACATTCTCTCTCACACACATACACACATGCACACACACACACACACACATGCACACACACACACACACATGCGCACACACACACACACACACACACACACACACACACACACATATACAGTCCTGAAGAAGCTCCAATGGTATTTTGAAACATCTAATGATGCGAAGGCTGAGCAATCGGCTCCAGATGTCTTTGGAATGAACTTAGGATGGAAGTTGTGGGCCTCAGCTTTTCCATGGATGAGTCAAATTGCTCCCTGAAGAAGACAGCCCTGTCTCCTCCCAAACCTCCCCCTTTGCCATCAGTAAGTTAGTGACACTCTGTCTCCCCAACAGCTCTTAGCAATAAGTGAGAAAGCATCTGGAGACGCTAGAGGGATGCAAGGCATCTGCAGCTGTGTCTGTACACGTGTTGTAGTACGGACCAGACCCAGAAATAATAAGACCCAACTTAATGAAGGCTCTTTACCCAAGATATCTGGCTAGACAGAGCAGAGCCATACTGAGTCAAGCCAGAGCAAAACAAAAGTGCCTGTCCAGACTTTGAAAAGTTGATTTTATGTATTTTTATCGTAAATGTGAGTTTCCAAAACATTTCATTAGAATATTATGTACTTTGAGTAAATTGCTGACATTATTGGTGCCTTTTCAATTTTTTGCTCTACTTCCTTGGCTTCGCCACGCTCTGTGTTCTAAGTCTTGCCTGGGGCTTGCTAATCTTCGGTCTAGACCTTTTGGCTCTTATCCCATGTTGTAGGAAGAGGCAGCCTGCTAGATGTTTGTCCTTCCTGTCCCGTGCTTGTGATCGAAGTTATTAATCAAGCTGCTTCCCAGTCTCCTTTAGACGTTAGTGAATTGTCTAAATTTAACTATTCCTTAGAGCACCGCATGTGCCCTCAAGAAATAGTATTTCAAGCTGATCTTCAACTTGCTTGCTGATTTCTGAACCTTTAGCTGTTAGAGACAATAATACGGACAGAGAATGTTCCTCTCTCTCCACATGTTCTGACTTGCAGTAGACCTTCTATTACGTTACCCCTCTCCTAAGACTTGGGGCGGGAACAGCTGGTCTGCACAGAGCACAGTGAACATTATTAGTGTGTTATGGGATCTGTATTACCCGGAGTTCCACAATTGTCCTTATAACCTAAGAATATGCCCAACAATAGGAAGAGGCCTTTAAACGAGGTGACTTCTCAGAGCCCCCAGCCCAACTGACTTTGGAGTAAAGTATAATGTACCTTAGGTTCTGCCACAGTTATAATTTTTAAAGTTTTCCAAGTGGAAAAAGTTGACAATTTTATCCAAAGCATCTCCATTTTGAAAGTATCTTTTGATCCAGTATTCCAGTGATTTACCTGTTTTGGCTTATTTATCCTTAAGAAACAGCTACTTCTGAACATCAGCCAGTGCAAACTTGGGGGTCACCTACCTGCTATACAGGTGAGGGATGAGGTGATAGGATTTTAACTACATGATAAGGAGTGGGACTGGTCAGGAAGAGCTGGAACTTAAGGTCGCCACCTGGCTTCAGAGTTTGCCATTCAGTCTCCTCTCCCTGTTGGGCACTCCCAAGGTTGGGCTTGTCCTTGCAAAAGGCCTGATATTTTACCCAGTTTTCACTTGAGAAATTGAGACTCCAAAAGATAAAATGGTGAGACTCCAGTTTACCTTTTGTTTTTGATTGAGTGAAATGCGGGGATAAACACGCATGCGTCCACCTTTGCTTGTCTTCCCCTCTGCAGCACCAGGTCCTGGTGGCAAAACATGCTCATATCTAAGTTTGCAGCTCAGAAAAAAATGACAAGAAAAGGATTTTATTTAGAGACCTTAAAGGGGCAAATTGTGAATTCTTGCCATGGCGGCATGGGATTCGGAGAGAAAAGATCTAAGGAATCATTGAGTAAGGGCGTCTCCTTGTGTGTCCACTGTACATGGAGCTGATGCACAGAGACAACAATTCTGCTAGCTCCAGCAGGGCTGGCCGTGTGCAATTGCTGAATGAGTACCTGGTCCTTGTGTATTTAACTCATTCATACCAGCCTGGTAGCCTCAGAAAGCGTAGAAGCCAGACAGATTTCTGTTGTTGGAACCTCCACCTCAGGGCAAGATCTGCTTAAATTCTGGTAGCTCAATTCCCATCATGCCTGTGCTGTGACCCGCTCCCAGCTGGTCACATCTTGTACACATGTCAGGTCAAGATAGATGAAACTTACAGCACTTTAATAAATATTAATAATCATCTTAATCTCAGTAGACCTTTCTTATGAGATATTCAAATCACTACCTGGTCATCTGAAGCCCCCAGAGAGAAGCAATAGATTTGCAAAGCTGTGAGAATTTTCCTGGACTTTTGAACCTCATTTGGGCAGAGTCCATGTGGCAAATGTCTAGGGAAAGCCAGCAGGTGCTTTAGACACATGGGTGGGTGAGCAGCATGCATAACCCACTCCGGTTTTGAAATGTTGTCCTCCTGTATCCAGTTCTGATTTACTTGTCGTCTGTCTGCCATTACTTTTGAAGAAGAATTTTTCAAATATCAGTGATAACGGGAGAAACAAGTGTCTATTGAATGCTTATGTCTATCAGTGTGACAGTGCTCTAAACACTCGCATCCCTGCCTTCCAGGAGAGGAACCAGTCTCAGAGAGGGTGCTCATCTGAGGTCATATAACTAGTACATGACATGGTCCCATCTGGATTCAAACTGGTGTGCTTGCATCTAATCCAGCGTCAAGTGGGTAGACTTACCAACATCACTTTGTCAAGAGCAAAGTGGTTTGGATAAAAGTGTAGTTAGAAGAAAATTAGGACATGGGGCTATGGGAAAGAGGAGAGGAGAGAGATTATTTTTTAAAAGTTGAGTGAATAGGGAGACTATAAAGTGAATTTGAGAATCCCTTCTCTGCCATCGGATGAGGCTGGATGGGCTTCTCATTCATGAGTCATTAGAGCTTGAAGCATATTTTACACATGAGGAAACAGAGGAACAGAGAAGGGAAGGAAGTCGTCCAAGGTTATCATAATCATAAACACTTGCATTACTTCCTCAGAGATTTGTTACCACTTATTTCTTCATGACATATCTGGGGATATATACAGACCAAATCTTAATACGAAATAAAACATTTTACTGTGGTTCATTTCTTTATGTGAACATCACACCTCAGTGGTGTTCAGCCTGTCCTAGCAGATGGAAACCCCAGTACACTGACAATTTAACCCAAATGATGTCAGCATGATTATTCTCCAGAATCATCAAAACCTTCCGGTTTCCAGATCCAAAACATGAATGTGTCACTCTCTGGAGTAAGGCTGTTTCCTTCAGTTTAGACACTGTGCCTATGGCTCATATGTCTCTGGAGGAATTAGTTAGTGGAAGATGGAGGCTAGCTGTTTTATATGCTACACCATGTCTGGACCATGAGCTGCACATAAGTCTTCAGTGATGAAGTCTTAAGTGCCTCAAAGTCACACCTCTACATGTTTGCTAATTGAATGATGCAGATGAATGAATGTGAAAATCCAGCTATCTTTCTCATCAGTGGAGCAATGTCGAGCAAGGCTCACCACTAACTGCAACAAGACCTTGATAAACGTGTTATCTATTCCATATCACTATTACTGGGCCAGGTGCAGAACTAGGAACATCTAGGCTGATTGTGTTGAACATGTATGTACTTTCCCAGAGTCAGATGGTCCTGTCTTGATTGGTCAACCAGAAAATAGTCGGTGACTGTGAAGACCTCCTGCACTACTGTTATTCTTAGGAAACCCATGGATGAGACCATGGAAAAGCAGAGTAGGAATTCCTTTAAATAGAATTGGAAATGGTTTTGATATATCTTTCAGGCAAACCTGTGTCTTCCAATGAACATAAAATGTTCATCCATGATGTTATTGTGAGAGGCCTACCCACAGCTGGTGCTTTAGAGATTGGTTCCTTCACTTTTTCCCATTCAGCGTTGACTGTTTATTGTGCTACCTGGCAAAGAGACAAACATGCAAAGGGCAGCAACATCCTCCCTGATCTCATAAACACACAGTAATGGGGAAGCTGGGGTAAGACAACTGGCTCTCAAACCACACGACCAGGACTTAGCTTCTACTCTGGTTCCACTAGCTGTGTGACATGGAATCCAGATCCTTAAAAACTCGAATTCTTTCGTGCCATCAAATGGGAAATGGTGATAACATTTATCATGAGGGGCTTGGGATGGATTAAATGAGATTGTGTAAATGCCTGGTAGAAAATGTGGTGAGCACCAAAAAAGATTATTTACTGATCAGTGATCTTCATTTCTATTATGATTGTTTTCATGGGATAGTGTGAACCTAACTTAAGCAATAGCAACAGGGGCAGCGAAGTGACGAAACTGGGAAATTTTTAAGGAAAGAAGGTTGGGGGTTGAATTGGAGAAGAAATCAGAAGCTAAGACCAAAGCCAAAGATGGTTCCATGCTTTGGCATGGGAGCTAGGCAGAGAGACGAGCAAGGACACAGAAGAGGTTTGAGTACTCAGCTTGGAGCCTGTAGAGTTTGGGGCTCTAAAAAGGACACTTAGGAAGAAAGTCCATTTGTATGGAAAAATCTGTCACCCTGAAGAGGAGAATATTAAAGCCACAGAGAGCATCCACAAAATTATTTTGTGTGTGAAAGCCAATCTAGTGAATCCATTTTTGTACTATTGTTGCTAAAGGTGATAACACTAAAGAGAAGATATGGATTTTCTAGAAGATCAGCTTTGGATTTATTAAAATAAATGACCCGATTTGATAAATGGAACACTTACGTCTAAAGTCCAATACAGCTCAGAAGCTGTGATTCCCCTGTGGACTTGCTTTTGGGTGGCATTACACCTGGGCCTTAGAACCTCCTTTGAGGGCTTGTGGGATGAATTTCAACCTATGAAGCCACACAACCCCAGCATGCAGTAAAGACGCTATGTCAAAGCAAAGCCAAGTAAAGACACTATCTACATTTACCTACTCTGATCCCAATTGGCAGCAAACAGCAGGAGAATCTTCCTGCCGTAGTGATCACGATTTTCCAGCACTCCAGGGAACCCATCGATCAAAGCCCTCTTAATGCCTGGATCATCCGCCTTGAAGTTTTTGAACATGTCCAGGTTTAGCTGGCGGTACTGAAAGTACTGGGCCAGCAATCTGAAGGCATCGGCTTGGTGAAACTTCCTGGCTCGGAGAAATCTCAGGATGAAGGCATCATCTGTACGCAAGAACCCAATGTCCGGCCTGGTGATGATCATGTCTCTGACCTGTTGGATGTCCTGATGTAAAATGTCTGGGTTTTCATTGAGTTCCAGGCGGGCTTTCTCTATAGTGTCTGGACTGAGCCCAGCCTGCAAATGTGTCATCTTGGCCAAATCTCCTTCCCAACTGCTTAAGCTCTGAGGTTTGGGGAGAACAGAAACTGGTCCCATTCACATGAAAGTGTACTGGATCCGTGGTCCATTCGATGGTTCTCCTGCAAGACTGCCCACGAAACAGACAGGTACAGAGTCTTCTTTCTGTCCTTGGAGAACAGCAGGACATTCAGGCCCTATGTGGTAGTGGCCATCCAAAAGAGAAAGAAAACCGAGGCCATTGCTTACTGAAAAACAAATGCACACAAGAGAAACAAGAAAGAGAGAGATGATGTAGAGAAAATCTGGGCCAATTCATTGGAGCCTAGATAGAAAACAGCACATTAAACTGTGAGTCTGATGAGTACATATCCTGTAACTAAGCTGCAAGTAATCCTTAGATAGGACATCTGGCGTTATCATTATAAACTTAAATATTTTATGTACAAATATTTGAAATGCAGTCACAAAATTTGTAGTTACAGTGAGTGACTCCTTAAAATAAGGGTCTGTGGTCAAATTAGCAATAGAACGCTGTTTTATTAATGGAAGATTTTTTGTTGTTGTTGCTAACACATGCTTTATGGGGCTGTTCACAGGCCTAGATATGGCAGAGATGTTGTGGCTGCTGTACAACTGATGGTCTCCCATTAGCTTCTTTTCTCAAAGGGCAGTATCTCAGACAGAAATCTGCCCCTCACATTTTTTAAAAGGCACCAGTTCGCAGCTTAACAATACCGTGAGAATACTCAAGGTCACCCTCACCTAATCCTAATTGATGGTAAAAGTATTGGCACAGCGGGGTGGGTTGTGGCAGACAGGTTCAGAGCCGGAGCCTGACCTTCAAAAAATACATCCCAAGCAATGCAAAAGGTTTACGGGCTCATGTGGGATTTGTTACTCTGACTTCTTCCATTCCTGCAAAAGCACCCAATGCTCTCAATTTGCTTCATCCATATGGAATCTGAAATCTGTCAATCTTCTATAAGTTTTCTTTCGTCCTGAGATACTGTTTTACATAGGAAAATAACAGAGTTTTGATTATCATTCTATTTCTCCATATAAATTATAAACAAAAAAGTCACCTGTATTAAATTGCATCTTTCTTGCTTTGTGTGTTAATGCTTAAACTCTCACAGGCATCCGTCTGAGTTATATTTCAAGTTCTCAAAACCAGAAGACAGGTAGGAGTACAATTAAAAGCATGCATTATTTCCTAGGTGAACAGTGTTTGTAGTGAGAGGCAAAATATTTC
Organism: Cricetomys ansorgei; assembly: GCA_026225945.1. Lineage (NCBI taxonomy): Eukaryota > Metazoa > Chordata > Mammalia > Rodentia > Nesomyidae > Cricetomys > Cricetomys ansorgei. The sequence continues at coordinate 14,539,864 of JAMJFZ010000239.1, read as the reverse complement.
CTTTCCATCTAATCATTATTGATAATGCTTCATCATGCAAGATCATTCAAAAGACAAAATGAATCTTCTGCTCAGATGTCTACACATGTCTGCTTCATGGCGAGAGAGATGAACACTTCAAGTAACTGATGTTTATTTAGAATGTAATACTATTTGAATGTAATACATTTAAACACATTTTCTTTGTAAAATAACATCTAGCTTTATAATGTGTGAATAAGAAAGAGTTTTTTTCCCATTGATCTTAAAGGCCCACAATAGTGAAAGAAAACAGTGTATGAACCATTCTAGGATTGGTGGAAACTTCAAACTCTACCTAGTTCAATATTCACCCATTGTTAAAATTCCTTCTATAGTCTCACCACAAGCCTTAAAAAAGCTGCCTTAACGTGCACTTCCTTCCCCCCAATTTATTCCAACCCTCGCCACACTCTTAGACATGCTGCTAAATGTGTTTTCACAAACCAACCAAAGACAAAGGTATAATTTTTATCTAATTGTGGGCACTGTATTGGCTACTTTTATGTCAACTTGACACATGCTAGAATCATCTGAGAGGAGGGAACCTCAATAGAAACATTCCTTCTATCAGATCAAGCTATAAGCAAGCCTCTAGGCATTTTCTTAACTAGCAATTGATGCAGGAGAGACCATCCCTTGTGGGTGGTGCCACCCCTGGGGTGATGGCCCTGGGTTCTATAAGAAAGAAGGTTGAGCAAACCAAGAGAAGCAAGCCCGTAAGCAGCATTCCTCCATGGTTTGCATCAGCTCCTGCCTCCAGGTTTCTGCTTCCTTTGAGTTTCTTCCTTGATTTTCTTTAATGGACTGTGATTCAGGATATGTAAGCCAAATGAAACCATTTTCCCCCATGCTGCTTTTGGTCATGGTGTTTCATCAAGCAACAGTAACCCTAGCTAAGACAGACACTGATAATGATGATACGAGACAAGCATAAACTGGAAGAGTACCAAGAAGCCCAGACAGGTGGACAGCTACTATTGAATGACATTCATGGTACTGCATCCAAACGACAATCTCCAGCTCCCAGTTTAGGTGAACTCGATCAGTACTTAGACCTCATTCTTAGACCATGCTATCCTTCCCTCATTCTTTTCTCTGCCCATATGTCCTAGCATCCCTGACCCCTGGCTTTTTGCTTTTCCCCACTCACTCTTCTTGCTCTGTGCAAGCTAATGCCAGAATTTTCAGGATACTGCCCCATGATTTGTTCACTTGTATGCAAATAGCTTCCATCCCTAGCTTTCTCCTGATCTCCAGGCCCCTCATTCAATTGCCCACTGGGTAGCTCCCTTCAGACGTCATACAGACGCTATCAAGTTCGAAGCTGAACTAATCATAGTTCATCTTCCTGAACATGATCCTCCAGATCCATCTCTTAGTGAATGACATCATCTTCTGTGCAGTTCCACATACTGGAAATCTGAGAATCACCTCTTATTCTATCCTCTCCTTCTCTCTCACTACCAGGCAATCACTTTTTAACAGATCCCAAATCTGCTCATCTTTTCCGCTCTATGATCGCTGGCATAATTGAGACCATCACCACTCCAGTGTTTAGATTGGAGAGAGGCTTTTTACCACAGCTTTTGCCGCCAATCTATTCTCTGTATTCCCCTTGCACTCTGTAATACAACTGAAATACACTCATATCACACTGTGATTAGCATTCATGATTAGCTTCCAACTCTCTTCACTCTTCAGAACGGAATCTAAAAGTCTCTTTCCCTAGGAAACCCTCCCCAGCCTTCAGAAATGAGAAACCGGGTTATCTACACACCCTTAACCACACAGTGTTTTTACCGCCTTTCTTTCCCCCTTTTATTTGGAATCTGCTCTAAAAGGGTGTCTGTTACTCATCTGTGAATCCTCAGTATACACAGCATAAAGCAAATCGGCTCTGTGAGCAATTGTGATCACTGACATTTTCTCAGTTCCCAGGACAGGGCACAAGATGCAGCAGATGCTCCCAGTTATACAAAGCATCAATGAAAACAGCATTCAAAATGCTGTTTTTACGAGTCAGTGGTTCTCCCGTGTCTGGGGTGGGCTATTTTTCCTTAAATAAAACCTTGCAGCTAACTTTTAATTCCTTCCCTTATCTTCATAGAATCCCTACCCCCACACCAACTCCGGAGATTTTCCTCTGGAGAATATTTCAGATACCAGTCTCACTGAGGCATTCTGGGTAATGTTCACAGTTCCAAGCCAAGGAGCACAGTGCTAAGAGCACAAAGCATAGCAACAGTTCCTTCCCTAAAGAAGATTTAAAGCTGCTTGGAGCAAGTTACTTACCTCACAGTTCAGGGAACTCAACAATGTTTCCCAGATAAATGACTATGGGATCAAGGGGAGAATTGAGGTTGTATTTTTCATGCCCTGCCCCCACACATAGCTACGCCTCCGATCTATAATTTCTGAAATAAATCTGCTCCAAATCTACATCTTTATTCTGTGCTCAGCATGCAGTAGAAGCTTCTAGTGAGAACAGTCCAGCTAGGGTCACCAGATTTCATGCTTAAGATGATATATATATTTCATTAAAGGTAAATCCTTTATACCAGAAGCCTGAAAAGACTGCTATTTAAATAACACCAATCAATGCTAGATAAGGCACAAGAAAAGCTGTGTGAAGAATGTTTATCACAATGTAGCATTTTCAATTGACCACAAGCTTTTGTTCTCACTTGACTTTTCTGAATTATGAATAGGTTACATTGGACCTGATGTCCTACTCATAAGCAAGAGTGGTTTCCTTTCCTGACAGTATTCATAATAGGGATAATAGCAACAATTCATTATTTATCACAGCTGTGTTTATTACGTTCCAGAAACGCACATACTCTTCTTATATACTACAGTACTCTTTAGAACAACTATATGAAATGAGTAGAAACTGAGATGCGAAGAAATTAAACGACTTGCCAAGAGGCAGAAATTGGATGATAGTCCAAATAATCTCCCTGGACTGTGCTCTTTTGTGTGCTGCTTTGCCTCTGCTGTGTAGAGGAGGTTTAAGTATTTGCAACTTAAGATCTGTATGACAGCCCTCCCAAAGCTCCAGATATACCTTATACCTCTTCCATTTTAACACTTCTATGAGTCCAAATCTACCTTTAGGTTACCAGACGTTCTAGGGCAGCCTAGTGTCGTACCTTACAGACAGACGTGCACTCCCTTCACCCTCCTTTTGTCATTGGAGAACAGCTGGAGCGGTTTAAGATGCAGTTGACTGTGCTTTTCCATCTGTTGCTAACATTTTACTCTGCTTTTGAATATTTTCCTTTGCCAACATAATAGATCAAGACCATGCCATTGTCTCAGAAAGACTTGCCCTTTGCCATGCCTCACAGAGTGCCAAGCACGGTATCAGCGGTGAAGTCTGCTCACCAACTGGGAGGAGATTTAGGCAGGTGTGGAAGGCAACACTCCCCAGGGCTAGATGGGGGTGACTCCTGGCTTTGTATTCTGAATCAGAAGCATGTCTTGGGAGGCCAAGCTAGAGAATGCCTGAACTTCTAATCCATGTGCTTTTCTAATAAACTAGAAATTTGGGTTGTATTATTTTTTTTATGAAGGAGAAGAAAAGGGAGTCTTTACCATTTAGTGTTTAAATACTTGATACCCATAGATTCCAGATATGCATTTCATCTCAAGTAAGACAAAAACAAATCTAAGTACATAATTACTCATATGCAATTCAGTCTTTAAGGGAGTGTACTTATAAATGCATACCATATTTTTATCTTTACGAAGAGTACCAAAAAGTCCTTTAAGGAAGCAGAGATCTTCAAGTGTAACCTATTCCAGCTCTTTTTCCCCTATTATTCTCATCTATTTTATTATCATCTTCAGAAAATGTATTCAATACTTGGGGGGGGAGGGTCCAGAACAATTTTAGCAATGTCCTCTCTAAAAATATATAACATTTTAAAGCATTTTACATCAATTATCCTTTCATTTGTTGCAATGATGTGTAGAAAAAAGATAATTTCCTGGAAAATGCTAAGGTAAAATCATGTTGGAATAAGACAAGTGAAAGTCTTTATGAATTGAAACGAGCTCTCTCCCATTAGCTGGGATATTCTTGTTAATATCATAATTAGGTTGTCTCTAGATAAATAAAAGATATTGAGATGCATACTAGCTGCAGGGCTGGCTTATAGTCAAATCATGAGCTTGTAATGGTCTTTGGGAGAAACAAATATTTATGCGTGCTTGTTAAGTGCCAAGGGATTTCACATTATATTATCTAATTTCCAACCACCCTTTAAAGTGAGGTTATCGATTATTAGGTGAAAGGAGAGATTGAGAGATTAGACTAAAATATGATAAAGACAATAAGCGTTTATACCCCAAATTACCTCTCCGTGTTTTGTTCATGGCTGCCCATTGCCACTAAGGAGGTGCCGTCTTTAACAACATGCTCTCTGTGCCAGCATCCTATAACTCACTCACACATCAGACACCAAATTTGGAGAGGGAAGGAAATATTGTTGTCATGATCAGAAAGATAATTTCCAAAAAGCCTCACTAGGCCTGGTGGTTAAACTTGTAATCACAGCATTCAGGAGGCTGAAGCACTAGGAATATGACTTTGAGGTCAGCTTAGGATACTAAATTAGACCCTGTTCCCACAACTACAGCAATAACAACAAAAACCTCCAAAACCTTAATATTATTTAAAATATATGAACATAAATCAGTAATAAACACCACTTCAGAATAGTGGGACTTCTGTGGGTTTTTAGTAATGCATAGAAGAATTTTACATAAATAGTAGCATGTAAATATGAAATGAGAAGCTCATGTTTATTTTGTGAGCTCTCTCCATTTGCAAAAGGATGGAACATGAATCTTTACGACAAACCCTACCTATAATAGTCTAATCAACTACTTCATCCACTAGCACATCTGAAGTTGTTACAAATTTTAAACATATGCTGTCTAAAAACCCATTTCGGATATTTAAACTGCATATATATTCACCTGAGAATGCAAAGGAGAATTTTGCTTTGTTTGCTTTGTTTGTTTTATCTTTTATTTGTTGTTACTTTTTAAGAGGTCTTTCTGTGTAGTTCATACTGGCCTCTGGTTCACAATCCTCCTGCCTCAGTCTCTTGAGTGCTGATGTTTTAGGCATGCACTAACACACCCAGCTCAAAAGGAATTTTTATACCAAATGATCAAAGTAGATGTTATTTTGGAACATCTAGACCAACGTTTCAAATCACACTAAACAATGTTTCTTCTTCTGGGCAACTCTGCCTGAAATATTTCCTGAATGCTAACATGTTCCTTACTGTTAGTGGAACCTACATTTCAATCTCCAGGGTTGTTAATTACACATTCATGTCACTCTTTGAAAGAGTCTTTGCAATTGTTGGGTTTCCAGAGGTTGTTATGACTTGTGGAACGTCTCCCTTTGTATGGAGAAGGGACCAAAGCCCTGTGAGTAACGTGTTTCTTCTGCATGCACTGACTTTTCATTGAATGTTAGCCAACTTTCAAATAAGAACTTTCTGTACCTGGGGTGGGCAGACAAGGACAGAAGGGAGACCTTTAATCATCAGAAAGTGTAGCGTGATCAGAATTTAGCCCTGGCTCACCATCAACATTCCATCACCTTTAGCTCAGCCCTAACCCAGGACTTACTCCTGCCCCATAAATATTCATTGTGTAGAGTCCCTTGGATCCTTTTAAAATAGCAACCAAACACAGGATCATGTTCTTCCATTTTCTCCCACTCTTGAGAAAGGTTAAAAGTAAATTGAAATGAGTTCCATCAATGTGGAGTTTCTTTCCCAAATGGAGAACTTCTTTCCCAAAATAGATTCCAGATTGGGATGAAAATAGGCTTCAGGTACATTAGAGCTATTTGGCAAAGAGTTATATCCTGAGTTCTAGAACAAATCTTTGTTGTCTTTTGTGATTTTTAGTTTGCTGTGTGACGATGCAAAAAGGGCCTAGGCAAGCTCAAAAACAGCAGATCCTTCTGCCTTTCTTCTGCATTAGGTTGGAAGAAGTTTTTCACTGGAGTAGCACTTTCTTTTAAATAAGTGTATCTTATGGAAAGACAGTGTATAGGAAGAATGTTATAAAGATGTGGAAAATTAGACTGAAATGTCTTCCTGGATGTTGCTCTATTGCCATAAGAAGTTACAAGCCATTGGCACTCCAATATCCAAAGCTAAATGTTGTATTTGATAGTCACATCATTGGGAGAGGAAGTGGAAATGGGGAAACATTTGACATTTTGTCCTCAAGGGAAGAAGGAAATACCTTGGAGTATATAGACTTGGAGTAAATAGACTCCTATATTTGAGAAAAATGATCTGAAGGTGTAAGAAAGTCATGAAGTTCCCCTTTTGCTCTCTGCTTTTCCAGATCATCTATGTAACTGGAACTCTTCCTGTAGGTGTGGCTGGGATGACAATGACTGCAGCGAGGATCAGAATGAAGAAAAGCCCCAGGCAAAAGTGGAATGGAGAAAGTTGCTTTGGGGTAAAGTGAGAGGAGGGATGAACCCTTACAACCTCTTCTCAACTGAGCTTATGATTTCTAAGCTCTTGCTGCCTCAGAAGTTGGAATTATTTGGGTTTTGTCTCCCTCTGTTAAATGCTATTACTAATTAGAACTGAATATGTGAGATGTAAGTCAGAGGCCAACTGCTGTCCTCTCTTCTTCAGGAGAGGTCCATTCCTTATGTTAGGTGAAATAAGCCAGACACAGAAAAACAAATACCGTGTTCTCTCTCATATAAAGAGACAAAAACATGGATGTGATGGAAGGGTGGTAGAGGCTGGAACGGGGAGCAAGGATGAGCAACAGGCAGAGAAAGAGAGACAAGCACCAGAACATTGTTAGGCAGGAGCAGCAAGCTCCAGTGTTCCAGAGTCCCGAGGGCCAACTATAGCTTACAATGACTATGTACCTTCAAATCAGCAGAAGACTCGAAAGGCTCTCTCAACACAAAGAACTCATAATTAACCTGGTTTGATCATTGCACGTTATATACCTTCATTGGAAGACTACACTGCGCCTCACAAATATGCATAAGTACTATGCATCAATCAAGAACGTCACTAAAAGTATCCCATTAATCAATAGCAGCCTCATAACTTCACGGGCTATTGGGAACACAGGCTACTGAGATGTACCTGTGAACCACTGAATGAGCCATAAAATCAGACCTGAGAAGAAATGACCCCAAAGTGCTGGAATGGATGATCTGCCCCTGAAGCATATCTCACAATATCTGTAGACAGCAGGACCACATTGTTAATAGAAAGATGAGAATGTCACCAGGGTATCTGCTCACATGGGCAATGGCACCCATGATGGCTCACTGTATCACCCTACGAATTAAACCCATGTGCGCTTGCATGCTATTCAGCATCTAAAAAGAAGGAAATGGGTAAGGAAGTATGGAGGAGAGAGAGAAGAGGGATGGGAGGGAGAGAGGGAAGAGGGTTAGAGAGGAAAGAAAAGAGAGAGGAAAGGAAGAAAGGGAGAAAAAAAGAGAAGAAAGAAAGAAAAAGTGTGAAAAATGTCAAGTGACTCCACTTTGATACATTTGCTTATATAGCCTATAACTTGAGCCCCTCAATTGTCCCTTGGCCCACAGTTTTGTTCCTGCCTCTTCCAAAACCATAAATCCAGATCACCAAGTAACCTATGTATGTGACACATAAAGGTATGGAACTTTACATAATACATTTGAGCAATAATAGAATCTGAATCGAGGTGATGTTATTTCAAGGAACAGAAATGGGGAAGGGACAGACAGTCATCTACACAATGTCTCAGAATTGAAGATTCAGCTGTAAGTGCCAAGGACACAGAGCACATCACCCCAACACGTGTGGGAAAACTTTCTTGCTCAGAAGTCCAGCTGAACACAAGCTCCCAGGAAGTTAGCCTGCCACAAAGAGCACTTCTCATAATGCTTCCTGACATAGAGCAAGTCCATAGAAAAAAACCACACAGGGTGACCTAACAGAGAAAACTGAGTGGAGGTGGGGAATAATGAGTTTATATCTGAATACATGAAGGTTCTTTTTGGGGCAGACAGTGCCTGGCCAGTTGGTTTATACATCCACGGTGAACTAAACAGAATACAAGCTTCCTTTAAGCTAAGCAAAACTTGGATTGGAAACTGAGTCCAATTTTCTCAAGAAAGATACAGCACTTGGGGCTGAGGAAGTTTGCAGACGGTGACCATTCACACTGTGGGCTTCCTCCTGAAGCTTCATTCCAGTGAAATCTGGATATGGACGATAATGATCAAAACAATAACTATTTGGGAGAGGATATAACAGGAGGGGAGGACCAGCTCTCTTGATGACCCTGGGGGCTTTTCGGATTAATGCATGTATACAAGCACACACTTTTGTCCTTATGCTGCTGTCACCTCTTCTGTCCAAGTCACAGCAGAGAGGATCAAAGCCAACCAGAGTCCATTTATGAAGAAAGTCTCTGCAACAAGGGAGTTTGGGAAGTTAGGGGTAGATTTCTCAGAGCTAACAGGGTGTCTAGCCCAAAGTGAGCAAACATAACCAGTTCTAAGAGTTCAAGATTTCATCTTTTAGGAAATGGACCTTGCAGCTTTGCAATCATATTATAAAACTCTATACCCTTCCGTAAGTATATCTACAAAAAGGGCACTGTGCTGGAAAAAAAATTGTTCCTGTCTACCTTTAAACCCATTTTAAAATGAGAAAGTTTTGTTATTATCAATATGAAAGATAAACAACCCTAACCGAAAAAAAAGTACACATGGAAGCCACAACAGTAGCATTCTATAAAAATTAATGAGCTTGGCATAATATTTCAGACAGGGAGAAGAAGCATTGCTTCTGAGACAGGTGCCTGTAAATCTCCCTGAAGCAGCACTGCTTTGAAATTTCACCAGCCTCAGGAAATTGCATTAAGCATAGGAAGACAGCAGCTCCGGGGGCTTTGCATTCCTGGCCTGTGTTTCTGGTGAAGCAACTCAAATGGGTAATATGTACGCATCTTTAAACTTCCTGGTCTGGACCATTCTTTACCTACAGATAAGGAAATTTTAAAAAATCTTTCCCAGAGATTTGAGAGCTCTTGTTTATTGTGTATATTATCAGTCTGATGACAGTAGGTAGGTGACTAAATGCAATACATTTTGCCAAATATTTTCACTGATTTTCCTGGTTAGAGCTTAAAACAGTAAAATTTAGAAGCAACTAGAATTGTGCTTAAGATCATATAATTAGTAACAGTAAGTAAACTTTTGTCATGATACCACTACTCCTCATTCATGAAGATTATTGAGCATGAATTTTTGCACAAAGCTTCTTCCACCACGTATTTGTGAGTCTCTTTACTTTGGGTGGTGCCTCTAAAGACAAGCAAGAACAAAACTTGCTTCTCTGTCCCTTTTCCAAGAGGCAGATTAAACACACAAGGATAGCGTCAAGTGGAACTTTACTGTGGTTTGGTTTAAATGCTCTTGCGACCAGTGACCTGACAACATTTCTGCATAGATTCAATACATTTAAATTAAGATCCTGCTTCTACGAAAAACAACTTGCCAAAAACCAATGACAGCAACAAAAGAAACTACAATACTTTGCGCTTCAGTAAAATCAATCCAAAGAGCCCCTTTCAACACACTTATTTATGAAAGGTGCAGGCACTTGGGTGCTGTTGTTTTTTAGCTCTTATAAAGCAAATGATGCTGGTTAAATCAAATGGGTGCTATGACCTAGGACTGGACCATCGGGTCCAAATTAATGAGCTATTTGAAAGATGTTCCAACTCTCCATCAGCTTTGATAGAAAATGATAGCCCTGTAAAGCAGAGGCAGGCAGACCACAGTTACATAAAATGCCTTTTCAATCTCTGCACTCTATTACCCTTTACTATTATAGGAAAATGGTGTTATCGCCTGATTACTGAGAAAGCTCACAAAAATCTCGCCTTCCAAATGTGAGCCAGTCCTTGACTAGTAATGAACAAAGCCAGGCCATCTGCTCTGAATATCATTACCACCTTGGCCATTTGGGCAGGGATATATCCATCCTCTTTCCAGAAGAGGTTTAAGATTGGGAAATTGAATTAAGTGGACAAGAAGAGATGATTTAGGCAAATACAATTTCCCCTGTGAAAGCCTTATTTGTTAGGCTCTCACTATCGTCGTTTTAATTTTCATTTTGGCCACAGAATCAACCTTTGGGGCTCTCATTTTATAGAACATTTCAATAAGAACTTAATTCCAGAGTTTCTACAGTAAATGCTTAGGAAGGAAAACAGCCATGTGGGTGCTGTGAGTCACCCATCACCCCCCCCCCCCTGCTTCCTGGTGACTCTCCATCAGAAAACCAGAACCTCGGGGCTGAACTAACATTCTTCCTGGAATCACACTATGCCTCAGGCCATGTTAATTTCCTGAACTAAACAGTCTCTAATCTGCTGAAAGGCAGCTGGCTAACTGCTGGTGTCTGGCAAGTCCCCATCTGTCCCCTTGCCGGGTCTCTTCCTGCTGCCTCCACTTTCCCTTTCTCTCAAGCAGGCATCTCTCTTTGTTTTCAGGGATCTCTCCACCTGAACTTTCCCTTCTACGCCTGTGAACTTGAGCTCTTTCCTCTCTACCCTGCGGACCTCAGGCTTTGTCTAAGTGACAAGACACAGTTGTGTGGACTGTAGTTACCGCGCCGGTGATGGTGGAGATGATGACGGCGATGGTGGAGATAGGGTGCTGATGGCTGGGGAGCGCAGGCTGGGCGGCGTGGCGGGAGGATGGACCGCGGAGGCGGTGGAGAGTGGGGTGCGGAAGGGATGGAGTGCAGTGGGATTGCAGATGGGAGCTGTCCACGCGCCGAAGTGCTGAAACGCCGCAGCCATGGCATCGCTAGAGCGGGGACAGGCGGGGAGGCGCTGCGAACACAGAAGGAAGAAAAAGGCAACAAATACCTTCACACCGCCGCCCAGGCTTGCTTTGAGAATGTGTTTCTGCAGGTGTCCTCGCGGCTGAACTGGGTGGGTGCGATCCCCTATCCTGGCAGTTGGAGCTCAGATTTCTCTAGAAAGCTGTGAATGAGAGCCTGGACTGCACGGGGCTGTGATTTGGGTAGGAGGCGTGTGCGCCAGAGACTCTGTCCTTCTATACCAAGCCTGGCTTTCCCCTGGGTCCTAAATGCCTCCGCAGGATGTTCTCACCCATTTCGGCAACACGGTACCTAGAATTGTAATTTGTTAACACCGGGGACAAAAAAAGTATTGGAAACCGTCATTCCCACATTTAAAGCAGAATCATAGACAGATTATTTCAAGTTCCGAAATAGGCCAGGTTCTGTGCATGTAACCTGACAGATGATAAAACATCATATACCTATGAAAAAAATATTATTTTATTAGCACATGACTTTCAGAAAATGGACTGTTGACAAGATCCTGTCTTGTCAAAATAAATACACAGAAGTTAAATCCATCAATGGAAACTAGAACATTTACCAAATAACTAAAAGATATGTATTTTAATGATCTCAGGATATGAAACATTTTCTAAACACAATAATAGAAAAAAATCACAAGAAACAGATCAACAAATTTAAATGCATAAATTATTTCTTAAAGTCAAAATATCAAAAATTGTGAACATTAATTATCACTTGGGAAAAAATCACAGCAAATATGTGTCTCATACATAAAGATTTCATAATAAAAGGGGAAATGGTGAAGAACCAACAAAAATATTTTTAAAAACAACTTCACCACTAAAAAGCAAATTAATATAGTGCCAAACAACTAGGAAAGATGAATGGAAGGGAGGAAGAGAGAGAGAGAGAGAGAGAGAGAGAGAGAGAGAGAGAGAGAGAGAGAGAGAGAAGAAGAAGAAGAAGAAGAAGAAGAAGAAGAAGAAGAAGAAGAAGAAGAAGAAGATGATGAAGAAGAGGAAGAAAAGGGAGGAAGGAAGGAAAGAAGGAAGAGAAAGAAAGAAAGAAAGAAAGAAAGAAAGAAAGAAAGAAAGAAAGAAAGAAAGAAAGAAAAAAGGAAGAAAGGGAAATAAAGGAGCAGTGATGTATGGTTTGGGCTGAAAACTTTAAATCTACATAGTATCCTTTATATTGTTACGATGTTAGTGAAAAAGTGTAACTTTTACAGATCTATTTCAGATCCATTTATTTTAAGAGTCCTAAAATGTGTATGCCATCCAGTCTTGTAATTCCATTTTATGATAAATTTTATGTTAAATTCCATTTATCCAGCACATTGTGTGGATAAAAATTTATGCAAATAAATTTCATTAATGATTATAGAAATTATAAAAAATAAGCTTAATTTTATACAAACTGCAGGATTTCCACATCAAACCTTGAAAAGTAAGAATGAAGGAGACAAGACAGATGCAGCATGCAGCCCCAGCCCCTGCTTATCAGGCAGGTAAGATCACGGGTGGTAGGAAGACATAATAAGTGAATGTTCCTTTTGCTAAGGTGACTCAGTTTTCTTCCATGCATTTGCCTAAATTTACCACATTTATTAAAAAACTGAAAACTTGTGAACCTCTTCCCAATATTCCTAGTATATAGTTCACCATGACTTTTTAATAATGCTCCAAAACTTACATGGTATTACATCTTTGTGCTCTCTCTTGCTCTCTCCCTCCCCCTTTCTCTCTTTCTGTCTCTCTCTCTCTCTCATATATGTGTAATGTATAACACATGTGATAGAGAATAGCTCTACTTTGTTCATTGTTGTGTGTAAGCCATGGAAGGCTGCCTGGAACTTCACAGTAATTCAACAAATGTGTCCTGAGCAGGAGAGTAAATGTATGAATGGCATGATCCACAACACATATAGGTGTATTTAAAAGCACTTTATGAAACTATAACTTTATATAGAAATTCATCTGAACAGACTCAGCATATCAAAACAGTCTGCAGAGGATGCTGAGCTTTCATTACTTAAGCTTAGTTAGAGGAATGTCTTCAAAAACACCACCCAGTTCATCACAGATACATGCAAAGACATTAAGAGTGAACTTATCTAAGAAAAACATTTTCCCTGGTTAATTTCCATTTGTGTTATTTTTATTCATGCACATACACACCCTTCCTCTGTCTTCCACCAACCCTGATCCACTTCCTATGCTGTAGTAATCCCTTTTCTTCTTTCATGCCATCTTTTCCCCATGTTTAGGTTCTACCTGTAAGAAAAACAGGTAGTATTTGTATTGTCTGCATCTGACTTATTTGGATTAACATGGTGATTTCCCATTGCACCAGTTTTCCTGCAAGTGACATAGCTTCCGTCTTTTCTGTGGCCCAAACAATATAATTTTCTTTAACCATTAATCTCTTGATGGGCATCTAGGCCAATTATATATATTGGCGATTATAAATAATACTGCAATAAACGTGGTTGGGAAGATATTTCTATGGTATGCTGACTTATATCTTCTCAGGTATATCTCTGGAAATGGTACAGCGAGATCACATGGTCATTTTATGCTAAGGTTTCTGAGGAATATCCATGTTAATTTCCATAGAACCTGGACCAATTTATATTCCCACTAACAGTTCACAAAGATTTTTGCCAATCTTTGCCAGCATTATTTTTTGTGTGTGTTCTTGATAATAGCTATTCTGACTAATAGTGTATCTGTTCTTGATTTGTGCCCTTTAAAAAGTTTTGTGGGCTGGAAGTGGTTGGCACAAGCTTGTGATCCCATCCCTTAGGGCTCTAAAGTATGAGAGTCCAGGTTGAATGCCAGACTGGAGTATACAGAGACTCCATTTTTATAAAAAATATGTGTTGTAGACTTTTCCTTCCTCTGAGATGTAGCTCTGATTGACACCCCTCCCCCCTACTTCTTCCATTCTATCCCTACTAACAGAAATGTAAGCGAAGACATGGACATGTTCGAAGTGAGTAGTTTTTTAAAAATTGCTTTGCTTGAAGTTTACATGTACTTCAACGCCTTGGCTTCACAACCAGTGTTACATTCTGGATAACCTTCAGTAGTGATCAAGACATTTGAATGACAGTATTGATAACTGTCTAAGTTATATAGATTTTATAAGTTTTATAGATTTATAAATTTTATAGATATAAGTTTTATAAGAATTAAGCTTTATATGTACTTTCTAGGTGGTGAGGTAGAAAATTATATTTATAATGGGAAATCTTATGTATGTGATCATTTATGCTGATAATATAAATGCTGACACTCTGTTCCTTGGGAAGACTTATTTCCTAAAGTTTAAATACCCAAGCTTAAAATCCACTTTCACTGAAAAGAATGTGAAAAGGCTACTTTTAAAGGGCCTTTTGTTTTGATTTTATTGTTTTGGGAGACAGAGCTGCATGTAGTCCAGGCTATCTTTGAACTTACTGTGGTGAAAAAAAAGATGTCCTTGAACTCCTGATTCTTCTCCTCTGCCTCCTGAGTGCTGGAATTATAGGCAGGTGCCACTTAGCTCAGCTAAACTGGGTCAGTTTTACTGATTATTAAACCAGACATATCTGATGTATGTGAACATTTACTTTTTCCCAAAGTTCCAAGGACAACACCCTTTCCCTTCACTCTGTGTGTTAGCTCTTTGTTGTTTACAAACCCCATCTCTCTGTTCCATTTAAACATCTTACGTAAGAACAGTCACCCCTCACTGATCACCTGTGGATTTCCTATGTCGTCCTTGTCTTTTGTTTCCTGGTCTCAGACTGTCTTTGCTCACTACTTTTCCCAATATCGGCAAACCAGAATCTGCCTTCTCTGATAGGTTTTTCTTCTCTGATAGGTTTGCTTCTGTGGTGCTTTGAATAAGAACAGTCGCCTAGGCTCTTATGTTTGAATGCTTAGTCATCAGGGACTGGCACTACTGATGGGAGGGATTAGGAGATAAGGCCTTGTTTGGGAAGGTGTGACTTTGTTGGAGGAAATGTGTTACTGGGAGTAGGCTTTGGGATTTCAGAATCCCAAGGCAGGCCCAGGCTCAGTCTCTCTCTCTCTCTCTCTCTCTCTCTCTCTCTCTCTCTCTGTCTCTGCCAACAGATGTAGAATTCTCAGCTACCACATCTGCTTGCCTGCTGCCATGCTCTTTGCCATGAGGGTAATGGACTAAATTTCTGAATCTGTAAGCAAGCCCCTTTTTATAACAGTTTCCCTGGTCGTGTTATCTCTTCATAGCAACAGAATGGTGAGTAAGACAGCCCTGATTGACGTTGTGCTGATATTTACACTCTACTCAACCCCACCTCACTGCTCACCCTGCAGATGCCTGTGCGCTGTTTGCCAGGATTACTTCATGTAGCTAGTGACAGGGATGAATGGAGTCTTCCCATTAGCATTGTTGATGCTGCCTTTCTTGTGCCTAGCATAATGCCTGTCCCTGTGAGTTGCTAATGTCCCTCCCGCCTTCAAGGGCCTTGTTAATGCTGAGTGTACTGTGATCTGGGCATGGGTTGGTCAGCAACAAGGAAAGGTGTATCTACATGCGGGATGAATGAAACTGGGAGTGCAAGGATGGGTTTCTATCCAGAGGAATTCTAGTATTTGTTAGAGATATTTGGATGGTATTACAATGGCAAAGCAACATGTTTCTGGACACCTGCTTAGCTTGAATGTTTAAGGGTTGAAAAACTTGTGAGGACTAAGGTCAAGTTGTAAAAATGAGACTATTCTAGTTAGCTAGATCATACCTTATTCCATTCATAGTTCTGTAACATACAACTCAATATATTCTCATAAAAAATTACCAGTGGTATTTCTATTATTGTAATGTGTAGGTCAATTTTGAAGTCCCAGAGTTTGTATAAGTCAGGACAGCATAGGTGATAGTGAAAGTAAAAGCTATCTTGGCAGTGTCAGGGGCTTCCCATAACAATGGTTTCTTTTCTATTCTCACTAAAGGTAAAAGATGAAGAGAGAAGGTGGGTTGTGCTATATAATCAAGGAGTTATTACATCAAGGAGTAATAATGCCTGCAGAACTTGTGCCTGTTCTTATACTTCAACACAAATCATTTCTGCACATGGCATGTAGCCAGAATAAGTCTAATGGTCCTACTTGTATGCAAAGAGATTGGGAAGTGTTGGCAATCATCAAGATATTTCATGACTAGCCACTTAACACACCAGCCTGTTCTTATAGTTGTTTAGAAAGCAGCTTAGCTTTTTTTCCTACCACACAGAACATATTGAACCATCTCCAAAGAGTCCTTCAACCATTACACCCTAACCCTAATCCCAAACCTCTAGACTTTATGTGACTGTCTTATGTCTGCCATGGCCAAATGTGATCTTCCTGTTCTGAAGATGTATAATCTGAAAGTACAAATTATCTCTACCACCGCCCCCGGAACACACCAACACACAGTAGAGACAATGACAGAGCAAATGGTGATCTATACTTTAACCCAAGAAGGGAAAGATGGGAGATAACAGTTGGTCATCATTGAGCTCCCAGATCTGAAATCTCCCTGGGCAGGTTTAAGGGGGACTTTCTGTGCTAAGGACTAGGAAATTTGCTTATTGGAAGGAGTTTCCCATGCTATTGGCTTGTTCTCTGTGATGCATGGCACTGTGGTCTCGGGGAGTCTTTTGTTTCCATCACACTTATACAACAAGAGATTGGTAATTATGGAATATGCTCTCAGCTGAATTTCAGTTCTCAAGTTTAATTTCAACTTCGATAAAGCTGAGATCATAGCAAACGCTAAGTTCTTTGAGCAGTACTAGCCAGTCAATAAGCATATAGTTAGGGGCTGGAAGGATGGCTAAGAGGTTAAGAGCGCTTGCTGCTCTTGCAGAAGGCACAGATTTGGTTCTCAGCACCCACATCAGGCAATTCCTTGTCTCCTATAACTCGAGTTTTAAGAGGTTCAACACTTCCTTCTGGCTTCTGCAGGCACCTACAAGCATATAATGCACATATACTCATGGAAGCATGACACATCCAAATAAAAAAACATTTTTAAAGCCACAGCATTAAATATTTAAACATTCCAACACTTACTTCCTCAAAAGAGTAATTAGGTAACAGACTTAAAAAATAAGAACGCTGGAACTAGATCCCTAAGTTGAACAGTCTTCCTGTCTTGACTGCTCGCAGAGGTCTCTGGATGATTGACAGCAACAGTTCAGTATGTTTTGGAGACATTTGGTTAACTGATTTCACAGGCTGCTCCACAGAAAGACTGATGATGTAAGTGGGTTAGTGCTTCCACCAGCAGGGATGTGGATGACACTGATGTCCCTCACATTCTTTTGGTTCAAAGTCTCACTCAGACTTCCGAAGGTAGCTTGAATATTCCCAGATTGACGCATCTTAATCTGTTCATAGGATTATGAACAAGAGACCCATGTGTTTATCAAAGTAACATAGCTTCCCTTGGAATGATATTTAAAAGTTTAAGATCAAATAAGTTGTACATCTTGCTACTTCCCTATGTAAGATAGTTGCAAGCCAGTGGTTACAAATATGATGAAGTATCTTTTACCATATTTTGAAACAAGTATATTTCTATGTCCTTGGGAGTTGGGGTACACTGTTTGCCAGGCCACTGTTCCCACAGCAGGTAGGAGCTCTAAGCATTACTGTATTTCTCTAGAACTCCACAGTATTTTTTTACTTCCATATCATAGTTCCTCTTAGAGTAAGCTTTCTGAAGAACTTTTAGGCACATCTCAGGTTTGATTTCATAAGTCTGTGTTTCTATAACCATACCATAGTCTTTGGAAACACAGATATTGGATTTACTGTATTTATTTGGCTTTTCACCCCAAACCTCTCTTAGTACTCATAAGAAAAAAATTGTAAGTCTAAATCCTTTCCCTGATGTTGTCTTTGAGACATTCTAACTCACTAAGAGGTCTTGAGCTATCAGGCAAGACATACCTTGAATATGATTCTTGAAAATAAAATTTCTTTCAAGGGTGCTTTTCTTTTAAAGAATTTTTCTTTTTATATTTGATGTTATAATTACATCTACCTTCCCTCCCTCCAAACCTTCTTTTTTTTATTGTTTTATGCATATGTGTATTATATAAACATGTGTATTATATATCTGTGTGTATGTCTGTGTGTGTGTGTCTGTGTGTGCTTGTGTGTGTCTGTGTGTGTGTGTGTGTGAGTGTGTGTGTGTGTGTGTGTGTGTGTGTGTGTGTGTGTGTGTGTGTGTGTCTGTGTGTGCTTGTGTGTGTCTGTGTGTCTGTGTGTGTGAGTGTGTGTGTGTGTGTGTGTGTGTGTGTGTGTGTGTGTGTGTGTGTGTGTGCTTGTGTGTGTCTGTGTGTCTGTGTGTGTGAGTGTGTGTGTGTGAGTGTGTGTGTGTGTGTGTGTGTGTGTGTGTGTGTGTGTGTGTGTGTGTGTCTGTGTGTGCTTGTGTGTGTCTGTGTGTCTGTGTGTGTGAGTGTGTGTGTGTGAGTGTGTGTGTGTGTGTGTGTGTGTGTGTCTGTATGTCTGTGTGTGTATTCCTAAATATAACTTGCTCAGTCTGTGGAATGTTAATTGTATTTATGTTTTCTGGGATGACTATTGATATTGGATAACCAGTTGGTGTGATCTTCCCTGGGGAAGACTAGTTCTCCCACTCTCAGCTTTCCTTAGTTGCCTAAAATTTTTTGTGGATTGAGGCCTCGTGGTCTTTCCCACATCCATTTTGGAATGTCTACTGTTGCCCTGTTCAGCTCCTGTTTAGGCAGCCGTCTTGGATAAACTTTACGGGGGTAGCTTCTGGTAGGACTAGAAGACACCGTCTCACAGTAAACTCCCTGATGCCCTGTCTCTTACAGTCTTTCCGTCCCCACTCCCACAGTGTTCCAGAGCCTTAAGTGTGCAAGTTATTTTGTAGATGTATCCTTTGGAATTGGGCTAAGCAACTCTGAATCTTGATTGGCTGTGGTTTTCAGAAACAGTCAATGTCTGGTGAAAAGTCTTTGATATGAGGACTATTTGTGGTGTAAGGACAAATAGTAGACTATAATTTGAGGTTGTGCTGGCTTAGTAAAGCGGTGGGTGTAAGTTCTTCTCTAAGATCCATGACTTCACTAGTCTCAGTAGTTGGCTAGGTTTCAAATGATTTCTTAATTTACCTCTTCTTTTGAAAGCGAGAATTAATTGGGTTTTTTTTTTTACATGTAAAGACCCTGGATTTCTAGAAGTGGTCTCTTTTATTTCTTTTTATATAACCAGTCCATTTATTTCTTTATTGTCTTGAAAAATGCAGCAAATAGTAAGGCATATATGATAGGATGCTGTATAAATCATATAAACACACAACCGTGCTCCTAAGATATTGCAGCTGGAAGTTTTTAAAGCTTTTCCTAAAACTTTCCTCTTTTTAATGTATACAAGTGTTTTTCTGAATACCATGTATCTGCCTGTGCCTCCAGAGGTCAGAAGAGGATGTCAGTTCCCTTGAAATGAGAGTTACAGATGACTGTGCACAGCAAGTAGACTCTTAGCCGTTCCTTCAGCCCCAGAGGGACAGTTTTTAACCACTCCGTGATGACTGTTGCTCTTCCTTCTTCCCATTTCCTCTTCCTAACCAGATATTGCTAGCAACTACCTGACATTTCTTCAGAAATTATTTCAGAAATCCTATCTGTGTTACAACAATAGATAACAGCAAAGATATCAGGAGCTTAAACTAACAAAAGTTTTGTTTCAGTTAGAAGTTCAATGTTAGTTTATATGGAGATACAGTGTGAGGTAAATACTCTCCACAAAGTCAAGGGCAGAAATATTCCATCACTATGAAATCTATCATGGCAGGGAAAATGGATACTTGAGAACTCACACTCACATCTTGACCAAAACCAACCATTGCATCCTTCTTAACCACACAGAGATATGCAAGAGAGGTTCAAAAGAAAGTACAGACTCCTTTGGAAGAAACTAAAAGTACAAGTTCATAGTGTATCATTATATACTGAGATATATATATCACCCAGAGGATGGATCATAGGGTAGCGTCAAACAGAAGAAGGTTAAAAATTCTTGACAGAAGGAATACAGTAAATCAGTCTGCGGTGAATGTCCACAAAACATCAAAGAAGAAAGCCCAACCACTGCTATCAAAACTATCACTTCTGTAACTTCAAAACAGATGGGCTCAGTAATCGGTAACAGCGTGACTGAGGAGAGAGTGTGAAACTGACATAGACTTCCTTTGTTCAAATCCTTTCTAGCTGCGAGATTCCGGATGAATTATGATGACAAACACGTGTTCTCTACCTAGCCAATATTCTTTGAAGGAATAGCTTCTCCTGTCATCCAAAATCCCCATTCCAGACCAAGTCCTGGGAGCCCTAGACCTGCTCTCAGTCATTTTGTAGAACGTCACAGTGGATAAAGAAAGCAGGAAGGAGTAGAGCTGTTGGAATTCTGAGACCTAAGAAAAAAATATTATGGGATGTGTTTCCTGTCCTAAGGGTTTGTTCCCTACATCTGAGCCACATGAAGCAGCCTATCACATGAATTTGAAATGTATTTCTGTCACTGATGTTGAAATCCATCAGCTCCATTCAGCTGATTTTCTGGAGCTATTTTCTTGTCAGGCTCTAATGTCTCTACAGGACTGCTTCTGTGGGGCAAGTCTTCCTTTGGTGAAATAAATCCTCTTAATTCTTAATAAATGCCTAAGTTTGGGAAGATGAGCAATAAGCCACAGTGAGCACCACTCCCCTACCAGGAGCTGCCTAGATGCCTTCTTACCATCAAGTGAGACTGCTTTGGGGAACCCTAACTGTTTTTGTCCATACAGATCGCACATTGTTAGGGCAAGAATAGTTACTATTCCAATCTATATGCATTAATTACCACCAAACCACCCCCCACCAGTGAAAGTACATTACATCATGATATGTTTCAGTCTCTTTCAGATTCTAAGAAACAGACTTGATTTTCATTTAAATCAATAAGCAGAAGCTTTTTAAAATGATACACAGTACATAGTGGTAACATAGGTACAATTTATCAACAATTGCTATATACAAACAATATTTCAGTTTGCAGACACTATTTCATTGAATACTCACAGCTGTTCCATGAGAGAGGTACTTTTATTGTTTCCATTTTGTTAGTGAAACTGAGTCATAGAGTTTAAGTATCATGTTTAAGTAACATACCTCAGTAATTTGGACTGCTGGGATCATCATTCACATCTGTCTGTTCACAAGACCAGTATTCTTAGACCACGCTTTTACTTTACTAAGGTGGTAGAGTAGGGCAGAGAGTGAGGTCTAGAAAGCCTTAAACAAAGGCTGCAATGTAGCACATGAGAAAAATCTTTAGTTAATGAGTAAGGGTTGGCGCCCTCCCTTCCACAGAGGCCAACCGTTGGTGCAGGGTCAAAGGAATTTCCCGGTGTGTCTGAAGGTGTCCTGTGGCTCATTATAATACTAAAATGCAAAAGCTTCCATGGAGATGGTAGAGCTTTAAGATAATACAAATGAGACACAAGTTGCGTACATAACAGATAAAGCATGTTCAAGAAAGCCTACCTATGCAGAGTCAATGCCACGCTGCATAAAATCTCCCATCATTTGTACAGCATTGTAGCTCAACTTTGAAACTTTTCTCTCTGTCTGTTTCTTTCTTTGTAAGTATGTCTTTTTCTGATAAGCTATTATCACTAACACTGCTGTCCTTGTGTGTCGGTTCAGTTCCATGTCCCTGGCCATAAGAACCAGGAATCATGCTGGTTACCCACCAAATCCTGATATCTATCAATATCAGAGCTATACGACTCCCAGAAGAAGTAAGCAACCGGTAACTTCTCCTGGAGAAGTAAAAGATCCCACATCTCAGTGTCAGTGTCTGTGACTTTATGCATGAGGAACTGAAGCAAGGGCGTCTGCACTTGTTCTAGGCTGGTGAGGGCTTTCCCACCGAGTGTTCTATGTCCTATCCCTTGCTTCTGTGATCTGATTGTCTAACGCCCTGTCATGACTTTTCTCCTTGCTCTCACATTGGGAAACAGTGGTTTAACATACAAATTGGAAAGAGCTATAGATAAATCCACAACCCCTTACCTTTTAGGTTATAAACAGCAAGCCCTCAATTTACCCTCGTTCTTATTCTGTTCACCAGTTGACACTTTCAACACTTCTCTTTTCTGGACTTACTCATCTACTTGACGTTTTCTTTTTCTCCCCTTCTTTTCCTCTTCCCCCTCCGCCCCCTCCTTTTCCTCCTCCTTCTTTCCCTCCTTCTCCCTCTCCTGTGCTTCTTCCTCCCCCTCCTCTTCCTCCTTCTCTCTTCCTCCTCCTCCTCTCCTAATACTGAAGCTTGAACCTAGGACTTCGTGCATGCTAGGTAGGCATTCTATCACTGATTCTACCAGCTATATTCCTCGCCCACACTCCCTGTTGTTGTTAACTTTTATACTTTGAAACTGGATCTTTCACAGATTTTGAACTTAGCGTCCTCCTGCCATGGCCTCTCAAGTAGCTGGAATTGCAAACTTATACCACCAGGCCCAGATTTCCTTGGGAGTATCTGAACAAATTTTTTTAAACTGTGCTTGCTGTTGATTCTGCTCAAGAGGAGGAATCTACATAAAACAAATGTGACCAATCTGCTCCATGGCAGCCACCTGAGGACCTTTCCTTACTAACCCCAGCTCCAAAAAGGACATGCATTTCTCAAGTGAATTTTAATGTCCTTTAGAGGGAAAGGCTATGAATACATGTGTGTGTGGACTAATAAGGAACAGACTGTTGAAGGATATGACAGAAAATACTCTAAGAATCCTTTACCCTTTTCTTTTTGAGCTACTACATTAGAAATTAAGGGGTTTGGATGAAGAAAAGACTCGGATTAGTTAAAAATCTGCTTGGTTGACATATGTTTGTGTAGATATTTAGTGTTCTTAACATGTTCACTTTCAATTTCAATATAAGCCAATCTTCTAATATAAATGAATGATACAATAGATCCCAAAGGAAAAGCCTACCTGATATAGAAAACGAACTATAGAAACTGGGTGTTAGGCTTGGTATTTGCAAGCCTAAATTAAACTTTTCATCTCATGCTCTGTATAATGTGACTAATAACGTAAATTAAAAAATGCTTTTGCTGATTTTTATCCTGTATAAAAAAAAATACTTAAATCCACTCTCTCTCTTTTTTTTTTTGTTCAAGTAGATTTTCTTTAGAAAATTCCATACATGTATACAATGTATCTTGATCATATCTATTCTCAACTCCCTCCTTCCAGGTTCCCCATTTCCCAATATATCTCTCATCTCCCTCCCAACTTCATGTCCTCTAAAAGATAAACTTACACCTCCATAAGAAGCATTGCCATAACAAACAAAGCCTCATTTTTTCTTTTTCTTTTGGGATGTGTGTGTGATATATGCACAGATTGAAGGTGATTGCACACATCCAGTGGCCAGAGGAGGATCCCAGTGTCCTGCTCTACTGCTCTCTGACTCATTCCCTTGACACAGGGTGTCTCACTGGACCCAGATCTAGGCTGGCAGCCAGCAAGCCTTGGAGACCCTCCTGCCTCCATTCCACACAGCATTGAGGTTACGGGCATACACACCATATGGCTGGCACCATATTCTTACATGAGTGCTGGGGATTTGAACTAGGTCCTCATATTGCATAGCAGATGCTCTTACCCACTGAGCTATCTACCCAAACCCAGGAATTAAGTTGAAATTTAACATTAAAAGATAAGGATTAAATTATTAGGATCATTTCTGAATTTCACATTGATCTTACCACAACTTTTATTGAGATTCTGAACCTGGGAAAAATATCTTATAGGTTTAAAAATCAAATGATATATGTAGGTATATTTTATACATATATTCGTGAATGACTAACTTACAGTACAACCAAATTATATGCACATATTAGACAAATATTTCAGATTCATGTTTTTTATTACATAGGTAAAGTTTATAACCTTCCAGCCTTCCAGAGTGCAGAGTGGATAACATAGCAGGAATTTAGAATTACAGCTTGGGAAATTATGGTACAAATTAGCTCTAACTGATTCTAGCCTTCTGCAAAATTTGAATATTATTATTCAAATCTTGTAGAATTTTTTTCTGCAGATCTTTTCAGCATCTAGAAGAGTTTTGTTTCTAAATTGGTGATTTGCAAGTCATTACTTCAGGAGGCCATTAGAAACAGAGTGACATAGTCTTAGGGAACAGAAAAGGGAAGTGAAGAGAAAGTAAAGAGATGGGTTTTTGCAGGAAGGCATGTGAAGGCTGGGGAAACAAAAGACCCCTAGACAGAATGGCCTTGAACTCCTGCCACACAGAAGGTGACACTGAAATGTAACACAGGAACCAGCTTTGAAGCAGGAGTTCTCCATGGCAGCATAGAAGCAGAATTGTGTTGCAAAGAGAGCAAAGGACTGGAAAACACATTTCAGATTTCCTCAACCATAAAATGTTATACACCTACACCCTAGATGCTGGATAAGTCTAGAGGGGGTGGCCCCAATATCCAAAAGCTAGAAATGCAGTTTGATTGGCCCACTTCAGCTAACGCTTCTGTCAGCCATATGTGACCCATGGGGCATATCCCTACATAAAGGCTGCAGCTCTGGTCTGTGACAATATCACCCCACTATTGTGATATCTGTCCCAAACCCAGGTGAACACACTAGTGTTCAGCACCAACCTGGCCCAGAGGATCCAGAAGGACTCTGGAGCATAGAACTGGGTAAGAGATGGTTAGTTCATGTTCCTGAACAAAGCCTTCCTTAGTGATTCCAAGATGAGAAATTCTTCCAGGAAAGGCTCGTTAAGTCCTTCTGTAGGGCTCTGTGGAAAGCTGGAAGAGTATTGAAGGAAGATGATTTCAAGGTTCTTTTATCTTTAAAGAAGAAATATGTACAAGTGTGTACTGTATGTGTGTGTATATAATATGTGTGTGCTGGATGTGTATATATAGAATATATGTGTATGTATGTATATATGATATGCATGTTGTGTATTGTATATCTGTGCATATAATACATATGTGTGTTATAGGTATATATAACATGTATGTGTGTATTGTACATGTGTGCATATAATATGTATATTGTATATTTGTACATGTATATATAATATGTATACATGTGTTTGTGTGTATGTATATATAATATGTATATTGCGTATTGTACATGTGTCTACATGATACTTAAATATGTATGTTATATGCATGTATATATAATATGTATATATGTGCATTGTACATGTGTGTGTATATATATGCACACTCATGTATGTATACATGCTCACAGAAGGGAAAAGTATAACATATAGTGCGTGTGCTTTACATGTACATACCATGCATACACACATTTTATCTCCGATGACAACCAGTACCAAATACAGACAAATGAACTTCTGTGTTTAACACCGCCAGAGAACTTGGAAAGTTGTATCCAACAACTTTGTTGTAAAATCAGAAAATTTTCAAGCATCTCCTTTGAAAACAGGAACACAGAGAAATAATGCTCACAGAAAATAAAACTTTTTTTAATTTAAAAAAAAGTTTTTTATTTATAAAACCCGTTTGCATTTTTTAGGGTTTTTCCCATAATTTTCTCACTGTTTTGAGAATTTTGTAAATGTGTTTTGATCATATTCACTCCCTCCTCACAACTCTCCAAGATCTAATCTCCTTTCCCATTCACCCTAGTATATGTCAAAAAAAAGAAAAAGGAAAAAAGAAAAACATCAACACCAATTTGTGCTGCCCAAACATTCTTGGAAGTTACTCTCCACAGGATTGCAGTTGACTTACTAAGGGCTACATTCTTAGAGAAAATAGACCTTTCCTCTCCTGACAGCTACAAATTGCCAACAGCTCCATTACGAAGGGTAGGAGTCGGTGTCCAGCTTCGTTCCTCACACTGATAATCTGGAGGTTCCATATGAAAATCTGCCTTTGGCTTGCAGAGATCTCATGTATGCTATTACAACAGCAGCTGCTCTATTGTGTCCGAAGACACAGTCTCCTCACAGTCACCCACCACCCCT
Source organism: Cricetomys ansorgei (assembly GCA_026225945.1). Lineage (NCBI taxonomy): Eukaryota > Metazoa > Chordata > Mammalia > Rodentia > Nesomyidae > Cricetomys > Cricetomys ansorgei. Next base: position 14,513,866 of record JAMJFZ010000239.1, on the reverse strand, counting down.
GGCTCACACATGCTTTCTGCCCCCTCTTCCACAATGACCCCTGAGCTTTTGGAGGAGGGGATATAAGATAGATATCCCGTGAAGGGCTGAGAATTCCTTAGTCTCTGCACCTTGACCAGTTGTAGGTCTCTGTGCTAATCTCCATATACTGCAAACAGAAGTTTCTCTGATGAGGACTGAAAAACGCTCTGATCTCTGGGTATAAGGATAAGCCACTAGAAATTGTTTTAATACTATGTCCACTTAGAAAACAATAGTAGAAGATTTTTCCCTAGAGTCCGCAACTTCTCTAACCGTAGGTTCTTGGTACCAAGATAATGGTGCCAAGTATGTCTTTTATCTTGTGGACGGTCCTTAAGTCCCACAAACATATTTTGAACCTTTAAGTATGTCTTGTAACTCACAGATTTGGGAACCATTCAAATGAAAATTCACATGTGCTAGGTCCTCAAAACATGGGACGACGCTTCAGATTGTGATTGGGAGTACCCACAGGGGACAGTAACATCTTGGGGAAATAATGCACTCAGGGGAAAAAACTTCCCTTGCCTAAGTATCGAACTTTAAAGGTGTGCTTGGAGTTAACTCATGACAGAGAGAGAAGCAGAGGGAAAGAGGGGTAGAGAGGGGGGAAGGAAGAGAATCCTGAGCCACCAAGATATGTTTTCTATCTTGAACAACAAATAACAGAGCAAACAGGGATGATGGATAAAGGGAACTTTAGTGGTGGTGTTATAATGTGTTATTATAAGTAAATAAATATATATATATATGTGTATATGTTTATATATACACATATATATACATATATATATATACACACACACACACATATATATATATATATATATACACACACACACACACACACACACACACATACATATTTGGACTTGACAGAAATCAACTTGTGTTCTCCCTGCTCTCCTATCTGATAGGGACATTGGACTGGCCGCCCTTAGTGGTACCAGCCCCTGCATAAATTTTCCTTTCTGATTCTTCCAGGTCCACCACTGTGTTTCTTTTCTGTTTTAATATGTTAACTAACACTTGAAGATTTTAAACATCGGACACTTCACAGACACTTACCTTGTGAGGTTTCATTAACTCATTTTTTCTTTCCATAATCTTACACATACTGTTTCAGGTGCTAAGAACATAAAACTGATTAAGATGTAATCCTCTGTCCTGGAGGCACGTAGAGTCAAAAGAAGGAGCTGAATAAGTGAGAAAATAATTATAAGGCAATCTGAAAGTGCTGACTACAGGTGTGAAAAAAAAAATCCATCGTGTACAGAGGAGGTTTAAAAACTAAGAGTCTGGCTTAATGAAGATGTCAAAACAAACAAAAGAATACTGCCAGGAACACAACCTTACAGTGCATAAAAGCAAGGGTTTCTTGAACAATCGTTCGAACGCATATGCATCTCCTGCTGGCGCTCTCTAAGATCACCTTGTAGAAGAGAAAACAGAATAATGAGAAGAGACAAATTCTAAGTTCATCGATCTCTCGCTGACTAAGAAATAAGGAAGGGACTGGAAATGGAGTGTAAACTAATGTGAAGCACATTGATGCCACCTGTTAGGGTCAAGAATAATGGGAGGGTGTTTCTCATTAAGAGTCTGCACTTCGTCCTTCGTTCTGTAGTCACCTTCCCTGTTGATTCTTATAGCGCATTCCAAACCCGAGACCACATTGTTTTCTTAGTGGTGGTGTTTAGCGCTGAGTCAGAAAGTTCAAGGGCTCTAGCAGACCCCAGTGCAAACTTTTCTTGTTCCCTTTTAGGCTTTCAGGATGCAGGATGGCTTTTTTTTTTTTTTTGGATTGGCCACATTAATGGTAACAAAAATTAAGAAATACCACTACTTCTTATGCCCAAGTTAATTATTTTTTACTTTCTGTATGTGTGCGACTCTGTCAGGGGCTGCTGAGCGTGTGTGGGGAGGTGGGTGTGGCATGTACAGAGGCCTGAGAGGATCCTCAAGAGTCACACTCAGGAACACTATCTGCTGGTTGAGGCCACTTCTCTCAGTAGCCCAGGATCCACCAGTTAAGCTAGATTGTCTGGCCAGTGAGCCCCGGGAGATTTTCTTGTCTCTAGCTCCCCAGAGCTGGGATTATTAGAGTGCGCCATGACTCCTAGCTGGGAACTCTTTACGTGGCTGCTGGGGATGGTACTCAGGTCCAAAGGCTTATGAGACAACACTACCGAGTGAGAAATCTCCCTATTCCACAAGCAATCCTTTAAAATGAAACTTACATTGACATAACAGAATCATATATGAGTAACACGGTGACTAAGAAAATAAGCTCTCAACGTGACACAAGGGTTTTATTTGTTTTAATTTGGTGCAACGTTCTTTTGAGCATTGATGGTACTTTAAAAGCAAGTGCCTTACAAACTCTTTTTGGAAGCTGTGGTTTCACTATTATGGGAAGAAATATCAGATTTAATTAGTAAATACTGGCTTTCCCATCACTGCAGAGATGAACAATACACCAGCCCATAAGAGGGATTGGACACAAAACTCAAGGTGCAGCTCTCTCCTCATGTGGTCATGTGAGTCCGCCTCTGCATGAAGAGGAACTGCTGCCTTTGTGTTGGCTGTTCTTCTAAAACACTTTTGTGGTATTAATGCAATATTAATGGCCCAGATTTTTAGTTCTTTCTGGCTCTAAACTCTCCTGATGAATTTAACCGCACACAAGGTGGAAAGGATTCAGGATGTGGAATCAGGATGTCTATGGGATGCCTTCTAACTTATGCAGATGTCAGCTCTGAGAGTCAAAGAGCTTTCAACATGCAAGCTGAAACTCCTATTGCCTATCAGTTACCTTGAAGTCATCGTGTTCTCATTCCCTAGTCTGTTAACAAAGTCTGGGATCCAAGTGCCCGTAGGCTCCAGACAAACGTAATTGTGTGCGTGTGGTGATGGTGGAGCATGGTAAACTAGGGATCAATTCCGTTTCCTAAAGATGCCCAAAATCAAAACTAAAGAACAAGCTGTCTGCAAGGGAGACCAAGCCTAGAGGCCTTCTGCTTGAAGTATCTGGGCTAGATGAGGTTTCTCTTCCACTCCAGTTCTACTAATTTTATAGTCATTATTTCTTGGCTTAAATCTCTCAGGATCTGAGCTATCCTCTGCAAGTTAGGCACCTTTGAAAACTTCATTAATTCATTGCATCACACAGAACCGAGCCATGCACCACTTTGCCAGTTGCATTCTTTATGCATTGGTCAGTGATTGCAGGCTGATGATGTCTGGCAGGCATGTTTATACTTGGAGAAGTAGAAAGATGGTGACATTAATTATGAAGATGTGAGAGACTGCATAGGTTAATCAGTTTAAGAAAGTGGCACCAGATTTCAAGCAACCTCATCTGGACAAAAGATAGGTATTTTGAGCCCCTGTATAAATTCTCTGTTATGATGCATCCCCAAAATGGAGATAAATTCTTGGTGCTTGAAAATCAATTGCAAGGTGATGAAGTAGCAATTTCTCTGCGTTGATGAAACATCTCAAATTTGTTACACGTGTAAAGACATCCAAGTACATGAAGTAATGAGCTCACTAATCAGAGTTTGGTTACGATGGGAGATTAGGAAAAAAGACAAGATGAGACTCTCAAGAATTAAGTATGTCCTTGGTTAAGTGATTCATCAGGGTAGAGAAATGGCATTATCAATAACTATCAAGGAGATTTAGACTTGGGGAAATGGAGCTAATTTCGGCTGGAATAAGTGAGCACACCTAGTAACAATGTGGGAAAAGTAGAACCAAGGGATATTTAATCTAATCTAAGCAGACAATGACAAAATAGAGCAGTTTTCTTAAAAGAGTATTGAGAACAGGCAGCATTTGCCGTCTTTACTCACCTGGTACTCAGCTGTTAACAGAGGGCTGGACACAATGTCATTGATCATTAAATTAGTGTGCAGTCCCTGTTATTTGTCAAAACATTTCTGAAAGCTATTTTTAAGAATTTTGGCCATGCCAAGTTGTTGTAGAAGTTTATTTTTAGTTATGTTTAAAATATCGTTTTATGCACTGTTAGAAAAAGGGGTGCGTAGACCTTGGCGTTTGGTATTGTCTGCAGGTGTTGGATTTCTGTGGGGGAGGTTTGATTTCTTATAATCCACACCTGAGGAGTTCTGAATCAATAAAAACACCTGAGCTCAGACGCTCGGGGTTCCGCTGTCTACTATGGTGCTAGCCAGGATGGTGGTTTCCTCTGCTGAGGTCTGGCAGGGCATCCACCTATAAATATTCCCCTGTGTCTTTTTTTCTGAGTACACACAGTAGGTGTACAACAACACCAAGTGGTGGCGGCACGTGCCTTTAATCCCAGCACTTGGGAGACAGAGGCAGGCAGATCTTTGTGAGTTCAAGGCCAACGTGGTCTACACAGGACAGAGTTACAACAGAGAAACCCTGTCTCAGAAAAAAAAAAATTGGGCCAGAACAATTAACCATATCTAATTTTTACATATTTAAAATGGCCCTATAATCCTCAAGCAGCTGCCGTCGAGACTTTTCCATCATGCTAAATAACCACCCAGGCCTGTGAATGGTAGTCTCTTCCCCTGATCAATCTATCAATAAAGATATAATTAATGGCCTTTTCATGCTCAGCCCTGAGACAGATTCCTTAATAGCAGTGAGCAGAATTTTCCTATGTAAATTAACTTAAAGTGACAATATAGTTACAATAAATTGGAGCACATTTTATGGGTCTTAAAACATAATGAAACTAACTGTGAAAGCTCATATTTGTTATACATATAAGGAGACAATAAACCCACATTAGCTGTGTACCTTAGTCATGATTGTTGTTCAGTTTGTTTACAGCTGGCAGGGATGCCTAGTCACAGCAGAGAAAAAGCCAAACTTGGATAGAAAGTTGTTTGTTTTCTAATCAGTTATTTTTAAAAGTGTATGGAAAAATATGAATTGTCTATCTTTCAAGGCTAAAGATACCTTTTCCTATAAAATCATCCTGATGTAGGCCTGAGGATGTGGCTTGGTTGGTTGAATGCTTACCCAGCGTGCTCAGAATGTCACGTCAACAGAGCGCGCTGGTGCACATCTACAACCCCAGCAGTCAGGAGGTGGAGGTGGGAGGTCCGGAAGATCAAGATCACTTCCTGCTAATGAGAGCTGGATCAAAAAAAATTTTTTTAAATCATTCACCTTTATGCTCCATGCTCAAGAGGGGGCCTAACCTTGTGTTATCCAAAGCAGAGAAACTCCAATTGTAGAAGATGTTAGAGATGTTTTAGAGACGAGGAGAGTGTTTATGGTTACTGTATTTTACTGTTTCTCTCGGTTTTAACTTAAATACAGCACAGGAATACAATGAGAATTTATATAACATTTCTTTAAATGATAAATCCTGGTTAAATGACAGATTTTCCATTTCTCTTACTAAAGATCTTGGATGGGGCATGGCTGTTTGGCCTTGATATGAAGGCATACCCCTCGTGTGTTTGCCTCTCTCACTGGGTGTGCTGTGAAGGACTGGGTGACAAACACAGAAAGTGACACTCCAGGTGGTCGGAACATGTTCATTTTGTTTTGTTTTGTTGTTTCCCTCTGTAAAGGAGTTAAAGGGATAACTCCATTCTCACCTAAGCCACGTATTCTGGAAAGGATGACTATTCCCCTGGGGTGCTTGCCTTTGCTCTCTAGAATCAGCTCAAAGTGAAACTCCCTCTTTTTCAGAAGCCACAGTGGTGGAACTTCAGCCATCCCTATTGAGATTCACTGTACAAGAACTGACATACAACAGATACAGGATTTTGGCTAGAATCTCATGTAGTCATTTGCTTTTCCTACGTAATAAATATCCATTAGGGACTCTATCCATGAGGGACCCACTGTGCACCGTGCAGTGTTTGGACCCCAGACACAGTGATTTGCATGAGAACTGTTGCCCACAGTCTTGGGTATTTGAATACTCGTTCCCCAGTTGGTGTGCTGTGTAGGGAGGCTTGGGTCCTACAGCCTTGCTGGAGAAAGTGTGTCACTGGGGACCATCCTGCCTCCAGTTACTCTCTCGGCTTCATAATTTCCATTCAAGACTTGAGCTCTCAGACTTCTGTCCCACCATGCCTGTCATCCTGCTTTCTGCCACACTCCCACAAGATGGACCCTGGAGCCACAGGCTCAAATAAACTCTTCCTTCCATAAGTCATCATAATGTTTTATCACAGTAACAAAAAAGTAACCAATGCACCAGGACTATCAGATTAAACTAAATTCATATATATATATATATATATATATATATATATATATATAATATTAAACAGAGATTTTATTTGAAGGATTATTTCAAGAAGGTAAAAGAATAATTGTGCTACAGTAAGATGTGCTGTTGTAAAAAAGAGAACGTTGTGACCATATTCATATGCATCATAAGTAATATGCAAAGAGCAGCTTTTGTGTGATAGGAAGGAGCAAAGGGCTTGAAAGAGCCCATTGTGGAGAAACAGAACAAGAAAGTGGCCAATCCCAGAGCAGTGCAGATGTTTTCCCCCAATGTCAGCAAATTCACATGTGGGCTGTCTGCACAGTGGCCTGTGCAAAAGGAAGAATGTCAGCAAACTTAGAAAACTATTTGTTTGGACTGACCAAGGGATACATAATCAATGGGGAGTTCATCTAATTACCCATGAGGCCAGCAAAGAGTGGGGATGTGGGTCTGCTCTAAGTCCTCTAGGGAAGGAATGCTCTTAGCTAGCCTGTTCCCAGAACACGGTGGCTAGGTACATTCTTAACTTTCTCCATTTTAAAGAATGAAATCCATGATTGTCAGGACCCAGAAACAAAACGGACTCTCTTTTGACACTCCACACAGAGAGATGAACTGGAATTCTGAGACCATTGAATAATGTGGTCCCTTCAAATCCTATTGTGTGCTAAGAACAAAACAAGTTGATATGAACACATAGCGGAGGTGTGGCTGATAGATACAAAACTACAGAAATATCCTGGAAGAGGCAGCATTTGAGCTGAAAAATAACTGGCATCTAGGAGCAGCATGGCAGGCTAGACCAGAACGGCACAGAAGGGCAGTGAAGACGGGAAGGAAAGCGCATGCGCAGGTACCAGCCTGTGAGGACTGGACTTTGGCTGTTCTATAGTCACAGAAAGTAAAGATGTGGAATGGATTAGAAAGTGCCCAGGTGGTGGTGGCACACACCTTTAATCTCAGCACTCAGGACGCAGAGGCAGGTGAGTCTATGGGAGTTCGAGGCCAGCCTGGTCTACAGAGTGAGTTCCAGGACAGCTAGAGTTATAATAGAGAAAATCTGCCTCAAAAAACCAAATAATAATAATAATAATAATAGGAAGGAAGGAAGAGTTCAGGAACTAAATAGAGACTGAAAAAGCTTCAGAACTCGGATTGTAGTGTTAGGATAGCAAGAAGTAATCAAATTCACGTCCTTGGATGTGATATCCCACACAGGTTCATGTTTGAGCTCTTGGTTCCATGCTGGTAAGCTTTTGGGCCAATTGTGGAACCTTTAGGAGGTCGAATCTATCCGTAAGAAGTGGACTAATAGAGAAGGGTTTTAGTGTTTTACGGTCTGAACCCACTTCCTGTCCTCCACACCCTGATCTCTTGAGAACCGAGGGATCTGAGCAGCATACTCCTACTGTCCGGCTTCCACTCCCTGTTTAAGTTGCTTCTTGTCAGGTCTTTAATAACAGCTACAAGAACAGCAACTAATGCAAACTAACAACAGTGCCGTCAAAATACAGCTGAGACACAAAGAAACACATGTGCCAGCAAGGAACCCTTCCGAAGATCTTCAATGTGCCAGGTACTGTTTTTGCAGAGCTCACATGTAATCTTCACAAAATTCCATGCTGATGGATGCATATTTTATTGTTCTCTCTCTTTTGGAAACTGAAACACACACGGAGAGAATACATTACTACTGAAGAGCAAAGTCTAGAAAGATGGCTCATATGATGGGAACCTGAAGCATGGGGTGGATGGTAGTACTATTTGTTAAGATAACCAGGGTACTGTAGAAGGTGGATTTAAGAGAGTGACAGCTCAGGAAGGTTGTATCCATTTTCTAATGCCCACAAAACATCCAAATGATGGTGTTTAAGATTTAATTTGACATACTCTGGGGCTCAGGGAAACTCTAATTTGAAACTGCAATTTAGAACATGTTTGGTACATAGACAACATTAAATAAACAGCATGCGACCAAATGAGAACACCTAGGAAGTAAGAGACGAGGAACTGTACCCTGGGCACTTTAAGGCTCAGCAGAGACACTGCCTGCCTTAAGTCCAGTCTTACATCTCTTGATTGACTGCATTATGAGGTTGTACGTTCTCTCCATTCCTGCGTGAGTTGGTTTTCCATTTCTGTGATAAGATGTCTAAAATAAGTTAACTTGAAGCAAGGTTCACATTGCCTGGTGGCTTCATGGGTTTGGGCTCATTTGCCCTGTGACTCTGGGTCTGTGGTGGGGCAGAGCATCATGAAAGCATAGTAAATGAAGTCTGTTTATCTCATGGTCAATAGGAAAAAAGGGAGAGAGGAAGGAGCTGAGTCCAAACACCATATTCAAGTTCAACACTCCAAGTGAACTACCTTCCTTCAACTAGGCCCCATTTCCTAAAAGGTCTACCATCTTCCAATAGTGTGACAAGCTGGTGATCAAACCTACAACACATGGTCCTTTGAGACATTTAAATTCTAATCACAACAGATCGTTTTCATACTGCTTGAGGAAAAATTGTTGAAAACACGGGGGAAATACAGTAGCAGCTATTTCAGCTGCTTTGTAGACTTTATAGAAACCTCATTCTCCGTTGCTCTGATAACTGCCACCTTCCCCACTTGAGACACCTGCTTACATCGGAGCCCCAGACTCTGAAATATGAAGGGCCCACTGTGACTTACTGGGTGTTCTCATTTGTTTGATTGTTGTAACCACATGGAGTAAGCAGGGTACTGACAAAAAGAGCCTTTTACTGACTGAGTTTGTGCTTAGTGAAACTAAATGACCTGCTTAAGACTAGGTGTGATGAGAAAGGTCGACACTCCAGCGGCATCTTGGGAGAACACGTTCCTTTCCCTGTCTGCAGCGCTGTGTCCACTCAGCACCCCAGCGCGCTCGACTCACTCTTGAAACTCCCACCCATTTTACCAAAAGAGAAGGGTGGAAATGCACACACTTAACCTTTTGTCATTCCGTTTACTCAAAAGGCCTCTTGGTTGGTGACATTTAATGCCAGGACAACATGGATTACAGAAAAGAGCCCATAGAAGGAGTCAGATGGGTACTGAGCAGTCTTCTCATATTTGTTCTGGGGGGTCACTCTGCAAGACAGAACTTCTCAAAGCATGAAACATCCACTTTCTTAAGCAAATATAAAACTATGCCCCCGAATCAGCACAAACCTATCAACAGCTTTTAAAACCACAGTCGTGTATCTGAATTGAGCGTGTGTTTAAAAAACAAGTAATATGCAAAATGCAAGTCTCACACTGTATGCTCGGGAAAGTTGTAGCAGAAATTTTAGGCCAACTAGGGAACTATGAGCTGCTCATCTTGTACAGTTGAGCTGTTTAACCAGAAACATTCTCTGGGTCATTTCCTCCCATTGGGTGCCCCAAAGAGAGTGCTTGCTCCCCACCCCTCTCTTTTCCTTGAGACAATACCATGCTGTTAACATTCATTTCCAGCAAGTCCATCTTAAATCACAGCATGCCTCACCTGACCCCAACACCTCCGGGCCTCATAGCAGGAGCAGATGCAGCTTGCTGGCTTCTAGAGCAACACATGCCTTTTGCTGCTGTACACCTGAAGCTTTTTGAGGTTGCAGTCAGGAACCAACATGTCAATGACAGGGAACAGGCTGGGGTGAAGACCTGTCACTCTGCCAGGACATGTTCAGCCTGTAATTTAGGAGACAGGATGTGATGTCAAGGGCAAACTAGTGCTCACATGATACTGGGCATGACGTTGGTCTTTGGTCACAGGGTGACCAGTCTCCATCTCTCCTGGCACTGACATCAAAGTTTGTTGTATGTACTTTCATTGAAATGGTGCCTATTCCCAACTGGAAAAGAAGTTCTTACCATGTATGGCCAGGAAGTTATACATTTGAGGCACGGACACTGTTCTTTTAGACTACCAAGAGGAATCCTTCTGCACCCTTTCAAAACACAAGGCAATGAGAATTGCTGCCAAAATGAAGAAGAACGGAGAGTTCTTTGTCTGAAGAAGGTGAACTGTGCAGTCCTCCATTGCCTTTATTCAGCTCAGGCTGACATAAGAGAATTAACACAGACTCAGCGGCTCATCAATAAGACAAATGTTTCTCACTAGCCCTAGAGGCTTGGAATATCTGTAGCAGTTGTGGACACTGTCCTCTTTTTACAATTCATCACTGGAGGGATAGCTGGCTTGTTTGGGTTCTGAGAAATTGGCATTTAGCCAACAATCTTTCACATCAGGACTTTCAGAACCAGAGTAAAAGACAGCAAGGTATACAATTGGGCTGGATAAGGTCTAGCCTTTGGGGTAAGATCATTTAGACATCTCTGGGAAACTATGACTCATGTCACAGAGCTGTAGTCATAGGTGTCTGGTGCTTTATGACTGGTAAAGATAAGAGAGTAGCTTTTGTTATATCAAGGTAGATTTATAACTGCATAGACCTAATGAATTCAACTATGGAGGAGGTAGGATCGTTTGTTGTTCTGATGCTGAGGATTGAGCTGGGCATCCTGTGTACACTAAGCGCTTATTCTAGTTGTATCCCAGACCTGAGAGATTAGGGAAGCCTGCAAATTTGGATTTTAAAAAGTTCCTCCCTGAACATGATAGTGCACATTATAATTTCAGCAAACTGAAACAAGGTGATTGCTATTTCATGGCCAATTTAGGTGTATACTAAGAGCCTCTTTGAAGGAGGAGGAAGAGGAGAAGAGAAGAAGGAAGAAGATGAAGAAGAGGATGAGAAATTGTTTTATGTTTGCAAATTTTTGTGTTTCATGTTCAGTGAGCAGTAACTTCCTCTCCTTACACACTTTCTGGAAGAGGGCTTCCCATGTGGAGCAGACTCTCATCACACTGGGATAACGGAAAATAGAAAGAGGATAAATAACTCAGAAATCAAGCACAGGACTAAGAACCTGGGTCAGTATGTTCAACCTGGGTCAGTATGTTCGGCCTTGGCCGGAAAGGAACGGTCTTCTTACATCTTCCTATGAGTGATAGAAAGAGGCCCTGAAATCTGCTCTTGCAGCTCAGCATCCTTAGGCAATAGTTTGGCTGGAAATGAAATGATGGGGTTCTGATAGGACAGAAAAAGAGGGGAATGATAACCCTTGCTCTTGCTCTGTCGGGGTATGGAAAGAAGGGAACATAATGGCAGGCTCCACTGGAGACACAGAGAAAGAGAGAGAAAGCAAAAGGCTCTGCTTCTTTATATGGACTGTATTTGCTCCATTACTTAACAGGTGGATGTGTATGAAGGTAAACAGACTTTGTGTTCCTGCCCTATTGCCACCATTAACAAAGTTGAGCAGTCTCCAGCACCTCCTCTAAGTCTTTGGCCATTAATACTTTTACGTATAAAGGGATGGGAATAAGTAGAATGACACATACACATCAATAAAACTTAGCATGTAAATACAGTGAAGGACACGAAGAAGGAACTGTACTTTAAATGGGAGAGAGGACAGAGAAAGGGGTGACATTTAAATTGAGACCAAACAGGGAGAAATCTAAAAGGAGGCCCGCATAGGAGGGACTATTTGTGTGAAGAAGGAAGGCTGTAGAATTCCTGCACCAGCTGTGTCATGGGAATGGGCAAGGAGCAGATCCAGGATGGGTCGGGGAACACCTTGAACACAGTGCTATGCCAACAGCTGTAGCCAGGCAGCCTGACGCGTGGGCATGATCCTGCTCAGCACCAGCTGTTCACCCTGAGTACGCACAGAATTAATCAAGGCACTCAGTGCTCTAGAGAGCCAAATGCATTCATTCTCACAGAGAAGCCAAGCTTGACCGGATGCCATGATGATGCCACGGCGGTATTAGAACCTCTGTCTGTGCGGGAGACATGAGCAACATCCTGTGTTTATTACCGCGTTCTTCTGTTTACAGGTCTTTGATGGACAGGAATTTGGCTTAGTGGGGGAACACATGGCATTGGTAGGAGGCTCTGGGTTCCATCCTCAGTTCCGAAAAAAAAAAAAAAGACAAAAATCTAGACCTACGATCTCTTTTTTTAATTGAGCCCTTTGTAGCTCATGAGGCTACATATGATAGCTGTCTTGTAATTAATGACAATCTTGTCAGACAGCCGTCATTATAGATATCCTAACCTGTATAGAACTATCATGACATTTAGGAGTTTCCCAAGGCTGTGTTTTCTGGGTTTCTATTGATATAGGGAGGTAGTTTATAGGGAGTGTACTGTGCAGCTGTTGTTGCCATAAAGTAGTACCCCTATGAAGAACGAAAGGAAGGGACATTGGCTCTGTCTTCCCCAGATGGACAGCTTCACTTCCTAGCTATCTAAAAATAATACTCTATCCCCTTCCCCCCGACCCCCACCTCTCCTCTTTCTCTTTGGAGACAGGATCTCACTACACATGTCAGACTGGTCTTAAGATGTAACCCTGAACTTACAGCCATCCTCCTGTCTCAGCCTCCCAGACATTGGGATTATAGGAGTGTGCCAACATCTTGAATTGCGTTTCATTTCTAAAGTGCGCTGTCTAAAGCTATTTGCTAATGCTGTTTGTGGTTTTTCAACAAGGGAAGTGTATCAAATCACCTTAGGAGTGGTTTATAACGTACAACATATGCTGTGACTAGAAGACTGATAGTCTAGCTGAGACATTCTTGCTAGGGCTTCCTTGTAAATCTTCAGTATGTAAGTTTGCAGACATGGGCTATTTTAAACGTTTTATACCTGAGTGACTACAGAGTTGAGAAAAGGCTTTACCCTCCCCCTATGTGTTATACTCCGCCCTGTGCTTGGAATGTACAAAATGAAATTACAGTTAGACATTACCTTCCCCCAACACAACACATCCTGTTGTGTTGAAGAAGTGCCTATTGGAACAAGAAAACAAGTCATGTGATCAAGTCACTAGTCAAGTCATCTTAATAATGCAGAAACTCATCTGCGTCTCCTCCTCCCCACAGAAACTAACAGGTGGTTTTGACTTTGCTTACGGAGGACAGTAAGTGGTTCAGGTGAAAGTTGTTCTACTGCCCTGGGCAAGGAAAGAAATAAATAACAACTGTCTGTGGTGGAAGCCAGGGTGAGTCACGGTGTGAGGCTGGCTCCTCCAGGCACCTGATGCCTTGTCTCATGATTCCCTTCCTTCCGTGTGCTGCCTTCATTGCTTTCGGGTTCAAGCTTGATTCACAGTGGTCAGGTTCATACACACTCACTCGGTTGTCACAGTCTCTTCTCTTTGCAAAGTTGATTGCGTGCTTTGTAATGTCCACAAACGGGACACGCTGCGATCTTACAATATAAAGCACCCGGCGCTTTGGAAACCGAAGGTGGCACTGTTAATGCTATTATCTTGACTCCCTAAGTGCCAGGGTATTTTTATGCATTTGACTCAACAAAATAATTCTGAAAATCTTGCTTCATGTTCACTATTAAGTTCACTGTGAATTAAGGCTTTTGAATTTAAGATGAAATGTGTTCCCAACTTAAAAATAAAATGCCTGAGCACATTAGACACTGAAATACAGCTGGACAAGAATGGGGTGTGGTGAAGTGAGCCAGCTCCTCTTCTAGAGTTTGTTCTCACTCTTCCCCATGCCCTTCCCTGTCTTGACCTGTCTTCTTTTCCTGACTTTCTTGGTGATTTATTGCTGTGATCATCATCACCATCAATGCTGACAACCTTAAACACCTTTGCAGTAAACAGCAGAGCAAAGATGGAGAAACGGGACACACAATAAATTGTACCCGAGAACTTCTTCAATTTCTCTCTTCAAAGACTTAGTTTTTGTCATACACGTCTTTCACTTGTTTGGGAAGAATCACCCCAAGGTACTTCATGTTTTGGTGGCTATTGTGATGGGTGTTGCTTCCCTGATTTCTTCTGCAGTTCGTTTGATTTTTTTTTTTTGAGTTGATCTTGTAGCCAGCTACTTTCCTGAAGCTGTTTATCAGCTGTAGAAGTTTCTTGGTAGAATTTTGGGGGTCACTTATATATACTATCATATCATCTGCAAATAAGGATACTTTGACTTCTTCCTTCCCAGTTTGTATCCCCTTGATCTCCTTCCGTTGACGTATTGCTCTAGCTAGAATTTCAAGTACTAAATTGAACAGATATGGAGAGAGTGGACAAGCTTGTCTTGTTCATGATTTTAGTAGAATTGCTTGGTGTTTCTCTCCATTTAATTTGATGCTGGCTGTGGGCTTGCTGTAGATTGCCTTTATAATGTTTAGGTATGTCCCTTGTATCCCTAATCACTCCACAATTTTTATCATGAAGGGGTTTTGGATTTTGTCAAAAGCTTTCTGGCATCTTGTGAGATGACCATGTTTTTTTTTTCTTTCAGTTTGCTTATGTGGTGGATTACATTGACTCACTTGGTCTGTTGAACCATCCTTGCATCTCTGGGATGAAGCCTACTTGATCATGGTGGATACTTTTTTTTTTTTGATGTTTTCAAGGGTGATTGGGAGACCAAGGGCATTGGAATGCCCTATAAGGGAGACTCAATCAAGAACCTCTAGCAATTGGGGATGGAAATCCTGAACAGGCCATGTCCTGTAACCAGGCAAGACTTCCATTGATAAGACTGGGACACCATCCCAACCACAAAACCTTTGAACAAAACCTCGATACAGGGGCTGCTGGGACAATGAAAGGGCAGAACCTCATGCCAAGGGAGAGAACTCATGCCGGCTACTGCAGGGTAGGACAGGAACTAGAGACTAGATAGCCTGGAGATACTTTCTAACGCTATCCTGCTATGCTCAGAGATCAGTACCTAGCCCATTCTTCTTCAGAGAGGCTTTTTCTGGCAACTGATGGGAGTAGATGCAGAGACCCAGTGCCCAACATCTTTCAGAGCTTGGGGAACCTCACGGAAGAGAGGGAGGAGGCACTGCAGGAACCAGAGGGGTTGAGGACACCAGGAGAACAAGTCCCACTGAGTCAATGGACCAACACTCTTAGTGGCTCACAGAGCTTGAAGCAGCAGATTTGGAACCTGCAGCGTCCCCTAGATATGGCTTGTGGTGGTGTGGTTGTCTGGCTTGGTGTTCTTGTGGACACCAAACTCCTATAGACTGGAATGGGTGTGGGTGGGGCTCTAACACTTTTGCCTGTCCTTGGTTTGCTTTTCCTCCTGCTGGGCTGCCTAATACACCTTTGATATGCCTGCCTCTTTCCAACTTGCCATGTCCTGTTTGAGCAGTAACCCTAAGAGGACTGCTCTTATCTGGGGAGAGGTGGGGATAGATCTGGGGGAGATGTGAGATAGGGGAGCTGGGAGGAGTGGAGGAAGGGAATGGGGGCCTTGGATATATTATACAGAGAAGAAAAATTTTTAAATAATTATTAAAAAAGCACTGAAATGAGAAAAAAATCACTTGTCATGTATGAAAATGTAGCTCATCAACCTAGCTTACCTCCCAGAATGTTTTTCTTAAATTTCAAATTATTTGGATTTTCATTATGGTATCAGATGGTAGTTAGTGTGGCTGAAGCTTGTAAGAAAAATAAATCCATGTTTTTGTGTGTGTTAATTTTGACTACATACTATTTAAGGTCTGATATTTAGGGAAAAAAGTACTACTTTTCAAAAAAGAAATTTGGTTTCGTGACCAAAAATATGCTAAAATAAAATCATTCATTTAAAATGCTTTTTAAATAAATTTCATGCTGTTAAATTCAATAATAAAAAGATAGTTCATTCTAAAATAAATAAATACGTAAATAAATAGAGTGTGGATACTAATTAAGGAGGGAGCCATGTGGGGCACACCGCCATGGTCTTATCAATGCAGATCTACGTAGATATGTCCACTTTTAACCTTAGCATTACAGCCTAGATTATCCATTTGCCTCACTGGGCTCAGCATTTCTCTCTTCCTTCCCTTCCTTTCTCTGGTTAAGTCTTATCCTCATCCCTTTAGCTTGATGGGAAACACTGGATGCTCAATGATCTCCTTGAGACATGGGCAGAAATCGTGTTAGTTTAGCAGCCTGTGCCCCAAAGCCGTTCAGGCAAGCCACCTCAACTGTCCACCATGCAGGAAAACTCTCCATTTCCAAAGCTGATTTACTCAGAAGACAGAGAACAGAAAGATTCTAAATGACTTTTCCACCCTTTTCAAGGGTCTACAAGTCACATATAATTGAAGTATTTGCAGTCTGGAGTTAAGACGTATTTAAAGTTCATAAAGTCCTAAAAGTCAAGATCCTAACTGTGGGCTTTGTGGAATAAATATCAATTTATTGGCCTTGAAGACCTGCCCACCATCAAATTAATGAATGACAGAACTATGAGAGAGGTTTATCAATATTTGTTTTCTGCAAAGGAAACGTCCGTCCACTCAATTAGCGAGGTGACCGTAAACGAAAGTGGGGCTGCTAATGCATTGGCTGGAGTTATCCCCACAACACGGGTTTTGTTTAAATCAAATAGTGCGGCTGTAATCAGTTTCCGTCAGTTTGGAATGCTTGTGTTAGGATCAATCAAAAGCATTTTGGTGGTGTTTCAGGGAAGAGAATCCTGCTGAACAGCGAGCAAGTTACTTCCTCTGCATCAGGACCCCCACCCCATAGCCACACAATGTCAGACCCCGCAGGTCTCAGAAACTTACATTTCCAATTAGGAAATCAATAACAGCAGAGTGTAAGTAGATAAGGAGGCCTGGTAGTGAAGCTCACCTTCTTTAATCCACTTAGAAGCTCTGTGTGACCTAAGAAAGCGGCAGTGATTTATTTGATTTGAAATTTTCTAAAATTGCCTCCTTCGCTAAAGCCACCTCTCAGATCGAATCAGCAGAAATGCGTAAAAACCACAATCAATAGCAATAGTCAGAACAAAGTCACCTGTGAGGGTTTCACACCATTTGAGTCCTCTACCGTGTAACCTAGTTTCAATATATCGTATGCCTTCACATGTGTAAAGTGCCTAGTAGGCAAATTCATAGAGACAGTAAAATAAAATGGACCCCCGCACTTGGGAGCCAGAGGCAGGTGGATCTCTGTGAGTTCAAGGCCAGCTTAGTCTACATAGTAAGTTCCAGGCCAGCCATGGCTAGGTAGTGAGACCCTATCTCAAAAAAGAAAGCAAAATGGAGTTTGTTGTCAGAAGGCAGAGAGAATCACCGTGTCACAGGTTCAGTTGAGATGGTGGAAGGTTCTGGAGACTGTTGACAGTAACAGTTGCACAAACAGCGGGAATGTAAGGAGGTCCCTAAACTTCATTCTCAAAGATGGACTTAGTGATAAATTCTGCTGTATTTTACTATGTTGAAAAATGAAAGTATGTTGGCTAATCTGTTCTGAAAGCAATAATACATAATGTATGTAAAAGAAAGCTGGGTCACATATTGTTAAGCCAAAGATGGTACTTAGATTGGAAAGTGTGCCACTTTGTAGAGTCAGGCTTATTTGCAGTTATTTTTCCTAAGCCAAACTACATCCAGCGTCATTAAAGATATTTTCACAATTATGACATTTCAGGAAGGCTCTAGCCAGACAATCATTAACAGTGTACAACATTCAATCTCTCTCTTTTATGGGCTATAAAAAACCTGAAAGCCATTGTAAAATCCAGTGAAATCTTCATTTGGTCCTCTATTCAGGGAGAGCTTAGAGTGGGGGTTGACATTTTACAGGGACCATGTTGCTTAACAGCTTCGATAAGCCAATGACTTTCAGGATCTGAAATGAAAATGGCAGAATTATGGATATGAAGACCCATGATCTTTTGTTAGCATATATTTTGTACACATAGCATTGGGTTTATCATAACATCTTCATACATATACATAAGTATGTATATAATTTCTCTTAGAAAAGAAATCACACTCAATGATGTCAAGGCCCAATCCTAGTCACCTAACACCCTGGAAAGACCAACTTTAGGGGCTCAGGTCTCAGTTGGTCTCTGGTTTAAAGGGTAAATTAAATCATTCCTAAAGGTGGAGTCAGAGGGAAACATAAAAATGGCTTTTACTTTTTTCTATACCATAAGCATTTGTGGCAAGGTAGGTATGTGCGCCCATGTCCAGGAATCCCTCCTCCTGAGAGACAAGAAGTCTCTCATAACTGGCAAGGAAAGTGGTCTCCCACATCAGTCCAGCCTTGGATATAGTTTGCTATTGACATCTGTTCCTTCCCTGCAAAACAGTGAAATACTCTATGTGTTGACAACATGGGCTTTTTTCCCCTTGGTTCCTCAGCAAAGGGTGGAGCCTCATGAGCCCCTCCTCCATGTATAATGAAATAATAACAGGTCCAATCTTGTGTAGGTTTTATGCAGTGAGCCCATGAGTGCAATCCTTATGTACCTTCCAGGAGATACTGTTCATGCTGCTGGGGAAGGGGAGTCATTTTCTCCAGTGGTACAGCCACTGAGAAGTAGCCCGTATCCCAATAAATGGCTCCCAACTCACACTCAGGCAAGCAACTGCAGTTAGACTTGGTGTGTCGAAAAAGGGTGGGCATGAAAGCCCAATGCAGAAGGGAAGAAGGAGTGGTGTTCAGAACTCAGTGAATCCATGTGTGAAATGGTCAGAGAATAACTAAAAAGGAATAAGGCAAAATTCTGCATTTCATGAAATTTCATGAAAATTATATTTAAATCTGGACTTCTGAACCAGAAGTCTAGATGTCAAAACTTCACTGCTCTGGCATCCATAGACCTTTGTGCTGTCTGTGCCCAGTCTCTGCCTTCATCAGGGGTCTCCCCAACCTCCCCAGAACCTGTATTGGGTACCTCCTGTCTTTGCAGGAGCCTTTTTTAATTGGACTTTGGCTTTGGAACAGCATGCTTGGCCGACAACTTCCTGAGTCTTTGTGCTCATCATTCACCTTTGCTTTTATTAGTATTACTATTTTATTATTATTCCTTTAATATTCCTTTCAGCCTTTCTTGGGGACAAGGCAGCAACAGGCAGGATACAGGTGCTAAACATGAGGATGGGATTCAGTGGGGTTGCTCTCAGTTCTTCCAAGATTCAGAGTTTTATTTTTAGAACTGGAACTTCTTGCTTTTTAATTTTTTCCATACAATATACCTTGATCATTTTATTTCCCCTCCCCCAACTCCTCCTAGATCCTTCCTACCAACTCATCGAAAGAAAGCATGTTATCGCTTTCTTTCTCCAAAAAAAGTAAAAGCAAACAAACAAATAAACAAAACCAATAAAACAAAAAATACCAAAACAAAACAAAGAAAAGCGTCTACATCAGGATTCTTTATATTGTATATTTGGTTGATTTTCATATTGGATACTTTTAATGCTCTCTTGGTACTAATAAAATAAAAATACAATATGTTAGTATAGACATAAATGCCACTGAATTTGTCGAGACAGGTTTCTCTGTTGTAACTCTGGCTGACCTGGAACTGACTCTGTAGACCAGGCTGGCCTCGAACTCACAGAGATCCGCCTGCCTCTGCCTCCCGAGTGCTGGGATTAAAGTAAAATGTTGTCTTAATTGTTACATGTAGAGTATTACATCTATCAGCTATAGAAACATATATCTCTATGTTCAAAAAATATTTCAAAACTCAGCCACATAAAAAGCCATAAAATAAATCTTAATGTTCTCTGGATTTTCTTTAACAGAGTTCAGGAGGAATATCTACAAAAGAGGGATCTAGAAAACCAAAATTTTTCATTGATTTCAGATATTTGAGAATTAATAAATGTATACATAAACAATTTATAGATCAAAGGGAAAACAAAATTTAAATTTAAAATATATGAGGTAAAGGAGATTGAAACATACAGTCTACCCCTCCGCATTGCTCTGGATCAGCCCTGTTTTCTCTCCTCTGCAGGAGAGCTGAGATTAAGGCAGAATGTCGCTTGATCAACCTCAGCTGGGAATGTTCCCACTAAGTAATAAAAATATTTTACCATGTTGTGCATTCCACAAATGAACACCAAAGCAGGGCAAGTATTAATTTTGAGGACACAAACAAATTTTGATTTCCTTATAAATATGGAGATTACAAGTAGTAAGGACAAATACAAACCGTATTAGGTTCTTAAAATGAATGAGTCTAGTATCCATTTCTAGAAGCTGGAGGAATAACAGCACATTAAACCCAAAGAACGTATCATGAAGGTGACAAAGAAAAAAACACACAAGAAAAACAACCACACAATACAGAACGATAACCAACAACTGATTCACTGGAAGATTAAAATGGTTGATAGCCCCTTACTAAGGTTGACTAAAGGAGAGAAAGCTCAAAAGAACAATATCAAAAATATAAAAGGAAGTATCACTACAGATATCCTAGGCATTAAAATCATATCATCAGAATATATTATAATCAAATTTATGCCAACAAATTGATAAACTCCAACTCAAAACTGTCAAGTGAAACTAAAACCAGGAAAAAAATCACAGTTCAAGAAAACTAAATTTGGAAAGAAAACCTCCTGATACAGATCAGAAGAGGCTAACAAATTGCATCTCTCTCCAGAAAACTCTGAATTCTAAATAAAATAGAAAATAACTAACCAAATCATTTGGAGGTGACTAAGAGCCAGGAGATCTGGGAACAAAAACTCACAGGGTGTTATCCATATAGGGAAGTTTCACATTTTTTTTCAATTGCTTTGTAGCAAGGACAGCTACTGGCAAGGTGGTGATGACATAAACTAAAGCCATAATAGAAAAATCTGCATGTCTCTGGAGAGAGAACTAAGCATGAAGGATCCTGGGAGCAACCAAGACAGGAGGGAAGTCTGTAAAAAGGGGCTCTAGAGAAGCAGAAGCCAGCTGATATATCAGTTCTGGCTAAGCCTCTGCCCAGCCCCTCAATGTGCAAGCTAGCTTAAAAGACCTGAACTACCCACAGCCATATGAAAGAATTTGCCAAGTCAAGTTAAATTATTTTCTATTAATTTATTGTTTAGAATAAAATCAACATTTATGAACAACATGATAGAACTCCCCAGACAGCAAAACTGGACTCTATATAAGAGTCACAAAATCCAGACAGGTTTATTTTTCTTCTGCAAAAGAAGACTGCGACACACTGTCTTAGTTGCTTTTCTATTGCTGTGAAGAAATACCATGACCAAGGCAACTTAGAGAAGAGTGGGGTCTCAACTTTCAGAAGGGTTAGAGTCCATGGCCATCATGGTAGCAAACATGGCAGCAGGCAGGCGTGATGTTGGAACAGTAGCTGAGAGCCCCTATCTCATCCATAAACATGAGGCGGGGGTGGAGGGTGGGGACTCAAAGCCTACCCCTAGCGACACACCTCCTCCAACAGGGCCATACCTCCTATCCTTTTCAAACCATCCACCAACTGGGAACCAAGTTTAAATATATGAGCCTACAGGGACATTAGAAAAGACAAGAAAGGCTCTGAAATGAACCAGGAACGAACACCATCAATACTCAATGCTCATATGTCCAATTGTGTGATTTTTCTATTGTGTTTCTCCATGGGGCAACAAACAATGTACTTTTATAAAATGACCATGTATAAAATTAAAGAGCAGATAAATTAGATTCTAAAATGAAACATATAAAATTTAATATTCAGTATATAAAGACTTCTTAGAAAGGTAAAGTGACTCGTAGACAGGCAAAAGCCCGTGAGGCCTCAGTGCTGCACAAAGACTTACAGACCACTAAGGAATGTCGAGAGCAGGAGAAGTGGTCTTCCACAAGGAAGAGCACACCAACCAGTTATTCATAACAAATGGTCAGCCCCCTGAAAACATATGCATGAGTAGCATTATTAGAGACTGACCAGGTTATATTTAGGAATACGTATGTTTGTATGCACATACACACACACACACATACACACACACACACACACACATATGTATATATATATATATATATATATATAGTATAATAATGTATTGTATAATAATGAATATTGTTATTTCATCCATTCATATATACATATGAATGGATGAAATAACAACATTCATATATATGAATGTAATAATATTAATTAATGAAAATTAATTTGTGAATAAATGAATGAATAAAGATGCCATGAATTTGACATAGATCAAGGAAAGGTTTATGGAAGGGTTTAGGGAGAGAAAAAAGAAAGTAGAAATGATGTAAATAAATTATAATCTCAAAGATAAATGGAAAAGAGGTAAATTGAAACAAAAATTAGATACTATTTTTTAAACTATCAAAATGAGGAAGATACGTTTCTGAGGATTCTGTAGTAAACTGGATATTTACTCTGCTGGCAGCACAGGGCTGGTAATTAGTTTGCTTCTTCTAAAAAGAAGTCTTCAGAATATATCAAGACCACTAGAACACACGTAACTTTAAAACAGAGTATTCCTTCTCATCATGCAGAGTTTACCACACAGAAATAGTGCCAGCTACGGACCATGAATACAAAAATGTGCATCAGAATGAAAAATGAGAAACAATCTAAGTGCCCTCAATAGCAGACCGATTAAACATATTATGTTATCTCTGGTTGATGGAATAGTCTTAAAACGTGATCTAGAAGAACATGTAAACACCATGAGAAGCTGCACACAATATGATATTAAATCAATCATAAGCTTTTTTACTTTAATTGTGGGCAGTAGTATACAAGTTGGTAGACTGAATTGGCTGGGAGCAGAATTGAGAGCTTGTGTGTATTGACCTGTCACTCGCATTGAGAAGCATCAAAAACCCACCTACTCCAGGAAAAGAATGTGGCACATCTGCCAGGTAAAACAAAGTACAAAGCCCTAGGGCTGCTCTCAGCTCAAGCCTGTTCCTGAATACCAACAACCTCCAGCTCCCAAGCTCCAGTTGTAGCCTTTCTGATAGAACACCTGCTCACAGCAGCACAGCTCCAGGGACGGAGCTCTCAAGGGCAGCGAGAATATGAACAAAAGACACACAGAGCCACATCGAAAAGCTGGGATCAGGTGACTCTGATAGGGAAACTGCGGTAGCCCAAAGCTCGGGACGTTTATTATACACAGTTGAAAAGAAAGGTGGGAATATTGCATGTGGCTGAACAAGGAGACAGGTTTATCTAACCTCTATAGGAAGAGACTCTACAGGGAACAGTCTTCAGGGTGTACATATCTTTCAGTGGAGTAGAGGGAGATAGTTATGGTGGATGTTTTCTGCACAGACAATCAACATACAGACATGGACCAAAGAAAAGTTTTTCCATCCCTCTGTGCCTCGCTGCTAGGAAATGCTATGACATGGGTCTGAGGCTTTTTGGTCCTTGATGTGACTGTGCCCAAGTCAACAACACATTCACCCAGGACATGATAACTCAGGACTTTCTCGGCTCCCCATAATACCCCTTGATAACAGAAGAAGAGAAAGAAGGAACAGAAGGAAGGAGAGAGGAAAGAAAAGGGAAGGCAAGGGATTAAAGAACTGATGGAGAGAGGGAAGGAAGGAAAGGGAGAAAAGGAAATGTTTGAAGACTCCTTTTTGAGTGTTCAAATTATAAACGTGTTTGTTTCCCTTTTGAAAATATTTACTGCATAATCTTAAATGGTCTCTTCACTGTTTCATTTCTGTATCCATGCTCAGTCTTTCATAGGAACCCATGCCTGTAAGGAGTAAATATGGAGAGCCCCCAGAACTGCACAACTCTTAGACCTAATCAGGTTCTCTGGCCCCAACAGTGTTTAACTACCTCAGCCTGTTTATATGATTCTGGTAGATTCCCAGTGTCCTGGAGTTCTGTCCTGTCTCTGATCCTCCTCAGGGCAGCTCTTGGATGGACAGAGATTGTGGCTTAATTGACCAGAAATGACAGAAAGTCTACCAGGGCGTCTGAGTTTAAGTGGCTCTGGAAAGAGGTAAAATGCTCACATTTGCCTCATTGTCTTGATACTGTAGCTTCTTAAATAAAACCACACATTTTTGTTGATCTCTGGGCCCTTCAGGATCCCATCAAACCAGCACCCATTGGGTTGGATGCTGGGCCAGGGTCTGCATCAAGGTTCTAAACCTTTGTCAGAATAGAAGAGAATTTGCCTACTTTGTCTAGACTTCTGTACCCTCAGACTTGAGTTAATAACTGAAGACTTAAATTATTTTGAAGTCTCTACCAGCTTTGGTGGGGATGACGGCCAGTTCCAAGATCCTCAGAGTACAGACTCTGTCTTCTCCACAGCCCATCACCTCCTATTCTATTTCCTCCCTTGCAGAACTATCAGCATTCTCCTCGAAGCTTACTCTATTGCTGTGGCCAGTGGCTTGCCGAATGTAAGACTGGGTAGCTCAGGCTGTCTCTGCGCGAATACCAGTCACATTGTGCCTTGAATTCAACTTGATAGAGTTCTCATAGGTTTGGGACAAAGCTCCAGCTACCTGAAAAATATCCTCTCTTGCCCTTTGATCACTCGCCTGTGGATCTGCTTCCTTCAATGGATTGGGGACAAAAATTAAAGTATCCCTGGGTTATCTGACCAAATTGTTCATACTGCCATCCTAATATAGGGTACGTGTTCACTGATGATTTGCTCTCTGTTCCCACATCCATGAGCACTGGGGAGATGTGGATAGGGTGGGATGCAGCTGGCTCAGCTGACCGAGTGCTCAGAACAGGCCCATCCATTTGCACTAATCCCCTGCAGTAGCTGGATGACCGAGGGAAGTCACCTCCTCACCTCTCTTGGCCATTCTTCACTTGTAAAATGAGGTCAGTGAACTAAGTGAGCCCTACCGCCATGTGGATTGAGAAACCTGTCCTCCTTGCTTTCCTAAATATAAGCCCAGCTGGAGGTTGGCCCCAGGGAGCTGTTAAGGAACAGAGCAGGTGTGGAGGCTGGGAGGAGAGATGGGATTTCACAGAGAGCCAAGGTGTCACCAGGAACAGTGTCAGCGCTGCATTTGGACAGCTTCACTCCAGGGCTGTTTGGGGTCAGGTTTCTCAGTCCCAGAGGGGCTTCGGAGCAAATAGAAGAGTACAGAGGGAGGACCGCACACTGCCCTGCGGGCCACATTTGAGAAGGAAGGCTTCTTGGGTCCTGCTGCCACTGAAAACCAACCTGAAACAGGTAGATTTCACCGTGGACCCTGTCGGGTGGGAGTGGCACACATCCGTTACTAATTACCAGCTGTCACCTTCTGAGCCACCGTATAAAAACTGGCCGCATATTCCTTGTGACTCTCCTTCACCCTCTGTGGAGCTTGAGAAGTGCCCTGCACTTCCCCCATGCCCTTGGCCGACTCTGCCTCCTCTTCATCCTGGCAGCACACTGCCTCGTTTCAACATCCGATCAGCATAGCCAAGACGGATGGAAGGGCTCTAGGGCACAGCCAACTCATTACCAGCAGGCTTTGCTTGCTCACCAACTATGGAAAGCAGTCCAGGGGCAACACAAAGGATCCTGAGAGCAATTGCTAGTCTCCATTGGACCCCAGCCTCTGATTCCATGGGCCTGAAACCTGCTTGCTTGGTGGAGCCAGAACCATCTTTCTGACCAGGAGCCAAATGACTCATTACCTTTGTCAGCAGCTATCAGCTTGGAGATGGGGACAATGAACTCAGGAAAAGTCTCAGGAAATCTTGGCCCTTGTTCCCAGAACGGGATGTGGCTTGTACATGCAGTTTCAACTGTTAGACACAGGCTTTGCCAGGGAGGAAAATATTCATATGCTGCCTTTCAATTCAAATCCTCGGAAATTTGTGAGTTTCAGTGTCCTTGCACCTGAAGACCTCCCCCTCTCTGCTTTTTTTTTTTTTTTTGGGATACGAGCCAGAGAAGGCATGAGAAGATGCTGTGTGCAAGCATGGAACTCTCCCCTCCATCCCTAATCTGTGCTTTCTAAAAAGCACAATCCTCAAAGGGTATCCTTGTTTATGGAAACACATTCCAAATCCTTAAGAATTAGGATTGGTGCCTTAGACTGAATTTACATAATTAAAAAAAAACTATACAGGATGTACTCCACTAAGTTCCACTTCTTCTGGTATTCGTAGCTGTTGATAGCCACACTCTGCTAGATAACTATGTCTGTAATGTGAAGTTCTTGTCTTCAGAGACCATTTTACAAAAGCATTTTGGGGCCTGGCAGCTGGAAGGCTGACCGAGGAAGTTCTCTATGCTTCCGGCCTAAGCACTGCCGTGAAATCACCTCGCCCTTGGGGGCACCGATGGATCCCTTAGCACCTGAACTGTTTTGCAATCGACTCTCATCCCGGGTTGTGAGTTTTGAAACATTTATTCCATAGCCTCTGCAGTAATCACTTACGGAACAGCCAAGTCATTGAGACATCTGCACGCTTGCTAACGGCGCCTCTGTGTCCTGTCTCCCAAGACTTTCTGTTTAAGAGACCTCTGAATTCATTCCTGTGGTTCGGTGAGCCTCCTGTAAAGCATACTTTGGATCTCACTTTGGTTAGGATGACAACAATCCTTCTGCAGTGGCCTGGGATTGGATGACCCATGAAGACATCCACCTGTTCCTTGAGACCTAGGGTAGAAGATAATCATACCACCCTTTGGCTCACTCATTTTTGAAGAGCCCGCTATAAAAAAGAGCCAAATTCAGCCCATCTATGGTTGGCTGAGCTCTGAGCATGCTCCATTTACCTGCTGGGACCCATGTCCTCTGATCTGGTAAGAGCTAATCACATGAAGGTAACCAGCAACTGTCAACATCAGAGGCTGACCCCTCCCTTTGCTGCTGTCATTTTCCTGTGTAAAATGGGCAGGTGGTAGGTCATGGACATGCCTAAGCCTCAACTCTCATCTGAAAAATGGGGACACTCTAATTCTATGATCCCATACAGGTGTTATGATTAAGTGGATTAGAGTAGCAGTTCTCAACCTGTGGGTCACAACCCTTTTGAGGGTCAAATGACCCTTTCACAGGGATCACCTAAGACCATCTGTATATCAGATCTTTACATTACAATTCATGACAGTAGGAAAAATTACAGTTACGAGGTAGCAACGAAAATAATTTTATGGTTAGGGGTCACCACAATGTGAGGAGCTGTATTAAAGGGTCACCACATTCAGAAAGTTGAGAACCACTGGGCTGGAGCATATAAAGTCCCAGTGTGTTTTATCATGTGCCCAGTTTTATTAGATATCCCTGGATTATTACAGTGACTGACGATATGCTTCAAGTCATCCTCACTTGGAAATAAGGACATGTGTCTCCATACTGTGTTCCCTGAACACCTAACACAAAATTTTGCACTTAAAAAGCATACCATATTTAAAAATAAAAATCAATCCACAAATGTCAAACACTGCAGATGTTCTGGATAGGAGCCAATGTGTCCACCACAGGAATGGATGCCTTGGATAGTTGTGTGACTTGTGCCTGGTGGTCAAGGCTTATTTCTAAACTGCCAAGCCTCTTCCACTGCATGTAGTGTGGCAGAGAAGCCGCTTTCCCTCCTTCTGCTGCAGCCAAATGAGAGCAAGGCTCAGTGCATTTGGGCCCTCGCCTGCCTAGACTCAGCAGACATGAACAAGCTCCGCCTGTACAGATGGGCCTGGCAGGGACAATTCACCTTTTCCTTTGGGGTAATTATGCAAAGTGACTTACACATGGACACAGGACTCCTCTGCCAAGTGGACGCACTTCAGCAGGAACCATGGACTGGAGCACAGAGAGTACTAATCCAGCCAGGCTCTGTCCTCAAACCAGTTTGCACACACTGTCCAGCAAGCCAGGAAGAGAGGCCATGCACGCTTCTTCTCCATGGTCTCCACACTCTAACCCAAGCAGACTCCTAGCCCACTGTACTCTGGTGCATGGTCTGCATGAGATTCTGGGCGAGGCTGTGCCAGGGCAACAGTAACAGGTAATGGTATAGAGGAGGCCTTCCCAGTTGCCTCCAGTAGGAGGCTGGGTCCAAAAGTAAAGACAAAGCACTATCTTGACCTCCCCTCAATTTTCAAGGTAGTTACCTAATCCATGACTTCCTAAGAAGTGACTGTCCAGTTCAGCTACCCATTCCAAAGTCACTTCCCTCCCCTACTCATCCGGAAGTAAGGTGGGGTGTGGGGCTGGCCTACAGCTGAGAAGGGGTTGAGGCATGCTTTGAACCCCAGATTTCTTACTTTAAGAGTGGAAGGCAATTCAGCTGTTCCCCTTTTCTTACTCTGACAGACCCCAGCTAGCGAAGTTCCCTGGATGGAGACATGCCTTGGGTCAGGTAGTCCCTATAAGATCCTGCCTCTCCGAGACATGAGGCCTGGTTACTGTTTATCTAATCACTGCAGCTAGAGGACCTTGGACTGGATTTTCCCCTTCCTCCAAATGGCCTTACAAGGGCCCTTCCCCTCTCAGATCTTGAAAAACTCCACATAGGCAAAGAGGTTGCCTTAAGATTTTGGTCCCAGCCAATAACATGCCACCACAGAGGTCATTCTCCACTCCTTCTCCTATGACATATATATAAAACCCTGCTGCCTCATTAAAATGAGTTGTTCTCTGAAAATGCCTCCAGAGAGTTTGCATTCAGGCCTCTGCCTGAGGTCTTTCCTGATCCCAGGGGCTCCCAATTATGCTTCCTCCCCAAGCAACCAGTCAGGTTGTCCCAGAGAAGGAAAATGGAAACAGGATGGGTAGTAGGAAGAGAACGAAAGAAAAGCACTTACCCCAAGGCAAGGACTCACAGCTCTAATCATTACCTTCCTCTCTTTGGGAATTGTTGTGAAATGACTAACAGTGATGATGGAGAGAAGAATCTACCCATTCCTTGTTCACATCCCATCAAATATGCAAAGTCTGTATAGCCATCTGCATCCCTTACAATCAAACAGGTTCAGGTACGGTGACTGTATGATTCACTTTTCTGACACTGTGATAGAAAACCATGACCAAGGTAAATTATAAAAGAAAGAGTTTATGTGGGCTTAGGGTTGCAGAGGGGTAAAATCCATCCTGGCAGAAATCATGGCATGGCCGCAGGCGTGGTGAACAGGAAACTGAGAGCTCACATCTCAAGCACAAGCACCAGAGAGTGAAAACAGGGAGTAGTATGAGTTTTTAAGCTCCCAAAGCCCACCCCCAATGACAACTTCCTCCAGCAAGGCCACACCTCCTAAGCCCCGCTCCCCACCAACACCACCTGGAGAGCAAATATTCATACCCACCAGCCTGAGAGGACATTCTCATTCAAGCTACCACAGTCCCCCTCTTCATAGTCTCATTCAGCCTACTGAAATATAAATCGCCAGGTTCTCACTTAGCTCATCTAGCAGAAAAACTAATATTTCATATTATTTTAAAATTAGAGAGAGAGAAATGTATACGATTCCTTTCAATGTGATTTCTTTATAAAAGTACAAACGTCCTTGTATGCAGAGCTGCAGATATCAAGAAGCTTTGCATTTGATTAGTAAGTAATGGTCTTTGAAAGACATTAACAGAGCTATTCTTTAGACAGAGGAAAAACCATAGCAATTTACCTTCTACTAAATCGTTTATATGTTGTAGGATCTCTATATATTTTGACCTCTAATGATACTAGAAACAGAGACTAAATGTGAAGAAAATTCCACACTTAAATGAATCATTAAAGAAATGGCTGTTATCAATGACACTGTCAAGATAAAATCTAATCAAATATCAGCTTTACCCAAGTGGCCCTGCTTGTCCTAGGGAGACAATGACATGGCCAGGTTGTTGCCATAATGTTCCCTCGGGCGATGCTGGTCAAATCGTCCTGGGGGGGGGGGGTGCACACAAAGACTGGCATTAGGGGTGTGGCAGGCTCTCACTAAGAAGTATCTTAGACTTATCCTCCTAGTCATAAGTTGTATTTTAATCCCTTTCATGTGATAGTCCGAGGAAGTGGGGCCTTTGGGAGATGATTAGATTATGGGGTCCTCACCAACTGGATCTCGTGACCTTATAAAATGAGATTTCATAGCCCTTGGCCTTTTCACGACGCAGCAGAAGCAGTCATCTATAAACCATCACCACCGACTGTATTTGCTGGCCTCATCACTGAGGACCCCCAGTCTCTAGAACTGTCAGAAATCCATTTCTGTTATGTGGAGTGACTCCGCTGCAGTACTTCAGTTACAGCAACGCAAACCAATGAGGACATAGACTAAGCCAAAGACCTAATCCTGATCAACTCAAGGACAAAGCTTGGTCAGCTAGGCAAGCAAAGGAGAAGGCACAGGGGGGAAAAGCTGTCGATAATACAGTACTATTCTCATTTCAATAATATAGTGTTGCCTTATAAGTAAAATCAGCATGCTCTAGTCTTGAATAGTTCTGTGTGCCAGAGACCTCTCATAGGGCTTATCTGTTGTGGGAGATTTTAGTTATGGATAAGGTTCCAGTAAGGTGTCCTTGAAGCACGTAAAGGATTCACTTCCCACCAGTAAGCAAAGGAGTGGCTATCCAGTTCTCCATGAATAGGACATTCCTTAGCCTTAAGGCAGATGAAGGTTAGGCTCCATTTATTTGTATATTGGAGGGCTGGGTGGAAACAGAGAGGATTTGGAATAAAAAAGATCTAGGACAAGAAGACAGGAGAGACAGCAGAGAACAAGGAAGTAGAAGCTAGCGAGCAGGAGGAGAACCAAGAGGAGAACATGAGGTGAGGAAGCCTTGGAGTGAGCTCTCTGCCTAGCTGCCCAGGTATAGAATTCCCTGAGATTTGACATAGTTAGTGATTAATAAAAAGCATTGGAAAATTCAACGCTGGACTCTCACTAAGCACCCAAAAGTTAATTTAACACTTATCTCTGTTTCTTAAATGATCCCTTTAAGGACATTAAAAGATGCTATAATATTTTGTGTTTTAAAATACATTATTGATGCTCTGAGAGGTTAGTCACAGACCCAAGACCACATAGCCAAAAGTTGCAGAGATGGAAATTAAATTTTGTCTGACCATCCAATAGGTCAAACCAGCAGAAATGGGTAGCAGGATGGTGTGGTGGGGGCCAGCCAATCATCTGGAAGTTTTCAACCATCATTGCTCCTCTCTGTTTTGTTTTTTTGTTTGTTTGTTTGTTTGTTTGTTCATTGTTTTTTGGGGTTTTCCCCCCTTTTCCCTTGGCCTTTAGAGCCTGAACCCTCAAAAAGCCTTATCAACAGAGAGATTCTCAGGTCCCAGGGAAAATGCTCTTAGTTTACTTTTCTCACATTGTGATGTAACATTGTGACCAAAAGCAACTTAGAAAGGAAAAGGTTTTATTTGTCTCTCACTTCCGGGTCACAGGTCATCACCGAGAGAAGTCAAGGTGGGAATTTAACAAGAGCCCGGAAGCAGGCCTGCTTGCTATTCTGCACAGCAGGAGGACAGCAAGAACCACAGAGGAGGGTGCTTGCTAACAGGCTCTCTGGCTCAGGCCTAGCTGCCTTGGGTGGCACCACCCTCAGTGGGATGTGCCCTCCCATGTCCATCGTCAACCAAGGCAGCCCCCTTACACCGGACAATCTGATCTGTAAAGTTCCTCATTTGGGGTGCCCTCTTCCCAGATGACTCTGCATTCTGTCACAGGGATGATAGAAACCAACCAGAACACAAGTGCTCCTTTCAGATGGCTCAGTGTCTTCCCACCTGACATGAGCAGATAGGAAGACCTCCAAGAAGGCTGTGGGTCGTGTCTAGCACAGGCAGATGCTCCTTAACTTTACTTAGGTACAGGGTTTTGCTTTGAGGACTGGAACTACCCCTCCCCCATCATGATGCAGGGATTCATTGGGAATTCTGACTCGGGGTTTTAGCATCTATTGTCGTACCATGGACAAGGTACTTTTCTTTCTGGGATTCTAATTCTCTATGTAGAAAGTGTGACAAACAGGGCACTAGAAAGAGTTGGGAGAACAAATGAGACCATAATGGAAATGTCTCACATGAGGCAGGTACTCAGTAAGAGCCAGTGTTGTCATTTGAAATATAAATCTCACAAAAAGAGAGACACTGCTTTATCCCTGGGTATATTTCTCCTGACAGTGTTTGCCGTAGAGCAGGCATTCAATATTTGCAATGAATTAATGAGTGGCTGGATGAGACAAATCACTTAGCTGCTAGCTTTAACTCATTCATTGAAATTCAGGGCACCTAGATCTAATGGGCATTTCTCAAAAGAAGACATACAAATGGCCAGCAGGTATATGAAAAAAAAAAAAGATCTACATTGCTAATCAGCAGGGAAACACAAATTAAAATCACAAGGAGCCATCACTTTTCACCTATTAGAAAAGCTGCTATCAAAAAAGATGGGAAATAAATATAAAGGTGAGGAGCTTGAATGTCACCCTGAAGTGGTTTGGCTAGCACATGGGAGACCCTGGCTTCAACCTCCACTGTAAAGCAAGAAAACATAACTGTTGTTTAGGGTGGGAGAAGAAGTATAGCCACTATGGAGGGCAGTAG
Source organism: Cricetomys ansorgei (assembly GCA_026225945.1). NCBI lineage: Eukaryota > Metazoa > Chordata > Mammalia > Rodentia > Nesomyidae > Cricetomys > Cricetomys ansorgei. The sequence continues at coordinate 14,481,302 of JAMJFZ010000239.1, read as the reverse complement.
GACATTTCTCTAAAAATAAAAACGTGCAGTCCTCTCCTGGGCATATATCTAAAACTGCCTAATGGTGCAGCAGCCCTGCCTCTGCTGTTGATGGCTCCCGTGATTATTCACAACAGCCAAGACACGGAACCACATCAGGTCTTCGTTCACTGATAGAGAAAGATGGACAGTGGAACTATACAGTGGAACATCATTTGGCCTTTCAAATAGGAAATTGTCTGCTTTAACAACATAGACAGAAATAGAAGTCACCACTGAGAGGCAAAAACCGTGTGATTTCATGGCCTATCACCTATCAGCTACCCGCCATGCTTAAAAAATAACTGGTACCATTGAAACAGAATGAAACAGAGAGAGAAAGACCGGAGAAGCGCCAGTCAAAAGACACCAAAGTTCCACCTGAAACCAGAAATAAACTGTGTGACATGCTGGGCAACGTGGTGACTGCAGTTACATGGTTGCAAGCTGTTTAAGGTCAGATTTGAAATGGTCTCAGCAACAAAGCCATGTGTGAGGTCACAAATACATAGAGAACGTCAGTTTTGTCATCCCACGGTACATACATGAAAACATGATGCCACATGCTGTGAATACAGTATACTTTTGCCAATGAAAAGTTTAATATGAAATAAAATGAAAGCTTAAGTCATTAAAATAGGTACTAGACAGATTGAATAAATATAAAGACATACGAAAATCCCTTCAGGGCTTCTAAAAGGTTTTTGAAGGTTTTTTTTTTTTCTAACTTAATATGGATATCCCTGACCTCCTGTGTTAGAGTAAGGGTTTTAGCTTCTTTATACCCCTCCTGGTTTGCATTTTTCTGTTTTCTTTCCAAACAGGTGACACCTCGTCTTCACAATGATTCTTTTGCCCCTTCCCATTGCATTATGCAGTGCCTGGCTGGGAAAGCTGTGGCTTTCCCTGAATCTCAGTTTTGTTGCTGAAACTGTGTCCAGGAAAGCCCCCTCTTTCCCTACCTGGCACCTAGACATCGTTGAGCTAGGAAGACGTAACATTTGGTATCAGTGGCTCTAATCCAGAATGGCTTCAAGGCTCATCCCTCTGAAACTGACATCTGCCATAAGCAAGCTATGACTTCCCTCGCTGACTCTATTTGGTCAGAATCAGAAGAGAAAAAGGTAAACACAAGAGCAAACTATGCATTTATGGGAAAATAATGGTTTTATGTCAGTCATAACAGGAAATGATTCTTGTCCCTTCAAGGTTTCACTTCTTAAGTGGGGTTGTTTAAACAGAAGAAAATGGGACAAGGACCTTCTAACGAGGCAGATGGCAGCAAGTCCCCATGAAACTGTGATAGTGTGGTTTTGGTGCAGCTGGAAATGTGACTTTACAGCTTCCAACAATCAGATTTTACTCCTGTGTGCAGATCAAGATGGTACAGCTCCTCAACTCCTCACATGAGAAAGGACCAGCCTTTCTCACCTAATCCTTGCAAGGCCAGCTTATCCTGTCAAGGTGAACTTTGTCCCTCAGGAGAATTAACTTGGTGTAGCACTCTTGTTTCATGAGGCATGAGCGTTGGTGCTCATGGATGAGGACATGTTTACATGGTAAGGACACACAAACATCATCTGCCTGTTGATTCGTTCCTTTCCTGCACTATCCTTCCAACTATCATCAGAAGCTATCATCGCTTAGAAACAGCCCTGAAGAGGCAAATATTGAGCTGCCTCTGAGAAGCCCTCTCACCGCTGATGCAGAGAAAATGCACATTAGTAGAACATGACAGGTGTTCTCACGGTAATTCTGAAACCCTGGGTGCAGATCCTCAAGAAGGCAGCTCTCATTCATTCCACTCACTTTGAAAAGAAATTCTCATCACTTCACCTGCAGCGTCTTTAGACCTTGCTGTTTGATGTCTTAGCCACACAGATGCTGAGTTTTTACTCAACAACAAACCAACTATTGCAAAGAAAAGTCACTTCCCCTTCCCCAACATCCACCCTCTGATTTACCATCTTTCTGCTACAACGCTACAGTATGGCTCTCTCCATTGTCTTGAAGAGAAATTGATTTTGATTTATGTATTTGTTTAAATGTGGAATGCTTCATGGTTTTGCATGCCATCCTTGTGCAAAGCCATGTGATTTTTATATATTGAAACATATTTTGTATATGTGTATTATATATATTTTAATATATTTAAATTGTATATTTAAATATACAAAATTTAAATTTAAGTTTTTAATTTAAAATATAATTTCATTTCAATATAAATATTTATATACTTATATTATATGACATATATAATATATAATAATATTACATTACATTATATTATAACATATAATCTAATTTATATGTTTCTTACTTCAAGAAAAACTAAATCCTTCACATATCCAATAAGACAAGAGTTTCGAACTCAGCTGTGTGCAGAAGCATTAAAACATTTCTATGTGAAAAAAATCTTCTGGTTTTAAGGGCAAGGTTCAAGTTGGAACACTGCATGGGACTCCAAAGTCTGAAAAGTTTATTGTGCTCCTTTTGTGAAAGACAACGCCTCATAAGTTGTTTAAGCCGGCCTCAACTCCTGGGTTCAAGCAATTACACTGCTTCAGTCTCTGATAGATAAATACGGGCACACATGGCTGTACCTGGTAGTTTAAATTTGTTTTAAACAAATGTCTTATTTTTAAGCTAAGAATGTATTCACTGTTCAAAAATACATTTTCTAATAATACCTTTGAACAATAAACTGTGGGCAGGTTTTCTTTTGGAAAGTAACTTGCTATTCACTAATTGATTCCCCTATCTTGAAAAGGCTCAATGAGTTTAAAAAGTAATTATATGGATATGGCCAAAGTCTGGTTTTTCATTCCTGACACATATTAATTTTGCCCAGATGAACATCTCTACTTCATTTGATGCTCTGAAGCTGGAATGAACCTAGTGATTATTTTATTCACCACAGTTAAAGTCAGTGACTATCGCCCTCGTATCTCTTACTGAATCTCAGATTTGGGGTTTTTCCTTTTTGTCTTGAAAGCCTATGTGAAATGTCTTCAGAAATAGGCAGGGGTGATTTTGTGGAATAATATAGAACTTGGTGGCTCCACAGATCTTTCTGGTAGAACTGTAAAAGACTAAAGATTTATATAATCTGACGAGAAATCAGCATATCCTGCAGCACAATTAGAAGTACTGGACATTGCTTTTGCTGTCCACTCCATTGAGCAACTTGTGCCCAGGAGGACACTCCATCACAGTTGAATGGAAACTGGGAATTAACAGTAGCATGTGCCCTTGGTTGAAGGGGCTTGGTTGAAGCCCCAGTTCCCTTTAAGTCTAACTAATTATTTTGTCCTACAATGCGGACAATGTCCAGCTAAGTAGCTCAGATCTCTGGGGCTGTACACAAAGCCTGGAATAAGTGATGGTTAGCAGAACACATTTTCCCTCTTAGTGTCAAATTAATGCCCCACATTCTGCAGGGCAAAAACCTAAGAATTTTTGCTCCTGGTTCAAGTCTCCTGGTTTTATTCAGTCCCTATAAAACTGGAAAGATAAGCTGGGTGCTGGTGGTGCACACCTTTGATGCCAGCACTTGGCAGGCAGAAGCAGTCAGGATCTCTGTGAGTTCAAGGCCAGCCTGATCTACAGAGTGAGTTCCAGGACAGCCGGAGTTATGACAGAGAAACCCTGTCTGGAAAAATAAAAAAACAAACAAACAAAAACTGGAAAGATGATTGGCAGAAATTTAGAACAATCCTTAAGAGCAAAAACTGGCTCAACCAAGATTTTAGGATTCTGAGGAAAATCTCAATTCCCAATCTGAATCCATTCAGAGCATTGGAAGACTGACAAGGACTTCATTTGACATGAATGTAAGATCATTGGTGGGTATGGTAAGGCACTCTAGCAATCCAAAACTTGGAAGACTGAAACAGAAGTTTGTGGCAAGCTTGGGCTACATATAGAGACCCTGTGTCAAAAAGAGAGAGAAGGGGGAGGGAGGGGGATTTGGAAGGGGAGGGGGAAAGGGAGAGAGTTGTGGGGTATTCACCAGAGAAAGTCTTTATTAATGGACCAGCAACTACACTGGGTATTGAGGATCCCAGTGTAGCTGCTTTATCAGGATGAGCTTTAAAGCACAAAAACCATGTTGAGTTGACATATTTCAGTTAACAAGAACAGTCAGCCAGAAGCAGAATTCCAGAAGCCAAAATCAGGGTTAGTACATTTAGAGGCTTTCTCATAACAATGAACTTTGATAGATTAGGCCTTTGTTTTAGTTTTGGCAGGTGGTGCTGTCTATATGCTGAGCTTTACAACCTGAATGGCACTTCCATCATGGAGTCAGTTGTGGTAACGTCTGGGGGCTGCTAAGATCTGGGACCCTGTTACAACAGAGAATAAAAATGGTACTTTTTAAAAGAACATTTCTAGGATTTGATAAGTATAAATAGAAGTGGGTTCAGTTAGTAATAGCCATCAAAAGGGGCTAGATTGGCGGTTCAGTGGTTAAGAGTAGTTACTTCTCTTCTAGAGAGCCTGAATTCAGTTGTGAATGCTCCATTATTGCGGCTCCAGAGAAATCCAGTAAGTCTGATTTACTTGAACACACACACAAACACACATGAATATATACACACACACACACACATACATACACCTTTAATGAATCTTTAAAACTATAACCATGCATAAAGGACAATGAAGCATTTATGCACACATTTTTACTTCCCTATTCAACACTATAAAGTTACTTTGATAAAATACAAGTATGCTACACATTTCCCAGGGCCGTCTCAGGGATATAGTTTGACCTGATGAAAGCCATCTGAATCATAATCCCATTTTCCCTCTGACTAGCCCTAGCCTGTTTGCTTCTCATAGATTCCCAGAGTGCTGTATGGAACTCCACACCAGACCCAGTTCCATCAGCCTTGGGAACATGTCTGACATCTTTGACATTAGCGTGAGGTAAAACATAAACGAGGAACACTCCACTTAGATGAAACTGCTTTTGTTCAGACCCTACATAGCCCCTGCCCTCTGACCCAAATCTCAGGAATCTACTGGTTTTGAGGCCGCACTTCTGTCAGCACATTGCCCTCTGTGCAACACTGGATCAGCTCCCCTCTTTCTCCGGTCTCACTTTGACAACAATTTTACACTCCTCCAGAAAAAAGAGTACTCTTAAGAATCTATAGTCTTATAGAAGGCTAGAAAGAAAACTCCCTGAAGTGACAGCCGAGTTACTGCCATGCAAGGCATATTCCAGTGACATTTTCTACTTACACGTTCATCTCTCTCACCTGCAACAAATGTAAGCAACTTAGACCCAGTCACCCTTCCAGGTTTTTTTACTAATTGATGGCTGTCTTAGTTAAGGTTTCTATGCTGCAGTGAACGCCTTGACCAAAAACAAGTTGAGGAGGAAAAGATTTATTCAGCTTATGTTTCCACGTCACTATTCAGCGTGGAAGAAAGTCAGAACGGGAACTCAAGCAGGGCAGAAACATGGAGACAGGAGCTGGTGCAGAGGCCATGGAGTGGTTGCTTTTTACGGCTTGTTCAACCTGCTTTCTTATAGAACCCAGGACCACCAGCCCAGGGATAGAACCATCCACAATGGGCTGGACCCTCCCCCATCAATACTAATTAAGAAAATGCCCTATAGACCTGCCTACAACCTGATTCCGTAGGCATTTTCTCAACTGAGTTCCCTCCTCTCAGAAAACTCTAGCCTGTGTCAAATTGACATAAAACTATTCAGCACAGCGACCTAGCCCCATGGCTGACAATACGAGGTGCTTAAAGTATGTCAGGACCCACATGATAGAAGGTGAGGACTGATTCCCCGAACATGCACAATGGTGCACACACGCATACACACACACACATACATACACACACGCCTGTACTCATGCACTAAGTAAGTATAACTAATTTGTAAATACTGTTGTGTTTTAGAAGAGAGAATTTGAGAAGAGCAGACATTTTACATAATAGATAACTGAGGAGAACTAAATGTATGAACTAGAGCCCGGCTTCCTAGGGACTCGTCTTCATCTTTCTGGGGAAATTATAGGATTCAGTCTGCTGCACAGCTCCCTGCAGGCAGACTGGACATTGGTGCAGGCAGAGCAGGGAGCATCATGCAGACCTCTTAAAGCAAACTGTGACTTCCAGAGCATGGTTTCGGTCAGCAAGGCTTTGGGGCTCTTCCGTCTCCCAATCTTATCCCCTTGGCACCTACCTTTTGCCAGTGACAGTGAGGTCTCAATAGAGATTAGGGAACCCGTGCGAATACTTCATCTGTGACGGAAGCCTGTGTACAATTTCGTTACAGATGCTCTTCAGTAAGAGAATTCTAAATCCACGATGACTGTAAAGAAATTTCTAACCTCAGTGTAGGCTGGGAGAGGACAAAATAAAAGTCCCAGGGTACAGTGTGTGCGATCCTCACTCCCTCCTGCCTTGGTTGGATCTGCTCTTTATCCTACAAATAAGGTCTGTGCTCTCCTGCACTTGCAGCTTGTTCAGGACCCAGGAAGTGCAGTGAACAAGGAAAGAAATGACTCAAGTGAAATAGATAGGAACAACCTACTTTGGGCCTAGAGCATGGTGTATGTGTGTGTGTGTGTGTGTGTGTCTGTGTGTGTGTGTGTGTGTGTGTGTGTGTGTGTGTCTGTGTGTGTGTGTGTGTGTCTGTGTCTGTGTGTGTGTGTGTGTGTGTCTGTGTGTGTCTCCGTGTGTAACAATAGTAAAAAGATAAGGCCATGAATTTAAGAGAGGGGTGGAGGTGGAGGAGAATATGAGCAAATGATGTAACTTTAGTTTAAACTGAAATAAACTATATTAAAAAGGAGATAGAGGTGTGGAACATAAGCTTCACGACCTGGAGCTCCAGTCTCCAAATGCCAGCACCAAATGCCATCTTAGAATTCTACCAGATGTGTTCTTCTGTTCTGACAATGATCACTGTCTGACAGGAGGATGTTTTCCTTTACATTATATTGTATCATACAATGTATAATATTATGTAACATGTATATATAACACACAATAATATATAATATATGATATAGTGTATAATAATATACAATCATATTGTAAGGATCTACGATGAAACATGAGAATCTGGGGGATGGCTTTTAGCAGCATTGTGATAAAGCCCGAGCCATGGACACACCAGGGCTCCTCCTTTACAATAGCTCAGGCAAGTATGGGTCAAGATGGCTACACAAGTGAGGACAAGAGGGATCGTTACTGAGCAGAAAAACATAATTGCTCCTTTGAGTTTTGCTGACTTCGTTGATTATGTATGGCTGACATTTGAAGTCAGATAGCTGAGAACTCCATTATTGGCTTCCCTGACCTCCGAACCCCTGGAATGCAAGTTACCGGAGCAATTGCCTTAGTTACCTTACAGAAACTTGAAGTCACATTCGCTAAAAATTCCGACTCTTTACCACAGCCTGTAGACTTGTACTGAAGCAGGTGGCGTGCTCGCTGTCTTTCACACTGTTTGACCCTTTGTTGCCTGGACCTGTGAGGCTGAGACCTGTGAGGACCTGCAGGCTCTGCCTGCAGACAGGTTGATCATTTGGGAAGGGTTTTGCCCAAACTATAAGATAGGATTAATTTGGACTTTTGAACTGGATCCACTTTTCTTTGAGTACGTTTGTGTGGGGTCGGGGTTGGGCAGTGCTCACTTGTGCCTATGCATGAATACCAGAGGCCCCTTCCTCTACAGCCCTGCACCTTAAGATACGCATTTCTTCTGTACTGCCTGTGCTTTATTGGAAGCTCAAGCTCCTAGAGCAGATTGTCCACCAAGCCAAAATCAAATCATGGGACCAAAACGTTTACGGAAGACGATGACACCAGCACCAGGAGAACACCCAGTTCCTGGGCTAAGTCACTGCGGGCTGTTTTTTGGGAACTTGGCACAAGCCAAGATCATTTCGGGAAGAGAAAACTTCAACTGAGAAAATGTCACCATCAGATTGGCCTGTCAAATCTGTTGGGCGTTTTCTTGATTAATGATTAATGTGGGAGCGGCCAGCCCAGTGCGGGTGGTGCCATCCTTGAGCAGGTAGTCCTGTGTTATATAAGAAAGCCGACTGAAGCCAAGGAAGGAAACCAGTAAACAGTATTCCCCTTGGTTTCTGCTTCAGTTCTACCTCCAGATTCTTTCCCTGAGTTCGTGCCTTGACTTCCCTTAGTGATTGTGACCCGGGATATGTAAGCCAAATAAACCTTTTCTTCCTCAAATCCCATTTGGACACGGTGTTTACCACAGCAATGGGAACTTACCTAAGACCATTACCTCCTGTTGGGCCACACAACTGGAGCTCATAATTGTTAAGCAAAAGGAAAGCACCTCTGGAAACCATGCCTATGACCAATGAGCAATTACCAAACTGTAGTCTACTCTAGAAAAAAAAGTCAATAAAAGCCTGCTGCTTCTTTTGTTGATACGTGTAGTCTATTCATCTCTGAACAGTGCTAGCTCACTGCGGCTTGAGACAGCTGCTTCAGATGGAGGTTTTATTAAAGGACACTTGCCTGTGTAGTTCATAATATATGGCTTGGTCTCATTTCCATCCCATAAGACCCTGCTACGTGACATCACATTGAGATTCTATCCAAGGTCAGTTTCCTGGGTAGAAACAGCGTTTGCATTCCTCTAAGTACAGCACTGCCATGGATCTGAATTTCTTTCCAGAGTCAGCCTAGCAAAAGCTGTCATTGCAGAGGCATATGCAAGTATAAACAGCCAAATGACATCAATTCTTTCTTGTTTCGGACTGAAGGACTCCTCCCTCTGCAGAGACTTAAAACCTCTAAGTTTTTAAACCACCCTACACATACAAAATGGGCAAAAGACCAATATGACAAAAAAAAAAAAAAAAAAGCCAAAGCAAAGCAAAAAGTCCACAAAAATAATATTGGGTTTGTTTTGTATTGGGCAACTACTCCTGGGCATGGGCCCTGCCCTGGAATGTACAGTCTCTGTGAGTTCATATGTGCATCAGTCTTGTTGTGTCTGGGACACAGTTTCCTTGGAGTCATTCATCACCTGGCTCTTAAAATCTTTCCACTTCCTGCTGTATAGATCTCTGAGCCTTGAGGAAAGGGATGAGTGCTTCAAAGTCTCTCACTCTCTGTTTGCTGTCCAGTGATTGGTCTCTGTGTTAATTCCCATCTACTGCAAGAAGAAGCTTCTCTGATGGCGGCTGATGGATGAATGGGTATAACGATACGGAGGGAGTCCATATTTATTGCTATGCAGTTTATTGCTATGTTCTTTTAGCAGAATAATAGTACTAGATTTTTCCCTCCACAAACGACCTATCTAGTCTCGGGTTCTTGGCCACTTTAGCAGTGTCAGGTATGGGTTCCATCTCATGGAGTAAGTCTCAAATCCAATTTTAAAAGTGGTCTCACTGTCTATATGTGTTTCTTGGGCTTTTAATTTGGCTCCGTTTTTCCTGTTTGTTTTTATTTTATCTTGATATTGCTGTTGTTATATTATTATTTAAATGACTATATTCTCATAAGGAGGGATTTGGGTGGGTGGGTAAATGGCGAAGATCTAGGAGGAGTTGGGGGGGACTATAATTAGAATATATAATGTATAAGAAAAAAACCAATTAATAAAGAAATAAAAAGTGGGGGGGAAACCTATAAGCTTTTATGTATGTGACTAGGATAGAAGATGCACATATTTTCATTTCAGTGCTTTAATAATAAGTGTGGCATTATTAAACAGAAAGAATGTCAAAGTTCAATAGACTCTTTTTTTTACAGAATGTGTTAAAATTTAAATGTTTCAAACTTTTTCCAGCCAGGGAGCTCCTGTTTACAGATACACGAAAATTCAAGTGTAAATGATTTTTCTCCATAGTCTCAATTGAAGAAACTAAATTGACTAAGTGACTAAACCTCACCTTTGATCATTGAAAAACAAGCTTTGTCATGAGGCCACCGCAGCAAAGAGATTTAGCTTGCAAACCGCCAAGTTCACGTGCACACTTTAACTCCCGTACAGCTACTCACCATTTCTACTGTCTGTGTTCGTCCCCACTGACCGTGTACCACACGGCCTTGCCAAAGCAATTTGATGCTACTGTTTTTCTATTGTCAATTGAAAGTGACTGCTAGAATTTTAACACACCCTTTAAAAAATAGTCTACTGAACTCTGACATCCTTTGAAAAGATAATACCTCATCCTACATCTCAACTCCTCTCACCCCTCTATCCTGTCTTCATCCACCTGGCTTCAAGGGGCTGGAATGGAATAGAACTAGCTGTTGTCCATATTTCTTAGAAAGAAACATTTGTGGGGGAAAAAAAAACTGAGCATTTCATGTTACACAATTAGAGTAAATGTAAAAATATTTCAAGTGAAAAAAATTCCTTTATTTTACTAGCACGCTCAAATATGAGAAAGATTTAAAGATGGGCCCATTCTAAATACATTAAATATGTGTGCGTTAAGCAGAACGACAGCTAACTAATTCATAACAGAGAGCGGGTCAGGCAAGTGTACCAAGGTTCTCAGGAAACCCGGTCATTGTATCCTCTCCACACAATGACAGTGCTAAGGGAAAGTCAAACTCAAATCAGAAAGTCACCCCTGGAGTTTGAAAGCCCATGAGAGGAGAGTGGGGCGGGCATCAGTACACTAGGACTGTCAGTCACTTTTCTCATCACTGAGGCTAAATACTTGAAGAGAAGCACCTTAAGGGAGAAGTCTGTTTTAGTTGACAGTTTGAAGGTGCAGGCCTTCAGGACAGGAGAGGGCGCAATGGTACTGGTGGCAGGTGGTGTTGTTGCAGGTGGATAAGGCTACCTGCTCGCATTCCGGTGGATCAGGAAGTGTAGCACTTAGGTAAATGCGCTCTTTTGTTTTGTTTTTCCCCTTTTCCCTTTTTTATTCGGTTCTTGACCCCAGCCTATGGGATGGTGTTACCCGTGTTCCAGGTAGTGGTCCCTCCTGAGTGAAGCCTCTTTGGAAAAGCCCTCACAATGGCACCCAGAGGGAGTGTCTCCTTGGTGGTTCTAATTCCAGGCGACTTGGCAGTGAACACTAACCATTGTGTTACTGGGCTGTCATAGAAAAGAACCACAGATGGGTAGTGGGCTTAAACAGAAGAATTTATTTTCTCACGGGGCTGAAGATCCAAGTGTTGGCATTTTGCTTTTTCTGAGTTTTCTTGTCTTGACTTATGGATCCTCTTCTTGTTTGTTCTCATGATCGGCCCTCTATACAAGGCTGTCCTAATATCTTCTTATATGGTCATAAATCATACTGGAGAGGGACCTATCCTGATGACCTCATTTCATTTTAAATATCCCTTTAAGGCATTTTCCTACAATACACTCACATTATGAGACATTTGGGATAGGACTTCAACACAGGGATTTTGGAAAGATACAATTAGCCCATGACAATACATATCTTCAGGGAATGCTTCACCTAGTATAGAAGCTCCACATGCAGCGTCTGTGCAAGAAAAGATTGCCCTGGAAACAGTGCTTATATCTTGAGGACACAATCCCCTACAGCACTGGAAGAAGCTCACATTCCAAGTTCACCAATGGCAATTCCATCAGTGTGGCCAGTTTTCTTTTCAGGGTAATATTGAATTTTATCAGTCACAATTTTCCTTCAATCCTGCCTTTCTCAGCTAATTCTTTGACCATGTATTTCTCTCCTTTAGGCTTCTTCCAGAGATCACTAAACCCCAGGGTTTAACTATGTGTGGTAGAATCATCAGTTTGACACACACAGAGGGCAACTATATTTTGTAATTCTTTATTTCTGTCACTGATTGAATAAAGTAGTGAGAATTAGAAAGAATGTAGCAACGATGGATTGTTTCTCTTCTCCTAACACTTCTGGCACCAAATGTCTGGGATTTCCAAACCATGCAATTCCCCAGTTGTCTGCAGATGTCAACTGTAGGTGTCATGCAAGTTAATTCAACTCTGTCTTTTGCTATGTTGAGTTAATGTCGATACTGCAAGTTAAGGGCTAAAATCCACAGAACAGCTCCCACTGCAGCTTCTGGTCGTAAACCCTAGATCCCTTGTGAGGAGCACTCTGTTCACTAAGCTCCCAAACAGAAGCTGCCCAACTTGGGGGCAACAGTTCACTGTAACAGCTTACAGAACTCAGCACTTAACATCTGGGTGTATTATGATGGATACAAATGAAATAGTATGTCGTACTATTTAGGTATGCTAAGCATGAGAGCTTCCCATTAAGGTTTGGATGCTCTGACCTCATAGCCCAGGAATGCATTCACCAATCTGGAAACTCTATGAATTCTATTTGTGTTGCCATGATTGATTACATAATTGGCTTCTGGTGTTTAATTCACCCTCCAGCCTCTGTCCTTTCTCCAGAGATGGAGCAGGAAGGCCCAATTCTCTAATCATCCCTGGGTCTTTCTGAGACAAGACCCCGTCCTAAAGGCTATCTCTGGGCTCTCAGCCATCAGTAACCTCATTAGCGTACAAAGCATTCACTCATCCCCAGGAACATGGAACTAAGATCAAATATAGCAAAAGATGCCTCTGTCGTGCCTGTTATTCTGGGAGTTACAAGAATTTTAAAGGTTCTGTGCCAGAAATCCTGAATTGAAGATCACCAATGTATTTCTTACATGTCAAAATATTCAAAAAGACATTTCATAAAGATGGCATTGAAACTGCTAATTTCTTTCTTTTTCTTAAATACACCAATGATCAGAGAGAAAGGGGGGGAGAACAAAAGAGAGTTTAAATAGCTAGCTGCATTTAAAAACGACAACAAAAATGCATAGACCATAATGGTCATATGGTCACAGTTCTATATGAAACTAAACTGTACAAAAGTAAAACAGAAAATTTCCACGTTCATCCTGAGCCAAAGTGCCCACTGTCTTAATGACTAGATCTTACGTCTCTCCAATTCACCAAGGACTTCAAGCTACTAATTGTAGGAGACACTTCTAAGTGGAATCATAAGAGACCAGGTGAAGATAACTGTAGGGCCACCAGACTGGAAGGAGAAAAACAAAGAGAAGGATCACTCCAAAAATGTTACACTTAAAATTCAGCCCCACATAGAAATGACAGTACGTGCCTATAATCTCTGCAGCACTCAGGCAACTGAGACAACACAATCACGGATTCAAGACCAGCCTGGGCTATGTACTGAGACCTTGTCTCAAAATAAACAGGTAAATAAATAAATAAACAAACAAATAAATAAAACATAACCCTAGACTGTCATTTCAAATAACGTGAAATCACAAGCACTGAGCCAGCTAGCTAGCCAACCACGAATGGCAGCATTTCCAGAGCCGCGACTCAGGCGTTCCATGTGCATCACAGTAATCACGGACATGTCCGCCTTACATCTCACAGGTTCCCAGCTATGCCGCAGCCAACACAAAGCTGCCAGAATCGATGCAGGAAGATGAGAACTCTTTTAGCACAAGTACATCTCAGTATTCTGTGGCTTATACTTAAACTAAAATATTGAATCACTGTTGATTTAAAATTGCAAATTTAACTGCTTGATCTTACTTTGTTCCTTTTGACTAACAGACTGTGGTGGTTTGGATGAGAACGGCACCGCTAGGTTCATTTGAATATTTGATCTCCTTTAGTGGAACTGTCTAGGAAGGACTAGGAGATGAGGCCTTGTCGGAGGAGGTGTGTCATTCCCAATGTGCTTCTCACTGTCTGCCTCCTAATTAGGGACCAAGATGTGAATTCAGCTGTTCCTGCTGCCGTGCCTTTGATCCACCATCGTGGACTCTAACCCTCTGAAACCATGAGCCAAATTAAATACTTTCTTTTCTAAGTTGCCTTAGTCATGGTATTCTATCACAGCCGTAGAAAAGTAACCAAGATATAAACCTACTTCAAAATAATTAGTGGGCTCACCTAAAAATGACCTTATCCTAATATGTTTAAATACAAACAAGATCTAGAAAAAAGATGACATCAAGTTTACAAGCCACAAAAGCAAGATAAAAGAATTGAACAGACTAGCCAGTTACCCCCGGAGAGTCATGTGCCTGACATATGTAGAGACAAGAAAAACACAGGCATGACTGCACATGCCTCTAATCTCCTCAGAGAGAGGGTGAAGCAAGAGGCCTGTCATGAGTTTAAGACCATGGGCCACATAGTGAGCACTAGACTAGCCAGGGATACATAGGCAGACTCTGCACTAAAAAGTATAGGTAGGAATTTAAGAAACATGTGGGAGAGAGGAAATCAAGACTGCTTTCTTGGTTATAAAAGAACTACCTCTCTCTGGCAGAGAGGCGCAAGTGAGTTAGAGGGGTCCAGTGCTAGAGGTGCCTGTGACTGAGAACAAAGGGACTCAGAAGGCCACGTGCCCCAGTGAACTACCCACAAGGAGAAGCCATACAGTAACAAACAGGACACCAGGAATAATGACTGAGTAATGTCCAAGTCAGTTGATGTCTGAGTTAGGGTTTCTACTGCTATGATAGAACACCATGACCAACAATAACTTGGTGAAGAAAGAGCTTCATTCTTCTTACAAGTCTCAGGTCACAATCCATCACTGAAGCAGAAGCCATGGTGGCATGCTGATTCCTGGCTCTCTCCCCATGGCTTGCTCAACCTACTTCCTTATAGCACCCAGTACCAGCAGCTCAGGAGTGGCACAACACACGGTGAGCTAGGCTCTCCACACCAATCATTAATCAAGACAATACCTCAAAGAATTGCCTACAAGCAAATCTTAGGGGGACTTCTTCTCAGTTAAACAAAACCAACCAGCACAAATGGACTAAAGAACCATTGGTGATGACAGACACCTGACCTCAGCAAGACACACTGAAAAACAAAGGAAGATTTCCAAACAGGAGCATTCGCCACTTCCAGGCTGACTTTATCAAGTGTTAGAAAGCTGTGGTCCAGGCCATACCCCTTCTCAGTAAAATTAACATCACGATTTGTATGACCTTCAGATGGGTACTGGAGTCTAACATTTTCTTTGCCTCCAATACAATGATATTAAACATCACCAATCATAAAAACTGACCCCAAAGTTCACCTAGATGAATACATACTAAGAAGACGAAGGAAAGGGAACTTCCCTCCAGAAAATAAGACTTCGTTTACGATGATAATTCAAAATTGATATTAGGGATTTAGGGATAGATCAAAAGCATAGCGTGAACAAACCCTCAAGTCAATGTGAGACTATGCATGTGAATGGTGTGGTGTCATAGAGGAATTGTAGGTGTTCAGGGAAATGGCGATTTGACAAACAGTCCCAAGAATGTTGACTTTCCATTCAGAGACAAAATGGGAAGCTATTCCATTCCTAGTGCATACCACATGCAAAAAGTTGTTTCTGTTGCTTCTGAACCCCTAAGCAGAGTCTTAGAAGAGTGTGTTAAGATACTGAAGGGTGTCTCTATGGATTTAGAATAAGAGATTTATTTTAATAATAAATGTGTATGCATTTAAGTCTTATGATAGAATACTATTCAGCATTAAAAATGAAGGCACTCCTGCTATTCATGAAAATATAGGACATTATATAAAATGGCATAGCCAGACAAAGAAACACCAATACAGCATGATCACAGGGGCACACAGAGCAGGAGATGGGGATGAGGAAAACTTGAGGAACTGCTTAAAATTGAATTCTGTCATAGTGTGGTATCATCAGGGATGAGGCAGGAGGATGACTAATCTAAAGTCATCCTGGAGGAGAATAGAAAGGATACTTGAAAACCTGTAATGGGAAGTAGAAGGGGGAAAGACCGGAAGAATGGGCTTCTTTATGAGCTGTGAAGCCACCAACTCTGTTCTCAGATGTGCTCAGACACTGATCTGTTCAGAGCAGAGGCTTCTAAGCTTCCCCCACCCTCAGAGTGGCATGTGTGTTCCGAAAGCATTTACAGCTAGTTAATGTCACATTAAAACTCTCCAAAATGCCTTAGTAACGAAGATGTAAAATTCACCTCAGCTTTGCAATTCCCTGTAGCTGATTTCTTAAGGCATCAGAGCCCCTGCCAGAGAAGGGTAAGACAGTAACACCATGCTGATTTATCTCCTATTTTGTCAAAGCAGTTTCTTCAAAATTAATGGTCTAGATATCTTGTTTCTCGAGTATGTGAAAAATAGAGTCTTTAAGGAATTCTGCCATGTGCTTGAAACTGAATCAGCATGTGTGCCTGGAAGAAATCTATCATTTCATGAAACCAATAAATATCCCTTCTCAGCAAATGTATGGGAGATGGAGCACAAAGAGAAATTACCTCATCTATCAGTAGGCAAAGAAATACTTCAGGTATTTCTACTCTCTGACTTGGCATTGTTAGCTTCATTGTTACGACTGAGACTCCCCTCCCTGATAAAGACAAAGGGACAGTTCAGAACTTCAGGAAGAGGCCTTGGGTGTGGCTGTCCAGACTGGCCTTCTCTCCTCTCATCTACCTGCAGCATCTAGAGAGGCTTTCTCTCCCATTGCCAGTGAGTTCCTTAAGTCATCCGTCCAGAGTCATTCCAAGGACTCCAGTGGTTCGAAACGTCACTTCAAAGGCAAATAGCTAGGCTTACTGGGAAGTCACGGGCTGACCACTTTCTCCTTCTGCGCCTGTCTTCTCTGGGAATGCAGAGAAAGAAAGATGAGACCCATGGAGAAACTCTTACAAGAAACATTTGCCTCGTGTGTTCCAATGGCTGAAAAGTGCTGATATCCATCACCATATCATCCTTGGTAAAACGCAATATATGCATGGGAAACTGGGGTGGGGTCATAGGTGAATGATCTGGGGGTCACACACCTGGCCAATGATAAAACCATGCTCTAGGACAGGTTAGTCGGTAGCTTTCAGATCTAAGCATGCACCAGCATCACTGGGGGCATTTTAGGACTGTCTTGGTCCCTGCACACTTAAAACCTTGCAGCCGTTGCTTTTTAACCACATCCCCTGGAAACTGTGATACACTTCTGTCTTAGTCGATGTCCTATTGCTGTAGGAGACACCTTGACCATATCAACTCTTATAAAGGAAAGCATTTCATTGGAACTGGCTTATAATTCAGTAGTTTAGTCCATTATTATTATGGCAGAGAGCATGGCAGCATGCAAGCAGACATAGTTCTGGAAGGTAGCTGTGAGTTCTACGTCCTGATCGGCAGACACCAAGGAGAGGAATAGAAACTGGGCCTGGCTTGAGCACTTGAAACTTCAAAGCCCCAGTAACACATTTCCTCCAACAAGGCCACGCCTACTCCAACAAGGCCACGCCTACTCCAACAAGGCCACGCCTACTCCAACAAGGCCACGCCTACTCCAACAAGGCCACGCCTACTCCAACAAGGCCACACCTTCTACCTCCTAATAGTGCCACTCCCTTTGAGCCTACAGGAGCCATTTTTATTCAAGCCACCACAGCATCTAACCCAAGAACAACAATTCTCGACTCTCTACCGCCTTAGGGAAAGCAGAGCTGTCTCTACTCCTGAGCTGTCAGCTGCCCTTGGGTTGGAACTGAAACAGGGCTTTGAACTCTCAGTTTCTCAACTAAGCCTGAGGAGTCATAGCCATCTGAAGAAGGAACTGTTTTTGCTCCCTGAAGCTGATGTCTTCACCACGGGTGTTCAATAGCCAAGCTGACTGTGGCAGGTCAATTAACGGAATATAACTCAGCCACAGAAAACCACGAGACCTTGTTCACAAAACATGGCAGAGCCGAGGAAAGGCACAGAAAGTTGAAAAGAGCCATAGATTAGGATGCTAGAACTGTGGGCACACATGTCACTGTCCTTTAAAAAGGGAATTATTTCCCAGCAAAATTTTAATGTTTAGAAACTGAATTAGAAAATTGCACCTCCGTGTTGGCAGCTGTCGCTCAGCTCAGACAGAACTTAGATCTATAGCAATGGTAAGCTGAGAAGACCCCCCCCCATGCTCAGAAGCATACAGCTCCTTCTGCATGGGTTCCAGGCCAAGAAGATAAAGGCTGTTGGTTTCAGAAAGCAATTACCATTTATCTCAATTAATATTTTTCCAACACTACCAGAAACCTCAGCACCAAAGATAACCAAGAGCAAATACACAGTCAGCACAATAAGTATAGGATGCCCAAGTGAAGGACTCTCCCAACCCTGCAGATTTCTGTCCCGCTACTGTGACTGAATTGATCCAGTTCATATTCCGTGCACATAATGTAGGGTGCCTAGTCTGTTCAAAATGTTTCTTCTCTTCCTAACCCATCCCACTGTGCACCCCACTTTCACGCTTCCCATTAACTCACACACACAGCCCAGCTCAGACACACCTTCCACTGTGAAGTCTTCGGAATCACTCCCTCTGCAGTAGGAGTTACATTTTCTTTTCTTTGCTCCCACAGCAATTTGTTAACGGCAATATTCGTGAGGCCAAGTCATTTGTAGCAGTGCTACTAACCAGCAGATTCCTTGGGGACCAAGATTCTTTGTGAGGTCTTTTATTCATTCATCAAATGGCTCCCCAATGATAGATATAGATAAGGCACTACACAGGAAACAGAGAACCCCACAAATAAAGCATAGTGCAACCTGACTCCATCGTAGGAAGCAAAGTACTCAATATCCAAAAACACTTAGCAGGGTTAGGGAGTAGTTCAGGGCCCCAAGGGAAAAAATATATGAAAGCCAAATCTAACTTGAGAAACTAGGGCAAGGTTCTCTGTGAATGTAACAGTAATTTATACCCTGAATGCTGAGTGATGTATCAATGAAGGAGATATAGATTCTCAAGCAGTCCAAGCAGGCAGAACTACTTGCCTCATTTCTAGTCACTCTGCCTATCACTCAAACACACACACACACACACACACAACACACACACACAGACACACATACACACACATGCACGTACGAACACACATATACATACACACACTCTCACACACAGACATACTCACACATATACATACACACTCTCTCACACACACACTCACCTACACGCATTCACACAGGCACACTCACACACACACTCACATACACATATTCACACAGACACATTCACCCACATGCATACACAAACACACACACACACCCAGAGTCTCCTGCTCAGAGCCTACTGTAGGCTCCATTGTTCATACCCAGGGTTGGGTAGACCTTCTGAGCTGCCTTTATTTCCTGTGCTGGAGGTTAAGTGTTAACAGGGGATCAGAGAAAGTCAAAATCAGGGTCTAGTAAATAATAGATGATAATAAAATTTTCTAAATGAGATGGAAATTAATTATAAAATGCTGACACAATGGCTTATTAAACTAACTTAACTATACATTCATCAACCGTCTGCTTTAATGAGCATTTTGTGCTTGAATTGTTTGCCAACTAGATTCAATGCATGCCTGCTAGGGTTGCAGACAGGTGTGAGAAATTAGATTAATTAAACTGTGACACCAGAAAATATAAAACTATGGCTGAAAAAATAAGCAGAATTAAGTTGAGACCATCAAATTTAAAAAAATTTTGGTTTTAAAAAATCAGAAGAAAGTTTTAGCATTAAAAAAAATATTCTCCTTTCACACTTATAAAAGACAAAAAATAGTGTTGGTAAGAATGTAGGGTGTAGCAGTTGTCTGGTGTGCGGTCCCACCAAGGAAGACACGGAGGCATTCTCATATGTGCAAGCCCTGCCAGACCTCAGCATACTCACCAGCGCCATACTCACAATGGAACTCGAGTGTCTGAGCTCAGGTGTTTTTATTGATTCAGAACTCCTCAGGTGTTCTACTGATAGCATGTGCAGATCATAAGCAATCAAACATCCCCCCCCCACAGAAATCTAACACCTGCGAACGGTACAGAACACCAAGACCTAGGCTAGCCCCTCACCCAACAGTTCATAAAACATTTTATACATAACCAAACTTCCGCAACAGTAGGGAAGTCAGAATGTCTGCTCTTCTGTAGTGGAAATGTAAGATTGTGTGGGCTCTATAGAAATTAATAATAATAATTGCTCAGAAAAATTAAACCCAGAATTACCATAAGATCCAGCAGCCCCATTTCTGGCTTTCCCTCAAACATCAAGGTTTATAGAAAGCACTGACTCCTATAAGTATTTGTTTGCCATGTTCACAGCAACCTTATACCTATGGACTGTGCATGGGAACAACCCATGAATTCACTGAAGAACAGAATAGGGCACATATAGACCATGGAATACTATACAGCTTCTAAAAGGACAGACAGTCCAACACACACTACAACATGAATAACCTTGAAGACATTATTCACCTAAGACATCTGTATACAATATCTGGCATATAGGTACATAAAGTAGATATGCAAATCAAACATTTACTCATGTAATTTTATTATTTATTAAAATGAAAGCAAGTTTGCCTCCTAATGAGGTGGGTGTGCTTGTTTACTTTGCATAAGGATTCCATCTTGGCAGAATATTTTTTTAAGTTTCACATTTTTTTAAATTTTTCTTCTCTCATATAGTACATCCCAACACCCTTCCTCCCCACCATTTATCCCTCCCAACTCCTCCCATCTCCTCTCTTCCCCAGACCTATACTTCTATCCTCCTGCCCCACCTCTTCCTCTCCTCAAGAAACAGCAGTCTTCCCAGGGTTATTGCTCAAACATGGTGCAACAAGATTCAATAGGGCCAGGCACTATTCCCTACTTAAGGGTGGACTAGGAAATCCAGCAGGAGGAGAAGATGCCAAAGGCAGTCAAATGGGTGGTCTTACCTCTACACACTCCAGTCTGTATGAGTTCTTGGCAGAATATTTTAATACTTCAGGACATAACTCATCTTAAAAGTTCTTCGGAGTCAATCGATATTTTGATTTTATGATCATCAATGATGAGAACAACTGCCATGCTTAAATATGTAGCACAAAATGGCAGAACTATGTTCAGAAATTGTTATATTCTGTCCTAATTCCAAGTCAAAAATATTTTTAATTTTTTAGTCAACTTATTAGCAACTTGGGGTAGGTTGCCCCTGATCTTTTCCATTCTCTCTGCTCCCCTAGACCAATCCTCAAAGTCCTCCCTAGCACCATGACAGAACACCAGCTGCAGCCCCTCCCCCTGTCCACACCTCCTGTGGATCCCACAGACCATTCCCCTCCCACTTGCCCTTCCCCCAACCTCCAACACCAGTAAGCATTCCCCATGAACACGGCAGCTCAGCAGGCCAGTAAAACAGGCTACACACAGCCAACAAACACTCTGAAAATCCAGAGAAGAAACAGAAATCAATGAACAAAACACCCACCCAATAAAAACAAACCCAAAAATCAGCACTTAGAACTATAACCACCCCAAACCCAGATGCCTAGATACAAGCATAACAACACAACCAATAATAGACAGGACAATATGCTTTCAGCAGACCCCAGCTACCCTACCGCAGCAGGCTCTTTCACCAGACCCCAGCTACCCTGCCACAGCAGGCTCTGAGTATCCAAGCACCCGGAAAAGAACTCAAAACCAACTATCGAAAATGATAGAGATCCTTAAAGAAGAAATTAACAAATCCCTTAAGGAAAGACAAGAAAAAGCAAACAAACCGTTGAAGGAAATGAATAAAAGTGTCCAAGACCTGAGAATGGAAATAGAAGCAATAAAGAAAACGCAGAGGAAATTCAGGAAATGAAAAACAAGGAATGCAAACAGGAACTGCAGAGGCAAGTTTCGCCAACAGAATATAAGAGACGGAAGAGAGAATCTCAGGCATTGAAGATGTGATAGAAGAAACGGATACATCAGTCAAAGAAAATGTTCAATCTAAAAACTTCCTAACACGAAACATCCAGGAAATCTGGGATTCTATGAAAAGACCAAACCTAAGAACAGTAAGAATAGAGGAAGGAGAAGAATCTCATCTCTAAAGCACAGAAAATACTTTCCACAAAATCATAGAAGAAAAATTTCCTAGCCTAAAGAAGAAGATGCCTGTAAAGGTACAAGAAGCATTCAGAACACCAAATAGATTGGGCCAGAAAAGAAAGTCTCCTCGCCACATAATAATCAAAACACTAAACATACAGAACACAAAAATATATATATTAAAAGCTGCAAGGGAAAAAGAGCAAGGCAGACCTATAAGAATAACACCTAACTTCTATTGAGAAGAGACCCTAACCCTAACCCTAACCTAAAGCCAGAATGTCTTGGAAAGATGTGTTGCAGACTCTAAGAGACCACAGATGCCAGCCCAGACTACCGTACCCAGCAACATTTCAGTCACCATAGATGGAGAAAATAAGATATTCCATGATAAAGCCAAATTTAAACAATATCTATCTACAAATTTAGCCCTACAGAAGGTGCTGGAAGAAAAAGTCCAATGTAAGGAAGGTTAACAGCAGCCACAAAAGCTAGGTAAATAAATAACCTCATACCAGCAAAACCAAAAGGCTGGAAGCACACACACAAGCACTCAAGTACACACACACATCATCATCATCAATAACAACAACAACAAAAATAACATGGTTACTATCATTGGTAATTGATAGCTCTCAAAATCAGTGGTCTCAATTCCCCCCATAAAAAGACACAGACTGGGGGCTGGAGAGATGACTCAGTGGTTAAGAGCACTGGCTGCTCTTCCAGAGGACCCAGGTTCAATTTCGAGCACGCACATGGCAGCTCACAACTGTCTGTGATTCCAGTTATAAGGGATATGACACCCTCACACAGGCATACATATAGGCAAAACACCAATGCACGTGAAATAAAAATAAAAATTTAAAACAAAACAAAACAAAAAAGATGTGGACTAATAGAATGGATGCAAAAACAAGATCCAGCCTTCTGCTGTATCCAAGAAACCTCAATATCAAGGACAGACATTACCTCCAGATAAAGGGTTGGAAAAAGATATTCCAAGCAAATGGATCTTAGAAGCAAGCTAGAGTAGCCATTCTAATATTTAACAAAATAGACTTCAAACCAAAATGAATCAAAGGATATGGGAAAGGACATTAAATACTCATCAAAAGAAAAATCTACCAAGATGACATTTCAGTTCTTAACCTCTATGGCCCAAACACAAGGGCACCTACTTCTGTAAAACAAACACTACTACAGCTTAAGTCATGTATTAACCCTCACACACTGGTAGTGGGAGACTGCCTTACCAAGAAACAAGTGATCCAGACAAAAACTAAATAGAGAGATGCTGGAGCTAACATATTATAAACCAAATTGACCTAACAGATACTTACAGAACGTTCCACCCAAATACAAAAGAATATACCTTCTTCTTGGCATCTCATGGAACATTCTCCAAAATTGACCATACACTCAGTCAGCAAGTCTTAATAGAAACAAGAAATTTGAAATAACCCCCTACATCCTATCAGACTACCACGGATTAAAGCTGGGTATCAACACCAACAGAAACAACAGAAAGCTTACAAACTTATGGAAACTGAACAACTTGCTACTGAATGAAAATGAGTTAAGACAGAAATAAAGAAATAAAGACTTTCTAGACAAACTTATGGGACACAATGAAAGCAGTGCTAAGAGGAGCGTTCGTAGCACTAAATGCCTACATTTAAAAAGAAACTGGAGATTCCTCATTCTAGCAACTTGACAGCACATCTGAAAGCTCTAGAACAAATAGAGATGAGCAAAATGAGAGAACTCTCAAGAGGAGTGGATGACAAGAAATAATCAAACTCGGGCCTGAAATCAATAAAATAGAAATGAAGAGAACAATACAAAGAATCAGTGAAACAAAGAGTTGGTTCTTTGAGCAAATCCACAGGTTAGACAAACCCCTATCCAAACTAACCAACGACAGAGAGAAAATACCCAAATTAATGAAATCAGAAACAAGAAGGTTGCAGAACAACAAACACCTAGGAAATCCAGAGAATCATGAGGACATATTTTAAATACTTGTACTCCACCAAATTGGAAAATCTAAAATAAATGGATAATTTTCTCAATAGGCAACACTTACAAAAGTTAAATCAATAGGAGGTAAACAATTTGAATAGACCCGTAACCCCTAGTGAAATAGAAGCAGTCATTAAAAGTCTCCCAATCAAAAATTAAAATTAAAAAAAAAACAGGGCTGGATGGTTTTAGCACAGAATTCTACCAATCTTTCAAAGAAGAGTTAATGACAATACTCCTCAAATTATTCCACAAAATAGAAACAGAGGAATATTGCCCAAGTCATTTTATGAGGCCACAGTTACCCTGATACTCAAACCACTTAAAGATTGAAAAAAGAAAGAGAATTACAGACCAATTTCTCTTATGAACATAGATGGGAAAAAACTCAATAAAATATATACCAAATCCAAGAACACATTAAAAATCATCCACCGTGAGCAAGTAGGCTTCATCCCAGAGATGCAGGGATGGTTCAAAATACAAATACCAGTAAATGTAATCCATCATATAAACAAATTGGAAGAAAAAAGTCATATGATTATCTCATTAGATGCTGAAAAATCCTTTGACAAAATCCAACACCCCTTCATGATAAAAGTCTTGGGAAATTAAGGATAAAAAGGACATACCTCAATATAATAAAGGCAGTTTACAGAAAGCCTATAGACAACATCAAATTAAATGGAGAGAAACTAAAAACAATTCCACTAATATCTGGAACAAGACAAGGCTGTCCACTCTCTTCATATCTCTTCAATATAGTACTTGAAGTTTTAGCTAGAGGAATACGACAACTAAAGGAGATAAAGTGGATACAAATTGGAAAAGAAATAAAAGTATTGTTATTTGCAGATGATATGATAGTGTATATAATTCCTCGAGGGTATCCTATAGCTGATAAAACTTTCAGCAAAGTGGCTGGACACAAGATTAATTTGAAAATCTCAATAGCCTTCCTGTTTACAAATGACAGACTGGCTGAGACAGAGATCATGGAAACCACACCTTTCACAATAGTATCAAGTAATATAAAATATCTTGGGGCTACTCTAACCAAGCAAGTGAAAGACTTATATGATAAAACTGTCAAGTCTCTGAAGAAAAAGTTCAAGAAGATATCAGAAGTTGGAAAGATCGCCCATGCTCATGGATCAATGGGATTGACATAGTAAAAATGTCAATCCTACCAAAAGCAATCTACAGATTCAATGCATTCCCCATCAAAATTTCAAAACAATTCATCACAGATCTTGAAAGGACAATTCTCAACATCTTTTGAGAACACACTACACCACACACACACACACACACACACACACACACACACAAACACACACAGACACCAAAAGACAAGATAGTTAAATCAATCCTGAACAGTAAAAGAACTGCTGGATGTCCCATCATTTCCAATTTCAAGTTGTAGTACAAAGCCATACTAATAAAAACTGCATGGTATTAGCATAAAAGCAAACATGTTGATCAATGAAATTGAATTGAAGACCCAGTATAAATCCACACACCTACAGATACCTGATTTTTTTATAAAGAAGCCAGAAATACACACTGGAAAAAAGACAGCAACTTCAACAATACTGCTGTTCAAACTGCACATCTACATGCAGAAGAATGCAAATAGAACCATATTTATCACCCAACACAAAATTTAACTCCAAACAGATCAAAAACCTCAGCATAAATCCAGGTAATCTGAACTTGATAGAAGAGAAAGTGGAAAACAGCATTGAATACATTGGCACAGGAGACAACTTCCTGAACAGAACACTATTAAAGTAGGCACTAAGATCAACAATAGATGGGACCTCACGAAACTGAAAAGCGCATGTTTTTTACAGCAAAAGACATTGTCAATCTGACAAAGTGGCAGCCTACAGAATGGGAAAAGATTTTCACCAACTCCACATCTGATAGAGGGCTAATATCCGAACTATATAAAGAACTCAAGAAACCATATATCAAAAACCCAAATAATCCAATTTTAAAATGGAGTGCAGATCTAAACAGAGAATTCTCAAAAGAAGAATCTCAAATATCTGAGAAACACTTAAAGAAACGGTCAACACACTTAGCCATCCAGAAAATGCAAATCAAGACCACTTTGAGATTCCATCTTACACATGTCAGAATGGCTGCTCATGCTGACAAGGATGTGGAGCAAGGGGAACACTCCTTCATTGCTGGTAGGAGTGCGAACTTGTACAGCCAGTGTGGAAATCAATATGGTGATTCCTCAGGAAATTGAAAACTGTCCTACCTCAAGACCCAGCTATACCACTCCTGGGCATATACCCAAAGGATGCTCCATCCTACCACAAGAACACTTGTTCAATTATGTTCACAGCAGCTTTATTCATAATAGCCAGAAATTGGAAATAATCTGGCTGCCCCTCAGCTGAAGAATGGATAAAGAAATTGTGATATATTTACACAATGGGTTATTATTCAGCTATTAAAAAAGAATGACTTCATGAATTTTGCAGGCGAATGGATGGAACTAGAAAAAAATCATCCTGAGTGAGGTAACCTAGACCCAGAAAGACAAATATAATATATATTCTCTTACACATGGATATTGGCTGTTAAGTAAATGTAATCAAGCTACCATCCACAGACTCAGAGAGGTTAGGTAAAGAGGAAGGCTCTATGGCAGGCATATGGATGTCCCTGGGAAGGGGAAATAGAATAGATTTTCAAGTGGACTGAGAGCAGGGTGGGATCGGAGAAGAAGGAATCAAGTGAGGGGGAGGGAGAAAATGCAGGAGAGACAGATGGAATAAGGAGGCATTCGGGGAGTGGTGTGGAAACCTAGTGCAGTGGCAACTTCCTGGACTCGGTGAGGGTGACCCCAGTGAGAACTCTTAGTAATGGAGGGTACGGAGTCTAAACTGCCCAGTCCTTTGTTGCCAGGCAAGACTTCCAGTGATGGGACTTGGTTACATTCAGTTAAGTTGTTGGCCCAGGGGGTTCCATGGAAATCCCCAAACAACTCAGGCTCATGGTAGGACAGTGGGTTGATCTCTGAAAACTGACAGTGGGGTCCCATTGCCCACGGCAATAGCCACACCGCTCACTGAATGTAGAAAAGGTCCAGCTGGTGCCTACATGGAGCCTTCACTCCTATGGTCTAGTGTCTTTGGTGTATGAAGGTACTTTGCAGGCTACCAAAAGAGAAATGCCAACATGAACCCAGCCACAAGACCTTCGACCTACAATCTGTCCTGTCTGCAAGATGTGCTGGATCAATGGTGGTCAGAACTTGGGAAACTGGCCGATTAATGTCTGATTTACCTTGAGGCCTTCACCAAAAGAGGGAGCTCATGCATGGCAATGCCTGGCTGGCCAGAAACCAGAGAGTGAATAGCCCAGAGACCTAGGGTAGAACCAAACACGACTGGCAAAAAAAAAAAAAAGAAATTATTTCTAATGATATTCTGCCATACTCATAGATCTGTCCTTTGTTCAGTCATCATCAGAGGCTTCCTCAGCCAGCAGATGGGATCGGATGACAGCCAGACATTATGACGAGAGAGAGCCTAAATTAGAGGTCTCCTTCAGATCCTTCCCCGTGGAGCTCAGGGAACCCTGTGAAAGAATTGGAAGAAAGATCGTAGGTGTCAGCGGGTTGAAGGACACCAGGACAACATGGCCCACCGAATCAATTAAGCGGGGCTCATATGGACTCACAGAGACTCACTGCATGGGCCTGCATGGGTCTCCACCAAGTCCTCTGAGTGTATGTTACCGCTGTTAGCATTATGCTTTCGTGGGACTCCTAACGGTGGGAGTGGGTGTGTCTCTGGCTCTTTTGCCTTTTCTTGAGACTCTTTTTCCTCCTATTTGATTGCTTAGGCTAGCCTCAATGTGACGGCTTTTACCTTGTCTTATTGTACCTTGTTTGGTTGTGTTTAGTGTTGTCTCTTGAAGGCCTGCTCTTTCCTGAAGGGAAACAGGGGAAGCTGATCTGGGGGATACGGGAGATGGGGAGCTGGAACTGGGAGGAATGGAGGGAGGAAAAATTGTTGTCGGGATGTGTTGTATAAGAGAAGAATCCATTTTCAGTAAAAAGGAAAAGTTATCAGCAGCTCAAACAAGAGTTTTAAAAAACATTCAAACCCAATACTGTCAAGTGCATAGTCTCTGCTGCTTGGCTGCCCACCATACTGAGGAATGGTAGGAAAATACTAAGCGCCATTGTTTTCCACAGTTAAACTCTGACGTTTCTCTAAGAGCAAACACTTTTCCACACACAGTCAAAACACCACAATTCACAGCATACAATAATCTCAGATCCAAGCGGAGGGGTTCTGGGCAGCGCTGCTTAGCACTGTGCCGTGTGACAGCATGCACAGAGCAAAGTGCATGTGGTGCATGTGCACCAAGGTGGCGGGAAGGTTCCTGGAGCCACACGGGTGAGTGCTGCTGGAGATACTCTGGATTCGTTATCTGGTTAATTTTGAATTAATTTTTAATTATTATGCCTTCAGAAACCTTTCCTGCTGCCGTATCTTTCATAACCCCATATGGAGTTAATGACCCAGTTTAGGAAGGTGTGTTTCATCCACTCGGCTTGTGGTGTGTACATTCTAGAAGCCTGCAAGATTGTCCATTTGTGTCCAGCAGCTGAACAATTCAACCCACCGCAAACTTTCTTCTATGAGCAATGAGTTTGTTTGAAGATTCCCTTATTCTTCTCAGAAAGCAGATTCAGAAACATGGGTGCGTTCTTGCTGTAGTTTCTGAATCCAAATCCAACACCCGTGGGAGGTTCCTATTTGGCTTCCTCTGGCTTGGGTTCCTGGCATTTTTAGCAGCAAGAAGCTCTTGAAAAAAAGCAAAGGAAACATTAAGCACTGTGGGTGATCAGTTAGCAGGACTGCTTGACCTCATGAAAGCTTAATGAAGCTGGATTCCCCACTACAGACGGAGCGGTGTCTGGGAAATCGGCTGTGCATGCCCTGAGCAGCACCTCTCATTCATTTTGTTAGATAGACTTGAGTCTTTCTTTTTAATAAGGCAACAGTGTATTCAGTGCCACCAGTGTAATGGTTAGGGTTTCCCTTATATCCTTCTGACATTTAACAGTTTAATGAGAAAAGAGCCAAATTGTATAGGTGTAATGAAAAGCTCTCCATGTATTGAGTATTATGTGTTTAATAGTGTAAACAATTTGCGCATACGGACTCGAAATCCTAGTCAGATATCTCCTTAGCAAAATGTAATCGTATGACCTGCAGTTTCCTTCCTAAAAATCTACAGCATAAATCTGTTCAATTTGCTTTATGAAACTGGCCCTTCCTAGGGAACATAGGCATCAAGAGTCTGGATGGCAGTAACCATCAAGAAGATCATAATTTTTCTTCTCTGGGGCCTTCCACAAGCTCATTATCTGAGACAGTTTCTCCTGTACTGCTCATCTCCTTGTGATCAGAGTAGGCTACTTACCCAACGGGCAGTGGGGTAGCCCAAAGCACCACCTTGGAACTGGGCAACTGGAGTTCAGGCTCTAGTTGTGGGGGCCTGGGAAACTGTTGGTTCTTGGCCTCGGATTTCTTGGCTTCATGTTTCTTATTTGAAAAAGAGGACAGTATTTTCTGACTGGCAGGAAAGTTTTAAGTTGAAACAAGATACCTTATGTGAAATCACTTGGCATGTAACAGTTGTTCAATATATATTGGTTGACTTTCTATAGATCTGTTTTAAAGGAATCGATTACCATTGACATTAATCCCTGCTCTGTGCCTAGCCTGTATCAGCAATGTAAGATGAAATGTGAGCGACATATATAACCGTATATAATTGACAAATAAAGACAACATGCAATGATGCTCAGAAAGCAAGAAAACACACAAAAAAAAATTGTCCCTGTTCATTTGAGTTGGGTCAGTCATCAACAGCCAAGTTCAAGAAGTTGAACTAGGACTTCTGGAAGGTTTCTTGGAGGAGAAGGATTAGATGGCACAAGATGTATAGGTCAAGTAGGTTTGAATTATTAGGTTAAATTACCTAAGGCACTAAGTACAGTATGTAAAGCACAAACTCTCAAAAACATGCTCTTTTCAGCCCAGTAGAGCATCAGCCACAGTGCTTGCCTTGTCTACAACCTGTGCCCCGCCTGCTAATGGACCTGTCCCTTGCCTGCTTAGTGCTGCCTGCTTGACTTCGATGCTCATCAAAGGGCCCTGGACTTTCCCACCGAATCCACTTATCTCTGATGATGTGGACTCTGAAGAAGTTAAATTAATGATAGCGAGGAGAGAGGCTACAAGAGCGAATTGTGAAAGCAGGACTTAGCCTCCCACATAAAAGGCAGAAGATGTGTTTGGAAAGAAGAACTGTGGTTTTCATCAGAATCTGTGCACAGACAGTGTAAACAGCATAATACAACAGAAAAAGCGAAGGCCAGGAGAGCAGCTGCAGGGTATGAGTTAGAAGCCCTTAATATTTCCCAAGAAACACAAGAGCACAATGGAACTGTACTTTGGCTTAATGGATTGTATACCTTTAGGCAACACACACACACACACACACACACACACACACACACACACAAGACCCTGGGCCTTTCAGATTTATTAAAATACATTAGAGTTACAGTTTGGGGAGAGGTTTTGGAAAGCATTTTTTAATGTTACAAATCAGTACAACATCCAAAATCTTTAGACATACTTGTATAAGCAAAATTCAAAGAAGACCTAAAAGACCAAAATTGTATGCAGTATGTATGGATAGTAGGATTTTTGATGTTTCTTTTTCTTTTTACTGAATTTCCTAATTTTTTTTCTATAAATAGTATATTATTTATACAACAAAATGAAGGAAGAAAATAAAACACAATGTATGTAGTCTCTTAACGTGAATGTTCAATGCTGTGCTCAGGATTGCAACACACACACACACACACACACACACACACACACTTTCCTTAAAATAGCTGCTTATAAAAAATTCAGCCTCCCTTCTACACAAATGTGCCAGGCTGTGCTGGCTTCTCCGTGTGGGCCGCCATAGTCCACCATACATTCGGAACAAACAACAGGCATCCCTGTTGCTGCTCAGCTCTACGGAGTCGGGTTCTCGCAGGGATAGGCTGCCGCAACACTAGGCTCTGGCGCCACCAGCGTGACTCACCAGAGGCGAGCAAAACTGTGTGCTCGAGACAAATGAGGCATAGCAAGAAGGCCGCTGAAGCCAACGCATCATCCAGCTAATGAGGAGCTAGAAGACAGTTACGTGTGGGGGGTAGAGAGAAACGCACGACACTAGAAAACCACACTGGACTCCTCCGGGCAAGCTGTGGAAAAGGAAATTGAGAAATGTGATATAGTAGGTATCAAATTTTGTGCAATTTCATGTTTATGCCTTCACTCTGCCTCCTAAGGGGAAAATACATAAAGAGGAAGTCCTGGAGTTCAGCTGAGGAACTGCCCTGAGTTCAGTTAAGATGACAATCATATGTTCATCTCCAGAGATCAAACAGACACATTCACGTTTGAAGAGAAATCCATAATTAAGTAAACAAAGAGCCTAACGTACTCCTGACTGCTGACTTGAGAAGATCATACTTGGGCAAAAATGGGGAGTGGTCTACCTATTGCAAACTTCTCTAGTGGAGAGCTAGCTCTTCCTGTTTTTTCAGATATGGCCATGTTCCATGTGTTATTTCCCTGCCAAGAATGCCACTCTGATATAATCCATAAGCTCTACAGAGTTGGGTAAAATTAAAATAGCTTTTCATCATTAATAACAAGTCTTAGCCAACATTTAATAGAAGTTTATTGTGAGTCAGGCACAGTAATAAGAACTTTGAAGTCTGGGTACGACAGCTCATGCCTGTAACCCCAGCACTCTGGAGGCAGGAGCAGGAAGATCTATGTGAGTCTGAGGTCAGCCTGGTCCATATTCTGAGTTCTAGGATAGCAAGGGCTGCACAGTGAGTCCTTGTATCAAAAAAAAGGAACTTCAAGCATGTTTTTAATCTGTATAACAATACCCTACTTCTTATATAGCATGCACCTGTTCAGCGTCCTTTAATGGAAGAGAAATGTATGGTCAGAACCTTGTCCATATCTCTATGGCCTGACATACTCCTTCCCCATAGTAGTTATTCAGTAAATTTTTGTTGAATGGATGAATGAATTTATGACTCTCAGGTCTATTCTCTTATTATTCTGGAATACGTCCTTTCTAATATCAGAATCATATTTTGAAGATCAGGAATTGTCTTGTCCAGTCAGATTACCTAGTGGAAAAGAAACTAAAGCCAAAAATTGCTGTTTAATTGTCCCAACATCAAAGATAACCCAAGAAGATAGTCTCTGTAGAAGGCACTCTTTATAAATGTTTTAATTATCAACCTGCAAATCTAGGTTTGCTTTCTTTCTGTCTGTGCCTCTGTGGCTCCTCGAGTTTGTCAATTCCATCTTCCCTTGGTCTGCTTCCTTCCTCTCAGTGAACAGCTTTACTCTTATTCATTTTCAAATCCTTGTGGCATCAGTTCTACTAGCCAATTTTGAACTAAATATATTTAACATATCTTGTCTAATAGGTCTCAAACTTCAAAAACTCGTGACTACAATGATAAAACCAATCACTCTCTTTATTACATAGCTGTCATGTATGACTCAAGATTATTCTCAATTTTAAGGAAAATCTGAGAGAGGAAAAAAAAAACAGTTTTCCTTTTGAGTACACATAATAAAGGGGAGAAAGCCAGGACCACAAACTACGTGAGCACTGACTGTGTGTTCCACTGAGTAAGTACTCACTGAAATGGGCTAGGTACAAAGACACTCTGTGTGTAAGGACAGCTTATGCAAGTGATGGAAGACAAATGTATTGCCAACCAAATGTGTGATAATGTCAGCTTTTTAATTCCTTGCACTGACAATTCCCTCTCCTCTCTCTACCATACGTACCTCCTGAGAACTGACTAGAGGTTTGTCAGTTCTAGTAGACTTTTTAAAAATCAATCTTTGATTTTTTTTTATTACTTCCGTGTTTGCTGTGTATTTCTGACTACTGACTCTTATTGTTTTATTACTTACAAGTCTACTTTGATCTTTTCCTAATAGCCCCATCAACTCTCAGGCTTCCTTCCTATTGCATCTGCTCAAAGCTCTGCCATAGATGTTCCCCAGGCACTTTGATGTATAGCATTTTCACTGTTGGAATCTCACCTGCATCTCAGATGGCCTTCTCTATGGAACTCTGGCTTAGTGAGAGTAGGTTTTAGAACTTCAACACATGAGAATTTTCTAATTTTCCCTTTGTTACTGATTTCTAGATAAATGGTTTAATTGTTAAGGATTCTTGATAGGATTCCAGAACAGGTCCTTCCCCACCAATCACTAATAAAGAAAATGCCTTACAGCTGGATTTTGGTGATGGGAGAAAGGGATTTGGCTTGTAATTCCAGGTTATGATCTATTATAGCAGGGAAGTCAAGGCAGGAACTTAAAGTACCACATCCACAGTCAAGGGCAGAGAGAGAATGGACCCTGCTTGCTTGTTGCTCAGTACTCAGCTAGCTTCCTTTACTCTTACATAGTGTAAGATTCCCTGCCTAGAGAATGGTGCTGCCTACAATGGGCTTGGTCAATTAACAATCAAGACGATCCCTCACAGACATATTCACAGGCCAATCAGATCTGGGCAGTACCTCAGTTATGACTCCTTTTCTGTTGATTCTAAGTTATCTCATGATAACAGTTAAAATTAATGAGTACAAAGTGTGAGCTATCTAGTAGTCCATTTTGACCTAAGGAATTATTCAGGGTGAAGAGTCTGGAATCATTAATACAGCCAGATGTAATGGAGGGATTGTACCAATTGAGGCTCCCTCCTCTCTGTTGACTCTAGCTTTTTCAAGTTGACATAAAACTAGCCAGCACAGTATGTATTTGCTTATATCTGGATATTAGCCATTAAATAAATGATAACCAAGCTACAATCCACAGACCCAGCAAGGTTAGGCATAGAGGAAGGGACTAGGAGAGAACCATGGATCTCGCTGGAAGAGAGGAATAGAACAGATTTTATTGGAGAACTAGGGGTACCTGGAGGATGGAAATGGAGCAAACAAGTGGGGAGAAAGGGGGAAGACAGGATTGAGGGAAGGAATGAGGGGAGAAACAGCTAGAATTTAAGAGCATTGAGGGATGTTATAGAAAACTAATGCAAGGAAAACTCCCTAAAATATATGAAGGCAATCTTAATGAAGTCTTCAAATGATGGTTATGGTATTTATAACAACAATAGAATACTTGGGTAATGTATAAACATGAGGACCTGAGTTTGGATCACAGAATTCACATAAAAGCCAGGCACAGCTGCTCACATTATAACACCAGCACAGGTAGTGCTTAGAGAGATAAACTTTGTAGACTCACTGGTCCTTCAGCCTATCCAAAATTGTGAACTTCAGGCTCACTGAGAGATGCTGTCTCAAAATAATAATAATAATAATAATAATAATAATAATAATAATAATAATAATAATAAAAAATACTTGCCCTATTAACAATATGTCATGGACAGGTTAGGACTCATGGAATCCTCCCTCTTACTGTTGAACTCTTGGTTATTTTTAGATTCTTGGGGAAGAAGAGAAGTTGTCTTCAGTTGTATACCCATTGCTGAGCTCACCAGGCTCCAACAGATAACTACAAACCCATGGACTACTTAATCATGCATATGTCTTATATCTTGCCATAGTACAAATAACAGTAATAGTAACTATTTTGTGATCTGTTTCTGGTCATTTCAGTAGCTGATTTACAGTTATGTTCTTTGTTGTTTCTGCTCATTGTGAGATATATATATATATATATATATATACATACATACATATACACACACATATATGTATATATATATATACATACACATCCCAGGTTCAAAAATGAACAAGAAGACAGTTTCTGAGACCAGACCCCCAGGCAGAGGGTACAGTTTTTCATGGACTAAGCCATGTGAACTGAACCCTGAGCAAATGATCTCCATGTTATTTTATTGAGAAAAAGAACTGCCCCCTGATACAAAGGCCTATTTTGCATTAATGAACAGAATCCTATAATTCACTTCCCCCAGTGCCTAGCCAGTCAACCTTGCTGCCATTACACAAAAGTCAAAACTGAGAGACATGGAAATTCCCATACCTCCTTGTTGATTGCTTGGGAGAAATCCTTTTTATTAGCAACAATATAAACAGAATAACAGAGGACAAGATAATCCAAGCATCAATTGCTTAGATAATTACCAGTTCCTCAAATTAGCATTCTTTCTGCATCCCAGAAGGCTGCAGTCCATCCATACCCAGGAAGCTGGTTCCAAGGTGACCTCTCATCCAGCAGCTCATAGCAAATGTTTTAAAATTCATTTAACTGCACAGATAGTACATGTAGCTTTACAATATCTGAGAATATGTTCAAATATGTACGTCTTTGTTGTTATTATGCCTAAAATAATGTAGGAATTATTGCATGCAACGTTCTTCTTCCTTGGGATTTCCTTAATCAAAAAGATATGCAGTTCTATACAAGAGTCAGGTGAGTCAAACTTGAGTTGAATGACTTGGGAGGCTTAGTCGACTTCTGATTATCATAATGAGAGCATAATCATTTATAGCCACAGATCATCTTGGAAGAATATTCTGTTATTTCTACCACCCTGTGAAGTCTGGTCTTACTGTTTTTTGCACCTGCCTATCTTATAAAACCATCAAAACAGAAATTTAAATTCATCAGTCTCAGCCAATTACCTCAAGACAAAAATGGCTCCATGATGCACAAGCCATTCATCTCTGAGTTGGATTCTTTTGCATTTCTGGTTTGGGACTTTGCCAGCTCTTTAATGTATCTATGAAGATACATTTTAAACATAGATCACATGAGCATATCACATCTAGAAATAATCTGTACTAAGGATATCTATAGGTTTTGAGGTGCTTTCCGTGAGACCGTCAGTGTAGGCGAGACTGCATTGCTAGAAATAAGCCGGGCTGAACAAAGCCTGAAGGTAGTCCCGGGAGTGGAGTCAGAATTCTTTCACAAACTGTCGAAATCTCCTAGGCTTTACTTGTTGTAAAGTTTGTGTAAAACAAAATTATGCTACATCTATCTCACAGTGTTTGGCACAAAAAATATGGATATTATTAAAGAAAATTACTCATTTCAAGTCATCTGAGGAGGCAAGCATATGTTGGAGGAAAGCAAACACTGAGTGAAAAGAGAGATGATTCGGGCTTGGATTGCATGACAATAAAGAAATGAGGTTGCTGAGAGAAAACCTTTAGTTAACTAGTGTAGTTAGGACAGATGTTCAAATCTAGCCTGTTGAAGATACTGGAAGCCTGCATTTTCTCTTGAAATTAGTTACAGAGCTGTAATATTTATAGAATTGCCTATCCTGCTTATGAATGGGAATCTTGATTTCTTTTTTTGGGGGGTCTGTTCGCATGTTCATGTCTGTCTTAATTGCCTAGTTGAAGTGTCACCTCAGTCAAAATGCTCGTTAAATGACTGAATGCACGCAGCTCTATCAATCGGCTTTCTGAGGTGAGGTCCATTACCGCCTCGCAAGCGCTCAAAGCACTTGTCACTGAGCTGAGCCTCAGGTTTGTACATCAGGCTTCCATTTTCATCGCTGCTTACGTTGGAAAGGAAATCTGGCTGTGTGGTGACTCCTTAGGGTCGCCCACACCCACAGACGTTCACATTCAACATTCTAGAGCATCAGACACCTGAAAGTCTCGGAGAAGCTTTCCTCAGATCCACTGCCCTTTCTAGCCAAAGTCCTTCCTCTCATCCAGCAGAATCCTCCCTGAAATTATCAAACTAGATAAAATGGTTTTAAATTTTACATTAAAAAACAAAAACAAAACTCATTTGTCAGACTCTCAAGAGGATTTAAAGACAACTGTTTAACACGCCCCCATTTTAACCCTTGCCCTACCATTCCTTCCTTCCTGTCCCTCTTTCCTGGTTAGCTGGTTAGCTTTCAGTATCTGGTTTACCTCTTTACACTTCCTGTAGCACCCCCCACCCCCACCCAGGGCTGGTGTGGGACTGAGTCTGGTTCCTAAAAGTCAGTTTCTCTGCTTTCCATCCCTCTCCTGCCTGCCCATCAAGATGGCTTCTGAAACATGTCTGCACTAGTCTTCCTCCCTCTCTATTTACAGGTCCTAGGAAAGGAAGAGCAGAAGGGGAAGCCCTGCCCTCGGCTGAGCAGAGTTTTCATTTGATTATACTTTCATCTCATTATGAGCCCGGCACATCCGCAGAGAGATGACATCAGTCCGTTCAGCTGGGCGCTTTAATCTCACAGAAGGTAGATGCCAGCCACACGGTGACTTTGCCATTTGCCCTTCCTAGATTCTCTCCTCTAATTCTGAGCACACTTATGGTAATGAGTTAGCCTGGCTCTGGGCTTCTCCTGACCCTTTTCCCCAGGGGCTCACAGTGCTAGTGTGAGATGTCAGAGAGACATAAACTTTCATTAGTGAGATTTCCAGGCGATGCCTTGGAAGCTTCCTCCCCCATTCCTGTTAGCCCTGAGGAATAGCTTTCTTTTCTCTGTCCTTATCTCTATGGCCGGGCACAGGACCGAGTTATGGCTGTCATATTTCAAGTGGCAACCAGGGAGGAAACACAATTTGGAAACATGGCAGTAATATAAACAGCT
This sequence comes from Cricetomys ansorgei, assembly GCA_026225945.1. Classification (NCBI taxonomy): domain Eukaryota; kingdom Metazoa; phylum Chordata; class Mammalia; order Rodentia; family Nesomyidae; genus Cricetomys; species Cricetomys ansorgei. The sequence goes on along the minus strand of JAMJFZ010000239.1, from coordinate 14,443,693 downwards.
AACATTTGGATAGCCTTTAAACCTTACGAAGGGCCTTCTCTGCTCATTAAATCATTGCAGTCATTTTAGAAGATAGTTTGTATTATTTGTTCTGGCTTAAAAACAGAGAAACTGAACTCTGAAATGATATTATAGATTACACTGCAAATAAACAGCTGAGCTTAAAACCCAGGGGCTCTGATAGAACCCCTTTTTTCCCATCAAATTACCATAGATCACCTTTGCCTACCTAGATCTTCAGTTCTCTTCAGTACAAGCTGGTTGGAGAACAACCAGGCGGCAAGTGTGAAAGCCTGGAAAATACCCATGTGCTTTGTTCAAACGTGTACAACTTCTAGCAGCTTATTACAAAAAAAAAAATCATAAATTACATAAAATTTATCTTCAGGGATTTTTAGTGTGCTGTGAGAATGTGTTAACAGTTACAAGCTAGCTTGTGTTTAAGCATAAAGCATCATGTAAAATATTAAGCTATATTTATAATATAGGGTACCTCAGAGCCGTGAACACCACAGTTTCAAATGACATTTAAACGTGGCTGCTGTGTATTAAACACAAATGAAAACAAATTAGAAACCTAGACACGATTTCTAATAATGTGCGCCAAGCACATGTCAAAGAAAGGCAGAAAATATTGTCACACTTGTACATGTACTAAAAAAAAGACATACACATACGTTCGTGGAAATGTTGCCAATTACATTTTAGGCATTCTGCGAAGTTTTAAAATTATATACTTTTAGTGTGCGTTTGTTTAATTTTATCGAGGGGAAAAAAAAACAAAATGACTTCCAAATGCTGGCCAAATACCCCTACCTTGCTAAGCATTTCTTTATTGCCAATATTGGGCATTATTTATTTCAAGGGCCTGTTATAACTGCTGTCCATGATATAACTGGTAACAGATAACTGATATCTGCTATAACTGGCCAGTTATAACTGGTTATGACTGGTATACAGGTGACCTAGCTTTGCCAATCCCTTTCCCTTTTCATACCCAGGCATGATTGGCGGCAGCTTGTGCGCATGGGCGCAGGCTGTGACGTTATCCCAGGTCTCCCACCTACAGCATTTCCTCCTGGCAGCTGGTCTCCAGTAGAGATTCTGCCTGGTGACCCACAGGGTCAGACCAAAGCCCCTGTGGCCACTGTGCGTTCAGCCCTCTTCTAACCCATTACACAGAACAAACAGAAAGTTCTCTCAGAGCCTTTTCAGAGTAGCTGCTGTGCCTGGATGCCCCACAGAAGCAGTCATTTGTGAGATCTGGCCTTTAGTTCACACCTATATTCCCTCACACCTTATCCCAGGGAAAGAAAGCCTCTAGATAGAATGACGGCATCTTCCCAGAAGCTGTTACTCCTCTCCAGATATGGACCTCCTCCCTCAGGGCTCCACTTCCATCCTGTCTGCAGAGGTCAGGTTTAGACCCCACCTCTCCACAGGAGGATGAGGTCCACTTCAATCCCTCTATGTCCTGCTAACCTGGATGTCTATGAAGCAACTGCTTTTCCCTAAAGTGAACATTACGTTCTTCAAAGTGGCACTTTACGTTCTCATGTAAGGAAAATGCATTTCCCGCTAACAAATCTTCTACTGTTCCCTGCCACAGGTGCGGGGAAGGTCACATGACTGTTGCCTGAACTTGTCAGATGTGTCAGGAGCTATTACAACAGTCAGTGACCCCTACTTACTCACTCGGGGTAGAAGTAGTGTTTGATCGGCGTATGTTTCCTCATATTCAGCTCTCTTACCCGACAGAGTGGGGAACTGATGTCATGGATGCCCAGAGGGATAGGACTGTTGAACGTCTTCCCCAGAGGGGTTGTAACTGTAGCTTCTCTGAAATCCGCCAACTATTCTAAAGTCACTTGCCACATCACAACCACCCCCAAATTTAGAGGCTTATACTAACAGCGTCTGATCCTTTAGTCTCTTAGGATGTTTATAGTCAAAAAAGTGAGTTAGCCATTCTGACAAAATGTTAAGTCCAGTCGTGTGTGTGTGTGTGTGTGTGTGTGTGTGCTGGGAAAAGGCATAGCAAAGACTCTTTGCCTGCTTCCAAGTTTGGAAAAGCGGTGTTGACTCAGTTGCTGCTGTAATGTTGTCACTGTTCTCCATGGAACTCATTCTCTAGGGATTGATAATAAGTTGTCAGACTAACCACCTTACAACGGAAACTTAATGTCCCACAGTTCGGAAGGCTCAAAGTGCAAAGTCAGAATGTCAGTAGGACTATTCTTTCCCTGACTTCCCTAGGGAAGGCATTCCTGCAGCTTCTCAGTTGTCAGCTGTCAATCCTTGAATTCCCTGCTTACCACAAGTAGCTCCCATTTCTGCCTCTGCCTTCACTTGGCTATCTTCATTGCTTCTTGAATCTTAAAATCTTTTCTTACTCGTCCAGTGACTTGTGTCATTGTGTTTGAGACTCCCTCTTGTGCAGTGTGACCCCATGTTGTGTAGCAGGTCCCCCTGAGATTCAAAACATCCATCTTAGAGGGGAGCTTGTTAAGACATAGAATGTCAGCAAGAGAGAATGTCCTAAGAGGAGGTGAAATATTCAGTCCTGCAGGGAAACTCATTAAGCTCAGGAAGTAAACAACTCAAAGGCACCAGGAAATCCTTGAAGCTGACCAGATACACTAGGCCCTCCCTTCCCAATATGGAAGCTGTAAGGACTGCTGAGAGGCACATTCAGATAAGCTGAGCCACCTAGAAGAGGCTCAGATCAGCAAACTGGAAGAAGCAGAGACCAGACAAACTGCCTACAAGCAGTGACCAGCCGAGGTGCCTGGAAGAGGTTCAGACCAATAAGCTACCTGGAAAGGACATTATCTAACCTACTGGGTTGCCACCAGGCTTTTCAGTGAGAGCCACATTTCTGGCTTTCATGAGCTGTCACCCATGCTGGGGTGAGCTTGTGGTGATGCAGCTTTCTTTAAGTCATTTCTGCTCCCAAAAGTAACCCCATAAACCCATTAGGTCACCAACTTGAACTTTGGTCTCTCATTGGTTCCCTATCTGGGGTGGGTAGATAAATCATTCATATCTCCCCAGGAATAGCGTACAACACAGCACCCCACAGTGACTTAATGAAAACTGCAGAATCCTAGTTCCAAATAAATCCTAGCCATCAATAAAAGAATTTAAGAATGGAAGCAATTGGAAATAAAGGGACAATTTCATTAGAGCTTAAGTGATAAAAGCACAGGGCAGGCAAGACTTCAGCTTCTGCCCAAGGAGAAGAATGGAAAAGAGAAGGGAAAACAGCTGGCATGGAACTCAGACACATGACCAGTGAGTAGCCACATGGTGGAAATGAAAGCTACAGAGAAAAAGCAAGGAAGCCCGGAATGTTTGGGAAAGGCCCAAGGTGTTAAGAAAAGCATGCTTGGAAAGAGAAAGAAGAAAAGGGGACGTTATCCTTCCCTGAGAAATACAGACAAGCGGACAGACTCACAACCTTACCTGACTGAGATCCGTAGCCTTCTATATCAGGGGTGGGGACTCTGGAAAGAAAAAATGCAGAATATCATTAAAGAATTAATCTGCCAGTCTATAGCATGGCTTAAGAGGGCACCTTCCTAATGGTGGTGCCTTAGCCAACATGACTAAACCAGCCCAACTAGAGTGCTAGATCTCCACCCAGGTCAGAGATCCTTATTTTCTTGACCAGGAGCTTTTTTTCCTGCTCTAACAGTAGAGCCTTATGAAACCTCCCCTGTCCATGTTATCACATCTACCGTTGAGGTCATTATGCAGGTCTTGTTTATGCAACCATATTTTTGCGATTTCAAGGATGCAACATCCCTGTCGTGTATAGCAGACACTACCTAGTAGCACTCATTTTGGTCCTCTGGCTCTTACAGTCTTCCTGTCCCCTTTTCCACACTGTCTCCTGAGCTTTAGGTAGAGGGCACTGTAGATGTTCAAATGGCGCTGGGTGCCTAAAGTCACTTATTCTCTTCATTTTGACTGGCCGTGGATCTCTGTAATGTACTACTAATGTACTGTAATCTACGGCAAAAAGAAGCTCCTTGGTGAGGGCTGAGAGCTACACCAATCTGTGGGTATAAGGATAAGAATTTAGAATAGAATTATAAACTCAAAACTGTTCCCTGGAGCAACCGGGCGAGGGGGAGAGAAGCTGATGAGAATGTGGACCTCTCAGTCCACGTCACGTGGTCCTGCCATTGTCCCCTTCTTACCCCTGAGTGTTCAGTCTTTCAAACTGTATGTTATGAAGTCAGGTCCAATTTATATTTGTAAACACAGATGGATCCTTACACATTGATAAATTGACATCCTTGGCTCCAACTATTCTCAAACAACTCCAAAGTCCACGATAGGGTCCCTTGCAATGTCAGGAAGTTATTTTGAATCCCATGAGAGCAATCACTGGGCTGGCAAGCCATCCCTGATGATCATACTGTGAATCTTTCATATCCCATGTTACACCTTTGTCCCTAGATGTCAAATTTGGGTCTTTAAAATATTTTTTCATGTCTTTATATGCTAAGTAATTGTAATAGTAGTTTAACGTCTTTGTCTATTTATCCAACATCTGTGCCAGTTTCAACAGATTTAACCTCATTAGGTTTTATCTTCTTGCTTTTTTGAATGCCTGGAAATTTTTTCTGGATTCTAGATAATGCAGCTGTTACTATGCTGAGCCTTAGACATTTTTACTTTCTTCCAAGCATCTGGGAGATTTGTTCTAGGATGAAATTGAGTTACATGAGGCTGTTTGATTCTCTGAGATTTTGTTTTTGTTTGTCACAAAGAACTCAAGCTTAGCCTTTCCGGGCTAATTATTCTCATACAGGATTGAGAACCTTCCATGTATACTTCTCAGGGCCCTGTGATCTTGAGATTTTCAGGTTTAGATGGCAGAGACAGACACTGTCTTCAGGTGTGTGCACTTCTCAGGTCGATCCCTAGACTCAGGTGCTTTCCTCATGCTCACGCTGATCCTACGCTCCTGGATAGTTTGGGAGACACTACAGATATCCAGAGTCTCCTCCATATACCATTCTCCACTGTTTGGCTCTCTTGGCTCTGAACTCCAACCCCTTAGTCTCAGTTGGCACAGCTTCTGTTCCCTTCATGGTTAGGAAGCACTCGGTGCCATAAGATATGGCAGTTATGGGGCTCCCCTTGCTTGCTTTCCATTTTTCAGATATCATCACCTGTGGCTTCACGCCCAGTGCCTTGGTCTATTTGAGCTATCCCCACACTACAATACTATAGACCGAGTAGCTTAAACACACTGGTTTCTTTTCTTACCATTCTGGAGAATGGAAGTCCAGAGTCTCAGAGTGGTTAGATTCTGGTGAGGCCCACCTCTAGATTAGACTATGACTGCCTTCTCGGCCTCTCCGCGTGCTTTTTCCTCAGTGGATGTGAACAAGGAGGTTTCCTTGTTATTATAAAGTGACCAATTCTATCAGAGCAGGACACCCTTCTCTTTACAACTTCATTTCCCCTTAATTATCACTTGAGAGCCTCTCCCCAGATAACAGCACAGTGGGCTGAGAGCTTCTGCTTGTGAAGGACGGCACCACTCAGTTGAGATCTGTTACCTCACAGACTATTGTTTGTGCACTTTGTCCAGATTCTGACATGGATGTAAATTCTTTCTTGTAACTCTCTCTTATTTGGAAAGTAGAAATCACAAGGTCTTCTCAAACAGGATAATTTCATAGCACTCAATAGCAGCTATACCTCCTTATCAATTTATTACCAAAATACTCAGTGGTAAAAAAGCTACTGTAAACTCAGCAATCCCTGAAGTCAATTCACACGTATTTATCTCAACACTTGTGCAGGTGTGCTTATTTGTATATATGAGTTATTATTTCTGTCTGTAGCCAAAAGCGAGTGCGGATTGTAAACAAGAAGATCACTCGTGGAGCAAGTAAGATTATCTGTAGGGGTGTTTATCTGTGAGTCTGGCAACCTGATTTGGGTCTCCAGATCCTACATAAGGGTGGAAATAGTGAGCTAGCACCATAAAGTTGTCCCCTGACCTCCACATGAGTGCCAACACCCAGTCGCAGGTACACCAGCACACACGCGCGTGCACGTGCACACACACACACACACACACACACACATACAAATAATAAATAACTTTTAAAATAACACTTGTAAAACTTGTAAATACAATTATGCAACCTGAATTATACACATTTATGTATGGATTAAATGTGTTAGAGATTAACTCCAAGCCACCAATAACGCATTGGTGTTACACTAAGCAAAGAGATGAAAGCATTTCCTCTTGGAGTCATTCAACCAAGAGCAAGTCCAGATTTGAACTCTTTACTTCCTTCTGCTTTTGTTTTTCATCTTCTGTCTGTTGTGTGTGTGTGTGCACGCGAGTCTGCGTCTACCTAAAGGCCATCGTGTAAATCTGCCCCTGTGTCTGTGTCTATTCTGGTATGTCTGTATGTGTCTCTGTTTCTGGCTTGCTGGCTGGCTGTGTGTCTGTGTCTAACAAAGGGATTTTCTGTCTTAATCGAATGGCACAGAAAGCATCATATTGGGTAGGGTTGGATACATTACAGAAATCTCCAACAAGGTATTAAGTAACTGACCCAAATAACAAACAGTATTGCAAACAATGTTTATCAACCAATATTCAAATTATATGTTCAACAATTATGGCAAGTTCACTTTATAAGACTGCTTTCAATCTCTGATTCGCTCCTCTCAGCAAATGATTATTAGAGCACCTGTGCATTACCTGGGTCAGGAGACTAGAAGAGCACATAACTTAAGATCACAGCTGCGCATTACCTTAGTTGATTACATGGGAAACCCAAGGCAAGTGAGGTGGGACATCACTCCCTTAAAAGCACCAGGGGAGAGCAGTCTTAAGTCTTTTTCTTTCTCTTTTTTTTTTTTTTTTTTTTAAGATTTATTTGTGAGGGTTCCGTCTGCATGTACACCTGCATGCCAGAAGAGGGCGTCTGATCCTATTACAGATGGTTGTGAGCCACCCTGTGGTTACTAGGAATTGAACTCAGAACCTCTGGAGAAGCAGTCAGTCAGTGCGCTTAACCACTGAACCGTCTCTCTAGCCCCCTCAGTCTTAAATCTTAAGTGACCTCAAGGCAAATCATTAACTCTGGCTGTGAGGTCCAACAAGAGCCCCAGTCTCTTAGAATGTTAGAGATGTGTTTATAAAATTAAAAAAAAAAAAAAAAGTAAAGCCTACAAATCTACGGATGTGTCAGAACAAGAGTGACATCTAATATTCCTGTCCCGGGATAAGTGTAGATTGCGGGGAGCCATGGACAGATGAGCAGAGCAGATGATGTGGTCAGCAAGAGCATGTGTGTGACGTAGGCTGTTCATTCTCCCTGTGTCCACCTTCGGCATTTCCCACGATTCCCCACTGGAATCCAACCCTAGGCCCAGCTCAGAATCAACCTCTTGCACCAAGTTTTTCTCGGCTTCCATGCCACAGCAACCTGACTGCAACCCAAATAATGTCTCCCTTACAAAGGTGCTTCTTGTTCATAACGTTCGCAGGCCTCTTATCTTCAGCTGCACGCTATTACTCCTCTTTAGCACGTGGGTATGCGGAGTTGTGCTCGTTAGCCTTGTTTAGCCCCCTTTGTGCACTCAGGATCCGGCGCAGGGCCCGCCCCCTAGCATGCTCATTTGAAAACAGAAGCCAAGGCAAACGCTTACTTGTCTCTGGGAGGCAACAGGAGCAGCGGGCATCTGAGGCACGTTGTGAAATCTTTCCTCTAACTGAACAGACAGCGACTGACTGGGTTTCCAAAGGAGAGCTACCTACATTCCACTCACTGCCTGGAGCATGTCTCCAAAACCGAGACCTTCGAGATGGCGTCTCGGCTGCAGCCAAAAGGCATGGGTAAGCCTGGCTGTGGTTACTTCTCACTTGCACGGAAGAAAGGAAGGAAGTGATGGGGAGAGGAAGAAAGGGAGGGAATCCATTTAAGTCAGTTCTCTTCCAGTGCATGTTTTATGCTGCTTCGTTTCTCTCCAGGGTTGACCCTATGGTCTCTAAAACAGTCATATTCACATTTATCTCAATAATAATTCATTAGTGTGATTTTTTTTAATTGAACTCAGGACCCGGAAAATGATTTTTTAAATCTCCTGTTGATCTGCTCAGTGATGACTGTGTTCTGCTGCAAAGTAGGTATGACCCTGAGGATGAGTGTAACAGGGCTGACAGGCCACAAAAGCCGCTCTAAGTGAGGTGCTGGCCGTTTTCTCTCTTGTCTTTGTTCAAACAACTAATGTCATTTTTTTTTCTCAGAACTTAAAACTAATAAAGAGGTAAATTAAGCAAGATGCTGCCCATTTCCAATTTTTTCTACTCCTTTCCAACAACACTGCAGTTTTGTTGATCAGCAACATTACTTTGGGTAGGAAATTGAGGGGTTCTCTCATACGTATTTTATATATGCTCTTATATATGTGCTTACCTCTTGATTAGCAGCTCTGTTAGGGAAGCTGTATTGGAAGGTAAAGTATAGTAACAAAGACTTAATTTGTATCCCTGTATTCACATACAAGCTGAGCATGCATGTTATCTCAGCACTGGGGAGGTGGTGCCAGACAGGTCCCTGCAGCTGGCCAGAGTCAGTGAGCTCCAGCTTCACTAAGGCTGTGTCAAAATAGGAGAGAGCAATGAACAGAGGAAAACACCTGATGAGAGAAAAGACACAGCTCTGCTCTTGAAGGAGAAAAGAATCATTTGGGGAGATAAACCATTTCCCAAAAATGTGAGGATGCCTTTAATAGTCATAGCTACTTTTGGAGCAATGGCTGTTGTCAAAGGTTGCTGTTGCAACAAGCTGTTGCTACATAGATTGTACAATGAGTTTCTCACACATCTGAGCTGGGTGGTGGTGTTCTCCTTTGGCCAGCAAAGGTGCCATGACTCAGAGAGGAGGCTTGTTTACCCAAGGTCATTCAGTGTTCTCACCTGGCTCAGCCTGCATAAAAGGCCAAGTTTCTAAGTCACATTGTTTCACATAGCACCATATAAACAGCTTGTGAGACTGCTTTGTAAAACATATTATTTGTAGCTGTCATGCTTGGTACTCCTTGCTGGCTTAGGACAGCAATTCTGAGTAATATAAATGCATGCCCTTTAACATTCGGTGGGTGGCCAGCAGCATGATAGAGAAGCAGAAGTGGAGAGGGTGGAGGAAAACAGGGCAAGACAATCAGACAGACAGGCTGGCAGATGAACAGACCAACAGACAGACGCTGGCTGATCTTGTGGAAGACACAGCTTCCCTCCTCTCTTCTGCAGCATCTGTTTAATTTCAAACAAATGAAAGCAACCATCTTACCTGTAAAATTGATGTGAATAATAATAGCTTCTTTGGGGAACAATGGTATGCTCATTATCTTGATTGTAGGGATATTTCACAGGCGTATACACATGTCAAAATTTACAGATGCACTCTTTATGGGTGCAGTTTGTTGTATGTTAATTATACTTCAATAAAGCTATCAAAATAATAACAATTGCAATAGCCTGGGCATCATTAAGAAACATGAGGGACAGAGTTAATAAACCCTTAGACACCAACATGAAGGAAACTTTCAGTAAGTCCTCGCTGTTATTGGAAGATTTCTTCAGTGTTTATCTCCATCCACTCCCTTCCTTCCTTCTTTCCCTCTTTCCGTCCTTTTTCCTTCCTCCCTCCTTCTCTCCTCTCCCTTCCTCCCTTCTCTGCCTTCCTTTCCTCTCTTTTCTATCTATATAAACCAAAAAAAATTTTTGACTATAAAAATTCTATTCTCTTTCAGGATTTTTAAGGTTTGTTGAAGAGTAATTGACAAATGAAGCTTGCTCTTTTTCAGGCGCACACTCTGATGTTTTGGTGTGTGTGTATGATTGTGTGATGACCTCCATCAAGTGAATTCACCTGTCCATCACCTCACACAGTCACCTCCGTGCGTATGTGTGCAGTCAGTGCATTTATGGTCTATCCTCTTAGTGCATTTCAAGCACACAATTCAGTACAGCTACTCATAACCACCATGCTGGACACTGGGTTCCAGAATTCATCTTGAATAACTGGAACTTCACACTCTTTGGCTGGCATATTCCCAATCCCGAACACCCAACACCCCAACACCCCGAACACCACCCTCCCCTCTCCTTCTATGGTCTATGGTCCTTTTAGCTTCTTCATATGAGTAAGGTCGTGCAGTGTTTGTCTTTCAGTCCCTGTCTTACTTCACTTGACATAAATTTCTTGAAGTCCAGCTATGTTGTTAAATGACAGAAGTTGGAACTGGAGAGGTGGCTCAGCAGTTAAGAGCACACACTGTTCTTGCAAAGGATCCAAGTTCAACTCCTAGCACCTATGCTGAGCACTTATGCTGAGTGACTTACATCCACCTATAACCCCAGCTCCAGAGGGACCAACTTCTGGCCTCCACAGGCACCCACAACCACAAGCAGATAATTCTACACATACATACACATACTCATACCTAATTTAAAATGATAAAAATGTGTTTTTTAAGTTTTTACAAAAATAAAATGACAGAATTATCTTCTTTTGAGGCAGAGGGGAGATTCCATTCTGTAGTATAGCACATCTGGACTGATTCAGTTCTTGGTGGACACTTAAGCTGATTCCACATCTTGCACTTGTAAATAATGCCATGAAGAAAATGAAAGAATAGATATTCCTTCAAGACGGTGATCTTGCAGTCTCCGGTATTGTTTGATGGTGTGGTAGTTCCACTTCTAAGTTTCTGAGAAGACTTATTGTTTTTCCAACAATACACTGGGCTCCTTCTCTACCTCCTCACCAGGACTTATTCTGGTTTTGATGACAGTCACTTACCTGTGAGGTACCTCTTTGTGTACAGATGTGCACGCCTTGATCATCAGCAACTGAATACTACTGGCAGTGTTGTTGTGTTTTTCTTTTTTAAATCCCTTTGGAAGAATGTCTACTGAGGTCCTTTGTGTACTTTTCATCAGGTTATTCTTTTCTTACTATTGAGTTGAGTTCTTCATATATCTCTCAGATAACCCACTGTGAGATGTGGGGCTTACAAGTGTCCCCACTCAGCGGCGTGTCTCTTCACACTTACACTGTCTCCTTTGCTGTACACAAATATTTCAGCTTGAAACTCTCTCATTTGTTTTTCCTTTGTTTATCTAGTGGGGGGGCGGTTCCCTATTCAAAACACTGCTCAGACATATATCAAGAATAGTTTCCCTATATTTTTTTCTCAGCTCCTTTTCATGCCTGGTCTTTGCTTGCCTCTTCCACCCTCCAGTGTTGATGTTTCTTGAGTGTACGATATGTGTGCAATTTCATCCTTCTTCACAAAGATGTCATCTTCCTGCCCTGTTTTGTGTGCTTTGCGCTGTGACCAACAGCATGTAGGTTTATATCTGTGCTCCGTACTTTTTTCCATTAATCTATACATTTGTTTTTATCTGGTATCATACTGTTTGGGTTACTATAGTTTCATGATATATATTAAAACCAGATACTGAGGTTGTTTGGGCTATTTTGGGTTGGAAATCCTGGGCCTTTTATGGTTTGATAAGAATTTTTAGGGTTTTTTTCTGTGTCTGTAAGACAGCACTGACGTTTTTGACAGGAATTGCCACTTCGGTTAGTATGGATGTTTTACTCTACTCTGATCTCCTAGTCAAATGTCCACTAAGAAACACATTCATCTCTGTCACTTGAGACCTGGTCTCTAATTTATCTGAGGGGAAAAGGAGGGAGTCTGGAGATGATTTAGAAGCATGGTTCTTAGGAAAGTAAACAGTGCTACTCAGAGGCCCTGGGAGTAGAAAAGCAAGCCTCATTCCTCTTTTCCACACTGTTAATGCTCCTGGGATCAGGCTTCCAAAGCTCTCCTGGGCTGCTCTGCTTGGCAGGTAGCCAGGAGGGTCCTAATAGAATTATTTTTATTTAGGGATGCTGCTTATTTTATTTGCCTACTAAATGTAGATTTCCTTTGCATGGTAAGAAACCGTAATGGAAAAACAAAATCTAAACTAGAAAGCATTTCTCTCAAACTGACTATTGTCCTTAGTCGGTCTAAAGGCTTGTTGCTTTTCACGATGATTCTGCACATGCTGTGGTTGATATCTGTCATCAACATACATTTTATAAGCGAAGGTTAAAAGCCAGCTGAATCCTCCAGGCTTGGTCTGAGGCTTGGTCTGTCCTCTGCACTGTCTATGAAGCAGCCCAGACTAGAGAGGAATGAAAATATGCCTTCCTTTGTCCCACTCACACATCAGAAGTTCATCCTCAGGAAGCATCAGCCAGTCCCGGTGTCTGCAAAAACCTGAGTCTATGTGGAGAGCAAGCAGAAGCAATCTTCCCCAAAGTTCTCTGAGAAGGCCCGAGAAGCAAGGGTCTCCCCGACGGCCCTGCATCCCTGTGCTGCATGAACACAAAGGTTTCATGTGCCCACTTCATTCTTGTGTCCTCTAGGTTTGGCTGTGGACACAGCTCACTTTCTGTTGGGCACAGACAAAGCCCCAGAGGCATGTCACAGCAGCCATTGTCTCTCCTCCTGGCAATAAATCAAAAGCATGAAGGCCTGATTTTTCTCTAATTGATTTAGGCCTGTGCCTGGATTGCCGCCATTTCATATTCTCAGCAAGCTATTTCCTTCATGACAAACGACCAGGGTGCCTGGACAGGAAGTGACCCAGTGTGAAGGACTAGATGGTTCGGGAGGCTGGGGAAATAGAAGTGCTTTTCTCTGCTTCAAATGCAATTTGGCTAATAGAAACAACAAGCCATTGTCCCAATCTACTCCGGAGGGAGGGGTCACTCTCTCCCACACCCAGCTGTCCCCAAGGTGGCTCCCTCTAGCAGGGCCCATTTCAGCATTATTTGCCATCCTTTGTCATGTCTTGGCAGCTTGGCATTAACCATACCAGCCCCAGAACTAGCTAAAACAAGAGGTTAAGGTAGGAAAAGCCCTTCTAGAGCGTTCATTCTCCCAGGTAAATGGTTCTGCCCAACCATTCAGCTGTATGCATAGCCTAGGAACGCAGAACAATGGTTTTTATTATCAGCGCACCGTGTTCACGCAGTACTGAGTGCTTCCTGGTTATTCTCATCTGATAGGGTTTCGCTGCATCTTTGAAACCAGAATTCTGTAAGTGCTGCCTGTCACCAAAGCCAAAGAACAGAGAAATAAGTGGAATGTTAAAGATGTGCTTTACATCAGACGGCTAGCAATCTAAGAAGACCACGGGTTAGTATCCTTAAGCTATGTCTTACCACTGTGTACTGAAGTTTCACACAAACATACTTCTACAAGGCTGATTGGATATAGAAAGAGTGAGAATGCTATAAATTGGGAAACAAAGTTACCATGGCTACCTTCAGTCCCTTTGATTGCCACATTTGCTCACCTTCTTGTGTGAACTAACACCCTTGTGCCTGATAGTAAACCTTTTGTAATATACAAACAGATCTCTAGGTCTCACCATCCCGAAGGCTAAGCGAGACATCAGACAGTACCTGAAGCCATTAGCAGAGGTTTCTCAGCTTCTCTGTAAGCCACCTTCCTGATACTTTCACCAGTGTATTTGAAAGATGCCTTGATTTATGCTTCTTTTTTTTTTTTTTTTTTTTTTTTTTTGGTTCTGTGACAATAAAAGTCTCTTAAGACTATTACCATTCAGAACATAGAACAGGGACAACCTGAGTCTGGGTTCCCAGGCCATGATCATTCACATTAGGCTATAGAATAAACTCTTTCCCTTTGAGGGCAGACCTATGTTTTTCGTGTTGAACCCTGTCATCTTCAGCCAGCAGATTACACGGGAAGAGGAAGCAAAAGAAGTCAGTCATTACAAACTATAGTCTTGCCCCTCTGCTCAAATGTCCAGTCACACTGTGGAGATTCATGGCATTTGTCCTTTCCCCCATCATCTCCTCTCCTCTCTATGTAGAAGAGTTTGCCATACACCAAGCCGACCAAACTCTACACTCCTCCTGGGTCCCCACTTGAATTACTCTAGATCAGAGGTTACTCGGGGGCTGCGGAGATGGCCCTTGGGGTAAAGTGTTTATTGTACAAGAATAAGAACCTGAGTTCAGATCCCCGGAGCCCATGTAAAATGGCCGAGCAGGGCAGTGCAAGCCTGCGATTCCAGTGCTAGCCTACAGAGACAGGAGTATCTCAGGGGCTCACTGACCAGTCAGTCTAGCCAATTGGTGAGTTCTAGGTCACCCTATGTCAAAAATAAATCTAAGGTGGAGTTCATTAGAGGTGGACAACAGCACGAACCTCCACATGGGCCTGCACAGGGACATGCACCCACACAGAACATGTACCACACCCCACTCCCTCCCGCACAAATGTTCCCTCATCACCAACAGACAGTGCGTTCATGCAGGGATACCCACATCACAAAATGAAGTAGAAACATGCTCTGACGATGTAGAATACAGAGTTTCCCTGTCTGTCCCTTACCAGATTATCTTTTCAAAGGTCTGAAGCTTGGCCCTCAGTGTGGCAGTGTTGACTTGCTTTAACCTTTAAAGTAGAGCCCAGTAGGAGATATGAGGCCACAGGGGCCCTTCCTTTGTGAATGGACTAGTGCCACTCTCTTACAGGAATTAGTTCCCATGAGAGGGGGGTGTTCGTTGAGGCCCTACACTTTGGCTGCTTCTGTGTTCACATAGCTCTAGGGCCACCAGGCCGGGTTTCAGCTGCATTTGAAATTAGTAGTTTGTCCCTTCTCATTGGTGAGTAACATTTCATGCTACACAGTTTTTTTATTCATTCCACTAATGGGCACACAGGATGCTTAGTGTTGGGGCGGGGGAGGAGGGGCACTGGATAAAACCTCTACAAGCACTTTGTTATCCTTCTTTTAGAAAAATACTTAGAGCGCAGGTTAGACCTATGCTTCACTTGTAGGAATGTGCTAAACGCGTCAAGTGTGGTTCATGCTTGCAGTCCTAGCATTCAGAAGGAGAATGATCTTGTGAGATTGAGGCTAGCCTGAGCTACATAAAGGGACCCTATCTCACAAAGCACACAAACTAGCAAACAAGAAGTAGAGGAGAAAGAAGAAGTAGGGAGGAGGAAAAAGAGAGGGAGGAAAAGGAAAGCGCTAAGCAGGGCGCATGCTGGCTGTCTCTCACAGCAAGAATGCCCGTGCCCAGTGCCCTCTTATGTAATATGTGTGGGCTTCTCTGTATGGCTTTCCTTTGCCTCCGCTGAGGGACATGTGTCTTGCCATGTGCTTGCTGCTGCTTGCACACTAGCTTCCCAGAAGCCTTTGAGTCATCCCTCCTCCCCCCCTTTTTGGTTCTGCTTTATTTTACATTGCAATTCTTTCTACACCAAATATCAAACATTTGTCACTATGAGTTGTGGGTTATTTCTCCAATCTCTGAATTTCCTGCATCAATTTTCAACTGGTTTTTAATTCACTTTTTATTTAGATAGCTTAATTTGTTCACTTTTTGTTGTAGAAGTTTACTTTTAGTTGTGTATAAAATACTTGTTTTTGTGCATTGTTGGAAAAAGGGATGCATAGACCTTGGCAGTTTGTATTGTCTGCAGGTGATGTATTTCTGTTGGGGACGTTCCATTGCTTATGATCTGCATGTGCTATCGGTAGAATACCTGAGGAGTTCTGAAAGAATAAAAACACCTGAGCTCAGATGCTTGGGGTTCCACAGTCCAGGTTGACACTTGCCAAAGCAGTGGTTCCCTCTGCTGAGGTCTGGCAGGATTTCCAACCTAGGAAAGCGCCTCCTGGTCATCTTTGGTGAGCCCACACAGTGGCTAACCGCTACTACAATGTTTGTTCTCAAGTGATTTGTGGGATCTGTACAGGAAATATATGTCTTACAATCAAGATGTCCCTACATTGATACCAGTGGCTTTACTATCTTACTTTTTTATGGAGGTATGTGGTCTGCCTTCAAATATTTTTTGTAGAGGATGTGAGATGGTTGGATTCTTTCGTATGAATGCTTCATTCAATCAACACAATTTGTTGAAAGCTGTTAAATGAAATCATTTTGACAATATAATACTTTTATCCAAGACATTGCAATCACTTTCCACCCTCCAGGACCCTCGTCCTCCTCCCATGTCTGAGTCCCAGCTCCTGTGTGTTCATAGCTGCAGCAGCCATGTTTCATCTAGGAGACAGTAGCTTCTGCAGTCTTCCCCATCTTTGGGCTCCTACAGCCTCAGAGAGAGTGTGACACGCTTGTCCATTGGGACCAAGCACTCACTAATCACTTACTCTTTGCACCTTGACAATTACAAGTCTCTGTTTTACTATTGCCCAATATCAAACGAAGCTTTTCTGACCCAGACTGAGATCTGTGCTAGTCCATGAGTGTAAATGCAAATATTCAGAAGGCAGTTGAATACATGCCCATTTGGCAAAACCTCATAATACTAAAGGCCCCAGTAGGTCCTATGACCTCCTTAGCCATAAGGGTTTTTTTAAGGCAGTTAAGCATCAACATTCAATTTTTTTTTTATTTTCTTTACAATTATAAATGTATGTATGATGTGTGTGATCCATGCATCATGGCACATATGTGGTCTTTCCTTACACATATGTAGCATTCTTTTTCCAGCATGGGTTCTAGGATAGAACTCAAGTCATCAGGCCTATGTAGCAAGTGGTTTTACCCACTGAGCCTTCTTGCCTGCCCAATGTAAGCTTTCAAACCAGTCTATAGTATCAGGCATGTATTCTCTCCTATGAAGCTGGCCTCAAATCCAATCAGGAAGCTGTTGGTTATCCACCATAACATTCATACCACTATTGCACTAGTGGTCATATTTGTCCAGGCAGTTCAGTTTTATAGTAGACCTGGTCTACAGCTGGGTGTGATTGTTAATGGCATATTCTCCTCCAATAGCCTGCCTAGCATGTCCTGGTACTATGAATGCTAGCCAACAGGAAACAAGCTACCAACTCAGTTCCAGCTCAGTCTTTCTCTGTGTCCTGTATCCATCAAGCGTGATTGTTTGGGTGTTCTTTTTTAAGACTCACTAAATTGCATATGGCATGCATATTGCATGTAGAGTTAGCATTACTTTTAAATGTTTTATAGAAAAAAAAAATGATCCAGTTCCACCAGGAGTCATCAAGTAGAGGCATAAGGAATAGGATTGTGCCTAAGTCTGCTGTAGGCTGAGATTAGCTGGGGGGCTCTGTCACCAAAGGACAAACCCAGCAGCCAAAGAGCCAGGAGTGCACAACCAGGTAAGTGATAGCATAGAGAAGAGTTTGATCAGCTGGTGTCTGGTTGTCTCTGGTAAGGAAAACCCATCCAGCAAAGTTATTGACATTTACACGGTAAGGTATCCCAGTTCACTGTCTTCTTCCCCTTCTCAAAAAGAACCACCTGTGGTGCTTCGTGGAGCTTTGCAACCTGACCCTTATGATCAAAAACAAATTGCTAACTCTTCACTTCTACGGAGTTGATCCAAAATCTCATCACTGCCAAAACGCTGAACAGACACATAGATTTAGAGTTTTACTTCTGCCCTAAATCTGAATTAAGAAGTGAGTAGCAGGCCTGGAGAGATGGACCATTGGTTAAGACCCCATACTGTGTTTCCAGAGGACCCAAGTTCAATTCCCAGTACCCACATTCAGTAGCTTACAACTGTCTGTAAGTCTGGCTGTAGGGGATCAACTGCCCTCTTCTGGCCTCTACATGCATGTACACAAATTTTTTAATTGTTTTTTAAAAGAAATAAGCAGCCTAACTTTTGTTCAATTCCCCCCTCATAAATTCTGAAGTGATTTCTTATCACAGGTTAGCTGGTAGTTTAACCTCTTTAAAAGCCTTTTAATCTAGGGCAAATACATGTTTATGAAGTTTTGAGTTTTCTTTCTGAAGTACTGTTATTCATCGAAGTCATAGTGGATGGGCTTTATAAAAGCACGTGAAATGTTTAGTAATATGAGAAATGACTCTCCAAACAAAACAATACAACACATATCTTCATGTGCATCTTTTCAGAAGATCTGAAAGTTTTTCTGAAGTGGCATCCCATAATGCTTACCCAGCCTGAAGTACTACTCCATGTAGGGTTTGTCTAAGACTTCTATTTTCCATTCCTGGCAGCCTCTGGGCAGCCCTGCTCAGCCTAGGGCTCTTAAGCCTTTGAGGCGTTTGAGCAATGCTGTGTGTGAAAGCAAATGCATGTACATACAAACATACTCGTACGAAGAGAGGGTGGGCAGCTGGAAACTGAAATGGCTAGAAGAATAATTCTCATAAGCGGGACTGGATGGCCCACGTTTGCTCTGGTTTCCACATTTTCTTATCCTTTCCCAGCTGACGTGGCAAGGAAATGGTGAACGAAGACACCTAAGATTTGTTGAGCACTGGTTCTGTGCCAAGCCTCGTGCTATGACTTCACTGACTTCATGGTGCTTAAGATCCTCACGGTTCTTAAAGAAAGACTTCCCGGGTTCTCACAGCCGTCCTAGGAGAGAGGAATCAGAAGAGAAACAAGGACAGCAACCAGCAGCTGTGTGGCTGCCTCATCCACAGCTGTGGAGTTAATTGATCTTGATCCCACAAAGGACTGTCAGACTTGCACATTCGTTGGGATCCTGCAGTCTGGACTCCAGACCAAACTCTGTGCTATGACTCTGGGTTTTCTTTATTTTGCAACCTTTAGCCAGTGCAAACGAGTTAAAACAGAGGTGCCTTCTCTCCACCCCTCCTGCGAAATGATAGATCATCTCCCAAAGCTGCAGCAGCTACAGTTTTTAAGGCAGGAATGATGTCATGGTGTTTGAGTCTGAACGTCTTTTGAAAACACGTTACCTCTGTTGAATTTGATTTTGTGATTGAAGAGCTTCGCTTTCACTTTATCTTTATGAGGAGCAGACAAAAATCAATTTCTGTCTGAAAATAAAATGGCAAGCTCCTTCGGGAAACAAAAACATAGCAAAACAAAACCAAAAGTCATCTACGGTTCATGTTAATATCACCACCAGGGTAGACCACGGAAGGGAAGAAAATCCCAACTGTGGGGAAGAGCAGCAAACACGGATCAAAGCTGAGCCCCCTGCACTCGCTCCTTCCTTTTGCCTTTGTGGTTTTCCTTCACTTTGTGGGGAAGAAGAAAGTCGCATCTGATTTATAGATTTGTTCTCTAGCTCCCAGGATATCTACTCTTTAAAGAAAAACAAAAAAGGAGACTTCTGGGTGCCTAGAAAGATCTAGTTCTGCTTCTTTGTGTGAGCCCCCTTCTCACAGGTATCAGGTGCAGTTTTTCAGGACCCGCCTCGTGACCCTGCCAGGTGGCCTTGAATGCATCCCTCCTCCCAGTATCCTTGAGAGTAACCTGAATCACAGACAAACTGAAACCATCGAATTACAGGGACAGATGGGTGACAAATGCAGCAGGCAGCACTCCGTTTCCAAGCAACCCCAGGCTCCTCCCAAAGGCCCCAGGCTACAGGGCCCCTTCACTCAGGCTGACCGGGAGCCCTGAGCACCAGCAGCATCTTGGCCAGTCGCCCAGCTTCTCCCGTGGTGCAAACCTCCTCTCCTATTTGCTTTTCTTCCTGTTAAGTACAGATTTTGTTTTTTGTCTACCTCACCAGCTGCCCAAACCAAACCAAAAAGCGCTCCTGATTTTCTTCATACCTTCTGACCCTGGAGAAATGCCTCGCGTGAAGCCACCATCTGGGAGAGCCGGTTCCTTCCTCTGACTTCCTCTGGAAGCCTCTGAAGGCAGCCATTTGACACAGCGCTATGACTGCTTTTCTGCAGACACTGAGATTCCACATTTTAATTGTGACTCCTTGATGATCAGACATTCACATTTGAACATTCAAACTGCCAATTGTAAAATGTAAATCTATTTTCTGGGATTGTTCAAATACTGAACTTGTTACTACCTGTTTTGAATTTCGCTTACACAATGCAGAGAAATGCAACATGGGTAGTTAAGTCTTAATATTCAGTTTTCTATTACCGGAGTAGACCATCTTGATCCCCCCTCCCCCACAGAATTAATAAAAGAAGACCTGCCCACAGTGCGACAGTGTGTGAAGGTGGAACCTTCCGGGTATGCGCAGATTGTGCCTCAAGATTTCCTTTGGAACTTAATCCCAATACAACAGGACTAGGGGCTTTTGGGGAGCAATTGGATTGTGTACCTTGGATCAGCCCCTTATGTAAAGGTGAAACCACCTAGCTGGTCATTTGCCACCTACTTCCCACCATTGAGGACTGAGTCCTTCCTTTCTGCTTGTGAGGACTCAGGTGAGAACAGAACCACCCTCACCACACCCTGAGTTCTTGGTCATCTTGGCATTGAACTCCCAGTCCTCCAGAACTAGGAGATATGAATTCCTGTTATTTATGATTACTTGTTTCTGTGTGTTTTACTATAGAAGCACACGATGCAATTAGACTTGGATGAGACCTGAAGAGTAAGGCCTTCATAATGGATTCAGTATCCTTTGGAAAAAAAAGAGACACACACCCCCCTTTCCCCCTACTGCCCCTCCCCCTCATAAGGCTGCCATCTGCAGCCAGGAAGCAACCCTGACTACTCACCCAGCCTGCTCATAGTTTGAGGTCCTTGTCTCCAGAACTGTGTGAAACAAATGCTTTCAGTTCAGTCATGTGGTCTGATACTTTGTTGTCTCAGCCAGAACCAGCTGAGAGATTCTACCAATCCAATCCCACACTGGTCCACGGAAAAAGAAGAAACAGAAAAGAACGTGGAGGCAGATATGATGAAATGGCCCCTGCCTGCAGCAAAATCCCTCTGAAAGGACTGCCCAACCCACACACCAACCCCTTTCTCACCCTTAGTGAACTAAAGGCTAAAGATCTCAGGTTTGAAAGCTGGCCACAAAGGGCCTTGTGCTCAACTACATCACCCCAGTGAGGGGAAACCATGGAGCTAGAAGCTACTGATTTCAATAAACAACTATATTGTAGGGAGCCCTAGGCCTACACCAGACAGCCTCAAACCCAGAAAACCCAGAACTGAACTCATCATCTCCCCTTTACCCTGTGAGAGTCACATCTAGGCCTTGGGGCTTCCCTTTTCTCCTTGATCCCTTGGGGGATATATATATATATATTCATTCATTCCTGTCTTTCCTAGGAATGCATAGGTGCCTGATCTACATATAGGAGACTGGAAAAACTGAAGAAAGATGATCTGGGCTGCAGTTACACTGCTATATTGATATACATATATATATATATATATAATTATATATATTATATTGTTATATTGCAGTTATATTGTCTGCAATTATACTGCTGGGCATGGTGGGACATGCATGTCATCCTGGCACTAAAGAGGTAGCGGAGAAAGGATTAGGGGTTCATAATCCAAGGCCAACCTGGGCTACATGAGGACCCATCTCAAACAAACAAATGTATAAACAAACACACCTCTGTTTCTTTCTAGCTGTGGGATCATGAAAGAGTAATACAAATCCGTCAAGCTTTAGTGTTCCTGCCTCTATTTCTTGTATCTGACTTCCTTTGTCGACTGTCCTCCTCCTACTATCGACAGCGTTTGGCTGCTAGTCAGAAAAGAAGGTTTCTAGAAGCCCCAGATTCGCACCCTCCCAGCATGGTGACCTCTCTATGAAGAGAAGCTGTCACTCTCAAAGTCGACATGTCAGCTTGTCAAAGACATAGACAAACACGTTTGTCTTTCTGCAGTGTCAGGATTTATCCAATAACAAAACATTCCCAAGGTAGAGCAGCTTCATTGGCAGCAGTTTACCAGACACTTTCCTTGATAGTTCTGGCTGAGGCAAGCACAGGTTCATTTATTTCAATCTTAATTACTAGTATTAATTCTCAGATCACATATTACATACAATATATATATATATATATATATATATATATATATAGAGAGAGAGAGAGAGAGAGAGAGAGAGAGAGAATGCAGGAGGTAGATTATAAAATAGCTTTAAAGCATTAAAAGGCAAATTGCTTCAAGGAGTTTCAAGAGGTCTAGGGACTTAGATAACAAGCCCAACTAGCTGAAGAAGCTGCTGCTGGCCCTAGTCAGATGACAGAGTTAAAAATGACCTGCAGGAGTGAAGTAAAGCAAAGTACAGGGCTGGGTCCAAGCTAATGAATAGGTAGGTGGATGGACAGCAGACCGATGAATGGACAGAAGGGTGGACAGCAGGTCTAGACAAGCAAACAAGAGGACAGGCTGACAATTCAAATGGGCCGCTTCAACAGCAGGCACCCACCTGAACTTAAACTCCTGGAACAGCCTTACCTGTCAGTTCCTTGATGTTCCATGTGGTCAGATAGCAGGTCAGCGAGGCCACTGTCATCATGGTGCTAGGTGCTCTCCTCTTTATAGGGCCTAGACGAAGGAGTTGTTCCCTTCCTCAGCCTATGTGCCTACCAAGTTCTCATGCCTGCTTTTCCTGGTGTGATTTTAATATACCACATGCTCTGTGGTCCCAGTTCTTCCACAAAATTTTATGGGACCCCTTCCCACTCCTGGGAGTAAGTCATTTATCAATCTGTGCTGCACAGTGCCAAACAGATGGCGCCCTTCACATGTCCTCTCAGACAAAGTCCTCCATCCTCAAAATCGAGCCATACGCTACTTATAAAGTGGAGTCTCAAGACAAGGCACATTCTGAATAAAATCACTGTTTTACACAATGTGGAGTCACTTAGAACAGAGCACAGTATCATCTCGACACAGTCTTCAAAGAATCTCTGATTGGCAAGCCCAAGTCGCTTCTCTGTGGAGCTACATGATGAAGGGACTTCCAGTGGTTCCTCAGCAGAAGAAGGGGCAGTCATGTCATCCCTGGAAGCAGATACCACCTAGGCAAGAGAACCCATGCCTGTGCCGACACAGACCCTAGCCTCGGCGACACACAGCCCCACGATGACAGCAGCAAAGAGGCCTGCTGCCCTGGAGCTCTGCAATGAGAAGCAACCAGCCAGCTCCTAGTTCTGCCCTAGTCTATGAATAGAACCAAACAAAACCAGGCTTCCCTCATGTCCCAAACAAACTGTGGGCCACTGAAGGGGATCAAGGCAGCACCTGGCCTGAGGGGATGGAACTTAAGAGAAGTGTGAAAAGAAAGCTAAGCCACCAAAGCCACTCGAATGCATGGTCAGCCACATGAAAGGTTGTTCGCCGTTACTCTAGTCCTTTCTGCAGCTTTCTTGGGCAAAGTCTTGGGCTTTCTCCAGTTGGAAAATGCAGCTTGCTGGGTTCCAAGATGGGTGAAAGTGGAATGCAGAACACTCAGCCACATCTTCCAACTATTTCCCCTCAACAGGAGCTCCCTGGCTTGCACCCCTCACTCACACTCAGTTGAGAGCTTTCTCTTTTCCCATAGGCATGCACGCCACACAAAGACACATACTTGTTGGCAAGTGTTCTCTAGGGACAGTTATCACAAGTGGGAAAGAGAACGGCAGAATTATATGGTGATTTTTTTTTTGGAGATGTCTCACACTGTAACCCTGACAGGTCTGATACTCATTGGATGCCCAGGCTGGGTTGGCCTTAAACTCATGGCAGTCCTCCTGTCTTAGCCTTCTAAAAACCATGATTCCAGACACGTACCTCCATACCCAGCTTCTGGGCATTTCAGCTTTTATTAGGTGCCATTTATATTGGATCACAGGAATACTTTCAAAATATTTAATTGGCTCTCTAAACATGTCTACAAGGAGGATGCTATTATTTGTATCTATAAAAAGTGAACTAAAACAAAAAGGTAAAAAGGCTTTCCCAAAGCTCCTCAGAAATGAGTTTTCAGCAGCGTGACAGCCATGGGCCCTGAACCTGGCCTGCCTCTCCTACACCTGCAAGCACGCTCCTTCCCAAATAGCCAGCGCCAAGTCCACATGGCTTTTGCTGATAAAGCTCCTGTGCACTGTCGCATGCTGAAATCCTATAGAGAAAGAGAATTTTGGAACATGAAATGAGGCTTAGCCTCAAGGTTATAATAAACTGTAGAGGTCGTTGGATCCGCTTCTCAGTCAGGTCTCAGACTACAGTGCTCTCTGTTATTGTATCCAGTTTTAAAGCCTGCCACCAAGTCAGGCAGAAGCCTGTAATGCCAGCACTGGGAACATTGATGAAGGACCCCAAACTGTACATCATGAGACCGTAGCAATGGTGCCTCCTTCTGACTCCTGAGACATAGAACTGCTCTTCAAACAAACAAAACGTCTGCCGGCTACCAAGTCCTACCAGAATGAAGTTTTCAGATGCGATATGGCAGTCTAAAGCCCTTGCTCATGCTAAAAGCTTTCCCCACACTGGTTCAGAGATTTTCACTGAAGACACAATTCCCTTCAAGTCTTAGGCTGACAACTCCAACATACACTTATAATGTCCCTTCTGTTTCCTCTTTTCGTGTTCTCTGAGACGGTCTCCATCTCACAGGGGGTCCGTTCCAATAAAAGGAGACCCCAGTTTTGATACGTATTAGGCAAGGACTCCTGTGAACACGATCTGACCAATCCCATCACACCGAGAGTAACCTTACTTGTGAGCTGAGTCTACCTACTTTAAAACCTGAGCTATGCTCATCTCTGGACTTTATGAGCCCACAGTCACACTGATGGCTAGAAGTAAGGTCACAGGGCACAAGGACACATGAAGTCTATACTTCACGACGGAAGCATTTATTACAGTGTGCTTGTGCGTTCAGACGAGAACCACAGCGTGCTTTGTACCTGCTAAAGCTGTGGTCCTTCAAGGACAGTTTTTCTCACTTAAATATGATTATAGCACATGTGTCATGACAAGGTGTAGTTTATTCTTTTCTCTCTCTTTTTTTTTGCCATTTTGAATATTTTGAATCTCCCACAGACTAGGCAGGAACTCTACCACTGAGTTACATTTCTAGTTCTGTTTTCATGTTTTATTTTGAGACAAGGATTCACTAAGTTGCCCACAATGGCCAAGAATTCACTGGAACCCAGGCAGGCTGCTTTAATTAGGTTCCTATTGCTGTGATGAAGTCCATGACTATAAGCAACTTGGGGAGGAAATGCCATCGAGCACTCAGAACTTGGTGGGCTGTTCTTTGGGAGCTTAGAAGAGGACGCTGAGACGGGCCTTGAACAGCTCTTCTCATTGCCTCGGAGTCAGTTCCTGCTACCCCATTCCTGCCTTGAGCTCCTGGCCTGACTACCCTGGATGGTGGACTACAAACTGTGAGAGGAAATAGATCCTTTCCTCCCCTAGCTGATCTTTAGTAATGGTGTCTTATCACAGAAACAGAAACGTAAGACACAGGCCTTCCTTGAATTTGAAACTCTACTACTTCTGAGCAGCTGATATTAAAGTTTTATGCCACTGCTGTGGGGGGGGGGGGTGCAGGGGGGGAGTTTGTCTCGTAAATGCTGTCCACAGATCTCTAGTGTCCTGGCTGATGTGTTTCTTGTCTAACAAGAGAGTGTCCAGGGTGTTTGTTCATGAGTACATGGGGTGGGGGATATCATAAGAAACTCACATTTCCAAGGCCTTTCCCATGACTAGGGTACTTGAAGCTCTTTCTTGGAGGCTGAGGCCTACCTCACACTGTCATTTTGGAATGGAAAGACAGAATCTGTGACTGCAGTTCATAGAAAAGTTCAATTTGGGGCCCAGCCACTGAGAAAGACTTTCTACTGGACCATGATAAATCAGCCTGCCTCCATCTTAAGCTTCAATGCCTTTTTATAATAAATACAAAATATTCATTCCTGTTGGCGATTAAATGTTTCTATGCCCCACCTGTAACCTTAACTGCAAATGGCTCTGTACTGCCTGTTCCAGGAAACGGCAATGATGTCTTTGTTTCAAAAGGTTGTCATGACCACTTGTTGTTATGATCACGTTGTTATGACTACTTTGCTATAACCACCTTGTTACTACCTTGCTATGGACCATCTTGCAACCATGTCTTTGTTTCACAAGAGACTGTCATAACTGACTTATTATGCTTATGTTCTGCTTCTGTAACCCTACCAATTTGTCTTCCAACTCCCCCTTGGGAACCCCTACTCCTGACCTATAAAACCGCCCATGTCCAATGCTGATCTCTTGAACCCACTTTTAGGGAGGGACAGCCTGCATACATGAGTTTTAAAAGCTTGCTTTAATTAATCGCCAGCTTTAATTCAACCATGATGATTTGGGTCAGTGGTCTTTCTCCTCGAACCTGTGGGATTAACAACTTCCCTGCACTGCCACAAGGATGTGTGAACTCCCTCCAAGAAACAGAAACATCCTTACAGCCTAAGAAAGAGAATTCTTCCTTTCCTTTTGTCATTAAAAGACCCTGGGTCTGGGGCAAAAAAAAACAGGTTTTCAAGCTGCTCGTTTGCTCTGCCCTACCCTGTGGGGTATGCTCTTCATTTACACTCTTACTTTTATGAGATTGCACTTCACTACTACTGCTCTGCATGTTGTCCAGTTCTTTGTCTGAGATACAAAGAACCTGGACACAGCCTCACAGAAGACGCCCTCCTGTAACCAAATGGCCATTTCTACCCCAGAGCAATGCTGAAACTTCACGTTATAAACAAGATGAGTGTTTTAAATTCACAATAATATTAAGGGATTTCAGGAAACCGGGTAAAGATAGGGGGAAATCCCTTCCACCAACCCTGGACGGGAACTTCAAGAACTATTGGGCTTTCTGCCTCAGTTTCCTCAAAAGCATAGCCATGTGTCTACCTATTAAAAAGGGTTACCACTAGCTGAAGAAATGGGCCAACAGTTAAGAGCATTTGGTTGCTCTTCCAGAGGTCCTGAGTTCAAGTCTCAGCAACCACATGGTGGCTCACAACCATCTATGATGGTGCCCTCTTCTGGCATATGAGTGTACATGCAAACAGAATACTCATAAATAAATCTTTTTAAAAAATAGAAAAGAAAAAAAGGGTTATCATGAGATCATAAAGAACAAAGAAGAATCTCACCAATGGCCTGCACTGAGTAAGTTGCCTCCTCATGAAAAGGTGTCAAGACACTAACCATATGTACAAGCCATTTTTCTTCCAGGAGTAGAGGGCACTTAGTTGACTTGTCTGAGGCAACAGGCTAGATATTGAAAACCCTAGATATGGTGGGGATTGTAAAGGGCAAGATCACAAGC
Organism: Cricetomys ansorgei; assembly: GCA_026225945.1. NCBI lineage: Eukaryota > Metazoa > Chordata > Mammalia > Rodentia > Nesomyidae > Cricetomys > Cricetomys ansorgei. Next base: position 14,416,551 of record JAMJFZ010000239.1, on the reverse strand, counting down.
AGGACACTGTCCCTAAGGACCCAGCCTGCCACTGACACACTAATAAGTCAAGGACTCCTCTTCAGTATTCTCCAAAGATGTTGAATAGTAAATATGTATTAAAATATATCTGTTCTTTTGAGTAAAAACATCACATAAGCGTGCAGTTGGCTTTCTAAAATAATGGAAAGAATCTTCAAATTTGGTGAGTACAAAGATTCACCAACTCTTCATATTTCAAAGCTTTGGAGAATACAGGGAGGGGTCCTTGGTGTGCTAATATATTCAATAGTACATATTAAGCATTAAATATGTACCATATTAATTATGAATATTATTATTGAATACTAAGATGATAGCTTCTAGTTTGTCCTGATGAGTGCAGTCAGCTCTTCCCCTCGTTTGTCTCTGCTTTAGGATTTCAGTGCAGTTGGGACCCGGAGATCGTGATTCCCCACGCAAAGTCAAGCAAAGGTGACTGAAAGACAAAGTTATCTCAGCTAGTTAGGTAGTCCCACACAAAGAAGTAACTGATTTGGGTCTTCCAGCAAAATGTTTTGGTGTTATGCTATGTACGCTTGAGCAGACTGCTTCGTGTTCCTCCTTCCAAGGACAAGTGTGTCCATTCAAAAGTGTCTGTGATCTAAACAACAAATTCACTTGATCTGTGAAACTATTGCTAGATCCAAACATGCAGGGAGAAGCAAGCCTTTTGGGCGTAAAAGAAGGTGAGTGTCTCGTCCCCCCTCTTCACCTCTCATGTGAGTTTTATTTTCATGACTTAAAAGTGAGAAGGCAGGTGCTAGAAGCTGCTTCTCTCTGGTTCCATGCCTCTCCCTCACCCACCCCCACCCCCGCACAAGGCCAGGACCAGACACCACTCACAGGCAGGAGAGCAGAGCTGGCACAGTTCCTTAGCGGCCCATGTAGCTCTCATTTGCCAGGCAGGAGACAGGATATTTTCCCATCCCTTCTTTCCTGTGATGACTCTCTGTCAGTAAGTGACTCTTCACGGGACTCACAGCAAGCTTATGCTGTGATCACTGCAAGAACTGGAAGGAAAGAACACGCAAGTCTGTGACCCAGAGGAGACCTGGGCACACTAGGACCAGAACACAAGTGCTGTGTGAGAAGCCCCAAAACAAAAACAGCAATAGTTAATGAAGTGAAAAGTCTAAAATAAGGTGGCTGCCTTCAGATCCTGGAATGTTCCAGAAAGTGAGTTAAGGCCCCTGGTAGCTCAGCTTAAAATTAGACTTTCTTAAAAATCATCACGCAGCAGCTGAGCTATGCAGTTGCATCAGCAGCAGACTTGTAAACCCATACTGTGGAGGGAAGGCAAGGCCAAATAGATTTTTTTTAATCAAATCAGATATGAAAAGAAGTGAGCAAAGTCTTGCAAAAGTCTGATTTATGTGCAAACGGAAAAATGAAGGTAAGTCCGTGGAGTTCATTATGAACTGGGCTTCCCGAAGAGCTTTGCAGTATGGGTAGTTCGAAGCTGACACCCATTACTGCATGGTTATTTCCAAGGATGTGAGGGAGGCGAGGCAAGTGTGAGTTGCTCTGTGCGTGTATGGTATGCGTGTGTACGTGCATGCCGGTGTCCACCACAGTACAAGCAAATACAAATGAAGAGAGAAAAAAGTTTTTTAAAAAGCTGAAGTATGATTTACTTAAGTAGATCAGTGCACAAGGAGGACAAGGCTCCACTGGTGTCCGTGTTCCTTGCCTCAGCGTCTCAGTGAGGTGATTACCTGACTGAATCAGAGGGAGCGTCCAAGGAGAAGAGAGGAGAGAAAAAGGAGGCGACTGGAGGGTGAGGCTAGCTCTATGGAGGACCACCAGGCTGCGGGCGTTTCATATGTGTTTTATTCCATATGCCTTTGAAGCAGATATTCTTACTATTATTCCCAACTGGACGAGTTCAAATGAGCTCAGAGATGCGAAGCACAGTTGAAAGCTCTGCTGTCCTTTACAAGCCCAGGCTGTCTGCACCCGCTTCTGTGCCGCGGCAAGGGGAGCAGCACCCGAGTCCCTTCAGACACATTTTAAAACAGAAATGTTTTTGAGCTATTTTGATTCGAAGAGAAAAAAAAAAAGAAAAACACCTCAGGGTGAATACTTCCTAAATACAGGTTAGGCTCCTAGACGAGCTACTAACACTTCCTTCCCAGGTACCCACCAGCAGAATGTGTCGCTTCTCCCAGAGTGGATAAACATAGGGCTTCCTACCCAAATCACCCAGCTGTAGGCACTTTGTAGTATTCACGATTATTGCACAAAAGGGCTTTCATTTACACAGGCCCAGGAGCGATCATCTAGAGAGAAGAATCAATATTGTCTGTAGAGAAATAAATCGCACTGGGATGGTGGTGATGCGGGGGGGGGGGGGGGGGGGCGGGTCTGGGACAGCCAAGAATCCTAAGCAAACGATAACATTCTTTCATCTGCTGAAGAGCTTCGCAGAGAAGGGTCGCGCCCAGCTCCTGCAGCCCTTGCTGCCCTCTACAGGTTCCTGCAAAGCGCCCTTTTGGCAGCCTGGGCCCAGGGTGAACACTGCAGCCTCGAAGGCCACTCCATGGAAACACAGAAAATGGAGACCGGAAGGCTCGCTACTTCCCTCTGCAAAGAGGATGCAAGGGAGGAGCAAAACGCCGCCCAGCGTCTCTCCTGATGGGCCTGACCAACGAACGGGAGCCGTGCGACCAGCCAGCTTGCCAGCCGCCGTGCCCTCGCCTCGCCCAGCTCCCTTCGGGATGCTGTGAGCTGCCTTCTCTCTGCTCAGGCTTGCTGGAGATGTGCCTGCATCCTCAGCATTCCTCTCCAGGAGGGCTGCATCCCTGGCCTACTTCAAAGGTCCCAGCTCCCCCCCCCCCCCCGGCCCTCGGCCCTGCGGGCTCGGCCCTCGCCTTCCGTGTACCCCTGCCGCTGGCGGCGCCCCCACCCCTACCTGTGATTATTGTGGATTTCATAGAAACGAGTTCAGCGTCTCCTGCGTTTTATCAAATGCCTTCTAAAGCGAGAAGAATGTGTCGTGGACGGGTAAAAAATGCTAACTGACAGCTCGTTTTCATTTTGCAGAACAGAATTGTTTAATACTTCATTTCTATCACCTGCTCATTTTAGGGCAGCCCACAAATGACGGGAAGGGCTCCCCGGAGAATTGCTTAAAAGGTTAAGCAACCGGCCCGAGGCTCTGCTTCCCGATGACGCGCGTCAAGTGCTCAGTTGATGTCTCAATGCTGCCCTCTGCTGGGGCGTGGCGCACCGGCACAGCCTGGAAATGAGACACCATCCTGCAAACAGGCAGGAGCTGAGCCCAGCGTCGCTTCGTGAAAGGTGGCACAGATGAAGTTCACTACCTCCTCCTAGGGCACCCTGACCTCTGAGGGGGGTCGTTCAGCTACTCTTTCGCCAGCATGGATCCCCCTACCGGTTTTCAAGTTGTCTGAGCACCAATAATGGGGAGAAGCCAAAGGCTTCCTTCCCTGAAGGACTGACGGATGAGGAACGAAGATGCCTGAAGGGAGCAAATGAGGCCAAGCAGGAGAGAGCGAAGCTGTACAGGATAGAGAGGCCGGACTCGGGAAAACATACAAACTTGTGACGTCAGCCACCTGCGGTATACATTCCTCGCAACAGGAACTCATCCCTCCACTCCAACTGTTCCAACTCAAGTTACTCTGGTAGTCTTGACTTTCCTAGATTTCAGTTATCTGCCCTCAACCATATTCGGAAAATGTTTAGTAGAAAATTCCAGGTGTAAGAAACTGGTGAGTTGTGAACTGCATGCTGTGCTAAGCAGTGCAGTGAACTTTCACAGCATCCGGTCCCATCTTATCTGGACTGTGAATCACACCTTTGATCTGTGGATACACACTGCATATGCTACCTTCCCATTAGTCACTACCAGATTGACTGTTGCAATATCATAGAGTTCCTGCTCAGGTAAACCGAATTTATTTCTATGACAGCCCCTCTGAGCAAGAGTGGTCATGCACCCAAGACAAGTTATGAAGTGCTTCTTATAAGTGAAAAGGAGCATGCTCTTCGCTTAGTAAGAAAAGAAAAACAGATCTACACTTACAGTAAGACATTTTGAACAAAGATGGTGACTATCATAGTTTGTTGTGATTTTTTTATTTTATTATTACTTACTTGTTGTTAGCCTTTTACTGAACCTAATTTTTTAAAGACTTATTTATTTTATTTATATGCATGCTCTATCTGCATGTACACCTACATGCCAGAAGAGGGCTTCTGATCCTATTATAGATGGTTGTGAGCCACCATATGGTTGCTGAGACTTGAACTCAGGACCTCTACAAGAGCAGTCAGTGCTCTTAACTGCTGAGCCATCTCTCCAACATCGTGAACCTAATTTATAAATTAAACTTTGTCATGGTTATGTATATGTAGAAATATAGTAAGTATTGATAGGGTTCCTTGTGATGCATAGTTTCAGGCATCCTCAGGGTCTTGGAATGTACCCTCCACAGTTAAGGGATATACTCTGTTCTCCCTGCCTCTGCTGGAGCTGGGCTTTGAAGAAGTCTCAGCAACTCTCCTCTTCCATCCCATAACCATTCATAGCCACATCTGATGGTGTCCCTGACTCTGGTCTTGCCCTTCCCAGGTCCACCTCCACACTATGTCAACTGAATTAATTTGGTATTCTTAATATGACATTGAAGAAATGTTAACCTTATACATTTAACTAAATCCGGTTACTCAGTGGATACATTTTTAAAATAATTTATTGAATATTATTTTATTTGCATTGGTATGTGAAGGTGTCAGATCCCCTGGAACTGGAGTTACAGACAGTTGTGAGTTGTCATGTGGGTGCTGGGAATTGAGCCCAGGTCCTCTGGAAGAGCAGCCAGTGCTCTTAATCGCTGAGCCATCTCTTAAGGGTTCCCAATTCAGTTAATACAATTAGCATATGTCAATAGAGTATGATGGCACATGCTTGTAATCCCAGAAGTTGGGGAGTAGAATCCTGAGGATCAGAAAATCAGGGTCATCTCAGTCTCAAAGCATGTTGGAGGCCAGCCTGGGCTACTTGTGATCCTGTCTCAAAATGACAAAAACAACAATTAAAAATGAAAGTTGCACAGAGTGACAATCAGCCTCCTCTTCAAACACGCTTCCAAGCTCTACAAATCAGCTACATTGGTTACTTTTTGATTCTCATGTTTTGTTTTGTTAACAGGGTCTCACTATGTAGCCCTCGCTGCCCTGGAACTTGCTTTGGAGATCAGGCTGGCCTTGAACTCACAGGGATTTGCCTGTCTCTGCCTCCCAAGTGTTGGGGTTAAGGACATGCACCGCCACACTCAGAACTGAGACAAAACAACTCATGAAAGACAAGGTTTGTTTTGGCTTAAAGTCCCAGAGGGGAATGCACCCAGCATTCGGGATAGATCACATCTTCAACCACAAACATAACCAGACACAGCACACTGGAAGTAGGGCAGCGCTATAAATACTCCACACCTGCCCTGGTGAAGCTCTCTCTGGCATGGCCACACCTCCTAAATCTCCCTAAACAGCATTGTCAGCTGGAGGCCAAGTGTTCAAATAGCCCAGCCTATGGGGAAATTCTCTCATTCAAACCACCAGGCCAGCGTTATGGTTTTCTGGGCTTCCAGTATATGACTGGGTCTTAAGCTCTGTTGTTAGCATTGCTGCCCTTGTATCCAATGGGCCCTCTCTTATCTCACATATTAATTTATCTTTCAGGACTCACCTTCCCAGAGGCATCTTCTCTATTGCTCCTAATGATTCAGATGTTCTATTTTGCATGTCCCAAATATCCTATTCTTTGTTATAACTTTGCAGAGTTGTCCATCTGCTCTCCTTGTCTGAGCTTCTGAAGTGTCAGGACCGTCTGATTCACGGTCATGTCTCCTGTAACTAGCACAGATCATGAGTCATACGCCTGAGACTCCCTACGTCTTCATCGCTGGGGTAAATGAAGGTGGGGGAAATGCTTAATAAGAGGGAGTCTTCGATGGATCTACTTGCCCCAACCACCCCCTTCCACCTGCCTGCCTGCTGGATCATCCTGGAGCTTACTCTGCTCCTTCGGGAGCTGAAAGGGGCTACACAATTACACTTGGAAGGCTCTGGTCTGTCAGGTTCACCTGGAGCATCAAATTTTAATTAGATGGCAAGGTAGCATCGAGGTTATCCTTGAAAAAGAAGCCTATCATTGGAGGAGAGAGGAGAACAATTTCAGAGACCAGGAAACCTGGCAGAGACCCAATCTGACAGGAGTGCAATACCTGAGACCCAGGAGGGCCACCTCAGTGCACTGGGCATGCAAGAAAGGGAGACTGCAGAAAATAAGAAATAGCTTAGAAAAAGGGGGAATTAACTGAGTGCATTTTATGTACTAACTCCTTGCTTTATGTTTCAATCTGGTCTTGTTGCTATAACAGACTAGGACAGAGTGGGTAATTGGTAAACAGCAAGAAACTATCCCTCGAAGTTCTAGAAGCTAAGAAGCCCAATGTCAAAGTGCCTGCATTTGGTGAGGACTGTCCTGCTACCTCACAGTGGGGTAGAGTTCAGGAGCACGCAAAGGACGGGCTCCTCTGTTCATACAGTCCTGTCCCAGCATCCCTTCCTCTTGTGCTCATTTTGCCTTAATTTTCATCCAAAGACTCCACTTCCAAAGAACACCAACATGTGAATCTAGGCAGTGAGTCTCCCACACATGAACTTTGGAAGACAAAGTCCTAGTGGAGTGGATTCCTTCTAAGGTCTGGTGACAAAGGAGAATGACAGATGGGGTCTACGCAAGCTAAGCGTGAACGCATTGGCCCAGGTGAATCACATTCTGTATCTGAGGCCCCACAGCTATGAACACCCCCAAGTTTCAAACTCAGCCACTGACTTCCACGGTCATGGTGTTTTCACTAGAAAGCTACCTCTGCTGTGAAAAGAGAACCAAAGACAGCCAGAGAGGGGTGTAGCTGCCTCTGGGAAAAGAGCTTGCTCTACCTCAAAGTTCACCCTCATCTGCACCTTAATCAGGGGTCCTGGTGGACTGGTCTCAAATATGTTGCATTAATACTGAGACTCGCCTATAATCCAGATCTCTTAGCGCTTGCTGGGCCACAGTCAGAATGGGGAAAGAGAGTTAAAAGGCTTCATCTCCTACCCTACACAGAAGACACCAACCCTCACCCACCTTCTACCCGCACAAATGCAATGAGTTTTGTTCCTCATGTTCTGTCCCACAGCGGCGCGGCAGTGATTAAGGAGAGCTGATAGACAGCTATAACTTCTAGAAGGGGCAGGGGGCTTGCATCTTAACCTATACTGCAGAGTCCTGTTGCAGTCACGGGATAAAGCAAGCACGGGGAACAATGAATTCAAGTGTTTGCAATTTTCAATAGAGAGATCTCGTCTCAACTCCACCTTGGCCTCAAGATCCAATGCAGCCACATACAGCAATCAGATCATTCAGTGGTGTTATATGTGGCAATAGTCACAAACATCAGCCTAGAGCTATGGTTCCCAAGCTTTCGAGCACACCACAGCACCAAGGGGCCTTGCTAAAGCCACAGACTGCTGTGTCTCATGACAAAACCATTTCTTCAAAACCAACCATTTCACAAAATCTCATTTCAGACCAGTTTCCAAGTGTTGCTGACCCTGCTGGTCCAGGCCTCCAAATTTTCAAACCATCTTTTTTCTCTTTTCTTCACGTATTTCACAACTGGCCATGAGAACCTGTTGTTTGCAGCTCTTCAAGGTGTCACAGGTCTGCAGTGAGAACTTTAATCCCGCCTTCATCAACAGGACCGTCCGCTGAGGTGGCTCCTCAAAGCAACCTTGCAAATTGCAGTCCCCATATTTCCAATTTTCCCAACCCATTTTGTAGCACTGCCGTGGGTCTGGTAGAGATTGTTTACCCTGCTGCCTTCCAGATAGTGTTTCTAGCTGCTTTGCAGGGCACCACAGTCCCCCGGACCTGGCACTTCCTGGCTGTCCAACTCCTCCAGTTCCTGCCCCACAGTCTATGCCTACTTATAAGGGCTACAGTGCACAGGTGGTTGGGGCCAGGAGCTTCACAAATACCAAATCTGCAGTATCCAGTAGGTAAAACTGTATAAGGCTTGCAAATGACTGTGCACATCTTCCCACACACCTTCAGTCACCTCTAAACTATTTTGAATAGTTAATAAACTGTAAATGCACATTAAATAGCTATCATGCAGTGCTGCTTAAGGAGGGGAAAGTCTTATATATTCAATATAGATGCAAATTTTAAAGTATTTTTTGTCCTGATAGTTGAATCCACAGATGGGAAGGGACCGTGACACAACTTCAAGACCAGATATTACTCTACCAAATCCTTCATTATCTACACCATGGCTTCTTCCTGGACTTTGGGGAAATAATTCTCAAATGGCTAATTTGTGCTCATTCTTCAAGACCCTGTGGAGAGGTCTGTGGCTACAGCTCAGTGACAGAGCTCTTATCCAACCAATGTTCTTGAAGCCCTAAGTTCAGTGGCTGGCACCATAAAAACAAAACCCTATGGGAACATGTCCCTGGTCCTAGCTCCAGTGCAGGCAAAACTGATTATTCCATCCTTTGTGGGGTGTGTGTGTGTGTGTGTGTGTGTGTGTGTGTGTGTGTGTGTGTGTGTGTTGCACTTATTTAACTTATGTATTATAACTTTGGGTTTAGCTCTATTGAGATGGTTTCTCTCCTGTCTGCCTTCCCAGTAGGCTAGGAGACAGACTCTTGAGGACAATGTGTGGAGGTTGTCCTGGGGTCACCAGGGACCTGCCCTTGGTAAACGCTTCTCTGACATTTGTTGATGCTGTAAGCTTTGGAGTAACAGAAGTGCTCCCAGCAAGGTCTGGAGAACTCTGGTCCTTGTATGCCTCAGACATTGGCAGATAGTGTTGCTCCCATCCAGAACCCTGCTGCTCTGCATCACCATGAGACTACCTTGACCAGGCTTTCAGATAAGGGCAGGCTCACCCTGTGGGGCCTTCCTCATGGAGGCTCTGTATCATACCTGGTTACACTGAAGCAGCAGGCTGATGTCCTGTCAGACAGGTGAAACCGAATGCCTTGTGTCACCTTACACGATGACACGCTGTATGCATTCTAAGCCAGCCCTGTGGTATCGTTTACTGACATGAGCATAGGGTCCCAGCAGGGACACCAGAGCCCCGTCGCTCATCAGCTAAGCCAGCCCACGCCCTGCTCTCAGGGCATCTGAGGTTCTTGCTGACTGAACAGCTTTGAGCTGCAGGGCAGCACTGAGTCAGTCACACAAGGCTCATTGCTCACTGCTCCCAGGAGGCAGGCTGCTCCCCTGTAGAAAACAGAGAAAAGTCTTGAACTTGGAGACACGGAGGGGTAAATGCTTCCACAGCTGAAATCTATGCCTAAAGGAAGGACATAAGACGGATTTTTCCTCCAATTTGGTGAAATTTTGGGGTTGCACCTTGGGAGCAGGTTGACTAACAGCCCTGAAGGCCCATTATGCCCACCCATCCCGCAGGCTCAACCTTCTGGTGTCCTGTCCCCGACCTTAGTCTGCGTGCTCCTCTGGATCATGCTTCTCCTTGGCAAGGGATTTTTTTGGAAATCCCTTCTAGCCCTGGTTTTGTTTTGTTTTATCAATAATTCTTGTATCTTCTTTGGTTTCCAGGTGACCTACTCTAATGCCTGGTGGCAATGTTCCTCACCCCCAGCATCTCTTTCCTGGCTAAGTCCCACCCCCCAGCAAAAAAAGGAATTGTAGGTAAGATTGGACCAGTTCAGGGTTTTCATGCCTCAGTCTTGCTAATTCAAGTAAGTTAAAGGATCACAACAGCATCCTAAATGAACGAAGTAATCACATTAAAATCATAAATGAAGCAAGGCTGTCCACTATCTCCATTCCTTTCCAATACAGTGCTCTCTATATAGAACTTAAATGAAATTAAGATGCATGGGCTGACGATGCTCCCCACAAGGGCCATAGACCTTCTAACAATAATCCCAACACCAAGCATGAGGAACCTCTTTTTGATGCTGGTCAGGAAAATCCCTTGGACTTCCAAAACAATGCAGGCTATCTCTGTTGCCCTTGGTCTCCTCCCAGAGGTTGAAGTTAAGTCTCTAGTGCTGAAGTCACCATGTACCTCAGACACAGGACTCAGAAAATTCAATCTAGATCTGACCTGAAAGCCTCCTCCCTGAGGACTAGCTTTCATAGTACCAGAAGGTGCTGTGCAAGCTACCGAGGTAGGAGTCAATCAATAGTCCTACCTAGCTGTAAAGCCTAAGAAGCAAAACAAGGACCATCTTGGCAAGATCCTTCTAAAGGCATCTTGGCCTATCTTGGCGGTAGCCACCAGCTATCTAATTGAGTCTAAGACCTGATCAACAAGAGGGAAACCACGCCTGGTACTGGAAACCTAGTCGAGTACCCAGGGGTAGTGAAGTCATGGATCTTGGAGGAAAACCTACAACCACCACTTTAACTAAACCAGCATAATCCCTAACTACATTCTAAATATGTGTCCATATACCCACAGATAAGAGTAATTTTCACCCCTTATCAAGAAAACTTCTCCTTGCAGCAGACAGAGACCATTACAGAAAACCACAACCAATCTAAATGCAGAGGTGTAGACCCAGTTCTGATGCATCTACAAAACACTCCGACAACTAAGAAAGTAGGGGGCAGAAGGTTATAAGAGCCAGAGGGAGTTTTCTGTGAAACTGTGTCTCCTAGGAATGTCAGAAGCTACACTGATAAAATCTCACCAACATGACTGCCCAAACATGAGCTGAAGAAGGACAGCAGCAGTAGTCATGGTAACATGGTTAGGTGAAGGACCACAAGGCCTCAATCCTAACAAAGAGCTACAGCAATAAGGAACTCCGGGAGTGGGAGAAATAGTCTGCCCCAGAGAAGAGCACGCCAACTGGTTATCTAACACCAAATAGTCAGCCATGAAAATGTAAATAACAGTTAACATTCTACAGACCGAGAAAGTTGTATTTAGGAATAGATATGTATATGCACATCCATAGATGCATATAACCACAATTAATGAAAATAGAGGCCATGAATTTGAAAGAAAGCAAAGAAGGTATATGGGAGGGTGTGGAAGGAGGAAATAGAAGGGGAATAATGTAATTATATTACAGTATAATCTCAAAAAGCAAAAGAAGTAACTTTTTAAAAAAATCACAGTCAGGTAGCATGGTGCACACCTTTAATCTCAGCACTTGTGAGGTAGAAGTAATGAGATCTTTGTGTGTTCAAAGCCAGCCTAGTTCACATAGTGAGTTCCAGGCCAGCCATGGCTACACAGTGAGACTCTTGTCTTTAAAAAATATAACCTATACTTCTAACCAAGTAGCACTCCCTTAACTCTTGTAACCAGAGGAACAACAGTTAGACATGAAATCTCAGACCCACAGAAAAGAAATTTCTTTGCGGTAAGTAAACAGCTTCATGACCCTCCCAGTGTCTTCTCTGTCGGCAATAAGATTTAAGGTAAATCTTTACACTCTCCCGCCCTAAGCCCCTTCATTTTTCATCGGGTATTCCTTTCAATTGATCACACTCTGACCCACCCAGAGAGAAATGCTCTCACACACAAGATGTTTCCACCCATTGGTCCTTGCATACACAGAGTATTCCCTGGTGTGCCACTTGACAGTCCCAAGAGTAACCTCAGTGTAGACAAGAACCCAGGACACCGATATGTAAGTGGAGGCTAGACTCAAAGGATCCTCTAAAACCCCTTTGAGACTTAGTGTCAATGAGAATCGTATGATATGTCCAGAAATGTAATAACTTCTTAGGCCTCTGCTCTGGTTCCCATGGTGAACCCCACGGAGCCTACAGAATGATCAGTATTCCAGCCTTCCCTCTTTAGCAGCAGGTGGGCTGCGGCCTGCACACCTGCAGATACTTGCCAGGAAGCCTCCAAATGCTCTTCAGAAAATATTCTCTACCCTTGCATATCTCATCCAATCAGTCAAATACTTGAATATATATACACATATATATGCCTTTTAACTAAATTATACGTACAAATAAAACAAAACAAAGTAAACCAAATGCTACACTAATTATGTTTTAGAGACATATTTCCTCAGTCAAGATGCCAAGTTATAATTCATTCTGTTGGCTCCTCATCTGTTTGGCTTAGAAGCGCCTTTGATTTATGACAGATCCGTGAACTAACTCATTGTGCATTCACTCACTCACTCATTCTGTTACTCTTCGCTAACTGTCCACGGAGCGCCTGACACCAAGGAGGCCCGTGTGATGCATCCGCAAGGATCGCGCTGCTCATGGTCTGCCCCGATCCACCAACCTGCCATAGATCCTGAGAACAATCGCGAGCTTTTTTTTTTTTTTTAAACTCTTTGAATCAACTGATCCACTAGGATTTTTTTAAAAGGAAGGCCTGCAGACATTTAGAGTAAAATAAGAAGAGCAGGGCCAGTGAGATGGCTCAGCCATTACAGAGGCATATGACTGGGAGCCTGATGACCCGAGTTCCATCCCTGGGACCCACAAGGTGGCAGGAGAGAACAGATTTTCCAGAGTTGTCCCCTGACCTCCAAACATGCACCTTGGCCTCAGGCTCCTGTATGCACACAACACTAGATCATTAAACTAAAATATAAAGATAAGATATAATTTTATATTTATAAAATATGTTATATATTATATATAATAAAATATAAAATATAATTAGCCTTGTGTTAGAGAGGTGAGGTACTTTTAAAATATCTCACAGGCTGTTTCTGAGACTGAGCACAGAGCCATAGACGGCTCCCCTACAGGCTGACCCAGTCTTGGCTTGCGCGGCTGGCTGGCCAATGGCAGAGATAGTACTCTGGACTTGGGAGGCTGCCTCATAGGAAGCCAAGTGGGTTCTAGCTGACCGTAGAGCACTCACAATGGAACACTAACGTCCACCTAGTAATGCCAGCAACCCCAAAGCCACTGTGCCATGAGGGCACCAAGCTGGCCTGTATAGGAAGACTACATGGGAAGACTACTCTGAGACCCCAGAAAAAGAGAGAGAGAGCCCTGAAAGGTCTGCCCTGGCAGCCCTCCCTCCTGCTCCCCACTGCTCTAGCTCCAGCTTTTGTCCATCTGTGCCTACCCGGCCCCTGGGCCAGTACCTGAGTCATCCTGAACCTTGACCTTTACAACCGGTGATTGCCTCTAAGGTGATAATTGTTAGAAGCCATGAAGTCTGGGAGTGGCTCCTTACATGGAAATCTATAATAGAGAGCAGGGAAGGGGGTGGGGGCTAACAGTGAATCTTTCTTGCTGTCGTCAGAATTGATCCAGAAACTGTTTTCTCTTAACTATAACAAATCCTATCACTTTTCTCTTCTAATAGCTGGCCAATTCTTTCCTGAGTAATGTTTTGTTGTTTTGTTTTTTGGGTTTTTTTTTTTCTAAGAAAAATATTCACAGCAGGGAGAGGCTATGCTAAGGTCTGAAGGCATATGTTGTCCTTAAATTCTTATACTAAAGCTCCATTCCAGGGATGATGGGAAGGAGCAAGGCCTTCAGAGGTGAGGTCATGAGGGTGGGGCCTTGGCACACAAAATTAATGCCCTATAAAATGTTCAAGAGGTGTTGCCTGGCCTTGGCTGTAAGGATGCCATGCTAAAGTGCCCTCCTTCCAAGTGGAATGGGCCCTTATAGGACACCTTGTTGGTGCTGTAATCTTAGACTCCCAGCCTCTAGAATTGGGAGCAGAATATTTCTGTTTCTTAATAAACCACTCCATTCTAAGTCTGGAATATTATTGTAGCAACTAAGTGGGCTGGGGCAGGCTCCGGCTTGCTTGAATTTTCAGAAGAGACAGATTGAGAGGAAGAAGCAGTCACTGCAGCTCTGGCCAGAGAGTCCCTAAGGGAGCAGAGCAGAGAGCCTGGAGTGCTTTGTCCTGCGCATAACAGCTGCACAGCAGGCGCCCAAATCAATGTTCTCTCTGCACAACCTGCTGGCCAACCTTCCTTCTCTTTCCCCCACAGGAACTGCTTCACTATGCCTCTCGTTTGGAAGACAGGATGACCTGACAGATGGTTGTTAAGGTGTCTGGGCAACAGCACCCAGGAGTTACTATCAGTGTAGTTCCATTTAGCTGGAGATAATTCCATCTCACCGTGTGACTTGCCTGTGGTGTGCCTCCCAACAAATGAATCAGCGGAGGGCCATCATTCTTAGGAAGGGCTTCAGAAATGGGAACTTGGGTGAACAGTGTCCTGGAAAAAAAAAAAAAGTCCCAAAGGCATCAAAAATACCAACAAAAACCAGGAAAACCAATGGGGAGAGCTGTGGGCCTGGTCTCTTTCAAGCATGAAGCAGGGAAAGACTAAAGGCTTGTCTTCTAATCTTGCAGTGTTTTAAAAGAGGCCAACTTGTGGCAGAAATAAACAAATGAGCCCACTGAGCAGTTTGGCAGGAAAGGCTCTGGTCTGGCGTCGTGATTTTCAGTGGTTGGCCTGGAGAGTGAAAAGATGGGTCTGTGCTGCAGAAACCCCAAAGCATATTCTCTTCCAAGGGAAGCCACTGGAAGTCCACCCTAACCTCAGCGTCAGAACAGGCTCACAGCACAGATGGAGAGGCCGCTCCAGCCCCTGCCCTGGCACTAGCCTGAGTCACTCTCTTCCAGAGCCCTGGAGTTCATGGCGTGTTACGTAACTTATTAATCGCGTCTTCCCACGGCAGGAGCTGTGACAGTACATAAGGGCAAATAGCTAAGGCAAAAGGGATACACAGGAAAGCAGACTCCGCGTCAGGGACAGATTTTCAAGGAAAATGCAAAGCTGAGATGATGAAGAACTGAAGTAACAACTAGGAAACCAGTTCCGACTATGAGACATTATAAAATACAGGTGGTTGGACATGTGATAGTTCAACGCACATTTTTTTCTATCCTCCTGTGATATAACAGCACAACCATACAGCCATTCTTATCCCTTCCAGTCCAGCAATCAATTGCTTAAGATAGTCAACACTTCCTTAAGACACAGGCTCTGTATCGCCTGATTCTGCCTAGCTGTGGGCTAGCATGAATGTTCTGAGAGTTTAAGACAGGCTAGGCAAAGCCTGGATGTGCAGTTGTCAAGCATACTAAATGTGTTTTCCTTCCAGTGTAAGATGTTTTCTTCTTGCTGGGTGATGGTGGTGCTAGTCTTTAATCCCAGCACTTGGGAGGCAGAGGCAAGAGGATCTCTGTGAGTTCAAGGCCAGCCTGGTCTACAGAGTGAGTTCTAGGACAGCCAGAGTTACAACAGAGAAACACTGACTCAAAAAAACAAAAAAAACCAAACAAACAAAAATATATTTTCACCTTACAATGGATTTATGGGGATATGACCGCATCATAAATCCAGGAGCGTTTATCACCATTCATTTGAAAGAATATAGATGATCATGGGAGTGAACATAGTTCACAGGGCTGTGGATTAGTGTAGGCTTTACCGCCTCGCCCCCCGGGCCCAAGTGATTTTCTGCTAACAAATGGGGTTGCCACTGCTTCCAGATGTGTTTGTACATAAATCTTTGTGTCACTACCAGGAAATAGTTTTCAGAATATTCAACTTAAAATTTCATATAGTAAGAACTTGAACCACAGGTAATTGGCCATGTTGACACCAAAAATTTTGCTAAATTAAAAAAAAAATCTGTTTTTTTTTTTTTTAAATATAGTGAAGTCAATAGTGTTAATGAATGCTCCACGGCACTGGTTAGTGTTTTAAAAAAATCTATTTTTCTCTCTGTCACTTCTTTCTATATCTTTCAAGTGCACTTAAAACCCACCCAGTGGCCAGTCAGTTGATCCTGAGAGTCTACAGAACAAATGTCTCCTAGCTTGGATGGTCCTCAAATAGAGACAGTGGACATTTGTGAGAGACAACGCTAATAAGGCCTTCTACAAGCAAGTTTCCACAAGCATCCCATCCTACTAACACAGTTTACAGAAAAGCCGACAGGAAGCTGTGATTGCTTGAACTGTGCCAAGCCACTCTCTGAAGCTGAACAGCCAGTTGAACTGCATGATCTACCTGGTGTGTAAAATCTCCAGGGGTGGCACATCTCAATTCATCAGGTTAGCTCAAAGCAGTCCGTGGATTCTCAAGTATATAGACAGCATTCTAGAGGAGGGCCCGTGTTCTGCAATTAAAACCATTTGTTTCCCTTCACTTCATAAATACATTTTTATTTTGAAGTAGGTCAACCTGAGTTTAATTCTAAATTGGATCCATTTCAGAAAAACGCTGGTGGGGAAGACTCTTCCGGGTAGTGTTTGCTGTTAGCTAGTATACTTGCCAGTCCTCTTTTGTGGTTCCCATGGAGAGAACCTTCTCTATTGTGGCAAAGTCACCTCTAGGAAATTTCAGGCCCAGCAGCCCCGCACCCTCCCATCAGGAAGACTGAGTCTCCAGCTAATGCAGGAGCCACACTCAGGAAATGGTTCAGGACTGGCTCAGAGTAGACATACTAAGCAGACACCCATGCTGCTAGGAAGTTTCCTTTTCTCTTGTGCAATCCTGGTAGGTAACAACTGTCAGCCCAGGGTTATTCAGCAACGTAGAGAGAGAGAAAAACATGAAAGTAGAACTCTAAGATGTGATCCAGCGACACAGAAACAAGCAGTAATGAGAAAAGAGAGGAGAGAAAGAGGGGGTTATGGCCTGCCTAACCCACTGAAATCAGATAAACAAGGGTGAACCTTTCTCTGGACTTCAAGAGAGAGCAGTCAGCAAGGCGTCTGCTGTGTTGGTTTAAGTTGAGTTTCTGGCCACTATAATACAAAAATCAATACAGCTTGTTGATTATTCTACTTCACTGCTTCTAAGAACTCTCAATTTCACTGGACACAAAACATCTGTGACCTCAATACTGGAAAAAAGAAAACGATGCCATATATAACAATCTGTACAATATTGATCATTCATTGACCATTTGCTATGTACTAGTAATGTGTACTCTCATAAGAGAGAGGAAGAAAGAGAAAAGAAAAGAGAGAGAAGGGGGTGAGAATGTAGGACAGTCACTGCCAGTGTGGGACGGCATACTTCTAAGGGCTTGCAAACGCATCCGATCAGGTTATTTCTAATTCCTGGCAGAGTCCCTGAAGTCCGTGGCTGAATCTTATTACATTTGGAATCGGAGAAGAAAAAGAAAAACTAATGCCCTTGAAAAAGATGCTATTTCATTTATCAAGCCAATAGGGCTATTTTTCATTAATTGTTGTTTTAATATTAATTAAGAACATTTATATAATGTTGAAAACTCAAGCTGAAATATATTATCTGTCACCATATTTCATTTTGTGTGTCTTGTAACTGTGTCTTCCTATTAATCTCCGCACAGTATTTGCATATCTCCTGTTAAAATTCCCTCGGAGCAAGCCTCCCGGTACTAAGTAGGAACTTGTCCTGACCCTGAAATAAAACTGTGGAGCAGTGAAGTCTTTTCCACTAGAAAAATTCCTCTGGACCAAGTTAAACAACTGCCAAAAGTTTGTTGGCTGTTTATTTTAAATCCCCCTAGAAAGAGGGTCTTTTGTCTCTGTTTTGTGATCCACTGTACTTGGGATCTTGGACTAAAGGGATTTGAGAGAAAAGCTCAGAGATGTCTTCTTCAGTTAGGCTTAGCGTGGAAAGTAATATATCCTGCACCACAAGCCCAAGTGGGGGACTGGACTGCTATTGTGTTTCTACCTTTAGTTTTGAACAGCCCTTTCTGCATCAATCTTGTGTGGAACTCTCTGGGCCACGCTGCCAGGACCTGTCCTGCTCTTTCTCCATGCCCTGCACCCCTGAAAACCATAAGGGTCACTTCCATACTGAACTAAGTGCTTCTTTTAGGAGACAGAGGCTCCGACAGGCAGGGGAAGGCAACAGAGGGTGCTGGCTGAAGAAGAAAGCCTTGGCTGCCTATTGGCCCAGGTTGTCCTTTGGTTCCATGACCCTGAGAAGATTGCATCATCCCTGCCGACTTCCTCATCTGCTTCCTCATCAACTTGGAGACATAATGTTAACTGCCAAGAGGCATGTTGGAGAGACATCCCTGGAGGGCTCCGTGGACTGCTTCCTGTCACAGTGAGTCAGCATTTCCTCCACGTCTTCCACCTCCACTGACAGCTTTTGCTGAAGCCCCCCTTGTCTCTCATTCAGATTCTGCTTACTTGATGGGGACAGGGAGTATTTTATGTACCAGAGTCTGGGTGTTCATGAAAGGGTCTACAGCAGTGGTTTCCAAACTTCCTAATGCTGTGACGACCCCCAGCCATAAAATTATTTTTGTTTTTGCTTCTTAACTGTAATTTTGCTCCTGTTATGAATCGTAATGAAAATATCTGATTTGCCGATGGTCTTAGGTGACCCCTGTGAAAGGATCATTCGACCCTCAAAGGGGTTGCGACCCACAGGTTGAGAACTGCTGGTCTAGAGAAACAAAATTTAAATTCACAGTAGTTTTCTACCTTAGAGAAAATGGACAAACTTAAGAAAAGAAAATGAAGATCGACAATTAGAAAAAAAAATTTTTTTAAAGATAAAAACAATTACATTTGATCAGATATGTGACCGTAGTACCCATATCCAAGCAAGTTAGTCCCTGTCCAGACATGCACAGGCTGCCTTTAGGATGAAGAAAGGCAGTCAAGCCCAAGTCCTACCCAGAGACAGCTTACCCTGTTCCAGGCAGCGCTGGCAGCGGATCCTGTAATCTCCTACGAAGCACTCTGAACATCAAAGCTGTCGTGTGCCTGTGTATCTGCTGCTTTAGTTAGAATCACTGTTTTCAAACTCAGTCAGTGATTCTGGGTTTTCCAGTGCTGTTCCATTCTTTTTCAAAACTGTAAATGTGGATGTGTAGCTACCAGAGTAAAGCTATCCTGCTTGCTCTTTTCTATAGAGATATTTTACTGACTTAGTTTGTTTTTTTTTTTAATGACTGGCTTGTATCCATCTTTTTAAGATAAGTAATGTTCACGTTGAAGGTAAGTCTCTTCATCTCTGAGCTTCTCTTGCTTCATAACAGGGTGTTTTAAAAACCGTCTCCGAGAATCAAACCAAAAAAGTCCGTTCTTTCTTCTGATGTTTGGAGCGAAGAAAAGAGAAAGACACCATTGCCTTTCCCCAGGTTGCCCTGCTCCAACTTGCTTTTTGTCTGGTATGGTAAGGGGCACTCCAGCTCAGGGCGGAGCCATGTGTCAACATGGACCGACAGGCTGGAATCCCAGGCTGGTCAGCACAGCTACGGTGGTTGCCATGCACAGGGCTTTTCTATGTAGGACTTAATCCCCGTATGTCATTAGGTCCAGAGAACCAGGAAGTCTGCTATGAGATTGTGCCTCTTAGAAATGACAGGGAGGCTTCACCAATGATACCTCAACAATATGGCTGTATAAACAAGCCCTGAAGAATAATAGTATCAGTAGACATGCTGAGTGGAAGGGAGAAACCTCAGGGCCTCACCCCTAGACTACAGACAACTAATGACTGTGGAGAGAGGGAGCATGTGCCTCTCCCTACGATGAGCTCCCTAATGGTTTATATACATGGGCCCACACATATATACATATACATACGCATATGTGTGTATATGTATGTGTGTATGTATATGTATATATGTGTGTATGTATATACGTATATATGACATATATGCAGATATATATGTCCAGTACAAAGTGGATCAGTTATGAAATTGCACGCAGCCAAGCCACATGGACTTAGGAGGTTATATTTATATACTTACGCATATATACCTAACAATAATAACCAAAAAGCGGCCATTAATTTGAGAGGGAGTGAGAAGGGGCGTGGCAGGTGTGGGATGAAACACAGGGATGAGGTGAAGCGATATAATTATATTTAAACTTAATTCTTTAAATAAAAAATGAAGAATTAAATTCACGAAACTCTACAAAAGAATGATCAAATCATTCTGGCAGACACTTCCCCAATTTGGGGCAAAATTTCTTGTTAAACTAATAATAAAGGACTATTCACAGTAATTTCAAAACCAGAGATTCAATTTTATTCTCTGAAACATTCTTCATTAGAAACAAAAGTTTGAGGAATAATTTAAAACGTTCCTATTTATACCTCTTAGTTTGTTATCATTAAAAACATATTTGTTGTGATTTTTCTGGTCATAAAATGTCACAACGACTTTCTCTCTAAATCAGGAACTGGAGAATTAATGTAGTTACAAAATCACTAGTGGAATTAACTTTTTTTTTTTTTCCTTGACAAAGAAGTCTGAATTACAGTTTTTTTAAAGCAGCATGTATTTCTCTGGTTTTTACTAATTTACGAAAAGCAGATGAAGATGTAAAAATGGAAGAAACCACAAACGTTACCACGGAAGACCTAGTTACATTTCTGGTGCTTCAGGTCATCACAGAGTCAGACATTCCTTCTCAGAAAAAGCACCAGAGCTGGGGGAGGGGGCTGCAGCTCCTCACAGGCACCTTGGCCGTTATGACTAATATCTAACCGTGTTCTTTCTGAACTGTCCCTTCCTCTGGTGGTGAAGCCTTAGCACTTTCACAGCCTTCTGAGAAGTCATGAGATCCAACTCTTCCCTTTTACGTCGTCTTTCATTTCTTGGTTCGCTGTTCCTTGTTCCTTTTTTCCCCCTGGGGTGTCACTCTGTAGCTCAGGCTGGCCTCAAACAGCATATCAGACTTCTTGGGGGTGAGATTACAGGTGTGAGCCAGTATATTTGACTTGTCCCTACTCAATATAGGTCTGTATTTTCCACTTGTAAGAAATCCGTAAACAGGACTCAGGCACTGAGGTGCTGCATTTGGAAAGTTTGCCCCTAAGCTGCCAGAAAAAGGCATTTCACAGACAAGTTCTACTCCCAACCAGAGCACCTGGAGATGATCTGAATCCTGTCCCAACTGCAAGGACCCTGAGTACAGGCCTTACTTAGTCCCCTGGACAATCAGTTACAGGGACCGCATCGTTTCTGAGGCCATCATGGTGTCCTGCACCTGGGAGTTTCTGAGTAGCAGTAACTTATGACAGAGTCCTCATATTCTTTCGCACAGCCTTTCTTCTTACTCTGCTCTGTACTTGGGAGGAGACACAGATTAAGAGGAACTCAAATGATCTCCCTTTACCTAGGCCATCTACATAACATGATTCAGTCCAAACAGAGCTAGATATCAGCCACTGGGACCTGGAAAGTGCCACTGCAGCCTGTCCGTCAGCCTGTAGCATGGTTGAAACGTTTAGGAGCGAGACCTACTGGACTTGAGCTACCTGGATATGTGAGCTCGTTACCTGTCCTGGTCAGCTTCTCAGCCATGAGAGGAACCATTTTGTCCACCATGTATGTCTGTGTACTGGGAAGTCAGGGACCCCAAATGACAAGACCACTCCAAGAGAATGGTCCAAAATGAACCTTTTCCTTTTATAAGCTTTCTCATGTGGAAGACTAAACAGCACGCCATTATGAATGGCTTCAGACTCTTCTGAGGGTCTTATCATTAAGTCCAGAAGAGACCTGCACCAAGGTTCAGTGCTTGCTTCTTGTGGGAACTGCAATGTCTTAGTTCCAATTCCTTACCTTTCCCCTCACCAAGTATGACTGATGAATTTCGATGTCTTTATGTTCCTAGCTTTCTTCCAAAAGATAACTTTTCCAATCTGAGCACATTCCAGGTATTTATGGATATTTATTTCACCACAAACCTCAAGAAACCCCATGTTGTACTACCTTAAACAAACGTAAGTCAGAGAATATACAACCGCATTACTATATCTGGGAGGATGGGTACGGTTTCTGCTGTGATCTGCTCTGCTATTTTTGCATGAAGTTTGCTTTGACAGTCAGGAAAAACATACTTGAAATGTTCAGCATCTTTCCTTTATTCCACAGACCACAGTGTCTGTTCACTCAGATACTGACTCCTGTACACAAATCATGAAGTCTTTATAAATTATTTATTTCTCGGTATAGTTCCATATTTGTATGAGTGCCACAAGTCTCAAGTTTCAATGATTCTTTGTAGAACATATTCCAACATATGCATGAATTTACATAGATGCGCACACACACACAGGCACACATACGTGTATACACATATAAGGGTGCTCACAGTAAGTCCAATAGTCAAAATACTCAGAGCTGCCGTGTTTATGTTTACCAGGTACCAGACATTGTACTATCTTTCATATGATGTCTTATGCTGTTTAACAATGCTGGTGAAATATAACTACCAGCCTCATTTACCCATGAGAACACCACGGTTTAAATTGTCCCAATGCCTGAATGCCATGGAGCAGAACTGAATTTTTAGGCAAAGGCTCTGTCCTGCCAATTACTGTGTCCTTATGCCTTAATACCTTTCCTACCAAGGGCTGGGGATGTTTCCAGAATTGTCTACTGGGGAAAATATGCAGCCCTGTTAGCAGTTTACAAGTGTCCAGATTCTCCCGCGCCATCAGTGATTGAAAATGACAGTCCAGAAGACCACATGATACTTTTTGGCACTCAGAGGGCACTTCCTGGATTTTCAGCACCATCTGTACTCACATAAAGGCACACGAAGTTCTGTTCCTTTATTTTTGAGTTTTTTTTTTTAATACAGAGTGACTTAAAAGCATAACTAACTCTCCAAGTACAGAGATGAGATGGCTGTTCATTTGGGAAGGCAAAAAGGTCAATTGCTTTATTTAAATGTTTCTAAGATGTTCTCTATGTCAGGGATTCTTTTGCCAATTCATAGACCTCTTGGTAAATAAGTTTCATTTACAACTATTTCTTAAGACCTCAGAATGATGTATGAGGTGCTCACCATCTTTCTCAGAGGGAAAGAAATGTTGTTTAGCAATAAGCTTGCTAATGAATACCACTTCATCAGTACACAAGGCTACTGAGGACTGGGGTAGCTCAGTGGTAGTCACAGGAGGCTCAAGGTTTAATCCCCAATGCCACAAAACCAAACCAAAAGATGACTGGTGGTTTTTATTTTCCCTTTTGAACCATTAACTGACTACGAAGTGGTTTGGGCATTTGTCGTTTCTGTTGAAGTCATTACTTGAGAACAACTGTGTAAGAGGTTCATCTGGCTCAGAGCGTGGGAGATTTATGGGCAACCTGCTTTAAAGATGTTTTCATGAGTTTGCATCGAGCTCTTCTGCCATTGAGTTTTATATCTGTGAGTACAGTTGATTCTACCAAAGAAGTGTATAGTGACTCAAGAAGCAGAGATCAACAGGAATATGTTCCAGCATCTACTGTTCCACGGCCTGCAAGCTACAAATGGCTTTTGACCCCTTTTATAATAATTGAAAGAGACAAAGAATATTTCATGACATGTGAAAACTATCCAGAATTCACATTCCAGTATCCATAAGGTTTTCTTGGAATGAAGCCACTGTCATTCACTTTTTCACAGTGTGTGGCGATTTCCGCAGCCTGAAGACAGAAGTGAGAGTCCCCAAAAGGTTATACAATCAATTATATTTACTACCTGGACCTTTCCACAGAGAATTAGCTGACTCCTGGTATAAACACACACACACACACACACACACACATTTATGTATATCCTGTGCCTTATGCTTTAGTATCTTTCAACCAAGGGCTGATCTAGTTCAAATTTTTCTGCAGTGAAGTGTCTTTATACACACACAATTATATGAACACCTCTTTCATAATCTGAGACCTTCAATTCTTTGTGCAGGTCCCCGAAGTCTGTTACATTAGAACCTTTAAAGATTGATTTATTACTTTCTGTGTCTCTGTGTATGCCTGAGTGTATACATATGCTCCACATGTGTGTAGGTGTCTGTGGGGGCCATATGAGAGCATAATTTCTCCTAGAACTGGAGTTATAAGCAATTGTGAGCCACTTGATTTGGCAGATCCTTTTCAAAGACAGCAAGTGCTCTATATGGGCTCAGAGAGACTGAAGCAAAAAGCCCAGAACCTACACAGAACCTCTGTGTATGTGTTGTGGTTATTAGCTTGTTGTGTTTGTGAGACTCCTCTATCCATGGGAATGAGTGTGTCTCTGACTCTTTTACCTGATCTCGGGACTCTTTTCCTCCTATTGGGTTGCCTTGTCCACCCTTGATATGAGGGCTTTTGCCTCATCTTATTGTATCTTGGTTTGTGATGTAAGGTTGTTGCCTCTTGGAGGCCCTCTCTTTTCTGAAGGGAAATGGAGGAGTAGTGGATCTCAGGGGGATGGGGGAAGGGGGCAACTGGGGGGAGGGGAAACTGTGGTCATGATATATTGTATGAAAGAAGAATCTATTTTCAATTAAAAAAAAATAGTAAGTGCTCTTAACCACTGAGCCATCAGAGTCTGGAGAGCTTAGCTTTTTTATGTCGAAGTGGCTAAAATTTTAGAATACTAACTGCTATACAAATTACAGAGGAATAAACTCTGAGACTATAAAAGACTCTAAGAATTCTCTCTTGTCATACAATGCATCATGTGCTTTCTTGTCTTCGGTCTTAGTTTCCTGTGATAGAACACTGGACAAAAGTAACTCTGAGGCTGGAGAGATGGCTCAGCAGTTAAGAGCACTTCTTGATCTTGCAAAGGATGCAGGTCCAGTTCCCAGCATCCATCTGGTGGCTCACAATCATCTGTAACTCTCCAGGAGATCCAATGCCCTCTTCTGATCT
This sequence comes from Cricetomys ansorgei, assembly GCA_026225945.1. Taxonomy (NCBI): domain Eukaryota; kingdom Metazoa; phylum Chordata; class Mammalia; order Rodentia; family Nesomyidae; genus Cricetomys; species Cricetomys ansorgei. Next base: position 14,391,884 of record JAMJFZ010000239.1, on the reverse strand, counting down.
CAGTGGGCTCCGAGCATGGACATGGTACACAGACAAACAAACAAACAAACAAACAAAAGATTCATATACATAAAAATTAAATAAATCTTAAAAAGAAAAACCTTAAAAAATAAAATATAAAAAAGCAACCAGGGGAAGAAAGGGTTTATTTGGTTACACATCTCAGGTCATAGTCCATCACAGAAGGAAGCCAAGGCAGGAAGCCAATGAGGGCAGGAACCTGGAGGCAGGAACTGGAGCCAAAGTTAAGCATAAATGCTGCTTTCTGGCTTGCTCCCTATGTCTTGCTCATCCTGCTTTCTTGTAAATTCTAGGATCACATGCCCAGGAATAGTCACAGTGGGCTTGTTCATTCTACATCAGTCTTTATCCAAGAAAATACCCTACAGACTTGCCTATAGGCCAATCCTATGGAGATTTTTTTCAATTAAGACTTCAGCTTCTGAGATAAGTCTGGACATTAACCAACCAGCACATTTTCCAAAGCCAAATTTTCTGGACACCTTTCATGATGACTGGGACCTTCCCACCAGTTATTGTCCAAGATGGGTATGGAGCTGGGTCTTGGTACAGGAGCCCTGATGTTTTAGGTCCTTTTCCTGTTTTACACAATAAAGTAAGTGACCTATGGACAGTGGAATTAGCACCTTATGCCCCCAACAAGTTAACGCATCAAGAAACTGTCTTCCTTCTTGCAGATGGAATTAGAAAATCTGAAGCAGGCTTCTCCCACATGGCTCTACCCAACCACCACCTTAGAAAATATCTGTATCACTCAATACCTGATGTTTGTTTCACCATTGCAAGTTCAGAGCTGAGTTGCCTGTAGATATTAATAAAGTAATTTTTTCTACATTTGCCCAGATTCCCTACATTTTTAATTTTTAATTTTTTGAAATTATAATATAATTACATTCCTTCCCTCCCTTTTCTCTCATCAGCCTCTCCCCCTACAGCCTTCCTTGCCCTCTTTCAAATTCATGACCTCTTTTTCACTAATTATTATTACACACAGGGCTGGAAAGATGGCTCAGCCTTTAAAGGATAGACTCACAACCAAAAATATCATTACACACATAGATGTAGATGTATATGCACATGCATACGTTCCTAAATATAACCTGCTTGGTCTGTATAATGTTATGTGTGTGTTTGGCTGCTTCAAAAGGTCTCTAGTTACCCTAACATCTTTACATTACAGTTCCCCTAATATCTGTAAAATTCCCCAGAGATGTCCCCAGGTGCTCAAGGGTCACACTGTGTTCCTGTTCACCCAGGAGTAACTACCTCATTCTCCTAAGACCACGTTCCTCACTTTGGAGACCCTGGGCTTCCCTTATAAAGCAGTATTTGGGGACTCTTCTGTGGCCCAGAGCTTCTGGCAAAGTGTCTACTTCTCTGAGTGCCACAACAGTCAATGAAGAGGAATGGAGGAATGAGTATCTTCCCAAACCGATGTTCCACGTACCAGACACACAAATCATAATGATGAGCGTGTCTGGAACCTCCCAAAGACTGACAGATAAACAGCTTGTTCAGATGAGACTGGGTACATTTTGCATAAGACCTGCCTAACCCTGGCAGGTCTCACATGCTCTAGTGGATGGCCACACACCTGAGTGTGCATAGACGCAAATTAGACTGAATAGATTTTTAAAATGAAGAAGAATGTGGACCCAAAGTTGGGTATAGAATGGGGAGTGGATCTGGGAGGAAATGAAAATAGTCAAAATATAATGCATGAAGTTCTCGAAGAATCAATACAAACATTTTTTTAAACTAGTTTGTATGGTTATCACTTACTTGGGTGGTTTTCCTCATCTCTTGCTGGGTATCAGTCCCAGGCTTGGCACCTGAATTGCTAGCTAAATGTTACCCACTGACAGCATCTCCAATCCAGCCATGAGTGAATGTTCCATGATTATCCCCATTTTATAGATGGAAATGAGATCTTCACAGAGGTAAGCCAAGTCGTCTGGTGTCAGAAGACTCCAACCTGGCTCCCGAGCTCGCCATGTCTGCTGCCTCTCCAGTCTGAGATGTCTTTCTGTCTTTCAAATCTGTGAGAAGCTGATCTCTGATCTGAATCGTTTAGAAAAGTGAGACAGCCAGGGTGTTGGTTCTAATTTATAACCTGTTTGTGCTGTGTTATCTAGAGGGCTTCACTTGACTAAGTATTTCAAGCCTTTCAGGAAAACGTAGTCTGATCTCTCTGCTTGAATTATTCTAAAGGTTTCAAAAAAGTAGAAATGCTCATTACTGTGTGGTCAATACAGCAAAACTCTAATACAGTATCTTACTAATACCAAGAGAAGACTGACAGGATGACTCTTACTTGCAACAGAAATGAAGAAATTGCACATGGTGTTAGCAAATTAAACAGTGAATATAGCAAATTTAATAAAGCATGCAGCAATTAATCTAATGCAACAAATTCATATTTTTGTCTGGAAACTCCCTTATGATTAATGTGTGTTTGGAAACAGTATTTGAACCTGCATTAATGAGTGTGTGTGTGTGTGTGTGTGTGTGTGTGTAAGAGAAAGAGAGATAGACAAACAGGCAGAGCAAGGGAGAGGTGCTTTTAATAATAGTGTTTATCAGGTCAGTTGGTAGTGGCACATACCTTTAATCCCAGCACTTGGGAAGCAGAGGCCAGTAGATCTCTGTGAGTTAGAAGTCAACCTAGTCTACAGGGTGAGTTTCAGGACAGACAGAGTTACAACAGAGAAACCCTGTCACAAAAAGGGAGGAGGAGAAGGAGGAGGAGGAGGAGAAGGAGGAAGAGGAGGAGGGGAACAAGAAGAAAAGAAAAAGTTAATAGGGGTAGTTTCATGGCAATAGGATTGTACAATATTATTTTTTTTTGTTCCTTGAAAAAAAGTAATTTGAAATATAATGAGATTTCAATTACAAGAGGTAAGAGAGAGCCAGGCATACTGGTGTATTCCTGTAAGACACCAGCACGAGGGAGTCAGAGGCAGAAGGATTAAGAGTTCTAGGCCAGATTCAGCTGGGAGTTTGAGACCAGTCTAGTCTGCATGAGATCCTAGGAAAAAGAGCAAAGAATGCTGGCCTAGCAAGTGTAAAGCCTTAGGTAGTCCCCAGTGTGGTAGGGAGGGAGAGCAATTAAAAAACGTAAAACACCTAGGTTATATGCAACGAGAAATCTGCAGGGCTGACCTTAAGGGACTCCTGAGGCACCTTATAGCAAAATTCATTACCAAGTCTCTTTTTAAAGTCTATAAATTTAATGTAACTTCAATCAAAATTCCATATAAATATTTTAATAGCTATAATACCTTATGGTTCTACTTATGCAAGGCACTTTGAGTCGCCAAGTTCCTAAAGATGCAAAATAGAAGGATGGTTGCCAGCACACGGGGGAGGCAGGAAAGAGAGTCTTGCCTAATGGGTCCGAAGGAGCAGTTTTGCAAGATGAGAACCGTCTAGACGCTGGTTGTGCAACACTGCCAACACACGGAACACAACTGAACTTTACACTTGAGAAATGGTTAACACAGGAAAACTTATGCTGTTTTAACTTTTGTAAATTAAAAAAAATAATAATAATAATGATACCATCTGCGGTTTTTAAACAGAATTTTTAATCACAGGAAGAGGGATTCCACCTTCATTGATGCTTGGGTTTAGTTAGCTTTTGCGGCAAATTAAACCTGGACACGGGGATTCTGTGAGCAGAAGGAGGAAGTGTCATGGTTGAGAATGCTGGAGGCCTAGGCCCCAGGGAAGCACACTAACTGTGCCCATATTAGTCTCTCCAGGCTATCTTTTGCCTAGTCAGGGCCACTGTCTGTCCCATTGGTCAGGTAACAGTGGGAGGAGGGATTCACTTCCCAAGTGAGGGATTGCCCCTCTTTGGAGCAACTGGGAGCCACCAGCAGCATCCCTTGTCCCCCAACCCCACACCAGGCCGGTGGATGGAGTGAAGTGAAGCAGGCTTTAGTGTCTTTTGAAATATAGATTTCAAGAGAACAATTAAGCAGTTTTTATAGCAGTATGTCCCCGTGCAATATTTATATTAAAACATTTACACTTGTTCAGATATGTCATTTATATTTTGTGTTATATTCTACGATCTATTTATGTTACATGTACAAATTTTAACTGAAAAGTACTTGTTGCTCACCCAACATTGTAACTTCAGTTGATGTCAGTCATCAACTTCTAAATTAGGTGAGGCCACAGCCATCCTCTGCAATCTTTCCCTGGTGCCGGGTGCTTTCAAGGGAATCCCTTAAGCTAGATCTTTAACGTGGTATTTTCTTTATGCTACCAAGGAGAGTAACAGAGTCTCACAGAAGGTATTGAAGGGAGTACAGTGAGGCTCAGCAATGGCTGTCACTCCACCCCATCATAGCTGCTCTGACTTGGGTCTCATCTAGGAGAAGAGAGTTCAACTGGAAAATTATATGTGCAAATCCTAGGGAGGCAGGGGAAGAAATCCTTCCCCGCTTCTCTCCTCAGGCATCTGGCGGAGCAGGATGTTCTCTGCCTTTCCCGGAAGCACTGCGGCTCTGCTTAAGGCCACATGGACCCGACAGAGAAATGAGCTTTCTGAGATAGGAGCTGACCTGGGAGTATGCTCAGCCCCTGACCCAGTGGTACTTCCTATCCACTGAAGAAGAGGGGGCTTTCTAACATATTAAGCCCAGACTCAGAGCTAAGCTTTGTAATAAATAGACAAGAGACAGATCTGTCTGAAAGGATTACAAACAGAAAGGAACAATAAAGTTAGGATAGACTACCAATCCTTGGATGAAGATTTGCACTTAATCTGATTAAACCTTTAATATCTTTGAAGTTCTTACATCTTCGCTTAGGTTTACACATGAAAGTATAAAAACACATATCCTTTTCATCCTACCTCCCAAATATTCCTGAAAAGGTACACATCATCTGACCATAGACAGACGATAAGGGAGGGAGGGCAGGATGCAGATACCAGGAGAGACAGAGATAGAGATGGGGAGAAACTGCAGTAGAAATCTGTGGAGGCATTTTATACTAGAATTACAAAATCGACAACAATGAATGGCACAGAAAAGTTTCTGTCAGACATCAATCCTTTCGTCGTAAAGGAGAAATTTAGAGTCTATTTTCAGCTAACATTGCAAATTTTATTGTAGTAAGTATTGAACAGAGGGACTTTTTCTGTGTTGCCTGATGAATTCTGAATACCTCAAAGAGTGCTTAGTATAAGCCCTCAAGGACTCTTTGTTGAATGACTTAAATTTCAGCTTATAAAGCAAGGGAATGTAAAAGCCATGTTGATTCACAACTATGTTCAGTCCAGAGGAGCGAACTATGGAGTTCATCTCCAGGCCTACAAAGACTAGGAAGATGCTGCGAAGATGTTCAAGTAACATTCCAGCCCCACACGTCGGCTAAAATTCTCACACCAAATCAAGTCGTTTGAAGAATGGGAATTGCAAAAGGGAATATACCTGTCTTCATCTCTGGGTTACTTATTCTCTACGTGCTTTCCTGCCTTCAAAGTCATGTGTTGAAACTAGCCCCCAAGGTGATGGCGCTGGGGCGGGGCTTTTGGAAGGTTATTAGATTAAGTAGGGCAACCATCAGGAACAGGGGTAGTGCCCTTAAAAAAGAGACTGGAAGCAGGCAGTGGTGGTGCACAACTTTAATCTCAGCACTCCAGAGGCAGAGGCAGGCAGATCTCTATGAGTTCGAGGCCAGCCTGGTCTACAGAGTGAGTTCCAGGACAGCCAGAGTTACAACAGAGAACCCCTGTCTCGAAAAAAAGGGGAGAGAGACAGAGGCAGGAGAGATGCCCACCACCTCTACCACGTGAAAAAGCCACAATCTCTGGGTGATGAGACTGTTTCAGACCCAGATATTACCAGTATCTTGATCTAGGGTTTCCCAGACTCCCAATTTTGTGAGCAACAATTTCTGATGTTCATAAATTACTCAGCAAAGGTATTTTGTGTAAGCAGTCAGCCAAACTGAGAGTCCTCACAGACTAAGAATCAAATGATTAAACTTAGTTTAGAAATAGGAAAAAAAAAAAAGTTTCTGACATTTCTAGCTAATCTTCAGTCTCTAACTTGCTGTTCAGTGATTTGAGTTTCAAATTGTTCTAATTTTTTATCAAGACTACTTTATGGAAATAATAGGGACACAGAATTGGTGGCAGTGCCTAGAGTCCATAGGGACCGTTTGTAGGAGGAGATTCTCCTGGTTCCAGAGGCCATCTGAGGCCACTTTCTCTGAAATGTGGGTCAGTCCTGGCCTAAGCTTTCCTGTCTGTTGTTTTATCACAGGTAACCTACACAGCCACACACCCGTTTCTTTGCCAGTTCTCTCCAGCGAGCCTCAGGATCCTGGCCCTCTGCTCTCGGATGGGCATCCACACCGAAGAGCAGGCCTTTTCTTCTCAGTGTAATGGAGAAGCCAGGAGAGCAGAGCGGGTTGATGCCTATCTGTGCCCTCCACGGTACCTGTAGGTTAGCCAAGAAAACTTCCATGGCCCTGTCTCTGAAGAATGGAGAGGAACGAAATCCAGCTGTCCCTGTGGGTTTCTGTCCAAGCCATCTGCACCTGGGCTGACTGTCAACTCGCCCCAGGCTCAGATCCGCCACCATCTACCGCCTACTCACAGGTACTGGCAGCTGCTTCCTGGTACTGCACAGGCCTGAACTCGGGGTTGGTCGTCCAGGTGTCTCATCTTCCTCCAGTACTGCTTTTTGTAGGCTTCCAAACCACACTTCAGCCTTCTCACGTTAAGCCCTTTTTTAAATAGAGTGCTCCCTTTCCCAGGATCCATCTTTTCAATTTTATCAAAGATCTTTCTCTTGGCTGTTGAAAGCACAGTTGTGGTGTTTGCGAGCTGTGGGTGTTCCGTTCCATTATTTTTCGGGGAGTGCTATTTATGCCCCGCCCTTGCTGTTTTTCAGTCCTGGTATCGGCTTCACGTTTTAACACAGTTCAACGAGACAAATCCTAACCAACCAAGAACCCGCAAAGTATCCTCTCCCATACCGAGTCTTCTGTGCAGATGCTGAAGGAACCAGAGCAGAATGGAGTCTGAAGATTTCTCTCTCCCTCTCTTCTGGGATCTTCTACATGAACATGGTGGTTTTTAATACTAAGAAAATTCATGTGGAAATAAATAAAATGGGGCCAGGTTCAGTTCCCAGCAGCTCACAACCACCTATAACTCCAGCTGCAGGGGATCCTACCCCTCTTCTGGTCTCCAAGGGCATATGTAGCTGGGTCCAGTCGGACAGACAGACAAACACACACACACAAATAAGATAAGTCTCTATTTGGGTTTTTATTTCTTTATTTTGGATTTCTATTTTGGTTTTTGTTGTTTTGTTTGTTTGAAATAGGATCTCACTATGTAAACTTTAGCTGACCTGGAACTTTCTATGTAGAACAGGCTTGTCCAAAACTCAGAATTATGCCTGTCTTTGCCTCCCACGTACTGGGATTTAAGGTATTTGCGTATTTAGGAATGCACAGACAGACACAGACACACAGACACACACACACACACACACACACACACACTAACAATTAGAGAAAAAAAGAGGCCATGCATTTGACAAAGAGTAGGATGGAGGTACATAGAAGGATTTGGACGGAGGGGAGGGAAGGGTGAAATGATGTAATCATACTATAATCTAATTTTTAAAGTAACTTTTTAGAGAAACCATACATTTTTATTAAAATGGCAATGAAAACTTAGAGCTCTACTCTAGAATAAACAACCATACATTTCCAAACAGTGTTCACTGCTATAATACACTCCGAGGTGTTACATGGAATCCCTGCCATAGAAAACACTCATCTACCTGAGGTAAGCGGGAGACGACAATGGATCTATAATGCTTTCTCCTTTTTTTACAGTTTTGATGCTGTTATGCCTAAGAATTATATGGCTTGCGAGCCTTGCCTCCTCTGGAATATAATAGGTAAACAAATAAATTCTGCTTTTAATTCCTTCTCATAGATGCTTAAAAGAAAGAATCTAAATTTGAGGTTCTCTTGAATGAACTCATTTTTCAAATACAGTTTAAAAGTTCAACATAAAATGTTGTATACTGGGGCGAGAAGGCATATGCCGCCACACCTGGCAAAATATACCATTTTTTTAAAGATAAAATTAAACACGCCTTGAAACGTTTTAATTTATCACTTATAAGTTGCAGTGTCCACAAGTCTGGCAGGTGATGACAGTGGTCAACGTGCTTGACTATACATACATGGTCACCTTAGCCCCGTCCTCCGTTCCTGCTGCCTACAGGGCCTGATGACCCAGGATCTTTCCCTCGCTGAGGTTTTAATTCAGGGGGAATCAGATTTGTCTTCCGCCTTAAGGAGTTCCTCCTGTCAAGTATGAAAAATGGATTGAGTGAGAAAGGACCTGGGGACTGAGGAGTCAGTTATGATGAAGCCACCGAGGTCCCGTGACAGCTCCTGTCTTCGAAAACTGTTGTGGGCACAAGCTATGCACGGCAGCCCTGGATATACACTAAGTGCTGTAAGATTGCTTTTCATTCCTTTCCATACAAAATATGCTTTTTAAAAATGTCTGTTACATTTATTCTTTTACTACAAAAAATAAAGTCTCATCTAACCCTTTAAAAACCTCACATGCTATTAATGTTAAAAAATATATTCTACTGGGCAAGTTAAGTGCCCAGATGATGATTGGAATGTGCATCCTGATTCAACAAGACCACTGAAGCTAACGACACTAAGCAATGTGTGTCTTTGGTAATCTAGGTGCCATTTTTATTCTATGACAATTGCATCTACTTGAATCAAGGGCTACCTGACATTCCCTAGGGTTTCTAATCACTCCTGCCCAAAGCCAGAGAGTTGTACACAGTGCTTGCATACCTTTGAAGTACATCCGTTTAAATGTGGGAACAACCGTTGAACCCTCTTCTCCACTCAGAGGCTTTGAAGTTTGCCAAATGACGAATCCAATCTGACTTCTTTTTTTATATGGACCAGGTTTCTCCCTTACACTGCCTGCAGCCCAGGTTTTCATTATCTATACTAAGAAATCTTCAGGAAAGAAGCAGTTTTGCAAGGATATTTTGTTCTTCAGGAAGAACAATAAGCTAAAGTTGCCTACATCCGTGCCTTCTGACACCCCAGTGTCCAGTAGACTGTTAATGCAAAGTGAGAAATGGATAAAAGTATCAGATTCTATGATGTGTGTTGATTGTCTATTGTGTCCTGACCCTGGATAGAAAAGCCTAAAGACTTTGTCATTGGTGTTTTGTTGAGCTTCTGGAAGGGGTACAGATGAGGGATGACATACACCGACCTCCTCTCCACTCACAAACCCCCGGCCAGCCTGCAAGAATAGACCCCTAATGTTTGCATTCTTTAAGCCAGCCCTCGCCTAAAGTTCGTCCCTTCCTGAAATTGGGCTCAACTGTTTAGCACATGTCGACCCTGCAGTAATGAATCGGCAGAAGCCTAATTCTCATGATGATTAATGGAGCTCCTCAGATGCAGCCCATTATTTCATCCAAAGTTAAAAGAGTGATTCATCATTAATCACTGTAAGAAATAGGCTCCGTGATTCATAATTCCGAGCCAGCCCATTTCCTTAAGGGTCCTTCTTGCCTTTTGTTATTCCAGAAGTAGCACAGTCTACAGCCTCATGCTGCCTGCATCTGACATGCTCATTTTCTGATTAATTTTCTTTAAAGTCATATACCTCAAGGATACTTAAATTGCAGACCTTCTGAATACTTGTATTTCTTTCAGATACCAGGATCTAGCTGCCCTCAGCTGGATCCTGAAACAAACACACACACACACACACACACACACTAACAAATTCATCCCAAGTCAGTAAGACTCCTGGTTGCTTTAGGGCCTCAACACACCACCGCATTTGAGGGGTCTTTGAAAGGAATTCTCGCTGCTTGCTTACCTTTCCACTCCTACCCCTCATTCTTCACTTGGACCTTCTTGAGAATCCAGGGATACCAAGGTCATTTCAGACCCATTGACAAAATGATGTCACCACTGTTTATATGGAACTTTACGTTACATCACTCACCAGCATAATGGTATTTTCTCTGATGCTGTCTAAAGAAATTATTTTTCTTCTTGCTGTGACCAAATATCTGACAAGGGGAAACTGAAGGGAGGAAGAGTTTATTTTGGCTCAAGGTTTGAGGGGACATTGTCATTATGATGGGAAAATCACGGAGTCAAGGACAGTATGGTAGGTGCTTAAAAAGTAAAAAGCAAACAGGGAATCAGACTGAACTATGAAATATCAAGACCTAATTTCTGCAGCAAATCTGCATGTTCTAAAAGTTCCACAACCTCCTTAAACAATGCTACCAACTAGGGACAAAGTGTTCCAACACATGATCGTATTCCTACTCCAATCACAACAAAGTCTGTCTTGAATGAGGAAGATGCAGCACCTCTGCTGGCATGAAGGGGAGGAAAGCCTTCTACGTTGGTGTGAATAAGAACGGCCTCCATAGTCTCATATATTTGAATGCTTAAACATCAGGAAGTGGTGCTGTTGAGAGGATTAGAAGAATTAGAGCTGTGGCCTTGCTAGAGGAAGTGTGTCACTGGGAATAAACTTTGAGGTTTCAAAGGCCCCTGCCAAGCCCAGAGGCTTCCTCTCTCTGTCTACTCTCTCAACTACTACTCCAGCACCTGCCTGCACCCTGTGTTCCCCACCATGATGCTAATGGACTAAATCTCTGAAACTCTAAACCCACAATTAAATGATTTTTTTTTTTCTGACTAACACCTTTACCATGCTGCACCACTATTGCCTCTTGAGGCAGCAGGCACACCATGCATAAGCTCTTGCAGCAGCAGGGGCCCCACACATAAGAACTTGTGGTACCATGGAAACGGGTCAAAACCTCTCACAGCCAATTGAGGGTGCTAGCTGCTCCTGCTATCAAAGTGGAAGAAAGCTGCAGGCCTGTCCCCCACTGTATCACTGCTTCCACACCCTAGCCAGCGCTGAGCAGGCTAGCAGTGATTGGCAGATTGATTACCTGTTCCCCCACCCTTGTACCCCCACCCTATATATTCACCTGTGCCCTCGAAATAAAATGACTTTTGACCACCTCTGAATGGGAAGTCTCAGGGTAACTTAATTATCCTGTCCAGCCCTCAGAGCCACAACTGGATCCCAGCATCTGATCCAGACCCACGCCCCTCCTGTGTTCCTGCCTGCCACTCACGCTAAGTGACCCCTTCATCCACCGGCGAGGGGGTTGCACCAGGTGGGATGGGGGACAAGGGAGTAAGAGAGAGAGCCATCTTTTCATCATCCTCTCTTCCCACCTTAGTCCTCCTCTCTCTCCTCTCTCTTTACTCTCCCACTCTCCCCTGTTTCTGTCTCCTGTGATTTTTCCCCTTCAAGAACCTAGCAGGTGATGCCAGGATCACAGCTTAGCCCATCAGTTGGTGACACTGGGAGGAGGTATCTTGGGAGGGGCATGAAGCTTTTCACTATGGTCCACAGCGTCTCTCAAGAAGCTGTGATTCCTGGATAGAGCAATTAGACAAAAACATGAAATAAAGGCAACCATGTTGGATTGTAGTCTTGGGTGGAGCTCACTGGTTGAGTCCTGGTTTAGGATGCATAGACCTTCAGGTTCCTAAGTTGAAGACCAGCACTGTCAATTCTTAATAGCAATGGCACAGCCCGTGGAGCAGAGTAGACTACAAGTGCAATTACCCTTATTCACAGATGCCTTAGCCTAGCATAGAAATCCCTAAAGAATCCGCTTTGAAAAATTCATATTAGAACTAATAAATGAGCTTAGTAAGGTGTTAGGATTCAAAACATAATAGTGTTAAAACTGGTTTTATCTGTACGACATCAACTAACTGAAAAAATAAAATTAAGAAAAGAACTTCACAGGTCGGTAACATGGCTCTGTGAGTAAAGCAGTTGCTGCCAAGCTGACAACTTGAGTTCAATCTTCAGGATTCCAGTGATGGAAGACAAGAAATTACTCTTGAGAGTTGTCCTCTGACCTCACATGCGTGCTGCGGTATATACCACACACACACCACACACACACACACACACACACCCCCCACACACACACACACCACACACACACACACACACACACACACACACACACACACACACACACACACACACACACACACACACACACACACACACACACACACACACACACACACACACACACACACACACACACACACACACACACACACACACACACACACACACACACACACACACACACACACACACACACACACACACACACACACACACACACACACACACACACACACACACACACACACACACACACACACACACACACACACACACACACACACACACACACACACACACACACACACACACACACACACACACACACACACACACACACACACACACACACACACACACACACACACACACACACACACACACACACACACACCACACACACACACACACACACACACACACACACACACACACACACACACACACACACACACACACACACACACACACACACACACACACACACACACACACACACACACACACACACACACACACACACACACACACACACACACACACACACACACACACACACACACACACACACACACACACACACACACACACACACACACACACACACACACACACACACACACACACACACACACACACACACACACACACACACACACACACACACACACACACACACACACACACACACACACACACACACACACACACACACACACACACACACACACACACACACACACACACACACATACACACACCACACACACCACACACACACCACACACACACACACACACACCACACATACACACACCACACACACTACACACACACACACACCACACACACACACACATACCACACACACACCACACACACCACACACACACACACACACACACACACACACACCACACACACACACACACACACCACACACACCACACACACCACACACACACACACACACACACACCACACATACACACACCACACACACCACACACACACACACACCACACACACACACACACACACATATCACACACACACCACACACACACACACACACACACACACACACACACACACACACACACACACACACACACACACACACCACACACACACACACACACACACACACACACACACACACACACACACACACACACACACACACACCAGTATTTTTTTAAAGAAAAGAATGCTTAGAAATAAATTTGACATGTAACTATACAACTTTTACTCTGAAAATCATAGTTAAAAGAAAGTAAATGATAATAATAAATAGATACCACTAAATAAATGGTAAGACTTTCTTCACAGACTGGAAGACTTAAAACTGTTGTCAGTATGGAAAGATTCCCAAAACGACCTACAGCTTTGTAATCCCTATGCTAACTTCTTTGCAAAAATTGATACGATGATTCAAAAATTCATACAGGGAGTCAAGGGGCCTAGAATAGTCACACCATTCTTGAAAGGGAAGAACCATGTTGGAGGACTCCTATGTCTCAATTCCCAAACTTATCACTAAGCTATACTAATCAAAACCAAGATGGCACTAGTATAAGAGAGGCATAAGGATCAGTGTGGTGAAGACGTCCTCTTGTGTCCAATAACTGATTTTTGACAAAGGCACCTAAACACTTAAATGATGAAAAGATTGTCATTTCCCAAATGATACTAAACAAGATATCTACATGACAATAGAGAACGTGGACCCCTAGGTTAGGAACGGTCTCCGTGGTGGGATCCATGGCTTTGTAATGCAAGGAAGAGAGAGCCCAAGCGGGCATGCTCTCTTACCCTTGTCGTGTGATGGCCCACGTCATTTATGACAGAGGAATGAAAGCCGGCGCTGATATTATTGGTTAAGATTTCCTAGTCTGCAGAACGGTGAGAAATACATCTCCGTTCTCTATAAAATTCCCCAGCTGGTGCTATTTTGCTGTAGTAACAGAATACAGACTAAGGTAAGACCCATATCAGCTACCATGTCTTTCATAATTGTATTTAACTCTAGAATTCTAATTTTTTAGTCCTTTTTCCTCTAGATTTCTATGCTTCTTATTGTATATGTTTCAAAGTGGTAATCTCTACATGTCAAATGATATTACTATGTGTCTTTTTACATTTATCCTGCTTTTGTAACAGATTATAATTTGCATGAAGACAAGAACCATTTCTATTGTATCTGTGTGCTCTAGCCAGAAACAATTTGCTCCTACATATTAGAAACATCAGTTTTGATGCTTGGGATTGCATTGATGTGAAAGGTTTCTCCAAAGAGACAACCCTTGAAGTTTAGACATGTTAACCCCCTCAACAGACCCTTCCATTCTTCAGACATGCCCTCAATGTCCAAGAAGTATCTTTTGGAAGAGTTCACCCCAACTATACTTACTAATTTTTCTACATTTACTTTATATAACTATTCCCTTGCTGGCTGATCCTTGCTCTTTTAATGCAGATTGCTGAAAAATGATTATGCTATTTTGTTCAGCTTACAGTTGCTTTGCACCTAGCCAGTAACTACCTGTAAATGTTGGCGGAATAAACAAATCATAAATACACATGAAGGCCCGAGGTCACTCATGACTTCTCATTGAATTCGCTTTTCTGCCTTTTGACACCAGATGTCAGGCCCCAAATAGTTCCAATCAACACTGGCTCCCATCGACTCCCACCACATCACACCAAGTTCTCTAACTCCACCAAAGACAACACTGAAGTTCACGTGAAGACAGCCCACATCGAAGTGAAGCCAAGGAGGAATGGTTGTTGGTCAAACTTAAAAGACAAATATTAGCATTCCTCCATTTGAACAGGGTCCTGAGGCTTCTAAAGTTCAAGTTGCATCTGTGTTTAACCAAGTGTAATTTCCTGGTTCAGTGTTTAAGGGTATCTATTAGAAGATGCTGAGGACTTTGGGGGACCCTGATTTTTTTTGGTGGGGTGATTATATACACAATATACACACCCTTTTTCCTTAAAAGGTATAGGTCTGAAAAAAAAAAAAACCACTTGGCATTGATTTTCGTGTTATGTTCAGAATGTTGCTCAACCCTGTTCACAAACAGGTTGAGATGATTCCCAAGGTCTGAGCATGACTATGCTTCTACGACAGAAGAAAGAAGGTTCTGAGAAGCAGACTGGGGGTGGAACATGAGTGGGCTCCATTGTCTACCCAACTGTGATTCATGTAACATTATGGCAGTTGCAGACACCCTCTGTGCCTCTATGTCCCTGTCTGGAAAATGGGTTAATCGCCTTGCTTCGCAGGGGTGTTGCAAGGTTTAATGAGTTAATGACGCTTGAGCACTCTGAGTTTCAGATGAAAGTGATAGCCCAGAACAAAGCCTGCTGGTGATTATGCATAATTAAAGCTCTGGTAGAAAGGTTGGTCTGAGTTACCCCCAAAGCTACCACAAGAGAACTCAGACAGAGAATAGACCCAGTGTGTAAATCCCTGGGAGTTTTCATCCCATCACATGACTGCACTAAACTAACTGTCATGTTTCATGTTCCATGAGCAGAGCCCTCAGAATCAGTGTGGGGAAGCTTACATTGCCACTGTCACCCTGAAGTCATGGTTACTGCCCTCGTCCTGGAGATACATTAATCATAGGGCAATACTCACCCACTCCAGTGAGCTCTTTTAAAATGGACCTTTCTAAAGAATTTTAGGGACATCAAGCAGAACCACTGTCCTTGGTCTGTTCCCCACGTGATCAAGAATCCCTACGGGTCCTTTAGTGGAGGAAAACCTTTTAAACTACAGAGAGGACGAAGTACAAATACTGCTCATGGTGTAAAGGAAAGTACTGGGTGTGCAAATTATCACCACATGGACACAAAGGAGCACATGTTGCAGCCTCCACCCAGCGCTGTTCAATAGAAAAGGGGAAAGGGCATTGAATTCAGCGATGCCGAAGAGGACTTCCAAAACAAGATGGATGGAACAGCGAAAGTAGAGATCCAAATCCCAAAGACCGACACAAGGTCCTCCACCACACTCCGCAAGACAGAGAGCTCTTTCTTCTCGGTCAGAAAGCAGCCTGTGTTCGCGCCACCCTACAGAGACTGCACAAGCCACAGAGCTTCTAGAAGCTCTCCAGGGTGAAACAGCCACAGCCTGTGCAGGCCCCGCTAGCTTCAGAGAGGGAAAGGCTTGGGTGTGGGTACCCACCGGGTACAATGTGCTTTGTTAGTAACTTAGGAGCACTTCAGCTGTGCAACGTGCTCTTTTCCAATCACCCCAGTGTCCGAGTTGGGAGAACAGTGCACAGGGTTCACAGAGTCCTGCAGTCCGAGAACTTCTGTATCAGACACAGGAATGGCAACACTGATGGAGTGCTTGGTGGCGGGGAGGCTGCAGACAGGAACTGCAACATAGCTGTAGGCTCTTTGGGGGACCTTGAGAGGAATGGAAGGAGCCTCTGTCAGGAGGCAAAGGAAGCAGCGGCCTGGAGGGTAAACCTGAGAACCACGGTCAACAGACATCTTTACAGACTTACAGCGCTATGCTTTAAGCCACTCAATAGAAAGGCCTTCTCTTCTCGTTGTTTCCATAAAGACAGGCTTTCCCTGTGTGCCCAGGATGGCTTGAAATTGGAAATCGTCCAGAGAGAAGCCCACTTCTAAAGGCACTAACCTGAGAGGGAATGGACCGGCTTCCTAGGCATGAGCAGAGAGGCTACTGGGCTTGATTTGGTTTTTTACAGACAGAAGCACCGCGGGGTCGCATTCTGCTCTAAGGAGGAGATAAAACGAAGGACCCATATAGAGCATTCTCCATTCGCTTCAGAAGCTGTGTGTGAAGCAAATACTCTCAGGGCTCCTCTCTCAGCGTCTGTCTCTTATTTCCTAGACACTCATCTGGGAGAATTTAGACGATCGTTATAAAGAATATTTTCCATAGTGAACACAAGACTTCCACTATGTATTCCAAAGCAAAATCGGTAAAGTCAAACACAGATTCTGGTCTGAATCTCGTGAGAAGGAAAAAGACAGCCAGAAACTGGCTTCCAGAAGTCCTGGACCGAGGCTGAGCTGCGGGTGTAGGGAGGGAGGTATTCCCTCGCCGCCCTCTAGGTGGCAGCATTTAGTTATAGCTGCGCCACCACGTCCACTCTCAATGGCGGCTGGAGGACGACTGGGCTGAGTGAGTTTGACTTAGTCCGCTTCAATTTTCAAACTATCGAGCATAATCAATGAAAATTTTAATATCATTAGATGAATGCCTCTGCTGGGGAAAAATAGTTGGAATTCAGCTCTGCCTGACAAAGAGGAAGCGGCCTATTGATCACACTCAAGGTCACAGCTGGCTCAGACTTGCCAGCCGTATCACATTTCCTCGGGTCCTCAGATATGCAATCTTTTATTTTTCCCCCTCCTCCCTCGAAACCCACATTAAAGCAACATAAACTGGTGGAGAGTAGTATGTTTTTCATCCCCAGGTAGTTTTTAAAGAGATTGGCAACACTGTTGACTCTATCCAGTAAAAGTTTAAAAAAAATGTTATATGCACTGTGCCCATAACTAAAATCAGGGCACTGTGATAATTCTGCGTATTATAAACCAGGAAAAAGACTTATGGAAATGTTTTTCTTATATGCCAAATGTGCCTATAAAGACGAAGCAATCAGTTCTCTGTGCAGGGTGAGGGGTAGTGGGGGGGGGGTCACTGTGATTATTGGTTATAGATGAACCTCCGGTTCTGTCTCTAGGAAAACAGCCTATAAAGTTGCATAAGATTCTCTAGGGCAGACATTTCCAACTAGTAGATCAGGGTCAACCAGCCAGAAGCCTCGCTTACCTGGGACACTGCCAAGGCAGGGCTGCCCACACCCTCTCTGGCTCAGCAGGTTTCTAGCCTGTGCTTCCAGTTTGGAAAAGAAGGAACAGTCTTGCGTACTTGCTATTCATTGGGGCGATCCAAGCTGTTCTGACCCAGGCCCTGTGTTCAGGGCTCAGTAGAATTACTGTACCCCTCTGGTGAGGTTGCTGCCCACTGCCCTGGGGTCAGAAAGTACCCCTCGTTGGGGAGTTTCCAAACCATAGAGTTTTGTTTGGTTTCGGGAAACCTTCCTTCTGCCTCTAAAAACCAAAACTGTTTTGCAAAGGTACAGGATTTTGTTTGTTTGTTAGTTTGTTGATTTTTCTTTAATTAAAAAAAAAAATAGTAAGCTTCGTAGGTCACCTGAAAAATAGAGTAGCCGGGATAGCAAGAATTGAGTTCTGGAAGTGGCTTTTCAGAGTTTGTCAATAAATACAAACAGGAAAGGAGATGGAGAAACAGCCTTCACCAATGAGTGTTCTCAATATTCAAACTAAGGCTTACCACGTATGACCGAAAGTAGTTAAGAACACTAATGGCGTTTACATAGTCAGGTTTCCCCATGTGTGTGTCGCTTCAGGACTTTCAGGAAAGTCAGTGCATTTGTTTGCCCAGCTGCCGTGACAAAGTGCCACAGACTGGGTAACTTACACAAAAGAAAGTCCGGAGCTCACAGTTCTGGAGGCCAGAATCGAGATCCAAGTGTCAGAAGGGATGGTTTTGTTTCCTGTGTTGTTTTGTTTTTGTAAGAGCTCACGCCTCAGCTTGCAGACAGATCGCCGTCTTCTTGCATTTTGCAGTCTTCTTGTGCTGTGTGGCTGTGTGCTAATCTTTTCTCATAAGGGCAGGTGTCTATATGTAGTTCACCCATATGTGGCATCGAGGACCATGGCTTCCAATGCAGCCACATTCTGATGTTAGGACATCAGCACATAAAGCTGATGGGGCTATAATACAGCGTGTGACAGCTTCAGAGCGCTTATGAGGATAAGGTAACTGACCAAAAGTTATAATACATTTAGTCCTGTATACAAACAAGACAAAGTCTTTGTCATCGTCACCCTTACCAACAAACACCTGTGCAAACTCAGCACCTCAGATCAGAGCCACTCTAATGTGGGGGAGGGAGCAAGAAGAGAGATTAAAAACCAGTATCTCCCAGCCCTTGCCATACCTCCCATACCCTGACAGCTCAGTCAATACTTGTGGAGGGAGGGCACAGAGATTCCAATAGAAAGGGGTCCATTCACAGGCCTGACTTCAAGACTCAAATCAACCTTGGGTTCAGAATGAGAGCAAGAAAAGCCCCAGGATCCAGTTCCTCCTCACAGAGTTGGTGGCTCTGCCGAGGATAAGCAATGGCCAAATAACCAAACCCCAGGGTTCCCCGGCACATTGTCTGGGACAGAGTTTTAAATTCAGATTTCTCTCAGCAGAGACAAAGGCAAGTCTGTCTGTCCCTGCTTCTCCAGGGAAAATGCTTCAGCCATTAACCCAGTCACCCTAGTAGTCGTGACACCTGATGCTGGCCCAGCAGTGAGCTGCTGAAGCAGCACTGCCGAGGTGGCCAGAGAACCGAACCGAGCCAGGATGCACAGGAGCAGTGACTTCCTGCAGAGGGGAGGGGAGAGGGGGCCTCGAGCCAGGGCAGCCAAGCGTGTGTGTTCCAGAAAGAAAAGCAAACACAGACCCACCTGGTGCTCCACTGTGTCCCCTTCACCAAGCCTTCTCACTTGCGCTTGCTTTTAATTTATGGCATGAGGCACTAAAGGGACCGTCTATAGATTTAACATTGACATTTCTTTCATGCTGTAATCCTCTGACTCCCATTTGCTGTAAATCTCAACCAAATGGCAGAAAAATAGCCTTTTTTTTTTTTCCACCAGTGAGGACATTATAATGAACTATCTTTTTTCAGTATTTGAGAAAGACTGAATGAGGCCCACAGGTTTTGGACACTCGTCTCATCTAGCCTGTCCTCGGGAAGAAGGCAATCATCAAAGAGTCTGGATCACAAACCACCACTCTAGGCACCGCTTGGAAAGGGTTCATGAGAAACAGCTCTAGCCACAGAGTGCTCCCACTAATGTAACTCAGGGATAGACTTTTATGTGGCTCTAGATGCCAATTTCAACAGGGCTGGCCTTTTGCTGATGGCTTTGGTATACTTTATAAAGCTGTGCACAGTCGTTATGCATACAGTAAGGTACACACAGAGGAAAAGCATGCTACCTAGTGTGTCCTAGAAGGATTTTGAGATTTTGGATGAGCAAAAGAGTTTGTGTGAAGCCAAATGGGCCTAGGTCCCCTTCGCATGTCCCAGGGAGGCACTTAGGGGTTGTTCCCTCCGCCTCCCTCACACACCTTGTCCAGTGCCTCTCCATTCATTGCCATAGTCCCTGCTTTGGCTCTGCTTTTCCTGGGTCTCACTGGTTTCCAGCCCAATGATAACACTTCCAGCACCAGCAGTACCACGTGGAAAGCAGAATAATGGTCTTCCAAAGATGCCTGCATCCCTGAAAACAAGGAATTAAGGTGGCATGTAGAAATGAGATCTCTAATCAGAGGGTTTCGACAGGGGAAGACTATTTCAGATTTTACACACAGGTAATCACAAAGGACCTCAGATGTGGGAGGAGAGTCAGGTTCAGAGTGTCTAATGTAAGAAACACTTAATCTGTGGTTTCTGGCCTTAATCATAGAGAAGATCCCATAAGCCAGGGCATGAGAAAAGCTTTTCTTATGGTTGAGAAAAGCAAAAAGCACACTTTCCCTTAAAACTTCCAGAAAGGACGAAAATTTTGATAACCCCAGAGGCCCCATTTTGAATTTGAACTCTGGAACTAGACAGCATAAACCAGTGTTGTTTAAAGTCACTAAATGCACAATAACATCATAGCAGCAGAAGGAAATGTACATTCTCTCTATCCGTCTAGTGCTAAGTATGGAAGCAACATCCTGTTCTTTTTTAAATTGTTCCCTACTATCTCAGATTCCTTTAAATGGCATGCATATCCTACATATCTGGTTTCTTCTCTAGACTGAATCACACACATCCCATAAATGCAATCCATTGTTCAACTAAAACACTATAAAGGGAAAATTCACTGTTCACTTCTAGAACATCAGTGCTACAATGGTTCCACATAATATTCAAGCAGAAACCATTCACAATTCTTTTCCAATTAAAGGATGCACATCCACATTAAGTGTAGATGAGTCAGACACTGTGTCCTTGCACATCTGATAAAACCAAGGAGGAAGCAAGCAGGACTGTCTGTAAGATGGATGCGAATTTCTGAGGGCCAGAGGATAGACCACAGTCTAAAGAGTTTCCAGACTCCCTGAAATCGAGAGCTCACACACTTCTATATTTGTTCTACAAAAGCAGCCTGGTCACAGGCTGCCACCCAGGGTTCCACCAGCAACTTTCCCCTAGCATGCCTTCATGGAATGTTAATAATGTATCGCTTCCATTTTGACAAAGGAAGTTTTGTGCCTCGTGGCCACTTTCTTTCCTTAAAAATTTTAAGTTTTCTAGAAAGAGATGTTTGTCTATTTATCTGTTCACTTGTTTGGGTCAATTGAGTTAATTTGAGACTTTAATAGAATCGGAAGCATTCTATCCCAGATATCAAATTAAGTAACACTTTTTATGAAGCCTTTAAACAACCCAGGTTCTTTTTTTCTATTTGTCAAAGGACATTATTTTGTTTAAGATAGTGGACTTTGAATAATATGTATCAAACACATTGTATCAGATGAATATATCAGATGAAATGAATCCAACTAAGGGGAAATGCTGCTTCCTTGTTCATTTTCCCTTCTCCTCTGGCTACATTTCTTGAATGTACAGAAGCACTTCAGGAACTAGGTTCAGCATCCGACTGCCAATATAACAAATTTCCAAGAACACAATATATTGCCTTCTGAAAGCCAGAAGAACAAAATTAATCTTGGAAGGCTAAAATCAAGACAGGCTACTTCAGAAAAGTTGTAAGAGTTTGCTGTGAGACTGTGTTTCCTACTAACATCAGAAGCTACACTCATAATGTCTCACAACTGTGACTGCCCAGATGTGAGCCAAACAAGGCCAGCACCAATGGACACGCCTAAGTGGGCGGGGAAAAGTCCATGAGGCCTCAACCCTACTCAAAGAACTATAGGCAACTAAGGGAAGTTGGGAGTGGGAGAGGAGGCCTTCCCCAGGGAGGAGCACATGAATTGGTTGTCCAGTGGCAGATGGTTAGTCCTGAAAACATATGTGCAAGTAGCATTGGACTGAGCAAGTTGTATTTATGAATATATATGTATATACAAAACAAACAAAAAAAAAAAAACTTGGCTACTTCTGAAGGCTCCGGAGAGGTTTCTTATCTCTTTCATGTTCTAGAGAGGCCTCAAATAATTTTTGGCTCCTCTCAGACTCTTCCTACTTTTTCTTTTCTTTTAGTTTTTCAAGACAGAGTTTCTCTGTTGTAACTCTATCTATCCTGAAACTCACTCTATAGACCAGACTGACCTCAAACTCACAAAGATCCACCTGCCTCTGCCTCATGAGTGCTGGGATTAAAGGCCTATGGTACCACCACCCACCTAAGATTCTTTTTGTAACATAATATTTTTTTAATTATTTGAGAATTTCATATGATATATCCCGATCACACTCACTTCCTCTTTCTCCCAGGTCTACCTTCCCACCCCTGTACTCTCTAATTTGTGTTGTGGTATACTCTGTTGAGCATGGTCAGACCCCCAGTGGCCAGATCCTTAAAGAAACCTGACTCCTTCCCACCACCTGCCTGGCCAGAAGCCATCAACTGCGAAGAGCTACTCTTCAGCATCTTCATCACAACTTGTAAGAACTCTCTTTAATAGCTTGACTGTTTCTTTTTTATTGAGGGGAGGGAGTGGCACAAAAGCTTTCAATGTATTTCATTCTCGGTTATGAATTTACAACATCGATACCACTGCAAAAGAAGCGTTCCTGCCCTTAGCTGCCAGCAGCAGGATGGGTCATGGACATCAACATGGCTTCTGGTAGCAGCTTGGATCACAGACATCAATATGGTTTCCAGTGGCAGGACCAATCACAGACATCAGCATGGCTTTCAGCAGTAGATCACAGACATCAACATGACTTCTGGTGGCAGCACAGATCACAAACATCAACACGGTTTCCATCACAGACACCAACGCGGTTTCCTGACGGACATCAACATGGTCTCTGGGGGGCAGTGTAGATCACGGAAGTCGCTCGAGGAGATTTTTAACCCAGAAAAATGAACCATTCTTCATCTTGGATATCTTGTTGTTGCTCAGAATCAGTGTGATAATGCAGTTGGGCAGTGTGTCTGGAGGGCAGGACCCGTGTGAGCTCCAGACGGCTGCATACCACCTTGCCCTCAGCACCAGCAGCCCCATGGGTACCTCAGGCCCGAATGTCGCTCTTGCCCCCCCCCCCCCCCCCCCCCCCCCCCCGTCTATGGGCAGCACCCCTGCCCGTGTTCTCCTCTCTCAGCACAAGCAGCTGCAGCCTAGGGCATGCTCCTTGGTCTGCTATGCCTCTCCACCACCAGTGTTATTCTGTTCTGCCATCTTAGTCTCCTCTCCCAGCTTGTTTCTACCAGTGGACCAAGAGGCTAACCGGCAGCGATGGAGCAAGGTGGACTCAGGCCGGGTAGTGGCCTGAGACGGTGGCGGCCCAGTGACTGGCCCCACTCATCAGGGGCACGCTTCTTTGTTCACCTCAACTACACTCCATACCACCACGCTTCCCACTCCGTTCTCCATCTTTCCTTCCT
The DNA here is from genome assembly GCA_026225945.1 of Cricetomys ansorgei. NCBI lineage: Eukaryota > Metazoa > Chordata > Mammalia > Rodentia > Nesomyidae > Cricetomys > Cricetomys ansorgei. Next base: position 14,368,132 of record JAMJFZ010000239.1, on the reverse strand, counting down.
CGACTCACAGCCAACTTTCTAGATCTGTGGCTGCTGCCATTTCTTTCCAACAAAGCTGTGTCCAGCTCTGCCTATTGCCATGCACCATCTCCTTCCTCCAATTCATAGATAAAGATCCTTAACTTTGTTCTCTAGCAAGCTCTGTATTCCTGTGAGAGATAACTAGCAGTCATGGCTTCTGAGGTTCAGGACCTGAAGATATTCATTATTCAGCCTTCAGTCTACAGAGATTCACACACTGTCCTACGTTCACAATACACACGCCATGCTGCCTTACTCCAAAGTCTGAACCCATTGCAACTTCGGGTCTGAGATCATATCCAACTCTTATCAGCTCAAAGGTCCCAAATCTCTTCATCTAAATTGAGTGTAATTGACTCTCTGCATGTAATACATGCAGCCGAGAAATTCTCTTCTGTACATGAAGATGCAAAATTACGGAACAATGTACAGTGTGCATTGTACATGCTTTAGAGAAAAGCAATAGGACAGGCAGAAGGCAACAGTCCTGAATACCACTGTCCAAGAGGGAGAAGTAAAGGGGAAAAGGGAATGTCTGATCCCAACCAATGTCTACATAGAGCAGGCTGTCTGTATTCCTTTCTAGGGCTGGAGTGTTTCTCCACGTTTCTTGGCCCTCAGTCTCCTCTCAGAGTCACCACTTTTTCTAGAATCGCAGTATGTGTTTGCAGCTGAGTAACTTGATCAGCCTACTTCCTGCCTGTGGAATTGGGAAGTCTGACTTCCTGGTTTCCTTCATCCTTTCTGGGTCCTTTTTGGTCCAAGATGGCAGTTTTTCTGCTGGTGTAACTCTCTCAAAAACCTTATGGGCCATTATCAGCCCAATGCTGGCATGAACAGAGTAACTGATAAAGGAAAATGAACATGATTTCTGAAGGCTGAACTTGACCTTGCACAGAATACAATTACTCAAGTTATTAAATGTGCATTAAATGAATGTACGGTCTTCATATGATCTTACCTAAAAGGCCTTTTATCAGTGACCCTTACAGGGAAACATCAGGATGAATGTTGAAAGGGAAACTGCTGCCAGAAGGATACTGATGGTGGCTAGAGAGTCAAAGCAGGAGGGAGACCTTGAAATCACTGCGGCAAGCACCTGGGAGAACTCCTAAGAAGTCAAACTCACATCAGAATGGTACTATTTACTTAAAAAGATTCTACACAAAATTCTTTCCTGAGTGACAATTCCCATTCCTGGCAATCTGAATGGTAAGAAAGTTAAGCCACCCAAGTCCAGCTACTGGAGAAGAGATCTCTGAGTAGAGATACACAGTCAGGTGTCAGGTCAGCAGAGTACTAAGTCCTCTGTGTCATTGTATGTGTCCCAGAACCTACAGGTTGACTTTATCTCGTAAGAATGTGTCACACACTTTGGTTGATCATTGGGTCATATATTTAACACAAACCATGACAAGTGGATAAAACGGTCGGATCTGATTCAACTGCTTTGGAAAGTGAGTTGGTAGCAATTTAAAAGAGATGTCCCAAATCCAGCAATCCCATTCTCAGTTACACACCCTCAAAAAGTCTTTATGCATAAGCCCTTTTTAAAAGTTTAAAAGAGCATTGTATGTAGCATAAAATGCTAGTAATCCAAATATTTGCAGACATGAAATCGATCATTGCAGTGTTACATGTTCCCACCATGAAAGATTATGCTGCTGTGGATATGTAGAAGTTACAGCTATTTGCTTTAGCACAAATGACATTAGCAGCTTAATACTCAGTGAAATATGCCAACCACAGGGAAATACATAGTTTGATATCATTTAATAAAGTGCTAAGTTGAGCAGACAAAACACACACACAAAACTAGCATAGGTCACAAAACTCATTTTAAAAATGAAAACAAGTGTTTGGTACTGATTGGCTGAGGTCGGATACAAGATTGCAGGTCACTCCTCCGTCACAGAAATTGCGCAGACATCTTATGTAACTCCAGTGAAACGTGATGATGTTTTCCATCTTTGCTCAAAGCCTTTTACCTCACTTCCTTCACTAGGAATGTCATGGATGTGCCACCCAAAGGCCAGCATCCCCTCTCTCCTCCCACCTCCTCCACCTCCCTCAAGTGGTGCTGACTTAGAGCAGTAAGTAGGAGGATAAGGAAACAAAATGTCCTTACATATGAGTTGAATCAAAACATCTTAAAGCATTTCCCATCACAACCTCTTTCTGTCAAAGAAATTTCTATGTGATTACTCATGTATATATAGGTGGTATATATAAATAAATGTATATTATATTATTACATATATTATATGCATTTATTATATTAATAAATATATATAAATTATAAATAATATATAAAAATAGGTATATAGATTAATTATTTACTGATATTACTACACAAAGAAATTTATTTTAACACAACTTTGGCATGCATATAATTTCATCATTTATTAAAGTTTGAAACAATTTTGCATACTAATGAGATAAAGGTGCTCGATTGTTTTTACACACAGAATTCAATCTTGGCTGAAGATTTGATACTGAAGAACACAGGGTAATTTCAATGTCATTTGGGAGTTCATCAATATTTTCATTTATAATTGTCAATGCTGAGAATGTCATTTTGAATAGTGTGCAGTATAACTCAGAGAAATACATTTAGGGCCACTTCAGAAGCTCTTGGTAATTCTGTCCTAATCCTAAAACAAAATTCAAGGCATTGAACTCAAATAGTAATTTTTAAAATCAGACATTTAAGCACAATGCATCCCTATAGACATTCTAATTTGATATATACAAAAACACATACTGTCTCCTGACAGAAGGAGAATATTCAAATTCTTTGTTTTCTATAAACAATCGTGTTTCTGTGAGAGCAAGAGACTTTGTATATAGGAAGGGAAGGAAAGCAATCGTAATGAGCAATAATCAGGATCAGAATCAAACCGTTTCAGGCAGCATTCGCTGGTGGCATAGGCCACGATGGCATGCATGTTACAAACTGCATGTTCCAAGTTCAGAGTCAAGGTTGCAATGAAGTCACGGTATGCACCTTTGGAGATCACTTCCCAGAAATTCTTTGGATTCACTATGTGTTTGGTTTAGGCTTAATTTTTGGTTGCCGTATGTTAAGAAATTGCCACATTTTTTTGGATTCCACCCTCCACCTTGGTTTCATGACCCTGTATGGGGTCACACAGTGAATACTTTAAGGAGCCAGGAGTTAGATCAGACATAGGCTGGCTTTGAGATCTTTGCATATGCCGGATTCTAGTATGGATGCTCTCACGGGTCTTTCTGGGAGCCCTCATGAGGAGCCAGAGGTAGCATCTAAGTGGTAGGCTCTGTGTTTTGCTCTTTCAGCCTCTCTGTGCCGCCAGGTTTTCGATACACCCATCGATCATACGTGAGCTCACTGTTAGCATCCATCACTCTTGCTGGACATCACTGGCCCTCTGATTTTTGCAGTTAACATCTGCTCCACAGGAAACACACATGTGCACTGGTCTCACCAAAGACAGTGCAAGCCCAAACAACTCTGCTGTGTTCTGTCCCTGAGCAATCCAGCCAAGATATATTTTACTTTTGATTTTAGGCCTGAAGGGTAGAGAGAGCTCAAGCCGTAAGTACTAGAAGATCCTTTCCCTGAACATCAGGATAGCAACACCTCCCACCATCTTTCTTGGTGAATGCTAGAATATAAACATCACAGTCTTCAATAAGGAAATCCATCTCAACATTTCCCATACATGACTGGAACAAAGGGATTCTGGGTAAAGGACACTTGACGTATTTAAAAGTTAGATCGTAAGCATCTGTTTTTCGGTCAACTTCAGCACCTGTTGTCTTTCTGCATTAATTTAGGTATAAGTATCAAGTATTTATTTCTTCACAAGGTAGGGTGAAGCTTTGTGAAACACTACAAAGCCCACCTGCTTCCCTAGGCCTTGTGCTATCAGACCTGGGGTCAGCGCCTCGGGCTTCTGTCACTTCTGGTCCTCTTTCGTACACAGCATCTCCTCATTGCATCCCGCTTGCACCGCAGCCATCAGAAGCACAGGGCCGCTTTCAGGCTCAGTTAGGAGATGGGCTGCTGCCACACTGCAGTGAGCATTAGATGGACACAGAAGGGTCAGCACCATGCAAATATAATTCCTTCTTGCCACTCTGATCACAGCTGCTTGACAATACGGGGTTGGGTCTCTGAGTGTGACTGTGGAAGGCAGGGTCAAGGGCTCCTCGGAAAGACGAAATCGAGTACAATAAACACAAGCAAACTGCATAGGAATAAAAATCCTAGAAGATGTTTGTTACCGAAAGCTAAGGTATTTTGTTTTTGAAGGAAGTAACCCTTTGTTGGAACTATCTTCTCCCATTCAGGAAATCCTGTTCTTAGCATACGGTATAAGGTAGCCATATCCAGCAAAACACAGGAAATTCCATTGAAATTTAAATTTCAGATAAACCATGAATACTCTTTTAGTAAAAGTGAATTCTTTATAATCTGAGGAACATGAGTGTGCAAAAATATAATGACCATCTTTGTGAATAGCAAACTTAACGAGGTGTCTTGTATTCTTATTTGCTAGACCTCACAACCCGAGTTCCAGGGGGACCTTCTTCCCCAGTATGTCCCATGGTTGCGTCTCAATTTCAAGCCAGCCTTTGCCACTTTGTAGGGCTATTCGTTTCAGCCCCGTACTCTACTTCCTTTCTTCTCCAGCTAGACTTCAGTCAAGCATACAGCTTCCTAGACTGCTCACGAGCTCTTCGTTGCCAAGAGCTTTCTCATCTTCACAGCTAGTCTGCAATTATATACCAAGAGCTGTTGTTTATGTTTGTTTAGTAACTATTCACAGGTCATGGGTCATGTAGTCATCAGTGAGAGAAAGCAGAATCCTATCCCCATGAAGGTCTGGCTCTGTGGAGAAAGGCAGATCTGAAGTGAATGATATCCATAGATCTACTGGCTTGACTTAAGAGAGGGGAAAGGAGTAGGAATGCTGTACTCGCTCATTAAAGATCTTGAACCAAACCACACTTGTTTATTGACTTCCTTGCTTGTCTTATTTCTGTGACAAAATTCCCAACAAGTAGCAAACACAAGAAACAAATAGTTTATTTCGGCTCATAGTTTAAGAGTACAGTCCCTAGGAATCTGTGGCTACAGGAGCTTGAGAGAGCTGGCCACATTGCAGCCACAGTCAGAAAGCAGAGAATGATGCATGCTGGGACTCAGCTAGATTTCTTCTCATGCATCCTGGAATCCTAGCTCAGGGAATGGTGCTGCCCATTTAGAGTGGGTCTTCTCACCTCCGTTAAGTGTGATTTGAGATCATGTCAAGTTGATGATATTGACCATGACACTTACTAAAAGGTTATGGATTTTTACCCTTTAAGAATATATAAAAATATGCCGACAGTGGTAGTGCATGCCTTTAATCCCAGCACTCGGGGGACAGAGGCAAGTGGATCTTTGAGTTCTAGGCCAGCTTGGTCTACAGAGTAAGTTCCAGGACAGCCAGGGTTACATAGAGAAATCCTGCCTCAGAAAACAAAGAGAGAGAGAGAGAGACGGAAACAGAGACAGAGACAGAGAGAAGGAAAAAAAGAAAAAAAAGAAAGAAACGAAGGAAAAGAAGAGAGATAAAGCAGTAATGCTCAACTGTCTTCAAACCCCTCTTGACTGTGGCAGACTGAGGGTCCTGGGCTAAGGTACCAGGCTGCATGAGGAGAAATCTGAGTGCCAGCATGCATCATTCTCTCTGCTTTCCGATTGTGGCTCCTCCCCCCACGATTTACATCATTCTCTTACTTTCACAGGACTGATCAAGTTGCTACTGAATGCCTTGTAACCTTCTGCTAATATGGGAGGGAGGTCAGATAAACTTTTCCATTCTATTGTCAGCCTCTCCTGGCAATTATTGGCATAGCTGTTTTTCACTCTCAAACAAAAGCAAAATATGTGTGACTCTCTTCTCTAAAGTGTCTTATGCCCTGATCATCTCCATCCTATCCTAATAAATTGAGACCTTTAAAAATGTTTCAGTGCCAGATCTGTTTCACATCCTCCACCGTCCACCGTCACCATGACTAGGTTCTACAGGGACAGTTTCACATCTGCAGCTCATGAAGATTTCTTTGCAGCATCCCTTCTACTTCATGAACTTATGTAAGTAAGTCTTTACCAAAAAAAAAAAAAAAAAAAAAAAAAAAGAACCTTTCAGAATCTCTTAAATTTAAATGTTATGTATGCAGATTACCCAGGTTTTTGGTATACTGCTCCCTCCACCCCTCATTATCTTCCCCAGCTCAGGATTTCTCAGTGTCAGTACCTTTGGCATCAGGGATGCCTATAGTCAGCTTTCTACCACTGTGGGAATATATCTAGCTTAAATCAGTTTTATAAGAAAGAAATATTTACTCTAGCACACAATTTAGTAGTTTTAGTCTGTGGTTCAACGGCCCTGTTGCTTTTGGGCCTGTGGAGAGGAGGCATACCATGAAAGCACTCAGAGAAACTCGGAGCTCGCTTTGAGTTGGCTACAAAGCAGTGAGAGAGACAAGAAGGAACCAGCACCCCAAATTACTTTGTGAGGGTACACAGAAAATGACCTAACCTCTAACCTCCTCCTCCTGCTAGATTCTGCCTTCCAAAGGTTCCATCACCTCCCAACAGCTGCTAACCAAACCCTTCAGCACACGGGCCTTCCAGAAGGCCTGTGACATCTAGCACATTTGCCATGCTAACAAGGACCACCATGTAGCCCCGTTCCTGCCAGATCGATGCTTTCCTCCTGTGGCTCTTTGGTCAAACGGGTTAGGGTGACTTTTCACACTATAAGGAGCTATTAACTTTGTAGAAGGACATTTTGGATCTCTAATACTCAACGCCTTTGGAACTCAAACAAATGTATAACTCAAAAGAAAGAATGAGTGCTTGGTGATTTTGTGGGTCTATATAGACCATTCTGAATATAAGAGATTCATTCAGCAGGGCGCCCCAGGCAGCAGTGCGCTTCCAGCTCCTGCCATCGTGTTCCTGAAACTCTAATAAACCCAGACGACGCACAGGAGACCCAAGACCTTGGCACATTTTCACCTAAACCAAGTCACACCACTGAACCTCGGTTAGGAAATATCAATAACTTCTGAAAAGTGGATTGCAGCTCAGCTTATTTCCAGCTGTCAACACCTCAAGAACTGAAGGGAATGGCCAGGGAATTGAGATATAAAAAGAAAGGAAAGAAATCACATGGACTTCTGTTGATATCTCCTTTCATCTGCCCCTCCAACCTTACCTCCCCGCCTTTCCCCAGTCGAAGAAAACAAATAGTAAACACTAGAGGGGGTCCTTTTGTTTCATTTGTAAAGATATGGAGAAAGTGAGATTATAAAATTCCAGAAGTATTAATTTCGATGTCCCAAAGACCACTTTTCATTCTGTGCTTACAGTCTATAATGTAACCCAGATGTTTTGAATTTCTCCCAAAGAGCATATTTCAGGGAAAAAAAAAAAAAAAGCACAATGTTTTAGTGTGGCATGGCTTTCAATCTTAGACAAATCATTCCTAGATAGGAATACAAATGTCAGAAAATCCAAAAAAATAATTATCCTGTAACTAAGCTGATTTTTCAGCCACCATGTAAACATTGAGCTTCATATGGTGTGGTGCTTGTCAGCTTACCAAAGCACCTGCTGGCCTCCAGGGTAACTCAGCACCCAGGGCTCTCCTAGGTTCTTCTCACTCCATCCCCTACCCTGAACTTCTCCAGCCCATGTGTTTTCCATCCCGCAGCTTCTCATTCCCATATAACCTCACCATTTTAGCCAGGCCCTCTCTTGGCCCTCTCTTTGCTCTCCGTCTCTTGGTCCTCCTCTCTCCCTCATCCACTGTCTCTCTCCTTTTTATGGCCCAGCTCAGTCTACTGGCCATGTTTAAGTGTATTGCTTTCTCTCCCTGCTCTGGACTCTTCCAGATGCCTCTGGCTGTTCTCTCCCTCATACCTACAATAAAAATCTTCCCCTCAACAATACCTGGAAGCAGCCATGTCCTCGGTTTATACACTAGGGTGAGATTTTGTTCCTCAATTGCCATTTAATTTTAAAAAGCATTTATGGAATCCCCAATGCTACAAACTCTTTAAAAATTTCTTGGGGGAACAACACAGTTAGCAAGTTGAGAAAAGGGGATGCTTGAACTTACAGAAAGAGTTGAGGCCTCCACATTAGACTCTGTTCATTAACACCAAGGGGAAGGGAGAGAAATCAGTGAGTTCAAAGTGTCCTCCAAACTTGTTCCATGTATGATTAGAGAAAAAAAATTGCCCAGTTTCAGGATGATGATATTAAACGTTATAAAGTTTCACTCTGAATCATACAGTTTGCATGTTCCAGACTCATAGAAAACCCAATAAAGATGGTCATAAAAATAGGTAAAAGCTGAAACCAGAAATTTCCACACTTCCTGATCACGATGCTGACATCTGACCACACCTGGCCTCCTGCCCTGCATTGATCACCAAGCTTGGCAGATAAACAAACACTCTGAATAACCAAGTGTCCTCATCTACATTGGCCCCAATTTAGCAAATAGAAGTAATGACTCAGCCCCTCCCATGTCAGAGAGCCAGACAATTCTGCTGTTGCTGTCAAGGTCACACAGACAGCTTAGCACATCTCACTGCAGAATGCAGAACAAACAAGGCTCCGAGTTCCCACTGCCTGTGCGGCTCGGCTTCTTTTCATCTAAGGCTTCCAGGGCTCCTTGTTACTGCTGCCAGCTCAGACTGCCCTGGGGATTGCCTTTGCAAACTGTCTTGGGGAAACTGCACTGGGTTTCTGCTTAAACTTTAGGTCAGCCCTCCCGGAGGCCTTCCCCAACCCCTCGAGTACTCATCGAGACAATAGGACAGCAGGAGAGGTCAGGGCAGCTCAGTCCATCTAGAAAACACAAAAGCCACCCAAGGAGCTAGAGCCTCATCCTGCCCGCTGCATGGCAACGCACTAGCTCTCACACCACAGGCTTGCAGACCAGCAGGCCCACTGAACTCCCCCACACCCTAGCAGATGGCTCCAGGGTAGCCTTGGGTCCGTGCACACCAACCCTGAGTTCTGTGGCCCCATCAGAAGCCAAGAACATCCTCTCTCTTCCCTTCCAGTATCAAACGTGAACACGGGTGCGTTGGCAGAGCTATCAGCACAGTAGTGAATTGATGAGAGTTCCTGAAAGGATGATATCAACTGCAAGAAAATCAGATCACCTTGCCTATAGGTTAAGGCCTCACAAGCTCCACAATACATTTCTGGTGACTATTTCAAGAAACAAAGAAAGAGTCCAAAATAAGGTAGTGTCCTGGCTTTGAAACAAAGCAAAATACTGCACCCAGGGAGACATAGGTCGCCTGTACTAGGGAGGGAAAAGTAGCATAGAAATATATACCATGGCCAATAGGTGAAAAAAAATTGGCCTGAATTTTGGTGTGGGGCCCTTGGCCTCTTTCCAGTGAAACATATTAAAACCAGTATCAGGAGTGGGACAGCCAGGGCTGCAGGCATGACTCATTCTCCTGACGAATAGCCACCCAAACAGTTGGCAAGCTGCCCTGCTCCACCCTCCCCGTGATCTCACCACATGTAAGCATCTGGTGCATTCATCATCCTCTCCGGAGCGTGAATGAATACTTAGGATGTAGATAATTTAGCAGAAATATATGTGTGTATTATCATGCAGATAAGACAATTATTCCATAATAGACATGGAGCCTGAATCATCTTTGCTGACTTTTGATCCTGCCAGCACTGCAGAAAAGCACACGCTGATATGTTAGATCGCCAGGAAATGGAGGCACAGAAGGAGAGGGAGATTACAGGCCACTGAGCATCGGCTAACGCATGCTGTGATCTTAGCCCTTTCTTGTGGATATCGGACTTCACAGGGAAAGGGAAAAGCGAAACAAAGCAGGCCCCACCCAGCATGTACAGCCTCCCTCCCTCCCCCCCATACCAGGGTCCTAGTGAGAAATAAATATATAAAGAAAGAGCATCAAAACAGCTCAATGGTTATAAAGTGGCTTTAAACACAGGGAATTATTGAATAAATTCGCAAACCTGACTCTCACTACCTGCTAACATTTGAGTGGGATATGGTTACTTCCCTTGAATCCTCTCAAGATGACTTTCGACACAGACATCAGTAGCAGTGGTGATTTTCTGCTTTAGATGTTAACTTAGGAAGGGTCAGTGCCCCAGTTCCTTGTCACACACCGCAGCACTGAACTGCCGGTAGAAAAGCCCTGCTAATGTTTTGATTTAATTGGGCAGGAGTTGGAAGGTGTAGGAGACAAAGAAGGAAGTGAAATAGGAGGTGTGAGAAAAAGTTTGTCTGAGCCTGAGTTAATGGTGCTGCAAAGGGAGGGGACGGGAGGCCACCGCAAAGCCAGGGTCCGCTGCCCTGCTCGGCATTCACAGGCTCATCATTCACTTTTAGGAGATGATGACGAGTTGAACGTTTACGCTACCTTCACCTGTGTCCTAGAGCACAGTCTCGCCCTTAGTTTAAGGTTAAGAAGACGTGAGCATTCTAAGAGCTATTTCATTTTAATTCAGGCCTGTGCATGTTTCACCAATGTCAGAGCCCTCTGTGCTCAGCTCTGCTTCTTCCCCTCTAACCTTCCCAGACGGCAGAGCTGAGTCAACACTGAATGGCGCTTGCGCCTTGCTCTTCAGATAAACTTAGGGGTGCTGGGCTGATCTGTCATAATTCCTTTGAACTTTTGGTCCTATTTCGGATCAGCCCATTGCTCTTTCAGCTGTAGAGAAATGAATGGCCTCTGGGGAGAAAGAGACCCACACACCTCTTTCATTTGCCACTGACTGCTAAGTGAAAACAGCCACCTGCCACCCGGTTCCCCTTGAGCCTGGTGCCTCCGACTCCCCAAGCCTGAAGACTTCTGGAAAGCCCTCCTCCCGCAGCGCAGCCTGGGTCAGGATGACATGCTGTCTTTGCAAGAGGTGTGAGTAAAGATTACATGGGAAGTGTGAATGTCACTTCAGTAAGGGAAAGCAGCTGAAGAGCATGTGGGGGTGGGGCGGTGCTTCCTATTGCAAATGTGTGGTACAACTCCAAGACCAGATAGTCTCTCTAGGAGCCCTTGATGAACAGCCAACCTGGGAATCATTTTTTTCTTTTGCTGGACTCCCATGGTATTTGTTTGTTTAGCGTTGGGTAATGTGTCAAGACACATTAGTGGCAGACATTTCATGTACACTGTATCTTCACAATTGACGTGCAAGATAGTCTAATATGCTTCCCAAACACACTACCACCACTGTTGTCATTTTCAAGATGGAAAAGTCAAGGCAGCATATGATACATAACTTGGTCATAATCATGATGGCAATAGGCAGAGGAGTCCAGGTTTAAACCAAGACAAAGGTAAGACCAGACAGAAGCCAAGAGACGGTTGAATTTTCTGCCTCCCAGTTCTTTCATGTTAATAGAAAATGAGGATGTGGTCTTAATATTCATTTTAATTATAAGTTTTATACCAAGCTCTGTAGTAGACAATTGGCGTAAACAAGGCAGATTCTATACTAAATAAGTCTGTCTGTCTGGGAACACCCCAGGAGCACATAGTACCTAATAGACAAAGCACCATTTCCTACTTTTGAAGAAGGAAGTCTCAGCTGTCGATTTTTGGTTCCCTTACAAATACATCATTGTATTTGTGTATTTCAAATGGAGTCATAGTCTTGAAAGCTAATAAGAAAAAAAGTCAGTAAAAGGAAACCTGACAACCCGCAGTAGATATAGTCCTAAATCTTGTCATATTGTACTCTACAGAGTACATTAATTTCCACAGACACAGAAATTATGGTAAGCATGAGCAATACAGACAGTTGATCTAGTTTCTTTCCTGAAGAAACTTTAAAGCAGAAGAAATACAATCTGTGTGTATAATCGATATAGGTATACATAGAAGTTATGTAAGTAGGAGAGGTACAATAAAAAAATTATTTCCAAGATAAGACTTAGTAACAAAGAACTACTCTCATTCTTTATCATAAATACACAAAATATATAAAGCAGACCAAGGAACTCTATGCAGGGGAGTACCTAAACCACAGAGTATCAGTGTGCAATGATAGCCAAATACTGCTCTCCCCAAAAAGGACAGACTCAAGCACAAGAGAGCCTGACCATCTCTGTTGGAATGTATTATTCTGTCTTGCTGAGCTCAGTTTCCTGGACTGGAGAGTTTGACCTGCAGGTAAGAGCTATTGGAAAATGGTTTGTTCACTGGCAAGCAGATGCTTATTGTGCATTGTGTTATTTTACTTTTGTGAAGGTATGAGCTAGGAAGTTAGATTTCATATGCTCCACAAGGGCCCTCATCAAACCCCTTTGTAAGGGGAAGGCAATGGATGCGACTGTTAACTGTGCTTAGATCTGTGTTCTTAACCCGAATACTGTAAATTGGGGTTTCCTTACTGTGATTTGTCACAGAGATAAATGTATCCTTCTGGTTTTTCTCTCTTTTTAAGTAAATTAGACAACCCAACTAAATCAAGTTCAATTGTTTTGAGGGTATACTTATAATACTATTACTTAGTATACCAAACGTTCTACCAGGAAGGGCCATTAAAATAAATGACAGCTACAAATTGAATATAGCTGTTCAGTGCCAACATAACTATAATACCAAACACCGTAAACCAAGAGAGCTAGCTGAGGGGGTTAGGAACTATCTAGAAGAAGGATTTTTGCTTTCAGTATTTTATGTTAGAAGCCTGAGTCTGGAACTCAGCCTACTCAGGTGACATTTCAGCATTGATCCACTCAGGTGCGGGGGTCCAGTCCCAGCAAGAGTTCAGCAACCTGGGAGGGAGACACAGAGTCGGTGAAATAATATGAACAAAGCCACTCCTCTTATGGATGGGACAAGGCTTCTCTCTCTCCTTTTCCCTTCTACTATTCTTTTAACTCCTACTATTATTCCTTCCTGCTGTTCCTTCTGTCTGTTTCCCCATGTATCTCGTATTTTTTTAGACAAAGACCCTCATGGGGAAATATCACATTACATCTTAATCATAAACTTAATCATAAACTTAAATGTCACATAATGATTACAGGTTTTACATTTCAGCGATTACAACTTCCATATTTAAAAAAAAAAAAAAGTTATCTTAAAACCCACACCTGAACACCTAGTTTCCCATATATTTTCTAGGATATAGATATATCTATATCCTAGAAGCAATAGTTTTTCTATTGTAGATTAATGGAGTTTAAGCAAGCCAAATAATTTCACAGTCAACTTCTATTATAATTGGCAGGTTGCTAGGGAACGAGTACACAACATAGCATCCTAACGTACACAATTCTTACTTAGTTAACATAGTGAAACAAGTTTATTTTAACTAGAAAACTTTAAGTCAGGGGTCTGTCTCTTTGTTTTTCTTAGGTAAAAGGAAAATCTGCTACACAGCTCTATATCCCCAAGGCACACCCCAAACTCATCAATAAACTTTTGATTATAGAGACCAGGAAAGAGTCACTTTTGTTTGTGGTAGAAGGAGCTCAAGCCTAACAATGGGCACTGGAATGAATTTGTTATTACTTGATCATGGGTCTGTTTTTCATAGGTGAAACTTGTGGGCCCTAGCAATTAAGCTTTCTTTGTTCTAGCTTTCCTAACCCTGACCAAACAGGTCCCTAGCAAAAAAAAAATTTTCATAAGTTCTTGATTCTAAGGCAGCTGGCAAAAGATCCTAATCTAATCTTGTAACTATATGTGAAAAACATTATTCTTTCTGGAGTTTCAATTGAGTCACCAGTTTAACTGAGTGGCATTGGCTTGCCCAAGTGGCATTGCTCGAGGAAAATCATCACCATTGTTATGTGTGCCAGTAACACTGCCCAGTGAGGGGTTAGAGACCCCATAAAACTTTCATGCCACAAGGGGGACAGGGAGACCATGGTGGCAACAAGCACAGTCAGGCCCAGCAGTGGCAAAGGGCATTCAGGAGACATTCCCCAAAGGCCAAGGTAAAAACCTTCTGCTAAACAGTAGGCTGTCATTCTGAAGCTCCAATGCTGGCTGCTGTCCCCCTGCACTGCTCCCAGCACATAGGAGTGGATAAAATTGCAGGAAAAAATAAGCAGAGGAGGCAAAATGATTGTAAGAGCCAGAGGAAATGGGTGACACCAAGGAAATAGCATCATCCAGACACAACGGGGCTGATGCACATAGGAACTCACACACAGCACAGGCTGCACACACAGGCTGCACAGGCTCAAGCCAGACAGGGTCCCAGTGCTGAGAGGGAGCTCCACACCAAGCAGTAGGCAGTAGGTGGCCAACATAAAATTAACTCAGTGGTGGTTTTATAGATTTTGTGTTTTTATGGAGTGTATGTATATGTGTGTGTGTGTGTGTGTATGTTTCTTCTGCTTTTTTGCTGTTTATTTATTTATTCTGTTTTGCTTTTTATTTGCTCATTTGTTTTCTTTTCTTTTTTTTTTTTTTTTTTTTGTTTTTGTTTTGCTCTGTAACTCTGAATGTCCTGGAACTCACTCTGTAGACCAGGCTGGCCTCGAACTCACAGAGATCTGCCTGCTTCTGCCTCCCAAGTGCTGGGATTAAACACATGCACCACCACCACACAGGTTGCCCATTTGTTTTCTCAAGAGAGAGAGAAAGAAGGCATGGGATTGGATGAGTGAGGAGGTGGGAAGGATCTGGGAGGACACAGGGAAAGGAAATCAGAGTCAGAATATATTGTATGAATTTTAAGTATTTCTTTAAAGAAGGAAAAGCAGAGAGGGAATGAAGGACAGATGCTAAGTCCAAATATTTTTGCTAGTAGTTGGCCCTTAAGAATCCCCAAAGATCCATGTGTTGGAGGCTTGGTCCCCAGGTTAGGAACAGAAGTAGAGCCCTTAAACCACAGGGCTTAGCAGGAACCCTTCTGGCCACTGGAAGATTTGCCTGAAGGAGGCAATAAGACCCCAGTCTACCCCTTTTCTTCCTGCCATAAAGTGAATGATTTCACTCCATCTGTCTCCCTCCCTTACGCACTGCTGTCTCACCACAGGCCACCAAATGGCAAGCTGGAACCTCTAAGTGTGAGCCGAGAAACCTTTTCTCTTATAGCTTGATTTCCTCGGGTGCTTCTTCCAGAAATAGATAGCTCACCAACACAAGCTCCAGGGAGGGGCCGAAGGAAGCAGCAAAGCCAAGGGAACCAAGGACAGCAGGAGTCAAACTGGGATGAGCAGTCAGTCACCAGACCACACTAAGCCTCAGCTTTAGGAGAGCAGAAATAGGTGATGTGATTTACCGGCACCTGAGTAGCTAGTTCAGACATCTCCCATGACACATTTACCCATCCTCTCACAGGCTCTCCTCTGTCACCCTAAAGGAAGAGAATATTCGCATGAAGTTATTGTTTCTTATGAAGCTAAACACAAAACCTCACAGCACAGAAACCACACTGCTAAGATAGATTTCTATTAAAGACCTGTCTGCAAACCTTGAAAGTTACCATCAAAATCAACTTCTGTGTACACAGATGCTCCACTTACAGTGGACCTGTTGCCTGACAAACCCATGGTAAGCGGATAGTGCAATTGCTACACCCACCCATGGACTATCAAGGAACCACCTTGTAGAGGATGCCTGACTGGTCCTCGAGATCTGGTGGCTGACCAGGGACTCCAGCTCACTGTCTTTGCCCAATCTTTCTCATAACACATATCTTGCTTCTGTTCCCAGGCAAAGGCCAGATCTGAAGCATGGCTTCCACTGAATATGTAACATTTTTCAGCACAAAAAAATTGTGTAAATAAATTGGATTATTCCAAGGTAGGAACTATCTGTGTATGCGAATATTTAAAGGCAGATGCCTTATTCAGCAACATTCTTTGACCATAATAAAACCCAAGAGTCACAAAGCCATGTAGCTGAGTAAGCAAGATTTAGGTGAAATTCAGTGTGAGATATTATGGTACACAAAGAATGTCTCCCAAAGGCATTTTCTCTGTGATTCTCCCAAACTTGTGCTTGTTACTCAGTATTCCAGAAAGAACTTTGCACAAGTGATCTAGACCTGAGAAGACTGTGCTGCACCAGATAGACCCTAAGTGTTGTCTGAGGGCCTTTTAAGAGGGAGACAGATGGGGCTTTAACTGCAAAAGAGGAAGCAAAAGGTGTAACAAAGGAAATAAGAGGTTGGGGTCACAGGAGAAAGGGGCTGCAAGTCAAAGGACGCAGGCTTTTCCAGAAGGGAGAAAAGAGAAGAACCATTTTGTCCTGGAGACTAGGAAAAACTCAAGCCTGCAGACATCTTAGTGATAACCCAAAGCACTTCCAGACTTCCGGCTTCCAGAAGCAAGGCAAGTACATTTGTGTTGTTTGGACCCACAGATACTTTGATAATCTGATTCAGAGCAGCAGAAAACCATCACACCTTGGGGGAGGTCTACTGGGGAGCCCTGGGTGCAGTTGCATGCTGCCTGCAGTAAAGGCATCAAAGTTCTCTGGTGGCCAGGCTCTGAGTTCAGACCTTCTGGCTATCCTGATGCCTCCGTGCATGGAGGAATCTGCATGCACACGGGATCTGCCCCACGTGTGTGGGGTTACAGTTGGTGTGAGAGCTTGGTTCTGCAAGCACAGGCAGAAGGAACAAGGAGAGGAAGGGCCTGCTGATGGCCTGCAGGGGGAAAGGGGAGAGTGGGGCAGTCACCTGATCAGATCAAAGAACGCCATAGCCATAGCCAGGCCTTCTTCAGGCCTCTGAATGTGAAAAGAGTATGCTTGCTTCAGCAACCAGTGGGGCTGAACTCGGGAAAACAGCTGGAGGTCCTCAAAGCTGGGAGAAAATGCACCGCTTGTTGAGAAAAGTCATCAAATAACAGTGGTCCTCAAGAACAGCTTTGACAAGAAGGCAAAGCAAAACCGAAAACCTAAATTCAGTAAAGGCAAGGCGTAATCCTCCTTGAAATAAAACCTAGGCCTGGATGTCCCAGCAACAACTGCTCTGGAGAACCCAGAGGGTGATGCCAATACAGGTCAGCGATAGTGCGCACTGTGAGAAGGACGCATGCAAAACACTCATGACAGCAAGGAGCCAGAGAAAGCTGCAATGCCAGAGAGAAGAGGGAGGCGGAGGTGAGCACCCAGCACCCAGCACTCCCAGGTAGCAGAGCAGGAGGCGGCCAAAGAAGGATGGATTGAAGTCCAGGTGCTGCGAGGGGAAGCTGGGGGAGGGGTGGCTGTTAAAGTCGGTGCATGCAAAGCAGGCAAAAGGGACAGGAAAGGGCTGAGCAAATGTTGACTCTGACTATGCAGAGGTCACCGTGCTAGGTGGGGGCCCAGAGGGAGGCAGGGATCCACGGCAGTGGACTAGGCGTGAGGATGGAGACCGTGGGGACCGAGTCAAGCTGCTGCCACGCCGAGTCCTGCGTGTTCTCATATGCAGGGTGTGGATACTTAAGTGCACAAGCCATTTACTTTCACATAAAATGGAAGAAAGCAGAGGGAGGAGGGAGAGGAAAGCAAGAGGATTTAACATGGCTCTCAACCACTCTCATCCCGGCAGGATTTCTGAAAATTATACAGAGTAAAAGGATCGGTGCTCCACCCACGCTGTGGGGATGACACCTAGCCCCATTTCAGAGGAATGACACAGTGTCCACGCAGCAGGAAGGCAGAGGAGCAGACTGCTAAGGGACCCTGGGAAAGAGGTGGCAGTGGGAGGCATCCCAGAGGGTGTCTGGGAGGGGTGTCCTTAGAAGGTACTGAGTTAAGGAATTAGGGGCTTTCTTGAGAGGGGTGTGGGGTAGAGGGAGCAGGAGGCGGCAGACCATGGATGGGGCCTGCTAGGGTTGAAGAGGCTAGCCTTTCCTTACCTGCTGGAAGCCTGGTGTGATGTAGATGAATTGCAAAGACAGCAGGAAGTCACCAGAAAACACCCTGATGGATGACCTAATTTTTCCCAGCGATTCAGGAGGTGAGGTCTGTGGAGCAGGAAGGAAGCAGGAATGGAAACTAGGTCTTCAGAGAACTAAGGTCTAGACTGCTCATGACCTGGGCAGAGCCAAGGGCCAGAGCATAGTTGCCCAACTTCCAGTACTGGGAGCCCAAGAGCTGCCTTTGGTGGCTGCTGCACCCAGCACCATGAGAGCCCGGGTTACGTGCAGCCTCTGTGAATGTCAGTGTGCCTGGCCACACAGCTACCCAATCGCTGAAATGCCAGCCATACTTAAATCATGTCAAGACCTTGAGGAAAATGCTAATTCGGAAGTGGTAGCTTTTATTAAGTGGTGTGATTATGATGATGGATTTTGTTTGTGCTCCTGTAGCGTATAGCTTGTACATACTTGAGTACATTTTTTTGTGCCAAGAACTGTGCTAGAAACTGTAGAAAAAGAGACCAAGCTCAGATGAAGTATCTGTCATTATACAATGAACAGTCTAATGGGTAATCTGAGAAAATAATATAAAATTATAATATATGACTTTCTGCAAAGGGCTGTCCACAGGGCAATAAGAGTCTACCATCAACAGAGGCTAGGGGGTGAGAAAGAACTTTCACCCCACCGCATGCCCTCCTATCTCACTTATTCCTCGGAAAGATGAACATCGTGGCTGGCTTTAACTACACCTGAGGCACAACTATGCACACACCAGGTGCTCAATGTGTGCCGGAGAACTAGACCTGTGTCCTGAAGTGTGCGTTTGTCCGTGGGGCTAGTTAGGACATTAGTCCGGCTTTTGCAAAACAACAACGGGCATGTTAATGATGGACTCTTCCTGACAATTCCGTGCACGAGGCAAGGGCAATTCATCCAGTCTCCGCGGTTGAGACTCTGCTCCCTAAAACACAGGGTGTCCCAGGTATTTCTTCTTTTCTAAATTCAAACCGCAGAGTTCCTCGCACTCACATGCTCCGACACTCTAGATCCGATTCCACTTGCTTTGCAGGATGAGGATGCTGCCCTTCCTCAGGCCTCCTGAGTGACAGTGCTCCCGCCCCAGGGCTTCTGGAGGAGGAATAATAAAGAGAGAAGAGGGGTTGGGAAAGACACAAGCGCAGGAGCTGATAGAAAGCCTTCTCATAGCCATCAGCCCTTTTACCAATAGCCAGTGAATAGCACCTGCCTGTTCTCCTTGAGTTTTAAGGTAGTGCACATGTAACACAAAGCCACTTCTCTTTCTGCCCCGTTGCCCCCCATAGGCTTTGTACTGTGTTATACATACACATCTATATAAGCACGCGGGATATTTAGGTACGTTCTGGCCTGGATGTTGGTGTTCCTCTAAAACGTATGTAGAGATCATAACCCCTGAGGTTCTGCTGTTAAGGTGTGGGGCCTTTGTGGGGTCATTAGGTCATAAAGCTCCTCTCGTGGATGGGGTCAGTGAGCTTATAAAAGGACCAAGGGGACACATTTGCAGCCTTCTGCCCTTTCTGCTGAAAGATTTCTGGTTTGGAGTTCAAAGGAGACACTGAAGCTGATTATCATTTGGGGTAAGAAATTTATTAAAAGAGTCATTTGTGGACAGCCAGGTAGGAATTCTGAGCAGAGGTAAGGGTCCTTTCTATATGTCTCTGGGGAAAGGCAAGGTTTCATACCATGTGGTTGATGAGCAATCCACAGTAGCCTGCATTTGAGGGAAGAAATGTGGGGCTTAGAAGAGGGGCACACCTAGTTGAGGTGTATCCATTTCATTAGTAGCTCCCTGGTGGGCTAGATTCTGTCAGACTGTAACCTCAAACTTCTTTGGTGTCTTCATTGCTGTAGTAAAACATTAAGACCAAAAGTGACTTGGGGAGGAAAGGGTTTATTTTATCTCATACTTCCACTACTAAGGAAAGTAGGGACAGGAACTCAAAGCAGGAACCTGAGACAGGAACTGATTCAAGTGCCATGGGACAGGGTGTGCTGCTTACTGGCTTGCTTCTCCGTGTTGTAGAAGTTTATTTTTAGTTATGTATAAATAATTGTCTATACACTGTTGTGTGAAGAGCTCCCTAGGCCTTAGCATTTTATATTTTTTGCAGGTGTTGGATTTTATGTGGGGTATGTTTAATTGCTGATGATCTGCATGTGCTATCAATAGAATAACTGAGGAGTTCTATATCAGTAAAAACACCTGAGCTCAGACGCTTGGGGTTCCACTGTCCGAGTATGATTCTGGCCATAATGGTGGTTCCCTCTGCTGGGGTCTGGGAGGGATTACATCAGTGAATATGCTGCTGCAGATGGACACGGCGTGACTAGCCTGTAGCCTGGACCCAACATCTGCCGAGAGAAGATGACTCAAGAAAGACCCACCTTTAAAGAAGAGACCCTAACCAGATGCCAAATCTGTCTGTCCATGATTATAGATGTCCTGGCCTGAAATATCAGTAGGTAATAAATATCTGTGTTTGTAAATTAACAATACAAGTGTTTCTTATAATGGCTCAGACAGATCAAAATTGTCATAAGGCCTGTTACATTCTGAGTCTCACTTTTATGTAATGCATAATGAAGAGTGCTCATGTTAACTCATTACTGCCTAGTGTTCCATCACTAATTCATCTTGTCTACACGAAAGGAATTAGACCACCTCTGCTTTGACCAACAATAAAACCTACAGTCACTCATGAAGACATACTAACCCAGTTACTGTTTTGCACAGTCTTCTCCACACCAGAGGACTTGTTTTACACACTTTTATTCTTTTTTTTTTAATTATTTTTTGTAGGCAAAGTCATGTGCACATCATTGCAGTTACATTTTCCCCCCTCCCTCCACCAAGAAGAAGAGGATGTGAGATCCCTAGGATCTAGAGTGACAGGCTGTCTTCAGTTGACCAGTCTGGATGCTGAGAACCAGCGTGGGTCATTTGCATGAGAGGTATGTGTTCTAAACTACTGAGCCATCTCTCCATCTCTGAACTTTCTTAGCTTCCTGAAAATCTTGCCTGCTGGTTTGATGTTTGTAAAATGAAATTTGCTCTGGTTAAGTAAGACAAAAAATGAAGTATTTCAATTCATTTGGTTCAAGAGATAAAAAGTAATAGGAACAACATAATACTAAAATCAGTGGGGCAGTTTTGTGTCTATTAATAAACAGAACTGAAATCATATCTGCCCCTTGATCTCAGCCCTGCTGTGTTTGGTCACTCCATTCCTCAATATGGGTAACCTGAGTCAAACACTTTTCCCGCTTGAACACAGTTGGAATAGAATTCCTTTCCTTTCATTTCCTTTCCTTTCCTTTCCTTTCCTTTCCTTTCCTTTCCTTTCCTTTCCTTTCCTTTCCTCTCCTCTCCTCTCCTCTCCTCTCCTCTCCTTTCCTCTCCTCTCCTTTCCTTTTTTCTTTTCTTTTCTTTAAACAAGGTCTCACTATGTAGCTCTGGCTGTCCTAAAACTCACTTCATAGACCAGCATAGCCTCAAAGTCACAGAGATCCTCCTTCCTCTGGCTCCTGAGTGCTGGGATTAAAGACATACACCACTACAACCAACTGAAGTAGTATTTCTAAAACTTAAGTCTTATCAATCTGGTGCCTGAACTATATTAGCCATGAAAGTACTAGCTATGAAAAGCTGGGCAGCAGATTCTTACAATGCTAATACTAGGAAATCTGAGGCAGGAGGGTTTCCTCGTATTCAAATGAAGCCGAGGCTGGGCTAGTGAGTTTGAGGCCAGTTTAAAGGTACAATCTGCCAGAATCTAGCGCACCAGAGGCTTTGATGGCAAAGCACTTCACAGGACTTCATAGAGGTTTCTTTTCAAAACTGTATAGGTGACTGAGAAGCATATAGGAAATGCTCAACCAACAATAATTATGAAAATGTACACCAAAACTATAATACAATAGTACTCACACCATACCATGGGTGTGGCTATGCAGGATGGTTGGAATGAAAAGCGTTGACAAGATGTAGAATCAGGATCCTCAGACACTACTGGAGGAAGGTGACAGGGAAGCCACTGTGGGAGATGGTTCATCAGCCTCCCAAGGTAAACAGAACTTACTGTTTCATCCAGCGCTTATTCCTCCCAGAAGCTGAAAATGTCTCAACAGGCATTCACGTGCTAACATTCCAAGCAGTACTATTACACTGTAGCCCAAAGACAGGAGCAGCCCAAATGTCCATCACAGATGGAAGGAAGGAGGGTCAAAGTGTGGTATGCACATGCAACAGAGCCCTAGAAAGAAAGGAAATTTTAACACCGCAACATGGAGAAAGCTGAAAAGCATTATGCTAAGTGAATCCAGCCCGAGAGGAAACATGTTGTGTACATTGATTCGGGTGAGATGCTCAGAGAGTAGTTAAAATTCACAGAAACAGAATGCCAAATAGAGACAACTGTTGTCAAGGGCATGAAGGAATAGAGAGCTGGTGTTTAACACTTAGGGAATTTCTATTCGAGGAGATAGGAACTTTCTGGAAGTAGGAAATGGTTGTGTGATATTGTGTCTATATTCAATAATCAATATATAATAAATAGTGGTTGATAAAATAGTTAAAATGACAAATTTTATGGTTTTTCCCCATAAGAATTACAATTTTAGAAGACATTAATTCCTGGAGATTTAAAAATGAAAACAATACTGACTAGGTGTTCATAAGTCAACTCACGCTTCTTAGAATCGCATGATCATACCCCACCCATTTTCCCATGAGCGAGCCCTGTGTGTTCCCCATGCCCATTCTTCTGGAACACTTTGTTCCAGCTGGAATACAAGGGCTCTTAGGGCATCCTCATCATGGAGGCATTTGCTCACACAGGCCAGTCTCTGGGATGGAATGCTGAACTCGCACCGTACGGCGGGACACGCCTTTGCACGCACCTGTTAAAGTTCCAGAGAACTTAACGCCCTCTTCTCCACTGCTTCAGTCAGGGAAACAACTGCTCTCTCTACCCTGCTTCCTTACTTTCTCCTACTTAGAACGCTACCCTGGACAATAGAACATTTAACACACTATTTATAGGTGTATCTTCCCGTGTTTTACTGGGGTGAACAGCGGAAAAGGCTTTGTCTTATTTGTGTAGTGAGGGTTTTAAGATCTCTGGCTTTGACTGTGTGAACTTGAGTCATATGTCTACACATTTTTAGGTCTAAGTTTCACCCTTCAAACAATAGGACTAAGAATAGTCTCTCCGTCATAGACTAGGAATGAGGAGTAAATGAAATCATACACGTGAAATACTTAGCAGAGAGTCTGACACACAATAAACAGTGAAATGTGTTCAGAAAGGAAGCGTGAACTCAGAACAATTGTTCACTGGTTCAGAGGCTGAGCGTTCGAGGTCAAAACTTTGCAAGAGGAATAAGTAACCTAGTCACAGACACTGATTTAGAAGGACAAATGGGAGAAGAACGTGACCAGAATCAAGGATGAGACAAGGACTCTTCTTTGGGTCTGTGTACCAAAATGCTGTCAAGATACTTTTAAAGGCTTCCTGAGTGTCAAGTTTTTCTTTCACTTTCTTTCTTTGTCTGTCTGTCTGTCTCTCTCTCTCTCTGTCTCTCTCTCTCTCGTGTGTGTGTGTGTGGGTGTGTTCCGGAGCCCAGTGGAGGATGTTCAGTGTCTTCTTCAATCATACTCCACCTTCTGTTTTGAGATAGTCTCTCACTAAATGGAAGCTCACTGTCTCAGCTAGGCCGCCTCATCCGGCTCCTGGTACACACCTGTCTCCATCACGCTCAATTCTGGGGCTACTGGCATGTTCTGGGTTTTACACGGGTCCTGAGGATTGGAGGTCACGTCCCCGTGCTTGACAGTTAGTGCTCATGCCGCTGCACCATCTCCCTTCCCCAAGCTTTGCATTTATTTTCATGTAGAGGTTCCACAGCAGTCTGCTAACAATTGTAGTCTTCTAGGAAGCTTCTTAAAGGCAAAGACTCAGCTAAACTGACAAGAAAGGCCTATTGCAAAAGGTGTCAATGCCAAATTAGCAGTGCATCTTCCTTTGTGAAGAATGCGCTGTGGCTCTTCCGTAGACTTTGAAGAAACTCTGGAGTTGGTGTTGGATGCTGATGCATTTCTACAGCATTTTTGACAGGTTGCCTTTGCTCCTAGAGTTGACAATGACAGGCACCTTCCCAATGCCTGGATTCTCTTGTGAATTTTTATATTCCGCTCAAGAGTACAGGGAGATGAATATTGGATGGAAAACCCATCCGATATTCATACAATATCCAAACACCCAAACCTCTTCTAAGAAAAAGTCACCATGGTTGTCATGGAGTGCTATTAACACCATCTCCACACCCAGGGTAGAGCTTAGTACCCAGGCCTCAGCCATCAGCATGCCCCTTGGTGCTCGTAGACCATAAAGAACTGAGGCTACATCAGTGAGATTCAGGGACATTCTTTACTACAGGATCTGAAAAGAGGCAATTGAGCCTAAAACATAAGATAATGCACTGGTTCTCAAGAGACTCTTTTGGTGCACATAAGATTTCAGGCTGAAGTCAACACAATAGAAGGCTTTGACACCAGCACAAAAATGACCAGGTGTTACTGATACGCTGGGCCCAAATGGTGTTCCTCGAGAGTACCCTACTCTTTTCAGCCTCTGTGAGTCAATAAATTCCTTTTGTGACTCAGCCAGTTCGGGTTGGGTTTTTCTGTGGTTGCAACCAAATAATCCCAACTGACATCCATCAAAGCACCCTATCCAAATGGGAGCCTCACACTTTGATCCTGTAAGAAAGATAACTGGTTTCTTTAGCCAGCTCCACTGTGAATGGATCGGGCACGTTGGAGAAGCACCGTGTGGTAAGGGACACTGTCTCTCCTTTGGGGATGACTGGGGTTCACATTACTGGGTGGGCCAGGAACTCCTATAAATTCCACCTGTTGACACATTTTCTTTGTAAGCATTTGTACTGCTTCAAGGGGAGGAGCCGGAAAGAGAGGCGGAGGAGGGAAGGCATGAGACAGACTATGAGTGACTATGCAGGAAGCAATATAGCTGGTGGCCTTTTAGCAAAAGGCTGGCATGTGGGCACATGCGGTGTGAATTCTCAGTAGAGGAACTAATCGGGCACCGTTATCTGATCTGGAACAGAAGAAAAAAGAAGCAGTCTCTTTTCTAGTGCCCTGGTTTGCTGTGACTGAAAGTGTTTAGGTGTGGGGCTGGCGCAGGAATGTCCACAATGGAGTCCTGAGGACAGCGGGAAGCTGGAACATTTTCCAGTTGCCGACAGTCAGTTCATGAAGGTGGCCTCTTGTTTTATGAAATCCAGGCCAGGTCTTTGGTTGAACCAAGGTGAAGAGTGCTGAAGCTTGAAGGTAAAGAGGGAGGAAGTTCAAGGGCTTCTGAGCAGTCAAAGTGTACCATCACATCCAGGTGGAACCTGCTTGTAAAAGCAGAATGAACCTGTTTGTGGACCTGGAACTTTACTAGTCAATCTGTTCAAAGCTTGCCTTTCTCTTACCTGGCTTTGTGGCCCCGAGTACATGAGTTGATTTCTTTGAATTCATGTCCTCATCTGTGCATCTGATCTTGGCATTAGTGAATTAGTTGAATTATACTGACTAGTAGGATCCATGGTCCATAGTAGCGAATCAAATCAGATGGCTGCTCTGACTCATGTTTTGCTTCTTACAGCTTCGACGACCCACAGTCAACAGTCGTCATGAAAGATTCTGTGGAGATTTCAGAAACAGACAGCTCCTAAGCTGAAACTACACACAGCTCTGAGAAGTATGTGGATAGCCCACAGTGCCCTACTCCTTTCTGCTCAGGGCATGAGTCAACCCTCTATACCGCGTGTTTACAGTGTGTGCCTGTGAATCCCTTAGTCACCCAGGAGACATCTCAGCTTTCAGAGAACTATAATGATTTTGAAATGCTTACATTTAGGTAACCTTTGTTTTTCTTACAAATGACCCCGACATAAAATAGTATCGATGCTGGCAACTTACTTATAGCGTGCTATTGCTGTTATTGTTATTCATTTTGTGTTTGGGGATTGTAACTAGTCTCCAGCTGTGGCCGGTGTAACTTCATCTTAGGGCCATACATGTATATGGAGCTCAAGATCTTCATCAGACATGCATGGAGTCTTAGAATGTGTTGCACGTGGATACAGCAGACCCTCTGTAATAAACAGTGATCGAATGTCGATCACCTGTGGAGATACACTGGCTTGGAGGCTGAAAGTACCTAAATATGGGAACTTTGTTCTTTCTTGCAGGATCAAGAGACATTTATCTTACTGTGATTTTCTGTGCAACATCAAGTAGGAAAATATCACTTTGAAGACTAACTTCTACATTTCACCAGGTTTTGTTGTATTCAGTAAAATTCTAAAGTATTCAACAAGCACCTCTGTAACAGAGTAGGTGGGTACTAACTAAACCCAAAGATTTTCCTTGGACTACCAGTTCCTCAAGAGCAAGTCTTAGTTCTTAATCCTCTCTGCATTTCTACTACACAGCACAAAACTAGCAATCAAAATATGTGTTTAAAATCTCCAACACTCAGTAATGGGAAAACTATCAGAAACAATGGAAGAAAGATTTGAATGGACACCAAAAATGAGAAGGAAGTGGTATACACAAGAGAAAAGATACTTAATCCCGAGATAACAGCAATATTTATTTTAATAAGTGACATTGTTAATCATTGAACATTAAGGAGATCTAACATACCATAAAACATCTATTGGAACTGTGAGATCTGGGGCTGGAGGGATGGCTCGGCACTTCAGAGGACCCAATTCCGTTCCCACGGTGGCTCACAACCATTCACCTGTAGCTCCAGTTCCAGAGGATCCAATGCCTTCTTCCGTCCTCGGTGGGCATCAGGCATGCATGTGGTGTATATGTGTACATGTAGACGAAACACATCGTATACACGGAAAATAGAAATAAATCTTAGAAATAAAACAGTGAAAATTACCAAGTGATGGCACAGAGGAGTCATAACTGTCATGTGCCCATAGTGTGTGATCCTGACAAGCTATGATCACATGAAGAACAGCTCACAATTTCCTGAAAGCTTGGCAGTTTAACGATTCACTGGCACAGACTTTCTACAGCTATTTCCCTGACAACAAAAGAAAGCAGAAGTCCACCTAAAGATCTGTGCATGAATGCCCAGTGGGTTCTGCTTGTAGTACTCAAAATCCAGAGATAAAAGTCCACAAAAAAGGTTGACTGGAAAAGCAAAGTGTGTATCTGTGTGGTGAAATGCTACTGGTCTGTGAAAATGAATTATCTCTTGAAACAGAAAAGGCATGGATGAATCTCAAAATAGATATGATGAGTTGAAGAAGCCAGACTGAAAAATAAAAAGCATATAGTGTACAGTTCCACGAACATCAAACTCTGATGAATGTGAGCGACTCTAAGAGAAAGCTGACCAAAGGGTTGATGAAGAGGGGACAAGGCAGGGAGTGACAGAGGTAGGAAGCCAAGAGGTCGGGAAAGAAACTTCCTAGATGAATGGATAGACTCGCTTTCTCGTTTCTTTTTTTTCTCATTTCTCTCTCTCTTCTTTCTTTCTTCTTTGTTTATTCATTGTTCTTTGGAGACTGGATCTCAGGCAGCCCAGGCTGGCCTTGAACTCACTATGTAGCAGAGAATAACTTTGAATTCCTGATCCTCCTGCCTCCACCTCCCAAGTGCTGAGATTCCACGCATAATTACGGGAGCCACCACACCCAGTTAGATTCATTTTCCTGACTGTGTTTCTGGTTTCATGGCTGTGTGCACATATGACAAAATTAGTAAGTTGCTCTTTATTAAAATTTGCAGATCATTTTGTATGAATAAATGACCTCAATTTAAAAATATATGCCTCTATTTTATAGATAAAAGAGTTTGTTGGTATCAGAAATACTCTCCACCATTAGTAACTTTTTTATGTTTTACTATTCCTAGAGTTTAGATATGCCTTGGATATAGTTTCTCCCCAAAGTTTGTTCGGAGGCTTAGTCCTTAGTGCAGCAGTGTTGGGTGGTAGAGCCTTTAAGAACCGGGGCATCGTGTGAAGTTATTGTTGTGGTGACAATTAAGGCTGGAAGTTAGTTCTTGAGACAGTGGGCTGCGGTGAAGCAAGCCTACAGCATGTGCTTGGCTCCTGCACACTGCTTCCCTTCTGCGTCTGTACCATGGTATGACCTAATGGAAAGAATCCTTGCCTGAGGCCTAAAGGATGGGGCTACCGAGTCTTGGACTTTGAATAGCCCAAACTGTGAGCTAGTTAATCTCCTTTTGCTTATCAAGTACCCACCCTCTGTTATCATGTTACAGAAACGGAAAATGACCCCGATACAACTACAAAGTTCATAGAGATTCTGAATGAGAGGGAGGTAGACTCTGAAGGAAAGTGTCTTGATCATGAGTAGGATTTCAAAGAGTGATCCGTGGCTCCTGCGCCCACTTCTGGCTCATGAGCTTCTCAGGCACCGACCAAATTTCCATCTCCGCTGTTAGATCCTCGTAGAGAACACATCACAGCCTACACAATCCCACTAAGTCCCACACTTACATCAATCCACAGCTCTCGCTGCCAGGGACCTTACTAGCCAGCCCAACCTTGCTCGCCAGGCCACCTCTGTCTCTGAAGCCCTGCTGGCACTTGCCCTCTGGAATTAAGGCCACTGAACACATTTCTAGTTGAGTGGGTGCTAACCTGAACTACTGGGTCATTTAGCTGTCGTCGATATTTTCAACAGAGTGAGAACAGTCGCTGCATGTACCCTGTTCCAACTTGCTTAAAATACCTCCTCAGCTTTGGACCTTTTTCTCCCAACAGTGATTCAAACAACATTTTCTGGCAGCTGCCATGCTCCGTCCCAACAGCAAAGCAGCTTTGTTTTGGTGGTACCCTGCAATCTTCCTCGGTGAAAAGCTGACATATAAAGACATCAAGAAGGAATTCTAGAAGGCTTGGCCAGCTTATTCTAAGAATTTACCCAACCACTTCAAGCCATTTCTTCTGTTGATCTATGGGATTACGGCAGAAACAGCCAGGGCTTTCACTGATTTATCCCAGAATATCATCCTTGTTGGGGCACGGCTGTACGGTATCACAATTGCACAGGGATTTTGTTTTCCTCTGACAGGCTCAAAGTAGGATACCAGCATTAAGTACACAATAAGCCTTAAAGGAACGGAAAGATTTATGGATTATAATTGATTCCCAAATACTTAGTTTAGGAGAACTTGGAAAAGAGATTTTCATCCTTCTCCAACATGTATACAGGCATGACCTGAGGCACAGGCCCTCACTGAGAGGCAAGGTGGGTGTCTGGGTGGGGGGTATATGGGACTTGCGTGTATTTATGGTGTGTATCTGTGTATGTGTGATATATGGAACTTGTGTGTTTATGTTGTGTGCTTGATGTGTGGTATGTGTATATATGTGTGTTACACAAGGCTTCTGAATGTTTATAGTATATGCTTGATGTGTGGTGTGTGTGTGTGTGTGTGTGTGTGTGTGTGTGTGTTTTGCAGGGATGTGATTGGTGTGTTTATGTTTCTGTGGTATATGTGCTTGGTGTGTGTGTGTGTATATCATATGGGTGATATGGGTGTGTGATATGATTGTGTGTCTGTGTGTACTGATGTGTGTGTGTGTGTGCACTGTGTGCATTTGTGGTATGTGTGGTATATGTGATGTGTGTGGTATGTGTTTAGTGTGTGCATATGGTGTTTAAGGTGTATGGTACTTGATTGTCTCTGTATGTGTCATTATATGTGGGGTATCTATCTGCATGGGGGACATATTTGATGTATGTATAGTGTTGTAGGTGTGTGTGGTATAGTTGTCTGTGTGTGTGCATGTTGTGTGGTGGTATCTGTATGGGGTGTATATATGATGTGGTTGTGTGTGTGTGTGTGTGTGTAGTGTGGGTATACAATGTGGTGCTTATATTTAGTCTTTTTATACAACTGTGTGTGGTATGTGTGTATGTGGGTGTGGTATGATGTGGTTTAGTGCTGTGTGGATATGTGTTGTATGTGTCTATGTTTGTGTGTTTGTGTGACTCTGTGTGGTGTGTGTGTGTGGTGTCTGTGTGCTATCTGTGTGCTAGGAGGGAGTGTGCAACGGTTAGCACCAGCTGATCAGTTTGATCTGTGGAAATTGTGCTAACGGAAGAGACAGGTGCTGCCAAATCAAGAAAACGCTGGAGAGGAGAGCTGGTACGTAGAAAGTGCCAGAGGTCATGGAGTTGAAGTCCAGTGAACAATAAGACAGGGCTCTTCCTGCTGATCAGAGGCCTTCTTGCCTCGAGTACAAATACAAACTTCAGCAAAGCCTTTCTGCAGCCAGAATTCTTGGCAGGCAGTCATGTGGGGGTAATTTCGCCTTTGTCTAGCTCCTACTCTCTCCCCGCCCTCGTCCTCTCTGATTTCTGCCTGAGTGGAAAGAATCTATTGCTGCATTGGATCCTCCTGGAATCTGCGGGGTGGGGGAGGAGGTACAGCTCCACCAGCAGGGACATGGCATGTGACAAAGGCCCTGTGGACCCCTCCTCTTGGTGTTAAAGGGCAAGAAGGAATTGCAGCGAGTTGGTGGGGTGACCTAGCTGGCTTCAGCAACCGTACTTGGCCATTTGTCTCTCCGTGCCCAACGAGCCCTCTTGTGTGTGGCCTTTAAAGGACAGGAAGAACAAACCCTACTTCAAGAGTCAAGAGTCAAGAAGAAAAATTTACAAAGAAACTTCGTCTACTGAAGGTTAAGTTATTGAAACTATGTTGTCACAGAAGTGGACCTGAAATTTGTTGCCCCATCTGCTCAAGGGTGAGAATTGATTCATCAGCCAGAAGAAGGAATGGACTTGGGCTGTGCAGGATTCAGCTTGGTAAACAATGGGAGTCAGGTACTGGTGATAAATTATCCAAAAGAGAGAAGAAAGGAGGGAGGAAAGAAGACAGGGATGGAGAGGAAGAGGGAGGGAGAGAGAGAGAGACTATGACTCTGTCTGCCTCAGATCCTTGAGCACTTAGGTAAAGAATCTATTGTTTTAAGACAGTTTACAAATTGCTAGAGACACCCGACTTCTTTTTCACCTCTATTTTCCAGGTGTTTTTTTTCTTCTTCTTTTAAAATGTCACTGGACGTCTGGGGATATAATAGTAGCTGAAATTAGTGCAGTTATTAACTTGCAGGAAGCCCCAAGTTAGATCCCTAGCACCATGTAAACCAGGCCTAGTGGTAAGTGCTTGTGACCCCAGCACTGGAGAGGTAGAAGCAAAGAATCAGAAGTTCAACGTCATTCTCAGCTATAGAGTGAACTTGAGACCAGCCTGGGGTCTATGAGAGGCTGCCCTTCCCACTCTAGATGTTAGTAAAGTCCAAGGTTGTAGATGTTTGTTTCTACTCAAGAAGCCAACAAGATAAAAGGACAAATAGTAGACATTAAAAACAAAACCTGCTCATCTTTAGAGACAGTCCGGGTGAGGACCCCTGAATGCTTTAGAGATAAGTCAAAGGCTTCTTGGCTGGAGATAGAAGGCAAAACTGTGTCTTGTTTGCCCAAACACTGGACACAAGCCAGGTCCAACCTCAGCTTTGCTCTAATCAATAGAAAAGGAGCAGAACTGATACACACTAACCCCAGGTCAGATCATGTGATTACCATGTGCAAACCTCTGTGTGCCTTTCTGTTCCCAGTTGTCTGGAATGAGAGACTCTTGGGACCATGTTGGAATCCACAAGTGTAAGCTGGTAAATGACAAGGTGGAAAGAGCCCATGTCCCCAAGCACAGGATGGAGAATAGCTACCCCATGAGCAGTAAATGAGCTCGCAGGGTGAAAGGTTCATAAAATCTGGGAACACTGTTGCAGCAACCAGCACTGCCTTTGCCAATACACAAGAGGCTTGCCTCTGCTCACCTCAGAAGACAGGACGGGAGACTGAAAACACAAGCCAGAAGAATAGAACCCACTTTCCTCAAAGAAACCATACCTGCTTCCGAGCCCTCAAGAATTTTGTCTTGTGACCTGTGTTTCATCTACAGAAAATGTCTAAAAGGTTTGAAAGACGCTCGCTATATGGCCTCAGGTGCAGAATTTAGCTGCAGAGTGAAATGTTCCTTCTCAGACTAGTCTTGAAGAAGAACAGAGTGAATTAGCAAAGTGAAATGTGGGGTTCGTATGCAGTCCTAGCATGGTGAATAAACGTGAGCTAAACACCTACTGCTCTCCAGACCTCCTGCAAGTCCTGCTACTAGGAATTCAGAAAGCCTGTGGTACTGCCATGATTGTTTCGGTACGGTATGACATGTAAAGTGTTTGGTGGTGTTTAAGACAGGGTACTTTTTCCCCCTTAAACACTTCGCCCCTCCTGTAAGCTCTCATTTGGGCTTCCAGGCAATGAAACAGATCTGCTGTATGGCATCTCCTCTCATGCAGCTTGTTGAACTGATGTCCTTCTATGCTGTGGTGCTAGAGAAAGGTGTGAATGGGGAGAATTCAGATGATGGAAGGAGCTGTGTGAAAGTTGTCTTCTCCAAGAAGGAAAGGGAAATGAAGTGAGCCTTTCAGCTGGAGGGACTCACACCATGGCCTTGGGTGTGCAGACACTGTAGACTTCGGAGGTCTCAAAGTTCAGTGTGAGCCAGTGAGCCAAGGATGATCACTTATCTGTTGGGAGTAGGGAGAGCTGCCCAAAGCTCTTTGGAGGACTGACTCATGCATTTGTTTGCCCACAGATGAGAGATGAGACTGGTTGTGCAACCTATCTGCCTGTGGATAGAGAGCAGATTTTAAAAAAATAAATAATAAAAAATAAAAAAAAACTTTCCCTTTCAACATACCAACATACCCAAAGGTGGCCAGCTGGATCTTCGGAGCCAGGAGACACTGCTGTCTGTGCCTGCCTGGCCCTTTAATAACAATTCTGGCCAGAGAAATTTCATCTAGCAGAAGTACTCAGTCTGTTTTAGCAACTGCTTCTCCTGCCCAGGTCTCCCATTACTAAGTCTGCATTCCCAGGATGCTGATCCCACCCTCCCCTGAGTCATGACAGCTCCCCACTTGGTCTTCGTGATCCTGGGAACTCCCAGTACTGAGCCCTAGTGGCCTCCAACATGCCACGGGTCACCGCTGAAACCCAATGCCCTCACCCAGCTCCTCAGAGTTGCAATCCTACCTGCCCCAGATTTTAGGCCTGTGTCAGAGGCTGCCTTGGGAGGTGGGAGGGAGGCAGCCTGCTTGGTTATGACCAGGTGGCCTTCGGGCTATGCCAGGCAGCTAAGAATAGTCCTGAATCCAGAGTTGCTCAGTAAGCTCTCACACCCAGGACTGAACTCCCACTGCTAGTGACTAGGCTCCTACTTTTTTTTTTCCAGTAGAAATGATAAACATTTTTACACCTAATAGCAGATCATCAAAACTTATAAAGCAAAATGGAAGATTTAAAATTAGAAACATAATGTCATAACAACTGTTGGAAGAATCAATTTCCCACTCACTATAGTAATAGCTAGAGGGAAGAGAAGAAAGAAAAAAGAGAGCTTGAAGAATACAATAAACCCCACTGGAGAGGTGCCTGGGTGGTTAAAGCACTCACCACCCAAACGTGGGCCAGAGTTTATATCTCCCAAACCTACATATGTCTGCTGCGGCAGCCTACCTGTAATTCTAGCTCTTGGAAGGCAGAGACAGCAAGCTGGCTCCCCAGACTGGGTACAACTGAGAGAACCTGTCTCAGTGAAGAAGCTGGAGAGAGATCAAGGAAGACTCCAATGTCAACCTTGAGCATGTGCACACGCACAGGCACATATATGTTGCACGCACCTGCACACCTACACATGTCCTCCTCCTAGCCAGGTATCCATTTGTGACCTGGTACCTGCTTAGAGTGCTCTCACCTCAGCAGTGGGTGTATTTTACTACATTTACTCATTTAGTTTAAGTAATGTTTACTTGTTTGTTTGTTTGCTTTTCCAGTTTTCTTTATTTTCTCCCTTGTGTAGGAACCTCTACTCCAGACAGGAAGACGGTGGCTTTTTATCTGTGTTCGGTGCTGTAACCCTAGCACCCAGTTGCCAATGACTCGATAAATGGACTCCCCAAATCTGACTCCCCTGGGAGTGTAGTGGCCTTTGAGACTCCTTGCCCACCTCACCTACAAGTGTGTGTGTGTGTGTGTGTGTGTGTGTGTGTGTGTGTGTGTGTGTGTAATGTAGTGTAGGTATGTGGTACATGCATGTTTGTGAAAGAGGACATGTACCTGGGCACGTGTGTGCAGAGGCCAGAACAAGAGCTCAGCTCTTTTCCTCTGTTCTCTACCTTGTCGTCTGGAGTAGAGTCCCTCCCTGAACCAGAAGCTTGACATTTCAGCTAGGCTGGCCTGGCAGTGAGCTCTTAGGATCCACTTATTTTTGTTTCTGAATGCTGGCATTACAGGCAAATGCAGTGATGCCCAGCTTTTTTATGTGGATTCAAACTCAGGTCCTCTTGCCTGTAGAGCATGTGATCTTACTTGCTGGGCAGCCATCTCCCGTTCCCCTACCTCACCTTAGGAACATCCTCCCCCCCCAACACCCCCCTACACCCCCACCCACACCCTGCTGCCAGTGCAGGATTCAGGGAGCAGCACAGAGTCCCAGCAGGAGGCTACATGCCAGTGAGGCCAGGCTCCAGAGAGCAGGCAGGAGGCTGAACAGCAGGCAAGACATAGGTAGAGACGGAGTCTAGAAAGAGGAAGACAGATGCTAGATGGTGTGGTCATAACCTTCTGCTGGGCTAACCAAGGACAGAGTCCAGGTCTGCACAAGGCAAACCAGAGCACAGAGAACACAGAAGACGCTGAGCTATAAATGGATGGAAGTCAGGCGTCAGTGCTCCCGAGCTTAATCACAGAGCAAGGAAGCTATCATCCCTTCCACCTGCGAGCCTGTTGAGGACACCTGGACTTCTCACAGGCCAGCTCAGGACAGATCTCACATGACTGTACCTCTACAGTCAGGACCCAGTTGTTTTTGGAACAGCTCAGAAAGACACCTTCCCTGGCCTGCCTCTGTTAGAGTCCGGGGTTCAGAGGTCAGGAATGCAGAGCTGCACCACTCCTTGAGCTGCAGTCAAGTCTTTGACTTTGACAAACCCGGTCTTCCTGACTTCGAAACCCAAAACAGCCTTTCTAGCATTGTGGAATTTATATCAGGAACTCTAACGTTCAGCCTCCCCATTTTATCTGTTAAAATCCCAAGCCCCAGAGGACTTGGTGATTGGCTAAGCCTTGTGTCTGGCAATGGCCAGGCAGGGCAGATGCATAGCAGAGCCTCATACCTGCCATGCTATCCCAAGTAGCCTCCATCTCAGAGGACACTAGTTACAGGAGGGGCCTGTGCTTCACCTTAAATTGCAAGGTCTCTAATGCTCTGGGAATTTGCACGGTGATGGGGAAGATAATGAGGCCACGTGGAAGTGAACCCTGTTTACTTCTGTCCCCTGCCCTTTCTGCCCCCATTTTATGCTGGGATCAGGTAAGGTCACTCCTCAGATGGATGAAAATCTCTGCCCTCCTGAGCTGCTAGCTCTCTCTAAGCTCATTATCTGTTGGGCTGCAGGGAGGAGAAAGGTAATTAAATGCTTTGCTTAAATGGCCTTTTCAGTGGACAGAAATAGCTTCCCAGCGATGCAGTGGCCTCTCCTCCTAGATCCTCTTCCTGTCATGGCTAGGCTACAGGTCACAGGCAAAGAAAGAGAGAAAGCCAACCAGGAGGAAAAAATCAAAGAGACCAATCAATGACTATGGGCCTCCAGAAAGACTCTGAAAGAGGCTCACTCAGTAGACTGCTAATGAAGGAGAGTCAAGCTGCTCTGAGGGCCCTGAACATGTCCTAGGAGGCCCTCTGTGCCTTTGTCATGTGTGAGTTCCTTGAGTCCTGTCACCCCAATCTGGGACAAAAAGAGCCAAGGTTCTTCTTTTGACTGATATGGTCTCAATTGGACGATTCTACTGTGTCCAGATATAATCATGGTGCTTATTGTCTGTTTTCAGAATATTAATTGGAGAATGTAGCATTTGTATCACAGACACTGCCTGAAGGAAGAGTCATGGTGAGCAAGAGGACAGGACACGTGTCTTGGGCAGAGCATGACAGCTCCTCTTGCTAAGTCTGGACGAAGGGAGAGTCAACAAGCTCCCTACACAAGTGGACACAATGTCCATTTGCATACCAAGAATTTGGGTACAAAGAGGGTGTGACAAAACTGTGTAGGATGGTATGCTGTAGAAAGTGACATTAAAGCAAAAAGGCACAGAGGGAAATCCCTGACCATTGAACTTACCAGTGATGCTGGATGTAGGATCTTAAATTAGACCCCAAACAGTTAAATTCGGTCTCAGCCAGGGGCCCCTCCTGAGAAGAAAGTTCCAAGGATGCTTGCATTATTGTGTTAAAGATAATAGCAGCCTATTTCAGAGGAACCGACACATACATTAGTGCCCACACGATGTCATCTATCTGTGAATCCAGCAGAGTTTTCTTCAGAGAAGAGTACAGATTTCCATTGCTGAGGCTTAGAACTCCATGTGTGTTAACAGAGCCAGTGTCACCTGCACTTCCGTGCAGTCCTAAGTCTTCAGAAAGGACTCATTATGGGATGTGGTCCCCAAACCAGTAATAGCAGTCATTATGAGAATGCACATCAATGTCTAAGGATCTGTAATTACCTCTCCATTTTCCTGAGTAGCATCAGTGGTTACCTGGTTGCACACTCTTCTTGGTAGAGTCAAATGCCCACAGCATCCACCCATGTGCAAATTTGTACTGCAATCTTTTAAAAAGCACAAAGGAATTCCCAGTAGAAAGCTTATTAGTACCATTCTGTTTCAAACTGAACATTAAATTGTAATTAAGGTGACTTTATTGTCATTTAATGCTATAATAAGTTTAGTCCCAATCAGATCGAGCTTTTCAGAATTTATCATTTGAACAAATGTGCAGAACACATAGGTCTCCTCTTCTGGATGTTGGGATAGTTTGAGCTGGTCACCCAAAACAGGGGCAAGGAGGACGTGTAACAGACATGGTTCCTCAAATGAATACAAACTGCTATCCAGACTCCTACCCTTACCCTTGGCCCAGTTCAGCTCTCCTGTCACAGGTCAGCGGTGCATCAAACTCTAGACTAAAACCGGTACTGGGTGCATCACGAGTGTGTCTGAGCTGAGGTGTAGAAGAATATGGGCCCTGTGCACCCTTTGTTTATGTCCTGCACAGTCCTTGTAAACATTCAACAAGCTCTGTATGCTCACATACTTTTAAACCTAAGCCTAGCCCTAACCCTAGCCCTGACCCTATCTGCGCATGTACTGTGAATCAATAAAAGAATGTAGAAATACCTAATCCATCAAACTTCATAGTTCTGGGAAAGCCTCTACATTTACTTGCTTTTTTGACATCTGTAGTTCTGCTTCTGACTGAGTGTTCTTGCTAACTGAGGTGTAGTAATCCAGGACATGCTTATTTGGGATACCAGATCCCCAGTGTCATCGCCAGTCAGCTAATAAAGACAATCTATTGGCTTACACCCGTGTCTGAGTAGTCTTCACTGGTGGGTACCCCACAGCACAACAGCGCTGTTGGTTTGTAAACCCTTTCACCAGGGTGCATACTTTTGTTGATGGGAGAATTAAATGAAGGCTTTCCCTAGGCCAAAGGAAAACAAAGAGAAAAGACTCAGTTGGAGAGTCAGCTGCCTGCGACTCGTTGAGGGTGTTCCTTGTAGAAAGAATTGAAGAAAGAATAGAAGAGAGAAGGGGGGCAGATGATAGGGGAGACAGACAGCTAAGTGAAGTTGCCGTCCCAGAGCAAATCTGTCCTTGGCCTACCTATTTGGTCAAGGAGAGCTCGGGTACACACACAGACCACATAGTTACCACCTACCACCACTACTTGACGTGAGGCATCCTGCCTTCTATATTCCTGTTTCCATCCGATGGTCATAAGAAATCTCTATGTGGCCGTAGCTGTGAGTTGAGGGAAAGGCACCAATGCAAAGTAGCTGTGTCATTGAAGGTCTAGGCTACCAGTTCATGAGGCTTGGGGCCTCCGGAGCTCCTCCAGCTCAATCCGAGATTCAGTGGTTCTGTCTTACAGACGACTGCTGTGGGGCTTCGCCTTGTATCTTAGTGGGCTAAACTCATAACCCAACTCATGAGAGTTTGGCATTTGATATTCCATGTTGAGATGTGCTTTGATCCAGTGTCCTGTAGAATTTCAAGAGATGCTGAGGATGTCTAGCACAGAACTCCCCCCACACACACACCTTGAGGCTTTCTACAGACACCACCCAGCATCTCTTTCTCTCAAGATGCATCCAAGCCGGAGGCACCCATTGGATCACATGGTCCAAATAGCAAGGATGCTTGCATTACAAGGGCATTCACACCCTAGAACCATCTCAAATCTGGCAGTCTTGCATATTCCTTGATAAATGTCAGAGAAATATTTCCAAGTACAGAATAACTGCCTTCATAATTAAAAAAAAAAAGTTTTAACACTCACTTTATGAGTTCGTTCTGAGTTGTAATGGATGCACAGTAGCTCTTCTTCCTGACCTTTCACCTTACTATGAAAAAATTTCTCATTCGTTATTTTTGAGGTACCACACTTGTACCTGCTACACCACCGGACGTCAATAATCTTCAGCAACACAGCAGAACAGGGAGTCTTTGGTGAGTTTATCTCTCAGTTATTGGGACATCTGGAAACACTGACCTGATGTTTCATCATTCCGCAGGTGCTCTAGCCAAGTCAGGGCCTTCTAGACTATCTTAGATCAGAGTACAGGAGACTTGACTCATCCTGATTAGTGACTGCCTATGACATCTATCTATCCAGGATAAATGTAAAGACTTTTGCTCTCTCCTGATGGCAAACAACACAGCCGTTAGATCCAGCTGTGTCCTCTATCCCAAGACTGCGACAAAGTGCCCTAGTGGTGATGCAGATCTGACAAAAAGCTGTAATAGGAGCTACTGCATACCTCAATTTTCCACAGTCCGTTGTCTCTTCCGGGATTCATCTGGTTTGGAGAGGATCAAACTGGTCATGATAAAAGCTGTTTCCTTTGCTTCTTTGAAGTCATGTAGTATATATCAGTTACCTCTGTGATGCCTTTAGGTACCATGCTCTTTTTAATTTACTACCCAACATGGAAAACATGTTCACTGGGATTTACCTACTACGGTGCTTTTTTCTGAACAGGTTAAAAAAAAATATGACTATCCTGCCAATCTTGTATATTCTTACTGATTATGAACTTGTCCATTTGGGAAATGATGACCTGCTGATCTGTGCACCTGTAAGAGCTATTACGAGATGAACCAGAGTCATGACTCCACTTTGTATTTGTCTCACAAAGCCTTTCTACAACCGCCACATGATGATGGCTCTTTTATTGAAGCAGCATTAACTCAAACTTCCAATCAACATCCTTCGAGTAAACATCACCTACTCCCAAGACGTCACTCTTCCAGTAAATGTCTACAGTCTCTTTTAAAGAGAACCCAAGAACCACCATGGAATACACACTCTTGATACCCAGAGTGCTTCCTTACTGGAACATGGCCTTCAACCTGCGGGCTCTCTGTCTGAGAACAGGCTCATAGCTGGGTCCTGGTTGCTAGAGCATGTCATCACTGAGGCCTCTGGCTTCTGTCTTGGATGCTATTGATATAAAGACAGAAAACAAAGTTGGGGAAGATAAGAGTCCCTGACTTCTGGGAATGTTTTCTTCTGGCCTAAAATCTCATATGTTGAGATCCCCGCCCTCCAATGAGGCCATCAGGAGGCAAGTCTTTTAGTGAGGTGATTAAGTCACGAGAATGGAGCCCTCTGAATGAGACAAGCATCTTATTAAAGAGACCAACAGGGCTAGTTAGCCATTTCACCAGATGAGGACCCGGTGAGAGGATGCTGTCTGGGAGCCAGAGAGTATACTCTCACCAGACCCGCACACTGCCTTGGTCTTCATGGGCTCCAGAATTGTGAGAAATGTGTTTGTAAGCTACTCGTTCTGTGTTAATTTCTTATAAGATCCCAATGGGCTAAGGGAACCTTTCTTAATCATCTCCTCATGACATCACAGGCTGAAATCCCAGAAAGTGAAGATGTAGACATTTGGTAGTGGACATGTTTAATGCAAATATAACAGTCACGATGGTTGCCAGTGAGGGATTACCATATATTTCAATGCTTTACTGAGTGCTGTATTTCATCATCACAACCTGCTGAGAGAGAGTGCCTCAGTTTGTGAATGGAGAATAGGCCAACATTCACATCACTCCCGGAAAGAAGTTTATGAATGAATGAACAGAAGAGCAATTGACAGCAATCTGACAGCATAGACAGGGATCTACGCTAGTGGCTGCCCGGACCAGAAGTTAAATTCTCCTTTCATTGCAAACAGAGTATACATCTGTAAATAGCTTTCTTTTCCTTCTAATCCCAGACAACCTGAAAACTCCAGGGAGCTCAAAGCTATAGGAATCAGGTAGCTGGTTCTATGACTCCATGGAAACACCTGAGGTGTACAAGCCCTAAGAAACATCACCACAGTGTCCTGCAGGAGCAGTGCACACTACACAGGAGACTCAAAGTGGGGCTGTGCACTAGTTTGCAAACCACAGGTCTCAACCCATTCCTGCATTGTGCCAGCATCTTGGCAAGTTTTTCACAACATTTAAAACAAAAGGGGGGCTGGAGAGATGGCTCAGAGGTTAAGAGCACTGGCTGCTCTTCCAAATGGCCTGGGTTCAATTCCCAGCACCCGTGTAGCAGTTCACAACTATCTGTAACTCCTGTTCCAGGGAATCTGACACCCTTACATACACATACATGGAGGCAAAATGCCAATGTTTATAAAATAAAAATGAATAAATTTTAAAAAATCAAGTTTGGATCAGAAAGCATTAAAAAAACAGCACATAAGAACAAGAACAATGTTCCATTATAGAAAATGCCTGACTGCACAAAGATGCAGTAAGTATAAATATTGTTTTGTGAAATTTTGTACTTCCAATTAAGTAACATATATATCTATGTAACATATCTATCTATCTATATATGTGTGTGTAACATATATCTATATATCTGTAACACATATATGCTAAAATTTGCTAACAACTGGCAGTCTCAAACCGAGGGGCAAAGCAGACCCTGAGCTGGTATTCTGAGAGAAGACAGAATGACTGAAGCTGACATGTGCCCCTTGGCTCCCTGATATTAATCTAATTATAAACATTTCCATAACCTGAGCAGTTACGTGCATGAAAATTAATGTAGATGACAGCATATTAGCAACAACAGCAACAAAGAGGGTAGCCAGGGACATCCAGCCAAGCCAGGTTCTGTGGAAACATGAGTCACTGCTTCTCACAAGAGGATCTCCCCAGGGCGCTTACATACATGAGGCGCCCCTTTCTCTGTAAGTGGCAATAACTTGGGTGAAGACTTCAGGGTAGCTAATCAGCACCCGAAGAATGACGACCCGGAGGTTTGAAACCATTGCCATTTCTGCCCAAGGGAAAAGCTTTCAGACCACAGATGTCATTTAGCAGCTCCCGTTTGCCAAGATCTCTGTTTCAGTTTGCTATTCATGTTGGCCACGGGGAAGTCCAGGATTCCATCCTAAGCAATGCACCCCACCTTCGAAAGTCTTCTGACTTGAGACATATTCTACCCGGGTCCGAAAAAGTTATGAAACGGAAGAGAGTAGATTTAATAAGAACACCCCCACCCCACCCCCCACCTGCCAAGGAGGGCCTTATAGGAGCCGTAAGTCATACTGAAATGGTATTTTCTTCTTAAACAACTCTGGAAGTTCAGCCCTTCTTATCACAGTCCCCCACATGGGAAGCACCAGCAGGGATACCAGCCAGGGATGCCCTGGGACCTGGGTGCTGAAGCAGCAGGACTTAGTGGAGAAGGACATCGAGTTTATCCACCCTTAGGTGCTGCAGTGTCTGAGCCACAGAGCATGTCCACAGCAGGCAATTTCATGCTTGAGTCAGAAACTGAAGCTCTGAACTGCTGCAGAGTTGAGACTCAAGTCACCCTCTGCGACCAGAGGCTGTCGAAACTGATCCTCTGCGGGCCTGGGGGGAGGGGTGTGCGCTGGGAGTTTTCCGAAAGACTTTCTTGAGCTAAGCCCTCTCCCGGGTCTTGCCTTCACTCTGTGTTGGCTTTGTCTCTTCCCTCTATTCAGCAAAGGCATAAATGTCACCTTACCAGGAAGCCCCTCCCTAGCCACACTGCCAGAGCAGTGCCTGGACATCAGTGCTCTCTCAGAGCATCCTCCCCTTCTCTAATTGCTGTCGGTAATTACATTGCTAATTGGCATGTTTGTCTGTTTGGTACCAGCCTCCCCAGGTGGCTGGAGATCTGAGTGAACTGAGGCTTCACTCTGGACAGGGTACCTGACACTAAGGAGGCAATGTTTGTTATGGGAGTGAAGGCAGAGGCTGAGACGTGCGCTCTGTGGCAGGGTTGTGCCCTAAAATGAATGAGACCCTAGGTTTGATCCTCAGAACTACAGAAAAAAAAAAAAAAAAAGAAAGAAATTTTGTTTCCTTAATACCATTAAACCATTGTTTCTGGTTCGGTGTTTTGAGAAATTAGCGTTATTCCTAAAATATTAAGGGTTGAAGTCGAGGCACACCCATGTTCACAGCAACGTTATTCATAAAACCAAAGGGAGAAACAATTCATGTCTATTGCAAAATGAATAAGATGCACAGAATGAGCTCTATGC
The DNA here is from genome assembly GCA_026225945.1 of Cricetomys ansorgei. Classification (NCBI taxonomy): domain Eukaryota; kingdom Metazoa; phylum Chordata; class Mammalia; order Rodentia; family Nesomyidae; genus Cricetomys; species Cricetomys ansorgei. The sequence goes on along the minus strand of JAMJFZ010000239.1, from coordinate 14,325,408 downwards.
ACATAGTAGGCCGTGAGTCAGCCTTCAAAAAGGACTAAACTCTAGTACAAACTGCATGGATCACCATCACCATAGGTGAATAAGCCAGACACAAAAAGATAAATGCTGCATGTCTCTACTTCTATAAGGGACCGAGGGAAGTTAAAGTCATACAGTCAGAAATGGTTGTCAGGGCCCAAGATTAGGAGAATGGGTAGTCAGGCTTCCAGTTAGGTAGATGGAATGGTTCTGAAGGGCAGAGGTGGCTGCTCTGAGGGGTCCTGCACTGCTACCACTGGGCTACACTTAAAATAAAAGCTTCATCACAATGTAAAGAGTTTAAGGGGCTGGAGAGATGACTTGGAGGTTAAAAAAACTTACTGCTCTTCCATGAACCCACACTGGGTTGCTTACAACTATCTGTAACTCCCGTTTCAGGGGATCTGACACCCTCTTCTAGCCTCCATAAACACACACACACACACACACACACACACACACACACACACAAATAAAAACTTCTAAAAAAGAGGAATAATTTAAAAATAAAATTTTAAATATTATGTTTATTCCCCCCATTTTTGTGTCACAGTATCATGGGGCATATATGCAAATGATAACTAATAAACACTAGAAATGTCAGTCATATGCCAAAATCAAAGTCCTGACTGTTTCAGGGAGCTGCAGAAGCCTTCCTTCCAGCCCGACAAGCCCAGTGTAGAGCTCCTGACCACACATGGTGGGTGTTCAGAAGTGCCCACCTAAACAGAAAGGCGGAATTTTATGATCATTGCATTTGTGAAAGAAAGACATTACTGTAATATTTGTGAAAGAAGTATTTCATTTCCAAATATTAAAAAGATCAAAAATCCAAATCTGCGTGGCAAACGCTTGAAAGATGCTTGTACTCATTCACATTTTTTTCCTGGTTGCGGGGTGGGGGGGGGGCTAAGTGCCTTGCTTATGAGCAGACAGCAGGGAGTCAAAGCACTGGGACATCTGGTGTCACTCTTGTCACCAGTGGTCTCTTCCAGCTCCCTGAGGGAAAGGTGGGAAGAGACTCCCACAGTCAGCTTCTTAAAGTTTAAGTCACCCTAAACTTAAACGTAGTCACCTGCCCCACCCATTTTAATGCACACATGTCCCGATGTCTTCTTACAACACACCTCTTTCCCAGGGTGCTGTCCCCTGCAGCTGCTTTCAAAGCCCGACTAGGGCTCCCACACATGGGTGGGTCTTCACTCTTCCTGCCACAGGGAACAACTTCCCTCCATACTCTGCAGTTTCCCGAAGGCTGTATTGATCTCGAACCTCCATATCCAAGTTCCAAATATGCTCATTTCCTTGGGATATCCCTTCCCTTTCTTGATGGAAGGGAAACAAGCTGCCTTCTGTCACAACGCCTCCTCCGGGAAAGTTCATATGCAGTGATAGACAATCACAGTCACCGATGCCCCCAAAGGTTACCAGGATAGGAATGGGCGGGAATGTCAGTGTGGAAATTTCAGGCCCAGTAGCAAAGGTGGAGAAAGGGAGCCTGGAAGGTGGGAACATGAACCACATACAAGAAAGTGCATGGAGGCCGCCTCATACAATACCAGCCCTCCCACCCAGAGAACAACACAGTGGTAGGCCCAAAGCTCTAACAAGTAACTCATTCTGATAAATCTTTTTATTGTTGATATTAAATGTGCCATCTGGTCTTGTTAACAAACATAGACATATCTGGGAAGAACTCTTAGCTGAGAAAATGTCTTCATAAAACTGATCTGTAGGTGAGTTTGTGGGGTATTGTCTTAATTAATGACAGATGTGGATGGACCATGCCCATTGTGGGTGGTACCTTCTCTGGGCTGGAAGTCTTAGGTGAAATAAGAAAGCAAACTGAGCAACAGAAGGATCAACCCAGTAAATAGCACTCCTCCATGGCCTCTGTATCAGCTCCTGCCTCCAGGTCATGCCCTGCTTGAGTTTCTGTGTTGATTTACTTTGATGGTAAATTGTGATATAGAAATATAAGCAAAATAAATCCTTTCCTCCCCAAATGTCTTTGGGTCATGATGTTTTATCGCAGCAATAGAAACCCTAAGACCAGTCACAAGGTATTGCTGTAACAGATCTGACAACATGCTTTTTGGGAAGATTGTAGTAGCATTTCAACTTTGGGTGAACAAACTTTGGTTGAGTGCTCAGAGCTTAGCAGTCTGTTCTGTGGAAGCTTGAGAGATAAGAATATTGAGAGCATGTATATGATAGACTTTCAGAGGGAAGTTTGAGTGTCCCACAAAGATCATCTGAGCCATCCAATATTTTGAATTAAAAATCACTAAAAATGAAACCTTTGCTTTGCTGGGCAAAAGTTATTGGTTAGCTGGGGCAGAAGAATAAGCTGTTATTAAGAAGAAACCAGCATCATTGAAGCAAAATCTCCTGGGATGTGTTTGCTCAGGGCCAGCACATAGCTGTGGTCCAGAAGGGAGCAAGGCTGTACCTTGTACCGGCAGCTGAACTTGGCAACATGTGAGAGTCACGTGAGTGGTACTGGTTTTGAAGGCATGAAAGGATGATAGACAGCAGCTGAAGTTTGGCACTGTATGGCAGAGCTGCAGCCCCAAAGAGAGGGTATAGGTGCACCCTTAGTAAAGTCCAAGAACTGAGTGGGTCATGGAGAGAAGTTGAAGCTTAGCACAATGTGCCAGGATCAGAGTCTCTAAAGAGAGCACAGAAGAGGCTACTGGTGAAAGTGAAACCCGGTTGCAAAAGCCCTGGAATATTGGTGATGCCAGGATCTGGGACAACCATCAAGGACAGCAGCAGCTGTGGAGTGGAGCTGGCCTGAGCCTGAGGGACAAGCTTTGTGTAATGTGAATGGCTGCCAAGTCCTTTGGAGAAGCCCAGAAGACTGTAAGTCCAAGAAGTCTAACCCTGAGGTTTCCACTGTTGAACTTTGGTTTTGCTTTGACTTGATTGTCTCTGCGTCCTGGTTCTTCCCCCTCAAGATAAGAAAATATTTTAGTCTTTTATTTTGTAGGAGCTCATAGTTAAAAGATTTTGAGCATTGAGAGAGACTTTGGGGTTTTTTAGAGACTACTGACTACTAGAAAGGTTGTAGGTATTTTAGAGACTGGCTATTATAGAGAGGCTTGAACTATAAAAGACACTTTGGATGTTTTAAAAAGACTAAACTTTCAAAATGTTTGGATTTTTAAAGACTGTGGGACTTTCAATGTTTGGGAAATGTTCTGCAACGTGATACTGGTCTTGAGGATAAACAATTAAGGAAAAGGTGTGTTTTGATAAGCAATATGTTAGTGGACAAGCGGTCAGTTGTTCCAGTTCGATTTTGTGAACTTGACACAAATTAGGCATATCTTGGGATAAAAAAAAAACATATTAATTAAGAAAACGCCTCCATCAGATTGGCCTGTAGGCAGATCTGTGTGGTGTTGTCTTGATTAATGATTGATGTGAGAGGATTCAGCCTAATGTGGGCAGGTGGTCCTAGATGATATAAGAAAGGAAACTGAGCCATGCAGGAGAAACAAGCCAATATGCAGCACTCCTCTATGGCCTCAACATCAGTCCCTGACTTGAGTTCCTACCCTGACGTCCTTTGATGATGGACTATATGTGGAAGCGTAAGATGAAATAAGCCCTTTTTCTCCCCATATTGCTCATGATCATGGTTGTTTACCACAGCAATAGAAATCCTCATTAAGACATTGAGTTAAACCCATGTACTTTTGTTGCTGTGGTTAAAATGCCTTGGCCAAAAGCAACTTATGAAAGAAAGAGTTTATTTTACAGTAACAGAGGAGCAACAGTCCATCATGGAAGGAAGCCAGCAGGCAGCAGGTACGGCAGCAGGCAGCAGGCAACAGGAGTGGGAAGCTGAGAGCTCACATCTTCAACCATAGCCAGAGAAAACGGAGTGAACTAGATTCTAGGTGAAGCTATGAATTCTAAGCCAACCCAAGACTCCACTACATAAACCTCCCCTAAATAGCTCCATCAACTAGGAACCAAGTGACATGCCTGAGCCTAAGAGGGACATTTCTCATTCAAACTATCACAATGTATAAGAATGATACTTAGGGAAAAGAAAGAGGAAAGGATTAGAGGCAGAAGACCAAGCTTCCTGGCACTCAGTTCTTTTGACATGTTTATCACCATTGCAGAGATGTCTACCTGGTCTTTATTCTTGAAAACAGGACGAGGAAGCTTTCTGTGTCTGAGAGAGGCAGTGTCTGTGCTGGGGGGAAGAACCTGAAGCTTTGTGCTAGAACTTATATTATTCTCCACCGACCTTCCTGTCTCTTCCTGAAGTCTGGCCACCCCTGAAAATGCAGGCCACCTCTCTGTCATGGGAGACACTCCAGTCACCCCTAGCTGTCGAGGCCAGGCTGTTGCGCACCTCTCCTTCCGTGTCACATTGACTGAGCAGAGCAGCAATCTGTCTCCTGACCTTTGGGGCTGCGGAGCCATAATTTGTCCTTTGTTGTCTTGCCCGTATTTTACCAGTGAACTTTGTGAAGAGTAAAGCAGCAAGCTCAAAGCAGCAGCGTAGAAAAATACGAGAGTGTGGGGGTTGGGTAGAGGAGGCAGTTGAGTGTCTAAGCACTAAGGAAGGGTGCATCAGTGACAAAAATTACAGGTGGCCCACAGACTCCAAGCCTTGGCCATATTGAGGTCAGTTCAGAAAACCGAAAGCTGAAGCTTTTTTAAGGCCAAGCTCAGGACATTCATTTTTTTCCCTTGATGCCATTTGCATCTCTATTTTCTATTTCAATTCAAATTTTAAGCTATCTAAGAAAAATCAAAGTTATATGCTAAATCTAGTTTTAAGCAACTTTATTTTCAAATAATATTACCTGCTCAGTGTCCTTCTTAAACCTCTAGACTCCCTTGCAGATGATAAATGCCAAACTTCAGGGATGGGATCCAGTTGTTAGTCCTCCGTAACAGGCTGTATCTACCAGCCAGAATATCTGGGGGATCTTCTGGGGCATATATACAACACGGGGGAAGTTTTATTCTACTTTCATCCTGTGTGTCCTGAGTTTTTCGATTCCCCTGTCTCTCCCTTCTTCCAAGTCTACTGCATCCCTCTTGAAGCAACACAGGTGGGTCTCCCTGAGAAGCCGGAGAGCACAATCCTCTCAGCAAGTGTTCGCAAGCAAAATGTCTCACTCAAAGTTTTCTTCAAAGCTGTCCCTGATGTCCTCAATACACTGACATAAAAATTCACCAAGGGATTGAGGGAACAACCCTTAGGGGGCTGGGAAATCTGCATGAATTTACTTACAGATGGAGCCAAAAGCAATGCAACTCAGAAACACAGAGCAGGGGCTAACAGGCAGGGCAGAGCAAGAGGCTGCTCTTCACATGGCCCACGCTCAACTCTGCAGGAAAAGTAGGTTTTACGATGTCTAGTCATAGCATGTAGTTAACAATGATGCCCCATGTACTTCAAAACTTCTAATAGCCCCCAAGGAACTCCCAGAAGAGGGAGCAAAAAGAATATAAGAGCAGGAGGGCGTTGAGTGAAGGCATGACCTCATGAAAACGCAGCAGCAGTGGACTCTGATTCACAAGACTGTCGCTTTCATTGTGGATAAAGGACATGCTTGAGGGCCACCCCATTGTTAATGGTTGCCGTGGAAGAAGGTCTCATACTCTTCAACAGACAAGTTGAGAAGAAGGGGTTCAGAGGGAAAGGAAATGAGACATCAGAAGGTAAGAGAATATTGTAATAGTGTGTGAAACGGCCAAAAATAAAAAATAAACCCTTAAATTTAAAAACTGTCAACAATTAATTTTAAATCTTCTCACCACAAAAAGGTAAGTTTTCGAGGTGATAGATAAGTTAATTAGCTTAATGTTATCATTTCGAGCCATCATCTCATGACACCGTGTTGCACGCTTTAAGTACATATAATCATTTGCCAGTTTACAGCCAATCTATCGAATGTGTAAAGCTCATTAATTTTTTTGGCTGAACCCTCTTGGATGTTTTGAGTATCTAAAGGTTGTTTTGAATGTCACCGGCTCTTGAATGAAGAATGACTGGCTTCTGAGGCTCGGAACTGGGCCTCATGGTAAAACATCTGTGGAGCGGCTCCGACTCTGCCATTTAATCTGTGGGTGAAGGTGCAGAACCGGCAGCGCTGAAGAGTAGGTACCGGTCTGCTCCTGAATCGCACGAACCCAGCCCAGGCTATTGCAAAGTGTGGCCTCTCGCTCTTAAGTTTAGCACTCATCTGCTCTGCTTATCAACATAAAAGTCATATGCTCCACTTGTTAAGGTTGGTGCAGATGTGGCTTGTAGTAGAAAATACAAACTCTCTCAAGTGGGGCTCAGATCCTTGTGGAGGCAAACGAAAAACACAACTGGGAACCCGGGGTTCATGCCTAAGCTTTTTGGCCCCAAATCTCTCAGGTTGTCACATGCCTGTGGAGGCAAGGAAGGGAGGAAGACCTATCACACCCACCTCCAACCAGGGCCTGTCTTCAGCTGGTGAGGACTCAAGCAGGATGGGTCCATGCAGAGATGCCCCTGCTGCTCTTCCTCTTCTGAATCTTCTGAATTCCATCTTCTGAATCCCTCAAGTGAGCCTCCTCTCTCAAAGGTAGATCCTCTCCCCAAGGAGAAGTTCTGTCTACCTGGTGAACCCTGAGTCCCCTGCTGGCCACCATCGGAGTCGCCCCTTAAGGTACTAGGAGATTCCTCTGAGCCTTCCCTCCCATCTTCTGCCATGTGACTTCCCAACCTCCCCTTGGGCCTTATCCTTACCACATCTCTCTACCAGGCTCAGCCCAGTGGCTTGCTCTGGCAGTGGGATGATAGCAGACACCAGGAAAGCAAAGGCATGTGGTTGAACTCGGGCCATCCTCTAGAAAAGAGCATGCCTGCAGACACCAGGGCAAAACTGTTGGCAGCTGGAGTGCAGGCCTGTACCTTACACCTATATCCCTGAAAGAATTAGTGAATGGCTGTTGTCTGTGGCTCTTGGATTTGATGTGATTTCAGTGGTATTTGATCAATACACCTTGTGAGGTTCTGCCATGGGATTCCAATTTGACCAACTGCATTGCAATTTCATTTAAGGATAAAGGAAGCTTTGAAGCCAGAGGCAATGGAAGAAGACACAAACAGATAGACAACCTCTTTGCCATGTCGTAGGTCGCAAATCTCACTTGTTGGATTCCTTAAACGGAAGAGCTGGGTAACGTGGAGAAGCATCCTCTGGTTTCTTTCATCTTGTATTCTGCTTCTCTTTGTGGCCTGGAAGCCTGCAGTATTCTCTGAGTCCTCCAAATCTTCTGCTGACAAGCGCCTACTTGTCTCCTAGTGATGTTCTCCGCTGTGACATTTTTAGAGAGCTGCAGTGCAGGCATCCCACTGTGTGGCTGAGAGGAAGGGTTGCAGTGGCCACGAACGCAGGGAAGCAGGACTGCAAAAATCATCTCCAGGTTTAGTTGCCAGGTCCGTTTTCATGGAGTCCTAGGGATCGATTGTTGCTCACACCAGCCAAGCACTCTAACACTGAGCTATTCCCCAAGCTTGCTTTTTAAAGTCAAACTCTTGCTATGTAGCTCAGGCTGCCCTCAAAACCATAGTCTCCCTGCCTCAGCCCCCCAGGCGGCGGGATTATGGATATGAACCGCTACACCTGCTGTGGTCTCCAGAGTCTCACTGACACCTGATCTGAGAAAACGGAGCAATGAGCATCGTAGCGATAAAGAGTACAGCGCAGGGATATGTTAGCCCAATGCCTCAGACCCCAACGCAAGACACTTCCTGCTTCTGTCACATGATGTCCTGACTCTCCTGAGTCACAGTCTCCTCTCATGATGGAAGCTGCTCTTCTCAAGGCTAGATCTGTCTTCCCTGATGCTCCCTGTACCTCCCAGGCCTCAACTCTGATTCCTGGGCCAACATTTATAACTGGTTTGCACCACATATTTCCCACACCTCCGTCTCACCACACAGTCTTTCTGACCCTCTGTGAAGGTTATGCTTCTTTACCTGAGAAACAAAACTGCCACTGCCACATTTCCCTTATGGTTTATCTTATATTCCTCCCCCATCCCCCGCCTAAACCCTTCTACCCCCATCCAGAAAACCTCGTAGCATCTTCATTGTGCAATTCCCTCCCCAAGTTGTCTCCTTTCTTTTGACATATATGCCAATAGGTGTTTTCTTGCTTCGACTGAAACCTGCTCCTCCCACAGCCCCACCTGGCTGTAGAGATTCCATGGGTATTGAATTATTTATCAGCTCATGCTGCTAGATTTCAAGTTCCTGAATGGTCCGGAACTTTGCGATTTGTTTGGTTTATTTCCTCTGCTGTGCAGTTCTGTTCATTGACTACTTCAAAGAGAGAATAATGAGGAAATAACAATTCAAAGCCTGAAGGAAGGAAAAGATGGTTTTCTTCACAGGCACAGAGAAAAGTTGGAACATGGTGAATTATTCTGGTGCGGCGGCTCAAGGGCTTCCCAGTTAGCTCTTTGCTCTGGAGTCTTTATGCACAGACCAACAGGTAGGTACATAAGCAATAGGAGGAGAGCTGGCCCAGCTCCAGGAGGGTCCACTTCCTGGGAAAATGGCTCCTGTGAGGTCTGAGAAGAGCTTGGCAGATGCTGTGCTAAAGGGTGGACTTTGTAACTACCAGGAGCTGCACCAAGGGATACAAGGCCCACAAATGCCTTCTCCTTTCCCGTGGCCGTCCTGGTCAACTCCATCTTCCTGCATCTTCCGCCTGGAACCGGCTGCCCGAGCTTGCAGCTCCAGTATCCACCCAGTTCTGTTCTGCAAACTCTCTCTCCTTCAACTCATTGGAGTTCTTTCTGTCAGCCACGGTTATTTCCATTGGCTGAGGTGCTTAGAACTTTATCAACTTGAAAATAATATATTCAAGATCTTAAGCAAATGGATCTCGTTTAGCCTCAAGATAACCCTGAATGGAAGTGGTTGTTAGCAGGAATGTCTCCCCCTTCTTAATGTTCGGGTCAGAAGTGTTCCAGATATTGGAATTGGTTTTTAATTTGGGGATAATTGCATAAACATAAGGAGATAGTTTTACTAAGTGACCAAAGACTAAAGGAAGTTCATTTATGTTTCCTTTTTGACTATTTGTTTATTTTAAGTGGGTTTTTTCTGTGTTTTTCTTTTTTTCTTTGAAAAGGTCTCTCTATACCCAAGGTTGCCATATAGATCAAGTTAGCTTTGAACTTGTGATCCTCCTGCCTCTGCCTCTTGAATGCTATAATTACATGTTTATGTTTCTTATATGTTGTCTACACATAGCTAAAGGCAATTTTATAAAATGCTTTTAATAATTTCTTCCTGAAGTGAAGTTTCATGGTACAGAATCTTCAATTTAGGGTGTTATGCCAACAGTCAAAAACTTTGAGGGTTGGGAGCCAGGCATGGTGGCCCACAAGTGCGATCCCAGAATACTACCATCCCTGCCGTCAGGTGCTGAAGCAGAAGGACCAGCCTGGGCTATATTGAGACGTTGCCCTCCAACTGCAAAAATAAATAAATAAATGAATAAATAAATAAATAAATAAATAAATAAAATCTGATTTTGAAAACTTTTGGATTTTTGGACTAGTGTGCTCAATTTGAAGTTTCACTTTTAAATGATGAATCTGAAACTCTGAAAATATTTACAATTCATCCAGTTACAACCCAGGATGAGGCTTAGTCTTGGGTGCTGGAGTCCCAAATCTACATTGTCTCCTTGCTCTGCATCTCACCTTCACAAGGGCTAACCTTGGCAATGTGCTCAGTGTGGGTATGAGGATGATCAGGTAGGAAAAGAGCCACACGTTAGTCCGGACTGTCTGGGTGCCTTGGAAAGCCTGGAGCCCGGCTTTACCTGCTTTGCATGGGATGTGCTTGGTAAAACACTGGTTGTGTGGATGAATAAAGCACTGTGTGGAGGTGACGTTCTCAGTGTGGCTCTCAGGTTCCTCTCTGCATCACTCTGCCATGGTTCTCCACAAGCCTCTAGAAGCCTCGGACTTCACCTGGCAATTGCCAGCCCACTGTATTTGAAGGAATGAAGTTGTAAAACACACCAGATTTGGTTATCCCTCACACTTCCCTTTTCCAAACAGATGGAAAATTCATTCCTGCCAGTTCGTGCTCATTTTCCCCTCAACCACTTTTGGGTTAAGACCGAGAAGAGTGGGAACTCACTCGCCTGCCTTCTTCCTTCCTTTCTTCCCAAGAAGGTTATAAGTTTTGTGGAAGGAAATGTCTTCTACAACTCTGAATTTATTTCTGAATAAGATGTGTTCAAACGGGCTCTCCTTACTTGTCAGTGCTGAGTGCAGATGGCAACAGAGGTTCGAGAGCAGATCTTGGTATTCAGCACACGGCTGCCTTACAGAGACACGGACAGCCCATCCGCATCAAAGGACCGACACAGAAGAGTTCAGAGGCTGGGCCAGGGCTTCAGAACTCCAGTGCTGTCTGGGGCTTCTGTAGAAACTTCGGGTGCAAAGACGCCTTCTACGCTTTTTTGTAGAGCTAGGTGTAGAAGGGCCCTTCTCTCTAGGAAACTATCACAGATGCTAACATGATTTATAGCAGTCATAACCACCCGGGCTGAGGCAGTGAGTATTAAAATCCCCATAGACCCACTCCTTGTCACATACCCTGTGTGAGTTAAAAGACCTACGAAACCCCATCACACTGCTAGCTTAACACAAATCAAATTGTTGCACAGAAACAAGACTGAATAACACTACTCGCTGTTGGCCAGCCCTTTCTGCCTGTCACTCTGTCCTCCCCCAGCAGCCAGGGGGAGGAGACAGCATCTCTGATTGTGAACCCTCAGCCTCGAAGTGAAGCATTTCACCTCTACACCCTTCCTTCCCTCCTTCCCCCTTCCCCCAGCATCTGCTCTCTCTCCCTTGTCCTAGTCCCCGTGTGTTCTCTCCCCACCCCCTACCCCCCTGTGCTTCTTACAGTTGACCCAGTTTCCTGCTGTGGCTCTGGGTTTGCAACGCAGGCACTTAGGAAACTTCACCTTCCTGATTTGTATCAACTCACTAGAGGGTTTTTGTTTATTTGTTTATTTTGCAACACTAGGATCAAACCCAGGGCCATGTATGTGCTAGGCAAGTGCTATATCCCCAACCCTTGGTTAGATTTCTTTTTTTTTTTTTTTAGGTTGTCATGTATTGTGGGCATGACCTTGAACTAACCAGATAGCCAAGGCTGGCCTTGAATTCATGACCTTCCTGCCTTGGCTTCTTGAATTCTGAGATTGTAGTCATGCGACACCAAGCCTGGCAATTGTTTGTCAAACAGAGATCTGATCCCTTCCAGATCTTCCTCTCTTAATGCACTTAGCACAATCCAGCTAGTATGCACTAGCTCTCAAATGTATAGCCATTCCAGTAGCACAGAAACAAGAATGTCGGACAGGGGATTTTGAGCTGGAGAGGGTTCTTGATGAAGCTCCTCAACATCTCTGCATCCCGACATGAACATCTGCAACATGAAAGAATTGTGCTAGATCCCCACGTGGGCCATGGAAAGCTTCTTCCAGACCCCTGGGTCTTGCCAGCAGATGGAAAGAGAAGAGAGATGACCACAGAGCTTGTCTGACAATCCCTTGTTCGCCAAGCCCAGTGGCTTGCTCCGCTCATCAGCATTTCCTCATTGCGAATTATCTGGAAGAGCCTCATGAGACAAGGACCTAGTGGCTTCTCTTGTCCAGCACTGCCAACACAGTCATTCTCAAAGTGCACTGTAATGCTCAATTTGAAAGACTGGGGGACTTGCAGCCTTGATCTCGAGATAAGGCGATCCCCTCCGTACTGGCACTTTTGCCTTGAATACTGTACTTTAATGCCTAGAATTAGAAATGCCCTGCCGTTCTTAATTTATTAGATATTCATTGTAATTATCTCACTTGTAATGAATTCATTTGGCATTAATTTCAATGTCATATGTATAGTACTTTTGTAAAAATTACCGTGTGGTTCAGCCTTAATTTAATCTGTCTTTAAGGCAAAATGTTAACAATCAATTCATATTTCTTGGCTCCTTAAGCCACTGGCAGAGCCTTTATTATAATTATTATTATTTATGAACTGTGCAAGGTGTTTCTAACACGCGCACTCTCGGGTTTTTCCACCACCCATCACCCTCTCTATACATCACTGCTGCCTCGCAAATAGATCTGTCTGATCAATACCTCAGTGTCTTTATCTCTAAAGATGTCACCTTGTATTTGCAGCTGTTAGCCCGTCATTACGTGTACAGATTTTGGAACTGCTCCTGTAGCAATAAAATGTATGATATTTTTACACCACATTCATCCCAAGCACATCCAGGTAGGGAGAGCAGCACAGTCCTTTCTGCGAAACCATGAATACATCCTCTCGGCCACTTAGCACATCTTATCACGAAGCAGTCTAGTCGCCAATAAACAAAAGCATGTTTTTTAAAATGTGAGCAATGGGAAGACGCTGCCTGATGTGGAGTGATATCTTAAGTCACGTGACTTAACATGTATATGCTTGTCACAAGATTGCACATATCCTGGTGACAAATGAAAAGAAAAAGAAAAAAACCAGTGTACGTATTTGTCATATTTCAACCAGGCATGAGCTATGAAAATGCAGCCTGTCAGCTCTCAGGTGAAAACAGGCATAAGGACAGACAAATCCCTTCAATTCCAGAGAAGAAAAAGCATGAGACGGTAACTTGTTTGTACCTCTTGAATTTGACCTTAAAGTCCTCTGCAGGGAAAGCATAGTTATTTTTAAATGGGTTCAACCATGAACTTTGTCTATGTAGGGTCTTACAACATGAATCCAGAGTAAAAGTGACAATGATGCCACTTTTAGTTAGGTGAATCATTTTATTCATTATTAATCACGCTCCAATTTTTGACATTTGAGTAGCTCTCTTAGTCTTTAATCCAAAACCCCAAGAGCAAATGCCTTATTTCTAATGAATTAGTGTGTGTGTGTGTGTGTGTGTGTGTGTGTGTGTGTGTGTAAATCACAGCCTAACAAATGACAGTTGAAAGCTTATTGTAAAACACAAGACTTTGTTATTTGTTAATGTGCGTTTGTGTCGGCTTTTATCAGGAAGATGCTGTGCTGTTGTGAGATCCGGGGTGTCTTGCTCTGTGGTTGGCAGAATGACACATGGGCTCCATCACACTCGGTCCTTCCTGTGTCTTTGCCACATTGAAACAGGTACAAGGTGATGGCGAACTGGGGGAAACTCAGCATGATTTGCTCGTTAATAAAGGTTTATTTAAGGCTGTCACCATGATCTATATCTATTTGTAATCCCGCAGGGTCTTAAAGGCACACTGGTACCAATACCTGATTTTACTTTTTTATAAATTTTATTCATGTATATCACTTGTATGAAAATACCAGATTTTGTTTTTGATTTTTCCAAACTTCTATAGAACTTTGTAGTGAACCCATATAAAATATTTCTTTGTTCTGCTTGTTTCCTCTCTTTCTGTTCAAAGTCTTGAGTTCTAATCATTCTAAAGGGAATAAAAATCTCCTACAAACTTTTTCAATGAGATTGGATTCATATGATAGGACTTGGTGTTGAAACTCTTACTAACCTCAAATTAAAAGTCAAATCCAGAGACTGGGAAGCCAGCTCAGTGGATAAAGCATTTGCCACATAAGCCAAAGGGCCTGGTTTCAGATGCCTAAAACACCAAAAGCCAAACACGGTGACATGTGTCTGTAATCCCAGAACTCCTATTGCAAAATGAAAGGTACGGACAGGACAGTCCCTGGAAGCTTGCAGGGCAGAGAAACTACCACAGACATTGGTGAGCAAAAGCCCTTTTCAAAAAGGTAGTGAGGACCAACTCCCAAGGTTGTCCTCTGTCACATGGGTACCATGGCAGACATGCATAAACACACACACACACACACACACACACACACACACACACACACTAACACACAAAAAATAGAACAGAGAAGCAAAATTAAGCTAAAATCTGTAGCTACGTTTCTTCTTTGCTACAAATCGAGCCTGTTACTGCTGTGCCAATTGAGGTCTACAGATATGAAGTGTGTAGGGATTCTCTGAGATGCCTGAGAACACCATATGGAATCAACCCAATCTCATGGAATCCTGCAAAGAATTAGCATTTGACCAAGCACTCCCTGGGGAACACAGCTGCACTGATGAAAAGACTAGCCAGGCAAGCCTATAGCATCTGTTGATGGGGCCCCACCTTTCAAGTGCACACACAGAAAGCTCTCACCTGAGCCTTCCATCTGGGTGGCCTGGACAGATGCATCAGAGCCTCGGGGATTAGGTTTACAGGTCCAAGGGGTATAGCTCTGTTCAGAAGGTATTAATGGCTTGTAAGAGAAAACCATGAAGCACGCCAGTCTTGAAGTTTTGCTTGATTATCAGGAAAGTGCCTTTCTGTGTCCAGATCTTTCCATTTATAGGCATGGTTTGCACATAGATTCTGGTTTGCAACACATTGTACAGCTCAGTTAGGTAGCGCCAACTGTGAAATCTCTTTTAACACACTGTTGAGGGCTTCCCAAACATACCAAAATTCCCTGCTGGAGAAGATAAGCTTTGATCTCTAAGATAATAGAAGTTATTTTTTTGAAACACCAAAATAAACACACAACAAAAAACTGTCTCTCCTTCTGTAAGGGGTTTCTAAGGCTGTCATTAAAAAGCACTGAGGTGGTGTTGTAAGTTGACTCTGAATGTCCTCTATAGACTCATGTTTTAAATGCTTGTTCCTGAGCTGGTGGTACTATTTTGGTAGGCTGCAAAGTAGGTCACTGGAGACTGACTTTGAAAGTCATTGTCTAGCCCCTGCTTTCGGTCTCTCATCCTCCTCCTCTTCCTCCTCTTCCTCCTCCTCCTCCTCCTTCTCCTCTTCCTTTCTGCTTCCTCATCCTCCATGATGGGAGGCGCCTGTCAGATGCTGCAGCCATCAGCAACAGGGCTGCTCTGCCATTCCTGACCCTGCCACAGTGGGCCGAAGCCCTCTGAAACAGGGAGCCAAAATAAATCTTTCCCCCTGTAAGGTGCTTCTGCCTAAGCAATGAAATACAACTGGCTTCCACAGTGGAAATTTGCTGCCTCATAGTCCAGAAGTCAAAAAAATCTAAAGTCAAATTGTCAGCAGCATTGGCTCCTTCTAAGAACTATGAGAGAATTGCTCGAGGCTCCTCTCCATGGCTTGTAGGTGGCCATCATCTTTTCCTTCTGCCTTCACACAGCAGTCTCTCTAATCATGTCTAAACTTCCTCTTCTTACAAGGACACCATTCAGACTGGATTGTCTGAATGACCTCATTTTAGCTTAACCGTCTCTGTAAAGACCCTGTCTTCAGATAAGGTCTCCTTCTGAGCTACCAATGAGGAATTCAGCATGGGAATTGAGGCAGGGGATTCCATTCAGCTTGTAACACTTTCCTGTAGGTGTTCTGGTTTCAGAAAGCACAAAGTCACTTTGTTTCTGGGTTTCTCCATAAAGAAACAGACAAACAGGGAGTCTGAAAGGGCTCGTTTATGCCTGTTTCTTTGCCTCCTCTTTTAAGTAGAGAAAAAGGAATCAAAGAACTTACTGCATGAGATTAGGAACAAGAGTCCCTAGCACTGAGGAGGCTGACCAAGTGCAAAGCAGGAACATGCCTAGCAAGAAAAGACCAGAACAACCGTCACGGTCATTCTAATGATAGTGTGCTGACACTAAATGACATGAACTGCATGCAAGACCAGGAGCTGAGAAGAACTGGCTTTCAATTAGCAGGTGGAGGAAAGGCAGTTCGACCTTTATGTTTAACAGAATCCTGTGCTATTTTCTTTTGGTTTGTTTGCCTTTTTTTTTTTTAACATAATTTTACAGATAGGAGGATGGCCCTCAGACCTTTAAGGATGGAATTTTCTGTAGTACATGCAACATTAGAGGCTGGTCGTGGTGGTACATGCCTTTAATACTAGTGCTCAGGACTAAGGCAAGAGGGTAGTGAGTTGAAACCAGCCTGGGGCTATACTGTGAGACTCTATCTTTAAAAAAAAAAAAAACTAAATAGATAAATAATTGTTGTTTGATAATAAGACTACCTGGTACCATCTCCTCATTTATACCTGCTTGAATGTAGCACCACTTAAGTGTGCCCTCAGCTCTCAGTCTGATTCTCTCTCTTTCTCTGAGGTCACACGTAGTTCAGGCTGGCATTGAACTCACCATAAAACCAGTGTCTGTGAACGTCTAACTCTTCTACGTTTACCTTCCAAGTTCTAGGATTACTTACAGATCTGTATTACCATGCCAGGTTAGATTGTTTATTTGTTTGTTTTTTGAGGGGGGAGGGGATCTCATTCTGTAGTTGAGGTGGCCTTTAAACTCATAGCCAACCTCCTGCCTCGGTTTTCTAATATGTGGGCTTATAGGCACTAGCCACCACACACAGCCTTAATGTGATGTTCATGAATTAGTTATTTTCCTTTGTATGATTTCTATTTTTACTATATTTTACTTATTTAATGTGTGAGTGTAAATCTCTCTGTCTTCTCTGTTTCTTTCTCCCGTGTGTGTGTGTGTGTGTGTGTGTGTGTGTGTGTGTGTGTGTATCATGGTGCACATGTGGAGGGAGGTCGGAAGACAACTTTGGGGAGTCTGTTCTTTCTACCATGTGGCACTCTGGAATCAAGTTCAGGTTGTCAGGCCTGGTGATAAGTGCTTTTTTTCCTGCTGAGCCGTCTCTCCAGCCCCATTCCTGCTGCTGTTACTTAGTTTGGTCTTTTGCCTGAAAGAATAAAACGACCTTAAAATCTCCAGAGATTTGTAGCTCACCGCGTACAGAATTAGGAATTATTGTTTTCTTCCAAGCTGGCAAGTTTTCCTTATGTTTTTTTTCTGCAGAGACATGGGAAGTACCCGCCTATGAAAGAGGAGAGTAGCGGTACAAGGGCGAAAGGGATTCGCTTTTAAGAAGAGGGAAAGAGACTTCCTTTTGAAGAAGAGTACATCAAGCACACAGTCTGAACCAGGAGACAAGATGAAGTAAAGTTTTTTTGAAGACGTCACAGCCTCTCTTTTGCTCTAGTTAACTACCGAGTGGAATTACCGTCATCTTTCTCCCGAGAAAGCACAAAACGAGCCATCTTAAACTCTGCAAAAAGCCCCCAACACCATCTGTTGCTCTGCGGAAGCATTTTAGTGGGGGAGGGGACAAGCCAGTTGATAAATTGAAAAGCACTCAGGCACTCTCTGCACTCTGTCTAGAAACTTGAAGAGAGATGCAACTTAGAGGGGAAGGATTCCTTTCCTGGGGGCTTGGATTATCAGCCACTGTATGTGGGGGAGCCATTGTACCCTGGATTCGTAGCCAGCGTGTATGGCACAGTTATGTCACTTAACCGAAACAAGATACATCAAACTAAGGCGCCAAAGACTGCTTCAGTGCAGCTCAGGGAAGAATTTCCTCCTTCAACCCCTATCAGTATCATCCGATGGCTGTTTTCTTGTTAAACTTTTGTTAAATTGGACATAAGCTTTTTTAAAAAACTAAATAAATAACCTTAACGACAATGTGCGGCTTGCATTATCCTGAAATTAAATATTTAAAAAATGGCAGGTCTTTATCCGGGCTGTGCGTCTAGACATGCAACCGCCCCTTGGAACCGAGCTGTGGTTGAGCAGAGAAAGGCCTCTGGGTGTGTAGGGAGCGCCGGCTTCCCGCTTCTGTCCGTCCAAGAGCAGGTCCATCAGTCGTCTAGGCGTTAATGAAGGAGAGAAGCGCAGCGACAGAAAACAAACCTGCAGCCTCGACTGCCAGAGTCTGTCTGGGCTGTCCGCGTGCTTCGGGGTGAGCCACAGTGGCAAAGCCCACGGGAACAGTTCGCACAATAGCTTGGAGCATCTTCCTAGCGGGGCTTTTCACAGGGACCGTGCGACGTGGCCACCCTAGCTTCCGAGGCGGCTCCCCCAACTCCGCAGCCCAGGGCGGGCGCGGGGCCTCCAGGCCGCGGTACTGGATGCGGCCGGTAGATGGCGCACGAAGCTACCGACTCGGTCCAGGATGCAGAGAGCGACTACGCACCGTGAGGCCGAAGAGGGATTTTGATTCATAAAAAACATAAATTGTACTTGATGAACAATAATAATAAAGAAAATTGACTACTTAGCTCCATAGAGATGAATTTTTAAATCCCCGAAACCAAGTTATTTAAGATTATTTAATTTAATTTACTAAATTTCAATAACTGCCGTGTAATGGGGCATGCTGGGTGTTTAGGTTTTATAGCGTCTAAATGCTTCTCTTTAGGGTGATTGCAGGCAGTTGCACGGTCGCTAGAGAACTCTGTCCCCATCTCCAAGCTGTGTAAACAAATCGAGGCGAGAATAATTACACACTGAGAGAAAGGCAGGGAGGACCCACGAAAGCCAGAGAGCCCCAGCCACAAAACAAGCCCCTTCCAGCTAATGAACCACCTCAAAAGTGCTCAAAGATCAATGCTGGCGACTTTATTAGAATCAGCCCGGGAGCAAATCCTAAGTTGTTCTCAGGTGCTTCTTGTAGCAGGCTCCTCCTCTTAATAAAAGAAAACCGATAGCCACGTTGACATTGCCGCTTACATTGTTTAAGTTGGTAAGCGTACATTTCCAACTAGTTTCCCAACCAGAGAATTTGTGCTCAGAAAAACCTAGAAACTTTGCTCTTCCTCTGAGCAAAGAATGATTTCAGGAACCAAATATAAGAAGTCTTCTCATAAAAGGCAAGGCACACATTCTCCTTTGTGAAATCCCGGCAAGCATACATCATGTTTGCACGAATGGGGTATGCTAATTCGCACAAACGGAAAGTTGTACGCGAACATATTATTTCAAATATCGTGTGTGTGTGTGTGTGTGTGTGTGTGTGTGTGTGTGTGTGTGTGTGTCTCGCGCGCGCACGCACCTATTCGGGTATACATGCTGTCTGCACACTATACTCCCCCATTGTTTTCGGCATAACTGATTTTGGCACCAGCTCGTTAGCACTTTGGAAGGGCCTTCATTAGCACTGGGACAGTAGCCAAAAGGAATCCAGAAAAATCAACACATGGCTGCTCTTGTTCTCACGATAAACGACAGCTTTCCTGGAAAACAACAACAGTCGAGAAGCAAAACAAAAACCAAAAAGCAACAAGAGTAGCAATAACGAGAAGAGAGGAAGTCACTAACTAGGATATTTTCATGTTTTAAAATTTCTTTCTTTATTCAAATTTTGCGATTTCATGTACTTTCACCCAACGATAGCTATAAATAACAAAAGTATATTAAGAACCCTAGGGAAAAACAATCCTGTAAGCATGTGTCTTTTGGTAGGGGGAAAAAAATGTTAGGAAACAGCATGGCCTTAGCTGCCACACCAGCCTATGAACCAAAAGTGGTCCACGGAAACTTCCAAACCTAATCCACAGTTCTGTGGAACCTGAGTTCTCACAAGAGCCCTTCTGGGAAAACAGAATTTCCCTATTTTCGAGAACATCTCATCTTGAAACCGGTAGTAGGAAGTTGAGTTGCTCAGGTACTGTGAAGTATTCTGGGAAAGCGGTGATATCTAAACTGGTCAAAACTGGCAACATACCATATAGCTTGTTATACTAATATAGGCCCTCACACCCAAGGTAGACAAGATATTACACTTTGAAGAAAAGCAGTAGCCAAACCTATAGAGGACAACCCCTCAAAGGGTTAATCCTTTGCACTTCAGCTGTCAGGACAGTGGAAATGAAGTATGTGTGTTCTTTTAAGACTGGAGGCTCTGCCCAGGAGACTAGCCTTCCCACTGAGTCTCAAGAGAAGACACTGGGTTTGTTCCTTCTCTTTAGCCCTGTGCCCTCTCTACCCTTAGTTTCTGTTACGTTTTCTCAACTGTTTGCACTGGACTTTCTTGAAATGTTTCACAGAAAAGGGAGAAAGGAAGGAGAAAGCAGTTAAATAAAATGTAAAGGCAGGAAGCACGTAGAGATGTATGTAAATGCATCAGGCACATGTTCAGGAACACGTAAAGGATACACAGGGCCCAATTGAAGCAGTCTCTCCGGAGAAACCTACATGATGCTGGTGCGAAGGGTCTTGAGAAAAAAAGAAAACCACGTGTGCATCAGTGGCAAAATCAGAGTAAGGCAGCCTAGAAGTGTGGCTCTGGAGTAATTCGAACTTCCGAAGCAGCATGAGGGTGCGGGACACAGAAAAGAAGTCACACAACCCCAGATGCATTCATTCATTCCACAGATACTCATCTCTTCTGGACTGACAGGCAGAGCTGAAGCATTAGGCACGCAAAAGTTAACAAGACATTTCCTCTCATTCCTTCTTCATATAGAAAGGTGGCCACCATCTTGTCTAATTTGAAGCTCTTTCAATGCATACAATTGGAGAGACAGGGATAGAAAGGCTGCAAAGCTGTAGACTGAAAAGATCAAGCCCCAGAACAGAGTATTCCTAAAACAGTGTGTGTGTGTGACCAGCACCTTAAACTGCCTGGGAGCAGGCTGCAGGCACACTCCCCCAGGAGCTAAGCCACGATCCAAACCATAGCTGGAATGTCTGTTGACAACAACTCACCCTTACAAATGGCTCCATCGCCGGCTACTGCTGATAATTATTGTGAATAAGCTCACACAATCTCATGTCTGACAGAACTGTCTTACTTTCCAGCAAGGGCTAGAAAGCCAATTGAATGATTTCCAAAGTGAGGCGAGGTTCCAAGCAGATCTGAGGCTACTTCTCCACAACCTATTCAACACCCTTCTCTCTTTCATCTCCCCCAAGAGGAAGCCAAAAGCAGGCTGTAGTCTGACAGGAAGATCAGTGTCAACATTATACACACACACAGAGAGAGAGAGAGAGAGAGAAAGAGAGAGAGGGGTGGGGGGAGGGAGATTGGAAGGCAGACACCATTTTTGGTTCTTCATTCCCAAATAGGGAGAGCCATGATGGCTGCCAGTTATGTCTCCAGGCCACCTGACTGGGCTCTCAGCACAGCCAGAGGAGGACTGGGCCTAGGGTATTAATTGCTGGCCACCATGTTTATAGCTTATCTAATACTGCCTTGACTCAGAAAAGCCCCAGTTAAAGAAAACTGCAAGATCCCTGAGAGGAGTTTGATTTTTGAACACAGCTTGGAAAGGTAGAATCTACTGTGTCCTAATCCAGCCCCGCAGCCCCACTCTTCAAACTTCTGCTGGGTTTCTGTTAGAGTGGTCTGACCAGGAGAGACACAAAGGCCTTGGAGCAGGTCCCAAGAAGATTCATGGGCACCAGGATGATTGTGGAGGCCTATGGTCCACTCACACCCTTTGCTATGTCACCTAATTGTGGTCCAAACATGATTAGGCACACTCATGTTCAGAGAGAGAGGGCAGGGGCTCATGAAGCCCCATTTCTCCCTGAGGATATATAAGTAGCTATGAGTAGTTGGTGGGGAAGCATTTTCTTGAGTAGTTTAGCCACCCATAAGTTGCCCGTGCACCTGCAAGTAACAGCAATTAAACCCGCTGGCACCATATCAGGAGTGACTAGGTGGTTTGTTCACTTCCCCAGGAAAAGTTCATGCAACGTGCATGCTGATGCATACGTTTGTGGTAAATGCCCTTCTGAGGAAAGACAAAATAAAGTAGGATTTGTTTCAATGTAACAAAGAGAAGAGAGCATCGCAACAATCTCTGGGATGATCCAGAGAGAGTGATATTGTCTTTGATTGGAGAACAGACAGCCAGTCTCAATTTCCAGCAGCAATCAGAAAGTGTAGACCCAGGAAGTACGTCCTTAGTGATAACGGAATCTACCCTCTTCATCTGACCAGTGAGAAAGTTTGGAGGTTTTTTAAGAATGATTCTGAATTACAAGTTACTCCTGCTAAGTCTAAATGAAGTCAGGGTTCTCGCTTGGCTGATAGAAGCACTAGGCAGATTTGTTTAAGCACTATTAGAAACAATGGCTACTAGAAACAAAGATGCTTATGCCTTGGGTTAAATTCTAGACTGAGATAGGCTACTGTGTTCCCCCAGGAGCACTGCCTTTGCCAGGACACAAGGGACATGTGCAAGAGTTCTTGTTTGCTTTGGGGTTTGTGTGCTAGGGAAGCAACCCTGGGATTTCACACATGCTAGGCAAGCATTCTACCCGTGAGCAGCATGCCAGCCACAGCTTCTGAGATAGATAAGCGATGTGATGAAGGAAGACTTGGCAGGCTATCTACTACTGGCTTACAGCAAAGGGTTCAAGGCAAGATTGACTACACCAAAGCTTACCAGACTGAAGCTGTACAATGTGAGAGAGCCAGATTCATCATGACATCCAGAGAACCTTCTAGAAAACAGCTCAGTGACAGCTTCCCAGTTTGTCCAGACTCGCAGGCAATTTCACGGGAAGCAGGTTGTGGACACACCGTGTAAGTTACTGAAGCTCTGTTGTCCACTGCCACGGCCAAAGCATGAAATTTCCTGTTTGCTCCACAGCCTCTGAATTCAGAGCAAAATTGCCACCAGCTGTGCTTGAAACAGACTCTCTTTCCCTCGTTGCAAATGAGAAGCAAAGCATCTCAGGTGACAGTGCGGATGGAGGGAAAACGAGGGAACCGGTTTGCCAAGGAGTTTGTCAAGGTTAACCAAAGTCAAAGCGAATCAAACCACTCCTTGAGATACCAGGTGTCCAAAATGACCCTATGCAGCCCAGAGAACAGAATGATGAGAGCAGCCTGGAAATTCGGAGAACATACACTTAAATTATAATTATATCTGTAGGAGAACTGTGACCTGGCCCACAGTTTGCATACTAATCAGTGCTGTCCAAATAAAGTGAGGAGTCCATTTTCTGGGCTGACTTAGTTTCCTTGTGCCCGTCATTCCCTCTGCCATCTGCTACTCCTTTTTTCTCTCCACTGGATCGCTCCTGATCATCCTTCAAAACCTCAAACAAATGTCATAATACTTTCCAGTAAAGCCTTACAGGGTCACCAAGGTAAAGTTAAATACCTCCCCAGCGTGATTCCAGATATCAAATTCTATATATTATTATATACAGCTACTTAACAATGGACACATTAAATAGTAAAGAACAGTACAGGGAGAAAGTATCATGAGCTTTTCAGAGAAAAAGAGAATCTATGACCGGCCTCCTCCACAGATAAGCTCTGTGTCCTTGGGCAAATTACCAGATCTTCCTGCTTCCTTAGTAAAATTCCACTTATAAAATGGGGGTGATAACACCTACTTTAGCAAATTCTTTGATAATGACATCAAGCAAGCAAATAATGCTCGTAGCATTGTGTGTGTGTGTTTGATACAGATTCCCAGGTAGCTCAGGCTGGCCTTGAACTTGCTATATATCAGAGAATGGCCTTGAACTCCCTATCCTCCTACCTCCACCTCCCTCACAATCAATATGTAATAAATTAGTCCCCGTGCTCTTTCTTCTGCATCTGCCCTCCAGAGACAAAAGCATCCTTTTCATTTTTGAAAAGTTCTCAGTATCAAGCACAAGACCTTGAACACAGCAGAGACTTAATACAGGTATCCCTCTATGTGTGATGCTGGCTTTTAATTCGTAGACCAGCAGGTTAGAAAAAGCCCTGATTAGACTCACTTGATGGCAGCCCATCACCAATTGATAATGCCGTAAGTGGAAAAGCATCGAATTCGTGTAACCTGGGCACACTGTGGCTTAACCATGCAGTGTGAGCTGTGGTTCGCAAGCTCTGCTCACCATCACAGGAGAGTCTCAGATGGGAGAGCAACATTCTTGTTAAAAACCAAAAAGCAAAGTGCAGTTTAATTAAATGTGTATTGCTGATCCTTTTTTCTTTTCTTTCTTTCCTTCTTTTTTTTTCTTTACTTTTTTTAATTTTTTGAGACAGGGTTTCTCTGTTGTAACTCTGGCTGTCCTGGAACTGACTCTGTAGACCAGGCTGGCCTCTAACTCACAGAGATCCGCCTGCCTCTGCGACTCGGGTGCTAGGATTAAAGGCGTGCATCACCACCGCCCAGCATCGCTGATGCTTTTTAAGTGTATACAATCATGCAAAGAATGTGACAACTAAGACTAGAAAGATCGTTGTTTGTTTCTTTGTTGTTTATGACAGGCTTAGAAAAAGCCCTAACCAGAGGCTGAAGAGATGGCTCGGTGGCTAAGAGTGTGTACTTGAGTTTGGTTCCTAGAACCCACTTCAGGGGTTGCAAACCCTATTACTCTAGCTCCGGGGGATCCAACACCCTCTTTAGGCCTCCACAGGCACCTGCTCTCACATGCACAAGCCCACACACATATATATCATATTATTAAAATATGATTATTAAAAATATAATACACGTATTATTAAAAATAATAAAAATGAACCTATATTTTAGGAGCCCTAACCAACGGTATTCAATCTGATGACCAAGAATTCAGAGGCTGCAGGGGCGGCTAACCCTCATGGACCTCTTGGGGCTGCGGCACCACTGTTTCTTTGCCTGGGGACCAGGAAACCAGCGCCAGTCATTTTGGCTGCTTTTCTCTAAAGGACTCCCATCCAGCTTTTAGTGGTTAAGAGCAATTTCTCATCATCTATACTAATACTGCGTCATTCAAATTGGAAATGATAGATGATTAACAGGCACGAGAAAACATGTTGTGCTACATTCAGAGAGGATGCAAATGACAAAAACATGTTGCCTTCTGGACAGGCAGGGAAATGGCTTGCAGCGGCACACCCGGCTCCTTGCACCTCCATGTCTGGCTAGACGGTTTTATGGCATTTAGCAGCACAGTGCGAAGGCACCCAGGGCACACCGTAACTCTCAAAAACCAGCGTTCTCATGTGCTAATGGCAACCGAATCAGAAACACATGGATTTAATTTCCTTCAAAATACCCACGGGTATAAAAATCAATGCAGGAAAGCCATTTGGCTAACTCTATTCGGGCCTTTTCTGAGCCCAAAAATTGTGAGAAATTGTTGGAAATGGCTGCTGAGCTCCAAATCCCACCAGGTTGAGCCCTCCCCCAGCGCCGCCCCCAGCCTAATGCGATCTGAAGCCCTGGCTGTCTTTTTGGAGAGAGGCAGGTGCTTGCTGTGTGGTACCTTCACGGCTGCCATCTCTACAGATTTCCTGCTTTGTGCTATTAGTTCATTTGCTCAGTGTCTCCCACCACATTGCCGTCAGGGAGATCTCATTTTGGCAGCAGATCGGGATCCCTGCCTGAAAGTTGATAGAGGTTGAGCTATTTGCAGAAATAATGCTTTCCAGACGTACTAAACAGTACCCCTCTTTCCAGATGGAGCGGCATTAGTATTGCTTCCAGCCATTTCCTCACCTTCTGCTGTTCTTGTCAGTTCTCCCATATGCACCACAAGCCCTCCGCATTCTGGGGAATCTCGGAAAACTGCTCAGACCCTCAGCAAAAACACGAGCGCGCGCACACTCGCACACACACACACACATTTCCGCTGCCTCCACTCTTATGCACGCACATCCAGCTTCCCTACGACCTCTTGGGAGTCAGTTTAGATTTTATGAGAGAGCTAATCAGAGTGAGATAGCAGCGCAGGGAATTGGACAGGCACGAATACATGGGACACTGAAGAAGCCCCTTGCCTTGGATGCTGATCCCTTCTGCCATCAGTATTCAGAGCTGACTCTGGTGTCATTGGCATGTCACATTGCCATTTGGTGGCCTCTAGCTTCGGTGTCAGTGGCTGTTTCCCAGTAGATTGGGTTAAGCCTGTTTGTGGTGTATCCTTTTTATGGTTTTCAGGTCCTCTTCCAAATGCAGGCTGCAACTGATTTGTCACTGGAACAGTGTTCAGGGGTGGAACCTTTCAGAGGTGACCAAGTTGTGAGGGCTATGGCTCATGCATGGATTAGAGCTGTTATCCAGAGAGAGAGAGAGAGAGAGAGAGAGAGAGGGAGAGAGAGGGAGGGAGAGAGAGATGCTGTAGGGGAGGACTACTGATAAAAGAATAAATGGGTCCTCCACGGTTTCTGTTTCGCACACTCCCTTTGCCCCTCTGCCTCCTTCCACTGAATAACACCACACACAGGTCCTCAGCAGGTGTTAGGAGCATATCCCAAGCTTCCCAGCCTCCGGACCCATGTGCCAAATCAACTATTTATAGCATACATAGTCTCGTATGTTCTGTTATAGTACAGAAACTGGGCTAAGACCGGCCCGTAGACAAGACCCTTTTCACTGCAGGATATTTCAACATATTCCCATGTACTTTCTTTACAGAGAAACTGCCAAGATCACCGTATGGGCATGCAGTATCCTTGGGAGGCCAAGGGGACATCACATCCCCTGGAGCTACGGTTGTGTGCTTTTGAGCCACCCCACATGGATGCTGTGACTGGAGCCTGGGTCTTCTAGAAGAGTAATACATGCTCTAACCACTGAACCACCCCACCCCCAGTCCCACAAATGCTGTCAAATGTAGGCTCATGGCCAAATCACAGATTTTTTTTCTTTTTTTTATCTCCAAGAAACCTAATTTCTGTGATTTCATGGAGCCAAAAGACTTTTACTCTCAACCCAACAATGGCCATGGGTAGAATTGACAGCTGAGCCCTTTTTGTCCTCGCAGTATGAGTCCTGTCTCTCTCTGACAGTCAGACCTACACCCGTAGAGAAGTCCTTGCTAGCCATTCTATCAAAGCCCTCATCCGGCCTAGACTGGTCTCCTCATCTCCACCACCTGTCAGTCTTGCTAGAACAGCAAACAAAAAATTCTGCAATTGTTTCCAGCGGTGGCAAGTCCTTCTGATCGAGAAAAGGTGACCTCAGCAATCAACAGCACATCTTCTCTCCTCGATCAAGTTTTCATTGTCGTCAGTCTCACCTAAAGACTTGGTTTGGGGAATGGAGAGATGGCTCACCCATTAAGAGCACTGGCTGTTCTTCCAGAGAACCTGGTTCAATTTCCAGCATCCGCAACTGTCTGTAACTCTTGTTCCAGGGGATCCAATTCACACATGGTATATAGACACACACTCATTCACATAATAAAAATAAAGGTTAAAGAACATTTAAAAAAACAAAAAACAAAACCTAGTTTTGAAGTCCCATTGTTGCTTAGGTCAGACCACCACACAGAAAAAAACTAAAAAATTATCACTGGGTATAGTCATTCCTTTAAGCCAGTGGTCCCCTACCTTTCTAATGCAGTTCCTCATATTGTGGTGACCCCCCCCAACCATAAAATTATTTTCTTTGCT
Organism: Cricetomys ansorgei; assembly: GCA_026225945.1. Classification (NCBI taxonomy): domain Eukaryota; kingdom Metazoa; phylum Chordata; class Mammalia; order Rodentia; family Nesomyidae; genus Cricetomys; species Cricetomys ansorgei. The sequence continues at coordinate 14,298,187 of JAMJFZ010000239.1, read as the reverse complement.
CTCTCATAACTGTAATTTTGCTACCGTTATGAATCGTAATGTAAATATCTAATATGTAGATGGTCTTAGGTGACCCCTGTAAAAGTACCACAAAGGGGTTACGACCCACAGGTTGAGAACTGTTGCTTTAAGCCTTAAGAAAAAGATAGGATCTCACTGTAGCCCAGGATGGCCAGGAATTCACTATGTAGGCCAGGCTAGCCTCAAACACGCCTTAATTCTTCTTTCTCTGGCTCCAGAGTGCTGGGATGGCAGTCATGTACCACCAGGAAGGACTCTGCTGGATTGATGTATAGTACAGGTAGAGACACCAATCTTCATTTCCATATTCACTGTCTTGATGTCCACCCTCTTAAGTTCCAATATACCAAAGGAAAACTTACTGTCCCTAAGTCTCGGCTATTGGTTAAAAAAAAAAAAAGTATTAGTCTTCACTCATCCGAGTAGATACTCAGGCTTCCATCCTGAAACCCATTCCTTAGAGCAGTCATGGGATACAGTGTAAAGGGAAGCATTTGCATTTAGTTGTGGTGGAACTAACAGATTGACCATGTGGCTCACCAGCCCTTCGAAAGGGAATACCTTGAACAATCCCATCAACAGTGATTTACTTTAACCAGGTGATATGTTAATGAGTCAACCTTCTCGCTCCCAAGATGACATTACTTCTCAAACTAACCGAGCACACCACCTTTACAAGAAAAAAAAAAATCACTGAAGATGCCGTGAGCTGACACTTGCAGATGAGCCTAATTCCCGGTGTCCTGCGGATGCATGCGGTGTTGGGAGAACTCCACACGCATTGAGCTGATTTTTGCTGTCATCAGAACTGACCTTCCATCCCCCAGGAGGCCCCCAGCCTGTCTGCTACAATGACAGGGAGAGGAGCCAGCCTTCAACCTGGGGTCCTCAGATGTGTGGCACAACAGGCCATGTTCAACCCCAACGGGGCAGCTGGATCGCATGAATTTTTAAAAGTAAAACAACTGATTTAGGAGGAGGAGGGAAGGGGGAATCTATTCCTACTTTTCCCCCCTTCACAATCCCAGTGGAGGAAATGCATGGCCCGGTGTGTTGATCTTGGCCTGGGCACACACAGTGCCTCTGTTCTGAGGATGAGCCGACGAGTGCACATGTGCAGATCAGCCATTTCCAAAGGTTAATTAAATATTACCATTGTTTTCCAAGCTATTAATGTCTGTTCTTTTATTTCTTCATGAGAAAGGTTTTGCCCCACTCAAAAAGCAGAGTTTGAATACGCTTCTCAGTTCCTGTCCTTTTCGATCCCCAAAAGAGAATGACCAAAGGGCCAAGAGAGACGGAGCTTAGGAGAAGAGAGCCACAGAGAGTTCCGTGCGAGAGGCAAAATGCAGCTTGGAGCTGGGAACAGAGGGACTATGGCAAGGGCAGTCTGAGAGACATGCCCCTGCCGCAGCTCCAGCCAAAGGCAGGAGTCCTGTTACCCCAAAAGGGCTTTCTTACCGAAGTAGGGAAGGAACTGACAGCTCTTTCCACCATTTGTGCATTGGTAAAATAATTGAATGTTTTGGAATTTAGTTACTGGTAAGTCTTGGCTTTCCTTGGTTCTGGGAAAGGCTCTCAGCGGTCAGCGAACACAGAGTCAGGAACATGGCCCACTCTGCAATGTCAGCGTGTCCCTTGTCGCCTCCAAAAGACATAGCTTCTCTCCCCCGCCTGAGGTGACCTGATGTGGGTAGGAAAAGAGCCTCAGAGCAGTGGGGGATGGAGTCTGAGATGGACAACAAGGGATAATAAGACAGAGGTCAGGGAGAGGACACGGTTCCCTCTGGCAGGAAGTGCCACCCTCTGTGACTGCAGTTTACAAGAATCCTGAACCACGATGAGCACAGCAGCCTGCAGGAAGTCTCTGCAGACAGCCCCTCTTCCAAGGAGAGCAGAGCGTGTTTTGTTTGCAGAGTAATAATGCCTCCCTGGATGCGGGCAGGATGCAGACTTGCAGGGTAAGGACTGGAGAACAGGAGCACAATGAAAACAGGTGACAACCAAGTGTGGCAGGCAATGCGGGGTTGGCCCAGTTGGCCCAGAGGGTCAGGGAGGGGAGGGAGCATAGCACCAACTCTGGTGGTGAGTTCTGCACCTCTCCCCAAGGCACAGATCACACCCTCTGAAATTCCATCCCCTTAGAGCTTGTGAACACAGGGCACTCAAGGGCAGACTCTGCTGTCAAATGACCTGGGTTCGAAGCCCATCTGCACCACTCCCTCTCTGGACAACTTCACTATGTCTCATTTCCCACCACTTATAATTTTCATCTGTGAAATGGAAACCCAATTATTTTATGCTGTAGACTTGCTGCAATGATTAGAGATGGAGAAAGCTTGGGAAAGCAGATGGGAAAGGGGAAGAGAACAGGAGGGAGGAAAACTCAGGGGAGAGAAAAGGGGGCAGGAGGACTTGAGAGAGTGGAAGAACTCCAAGAGAGGAGAGCAGAAGGCAAGAAGGGAAGGGACATGATCCCTCTGCGCTCTGGAAGGCAAGTACCTTTGTATGTCCAGGTCCAGTCTCTCTGGGTGAGCCTCACCCAGTCAACACAGTCCTGACCCAACATTGGCTCCCCTTGCTGCAGGGTACGTGTGCTGCACATGCTGGCTACCTGTGTTGTGGTACAGCCTCTGTCCCTGACCCCAGCCGCCTGCCTTGCGTCATCCGCAGGGGACTGTGCTGTGCTGATTCCCATATAACCCCCTTGGGCTTGCAGTCTCTCTTTCTCTATCCTGTGTCTCTCACCCCATGTCCTGTTCTCTCTCTTTTCCTCTCCGCCCCCCCCCACCTTTCTCTCTGTCTACAGGGTCTTGCTGTACCCCAGACTCAGCATCCCTCACCCTCCCCAATAAACCTTTGCTAAAACTCGCCTGTGTCCACCTGTCTAAACTCTGTCCATCACTTCTGCTGGTATAAAGAATTATTACAACCTGCATGGGCGTGAGGCTGGACAGTGAAAGAAAGCATCAAAGGACAATAATGCTTGGACAAGCTAACACTGGAAAAGTCAAAAGGAGAGCCTTCTGTGTATCTTCTCAAGTGCTGGGTCCCTGGTAATCGTGGTGACACGGAGACACATATGGAGAGAAAATACATAACAAATATGAGTTTGTGCTGAACTTGTGCCAAGTGTGCAGTACCTCCTACACTGTGTGGGCCCCAGATGAACTGGTGGGAAATGCTCAAGAAGCCCCAACCAAGCCATACTCTTCACACAGACGATGACAAAGTATGGGGAACAGAGAGCAAGAGTGAACAGTGACAAAGCTCAGGGTGTCAGCCACTTCACTGAGAAGCAGCCAGAAAAGCTCCTTCAAAGCTTGGGACAGTAAATGCCAAGATTTGCATGACAAAATATTATGACAAGTAATAGAGACTAGGATTGACCTATGAGGCAGCAAAATGAATGGATATGTATGTATATATATATATATATATATATATATATATATATATATATATATATATATATATATCAAAGAGCACTGTTAGTGCACTCCAAAGGTAGGCAGTAGGATACTTTCAAAAGAAGCTATGCCATCCTGATACACACATGAGGAAAACCTTAAGCCTCATTAATAAGTAAGTACAATTGAGCAAAACTACCAAAATATCCTTCTTAGATTGCTAACTTTGCAAATTAAGAAAAGCAATCCACACTGGGCAGTGGTAGCACATGCCTTTAATCCCTGAACTCAGGAGGCAGACGAAGGTGGATCTCTGTGAGTTAGAGGCCAGTTTAGTTCTACAGAGTGAGTTCCAGAACAGCCAGAGTTACAACAGAGAAACCCTGTCTTGAAAAAAAAAGAAAAGAAAAATCAATCCAACTGAATATTGGCAAAGGTACAGGCAAGCATGGCTGCCTTGCACCAATGAGACACATATTCTTAATATACAAAGAACATCCACAAAATGGGCAAAGAGTTTGAACAGGCAACTCTCAGAAGAGGTATAGGTGGTTGAGATCGATGAGATGCAGATACTCATTCAGACATAGAGAGGATACAGATGTAGAGAAATGTTCTCCATCACAATCAGGGAGGAACAAAGCAAGGTACCACTTCTTGGCCTAATGGTAACATGAATATGGATAACTTCTACTTCTGATACTGTTATGGTTTGGATAGACCGAGTGGGGGGTTCTTAGGTCAAGGTGTATAGTACCCAGAATGCATTGTGGAACCCATGAGGAGGGCTTCATGGTTCATGATTATGATGGTTGAATAAGAACGGCCCACATAGGTTCATACGTTTGAATGCATAGTCATCAGGGAGTGGCACCACTTAGTAGGATTAGGAGGTGTGGCCTTGTCAGAGTAGGTGGGGCTTTGTTGAAGGAAGTGTGTCACTGGGGGCGGGGGTGGATTTAAGGTTTCAGAAGCCCAAACCAAACCTAGTGGCTCTCTCCTTTTTGCTTGCAGATCCGAATGGAGAACTCTCAGCTACTCTCCAGCACCATGTCTGCCTGCATGCCACCATGCCCCCCTCCATGATGACAATGAAGTAAACCTCTGAAACTGTAAGGAAGACCCAAAATGTTGCCCTTTATAAGAGTTTCCGTGGTCACGGTGACCCTTCACAGCAATAGAACACTGACTAAGACGGTGATATAATGCCATCACTCTCCTGCTTCCCACCGTAATGTGTTTCCCTAGCCAGAGGTCCAAACCTATGGGGCCATGTGACCTGGGACTGGAATTCTAGAACTGCAAGGAAGAGTAAACCTTTTTTCTCAGTCAGTTAGCTCAGGTATTTCATTATAGTAATGGAAAACTAAGTGACATGGAAGGGCATGGGGGACACAGCCAGCCTATCAGCAAACAGTTAACAGAAATAAATATTTCTGCAGCTTCTTTTGGAGGATAACCAGCAATATCAATAAAAAGTACTCGATATCTCTGACATCTGTGCTCCTTCCCTGAAGACAGAAAACTTATTCGAACTCCTTCTTAAAAATAACTTCCCAATTCTTCCTGCTGCTTTTTTTTTTTTTTAACATTTCAAACAGTTAAATCATTTACTCCTGTTTTGATACAAAATTTGGCTTTTCTAGATATCTGGTAAACTAGCTCTCATTTTTTAACCAATATAAGAGCCCTTCCTTCCTTCCTCCCTCTCTTCTTCCCTTCCCTCCCTTCCTTCTTCTCTCCTTCCCTTCTTTCTTTCCTCCCTCCCTCCCTCTTTCCCTTTCCCTTCCCCTCCCCTTCCTTCCTTCTCCTTCCTTCCTTCCTTTTTCTTTTCCCTCCCTCCCTCTCTCCTTCCTTCCTCCCTCCCTCCCTCCTTCCCTGCCCCTCCCCTTCCCTTTCCTTCCTTCCTTCCTTCTTTCCTTCCGTCCTATTGTGGAGCCCATGCTAATGGTGACACTCTCACTGGGTTACACCCCTAGCTCTGTACTGCTTTTCTTACTGCAGTTCTGCAGATCAAACCCAGCACTTCATGCACACTAAGCAAACACTACCACCACACAACATCCCAGCCTCCCATTCTACCTTTTCAATACCAAGTTTGAATGTCCAGGATCCAAAGTAATCGTGCATGAGTGGAAGAAGCCCTCTCCCACCCGAGCATCCAAGTCACCTGTTTACCTTCTTTCATCCTTGGAAGTGTTCCCATTGCCCTTTCAACTAAGCACATACTCCCTCCTTCAAGATTTCCTTCGTTCCTGGGCAGGAGTCCCTGTGCTTGGACGCCTGCCCCATCCCATCCTGTCAAGCTGTCTCCTGCAATCATTCCAGCAGCTCCTGAAGTCCTGCTTCCTCCACAAAGCCCTCCCCAGCTGAGAGCAAAGTGATTTTCCTCCGGCTGCCCACCTGTTCCAAGCGTGGGCAGCTCCCCTCCTCCTCGCCTGTGTACCCAAGGGCAGCAGATCCATGAGGCCCTGTTCACTAAATGGCTTCGGTGTCCTGCGCGTCCTTCCCATGCATCTGCATCCACGATGGCAGAGGCGTGTGTTTATGAATGTGTTCTGCTTATATCAGCAGTATGAGAGAGCTATATGGTGGCTGTTTGTGTTCACTGGAAATGACCTTGCACAGAGCTACCAAGTTCAAAGTTTCAGGGCTCAGTAAATGAGGCTTGCATATGGGGTTAATCTTGCCCTCTGTGACTCTGACTTGCACCTCAGGACCGGACAATGTTCATTTAAACTGTCACGGTCTGAACATTACACTAAAAACTGACTTTGGTGGAATTGAGAATTCACCCTTTAAAATAAGGTTAAAAAATACTCCTAACACCTAAATACAACCATTAGTATCGACCCTCCCCAAATTACATTTTCCTCTTCCATAATTCAGCAACACCATAATTGAACTGGATCCCACAAGATTAGAAACCTTCCATCATTAAAAAAGGTTGAGGACTTTTCTTTCAAATCCATGTTCAGAATTCATGTCTGTCCACTATAAACCTGAATATATGCCCGTTTCAACTTCAGGAAAAATGCTGGCTTCACAGCCTCTCTTAAATGTTTAAAACAAAACTTCACTTCTTAGAACCCCCAGATCTTTTTCTGGTAAAGAGGAAAACAAATGTGTTTAAAATCAGGCAACCCCGGAATGCACAGAGCAAGAAATAACCCCCTTTGGCTCCCACCGACTGGTAGCTGGACTACCAGCAGGCAAAGTGCAGGAACTGCGCAGTTTTCTGGGTTATTTTTTTCCTTAATTTTCCACCTAAAGTGCTGTGTGATTTTTTTTTCAAAGTCCCATTTTAAATCTGTCCTAGAAGGAGGTGAGATACAAAGAGATTGTTATGTTATCAAGTAAAATTACATTCTATATTCAGCAATACTACCAAGAAAAAAAAAAAGCCAAGGATTTTCCCTTCATTCTCTGGAAGGAGGACACTCTGGGTCCACACCCTCTGGTCCACGTGAGGGATGCTTTTCTGATTTATATAGGCATGGAAAAATATATCAAGGCGATATGCGAGATGCGAGAAATAGAAGTTTTTCACGCTTTAGCGTTTCTGCCTTCAGCATACCAGTGGGGTTGCCATGCCTCCTTCCTTTGGCTGCTTACACAGCCACTGTGCACTGTGCCCACCGAGTGTCCTGGGTCACCTGAACAGGACTTCAGCCAACAATGATGGAAGCAGCGGAGCGGCTATGCACTACGAACCCTCACCTCCCTCCTCCGGCCATCAGATTTAATCCAAGGGCATCCTTGAAAGTAGAGAGGCGTGAAGAACTGCCCTTGTCTGGGAGGTAGGGAGGGGTAGCAAAAAACCCACAGGTCCTGGTTTCTGCATAACCTTTGTCAGCATCAAGGGCTCTCTCCCTCCGGCATCAAGCCGACAGTCCTCTCCCCAAATCCAGAAGATCAGCAGTAATTGATTTGGCTTCTGGCCCATACCCTTCTGGTGCAAAAGCGACAGCACAGTACACTGGCTGCTTCCGATCTGTCCTGCCCTCCCTTCGAGTGACTCCGCATGTCTGATGAAAATCGGTAATATGGGGGTCCTGGAGTGGAGAGGCACTCTTTATTCCTGTCAGACGCCACTTGGCAGGGTTGGGCTTCCTCCTATCAGACATTTTACTGGTAAACAGAAAAGTTACCCATATTGTCATGCTTGCCCTGACCTGCAAGCTAGTGAACAATAAATCTTAATTATAGTTAAATGCCAAAATCTGCAGAGAACGAGGCAGCACTAGTCAACTGTGAATTGGTCCGACTCCTCCACCCGCCTCGGCTGCAGCTGCAGGAATACATAAATTAGTTTGTGATTTGTTTGTGCCAGAACAATCAGTCGAGGCTGTTCCTTAAGAGCATTCCCAGTATCAGTGGACGAACTGGCACTCATCCTACTGCCATGTCAGATGCAGGTGGCATCTGGGGGTTTTATTTTAAAGGACTTCTCAGCATTGTGCTTGAGTTAATAAGAAAGCGCTATTTTTAAATATCTCGGCAGTTTTCCAAAGTAGCGCTCAGTCTCCTGACATCTGCTCAGTCCATACTTGTTACCTTTGGATTTATTCGGAGAATCATTGAATAACCTTTTTGTTAGCGGTCTCCTTTTAGCACTGTACAGGGCTACTGGAATTGGAGGCAGGCATCATTGGAGGGGGAGGCTCCCCCCTCCCAAGCTTTCTCCTGCTGCTGTAAAGCTCATGAGCTCTTTGGTATTCAAGCATTTGCTTGTCATAATACTAAATAAAGCCAGCCTGTTGTCCCTTTGCCCCTGTCCTTTTGACATATTGGCACCTATATGCAAGAATTAGAAAGGTGATTGCCAACATAACTCTGCTCAATGGCTTCAGGCTGTTCTATCCATTTCTGAGCCTGACAGGGGATTGGAGATGAAACTCGGGAGACAGGATGGAGTTTGGGCTACTCCGTGTCCCATTCCATGAATCAATCTACAATCTCCTTGTGTTATTTTGGGCAAAGATCCTGTTGTCACCGGGAGTCAATCATCGGCTAGATGCTTCTATTGGGCAGTTTTCTAAATAATAAGGTAAGGGATCCAGCCTCTGGAATCAGCTGGGTAATATCATGTCTGGAGATCGTGAGAGTCTGCTGATTACCAGGTGGACACCTGAGTGGGAAAGAGAGACTGAGGTAGGAAAACCCTTTCCCGACAGAGGTCAGGGTGGGGGAAGTGAGTTGTAAACAGTCAGATTTCTATTGTCCCTTTGAGGGGGGAAAACAAAAGAGAAAGCAGCTTTGTTCCATACTTCAATAGCAGCGTTAATTTCAAGTCCCAAGCAGAGGACTCTCTTCCCAGGAAGGCGGAGTCATTTGGGCATTCCTGGTCCCAGCCTCTACCCCTCACACCCCCACGCCCCGGTTCTCCTGATCTGGCAGGGCCACATCGCTTCAGCAGCTTCCTGTTTGTGTCACTGTTTTGTTGCTTCTTGGCGGTCACTGTAAGCTGCCTTTCAGCCAGCCCCCACCTCGGGCTGGCTCTCTTCCCAGTTTTCTGGTGTGCTGCCAATCTGCCCCTGAAGGTCTAAGCCCCAGTCTTCAAAGCCAGGGCCTTGTGCTGTCTCTGCGGTAAGGACTGGGCTCCTAAGTGCTCCGGCTTCTTTCAGACCAAAATCTAAAGGATGATCCTTATCGTTGCTTTTTTACCTGGACTCCTAGCTCTTGTGGTGGTGATGGTGGTGGTGGTGGTGATTTTTCAGGTGGGGACAAGGATTGTTTGTCCTATTTACAGGTTTGAAATGAGACTCAGGAAAACTGAAGGTTCTATGCAAATACAGAAGGGGTTCCCAGGCTGCCTACCCTAGGCTGCATGAAGAAAAGGCCCTGTTTGTGGTAACCACCCAGGTCCTTTGTACGCTGAGCAACTGCTGTGTGTTACTGCATCTAATCTGCACAAGCACGTTGACAGGTAGGCCTCATTAGTCGGATTTTAGACCATGGAAAATAAGACTCCAAGTGTCTCTTACCTTGCCCTGCCAAGGTCACACACTGGCATATCTGTCTGCCTCAACTCTTCTCCGGGCAGGTACCATGGAGCTGCCCCAGTGACACTCTTGCTTCATCTAGGTCTCCACTCGCATGCTATCCCACTAGAGGTGGCTTCTTTTGATAGACTGATCTGTTTCAAACAACATTCTGTGGTTTTTTGGCCTCTCATCTTTTCCTTTGTCTTTTCTTTTTCTTTCTTGTCTTCGTCTTTTCCTTTGTATGTATATATATATGTATACACACACACACACACACACACACACACACACACACACACATACATTTGTCCTTTGGTACCTGTAGGTTGATTCCTGGATTCCCAGGGGAAGCCAAAATTTAAAAATTCAAGGGCTGTCGAATCCCTTATGTAACACGGCTGAGTATTGGCCTGTAACCAGTGCACATCTTCACACCTTCAAGCCTTTTCTAGATGCCATATAACACCTAATTCAAGGTCAGAGCTACATAAAAAGTTGCTGCAGTGTACCCTTTAGAGAATGACAGTAACAACATCTGTATGACAGTAACAACATCTGTATAAGTTCTGTGTGCATATCTTTTTTTTTTCCAACATATTTTCTTTTTGGATACAGACAGCTAAGCATGCATTCATCTTGGTGTGTGTAAGAGGGCAAGTTCTGTTTTACACCCTTTGGATCCTCCTGGTATGTGGCAGGTACTTGAAATCAGTACAATGAATTGATGATTGGATAGGTGGCGGGATGGATAGATGGATGGATGAATGGATATGCATATATATGTGCATATATGTTTATACCTAAAACAGTCATACGTTTGGTCAGGTTGTCAAAAATGACAAGCAACACTTGTTGAAGGGAGCCTTCTTCAGAGACAGATATATATTCAGGATTCTTGTCATAATCAGCTAGTAGATACAGGACTAACTTATCCAATTTGTGAGACTAATAAATTTGGGCAGCCATTGCCAATCATCCTTGTAATGATTTCTTATATAGCATAAAATTGAGGCTGGGAGCTGCCCGACAAAAGCTTCTCGAAGTTGTGTTTCTGCACAAAGCAAAATTCTTGCCTATACAACTCTATCCCAGCTGCCAACACTCAGTGGCTCCAGACGGGGAGATGGCAGTACTGGTGCTGCTATCTTCCTGACGAGCATGAGTAACCTCCACTGCTGTTCTTCTCCGGATCCACATGCTACTGCAGGGTGCTCAAAAATGTATGAGGCATGGGTCTCTGCTTTACAGACATAATGCACTTTGTATTAGAGCAGAAGGCAAGACCTAGAATACATACATGTTAAGGTGGAATGACTAAAGGTACCAATGGAAATCAGGTGCTCCAAAGAAAAGCAAAATCATGATTGACAGGCCAAGGCAATCAGGTAAGATGATATGAAAGACACGGCTACTGAAACAAACCTGGAAGAAATGAATTCCTATAGGCAGAGACATAGCAAAGGCATTGCAGTGAGAAGCCAGAAATGTACAGAAGTTCAGGATTGGGGCAAAGACTGGTTGAACTGAAGCAAGCATGTGATCCATGTAACAAATTTGCCAAAGTTAAGACAGCATTTGGGTGTGGTGGCACACACATGTAATCCTAACCCTTGGAGGTCTAACAGAAGGGTCAGGAGTTGAAGATCATCGGTGACTGTCCTATGAGTTGGAGACCCGCCTGGGCGACATGAGACCCTGGGAAGGAAGGAAGGAAGGGAGGGAGGAAGGAATGAAGAAAGAAAGGAAGAAAGAGAAGGAAAGAAAGAAAGAAAGAAAATTTGGCTCTGAAGAAATAAATGAGGATCTAGAGACAGTCAACTGAATTGGCATTTAACTTAAAAGGGAAAAGTGAATGATCTGTTCTTGCAATGGGACATTGTTCTACAGTAAAGAGAAGTTCTTTTTTTATTAAAATTTAACAAGTACCAATTCAGCTCTGATAAGCAGATATTTGATGCAGCTATTGGAGAATCATAGTGTCCATTTGGTCTGTGAGTCTTTGCTTGTACATCTTGTGAAAGCCAAGTCAAGATCAAGTGTAGCTGATGGAATTTCACTTCTGCTTTATGAAGCACACTGAAATTGAGTTCTGGGTGAAGAAACGGTACCCAACATCTTCCTCATTCTGAGGTGAATTCTGTTTTGAAATGGTAGGATTTGGGATTTCTTGGGTTGAAGAAAAATGTTTTGAAAGGGAACAAGGAAAAACCAAGGGAAGCTACTGAAGGTTTTGAGCTGGGCTGTCTTGTGAGTGAAGAGTCTCTAGAATAATTAGAAACGTAGCTTTGAGGAAGTGTGTGAAACGGGCTGCAGGGGAGGAACTACAGATGACAATCTATGGCAGAACTGTATAATGGCTATTTCAGGAAGCACGCAGGCCAGTGACTCAAAAATAGGTCCCCCATCCCCCAAATATGGCTCAGAAGCGTACGTCCTGCCTTTAGAGATGTTTCTATCCAACTAAGCCTTAATCACTCTCCCTATGCTCTATAGCAAAGAAAGTTCTGGGTTCTTTTGGGAGGTTTCAGTTACTGTGAGGGGTCAAAGGCCAACCTGAAGGGTCTTGGACCAAACCTGACCCCTGGTTTGAGGTGGAGGAAACCCGACAAGGTTTGTTATTACATCTCGAGCTGGAATTTACCGTTGGAAATGCAGCCTTTGTCACCAGCACAAGGAGAACTGCTTTGCATTTGATGACATTTTCAAAATGGTGTGGAAAACCTTGACGTTTTTATTAGAAAATCTATAAAGCCCAAACAAATGGTTTCATGCTGCTTTGCCTCATTCTTCATAGGTTCATCGGCCATCCATCATCCCTCCCACTTTTTCCCTGCTCTCCCACTCCCCTTGAACCCTTCAGCAACAACATCTTGCCCACAAACAAAAGAACTGCTCAGCAGAGCCCTTTCAGCCTCCTTTGTCCCTTGCCGCTCAACTTCACCCCTTAAATCAAGCACAATCGTCTCATTTTCGCCAGCTCCCTTCCTGAAAGGCCAATCAGTGTTGTCACCTCCTTCCACAACCCTTTTCCTTCACCTCTCAGGACCCTGCAACCCAGGAGCTTCCCTCTGGCTAGAGATGGGACTGCTTCTCTGTTCTAGCTTACATTTGCTCCAACATCCAGTTGGAACCAAATCTTTAGATTCAGAAAAAGTTAAGTGCATGTCGTCACTCTTGGGGATTAAAAAAAAGCAAAGTAGCATTCCTTTCTGAATTGCTATTTTGAGTAAAGCTCTTGTTCACCCTAAATATCAGATGAGGTAAATCTTCAAATCCTACTTTCTCTTCTTAATTCTCTACCTTACCCTTCAAAGAGCTCCACCTGCCCAATTATCCTGTAACCTCTGCCTCTCCCTTGGACCGTACTGTGTCAGCCAGTCTTCTATTGCTGAGACAGAGGCCGCAGGTGATAAATTTGAAAGAAAAAAAAATCATGCTGGCTCATAATTTCAGAGTTTTCTGTTCACGGCTGGTTTGGTCTGTTGTTCTTGGGCCTGAAGCAGGGCAGAGCATCATGACAGGGGCAAGCGATGCAACAGGATGCTCACCTCGTTGCAGGCCGGAAGCAATGGGGTTAGAGAAGGACAGGGTCTCAATATCTCCTTCATGGGCAGGCCTCCAAACGTCTAACTTCCTTCTGTTAAGCCCCACCCGCGAAAGTTTCCACTATCTCCTAATCGCTCCGTCAGCCAAAGAACAAGTCTTCAAGAGAAGCTTGGCATCTAGACCGTGCCACTTAGTAAAGAGGCTATCGTTCGGCTTTCCCTCATCCACCCTGTAGTTTCCCTAACGACCCATCTTCCCTCCTCTGCCTCCCATTACACGGTTGCCCACACTCCGTCTCCTCACAGGAAGTGAACGGCTGCAGGTTCACTGGCGCTTGCCATTCTAATGCTGCCATTCGCACAAGGTCCACACCCCCGTCAGCATGTTACATTTGGAACTTGGTTCTTTGCTCCCCCGTGCTTATTTTGAGATTCATCTTCTCTCTGCTTTCCCTTTCATACTCACCTGTTTACTTACATCTTCCACCAAATCTGTCCCATGGTCAGTTGGCCAACGTCCGTGTCTGCATGGGCTTGAGTGCTTTCATTTAACTGACACAGTGCTGTCGTGATGCACCCTTGTGTGGTGAGGAGAGGGAGGAACACCACTGGCTCCATTTAATGATGGCAAAAACATCCCCTTTCTACACCTTCCCAGACCTTAAAGCACAGAGGGGAGGGACCTGAATCTTCTACCTCGGCATCACACTGCTTTCTCCATGGCGCCCCCTTCCGGTTCCCCATCAGTCATTCCCTCAAGTTCTCAGTTCTAACTCTCCAAGTTACCTCCACCATCAGACTGCTCCTCAGCATGGCTTCCCCCACAGGGCTTTGCCTCCTCTGGATTCCTGCACAGTGACTGCCAATCAGCAGTGTGGTATGTGACATTAAGTTAAGAGGAATAAATCAGCTGCAAGTCCTGCTCCGACTTAAATCTTGGCACTCCGGAGTGGCTATCAGCTGTCTCCTGAGGGGGACTTAATCTCAAAGCTGTCATGGTCACCACATCCTCTTTCAGAACTCTCCACCTCCCTCCCACGCGCACTCCTTGCACACCCCAACATACCCTCCACTTCAGAGCAGTGTTCTAACCTGTGTTCCCAAGCCACCAGAGCTGGGAAATCTTAGGAACTCCCCTGCGTTCTTATTCCCCCAAATTCAATGTGTTTTGTAGCATTCTTTGGGGACAAAGAGACAGGGACATAAAACGGAAATTGAAAGACGGAGTGGCGGCGTCCCCAGGGACCTAAGTGACTGTATCTACACCTGAAACCACATGAGGCAGTCAACAAACTGTCTGTGAAGGAAAGCAGTGCAAGAAATACGCAATTTTTGTCCTAAATTTCTTCTTTTTGAAATAAGATTTGGATACCAAATTCAGTAATTCCCTTCCAAGAAGCAGCAACAAATCTAAACATCAGGAAATGCAGTCCTTCTCTAAAAGGTCCAATTAGCAGGGTTGGGGCAGCACGTTGAATTCCTCTTACCCACAGCCTGGCAAGAATTCTTCTGTCCCTAATCCACTCCTGGTCATCAAGTGTAGCAGCAGCACTCTGCCTAGCAAGTAGAGCCATAAAAAAGGACTCCTCGCCCCCGAGTCACTCCACGGGAGGGATGGTCATCACCGGGGCAGACACTGGGTGTTTTGGTGTGGCATTGGGGTAATGGAGTCAAGGTTCAACATGCCACCATGGCTGGAGATTAAGGTAGGCCATGTGGCAGGAAGGCTAGTAACCCACCCGCTGCCAACTGACTCAGTATCCCTCTCCCTTTGCCTATCCTGTTCTTGAGCTGCCATCTATGAGCACCAGCCGTATTACTAAGACAACAGGACCAGGCCCTCTCTCCTTTCATCTTCCATCCTCAGTGAGAGAGTTATCAGCCAGGTGTCCCCTGCATGAGTGCTTTTTTGATGGGAGACATCAGGCAAATCGCAAACCCTCAGTATTTCTGTGTCCTGAGGCAGGGGGAGGGGAGGGTGGATGGGGGGTGGCGATGCTGTATTAGTTATACTTCTTAATTATTACAAAACCCAGCAAGAAGTAACAAGGATGGAGGGGGTTATTTTGGTTCATGTCTAAGAGAATGCTGTCCATCTTGACAAGGCAGGTATGGCAGTAGAAATGCGAAGTGTCTGATCACATTGTACCCACAGACCGGAATGCTCTGTTTGCTTTCCCCCTTTGAATTCAGTCCAGCCCAGGAGATGGTGGTGCCTACATTCAGGGTGGGTCTCCGCTTACCAGTTAATCCTTTCTGTAAACAACCTCAGAGATGCACCCACAGATTTGTGTCCTAGATTCCCACCCAGTCCAGTTGACAGGGAAGAAGCATCACAGATGCCTTCCACCCTTTCTCTGCCCTTCCCATCATCACCCACACTTGTGAGCATGGGCAGACACTCACCCAGGAGCACCTTGAGGCCCCCAATGGCTGTCTGCTCCTTTTGGGGGAACCCAGCTTGGACACAAGGATATCGTCTGTTGACAATGACCACTTGGCCAACTGAGATGTTCCGTACTATTCAAAAGGAAGGTCTGGGGTACATCACAGTTCAGGAAGAGAAAGCTTGGATTTCACCTGAGGAACGGCATCAGTTCTCATTGTGCTGCTTGCCCAAGTCCACAGAAAGCAGAGTAGGGCCTTAGCCTGCATATGGCTGGGTACTGTCTGTGGCTCCAGGAATGTGCTCTCTTCTGTATTAGTCCCTGGTGTATCACTATGACCCAATACCTTTCATAAACAAAGGAGATGTATTTTGGCTTACGGTTTCAGAGGGTCTCAGTCCATCAAGGCAGAAAGGCACAGCAGAGTTCAGGACAACGGGAATCCATGGAGGAGGCCTCTCATATCATAGTGGACCAGAGCATACTGCAGCTGGATCCAGGAGGCCAGCTATAACCTTTAGAGGCCCTTTCCTAGCTGACACACTTCTACAAGCAAGGCACCGTCTCCTGAAGGTTCCAAAGCCTACAGAAACTGAAGCACCTGCCAGGGAGCAACACTCAAAGCATGTGCTTGCGGGGGACATTTCAGATTCCAATCAGGGCCTCATTCCTCACAGCAACCTGGGCTAGTTTACAGCAGATGGCGGCAGCAAATCTGTGACCCATCACCTCCTTCCCTGTTTAATTGTATTATAATCAGCCTAGATTTAACAAACTCTTTCCAATTTTAATAATACGTGACTCATACAATATATATGCACACAAATATATGCTAAATATACAAATTAGTCAATTTGCTTGTGTGTTTATATTGAACGCATGCTTCCAATGCTGAGCCTGTCCCGCCCCTGGACTTTTATTTTAGGCAATGATGTCCTGCAGTCATTCCTAGATGCTAATTGTGGTGACTCCCAGGATTCCCAGCACGTCTGCCCACTCTCGGAAAGCCCTTCGAGGGCTTCCCTACATTATAGTCCCTGGAGTTTCCGCTGGTTCCTTGTAAGCCATCTGGACCCTCTCACTGCAGCTGTACTCCACCCTCCTCTGCCCCCACACCTGAGCCGTCTGACATCCCCCACCTGAAGCAAATCCATCCATCAAGAAAGTCCAAATCGACAACCAGCAACATACATATTGCCCAAGATCTAAAATCACCCCCCCACTTTTTTTTCCTTTTAAAACTCCACTTGGTCACAGCCTTTCTTTCTTCAATTTATTTCTACGATTGAAATATACACAGCTGTATACAAGGATAAGGGGGCAAAGTCTACCCGCATTCAATCACATTGCCCAATTAGCTGAAGCCTCTTGCCTTGGTGGTGTGTCTCTTGAACATTTATAATTGTCATTAACTGAAAGAGCAGAGAAGGTCAGAACTCAGGGTCCCTGGGGAGTAGGAGGTTGCAGGCAGCAGTGTGGGCCTTGAAATCTTCTGCCGGCTTAGACCCTGAAGACGGAAGGTGTCAACCAGCGAGTCCTTGCTCACAGTCATTAACCTCGGCTACAGGGACATTCTGAGTGACAGAAAGCAACCGGACCACCACGCAAAGGCAAATGTAACTGGTGGGGACGTGCGTGTTATAGAGGAACCTGGGACTAAGAGCAGAGAAAAGGAAATAGAGACCTTCCCTCCTCAAAGGCATGTCCTCTCAGAGGCACCTTTCACTGTCCTCATCTGGGATCCAAATGGCTCTTTGTCCCTCTTTCTCCAACCCTTTTCATAGCGCTGCTGCTGTTGCTGCCGCCTCGTTTGTGTCTTACTTGGAGAACTACAACCCAAATATCTCAGCTCTCCCTCTCTTCATAAAGTAACAATTGTGACTTTGTGTTCCAATGCATGCCCAGCAATGCAAATCCCAAGAATATATGGCCCAAGGAGACTTACTAAATTCAATTTCCATCATGCTATTATCACAGCAAGAAATTGTTCCTCAGGAAGTCCTTAGCTGGGGCTACAGAGATGGCTTACCAGTTAGGAGGGCTGGCTACTGTTTCAATATAGACTTTCTCATTTAGCATACTGGTTGTACCCAGCTCGTGTCCCCTCTGCCCAGAAAGGTAACTCCTAGCATCTCAGAATGTAACTGTGTGTGGAAATGGAACCTTTACAGCGACCATTAAGTTAAAGTGAAGTTGTGTGGATGGGCACCAACCCAATACAGTTGTGTCTTTATAAAACCAAGAGATTGGGACACAGATGTGTACAGAGACCATAAAAAGACAAAGGGAGAAGATGGTCATCTCCAAGTCAGGAGAAGAGAAGCCAGCCTATCCACACCTTGATCTTGAACTTCCAGCTTCCAGGACTGTGAAGAAATACATCATGCTGCTTATGCCATATGGACCGTGGCACTTAGTTATGGCAGCTGAGCGAATGACTCTATTTCCCCAATGGCCTATATGTTGATGCTCCTTGATCACATCGTGGCTGCACCCCAATCATCCCATCATTAACTGAAAATATCATAATTCAAAATGCATTTTGTCCATGTGCAACTGACAAGTGTCCCTGCTTAGCAATACAGTGCACTATAGATTGTCAGGTGCTCTCCAAGTGATCCCCAGGCTGACTGGGAACCTCTGCTTCACATCTTGAAAGAGTCCCCTGACCCTAAGAAAGAGTCCAATTCAAATTTTAAAGTATATTTTCTACTAAATGCATATGACTTTCCCACCAGTGTGAAATAAAAAGTCTAAGGGCCACCCATATTTCAGTGTAGAAGTGAGGACACACAGGCTTGGTGACAGAATTAGTAGTTAGGTGCTGTGGTGGCTCATCAAAGAGACATGGAGGCATTTTTCATATGTGCACACTCTGCCAGACCTCAGCAGGTGGAACCACTGTCACAGCAAGTACCATATTGGACTGTGGAACCCTGAGCATCTGAGCTCAGGTGTTTGTATTGATTCAGAAGTCCTCAGGTGTTCTGCTGATAGCACATGCAGATCATGAGCAATCAAACAGCCCCCACATTAATCCAATGCCTGCAGACAATACAAAACACCAAGACCTAAGCAGCCCTTCACCCAACAGTGCACAAAACAATTATTTTATACATAACTAAAAATAAACTTCCATAACAATGGAAAGTAACTTGTTGGGGATTCCAAAATAAAGAGATGACAATAGGAATGGAAACAGACTCAAAGCCTTGAGGGAAAAAAAAGGGACATTTCCCACCTACTAACAACAGGAGGGTAGAAACATTGCTATCATTCAATGACCCCTTAAACCTGCCAGCAGATGGTCGGTGCAGCCTGTGCGGGCTATACTGCAAGGCCTCGTGTGAAAGCTGATCCAGACAGCTACTCTAGAGAACTGTCCCACAAGCTGTGGGTCAGCCAAAAGATGAGGTGTACATAGAATACATAGGGGCCCCCTACGGCATTTATGCAATAAATCAGGTAATCTTCACCACGCCTATGGGCCCTGGGCTGCTGTCATTCCATTTTATAGATGTAAAGCCTGAGGCACAGTAGCAGAGCAGTTGGTACCTGTCAACAGGAGACAGAATAGGGCACTAGCCCGGGCTGACCTCCAGCCTATGAGCATCCAACAGCCTGAAACCACTCTGAAGTGAAGCAGGCTAGAGCGGAGTCCTTGCTGGGAACTTCAAGGCCTATCTAAACTGACAGTACACAGGTTCACTTTATCCACAGGGCTATGTTCCAAACTCCCCAGGCAATGCCTGAAACTTCAGACAGAACCAAATCCCAAAGACACTGATACTGTTTGTGTACACATGCACAAGTTCACTGTCTTTTCCTGTGCACTTACACACTGGCCACAGCTTCTGTAGTTTGATGTATGATGGCAAAACAAGCATTAAGCCCCCCCCCCACTTCCTACCAACCCCCATCCCATCTCAGTTTTACATTTTTTCCACAGATCATAACAACTTAAGTGTGTATGATTTTTATTTTTTTCTCTTTGCTTACTAGATTGAGAACACCCACCTTTTCATGTAAGGAAGTACATTATAGTTTCTCTTCGCACATTTAAACTGCCAGAATTGCCACTTTTATAATTTGAACTCATTATTGAGTGAAATAAAGGTTACTTGACACAAACATTGCAATTCTGAGACAGTTGATCTGACATCCAAGACGGTGATAGGAGACTTCTCCCGGGGAGACCAAAAGAATTATCTATTAGCTCCAGATGGAGAAAGCACCAATAGATCAAAGAAAGGATTCTGCCAAGTATAGCTTGGTGAACCAATAAGTTTATTGGTGTTGCCCATAGGAACACGGGTTACTCAGAAGCAGTCAGATGGCTGGAAAGTCTCCTAGGCTATTTATAGGCAGCTGTGCTGCTGGAATGCCTGGGTGCCCACCCTGTGCCCCATCAGTTGTTTATTCCTTATATTAAGGGAGGGAAGGACTTTCACGAGGATCTTGTGAAGGCTCCCAAGCCTCTCTAGCCCTGTGAGCCCCATTAGCTGCCCTCTCCCTCCAAGAGGAAATGTCAATCACTCAGAATGTATAAAATGTCTTCTATAGTCAATCACAGCTACCCTGATTCAAGACTGCAATGTTTATGTCTAACCCAGAGAAAACGTCTGCTGAGATGGCTACTAAGCAATGGGAGGGTAGTAAATACCTGGTGGATATACTGCACAGTGGGATGACTGGCACCCTGGATGGGACAGAGCAGGACAGCACTTGAATCCGTGATACTGCTGAGAATCCATGTGATTTAAAATTTATTAATTTAAGACTCTTCTCAAGCCGTTTAAAAAGAAGGAAAAACTTAAAAAAATCATTTCTTAAATTTTCAGTTTAGTTTTTTGGGGGTCCAAGTTTCACTACAGTAGGGGAAAAGATTAAAACCGCAGGTAGGGAGGCACTAGTACATATAAACGAAGCGTGAAGACACTGCTGTGTGGGGATTACAAGTCCCTCCTCACAGTTCCAGGAAGTCAACAAAGAACTAAAAATCAATGGAGTCTACGGGCACTCCTCCCCACCTTCATCGGTGGCTGTCCTCTCTCTGTTTAGGCCGTAACACAGCCCCTCTCTGTGTAGCCCAGGCTGGCTCTCATGCTCTGTCTTTCTGCCTCAGTCTACCGGGTGATCGAATTACAGGTGTACACCACCAGCTGGTTTGAAGTCAATTTTACATCAAATGCAATGGAAATCATGGAAACCACAAAAAAGGAAAGAAAAAAGCCTCACAATGCGCTGCATGTAGGGAGTCTTTCCTGTTCTCTCTCGACATCCCTACAAAGGAGACAAGGATAGGTGTGTGTGTGTGTGTGTGTGTCAGCGTTCAGCTACCCTTTCTTCCCCCTCATAGTAAAAAATGAGACTCAGTGAAAAAAATGACTTGTGAGGAATTCCGGCATGCCAGAGCTGTTGCACAGGTTTCAACGTCCTTCTGGAACCTTCCATAAGGCTCTCTATGTGATCTGCCCCTCACCAAGGCTCCCTTTCTGAAGCACTCTAAGAACCCCCATGCAAGCTGGTTCCCTTTTCTGTTGTATAAACTTCAAACTTTTCTCTTTTCTCCCCTCACTCCAGTATAAAACCATATTAATTCAAGTCTAGGAAGATCTCAACTCCCAAGAGTTCTTCTTATTCAGAGCTTGTCCACTAATGGACACCACTTCTTTCTGACCCTCCCAGCAGCCTTTTTGTCTTACTTCTTGACTCTCTCTCTGCTCCTGCTCTCCACCCTATCATGGACAAGCAAATGGATGCTTGTTCACTTAAGCATTCTATATCAAATGCCAATCTGAAGTCAGAAAGAGGCGATGAATTTGGGGAGAGAATGGGGCCCCTTTAAACACAAGGAAAAAGTTGAAGTCAGGGAATTACTTTCAGATTAGACGTATTACCCTACCCTCTAAGAGGGAGCTAAGGGGTTCTCTGGATGCTTGCCCCACTGAAACCTAAAGCAAGAAGCTGCATCCACTCAGAGACGTCAAGGAGGTGAGAAAGCCCCGTGAACTGGAAGAATGGGCACTACTGGGAAGAGTACATGAAGGAGACTGCCATCCATGGGCCTGTGCCATTCCTGCACCAGAAGGAACAGGGCAGAGCTGGGAGCCGGGAGAACACAGTGTAGGGGAGTTCAGCACCCAAGAGGAGAGGAGACAGAGGACAGCAAAGCCACAAACAGATTTCAGATTATGTGCCACAGACAGCAGGGACTGGATAAGTACCCCTTCTAGAAGAGAGGAGAAACTGAGGGCATCCTCCTGCATGTGCACGTGTGCATGTGTGCATGTGTGTGTGTGTGTGTGTGTGTGTGTGTGTGTGTGTGTGTGTGTGTGTGTGTGATGTTGGGGATTGAAATCAGGACTGTCTTCATATGGGACAAGGACTCGACCGCTGAACTACATCTCTATTGCAGTATGGATGAATTTTACATTTTGAGAGCTGTGTGTGTAATCCTAACACTTAGGAGGAAGATCAGGAATCCAAACCCATCCCCAAGTACACAGCAAGTTGAAGCCAGGCTAGGGGCTGTTAGACCCTATCTTGAGTATGGAACATGTTTATGTGTTGTCCAATAAGTATAAAAGCTGTTCATTAAGAAGTCCCTCTTGGATTCTCCTCTTTCCTTAATCATAACAGTCTCTTAGGTCTGCTTCCTATCTTTGTGCTAAAACAAATATGACCAGTGTCTCCTCAGTTGTCAACTTTGCCACCCTTGGGAAGGGGAACACAACTGCGAAACTGCCTTCATTGGAATGGCCTTTCTTCGAGTGTGCCTGTGGGGCATTGTCTTGTTGCAAATAGATACAGAAGGGAGCAGCCACTGTGGGTAGTCTCTAGTCAAGTGGGCCTGGGCTGCATACGAGAGTCAAATGAGCAGAAGCCAAGCCAGTAAGTAGACTCCTCTGTGGTCTCTTCTTCAGTGTCTGCTTCCAGGTTCCTGCCTTGAGATCCTCCCTGACTCTCCTCAGTGGTGGAATATGGCCTGGGGTTGTACAATTGAATAAAACCTTTCTTTCCCAAGTTTCTTTTGGTCATGGTGTTTATCACAGCCACAAAGAGCAAACCAGAACAGCAAGGAATTCTCGATTTTCTCCTTACATATTCAAGGAATGGCATACAGATCACACAGATCTGTGCCATAACATTTTTGCGTTCACTTGATTTGCTACTCTTGTTGTCATAGATCTTTCTTGATGTCTATCTCCTACCAGACAGCAAGCCTCAGGGGAAAGATGATCTGTCTTATTCTATTTTGCCAGGGATAAGTAGTCAGTTTTGTTTCTTAAATCCATTAATTGGAAGTAGGTGATGGAAAAGAAGAAAAAGAATCCTTGTTGAATAAATCACTTACTATTAAAAAGAATAAACATGTCATCTGGCCCAGTCCTTCCAATATTTTACTTTAAATTATGCCATTTTTTCCAAGAGTCCCAGAAGTAGACAAAATCCATAATGAATCCCCAGGGATCCACTCCACCCCCCACACCCAATACCCTTCAATAAGTACCAACATTTTGACAGTCTTGACTCTCATCCTGTCCTGCCACCCATCCACTTGGGGAATAAAGGGGGCTGGGTGTTTTCAAATACATGCAAGACATTAGGTTGTTTGTGCTACAAATACTAAAGGACTCATCGATAAAGGCTTCCCTTTAATTACATAACCACATGCCAACAAAGTTAACAGTAGGTCTTTAATACCATGTAATAGCCAGGCCACACTCACACTATCTCCATTTCCCAAGCATGCCTGTATATAATTGATGTTGAGGGTTCAGGACCATGCACAGCCCTCAAGGGTTACTTGGTCCTTATGTACCTATTGGTCTTCTTCTGCCCATTCAGTCACAGCTCTCTTTCTGCTCTGGATATTTTTCTAATATTGCTTTGTTAGAGAAAACAGTCTATCTAAGTTCTGATGAATCTGGCTATTTCCTTGCAATATTATTCCCTCTCTCTCCCTCCCTCTCTCTCTCCCTCTCCCTCTCCCTCTCCCTCTCCCTCTCCCTCTCTCTCTCTCTCTCTCTCTCCTGGAAGCTCCTGGCATAATTTGTATTTGAAGAAGTTCTTAGCTGCTCTGTGAAGAGTCACTTATAAATGAGAGTAGGTAAGGAGAAGCCATGCTAGTCACCCAGGCTGGAGATTTCCACTCCCTGAACTACAGCACTGGGGTAGGGAGTAGATCCAAGGGTTGTGTTGTGACTAGTTTTATGTCAACTTGAAAACTAGATAGCTAGCATTATCTGAACGGAGGGAACCCCAATTGAGAAAATGCCTTCATAAGATCTGTCTAGTCTATAGGGCACTTTCTTAATTAGTGACTGATGGGGGAGCGCTCAGCCCATTGTGGGTGGTGCCATTCCTAGGTTGGTGGTATTAGGTTCTATATGAAAGTAGGCTGAGCAAGCAAGCCATGAGGAGCAAGTCAGTAAGCAGTACTCCTCCACGGCCTCTGTGTCAGTTGCTGCCTCCAGGACCCTGTGCTGTATGAGTTCTGGTCATGGTGTTTCATCACAGCAATGGGAACCCTAACTAAGACAGGCTGCAAGGATAGAAGAATGGGCTACTTCAGAAATGTGCAGAAGAGGGAATTGGCAAGGCTTGTTGACCAATTCAAAAGGATTTGCTTCTCTGTTTTTAAAAAAGAAAAAATGGGCCTTACTGTGACAACACACACAGAACTGTTCTCTCCTAGAGAAACATCTAAATGTTTACAGACATTCTTCTCACAATTATCATTTATGGCCAGTTTTAAAGGCAGACAAAGTTGTAGTATTATTGTTGGTGTTAAATTTTATTGCTGTGGCTTTAAAACATAAACAAAAATAATTCCTTAAGTAGTTGGCAATTGGAATTATCCTCCTGGGAACAGATTTTACAGCAACGAATACTGTAAAGCACAAAGATAATAAATTTAAATTGCAGTATTAGTATTGGGAATAAATTTTATTGCTTTGGCAAAAACACAAAGAGGCAGGATTCATAACTCACGTGAGTCTTTTCCAGCAGTAGGTTTAGGTCTCCTGGCTCTGCATCTGGCATACAGAGAAGAGCAAAGGTCACTAATGTCACAGGTCATCTGTCCAGGTAAAAAAAAAAGGACTCAAGAGAAACGACGATCTCACAGGCGGCTGTAGGGTGATGGAGGAATGAACCCAGCCATCGGAGATCAGGCTAGGTAGATGCAGGGTGGTCACTCAGCGTAGGGGAGGGGTCTCCACGGGGGCAGGGGTCTCCTGAATTCCTGCGTGTCGCATGAGCTTTTTCTCAAAAGATGTGAACAAACAGCACCTCACTCCAGAGAGAGTATTAAGACCAGGGCAAAGTAAGGATTCCACCAAAATCCAATTTGGTGACCCGCTAAACGTACTGGGCTTACTTACAGAGACTAGGTGAAGACTTAATTATTGGAGCATGGCTACACAGCAAGAGTATCCTTGAAGAGTCTCGCCCTAGCCTAGAGGACTGTATTCAACAAGAACAGCTCCTTCAGTCAACCTTCCGGCATCCAGTGCCGCTGAAGATCATGTGCACCTGAGTATAATTATATACCGCTGGTGGGAAGTCAAGGAGAGGCGGAGTCTCACGTGGGGATCTAATGACCCTTCCTACTCCTTCCTTCTGTGAGGGAACATTAACAGGCCCCAACCTGAAGGCCTCTCACCCGTAGGTACCCCTACTCTGACGCTTAGGCAGAAGAGCAGTCCACAGCGCTGTGACCCTCTTTCTCTCTGAATGTCTCATGGCGGGCCAATAGCACAAACCATGGCTCTGTGTGGACCTCACATAGTTCCATTTGCAAAGCTGAGCTCAGTAGACTAAAGATTATTTAGGTTTGAGTGGGTTTTTTGTTTGTTTGTTTGTTTGTTTGTTTTGTTTTGTTTTTTGTGGTTTGACTGTGTTGGAAATGTAGTCTCCCATGTGACAGGGTTGGGAGGCGGAGCCCTGGGAGGGTTATATCATGAGCAGACTGATGCTGCTTTATGAAAGGCCTGGGCTCCTTCTGTTTTGTCAACAGGACGATTCCCACGATATGGGAATGTGTCAAGAAAGCCCCCAACCAGGTCCTGCTCCCACCTTGACCTCAGACTCCCTAACCTTCAGAATCAAGAACCAACAAAATGACTGTTCATTGTCAAGTGCCAGTTTGTGGTACTCTGTGAGAACAACATGAAACACATAGTGCTCTGTGGGCTGTTGCCTTGTGAATACTCCCCGCAGCTGCCTACATCCATCTCAGGGAAGGGACTGCCATGTACCCACTCAGGCACTGGGTGCTGCTTTTGACTCTTCTCCTCCCCCCTCTCTCATTACCCACACACTTCCTCACTCACCAACCTTGCAGTTACGGACCCACCAGCTCTCAGATGGAGCGTGTCAGACCGTGATGTTCTCTTCATGACACTTTAATCATAGCCTCTTTCCTCCTCTTGAGTTGGGATGATAATGGTCACTGTCACTTAGTGTGAACGACCTTCCAGACTCTGATAAGTATTTGGTGCTGGTGCCTCATTTGAGCTCTGTAAGATCTTCTGGATCTCTTGCTCACTCACTCACACTCTCTCTCTCTTGTTCTTTAGAAATTGAGGCTCCAAGGCTAAACGTTAAGAACTAAAACGCGCTTTTGAAAAATCAGTGGGCACACAGAAGGCAAATCTCAGATCTTCCCCTGTTCTTCAGTGACTCCCTTCTTCCTTCTTTCAACAAACGAATGTCTCGAGGTGAAACATGAGAGCGTTGGCAGTGCCTCCAGACGACACCATTCTCCAGTCTAAGGATGATAGCTTCACTCACAGAGAAACTTGTAGTTCTTAGAAGGCTACTTTGCTCTTGTTATTCTTCTTATCTAAAATGTAACCTGTTTCCTTTCATTTCCTAACTTCTGTTTACCCTTCAAGACTTCTTTTGGACATCTTTATCAGAAAGTCTACTCTTGAACATTTCCAAATGCCGATGAGCATGGGCTTGCACCCACAGGCATGTGAACACAGACACCCATTCATGCAACACACAAGTTGCTCCCCTCCGGGTTCCCACTGTCCCTGTACCATGCTCCCTACCTCCTAACTGTAACCTTCGACCTTGACTCAGATATTCCTTTTAATAGTAAGTTAGTTGCCCAAGGGCAGAGATCATGTCTTTAATCTGAGAACTAGACTCCAGTGCCCAAGTTTTGGCACAGTTTTGGTGACAGCTTACTAATTGAATGCTGAGTGAATATATGCTATGAAGCACAGTGAACTCAATAGCAGCTATAAGAATGGGGAGATAGGACTTTTGAGTGTGGAGAATATATCAGGCTATGCCTTTTATTCAGCGTGATGAATCCTATGTACATCCTATTTACATGTTTCCGATTCAATCTACTACAACTACCCACCTGTTCCCGTTGTAAAACTCAGAGCAGTGGTACCTCTCAGCTCATGAGAGGGCATGGTGCAGCATACGCAACTCCTTCTGTTGCTCTTCGGCAAGTAAGTGGGGAATGTGCCCTGGTGATCACGAACTGTCACCAAGGGAGCTGTTTTCCGTGTTACAGCAAACTCGGACTACTCCAAGACGTAAAGAAATCAAGTTCAGGAAGTTTGGATCCTCTCAGTGACCAGACTCAGCTTAACTTCTGTGAGCTTTTTGTTTGAAGGAAAACTCCTAAATTCTCAAGTTATGTGAAGTCCTTTCTTTGCAAATGGCCCCCTCTGAGGTCATAAACTTGCAGAGCCAGAGGACAGAACTCACAAATGAGGAGAGGCTGACATGAACCAGGCCCCTGACCCTAGCTAGCTGTACAAGGCTGGTTCCTGCCTCTGTTTGTCTCCATAGAAACAGCCATCCCATCTGCAAAAATAAGTTCAAGTTCACTTTGTTTTCCTTTCTTCTTACTTAGAGATAAACAATCAAGATTTTGGTAATTAGAGAAATGGGACCTGTGGCTCAAACGCAGGACGCTTTAGAAAAGGGATGTTGCTTGCCTAGTGTAAGGTCTTCTCAACTCCTGGATCAGAAACATCTTCGGAGTGACTTACAGCAGGTAACCTCTACGACTGCACACACTGCTGAGTATTCATGATGACCCTTATCAAACTGAGATGAATGCATTCCATAATGCCTGTTTTTATTACATTAGTCAGGAAAGATGAAATCAAAAGGACTACTTTCAACAAAAATGTCCTGTGTCGGCAGTTCAATACTCTTTCCGCGGCCCTGGTGATTGCCGTTATTGTGAACTGCATAAAGGCTGCCCGCACGGCTACCCGCTAGCTTGACAAGGCCCTGCTCGCACCAGCGGGCTGCTTGGCTGATTTTTTTTTTTTCACAGCAGCCCTCTAATTCCACCAAACCCACTAGATTAACAAAAACCTGAAAGTAAAATAGCTCAAAATGATGTCCCTGCATGAGCTACTGTTACTCTTTGCAACCTACAATTACACAGGTTCGATCTAAATGCCTCAAAGCATGAGTTCATTAATTCAAGCCATTTCAGGACCGATAAATATTTTCTCTTTTGTGGTTTTTCTGTTATTATTCATTGTCAGCAAAGAATGATAAAGCAGGGAAAGGCTACCCAAACAATTGCAGTGTGAAGCCAACTACACAGTCACGATGACAAGGAAAGGAGGGACAGGCAGGCACCGGGATACAGATGAGAGGGGGCAGTGTGGACAAAAGGGGGAGGAAGATCAAAGCCAAGACCAGAGATGATAAAGGTAGGCTCCCAGAATGGTACATGGGGCGTCTATGGCCTGTGACTAGTCTTGGGTATCTCTGAACCTCCTGCTGAGTCTGTAGGCACAGAGTATGCACAGGGACCAGAGCCTCAAAGCTGATTGAAATCCAGTGTTCACGAGATCACCAATTCCCCAGGGCAACCCTTTTAAAGATATCTCCTCCCATGTCAAAAGTCTTTGGGCCAATATCGATGTCACGTGAGTAGCTAATTGGCTTTGTAAGAGAGGAAAAAACTACTCCTAACATTTCTAATTGGTCCAAAATGATCCTATTGAATATAATAATTCAGGCTGGAAAAGGGCATTTGGGCAAGGGTGCCTGTGAGCCAACGTGTACGGGTGGGCATCTGTGGTGGAACAGGTAGTGAGCAGAGTTTATAGACGGAACTACATGGTAGAGCAGGACAAGGAACTAAAGGGAGGGGCCTGGATGTCAGGTGCAGCCTGCCACCACCCAGAGAGACCGAGGATACGTCCTGTGACTCCTACACACTGCCATTTATTCATCTCGAGGAAGGAAATACAACAGCACCTATGCCATAGAGTCCCTGGGCGGAGTTAATGCAATGATCGGGTCACGTGCTCAGCATGCGGCTCAGCTCTTTCAGGACCTTAAATAAAGGCCATAGCATTACTTTAAAATATTAATAGAACTAGATGAGAGTGAGGAAAGCCGTTAGGGTTTTAATTCTATTAACAAATAAAATTCAGGAGTGTGAAATGTCACATCAGAGGGAAGCACAGATACCGGGGTAGAAAACCGCCCAAGTAAGAAAAGGATTGCCTTGGGAATTATCGCACATGTCTTCCTTCCGGAGGAAGGGTGGGAGGGATTCCAGAACCGCTGAAACCGGGCTGGGGTGCCCCCAAGACTGGAACTACAGCCTACTGAACTGTCGGGGGCGTTGCTTCAGTAGAAATCTTTCCAGAAAGACAAAATTCTTCTGAAAACGTCCTTTCTAACCCTCTGGGGAAGGGTGAGCATCCCTGCCAGGAGGACAAGGAGAGGTGGCGCAGGACCTCTGGCCCCCCGTGGGCTCAGACGAACTGAGACTAACTGAGATCTCATGAGCATTGCGCCCTCATGGGTTGCCTACCGTTGGCACAGCCGCATAACAGACAGCACAAAAGGTTTCCCCAACCGCTGCCTTCAGAGGCTGCCTTGAAGAAAGTCCCACGACCTTTGGCCCCTTTCCTTCTTCCGGCTTCATTGTGCTTCCAAATCCCACTGCTGCACCTCCACGTCCTTCTGATGGTGAGACATCCCTCCTTGGCAAGTGGTCCAAGTCTGGGTGGTTGTCCACTGCTGGCTCTGAGGCTTCCTTGCTCGCTCTGCTGTGGAGGAGGGAAGCCAGCTGTAACCCAAAAAAACAATACCACTGCATAAACAATGCTCTGCCCAGAGGAGTCAGAGCGAAGTCTGCCTCAAATGTTGGCACACGCGCGACGTATTAATTAAAACAACGTGCACGATAAATAACGTTGAGACCCAAAGCACAGAACGCCTCTAAAATGGCAGTTGGTAATTATGCCTGCTGTATCACTCGTGTTTTAGTATTGCTTATATGACAAAATGAGTCTCTGGGCCATGACCTTGAGAGGTCATCTGTGGCACATTCCCCTTCCTGGAAGCTGAACAATGTCGAAGTGCTAGAGGAAGAGCATTCATCGAACGTTCAAGTCCCTAGGGGAAGAATTCCTTAGGAGACTTCGTGGTTTAATTTAATAATTATTTGAGTTCCAGCTTGTGTACTTTCAGTGGGGGAGAGGAAGTATGGTGCATGCCTTCAAGAAGTAGTAGCTAGCTTTTGGTTAATGCTGTTCCAGACAAGAAATCCTTCTGTTTGGCTACGTAACTCTTCCCAAGATGCTGTTAAAAACTTCCCAGCATTTGGTTAACCTTGGCTGGGGATCACACAGGGTCTCGGTGGTAATGCGCTAGGGTCCCTATTAGATACCAGGGCTGAGGAAAGGGCTGACAGCAGCATGAATGAGCTTCCCTGGCACAGTACTTTAACGCTGATCCAAAGATGCCCACCAACTCTAAATTTCTAATTATTCACAAATCTTACTAAATTTGACATTTACTAGCCCAGTTATTATCAAAAGGAGCTGGGAAAACAAGAGACTCCATTATCTTGCTTCCAAAATCAGTTTCCATTTGTGGCTCAGTCAACATATCAGCAGCTCATTAAGTGTATTTAATTTCATTCCCCCAACATTAACCCATGTACCACACCAATGACCACAACTTTGGTGTCCCAGCTCCTAAATTCTATTAGCGTTCAGAAAGGTTCTTGGTTTCCACATAATGTTCCATCAGTGCAGAGAAATTAATTAAATTAAAATTATTTTTATTGTGATTTAATTAGCTTGATTTAATTACTTTGTTCACTGACTGAGCACTCTGTGGTTACGGCCAGACCCTCGCTCTCGTTCGTGGCATGAATGTTCCCAGAGAATTACACATTTTCTCTGTTCAGCCACTGGAGCAGGCTGGTGGAGTTTGCCAGAAACTCACGATTTATCACAATCAGCATCATCACAAATTATAGGAAGCATCCAGCAATATGATAGCTTCTAAATGAAGTGTCTGAAAGCAGGTCACACCACCATCCTCTCCTGTTAATCCGTCATATTTCATAGTCAAGCTGACACCCTGTCCAATTTGCCATGCCTGCCTTATTGCCTGCTGCCTCTCAGAGGGGCTAAGCGAAAGAGCTCACATCTGTCCGGGCCGCCAGCCGCCATCCTCACGGAGGCAATGACCAGCCCTCCTCCGGCTCTCCGCAGACCTGGGCCCATACTCTGTCTCTGGCAAGCAGGCATTCCTCCTTTTCTTTGCCTGAAGTTCATGTCCTAAGAGTTTTTCTCCTATTACGAATATAGGCAACAAACCACAGAGCGGACCCCATGACTCAGTAAGCGGAGAACCAAGATACCTTCACAATCCGGCGGCAGCCACGGGAAAAATCTTGGCACGGTTTACCCTCGTGACTATTCCCAAACGGTGGTGAGGTTGAGAGCCTGAAGTGTGTGGTGCTTGTCTCCACCCTTTCTCCTGAAGCCTCGCCGCTGTTCAGTGTGTTGATTGGAACTGAGCCGCAGCAGTCAGTCATTAAACACCCTTATATTGTTCAAAAGTAAAATCATCTCTAACTCGCCTGTGTTTGAAATGCATCGTTTAGGCTAATGGGCTCAGAGCAGTGCTCCTTTGTTTTCTTATGTTCTGGCAACTGCGTTTTAATATATCTGGCATGCTACATAACTCTCTGTGTTTTATTTTATGATTTAAAACCACTTTATCTGAGCAGGGATCCTTTGGCTTTTCTAGACAGCCGAATGCTAGAGCACAGGCTCCCCCCCCCCTTTGTATTAGTTTCCTGTGGCTGCTATAACAAGTAGCTCAATCAAACCACAGAAACTTATTCTGGCACAGTTCTGGAGGCCAGAACATAGCAACATCTCTCTGCCAAAAGCAAAGTATCTCTGGCCATCGCTACTCTGTGGTCTCTAGAAGAAAACAGTCCCCTCTTGCTCCTAGTCAAATACCTTTGCTCATAGCCTCTTCATCACAACCTCTGCCTGTTGCAGACGTTGAAAATGGTCGTTTTGTGCATTGCTGAATGAAGGGCTGCCTAGGCCTTAGCATTTTGTATTGTCTGCAGGTGTTCGCTTTATGCAAAAGATGTTTTATTCCTCATGATCTGCATGTGGTATCACTAGAGCACCTGAGGAGTAAGGCCTCAATAGAAACCCCTGAGACGAGAGGCTTAGGGTTACACTGTCCAGTATGGCACTTGCCGTGATAGTGGTTCCTTCTGTTGAGGTCTGGCAGGGATTGCACTTATGAATATGCCTCCTTGGTTCTGTGAGCTCCACAGCAGCTAATTGCTACATCTGCCTACTTGTTCTCATGCCTCCCCAATTTTTCTCTGAATCACCATCCTTTGCTTCTCGCTTACAAAGTGTGTGTGTGTGTGTGTGTGTGTGTGTGCACATGTGCGTGCCTGTTCTCCTGTATGTACAGGGCCCTGTTCACATCTGGCAGTTATTTACCACTGAACTTCATCCCCACTCTATAATGGTACTTTATCTGATGATTTTGGGAGCCCATAAAAGAACATCTCTTCAATTTGATCACATATGTAAAGACCTTTTGTCCAAATAAGAAAACATTTACACCTGGACAGTGGTGGAACATGCTTTTAATCCCAGCACTCGGGAAGCAGAAGCAGGTGGATCACTGTGAGTTTGAGACCAGCCTGTTCTACAGAGTGAGTTCCAGGACAATCAGAATTACAACAGAGAAAACTTTTCTTGAAAAAAAACCAAAACCAAGGGGGGAGGAGGAAGACAACATTTACAGTTCCAGGAATTAGACTGTATGTGATTGAGCCCTATGCTTAATTCTTTTTATTGTTATTGTTGTAGTTTTGGGGGGGTATCAATATTTATTTTTACAGATTAAATTTGTTCTTTGACAATTGCACGTGTGTATATTGTTTGTTCCTACCCTCACCCTTTTTTTATCTCCTTTCCCCTGTACCTTCCCCACTCCTCCCTACAATGCCTTTTCCATTCATGCCTTTTTGTCTCGTTCTCTTTTTGATATTAACCAGAAGAGTCTGTATAGCCAGCCACAGGTTTGGAACTATCCACCGGAGCCTAGTGGGCTCCCCTTGAGTACACAACTGACTTCCATGACTGAGTCCCTCTCTGATCCATGATTGGCTGTTGACTGTGTCAATCATGCACAGGCCCGGTGTAGGCAGCTGCAACTCCTGTGAAATCATGTTTGCCGTGACTGCGTCATGCCCTAGTGATAGCACTTCGAATCTCATCTCACTGTGTCCCAGCGTTTTCTTCTTTCTGGGCCCTCTTCCTCGATGCTCCCTGAGCCTTAAAGAAAATGGTATGAATGCCCTGTTCAGGGCTGAGCTCTCAGTGTTCTCTTCTCAGTGGCATGAGCAGCCATGAGTCTCTGTATGCACCACTGTTCTCTGCAAGGAGAAGCTTCTCTGAGTAAGGATGAGGGGGGCATTTGTCTATGGCGATATTAAATATTTAGAATGTATTTTGACATCATGTCAATTTAGCTAAAGAACAGTAATGGACGCCTCACTAGGGCCTAGGGCCTCCCTGGCTGTAGGTTTGGTTCTGTTTACAGTGTTTACAGTACTAATCTGTGTTTAATGCTTCATTGGCCATTCAGCTCTGACACTAGTAAACCTTAGGATGTAAGTAATATAAAATTATTTCAAAAGTATAATAAAGCAGGTGCCAGGTGAAAACAGATGCCCATGCGAAGCCATTACAAATAAGTGCTCCCTAATCTGGGTAGGGGCTCCATCCCAGTGAGTATCTCCTCCCTGAGCTGAAGGAACGGCAAGCTGGAGGAGTAGTGATTTCACTGTCTGACTGCCATCTCAACTTAGCAACCCGGTACACTCCAGGTGCCATGGTCGCCCTTGTAACCATGAGTAGCTAGGAACCGTAGCTCTGCTACTGCCCCAGGTTGGAAGAAGCATCCTTACTGTGAGTCCCTAGTCTGAAAGAATAGCAAAAGTCAGAAATCAGAATTCTAGTAAATGAATATCCACTTTGCACTATAACCTCAAGTCAGCACTGCCGCAGCACCGTGCGTTGAGGAACATCCGTAATTAGCTGTGTGTCAATGCGACCGTCAGAGAAATGGCGGAGCCTTTCCCAGCTCTCTCACCACTGCCTAGGAGAGAGCACAGGCCTGTTTCCTCGATGACAGTTGACAGAAGCACATGCTTTGCAAACCTGTCTGTCAGAACTGGGCAGCATCGGCCCTGATATATATCCTGGTCATTGTTCCTCTTCTCCCTCTCGTCCTCTCTCCCTCTCCTCCTGCCCCTGAAGTGCTGCATTTGTGTGTTCTGAAACATTGAATGAGGAACTTGTGTTGCTAACCAGAATCAAAATAGGCAGACTCTGATTATTGGGTTTTTTGTTTGTTTTGTTTGCCTGTTCAATGCAACAGGACAAAAGGAAGTTAGCCTAACTTCAACAGGAGCGTGGCAGGCTACCGAGTGAGAAAAAACTCTCCCAGTCACATATATCAGACCCAGGGTCCTTATCCAAAAAGAATAGCCTTCTGAGGGCACCAGGTAAGAACCATGGAAAAAGGGTGTGGTGGCCCGCGCCTGTAATCCCAACACGTGGGACATGGAGGCAGGAACCAAGAGCTTGAGGCCTTTCTAAGCTGCATGGCCAGTTTGAGGCCAATCTAGGAGACAAGGTATTCTGTCAGATAAAAAGAGGAAGGAAAGGAGTAGAAAACAGACGGATAGACATGATTTGAAACTTGGCAGCCTCTGCCTGTGCTCGTCCTGATATCTACAATCTTTCCTTCAACCGCACCTCAGAGCGGTCAGTCATGTCCTCAGTTTATACATCTGGCGCTGAAATCCTCACTTTAACAATTTCTTTACTTGAAATGGGGTATTTACCAGAGAAAATTGTTTGGACATGGACTGAAGCCAATAGAAGTTTTTATCAGCCAGCCATCAACTACACTGGGTAGTCAACTACAAGTCAACTACATCAACTACAAGGCCCAGCGTAGCCCTGAGCCTTTCTCAGGATGAGCTTTTAAGAACAAAAACCATATTCTGGGTTGACATATTTCAGTTAACAAGAACAGTTATCCAAAAGCAGAACTACAGAGGCAAAAAAACAAGGTCAGTACATTTTGAGACTGTCCCAGAACTATATGGACTTTGACAGATTAGGCCTTTGCTTTAGTTTTGGCAGGTGGTGCTGTCTACATTCTGAGTCTTACAGACTGAATGGCACTTCCATCAAGGAGTCAGTGTGCTAAGGTCTCATGTCTAATAAAGTCTGGGGCCCTGTTATAGGACATCTGCCTTACCTGATGCACATATATTGAGCAGGTTTTTAAGAGTTGCCTCTGCAGATAATTCTAAAACCCTCAGCACACATAAATGGCATCCGAAGACACAGATGCTATTGCTCTTCTGCTTTGTTACACCTCAAAGCCCCTGCCTGCCATGTAATGCCTTCATCTTTTTAAATTAGCCTCTGACAGGGCTGGAGAGGTGGATCAGCAGTTAAGCTAACTGGCTGCTCTTCCAGAGGACTCAGGTTCAATTCCCAGCACCCACATGGCAGCTCCCAACTGTCTATAACTCCTATTCCAGGGGATCTGACACCCTCACACAGACATACATGCAGGCAAAACACTAGTGTACCCAAAATAAAAATAAATAAAATATTTTAAAAATTGGCCTCTGACAATCCACACATGCATCTGAAATAAACAGAGAGAGGGAGAGAGATCTCCAATCCTCTGCTCTTCCATTCAAAGTACACACTGTGTTGAGAGCAACTCCTTTCAAACTTTGGTGTTTATCATCAAAATAGGCAGGACCTTTAAGGTCATCAAATTCAACATGGAGATAGTTTGGAGGTGGCTAGAGTATGTCCTCAGTGGACCTGTGCTGGGAGGTGGTTGGGAATCTAGGAGGTGGAGCTCAAGGAGAGGTCTCCAGGTCAGTGGGAGAGCACCCTCATAAAAGAATGTAGGCTCAGAATCTTTTGGGTTCCTTATTTGGTGATGTGATCTTTCCCTTTCACATATCCTCATTCATGACAAATCTTTCACCAGAGCTATGCTGATAAACCATCATCTCTCTGACTTCTAGACTTGTGAGCTAAATACCCTTCTCATTGGGTTTAGCTTGCCCTATAGAAGACAACTTCCTGAACAGAACACCAACAGCTCAGGCACTAAGATCAAAAATTAATAAATGGGAACTTATGAAACTGAAAATCTTCTGTAAGGCAAAAAGACACTGTCAAAAAGACAAAACTGTAGCCTACAGTATGGGAAAAGATTTTCACCAACTCCACTTCCTATATAGGGTTAATATCCAAAATATATAAAGAACTCAAGAAATTAGACATCAACAAAACAAATAATCCAATTGAAATATGGGGTACAGGCCTAAACAAAGAATTCTCAAAAGAGGAATCTCGAATGGCTGAGAAACACTCAAGTAAATGTTCAACATCCTTAGCCATCCAGGAAATGCAAATCAAAGCCACTCCGTCAAAACGGCTAAGATCAATAACACCAAGGACAGCTCATGCTGGCGAGGATGTGGAGCAAGGGGAACACTCCTTCATTGCTGGTGGGAATGCAAACTGGTACTGTCACTGTGGAAATCAACATGGTGATTCCTCAGGAAATTAGGAATTGATCTACTTCACCACCCCTCTATACCACTCTTGGCCATATACCAAAAAAAAAAAAAAAACCAAACAAAGAAACAAAACAAAACAAAACAAAACTCCATCCTACCACAAGGACACTTGCTCAACTGTGTTCATAACAGCTTTATTCATAATAATCAGAAATTGGAAACAACCTAGATGCCCCTAAACTGAAGAATGGATAAAGAAATTATGGCATATTCACACAATGGAGTATCACTCAGCTATTAAGAAAATGAATTTTGCAGGCAAATGGATAGAACTAGAAAAAATCCTCCTGAGAACCCAGTCCCAGAAAGACAACCATGGTACGTACCCACTAACATGTGGATATTAGCTGTTAAGCAAAGGAAAAAGGCGCTGCAATCCACAGACCCAGAGAGGCTATGCAACAAGGAGGGCTCCAGTGGGGACACAGGGATCTCCCTGGTAAAGGGGAACTAGAACAGAACAATGGTGTAGGTGGGCTGGAGGAGGATGGAAACTGAAACAGAAGGGACCAGGTTTGGGGAGAGGGATGGAGGGAGAGAATACACGGAGAGATGACCAGAACTGGAGGACATTTAGGGGATGATTGGGAGACCTAGAACAGTGGAAACCCCCTGGAATCTACAGGGAGATCCTAGTGAGGACCTCGAGTAATATGGGATAGGGAACCTGAACAGGCCATCTTCGGTGACCAGCCAAGGCTTCCAGGGGTGGGACACTACCCCAGCCACAAAGCCTTCAGCCTATAGCCCATCCTCCCTGCAGCATCCCCTGGGACAATGGAAGGGCAGAGAACCCCATGCCAAAGGAGGGAGCCCATGTCTGAAACTGCAGAGCAGGGCAGGAACTAGAGACTGGACAGCCCAGAGATGATTTCTAATGATATCTTGCTCTATTCATAGATTGGTGGCTCTTCCAAGCTTCATCAGAGAGGCTTCCTCCAGCAATTTATGGGAGCTGATGCAGAGGCCGAGGGCCAAACATTTTGCAGAGCTTGGGGAACAACACAGAAGAGTGGGAGGAGGGATTGTGAGGGCCAAAAGGGTTGAGGACACCATGAGAACAAGCCCCATGGAGTCAACTGACCATCGTTCTTAGGGACTCACTGAGACTGAAGCAGCAGCCATGGAACCTGCATGGTTCCCCCATAAATACATCTTATGGTTGTCTGACTTGGTGTTCTTGCAAAACTCCTACAAGTTGGAGTGTGGGGAGGGGAGGAATCTCTAACCCTTTTGCCTGCCCATGGTACCCTTCTCTTCTTGCTGTGGTTTCTAGCACACCCTTGATGTAGGGATTAGTGCCTGGCCTTGTTCCATCTTGGTATGTCCTGTTTGAGTGGTAACCCTGGCAGGATTTCTCTTTTCTGAGAAGTGGGGGGATAGGGCTGGGTGGTAGATCTGAGGGAGAGAGGAGAAGGGGGGGGGGGGAGGAGGTGGGGATGTACTATAGGAGAGAAGAAAAATAAATTAAATGAATAAATAAATAAATAAATAAAAACTGTCCAAAAAGGGAGGTAAATTTTAGCTTGCCTTAGATATTTTATTATAATAACAAAAAGAAAAGAAAAGAAAACAGGACTAATAAAAACAGCCTTCCAGGTTAGAGACATGGTTCACTGGCTACAAGCTGCCCTCCAGAATACCTGGGTTTGATTCCTAACACCTGCATGGTAGTGGTTCATAACTATCTGTATCTCCAATCCCAACAGATTCAACACTCTCTTCTGGCCTCCACAGGAAAAAGGCATGCATGTGGTATACAGACAAAATACTTATAAACATAAAATAAATAAAATATATGTTTTTAAATCTCCCTTTTAGATAAGAAACAATGCTGTCTATATCAGGCGACTTGCTAACACAAAGATCCCAGGCAACTAGAAACCTCTTTTGCTGTCATCCAGGTTAGTGAGGTGTTTATTCTATTAGACTTTGTGTAACCCAAGGTCTGTGCTTGCCTTGTAAAAATTGACTCAGTATTTTTCCCAAACTGTCAAGGTCTAGAGTATTTGGAGTTCTGAGAACCACGGGTGGAGAACGGAGATAGAAAAGATTAAAAGTTACTCAGAAGAAGAAGGAGGTGGGGAGAAGGAGGAAGAGGAATGAAGGATAGGGAGGATTCTTTTAGCAGAACTTAGTTTTATAACACACAATTTTTTTATATCCTCCTTTTTCCTTTCCTATAATTTTAAAGCTAATTTCTTAGTAGTTGCCTTGAGGAAAACAAGGTACATCCTAGGTTTATCATAATCTAATGTGAATGATGCCAACCTAATTTCAATGAGAAGGAACTCTGTTCATGTGTTTATCTCCTCCCTCTCTATACAAGTATTATCTCAGATTATGACTTTATGGTATAAATACAGGTCTGATAGATAGATAGATAATGTGTGTGTGTGTGTGTGTGTGTGTGTGTGTGTGTGTGTGTATTCTGTCTTAGGGTTCCTATTGCTGTGACAAACATCATGACCAAAAAGTTGGGGAGGAGAGGGTTTATTCAGCATACACTTCCACATAACTGTTCATCATTGAAGGAAGCCAGGGCAGGAACTCAAACAGGGAAGGAACCTGAAGACAGGAACTGATGCAGAGGCAATGGAGGGGTGCTGTTCTCTGGCTTGCTCCCCATGGCTTGCTCAGCCTACTTTCTTAAAGAACCCAGAACCACCAGCCCAAGAATGGCACCATCCACAATGGGCTGGGCCCTTCTCCATCAATCACTAATTAAGAAAAATGCCTTAGAACGGGATCTTATGGAGGCATCTTCTCAATTGAGACTTCCTCCTTGGAAATAACTCTAGTTTGTGTGTACAGTTAATATAAGACTAGCCAGCACAGATAAAAGCAATCAATACATTTGCCTGTTAAATCATATGGGAAAGAGAGAGAAAAGCTTCAAACCAAGGACAAGGATGCTGGACTTCATATTTATCTACATGGTGGCTCTAACCGCTGGGTCTCCTTTCTTCTTAGGGCTTCAACTTGCTGTCTCCTGTCTTTCCACTTTAGTCTCAAGAACTCCCTCCGACATTTTTTGTAGAGTCAGTTTACTGATAGTGGCATCCTCAACTTTCTCTTGTAATTTCATCTTCTTTCTCTAAGGATCACTTTTCCAGATGGGGAATTCTCAGTTGCCCTGCTTGTTTTTGTTTTGTTTCTCTTTCAGGACTTCATGTTGTTCCAGTGGTGTTTTCGCCTCCGTGGCTTCCGAGAATGACCAGCCATTGATCTTATTGGGGTGGTAAAGAGGCACCTCTTCACTTTTCCTTTCAGAATTCTATCTGCCCCTGTGCATCTCTTAAAGCGCACCCTCTCCGGGATTCACGGAGCCTCCGGGGTGTATGTGCTCATGTCAGAGCACATACTTTCAAGCAGACTTGGAAAGTGTGCAGCCGTTATCTTTGCTTCTCTTCCTCTTCTTTGAAATACGTAGTGAAGAGGTTAGCCTCTGGCGCACCTTCTATTTCCTCTTCTTTCACTGACTCCCCAGTTTCAGATGTTTTGTCTTCGAGGTCACCAATCCTGCGGACACGTTCAGATCTGCTGTCGAATGCTGCCGTGAGCTTTCATCTCACTTGTAGGACTGTCGGGCTCCTTTCTTTGGTCCATGGTTGTCATTTATAGCTCCTTGTTGGTGTTTTCGGTTTTCACTGGCTGTGTTCTCGATTTCTCAGTTCCTTATCCAGGCTTCTTAGCACAGTGACGGCCAATTTAGCATCTTTGACTAAAAATTAGAGCGTCTGGGATTTCTCGGGGATGGCTTCTACCAATTAGTCTGACCCGAGTGAACCACATTCTCTTGTACGCTTGTTCATTTCGTATTTCTATTGCTGTTGAGAAATGGCCACTTTGAGCATTGCGAGCATGGCTCTGCATGGCTGACTCTCTTGTTTTGTTTGTTGAGGGCTGGAACTATCCTTTTTTTTTTCTTTTTAGAATTATTTTTGCAATGTCTGTATTCATTTTGTATAGTTGCTGAGGTTTCTGTTGCACTGAGTAGTTATCTAATGGCCTGGCAAAGGTTTCCACAAATGTGGGCCTTCCAAACTGGACTGGGTGAGGGCTATGAGGCCCTGTGCCTTTTTTAAAAAGTTTGCTTTGTTTCAAGTTTTTGTTTTGTTTTGTTTGTTTTTCAAGACATGGTTTCTCTGTTATAACTGTCCTGCAACTCACTCTGTAGACCAGGCTGGCCTCAAATTCATAGAGATCCGCTTGACTCTGCTTCCTGGGTGCTGGGATTAAAGGTGTGCACCACCACTGCCCAGCTGTTTTAAGATTTATTCTTATTTTTATGTGTGTGTTGTGTACTTGAGGTGGTCAGAGGAGGGCATTAGCTCTCCTGACGCCGGAGTTAGGTGCAGCTGTGAGTCACCTGACACAGGTGCTGGAAACCAAACTCAGGTCCTCTGGAAGAGCAGCACATTCTTAATCACAGGAAAGTATGAGGGAGGTTTGTCGAAAAGAAAAACAGGTTTCATTGGGAGAAGGAGGGAAATGAGAGTAGGTAATAGGAGTGAAAATAACTAAGGTTCATTATATGCATGAATGAAATTGTCATAGAATAAAGTTTTTTTTTAAAAAGAAACCTTTTTGTATTTGTTCTTTCTATTCTACAGGGAATATAGCCTGTATTAGTCAGGTTCTCTAGGGGAATAGAACCCGTAGAATGGCTATATTACCAAGTGGGTTTATTAGATGCACCTACAGGATACAAGCTGGGTTATCTAGCAATAGTTGCCTGTACATGGGAGAGACTGAGAACCCAGTAGCTGCTCAGTTCAACAAGGCTGAATGCTTCTGCAGTCCCAGTTGAAGCTGAGGACCTTGAGGATTTCAGGAGAGCCATTGGTCTTCAGTCCACACTGGATGGCTGGAGAAGCTGGGCTCTCCCATGACAATAAAGGCCAGCAGCTGGTACAGCCACAAAAGACTAGTTGTACTCACCAGCAAGGAGTAAAAATGGGCAGGCAGAAAGCAAGAAGAGTTTTTCTCTTGGATCATCTGTCTGGGCCACTATCAGAAAGTGCCACCTAATCTGGGGGAGGGTCTTCCCTACCCAGTTAATATTCCCAGGTAACACCTTCACAGACCCACCAAGTGGCTCATCACTTAGTTCATTACGCTCAATCAAATTGACAACCAAGGTTAACCATCACCATGTCCCAGATCCCCTAGCTGTGCCTAGAATTGACGATGCACCAAACCCAATGTCAACCATGTTTTTGTCTGCACACACATATTAGGAGAAAATTAAATTTTATTTTAGACACATAAGAGATTCACAATAATAATTATTATTATTATTAATATTTATATAAAATTATGTTAATGTAGTATCTTTCTTTTTTAATATATCTTATACTGGTACAAAAAATGAACTGATACATAGCTATCAAGGTGTGCAGTAACATAAACATATAGTCTGTCTGACTTTGGTTCCCAAAACACAGCTCCTAAGACCCTTAGATTTCCTAAGTGACAAATGCCTTCAGCTATTCATAATGAATAGCCTGTCATAACGATGTGGCCCTCCCAGTCACATCAGAGTTTGTGTCAGTAAGGTGACATACGCTGAGTCCCCTTGAGACCTGATGATCAGGTCTTGACCCGGACTTGAGCTCCAGCTACCTCCAGGAAGAGAGTAGAGAATAAAGTTTGAGCACTAGAAAATCTCTTGAGCAAAGAAGTTTTAAAGCTTCCTGGTGGTGAACACTTCAAGATGCACATGAATAAAAGAAGAAAACACTGTGTCTGGCCTTGCATTCCTCGCCTACCTACCTGACTATTCCTAATGAATATCCTTTAAAATAGACCAGTAAATCAAATTAAACTGTTTCCTGGGCTCCCTGGGCTTCTCCAGCAAATTATAAAGTGTGGACTAGGGGACAAGGCATGAGAACTCCTTATTTGTAGCTCGGTAACAAGAAAAATTGTAGCCTGAGACCTGTATCTAGCACAGGAGTGGGGGCTACTGCTGTGGGATTGAGCCTTTGACATGTGGGGTCTACACTAACTCCAGGTAGTTTCCAAATTTAATTAATCTTCGGGGATCCAAAGTTGGTGTTAGAGGATTAGAGAACTGTTTTGTGTCATAGCAAACTCTGTACCGAGGTTAGA
Source organism: Cricetomys ansorgei (assembly GCA_026225945.1). Lineage (NCBI taxonomy): Eukaryota > Metazoa > Chordata > Mammalia > Rodentia > Nesomyidae > Cricetomys > Cricetomys ansorgei. The sequence goes on along the minus strand of JAMJFZ010000239.1, from coordinate 14,255,734 downwards.
ACATGTCTTTTCAATCCACACAGGGGGAAAAGGAAGAAAAGAAGAACTCTTTGTTTTCCTACAAAATCTATTGCATCAATGGATTGCTGTTTGTGGAATTAACCTAAGGAAACAACAACTCACAGGGGAGTTAAAGAATGCCTTGGATGGAGACTTCTTTTGCCTCTAATTAGAGATGATGTTTTCAACAAACTTGGTTATTGCAGTGTGGTGTGTGGTGCTTTGAATAAGAATGCCCCCATAGGCTCATATATTTTAAGATTTAGTCATTAGGAATGACAGTATTCGAGAAAAATTAAGATTAGAAGGTTTGTATAGAGGAGCATTTAATCCTTTAATCCAGCAGCATGGCTGCTCTAGCAACGGATCACCTTCAGAGGCCTGTGTGATCCAGCTGGAATGAAGAAAGAATGTCAGTCAGGATAATTCTATCCTCTGTTTGTGTCAATGCTAGGTGAAGGGATTTCTGTGGTTAACATAGTACATACCTTTAATCTCGGCTCAGAAGGAAATTGTGGCACACGCCTTTAATCCCAGCTCTCGGGATATAAACTTTAGAAAGTAAAACTTCAGGATTTGCTCCACCTGCCTGTCAGTCCAGAGTCTATATTATAAGTGATCTTTGGAAGGATGGGAACAAGTGACAGCGTCTGCTGGTGCTCAACTTGATTGGACACACCTATAGGTACATCTGTGAGGGTTTTCCAGAAACATCAATGAAGGGGAAAAACTAACCCTTGATTTGAGCAGCACCACCCATGGGCTGGGATTCTGGACTGAATTAAAAGGTAAAAAGGAGAAAACCAGCTGAGCACTGGCATTCCTCTTTCCCTGCTCCCTGGTCAGCTCCATGGAGCAAACCGCCCCACCATCTTTGCTGTGATGGACAGCATGCCTTTGAACTGTGAATCGACGTCAGCCCCCTTTTCAGTTGCCTTTTGTCAAGTATTTGGTCGTAGAAATGAAAAAACTAATAAGAATCTTAGTACTGTGGAGCAGGATGGTTGTGGCAAAGTTGATTGTGTGGTTTTGGGCCTCCTGAAATGGTTTGCAGGAAGCATTTGAAGTTGTGAGCTACTGAAGGCCTTGCTGTAAGCAGAGCTCGGTGTTTCGTTCTGGCTAGAGTTCAACAAGCCCAGAACGCCAACAGAAATGCAGCATCTGTGTCTGTGCTCATGAGCCTTCAGGGGGGAATGAGGGTGCTATTGGGACCCAGCCATTCATGTATTCTAGCAAGGAATCTGGCTGCATCTGTCCATGTCCTGAGAACCAGAGTGAGGATAATTTAAAAGTAATAGGCTAAGTTGTCTGGCAGAGAAAATTCAAATCAGTGCAACAGTCAGGCTGCGCCATGGTTATGGCTCACTGTGCTTGCTGAGGTTTACAAAGAATTCAGAGCAGAAAGATATGGAAAGTGCCATCAGCTAGAAAGGGGAGCACGCCCAAGCTCAAGACCACTGGCCAGCATACGTACTGTTACTGAGATCACTGTTAAAGAGATCGGCAGAAACCTAATTAGGAGAAAGTCTCAGTTTACACTGGGACAAAAGGAAAGATGAATTGAGAGCAAGGCCCCAACTATCAAAGGTTCTGGCTTATAAAAAGGCAAGTTAATTCAACACTGAGGCCCCTTATCAACAACTCTGAGTGTGCTACTCTCCTGTTGAACATCTGGAGTGACTACTTTACTTTGCTCAATAAATTTTTGTTTAAAATGAAAAGAGCAAAACCCTGCCTCACTGGACGTGATGGTACATACCTGCAGCCTCAGCACTCAAGAGACAGAAGACAGAAAGACCAGGAGCTCTTGTGATCCAGTGAGCTCAAGGTCACCCTTGCTGTGTGAGATCCTATCCCAAAACACTACCTAGAGAAAGAAGTATTTTCCCAAGGCCAGCCACCAAAAGGCAGAGGACCAGTACAACTATGATAGAATGGGACCAGACAACACCTTTAGTTGGTAACAGGAATTGGAATGTCATTCACACAGTTCTGGTTCTGTAGGCATGAGTTATGGGTTTATAAAACCTTGTGCTATAATAGAAATAATATGCTGGCTGCTTGGATAGATAACAACAAAGATATTGCCAGAATTATTTTAAGTACACCAGTGCTGTTATTTTTTGAATAATTGTCACCCAGAATCATCTTGCCCACTTGGCAAAACTATGTTGTTGTTTTTTTTTTCTGCTAAGCACAAGAGCCCTTAATGGCAGACCAGAACTTAATGATGCTGTGACCCTGTGCTACCTCCCTGAGCTGCCTGTTAGAGGCATGTTCTTTCAGGGGGATGAAACCTAATGGCTGGTCTAGCCTGGTGAATAAAGATTTATACAGTAGCATACTAAATTTACCTTGTCGATAACAGGCCTGGTTATTTATCTTTAGAGTATTTTGGGGATAAGTCTCCTTTAGCTAAATTCCACTTGTGTGGCTTAATGTTTCCTTAGAGAATCTATTAGTAATAGAATCTATTGGTAAATCTGTTAGAATCTATTAGTAAGTCTATTAGTATAACATCAATTTTATTTGAGTTTCTTCTGCATCAGTACCAAGTTAATAAGGCTGATAAGAGTGCAAACAACACGTGGCAGCTTTGGACGCTCAGCAAAAAGGCACCAAAAGTCAATGCATAAAGCTGGAAAGTGAAACTTAAGTTGCTATGGGCACTGCAGGATGTTGGAGAGGCCAGAACTTCGAGATGTCTGCTGAGGAAAGCTATAGGCACAGAGTGAAGTAAGCCTAAGAAAGAGGCTATATATGATTCAGGAAACAGAACTGCAGCTATCGGGTGTCCCAGATGATGCCACCAGGAGCTCCAGATGCTGGAGACGAAGCTGTGAGACTTGATGTTTGTCCTACTGAGTTTCATTCCTATTTTGGCCCAGTCTCTCCTTGCTGTGCCCCAATCCCTGCCTTTTGAGATGGAAGTTATTCTCTGCTGCTGTATATTGGAAGTATGTAACATACTTATTTTATATGAATTCACAGCTAGGAGAACGCCTCGAGCCTCAGAAGACGTTAGAATTTGGACTTACAAACAGTGTAAGCTGTTCAGACTATGAAGATTTTTGGAGTTGGGCTGAAAGTGTTTTGCATTATGAGATGACCATGAGCCTAGAAGGAATAGGCAGATGTAGAATGCTATAGCTTATTTTTGTTTTTATATCAAGTAGGCTCCCACTATGTAGCCTTGGCTGGCCTGGAACTTCCTATGTAGATGAGCTGCCTCCAGGATGCTGGGGTTAAAGGCATGGGCCACTATTACCGGCTAATGTTACAATTTAAAGTGATGTCTTTTGATGTTAAATTGACAAGAATAAACTTATGCTGGTCAATGTTTGTTGTCAGCTTGACTGGATTTAAGGTCACCTAAGAAGATTGGGTGCCTCTGTGAAGGTGTTTCCAGAGAGCTTTAACTGAAGAGCTTTAACCCAACGTGAGTGTGGCAACACCCCATCACGGGCCGGAGATTCAGACTGAACGGAAGGGGGAAACAGAGAGACTGAACCAAGTACCAGCGTTCTCTGCATCCTGAGCGGAGATCCAGTGCTGCTGCTGCTGTTGCTGCTGTCACCTCTTCCTGCCTGCTGCAGATCAATCAACCCTCCCTGCTTTATTTTGCTCCTGTCAGGGATTTTGTCACAGCAACAAAACAGTTGGGAGTACGGCTAATTCTAAGCCACTCAGGACACTGTGTCTTCTTCCTGAAATTTCCCCGGCAGCCTTTTACCTTAAACACTAGTGTTTCTCTCATTCAAATCAGCCTAGGTCAGAGAGCCAACAAAAGAAAAATCATTCTTCTCTGTCTTGGGAATTTTCCTTTCTTCCCTGTTGCTTCTCCCTTTTACACTACTGGATCTTTGTTGTTGTTTACATAAACAAACATTTACTTTCACAAGCATGCAGTTTTGTCCTGCTCAGACCCACAAGATGGGCATCATTCTTGCTAGCTCACAGAGTGAAACAGAATTCACAAGAAGTAATAGAGGCTGTACAACATCTGGCTGCAGAGAATAAACACATAAGTAAATAAATGCAGGAATAAACATACGCATTAACTCCCAGGTCCTTCTGTTTCCGTCCCTTTTTCGTTCCTACTATTCCTTTTCTTGCTTTTGCCGACTCCAACAGCATCCACCGCTACTCTGAGATCTACACTGAGGACAACCACCTGAAGAACTTATCTGAAAGCTGGCTGCGCCCTATCCCAGGCCAACCAAATCATAGCCTCCAGGGTATGGCCTGGTCATGGGCATTTTATCACCAGCACTGCCTGGGCCTTCTAGGTATTCGCCAAGCAAATCCTGGCATGGCATCACTGCCTCGGACCTTTGCCTCACCCCCACCTCCACCCAGCCACTGGAGGTGTCCACTCTGGCGTCATCACACCCTTGAAGTGTTTCTTAGAAAGCCTCACTAACCTAAACCACTGAAAGCGAAAGACGATAATTTGAGTGTTTTAAATGTTCTCTACTTTCCAAAAGCCTAATGAAAGGCACACAAGGGTTGTACCAATGGAGGGCAAACATAAAATGTAAAAACTGGCATCAGTAACCTAGTAACTCAGAGGAACTCTGTGAGCCCTGGTGCTGATGGACAAAAGCCGAACAGTACTGACCACACAGGCAGCCCACAGGGTCTGGAACTCCAGCTCCAGGGGACCTGCAGCTGCTTCTGGACTCCACGGACACAAGCACTGATGAACACAAACCCACATGCATGGTTTTATAGAATAAAATAAAGTACAAAATATTCAAAGTCAACAGTGGAGGACTTCATAGGAGATGAGTTAAGGAAAACCCTCTACAAAGACCGAAGAAGTTCTCAGACTTGAGCTAGAAGAGAATGGGACTGTGGGACAGCTAAAGGCAAGTCTGTCTGCCAATTGACATCTGTCTGTCTCCCAGATGAATAGACCCCCCAAGTGAGGAAAATAAAACTACCAAATTAATAAAAAAAAAAAATGTAGACTTTCCCCTTTGGCAGGAGAAGAACAGAAACTAAGACAATCTCTGATAAGACACTCTACGCCTTCAAGTGAATAAATTCAGATCCCCTGCCAAAAGGAAAGAGAACAAAAACTGTTGGGGAGGGGAGTATATTACAACATTTTGTACATAAAAAAAACACTTTGAAGACTTCTAGAAAATGTGTCTCAGTGTGTTTGTTTGTTTCTAGACACTGGAGATCTCCCAGGATAGCATAAAATTCCTGGACTTAAGGGTTGGGGAGATGACTCAGTGGGTAAAATGGGAGGCTCCTCAGTACCCACAAAAAAACTGGGAGGTGTGAGGCTGCAGAGATGGTTCAGCAGTTAAGAGCACTGGCTGCTCTTCCAGAAGACCTGGGTTCGATTTCCAGCACCACATGGCAGCTCACTACTGTCTATAATTCCTGTTCCAGAGAATCTAACACCCTCGCACAGACATGCATGCAGGCAAAACACCAATGCTTATAAAGTAATAAATAAATAAATACTGGGACAGCCACGCCACTAGCCTATAAATCCTGGAGCTCAGGAGGCAGAGACGGAATGGATCCATGAAGCAAATTGGCAAATCAGCAAGCAGGCTGTAGACTCAGTGAAAGAAGCCAACTTAGCAAATGAAGCAGAGGAAGATGTCCAGCAGCAACCTCGGCCTCTGCATGCCTGTGCACATATGTGTATGCATACCCGAACACACATGTGCCCACATACAGGTACACATATATACAACATTCACACACATGTACATGAAAAAAAAATTCCTAGGCTCAAAGAATCCACCTGCCTCAGCCTCCTCAGCAGCTGATATTATAGGCGTGTGTCCATGGGCGGGTACAATACAAACATCCTTTTGGCTTTTCAACATAAAAAAGAAACAAATATTCCAACGAAATGAAACTTGTGTTCCCTTAAGAAGAAAAAAAAATAAAAATAAGTCAGGCCAACAAACAAGCTGGCTCAGCAGGTTAAGTGCTTGTCACCAAGGCTAATGGCCTGCGTTGTATCCCTGGGACCCACATGGTGGAAAGAGAGAACCAGCTCCTTCTTGCAAGTCACCCTCTAACTTCTGTACCTGCATTATGTCAGGTAAACACACACACAATGTAATACAAATGCATTTTGCCCTGGACAATGAGGCAGATTGAACTCTGCAGATAGACACTCCCTACAGCCGCATGATCATTTGCAAGTGGCTTTCCTTTCCTCAGGAACAGTAGTCCATCCCCCCACCCCATACTTAAATCTAGGGAGGCAAGGAAAGAGGAGGGACTATGGTTTCTCCGACCAGTGTAATGTGCTCTAAGTGACGCTGTCTTCTGTGGGTACAGTCCTCAACTGGCAGCTTCTGCTTCCTGCCCACTGGGGGTTGGCAGGGTGGGAAGAGTATGACTACACCGAGACCACCACCACCCCCAGCCTCTGAGAAATTCAGCCCAAATGAAGGAGGCTTTCTCAGGAGAAAGCTTGGAGAGAGACAGCGAGAGGCAGAGAGAGACAGAGAAACCAAGGAATGTCAGCCAGGGGACAGAGCAGACCCTATGTTCCTCTGCCACCATCTGCAACTATGTTAGCAGGTACACCATTTAGCCAAGCTCACCAAAGCCTGACTAAAAGTATATATATAAAATTATTTTCCCAGACCTCAGACTTGTGGGGCAGTCTGCTGTTGCAGAAATAGATTATCTGGCAGGGGTAGCCAACAGCTGTCTGGTGTGCCTCAAAGAAGCAGGCCGTAGTGAATGCCGAGCATTGAAATTCCAAACTCTCTCTGGTATACAGCTCCCAGAATGCTGGCATCCAGGATGCTACTACCCCCAAGGCAGGAGACTGGCAGAGTCTCTCCTGGAAAATCTGATGAGCTCTGGAGGAAACACCTAGAGCAGCTGTCCTGGGGAATTTCCCTAAGCTACCCTGCCAGGAAGCTTGACCCCACCCTTGGCAGTCAAGTGCTGGAGCAAGCCAGGATTACTACCTTTCTAATGAGGGCAAGAACCTAAAACAGAAAGGGGGTAGAAAGAGAAAAAAATATTAAAACAATCACTATTATTTTTAAAGACAAGATATAGGTAACACAATGCCCATATGACAAGAGCAGGACGCAATCAAAAAGAAAAAGTAGCTAATTAAAAAAAAAAAAGCTTCAGGGTATTCAAAGTGTAGTAGTATAAACTGAACAGAAGAGTTAGGAGAAACATTCAGGCAATGTTTGTACAGGAGAGCAAAAGACATAGATGGGAAATAAAAAAGATCAGATGACTAGAGGACCAGGGCAGATCAATAACTATTTATTTCATCCAAATACTAAGGATTTCCCAAAAGAAAGGCGCGGGGCGGGGCGGGGGAGGGAGATATGTAGAAGAAGTCACCAGTGAGGTAAGTCGGGAATGGTTCCCAGAACCGGAAGTCGTGACCCACAGCGAGTCCTCTCCAAAGCCAGGCAATGGTAAGGGAAGGACGATTCCACCAGAGGAGCAAGGAAGGACAATTGCTGGGAAAGTTCACAAACAGAGGACGCAAGTCAAGCGGGAGGATTTCTCAATGGCACGAAGACAATGGTGCAGAGGTTTCCAATTTCTGAATAATTGTTTCCATACTGGACTCACCTACCCAAACTGCTGCTTCAGGGAACGTGCAGAACTCTCAGACACATGAGGCTGCGAAAAATTAGCCTCCCGTGAACTTTCCTTCAGGTCACTACTGGAAAACGTGCTTCATTAAAGAAAGAGATTCAGCGAGAAAGAAGGACAGTCAGAGCGAGGAAAGAGGCCTTAGCACAGTAGAGCAATAAAGGGGTTCCCAAGAGGAGTGTCCAAGATATCAGCGGGAGGACCTCGGCATGACAGCTGCCGGTCCAGAGAACTCCGCGAGGCAGAGGAGATCCAGAACACTGGCGTGAAATCAAAGGTTGATCAATGCCTGACAATCAGAAGACCACACAAAACAAGGACAATTCGGTACAGTCTTCTCCTACAGGAATGTAATGGGCACACAGGTGTAACTTTAAATGGCTTGTCATCTTAAAAATCGAGCTCAGATTCATTTTTATAGCATCATATTCAACTCACTATTATCCAAAACACTACTTCCATATAATATTAGTGTAAAAGTTATTTGTGAGCTATTTTAATCTCTTTTCAAAGCATATTGCTTTTACCAGTCGTCTCAATTTGCCCACCCAGATTTCTAAGAAATACTTGATTTCAGCTGTAGAGAACTTTCGTTAAATTTGCAAATGGAAGATGATCTACATGACAAAGGTATTCCAAACATTCTTAAAAGCCGTCAAGTTTTTAAATGTAGTTGTAAAAGGATTAAAATTAAGCAGCATTAAGAAGTAGTTCTACAGCTACCATAGTCATATTTCAAGTGCATAAGAAACTATGTGGCTACTGGCTAGTCCTAGGAGCCCCAGGGAGATTTAAATAATAATAATAGAAAAAGAAAAATAGTCATGATTCCTAGAAGACTTGGTTTTGAATAGTATATTCTGAATATTTCAGGAACTAAAATACAATACAAACTGCACTAGGTGGGGAGGAAATATTCCTTGTCTTGAGGGAGGAAGTAAAAAGGAAGTTGCATGCCCTTCTTCTGCCATATAGAGTTTATGGATAAGACTCTGTTATGATTTGGATCTAAAATGTTCCTCACAGGCTTATGTGTTCCAATACTTGGTCTCCAGCTAGTGGCTCTGTTTTGGGGAGTCTGTGAAACCATGGTGACTTGTGACCTAGCTAGCAGAAGCTAGTCACTATTGGCAGGCTTTGAAAGCTAGTGTCACCTCTGCAGCTCTGGAGCTGGAGCTCTCTTTTGCCTAATAGGCCAAAATACACAGTGCCTCTACTGCAGGATTACACAGCTCACATGCCACGCCTTCCTTGCCATGATAGACTGATGTCCCTTGAAGTCACAGGATAAGATAGGCCCTAACTTTCCTAAGTTGTTTCTTTCTGGGTGGTGTATCAAAACCAGGAGAAAAGTAATACAGTTGCCTGAAACAAATCAACAAAAGTAACACTTTTACCCCATTATATAGAAATACAGATGTAAATACAAAAAGAATGTAGAAACAGTCCTGAGCAGCTGGCACTAGGTAGGACCAGATGGAGGGAAGAGGACTCAGGACTCCTATTTTCTTAGCAAACTTCACAGTGTTTATTTGGTGTACTCCCTAAATTTGTGTATATATGATTTTGACTTGAGGTGCTTTTAACATGATCACTGGGAGATCTGTTACAGACATGGGAAGGTTTCAGTGGAACACGGCTAATATGTGATTGTCGAAATAAAACATGACTTCTTCCTTTCTTTCTACTGAGGGAACAGTGAGACAGTGCTAGAAGGTAACCCCAAGACCAAGGGGCAGTGAAGTAAAGGGGATGCGGGTGGCAACAGATGCATAGTCTTGTCCGGTGTCAAACTCATTCTCAAGTCCCTGCACTACACTCTGAGGAGGGAAGACCTGAATGGCCTCTTGCAGAATCCTGGAAGCCAAGCACATGACATCATTGGATAAACAGACACTGCATGCAGCTGTATACAACCGTGTAGGCTCATCAAGGAAGATACAGGGGTATATTCAAATCTCAGTAGAGGAAACCGCCTTCATGACAGACACCATACTGGACAGTGGAACCATGAGTGTCTGAGCTCAGGTGATTTTATTGATACAGAACTCCTCAGGTGTTCTACTGATAGCATGTGCAGATCATGAGCAATCAAATATCCCCTACGTAAATCCACCACCTGCAGACAATACAAAATGTCAATACCTAGGCAGCCCTTTTCCTAACAGTGCACAAAACAACCATTTTAACCATAATTAAAAATAAACTTCTACAACATTTCCCCCTTTCTTTATAAGACAATAAAAAAATTGCTTTATCTTTACAACACAATTTAACACTACACCAGTAAAACTATTTATAAAAGGAACAATCACAGGGGTTGACAATGCACAGGACCAAATGAAACCAAACATCTAGTAAGCTTTTCACAATGTCTTTGGACAGCAGAAAAACATTATCAAAGTCTAATTATCTAGGACTTACTCACAATTTTCTGGTCTTCTCCAAAGGTCTAGGATCCCTTTTTTGACTCTGACCTCTGCAACACTAACAGCTTGTCCTCCAGGTTCTGGCCGGCTCCCCTCCACTGCTGCTGCTGTTCTTGATGATCATCCCATGGTACTGGCATCTTTAAAATTCTGGGGTCTTCTGCTGCAACTGGGCTGCACTTTCACCAATAGCCTCTCCTAGGCTCTCTTCATAGTGCAAACCTCAACTTATAGGCATGAACCCTTCAATCTGGGCCTTCAGCTGCTACTGAGACTGCATCTTCACCAATGGCCTCTCCTGACCTCTCATAGTGCCAAGCCTCAGTTGTTCTCAATGACCCCTTCATGTCACCAAAACCAGCACCACCTGGGTGACTCTTACAGTACCAAGTTCAGCTACCAGCACAAGATACAACCTCAGCCAGTTCTGGAAGACAGTTTCTATGTGCTGACCTTGAGGAAAAAGTTTCCAGATTTTAAGATAGAGTCTGGTTTGCAGGAAAAATAACTTGTAACCTTGTCTGTAATAAGGGTTCACTCACAGGGTGGAGTTCTCATCACCATCGGCATAGCAGATGTATCTTGTTGGGACCACCTCACTAGTATCTGAACCGCTTGTAGACAGGTTTACAGGGGAGTAAATAAAAGGACTCTTCGAGGTCTGGAGTTTCTTTTGCTTTGTCCTCGTCTCCATGTTAGATATAGCTGAAGTGATGTCAGTGCCCCATGTTGGTGTGCCTCAGCAGATAGAACCACCATCATGGCAGGTACCATATTGAACAATGGATCCATGAGTGTCTGAGCTCAGGTGCTTTTATTGATTCAGAACTCCTCAGGTGTTCTACTGATAGCATGTGCAGATCATGAGCAATCAAACATCCCCCCACACAAATCCAACATCTGCAGGCAATACAAAATGCCAAGCAGCCCTTCACCCAACAGTGCACAAAATAATTATTTTATACGTAAATAAAAATAGACTTCCATAAAAATTACAGCCTCTTTCCACATCTTAAGCCCAGGCCTTATACAGTGTCTGTCTCAACCAGCATCAGCACCCATGCTCCCATTGTTTTCCCTCTGCCAAGCCCCTAAGGCCAGGGCAAGGCTTTCAGCATGGAATATTTCCTGTTGGCTCTTACCAACTCCTTTTGTGTTGCTAGAATTTTTAAATCTCAAAGCCAGAGTGTAGGTAATAGAGTTTGCTGAGCAAGCATGAAGACCTTAATTCAGATGCCCAGGACCTACATAAAAAGCTGCTCGTGGCTACATGTACCTGTAACCTTGGTGCTATGAGAGGGCAACAGACAGGAGGGTCACTGGGGCTTACAACAACCTGGACTGGTCTGGATTATAGATGAGTACTACCACACTGGCGCTCTCCTCTCCCCTAAAATGATTTTATCTCGGATGTATGTTACTACATAGGACTAATACAATATATTGTGGATCTTGTTTCCTTTCTTAACATTTTCAGTTAGCATCTTTCCCAAACCATCTTCTTCACATCATCAGTTGCTGCATGCTATTTGTTATGAATATGAAGGCCCCCCAGGCCCATATAGTTGGGACTTGCCGGCCAGCTGATAGGATTTTGAGAAGTGATCAGGTCTTCAGGACTCTCGCCTGATTGGTGAATTGATTACATGATGGAGATATAATATATTGGCATTCTTGAGAGGCAGTGCGAGGAGCTGGGAAGTAGGGCTACTTGGAGGAAGGAGGTCACTTGGGATGTCCTTAAAGGCTGTGTCATGCCTGGCCCCATCCTCTATCCCCTTTCTCTGCTTCCTGGCCGTGCTGACGTGAGCTGCACTGCTTCCCTCTCTGCTATGACAGACAAACCCTCTGACATCGTGAGCTGAATGAATCTTTCTTTTTGTGAAGTTGTTTATCAAAGATTGTCCTCTTTGTTTGGTTGGTGCTGGGGAAAGAAACTACGGGTCTCACACATGCTGAGTGAGGCCTCTACTTCTGACCTACTTCCCCAGCTTCATAGCAACAAAAACTGAAATTAGCACTGTGTTCACCGTGTTCTCACACACACACACACACACACACACACACACACTAAATCTCTGAGATGCAAGACAATGCCTTTGGGAACATTTTTACTTGCTTGTGCAAGAGTTTCCCTGGCATTCACTGGGATCTGCATCAAGGTTTGTATAAATCTATAATTTGGCTATAATGTTCTTGTGAATTATTCCCACCAAGCTACTTCTCCCAAGTGTGAGGGGGTTTCCCCCTGCTGTGTAATCGGGAAATCGCTATGACAGAAGCAGGTTTGGAAGCATTGTCGCACACCTCAGAAGACTACCTCCATGAGACGACATCAGAAGCTGTGACTGACTGACCGGCCCTTGGGCCTCTCCCTTGCACTGAAGACAAGTGAGGGATGCTGCTTTGTCACCTCTCCCTCAGACTTGGCCCTGGACTGTCCTAGCAGGGGGCAACTTGTATGGAAGGCTGTTTTTGTTTGTGCCTTCAAGGTCCTCTACCTTGAGAGAAGAGAGATTAAGAGTGTCTGAAGTTACCGTTTCTTAAATGACAAACGGGTAAACAGTCTTGCTTAATTAACTAGAGGCAGTGTGGCTCTGAGGTTGACGTCTGTGCCCTGCCAACAGGGAATTAATGAAGCCTTGGCCAGGTGCGGTTAGGTGAAGCCTCTCTGTCTTTTCCAGCCCACGTTCTCCTGTTGCATCATCTGGATCCTGCTTGATCCCAGCAACATGGGGCTTCTTTGTTTATCCCCCCTCCTGCCCTCCAGCTGAGGGGGGGGGTTGTCTGCTGGGCCCTTTCAATAGCTTATCCATCACCTCAGGGCTCCTCCCTGTACCCTGTATCAGCCTGTATTTGAGCTTGCAGATCTCAGGCACCCTATCCCCTTCTGCCTCAGCTGTAAGGAGCTGAGCAGAAGGAATGCAGATGAGCTGCAGAGACAGGAAGCCAAAGCTGAAGAGGAAGAGCCCCCTGTGCCTCCGCACTTCCTGGTTCCCACCATCTGGGGTCCACCCCCCACCCCACCCCTAAATTGACAAACTCCTGCTTGGTCACATCTGGTTGAAGAGAAAGAAACAAGGAGTTGGGAGCTCTCTCCTAATAGGCAGCACTTGGCAGGCACAATAGAAGCAGCTGCTGTTTATAGCCCTTCTAAGGGTGGCCTCCAGCCGGACCCCACACTTCCCCTCCCTGTGGGGCATTGTTTTACACGAAGCATCTGGAACCTCATGGTCTTGTAACTCAAGTTTTTTTGTTTGTTTGTTTTGTTTTGGGTGATTTTTTTTTTTCCAAAATCTACTCATCCTCTGAATGTAAGAAACTGTAACAAACTCTCTTCCTGAGAAAACTTCCCAGTCCCACTCTCTCTCCATGTTGTGTGAGACAGGGCCACATTCAGGTCCCAACTTCTTTCTCCTGCTGTCAGTTAACTGGGATATAAGATTAGGCCAATCAGTCACACCACACAAGCAATATCTGTAAACTAGGGCTGAAAGCTCACATTTGGAATCCCAGCCTTTGAGAGGTTGAGGCAGGAAGATAGAGGGTTCAAGTCCAGCATGGGCTACATAGGAAGACACTGTCAAATAAAAAAAAAAAAAAAAAAAAGCAAAACAAAACAGCAACAACAATACAACTTAAATAAATTTAAAAATAAAAAAGGATCATTTTAAAACTAACCCCAGAAGCCTCCTTCTAAATAAGAGACTTTGAGGTTTGAAGCATTTCCAACTTCTTAACTGGAGCGGGGGAAAGCAGCATGAATTCAGATTCTCAGCTCAAGCCTAGTATCAGAGCTGCAGAACCCATCCTGCTTGGCATTGTTATCTGTGCGTCTTTTCTGACCCCAGGGTGTCTCTTCCCTGGCCTTGTACCCATAGAAACAAGTGTGGACTTGGCAGGCAGCAAGGAGGCTCTGCATGCATCATCATCTGACTGCGTTGGCCCTTCCAATACCCAGCCTTTTTCAGACGCCTGTGCAGGTTCCATTGGACAAGGTGGCGCCTAATTACCTCCCTTCTGTTTTTTTCCCTTTCTCTCCTCTCTTGTCCTCTCTCCTCCCCACCCCCTCAGAGGACAGCCTTTCCAAGAAATAACACACAGGCGCACACCTGGCACAGTGAGATAGGGATGTTCACCATGGATACCAGGCTACCATTCCCACTCCGGTGCTGGCTCCTGGGAATAAGTAACTATCTGTAGAACGCTGAAACTCCAGATGTGTGCTGGCTAGTACCTTGAGACCAGGCTTCCCTGTCTCATTATGCCTATTTTTTTTCCACAAGTTTCATATATGCATATCAAGCTTTCAGAAGGGGAAAAATTGGAAATGGTAATCTTCCTTTTAATATGCTACCACATGCCAGCCCAGAACAGCTGTGCACACACCACACGTTGCACTGGACATGAAATATAGCCCAGGACCGTTTTTTTTTAAGCATTCATTCCCAGGGCTTACAAAACACTTCTACTTGGAGGGAGGTCATACAGTCTTCCTTCTGCATAAAAAGGTGGCTTTGAACTAGGTATCGCCATCTGGAAACAGCCCCCTCTGCTATTGATATGTAAAGTGCACATATTACACCATCTTGCTGGGACGGTGCAGCAGCAGGCTGACGCACGCAGGCTCGTAATTGTTTAAATACACAGCCTCCAGTTCTCCACGGTGCTTACCCTACCTTGCTCTGAGAAACCATTTGCCAGAAGCGGAGGTGACTCTGAACAGGCTGGGAGGCAATTTGCTCACAGGGGTATTGGTCTGCCTCAGGAAAGACGTGCCTGGAGCGCAGATTTTGGAGACACGTTTGGATATTCGCCTCTGTTGCTCCGAGCTTGCTAACAAGAAAGAGGATGTCAAGTGCATGCCTAGGAGCCAACTGCAGACACACGGAGGAGATAACGACTCTTGCTCTTTTGCTCATTAGAGCCAAGGCTTTGCCTCTCAAACCCTCCAGACTCAAACATTCCACCCTACAACTGGTTTTCCCTAGCGTTTAAAACACTGAGAGCGAAGGTTTCTGCATTGCTAATTGATCTCTACTAGTCAGGGGGATGACGGAGAGTTTATTAACTCTCCGTTTATTAGCTCTTGAAAATGGCCACCCTCCCTTCACCCTCAAGAGTCCTTTGGACATTAAGAGCTTATCCAAATATACTATTGACCTCTGGAGCTGTTTAACTTTTATGTTCTTTCTTTCATTTTTACTTCCTGGTCTTGCTTTCTCATGTGTTTGCTTTTTGCAAATGCACATGATATGAGTAAGATAAATCAGCTGCCTTAAAATGTAAAATGAGGGCAACTCTTTAGCTGGGGTGAATGGCTGGGATTGTGACTTGCAGTGGGCACTTCCTAGGATTTTTGAGGCCCTGGGTTCGATCAAAAGCACAGTAACAAGGAAAAAAAAAATCAAGCGTGCTCTTGTATTGTAAGCCGTAAATAGATACAACTTCTCGTGGCTAGTTATGCCTCGATAAAGTTCAATTACTTTATATGTTTGTTCGATTTTCTTCACTGCACTAGGGATGGAAGCCAAGACCTTGAGCAAGCTAGCCAAATGCTCTGCCACTGAGCCAAGTCCGCAGCCCTAGAAAACAAAATTAAACGCCATTTCAAGAGAAACCAGGAAAATAGTACAGAGCTCTGAATAACTCAAAGAGTTAAGCCATTACATGCACACATAACAAAGGTCCTGTTACACACACACACAGAGAGAGAGAGAGCAGGAGCCTGTTGGAAGGAGGAGCAGACTGTAGGTCACCCTGCCCTTTACATTGTGAAGAGCTTGAGAGGGGCTAATAAACCCAGCAGCCTATGGCAAAGGTAATTTGTTTTATATTCCCAGTCATCGCATGCAATACTTTGGAAGGATAGAGCAAATATAACTCAAGAAGACCGATAAACAGTAAAACAATATCTAGTCATGCTTCTACCTCCAAGTTAGGCGAGAGAGTGCCTTCCACCTCCCTGCAAGGTGTGTTTTCCACCCTGTTCTGTGTGCCAGCATCTTGGAGGTGACTAGCTAAGGACATGGGGTCAGCAGCTTCACCAGCTCGTAGTCGGTGGCCCTTCTCGGGAATGAGAAGTGTCGCACATCACCTGAGATGAGCAGCTTCCAGGTGGGGGCACATAAGTGTCCACGAAGGCAGCTTCCAGCTCCACTCCACAGAAAACACACTGCTTGGCTCCAAGCTGAGTATGATTACTAGGTGGGCACCTCTCTGCTGATGGTGAGACCAGGAGCAGCCCAGCTCCAGTGAGACTCTGGCTGGTTCTCTTCTCCTACTTACAGCATTTTACATGGATGAGATCATCGGGTCTGCAGATGAGGTAACTGTGCAGCCTGTTGGTGAGTTGGTAGAGGTTACCATATGACCACAATGGAACCACAATGAAGGCCCCCTAGGGTTGCAGACAGCTGGGCTCTGCTGCTGGCTGTGAGCCTTGGGAGCCCCAGGACTCCAGAAACCTGCCTGTGCTCTAAAAGGAGCTAGCTCACTGCCTAGCTTGCATCACACCAACCCCAGTGTCAGGAAGCTCAGCTGGAAACAGCTCCTCACAGGAGGAGGGCTGACTGTTCCCGTGGCAGGTTTGCATGGACGCTGGGTAAACAAATAGCACTACTCCCTAAGAGAAGACTGCTCCATGCCAAGACGTGACTGAGCAGGCTCAGTCTCACAGTTCTGTGCTTTCTGTTGATAGCAGTGGCCCCACTAGTTAGAAATGTAGCCTCATCATTTACTGTTCTTTAGGTAGAAATGTGGCAGGAAATCAAATCCTGCTAATAATCGGTAAAAGGTTACCCTAATCAAATGTTTGTGAAACTACAGAATGCATTCCTAGGGAGGGATCTGACCTGCTAGGGTCTGACAGGGTCCCAACACCCTCATGATCAATCAGACTATTTTCAGAAAAGCCCAGCGCCCCTAATGGTAAAGGCTCTAACCTTTCCTCAGTTTAATGTCAAGTACTCGCTTTCCCATAAACCTCTCTGTTTAATGGCAAGTATTCGCTTTCCCAGAAATACTTGTTCCTGTGTAACATTTAACAAGCCAATCCAGGGCCTGGGTTCTGACCAATCAGAGAGATCCCCTTCTCCCTTTAAAAATCCTTGCAGGAAGCTGCTCAGGTTGGCCATCTTGTGTGGTAGTGCCAGACCCCAGGGCGCTGGTTTGCTCTGCAAAATAAAGGCTCCTTGCTTTTGCATCAGAACTGGTGGTCTCCTGGTGGTGCTTGGGGAGGAGGGGGATTTCAAAAACTGGACACAGCACTTCCCAAGGTGAAGCTGGATTAGCTACATTCTGCTTCTGCCTCATGCATTCACCTTCCCTTGCTCCTCGTCTTCCTGAGAACTCTCATTGCGGAGCTATGTGGGAACACTAGGATTGTCATGGAAAACAGTGGTTTCCCTCCACGCTCACACAGTAGATGACAACCAACAAGGATCACAAAGATTAGTGTGGATCATGAAGGGGAAGAGGCGAAGTACAAGGGCAGAAAGCATAGGAAGGGCACCAGGAATATCTCCTTAAACTGAGGGTATAAGATGAAAGCCAAGGTGCCGAGTCACCATATGCTTACTGTGTGACACACCGTGTCTGTCACAAAGGCCTCCAAAGCTCTGGGAGATAAGTTCACAATGAAACTTTCTTTGGGTCAGCACAGAACCTCGTAGAAGTGAAATCACTTGCCCAAAGATACAAGAAGAATCAAGAAGACTGGAACCAAGAGAGAGGACCCCCCCCCGCAAGCCTGGACTCCATAATCACTCTACCCAAGACACAGTCAAATAGATTCCAAGTCACACCGCATCACCTCAGGGCCACGTGAGGTCTCTGTCCTGCCAATCACATAAGCAGCTGTGGAGACACAGGGACACGGTAGGAAACTACCGTTTTAGGCTCAGCCCATTCGCTTTAAAGTAACTTCTTTAATTTTCAACACAGTTCTTTTGTTTTTGGTACTGCCTTGCTCTAATCAATGTACAGATTTTTTTCTTTTAGCCTGCTGTTGGTTTGTATCTTCCCATAACAAAGCCAAGTCCAAGAAAGCAGGATTTTTTTTTCCCTTCGTCTTCTCTCCCTGTGATTCTGAACCCCTACTGCTCTAAGAAGTACACAGAAGTTCAGTAAACAGGGCTGGAAGAGCTCAGGACGCCAGGAGGCCATACTCCGCGCACCGCCCTGGGTGTCTTCTACAGGAGGCTCTTGATTTACAATGGGTATACAGACCAGTAATCCCATCACACGTAAGCTCGAACTATCACAAGGCAAACACGGATTCGGTACGCCTGACCTACAAAACAGCACGGCTTAACCCAGGCTGCCTTAAATGTGCACAGAACACCTATGTTAGTCTGCAGACGGTCAAATCATCTAACACAGATCCTATTTATAACAAGGTGTTGGGCATCTCAGATAATTTATTGAATATTGTGCTGAAAGTGAAAAATTGAATGATTTACGGACATGCTTTCACTCTGTTATAAAGCCAAAAAATCATGCGTCAAACCATGGTAAGCCCAAACCACCTATACACCACCTTCTGGCTCAACAGCTCTCTTCTGAAAGCTGCTGTGGGATGATATGCTCTCAGGAGGGAAAGGGGATCTAAGCCGGTGGTGTGGTGTTTTAAGGACTTAGGAGAGGCCTCAGGAAAAACATACAGCTGCCACTTAGCTAACACATCAGGTTTGGTTTAGCTGAGTTAATATGTAAACTGAAGGGAGAAAAGAAATTGCTCAATTTTGTTACCGGTTCTGTAGACGCCTAGATGATGGGGACACAGAAATCCTCCCGTTACACACAGAGAAGTGCTGTATAAATATCAAAGTTAAATGAATTAACACATTTTTTTTTTTAAATCAGGTCACGGGGCTACGCAGAATGCTAATACCAGAATTCTAGAGCAGGGTTAGCAAAACAACGTGTAGGCCAACCACCTGCTTCTGTAAATAAAGTTTTATTGGCATACAGCCACGCCCTTTCAGTTACATATGGTTTGTGGCTGCTTTTGTGTTACAACAATAGGGTTCTGCAGGTGCAACTGACACCATATGGCGCACAGTCCTAAAATATATACTATCTGACCCTTAAGAACATTTTTCATGGTTGTTCGCGTGGTCTTTGGAGCCTGCACAGTGAAGAGGATGAACCTAAGATTAACATAAAGCTTAAACCTTGAAATGGGCCCTGTCATGGTTTGATTCCGAAATGACCCCCTTGGGACCAGGTTTGGGATGCCCATTCTCCAGCTAGAAGCTGTGGTTTAGAAGGCTGGAAACCTTTAGGTGGTGGGGCCCACCTAACGGAAGTAGATCTCTAGGGGCGAGATTTTGAAGGGTACAGCCTGGCCTCTGGTTGCCACCAGCTGGCTCTACTTCTCAATCTGGCACAGTGTGAACACCCACCACCCTGCGCTCCCACTGCCATGAACTCTACTTGGCAGTCCCTGGCAGGAAAGATGAAATGACCTTAAACCATGACTCCAAATGAGCCTTCCCTCCCTTAAGCTGTCTGTAGCACGTGATTGGATCACAGCGACACAAAAGTAACTAATATAGGTTCCCACTCCACAGAAAGGATGGACTACAGAAAAATACCTGTTGTCTAAACCACCTAGGATAGCTGGTTCTAGTGTAGCTTTAGGTAAGAAAGCATTATTAATAATAGTAATAGCAAAAATAGTGTTGACGGCATGCTTAAATTTATATAATTTTAATTAAACAGGCCAAACAGAAAAAACTAAATGTACTGCAGGAGGACAGGCAAATACTCTCCAAAACAAAGCTTTTACTATCTATGATTCCCACACACTAGGCTCCATTAAATAAAAAGATGCATACTTGGGGATGTGGCTCAGTGGGTAATGGGGTAAGAGTTTGTATCCCAAGGATCCTCATAAAAACTGGCAGGGCATGACCTGTAATCCTACAGTATGGGAATCAGAAGATCCCAGAGCAAGTCGGCTAGCTAGACTAGCCAAATTGGCAAGCTCTGAGTTCAACTGACAGACGTCGCCTCAATATATAAGATGGAGAGTGGCCAAGAAAGACACCTGACACCAATCTCGGACCACCACCCACACTCACACATGTGAACAAAAAGAAAAAATTTACCCAGCTCCTAAGAACCAACAACCGTAACTAGGAGTCAAAAGAAACAACCATGATTTAAACCTGCAAGGTCTTCTTCAAACAGTAGAATTATCAGATGTTAGAAAATAAAATGACTACGTGTGAAATCCATATATTTAACACAATGAATTCTACACTTAAAATCAGCTAAACCGCTGTCTTGTACGACATGGTGGTTTGAATGAGAATGACCCCCAATGATTCATGCATTTGAATTCTTGGTGCCCAGGTGGTGGAACTGTTTGGAAAGGATTAGAAGGCGTGGCCTTATTAGAGGATGTGTGTCACTGGGGTTAAACTTTGAGGTTTCAAAAAGTCTGTGCCTTTCCTTAGCTCTCTCTGCTTCCTGTTTATAGAACTGGATGTGAATGCTCAGATACTGCGCCAGCACCATGCCTGCTGCTCCCGTGCTCCACCATCACAGTCACAGGCTCTAACCCTATGGAAACCACGAGTCTCAAATTAAATGCTTTCTTTCATAGGCTGTGTTGGTCATGGTGTTTTGTCATAAAACGTAACTAAGTCATGCTGTGCATATTTTACTTACAATAAAAATTTAAAAATTAAAATAGATGAATAAAAATACAAATGAAATGTCAAAAGCTATACAAATTATAGAAAAAAATGATCGAGCAAAGGAGAAGTCTCAAATATGACCAGATTTAACCCATAATCAAATAAATTTTAGAAGAGTGAAATTAAAGGGGTCCAGAGAGACGGCTCAGTGGCTAAGAGGGTCAGTGTTCTTTAACGGGATGGACCCAGGTTTGGTTCCCAGTGACTTACAACCCCCTATAACTCTGGTTTCAGGGTATCTGAACTTCTTCTGACCTCTGTGGGTACCTGCATGTGACATACACTCACATAGACAAGCACACACATATAGACACATAAATAAATTTTTAAAAACGAAACTATACCTAAACGTATATATATTAAACAATTCACATACTTGTACATGTGTAGACAAAAGACAGATAATAGGTGGGTAAGTAGGTAGGTAGACAGACAGACAGATAGCCAGCAAGGAAAACAGGAATAAAGAATTAGCTGAATACACATTTGAGGAAAACACCCAGAATATAACACAAAAGAGATGTGATTATATAAAATGGCAAGAGAAAAGAAAGAAATAAGAAGATCCAACATGCATTCAGTGTCATAGAACTTCAGAGAAAGAAGGTAAGAGGTAAGAAGATGGAGAAATTGTACCTAGGAAAATGAGAAAACCCAGGAAAGGCATAAGTCCGTGAGGCAGACATATAATATTTCCACAGTGATTTTCAAACAACAGTCACATGTACTAGGTACAGAATCTGAAATTATGAAACATAGAAGCCAAAGAAAAAGATTGAAGCAAAAAGAGGGAAAAAAATAAAACAACTTAAAAGAGAACAGTTGCCTTTCCCACTCTGCACATCCTCATGCACTGAAGCCAGACAGTGGGATCGTGTCATGGAGGCCTGAAAGAAAAAAGGAGCTGTCAACCCATTATCTTCCAACAATGACAGAAAATAAAAAGTTTGAACTAGGAAGTGGTGGCACATGCTTTTAATCCCAGCACTTGGAAGGTAGAGGCCGGCAGATCTCTCTGAGTTCGAAGCCAGCCTGGTCTACAGAGTAAGTTCCAAGACAGAGTTATAACAGAGAAACCCTGTCTTGGAAAAAAAAGAAAAAAGAAAAAAAAATCAAGACACACTGAATAAGACTGATGATCAGAGAAATTTCCAATGAGAAGCATCCTGTCCATACCCAAACCGGGAGTCAGACACATATTGCCCTTGTCAATTCCAACCCACCACCTGTTGCTGTGTAGCTTGAAGCCATGATGGGTTTCTAGACTTTTGTTCATGTTTGAAAAAAATTCTAAGACTATTACAGTGTGAGGCAAGTGAAAATCACATGAAACTCGAGTCTCAGTCATGTAATGGTCTGGGTGTTTGTGCCATCCCCAGATTTTACGTGCAGGAAACCTCGCCACCAATGCACTGGAACACCACCAATGCACTTGTATGGAAGGCAGGAACACTGGGAGGTGAGCAGTTGGTGACACAGCAGCCTCGTAAATGGGATTCGTGCCCGAAAGAAAGAGGCTCTAGAGAGATGCCTTGTTCTTCCCACAGCAAGATCTGTGAACACAGTAGTGAACCATCACCAGAAACCAAGTCTGCCAGCACCTGGGTCTGTGAAAAGAAAAACAAAATCCCCTGCTAGTCACAGGCCACAGTCGGTGTGTTTACTGTAGCGGCTGGAAGAGCCATGCCTACGCCTACTTGCTCTAAGATGGCTGTTCTGGCCCTATAACGGCAGAGTTGAGTAGCTGTGACAGGAATAACAGAGTATGAGTGACTAAGGCCTGAGAAAAGAAGCACCCACATCAGACCAACGGAAGGAATACTCACGAGACAGCAGAGGCTCAGCATCAAGACCGAGACATGCCCCCAGTGTGTCTGCCACTCCTTCGTCTTTCTCATCCCTCCTCCCTGTCCTGAGGTACAGAACGTTCTCGTGTTTTCCATACTTCGCATGCCTGCTGGAAAGCCATGACCACAAAGCTACATATTTGCCTTGCCTGTGGCCGCAGTCTTGGTGTGGCTCCCACAGGCCTGGCTGACTCAGCCCTGGTCAGATGATTAGGCTGCAGAGGCACCAAGTTGTACTGAGACTTGAGTCATTCTAAGAAATCATAAGAGCTGGTGGACTCTGAGGGGACCATTATTTTCTTTCCTGTAAACGGAGGCACTGAGATCTCTGTCTCTATCGCATACTGATCGAAAACAGAGGCTCTGGTCCCTGGTGGTGTCTCCCCTGGAGTTAGATGCAGCAACTACAGCTATCAGCTCCCAGGATCCCTTTCTCTCCGAAGAGCATACAACACACATTTGAGTTAGATTCTAGCTCTTTCATTGGCTACATGATCTAAGAAAAAAACAGCACGTTTCTCTGAGCCGTGGTGAGTTTGTCAGGAAAATGAGGACAGTGAGCTCCTTCCTAGACTCAAAGCTGGTAAGCAGGCAAAGTTTCCAAGGTGCTAGACTTCTGCCCCACCTCCTCCCCACTGCCTCACCCCTACCATATTCAAGCTGCTTTCCCTCCCCTGCCTTTACCTCTGCTATTCCTGTCATATTTGCCCTTCCCTGGAATCAATCCTTCAAGTTCACGTTGCTTACAAGTTTCCAATCTCAGGCTCTCTGAGGTCCCACCGTCCTACAACCACACCATGCTCCAGCCACCCCAATGCCATAGCCCTGACCTCAGTGCCTCAGAATCATTTCCATGCTTGCCTGCTTCACTTCTTTATGAAGTCTTCCAAGGCTTTAAAGTTGGTTCACTGCTTTTCCTTTTTCCAGCTCACTGCCTGGCACAACGAGTTAACAGCTCTCTGACAGTAGGGGATGGATGGGAGCTTTGCAAACCACAGTCACCATTTCTGTAAATCATGTTATTCATAATTTCTTCTCATATTCACTTTCAGATTCTATAACCAGTCTCTTAAAACCCCCAAAATCTGAAAGAAGTAAAAAGAAAAGAAATCTCATAAATTCTGACCTAATAGAACTGACAAGTCCTTCAAGGACACTTTGTGTCAACAACGTGTGGCAGCTCCACAGGAAGGTCTACGTATCCGGCCTCAGAAGACTGCCATCACTGCAGGGTGTGTGGGATGGAATGTCTGTCCTGGAACCCCTTCATGTGCTCGTAATAGCAAGCTACCTGAAGCAAAGAGCATCAGGTAGCCTGCTATTACGGGCACATGAAGGGGCTCCAGGAGCGTAGAATAGACAACATCACTGTGTTCCAAAGATGTAATTAATACTTCCTGGGATAGAATGTTCCTTATCCCAAAGACATGGACAGTGAGAGCAGAACCGATTCCAAAAGCTCTTTTGCATGGTTTCAAATGGAGAGGAGAAAGAGTCACTGTGAGCAGCCAGTAATGGCGGTACGCTAGGAAGCATCCTCAGAGATGGATCCATGCCATGTCCTTCTCCAAGAAGTATGTAAAGCCAGGCATAAAAATCAGAAATGGGAACACACAGAAGAACACGAAGGACACACTGTTTTCTGGGAAATCAGTATACTTTCTTTCATTGCTGCAAATGATTTTGTATGCACCGTGTAAATAGATTTTCTTTCTTTCTTCCTTGCTTTCTTTTTGTGGAAACATCAGTTGAAGGAGGAAAACACTGAGGCCCTTTATAAAGGAAAGTCTTTCCCTCGGGAAACAATCGAAGGCCCCATTTGCTCAAGTCTTTCAAAGACTGTACAAAGCACCCTGAGCTCACTGTAGAGAAGTCTTTATTCACTAGGGAATTGGCTGTATGATCTAATAGGTCTTTACCCTCATTCCAATTCCAGTGATTCATGTGTGACTTATTTAATTGTTATCATCTATTGCAGATATATAAAAGAATGCTTTTATTCTTCAAAAAAAAAATCTAAATTCAAATCACCTTTAATATCACCAAGTTTTTACTGCCATCACCTCAGAACATTGACATATTAACTTTTTGACCTACCCTCAACCCCACTGCTACAAAAGTACATCTGCCAAGCAGCTGGGTATAATGAGAAGTCCCACCCAACAGTGCACTGAAAACAGGTTTTAGAGAACTAAGGGTTAAGTAAAGTCCCCCAGGAATTCCAATCTATTGCAAGCTGCTAAATCAGAAGCTGCCTGGGGCCTAGGTGTAACCACAGCTAAAACAACAATGCCTAACAGCCTTGTCCTCTACAGCATTTAGCATTTAGCATGGTCAGAAAACCACCTGTTACTTGAGAGACTGTCAAAAGAATTCTAAGCTGTAATTAAAGGAATAGGAATAAAAACATATTGTGAATTGCTATGCAAACCTCTGGCAGATGTGTTATTTAGCTGTGGGCTTGATCTGTGATATTAATTTGAAGTAAACATCGCAGAAAACAAAACATGGACTGAACCAAGACTCTGATTGCCTGAAGGTTTTGTTTTTTGTTTTGTTTTTTTTTTTTTGAATACTTTGACAGTTATGGTTAGAGGCTGAAAAAATGCAGGCAGAGCTAATGTGTCTTGCAAATCTGAGTATGTCTAGCAATACCTTAGGACAGAGCTGGTAGCCAATCAGAGCCACATGAACCCCTGGATCACTGTGAATATCTGTAACTGACAGTAGCAGGATGTGACAGGTGAGCAGCGTCAGCCAGTGGAGTGACACTCTCCCTCGGCTAGGACTCTCTAGCTCCTGCCTTTTAACCCCACCAAAGGCTCAGCAAGCCTCGACCCCAGTGGAATGTACTCTTAAATACTTGAACCCACTCAACAGGTACTCAAGTCGTTTCCCTGGGAAAACATATTTCTCCAAGGGTTGGCAGAAACAAGGGAAAAGTGAGGAGCTGAACACAGTCAGTGACTACTCAGAAGCACAACTCAGTTTGGCAGTGTTGTTCTGTGTTTGTTTCTCCATCTCTTTAAACTCTCTCTCAACCTTCAGAGCAGAATGTGCTCCTGAGAGGGCGAGGGGAAGGGCATGGAGATGTGAACTGAAGAAGCCAGGGCAAAGCAATTTGGTGGTACATGCGTGTTCGTTGCTTTGAATCCAGCATTACCCTTAAAAGATTGCACAGTTCAGTTGACAGATCTATGCAAATATGTGAAAAATGAAGAAAAGGCAAGCTGGCATTCATTTAGTAGGTTGAAAGCATCACTTTGATTTGCAAAGCTCTTTAATCTACCTCCTTTTACCACAAGGAAACACTGCAAACACAAGAGCTCCAAATGTCATGAAATAAAGCTTGCAAGAGTTCTGTTGGCACACCTTTTAATTCTTGAACAATTACCCTGCCATATACATTTATTCTAGAATATTATGCAGTGACACCTTAGATTTTGATACTGAAATGATGTATATAAATACCTCAAATGCAGAACTGACTTTAACACACAATCTACTGATGCATATGCTCCCTTATATGCTAAGTCTATGAAAACTTTCTCACTTCGTGCAATCGATTACTATTATTCTCAAAAGAAGGAGGGGGGTGTACATTTTCCTGCCTTGAAAAGGTTTTGAGAGGCTCTTTTCTGGCATAGATTATGATCTATATTTAAGACATGATCTCTTAGCTCAGCGGTTAAGAGCACTGGCTGCTCTTCCAGAGGACCCTGGTTCAATTCCCAGCACTCACATGGCAGCTCACAACTGACTGTAACACCAACTCCAGGGGATCTGACACTCTCACGCAGACATACGTGAAGGAAAAACACCAATGCACATGACATAAAAATAAATAAATCATTTAAAAATTGTTTTAAAAAAGATGTGATCTCTACATTAGCAATTAGACTCATATGAATTCATAATCCTGAGTGGTTGTTACGTGGCTGCGAGCTTATGACTGCCCTTTCATGGTGCCCCATTATCTTGCAAAATGACAGACTGTCACTCAAGACTGCCCAAGACAGCCACTAACACCTTTTCGGAATTCACTTCCCCTTATTCTGCGTGCTTCGTGCCAGCTGCCGTTGTGGATGCCTGGTGGCTTTCTAAAGCTTTTTTCTTCCCATCTCTGTCCTTCCTCATCCTATTCTGTCCTCTTGAAATGCCCTCCCAAATGCCCCTCACCGCAGTAGCAGCCTCCTCCCGGCAGGATTCTTTTGTGGGCTTTCCCTGTTCAATTGAGTATCGCAGTTACTTGTGTTTCATGAGAGCAGTAGTTAGCAGGCCACTCTCATGGTCGGTACCACATGCCACTCCTACGGTAAGTTCAGTCAGCCCTCCGGATCCGTGTGTTCACATCCCTGAGGATGGGGAGTGAGGCGGCACTGAGAAGTTGAAGGAAGCAGGCTCAAGGCCAGCCCAAGAGACATAACGAGGTTTCATCTAAAAAAGAAAAAAGAAAAGAAAGACCTAAAACACTTTTTTTCAATTACATCTGTACTTAATAAGCACAGACTGTTTGTTCTTGTCATGTTCTCTAAACAATACATTATGAAGACTGTGTACATAGACTTACATGTATTCAGGTGTACGTGCATACATAGATTCATGTAATCTATTGGTGATTTGAAGGATGAGGCAGGTAGTGCGGGTTCTATGCAGACGCTTTGCCCTCTTTTTATATAAGAATCTTTGGCATTTGAGTGTCACAGGGGCTCCCAGAACCAATGTGCACATGGAAAGAAGACTGTATGTAAAATAGGAATGGCACCATCTGATAGGTGAAATCTACAAGTGACAGGTATTGTCAGCTCACTTAATGCCAGGCATGGTAAGCACATAAACTATGTCACTCATACAGCCTCATGTAAAAAGCTCATTTTGCAAAGGAAGAATCTGTGGCTAAGACCACAGGATGAGAGCGGGCAACTGGTGACAGGCAGCGTCCTGTAGGGGCAGATAGCGTGGTGCCAGGCTTCATGCCCTCACTTGGCTGTTGCTCCTGACTGAGGCATTGACAGCCTGTCTCACAATCTTGGTGCTAGAAACAGCAAAGCCCGAACAGGAAGTCAGCTCTTCATATTATCTTCTACAACCTCTTCCACCCTCCCTGGGAAGAACTTAAACCAAGAACTAAGTAATGCCAGCACTCAGTAGACAGAGGCAGGAAGATTACTGAGGTGGAGTCGAGCCTGGTCTATCTATGGATTTCCAGAACAACCGGAACTACATAGTAAGATGCCATCTGAAAAATAAATAAACAAACAAACAAAGAACTGAGTCTGCGTTGAAAGCTGAATCTTGGCTTAGGGGAGACAGCACGTTGGATTTCAGCACTGCCTCTGGACCCTTCTGGGCTCGATGCCCTCCTCTGCCTTTTACCAGGGGCACAGTGTTGTGGGAGGTGCTTGACCTCTTTGTGCATCACGCCCACAACAGAGGAGATAAAGTCTCCACCGGGTGAGGTAATCCATGAAATCCATGGGATGGACATATCCTTGACACCTTACCCCAGTCAGTGGCGTTCAGAAGCAGGAGACAGTCCAAGAAGCGTTTGTTTGAGCTGTGCCTGGGATTTCTACTTCCCAGATATTCCTTTTCTCCCATATCTGGAGCATCCCAGCCCCAGCCTCTTGATTAGGCTCTTCAGCATCTCCCCCAGCCTCACGTGTGTGCAAGAGAGCTGACCAAACTGAGGCCGATGCCTCCTGCCACAGAAACACAGGCCTTCCCTCTCATCTGGCCTAGTCCTTCCCCCTTCCAGAATCCTGCCACCCCGCCAGCCCCTGGGGATACACTAACAACTATACAGATGCTCACTTTGTCCTTTCCTCACACATGGTCCTCCAGATGGGACTGACATTCTACCCTAGCCCATTTTCCATTTCTGTGCACTTAACGCACCTAAGAGGCCACCAGCGGTGCCCATGTGCAGACACTCCCAGGCCCTCTTATCTGGCTATCTCTCTGGCCAAGGCTTTCTGCTTCTCTCTTCCTTTGCTGCCTTCTGTCTATTTCTTTGCCTCTCCCTTTCCCTTAGAGGTGGTTTCCATCTCTTTCTCTGACTCTCTGTATCTGAGACTTTTTTCAACCACTGTCTCACAGAAACACATACATCTGTCTTTCTACACACACACACACACACACACACACACACACAGGAGATATGCTAATTGGGCTCCCAAGTGAGTTTGTCTCACCCCTACAGGCAGAAGTAAATCCAATGGGGTTAGAAAGAACATACTTCACACCTGTCAATTAAGCTCAGTCACTTGTTGTGTGAAACTAGACCCTGATGCTCAGGGACAGGCTGACCTGACAGGACTGGGTGGAGGGGACGGGAGACTCAGCTGTCCCTTCAGATTGGGTTCAGGGAACAAATGCCCCTTCTGTTCCCAGAGGATGAGAGCATCTCTTGGAATGTCCGGGAGCAGCTGCGGGCCTCCCTATAGGGTGGACAGAGGACTATTCCCAGCCAGCACAAGGAACTATATGTACTGCTGTTGGTCAGCTATTTTTACGAAATTCTAATGACACAGCAAAAGGACAAATACAGCCCAAGAGTAAATAGGTGATGCCCTGGCACTGATGTCACTCGAGTACATCAGGAAATGCCTTGGGACTGGACTGGCCACAATAGGAAAGAAATATTACCCTAAACAAAGGTGCCTCTAATACTACATTACTTTCGATTTATAAAGGTCTGCCAACTGGAACAGAGCCCGTCAGGAGCAAGTGCTGGGTGTTGCTTCGAGGGAAGGCTGGGGATATTTTTAAGGGTGGGCTGAGAGCCAAGGCTTCATCTATCATTTTCCCTCACTTGCCAATTACTTGACAGCTTATGGTCTTGAAAATGGTGCTAGCCACGAAGATGCCCTATCCTATCTCACAGAGCTTCTAGATCAGAGGAGAATAAGGACATGCAGTTGAGAAATGATGACTGTGTGCATGGGTGTCAGTAACATGAAAGCAGGGAGTGGTGAGCAGAAGCTAGTGGGCTAACCTAGGCAACTGGGCTCTCCAGAAGAAAGGGCTATGAAAGCTGAGATTTGACCCAATCATCAGGACTAACAAACCAAGGAAAAGATAGGATGTTTCAGTGAACAGGGCAAAGAACAGGGCAAAGGTTGAGAAGCTAGAGTACAAGGTGTCTGATGGCCCCTGAGGCACACAGGCTTTAAGTGCAATAGAAAGACACACTGTAATCAGAACTTCATTTCTACAGGAGAGCTGAGGCTGGTGGTGGGAAGGGGAGAAAATGGAGGCAAGTAGGTGCCACCTCCTCCAGCAGAGATCTGTGGAAGGCAAGAACAGTAGTTAGAAGGTTATGAGTCCTGCTAGAGGCACACTGAAGAAGCTTGTAGATATCTGGATGACCAGGTTTGTCCTTAGTTCCTGCCTCTTGGTGCTCACACTATGGATAAGCCTCTGCCCTTGAAGTGGGCAGAACTTGTGGCCATTCCTTCTAGATGATGGAATATGGCAGAGGTAATGGGACATCGCTCCTGTAATTGCACCATGATATGCAAGCTCTCTTGTAGCTAGCTGGACTAGAGGTGGTTCCCTTGGGGGCCTGATCAAGTGAGCAGACTCAAAGCTTGAGGTTGACTTATGCAGACATCCACAGATTGCTGGTACCATAGTCCCACAGCCATGAGGAAATAACTGTCAAGAACCCAGGTGACCTAGAAAGTGCATCCCCACCCAACTCAACTACCAGAAGAAGGCACAACCCAACCAAGGCCTCATGCAGCCTTCCCAGACAACTGACCTAGGGAAACTGTGAGATGAGAACTAGATGCTGGTTGAAGACATTGAGATTGCAGAGACTTATTATAAAGCAAAAGTAAACCAGTATGGTATCTAATTGAAGGTGGCAAAGATGGGACTGGATGTTTGGAGCTGAACCTCAAGACATAATCCAGGCCAGAGATAACTGTAGCAGAACACTTAGAAGAAGTTTTAGTTGTTTTGGTTTCTTTGAAAATGCAAAATGGTGTTTGGACTAGGTTTATGTTCCCATCCCAGGTGAAGATGATTATGAGTTAGATTTGGAATGCTAGATGCAGGTGGCTATAATTTGGTTGGATGCAGTTGTTTTGGCCTGTGGCTTTGGGATTTTGTGTTGGTAGAGTTTATGGGAACTTTTGCTTAGGTTATGAAAGATCTGAAGCCCCGAGAGCTGGAGAAGGTTGGTTGGTGGTTCGTTGGTTGGTTTGTCCGTTGTTAGTGTGTTGATTCTTACTTAAAAGAACAAAAGTTGGAAAGATTGAGTTTGCAGATAGTGAGCTGAGAGGCTAGTCTGACTCACTCTCAGCTAGTCTTCTCCAAGCTTAGGACAACCTTAAAAAGGCTGTGAAGATTTCTACCTTTCTCTCACTCTATATCAAGGCCACTTGCAAAAGCAGTGAAATTTTTTGATTGGATTATACAGAAAAGGGGAGTTGTTGTAGAAGTTTATTTTTAGTTATGTACAAAATAATTGTTTTATGTACTGTTGGGTGAGGGTCTCCTTACATCTTGGCATTTTGTATTGTTTGCAGATTTATGTGGGGGATGTTTGATTTCTAATGATCTGCAGATGCTATCGGTAGAATATCTGAGTTCTGTATCAATAAAAACATCTGAGCTGGGATGTTCAGGGCTTCACTCTCCACTATGGTGCTTGCCATGATGGTGGTTCCCTCTGTTGAGCTCTGTCAGGGATTACATCTATGAACATGCCTCCTTGTCTTTCTTGGTGAGCAATATAGCAGCCAAACAACTACAGATAACATACTTGACTATTAGCATATAGACAGTGGCCAAAGCCAAGAGTAAGATGCAGTGATGGGAGAAAGGCTCCAGGCAGGGACTGAAGAAATTTCAAAGGATTCTAAGAAAGAGGTGGGGAGAGGAAGGAAGGGACATGCTATGGATGCTCCAATGCCCTCAGCCTGGTGAAATCTGCCTTTTACTCGCTTGTGATGCTGAGCTGGTCACTTGTTCTCTCTGTGCCTAAGTCACTCATCTGCATAAGGGATGCTAACTTGATAGTGTTACCTAGATGGGGTTGTAAGGGTGAAGTGTATTAACACCTGTTTCCTCAAAGAACAGTGCCTGGTGATGGAAGTATTCCAATTCATTCACTTTGAGACAGGATATCATGTATCCCAGGCTAGCCTCCAACTCAGTACATAATCCAGGATGACCTTGAAAACAAAACCTTGAAAAACAATCAAATTGTTTTTATTCTCAGACAAGATCTACTGACATGAAGGCAATGATGGATCCAAGTGGGTCCAGGGTTGCCTTCAGAAAAGAAGCTTCCTTACGGCTTACCCACTCTAAACCCACCACAGAGGACAGTTGGGCCTCCAGTAGTGTCAGTCTTCCCAGAGCTCACATTAGAATCTTAACTGCCAATATGATCTGCTACGGAAAAGACCATGGCAAAAGCAACTTGTGGAGTAAAGCGTTTGCTTGGCTAATATATCACGGTAATAGTCCATCACTGAAGGAAATCAGGGAAGGAGCTCTGGAGGGACCTGGAGACAGAAACTGAAACAGAGATCACAGAAAAGCACCTTACTGACTTGCTCATCTTGCCCACTTACCCCATCCAGGACCACCTGCCCAGGGGTGACACTGACCACGGGGGTTGGTCCCTCCCATATCAATTAGAAATCAAGAAAATGCTCCCAATGACATGTCCATAAGCTAATTTGATGGAGGCAATTCTTCAGCTGAGATTTTCTCTTCCCAGATATGTCTATGTGTTGAGCTGATAGCTACAACCAGCACAGGTCATGAGGGTGGGGCCCTCATGGTTGGTATTAATGCCCTTACGAAAGGAACAGAAGAGCTCTCTTGGTTTTCTTACATATACAGGACACAAAAATTGCTGCACCAAACTGCAACTATACTCATTTTGACCCTGGACTTTCCAGTCTCCAGAGTTGTGAGAAATAGCCACGTGGTACATAGTATTCTATTATGGCAGCCTAAAGAAACTAAAACAACAACCTGCCCTACCTTACAATCAACTGAAAGATGAGCTCAGGATTCAGACACTGTCCACATCTCAAACTTTGACCAGAGAAGAAGGAGAAAGAATTTTAATGAAGACACGGTTTAAGTGTTTAGCAAAAAAATGAGCTTTCAATATTATCCACAGGAAAAAGACATAGGTATCCTAGATAACTGGCAGCTGTCCCAGCTGGAGAACAACCCAGGAAGATAGTCAATCCGGCTACGCTCACCACAGGGCATCACAGCACACCTTGTCCTCATAATGTTCCTTCTCCGACAGGATAGGATGAAGCTGAGCCACAAAGGTTGCCACTGAAACTTGGCTACCAGTGATTCACCTCTCTGCCTACTTTCCACTCCTCCCAGACACATCCTATCAGAATAGCTATAGATTTAAAAACCAGACAAGCAGGTACTGATGAGGACATGCAGTGCATGGAAGTCTCATCTATCACTCAAGAGAATGCAAAACAGAACAACAGCCATGTTGGAAACCTGTTAGAAAATCAACACTTTACCATGTGACTCAGCAAGCCCACTTCTAAGTTTACTTAAGAAAAAAATGAAAACGTATGTCTACACCAAGACCTACATGAGGATGTTTCTAGGTGTTTGATGAATAATTGGTCGAACTGGAAAGCATGCAAATAACACACCAAATGGAAAATGATTAAATAAACTTTAATATCCGCACTGTGCTGGTTAGATTTTTGTCAACTGGAAACAAGCTAGAGTAATCTGGGAAGATAGAACCTTAATAGAGAAAATGCTTCTGTTGTGCCCTGTAGGCAACTCTGTGGGGTATTTTCTTGATTAATGATTGATGTGGGGCAGTCCA
Source organism: Cricetomys ansorgei (assembly GCA_026225945.1). Lineage (NCBI taxonomy): Eukaryota > Metazoa > Chordata > Mammalia > Rodentia > Nesomyidae > Cricetomys > Cricetomys ansorgei. The sequence continues at coordinate 14,222,289 of JAMJFZ010000239.1, read as the reverse complement.
CTGCGGGCATTGTTATCCCTGAGTGTGAGGTCCTGAAAAAAAAAAAAAAGCAAGCTGAAAAAGCCATGGAGAGCAAGCCAGTAAGCAGCATGGTCTCTGCATTCATTCCTGCCTCCAGGTTCCTGCCTTGCTTGAGTTCCTGCCTTGACTTTCTTCAGTTGTAGACTATGATCAGGTTGTGTAAGCCAAATAAATCCTTTCCTCCTCAAGTTGCTTTTAACCATGGTCTTTATCACAGCAATAGAAAGCAAACCGGAATACATATAATGGGATATTACTAGTGATGAAATAGCATAGATAAGTCATAAAATGATTGTGGAAAGTCATAGAATTGCCAGGATTAGAAATGGGAGGAGAGATTAAATACAAAGAGGGGTAAGAAAATCTTTCTTGGTGACAGAACAACTTAGCATCATGTTAATGGCAGTGATCACATGGCTGGCTACACATTTGTCAAAACTCATATGACTATCTATCTAAGAATAGTATTATTTTTATAAATTAAACTCTAATAAACCTAAACCAAAACAGATGGGCCTACTATGAGAATACAGTGGTTGTCAAGGTTCATTGCACCAGAACTTCACATGGGATTGTAGTTTGATCTGAAATGTTCCCCTACAGATTCATATGTTTGAATGCTTGGCCGCCAGCTAGTGCCATTGATTTAGGAAGTTGTGGAGCCTTCAGTAAGTGGGTTATGGCTAGTGGAAGCAGTTCACGCAAGGTGGGGCTCAGAAGGTTATGTCTACTTCCGGTTCTGGCTTGACCTGATTCGTGCCTCCAGTGTTCTGAAGAAGCCTGAACTCCACACCCCCACTCTGAATGGTGCTACTCTTCCCACCACAAAAAACTGAAATCTTAAGTCAACTTTAAATCCTTTTTTAAAAAAATAGCTTCTGTGTTGTTTTTTGTCAAATTAATGAGAAAAGTAGCTAACACTCTTTAAAAGTGTCCTAGACTAGATTGGTGAGCCTGCTCCAGAACTGACCCAGAGAGTCGGGGGAGGCCTGAGAACCTGCACTTCCAGCACTTTCCCAAGAGACAGCAACACTTTCCAGGCTTTAAGAACACCTGCTCCCATGTGAGAACGAGGAGCAAGGAATGAACATTCCTCTTTAAGAAGATACTTGAGCTAATACGGAGCAAGCAGTAAATATCCAAGAGACTGTCTTTTTCATGGACAGTATTATCAGTAAGTAAGGGACATTTCCAGAAGGAAAGGAGGGGTTCTTTTTCCAAAGGGAAGGGGAAGAGGATAACCAGCTATGAGACTAAGTTCTCCATGGGAATAATCAGTGAGACAGAAACAGAAAACCGGTGTCTGAGAGTTGCTGTGAGAAACTGGCTCCTATGCTCACTGAGTCTGAGACATTCAAGCTGATTTACAGTCCACAAGCAGAACACTCAGAAAACCCAATGGCGTAATTTCATACTGAGTCCAAAGATCTGAGATTCAGGAGAACCAGTAGCACAAATTCTACTTCAGATCCAAGTGTGAAGACAGGAGACCGATGTCCCAGCCTTGTCCCCAACAAAGACAATGAATTTTCTTCTATTTAGTCTTTCTTGTTTTTAATGTCATCAGTGAATTGATCGAGGCCCACCCACAATGGAGAGGATACCTGCTTTATTTGGCCTGCTTATTCCCATCTTAACTGTCCAGAAACACCTTAATGTTTAACCATGTATCTGGGCCCCACATTTGCCCAGTCCAGTTGGCATATAAAACTAATAATCATCACAGCAGCCCAGAACTACACAGACTGTGGAAGAGCCAAAACAAGTGAATCTACCAGAAGAGATTGGGGAACACTGGCAAGTTCCATATGTTAGATTGTGGAGAACAAATGAAGTCCCGAATGAGTGTGCATTATCGACATGAGCATTGCCACGTCAAGGACCCCAGTGCCCACATCCATGGCAACATTAGCACTGAGTTTCCGGTGCTACTGGTGTGTCTCCAATAGAGCCCACACCCCACCTGATTTCAGCTTTTCTGTATGTGTTGCCATCACCCCAGCCATGTCAATCCCTAAGCCATTCAGGTTGCAGAAGATGAAAGATGGGGATATCCACTGGACTGAGCAACGTGGAGGGGACAGTGACCTTGGAAAGACCATATTTCAAGGGATACCAGTGATGGAGTCAAACAAAAGAGTAATCACACGCAAGGTAAGTTAAAGACGTCTGTCACCCACGCAGGAGGTGGACTCAAGGCTAGGGTGGGAGTCTGCTTTTCTTCTTAATATGTGAGATACCCAAGTACAGGAGTGGGTAGACCACAGGAGAATGAAAATACAGGAGAAAGAGCCTGGTCACAGAGCAAGGCCCTCAAGAATGTTGGCAAGAAGGGCCCGTGATCCCAGATGGAATTACCACCTGCACCTCTGGGGCAAGGGTTGATACCAGGGAAGGTCAGGTAGAATGGGGAGAAAGGGTGCATGTTCCCATCTGAGTTTCTATGTGTTTGGGAGGAAGTGACAGACAGTCCATAGGGTGCTGGGTTGTAAAGTCACCTCTGGAGTTGCTACAAACCAATTATTGAGTTTCTCCTGTGCTTGATCAATGCATATGGAAAAGGAATTTTGATAGCAGCTTTTTCAGAACATGAAAGGGCCTAGAATCCCGTAAGGAACACAGTGAGCACTGGTATTTACTTGCTGCAAGAGAAGAGCATAAGGGGCAAAGAGAAGACAGAAGTAAAGAATACTTCACATACAACTGCCAATAGCTCGTAGCCATCACTGTGTAACTCGGTCACAGGAATCAGACCTTTGTCAGTTCACCTGGACACAAATCTAATCAATCTGGAGGACATCACCAACAATATTCTTCAAACCCTGAGAGTACAGTAAACTTTGTAAAGTTGTGGGAGAGGCTGTTTGCCCTAGAGAAGGGTTCTCGATTCCACTAACCCTGAGCCACCCACCACAGTGCGATTCTGAACATTACCAAGGCTATCTTCAAAGTTATGTCAAGATCCAACAAGTAGGTATGGTGGAGGCCATGAGTGAGTCGTTTGCCCGGAGGTGGCACCTTCACATGGATCAATTGTGTAACGCACCCTGGATAAAGATATGGGTAGCTGGTTTACCTGGGAACACAAATGTGACAGTTCCCACCAGAGAGAGAGAGAGAGAGAAAGAGAGAGAGAGAAGAGTTAGTTGTCTCTAAAGCAGCTCAAGTTACATTTCAGGGCTGAGTATGTATTTCCAAAGAAATTGTCTCTTCCAGGGGCTCTCCGGACCTGACTGGGTAAGTGAACTGTCATGGTTGTGGCCCTGTTTAGTCACAGGCAGAACAGAGCAGCTCCAGATCTTTCGTTCCTTTCAAAGAGGTGAGGCAGATTCCAGGCTTCTCATTTTCCTTTATGCCCCTTTTCTTAGGCACACACCAAAAGGCAGTGACTCTATTTCATTCATTCAAAGACTTGCATTTTCCTTACGAGAAACAGGGATGAGTTTAGAGACCATGGTACGTTGGCTTTGTCTGCTGTTCCTATTGGTGCATCTTATGGTCAGTGTCATTGCCTTGATGATTACTGAAATTATCCTTCACTGAGAACTTTGGCACGAGTACTCACTTACCTCCAGCCTTGACCACAACCCTATGCATCTGATGTGAAATCTCCCATGGCAGAGTCCAAGACGTAGACAGATACAATGACTTGCTGAAGGCCCCGTGGTTAGTGTAACGGAGCACAGTGGTGACAAGTCCTGCTACCTCTAAAAGATTATAGCCACATTGAAGAATTATCAGGAAACTGCACTCATAAACATCGCTATTCTGGTTTGAAAGTATTTCCAAAAGACAAAACAAAACACAAACAACCAATCTCATTTATTGACACCGTGGTGCCCACTATTGCAGTGTTAAGAAGTGAGACCTTTCATAGAAAAGTGGGTTAACGAGTTGTTATGAGAGTGACTTGGCTATAAGAAGCAGGATGTAAGATGTCTACAGTGCACCTCCGTTAGACCGTCTGATGCTACGACACAGCAGCAGTTCCTCGCCTGCTTCCAGCCATGCTTCTACATGCCCCAGCCTCCAGAACCATAAGCTTAATAAAATCCTATTCTTTGTACGTTGCCCAGTATGTACAATTTATCTATAGTACAGACAGCACTAGAAGATCGAAGTCTTAGCTCTATTATTATACTGTAGAAATAGAAAGACAGCCATACACAGAGGCCTTTCAAAACCAATCAAATGAATGCTATGAAGCAGTCATAAAACTGTTATCTTCTAGGAGCCTGGGCACCTTCATCTGTAAATATGGGAATAATAAAAGCATTGGCTACTGCTGATTGAAAAGTCACGCATAACAGGAATTGCGCCGAGCATTTTACAACATTGTCTTATTTCATTGTCTCTGTAGGTAAAGAAAGTAAACATTTTTTTTTTTTGTCATCAGAAACTAAGTCATATTGTGTGTATGTGGCACATGTTGTTTAACTACTCAGTAAACACTTTCTGTATTAGAAAACGTTTCTTAGAGTTTTTTGGTGAAGTCATTCAGGAGGACAAATGTAGTAAGTATGGGGACTGGGACTCAGCCCTTCCTGTCTGGCACCAAGTATCTCCCAATCCTTTCCCAGATAGTTTGTTCATCAGGGACGGTGATGGTACCACAAGACTTCCCATGCTTCCTCCCCACAGGGAATTGGTCCTTCTTTCACCAAGTATATGATGGCTCCACACTTGGTGATACTGACCTGTGAAGAGATGTTTAAAACTGATTTGATTTGGGAAAAATCTCAGAGTTTAAACATAGAGTGATACGTGAACCAACATCCCCACTGCTGAGAATATACCTTAAACAATTCATCTAATGCAGGATTTCAAACAGATTGTTACAAGCTGGTTTTCTTAGCATTTTACCCAGCATCTGACAGATGGAAAGAATACAAAGATCCATTAATAGATGAATAGAGAAACAAAATGTAACATGTACAGTGGATGTGATTCCTTTACAAGGAATGAAGTTCTCAAATGTGGTACAGCATGGGGTAAGCCTCGAATACCTTCTGCTAAATGAAAGAAGCCAGTCACAAAAGCACGAGTGTGTATGATTTCATTTGGATGAGGTGCCTGGACTGGGATAATCCACAAAGCAGAATGGTGCGCTTAGGAGCTGGGGCGAGGAGGGGTGGACAGTTCATGCTGAGCGTGGATAGACTTTGTTTTTGAGATGATGAGAAAGTTTTCGAAGGGATGGTGGTAATAGCTGTACCTCACTATGAATGCACTTAGTGCCACTGAACTGTCCACTTAAAAGTGGTGAACATGATGAACTTCTAGGTCGTGTGTATTCTAGCCCAATTTGTAAAAATCGCCAGAGAATAAAGAAGGATCTGAGACTCGTGGTGCTACTCCAAGAGGAGAAAAAGAAAGCGTTCCAGACCTTTGCTAAGCTCAAAGACAAATCATGTCCCAGGAGTGTGTTCTGAAGAAGCAGGGAGGTAACAGCAGGGAGCTGTGTGTAGGAAATGGAAAGGGATGGGGCAGAAGAGGACTCGAGTTCTGCTAGACGACCCTGGGCAGAGACCCCGGGCATCTCAGAGCAGATGGCAAGTTGGATCTTGACAGTAAAGACTGGCCACGGGATTCTGTGTCATTGAGAAATGCACCATCTACCTCAGAACTCTGGGGAATTACTTTAACACACACATACAGTAACTCTCTCACGTATCAAACAATACCGCATCCTTCCTCGACCCTAAGTAAACATCTGTGCATCCTCATTTTAATTGCAATAAGGAAACAGTTGACTAATGAAGTCACTAGCTGGCCTTCAGGTGACATTGGTGGAAATAGCGTCTATTCACATCAGAGTCGGAATTCAGAGCGCTGTGTACCACAAATGCAGGATGACGGCCAGTTCCTGCGCACTGAGCAGTGCTTCCCAGGTGGGCCTTGCGGGGTGCTTTCCGGAGCAGCTGGGTGGAGTTGATCCAGAAGGGAGCCAGAAAAACCAGCCCTGCCATACCTCCTGTTGAAACCAGCAGCACCCAAGTGGGTCCTTCATACTCTTTTGGAGAAGGGAATAAAGTACATTAGCCAGAACCAGGAAGAGTCCTTGGGCTTTCTCAGCTCTTGTTTGTGTGGGTGTTGTGAGCAGAGTTGAGAAGGAAGCCAGTGGAGGCTGCGGAGGAGTCTACACTGGTTTCAAGATTGATCAGAAAAACAAACAAAGGCAAGTATTCTCTGAAAAAAGCAGCAAAAGTCCCAACTTGAGATCAGAGGCCATCACATTTAATAACTCCAAACTGTTTCCGCAGCCTGTATAAATCTAAGAACCAGGCAGCCCCCTAACCCCCCAGGGGCTTTCAGCTGCTAAGTACAAGCAAGCAGGTCTTGACTAGGGCTGGGGCTGGGGCTGGGGCTGGGGCTGAGCAGGGCTTGGCCTTTGCAGTTCATTCCGGTTCCTGTCCTGAGTCTGGGCTTCTTACTCCAACATGGAGAGACTAGCACAGTCTTTCCTAAGGGTAACATCTGTGCCTGCAATTTTTAATGATAAGGGTGATAGAATACGCAACAGCAAAGCCCATGAAATAGAAACAGCTTTTCTTCCCCTTAGTCCAGAGTCAGGAAATCACTCCATCACGAAGCTGTACCCTCCGTGCCTACAAACAAATTTAGTGACTTTAACTTCATTAATACAGCATACTTTAGTTTTACATTTGGATATTCTTAATCTTGAAGAATAAACAAATGTGTAACTAATTCTAATAAAGTAATAAAATGGCCAGGAACAGTGGCATATCTGCCAGCCCATCACTGGGTGGTTAAAGCAAAAGGATCTGAAGTTGGTGGCTAGCCTGGGCTATATATTGAGTTAGAAGCCAATCTGAGTTACACGGTAAGTTTGAGGCCAGTCTGGGCTGCATAAAAGACTGTACCTCATTCATACATATATACATACATACATCTATACATACATACATATATACATACATACATATATACATACATACACATATACATACATACATATATACATACACATATACATACATATACATACACATATACATACATACATATATACATACACATATACATACATACACATATACATACATATATACATACATACATATATACATACATACACACATGCGCACGCGCACACACGCACACACACACACGCACACCAATATATCTTAGCTTTTATTTTTCAGGAAAAAATGTACATTGATGTATTCGTTTTGTTTTTAAGGTTAAGCCCTATACTTTCTAAACTCCAAAGGCCTGTTCTCGGTGGTGATGGCATTATGGCTGTAAAGAGCTAATGTGTGCTGCTACTCACCCCTTTATGTGAAAGCCCTAAGCCTAGTTACTCAAAATGAGGATGTATTTGGAGATGAGGCCTTTAAAACAGATGATGTCAATGGAGTCACTTTGGTGGGCGATCATCCAATATCGCTGGTAGACTTACAGAAGAACATGGGACAGACACGGAAGGAAAAATGGAAAGCCACAAGAAGACAGACTTCTGCAAGCCAAGGCTGCTTTGAGCTTGGATTTTCAGCCTTCAGAAGTATATGAAAACAAATTTCAGTGTATCTATGACACTTTAGTATGGCAGCCCCAGAAAACCAATACAGGAAAATACGATAGTTTCTTGGTAAACTATACTGATCGCATTAAACAACCATTGACCATTTAAGTGTAATAACCCCACCCCATTCATCTAGTAATACCCAGAAACACACACACTATACACTCATGAACACTGCGTTTTAATGGGCACGAGCCTATTGAATTGTAATGTGAGTGTGTTTTGCACGCATTTTTTTTTTTTAAATCCTGTAACAGAACTAGGGTCTTGAAGAGTAACCACATCCTCCCTTCAGCAGCTTCTCCCTTCCTGCCAGCCAGTCACTTGCGCTGCTGTGACTGTGAGCTGGGGTCACGTGGTTAAGTGGAATTGCTGCCTCCCACTCACCCTGCCTCTGGAGAGCTCCCTGAAAAGAGAAGACTAGATGACAGTCTCTCCATTCTTCCACAACGGAGTCAAGAAGCACCCTTCCCCCCCCCCCCCCCCCCCCCCCCCCCCCCCCCGCCTCCTCGGCAACAGCAGCTCCAGGAGAGTTGTAAGAGGAAGCCGTCCCCCCTCCCCTGTGTCCCCTGTCTGGGAGCAGACCTCTGAAGGCTCCTTCCCACTGTACCCCACTGTTCCTCAACTCACCTGTGCTCCTGGGAAGCCAGCTGCCCAGTGGCGCTACTGTTGGCCTTTGGATTTAGAACGACGGCTTCCCCTGTCAGGCCTGGGTGAGAGCGGCAGGTGTTCAGAAGCTCTGACATGTCGGTGCAGCCTTAAATGACAACAGAGAGAGCACGGAGTCAAGCAGTTAGACTTCAGGGAGAAAGGTCAGCAGGGCCCTCACCAAGTGAATAAAAAGTAAAAAAAAATCCACCTTTCCCTTATGCTGTGCAGTACTCAGAAGAAAGTAGAAACTCCGGAAACATGGCCACTGTTAGACAGAACTGGGCAAAGGAGCCTCTGCCCACCACAGCCCAGTGACCTGGAGGGGGAGGGGACAAGTACCAGTGATCAGTAAGACCAAGGAAGGACAGGCTCAATGGCTCCAATGCTCAAGCACTCAAACATGTAGAATTCTGTCCTACTAAGTAGCACAGTACCTCACACACTTGCTGTTAAAAAGAGACAGTGACTTTATGAATGTCAACACTTTTTGCTGTGGTTACAACCTAGTTTCAGTTTTTTCCTCTGTGAGTCCCCTTTTTCCTGGGGACTCTCATGACCACTGTCACCTCCTTTCATCAGAAGATCAGCCTCAGAATTAGCACTTCCTTGCATTGTTATTGAGGCTACAAGAACCTAGCCCTGGCTTCATCAGCTTCCCCAGGAGTAAGAAGACCCTCCAGCCTCATTTCCAGATAAGAGCTGAGTAAAGGAAGTGAGTAAACTGGAAACACAGACAGCAAAGCCATCTGAGACACGAAAGCATTACACTAATTCAGAGATTCCCTTTCCTCCTCCTCCTCCTCCTCCTCCTCCTCCTCCTCCTCCTCTTCTTCCTCCTCCTCCTCTTCTTCCTCCTCCTCCTCTTTCTCTATTGTGACTCTAGCTATCCTGGAATTCACTCTGTAGACCAGGCTGGCCTTGAACTCACAGAGATCCGCCTGTCTCAGCCTCCCGAGTGCTGGTAATAAAGGCATGTGCTGCCACCGTCCATCTTTGATTTTCACTTGGGCACTTTGCATTCTCCACTGTACCATTTTATTTCCTCCCCTTATTGTCCATCTTGAGATTAGAATATATAACCTGCATGACTACATTGTCATCATCAGTATCCTCAGGACCCCCGGAGGACACCGGAATCTGGGATGTCCAAGTCCCTTGTATAAAATGATGCAGTCTTTGCTCATAATCCGCGTGTAGCACATCCTCTTGTACTCTTTACACCGAAGCTTCCTGAGGTCACACAAACTGAATATGGAGTTGTGGAAACTTTGGCAAAAGTAAAAGATTTCTGAGCACACAATAAATAAACATCAATTCACAAATCGAACAGGTAAAGAATCTAAGGCATTTCTGACAGTGCTCACCGATGTTGCATCTTCACAGCAGCCTGGGTTCTGAACACACAAGGCAACACATGTACGGCACATGCCCATGCCATGCAACACCAAAAAAAAGAAAGAAAGAAACCACTGCCTGGCATACCTTGGCCTGAGCCAATAATTTGACATTATTGTCTTATTCATTGTGGTGTTTTTAATATACACATGAAGTTTTCTGCTGTTATAGAGACAATGATTTAATTACAAAAAAAAAAAGGCTTTGAATATTTTCTTACCACCATTCCTCAGTATGTAAATATCAAGTTAGTATAACTATAGTGTGTGTTGTAGTAGAATATTTGATTTTTAAATATGCTGTTTTGGACAGCTGGACATGGTGGTACACACCTCTATTTAGTCTCAGCACTCACTGAGGCAGGTGGATCTCTGTGAGTTCGAGGCCAGCCTAGCCAACATAGCGAGTTCCAGAACAGCCATGACTATATACCAGAAAGACCCTGTCTCAAAACAACAGTAAAAAAAAAAAAAAAAAAATTGCTAATTTGAATTTCATAAAAGACAGCTCAATGAATTTTGGCTTAGGATTAGAACACATTTTCCAGTAATTTCTGAAACGGTCCTAAATATATTTCTGTCATTTTTTTACTGTGTATTTACGTAAAACAGTATTAGCATTGATGATTATAAAATCAAAATATCAATCAATTTGGAAAAACAACAAGGATGCTTTAAGACCTGCTATATGAAATATTCAGCTAAGTTTGCATTCGGCATGTGAAGCTAAATAGCCCCACCACTACATCAGTATAAAAATTCGCTTTCACTTTTAATAATTGGTAAAATACATGTATACCAAAGAATGGTTTCAAATAAACTATCGGTAAAGGTTTGATTTGTATGTCTGTTTTATATTCCTATATACTTGGGCCACATAAAAGTTTATTGGACAGAAGAGGACATGGGTGGAAAAGGTTAAGAAGACCTGCTTTAAATCATCTCCAACCTAGCCATAATACCTAATAATGTAAATGCTGCACAAACTAGTTATAATGTATAGAGAAAGATAACGATAAGAGAGTTTCTGGCCCAGCAGTGGTGGCACATGCTTTTAATGCCAGCACTCGGGAGGCAGAGGCAAGCAATTCTCTGTGAATTCGCAGCCAGCTGGCCTACAGAGTGAGTTTCAGGTCAGACAGACTTACAACAGAGAAATCCTGTCTCGAAAAGGGAGAAGTGGGGGGAGTTTCTGTATGTTTAGTATAGATGGAATTTGTTCTTGTATTTTCGATCCATGAATGGCTGAATCTACAGTCATGGCTCAGGCAACATGGAGGACGTGATGTCAAAGGCAGGAAGGCATCTGACTTACTCACTGCTACAAGCCTTCAAACTGCGCCTGGTATACAGCAGATTCTCATAGGTCGGTTGAATGAACAAGGCAGCCTTGAACCCAGCACCATGTGATCTCCTGCCCGTCCTGACAGCAGAAGAAAAACTCTTCCATCAGCTGGCATCACAGACAGGCCACCAAACAAAATTAGGTGCGTGAGGACCCAATGGGGAAAGGAACACACGCTGTTTGCATCTTCTTTGAGAAAGGCTAGGAAAGCAAAGGGAAGTAGAGGGACCCAGGAGAAAAGAGAAAGTGACAGCTGATTCCAGGCTGGCGAAGGAAGAAAAACATACAAACACGAGGCGGTATGAAAATAAGAGCAAAGCTCTGGGGCGCAGGAGTGAACGCCATCCCTAGAGCTTTCTTTAGCAGCAGATGGAGAAAGCAAAAATTTGTGTGGCTTCCTGGAGAATCAGGAAAAGGGAGGGGACTGCCATCACATAGGAGAGTAAACTTCTAACCTCCTGGGAGTCCACTGAGACTGGTCAAACAGTACGACTTGTGAAGTGGGGCATAGGGATGATAAGAAAGAAAGTAGGTTGGGAAGTGGGAGGCCAAGGAAGCTTTTTGGAGCGACCCCGGGGAAACTCAAGGAGTCTAAGTAGAGGCCTCACATTGGAGACAAACCCAGAGGGATGTAAGCAGTTACTCAGAAGCTTTGGAGGAGCAAAAGAAACACACACAACCCACACACAACACGGTAGGTCTGCCGGGACCTACTCGTGTGATACAAGGCTACTCTTGAGTTCAGCGATGGCTATGCCAAGAAGCTGTGGCTGAATTCCCCTTTTCCAGTAATAATGACTTTTAAAAGTGACAGGGAATTAGGCCAGCGGGACTCCCTCAGAGTCTGAGGCCTTAGGAAGTGTTTGAGCATTCAAAATAGCTCAAAAGTCCATCCTTTGAGGTATCTTGTTGGGAAAACACTTTAAGGGACTGCAAAGCCATACTTAAGGACTCACCAAGAACGACAGTGTGAGCTGAGAGCTGAGAACCAACAGGAAGGCATTGCCGGACTATTTATTTAGACTGGGGGAGGGGCCACACGTGCAAGGCAAGCACTGAGTAATAAGCATGGCTTTTAATAGAGAGTTGCTAGACTCCTCCCCAGTGAAATGGCCAGAAGGGTAGTGGGACTTCCTGGAAGCTTATGAAAGGCTTTTCTACGATTTCCTATAGTTCATAGTCCTATTTAACCACTGAATTAAAAATCAGCCACATGGGTGAAATGACAGACTAACTGAGATTCACTTTAAAACTCTCTAGCAAACCAAGCAAGCTGGGGGAGGGGAATAGAGGCACCATAATGGAGACCTTGTTACACAAGCCAAAGCCAGGAGAGGGTTACATAAGGATCTCTGCATCCAGCAGCAACACCTGGGAATTCTAACAAGTTGCGAAGTCTCAAGCTGGGGCCAACCCCAGGTCTCCCAAATAAAATAACCTCTGGGGCTGGGGCCCAGCAATCTGTGTTTAACAAGCCCTCCAGAGGGTTATGCTCAGCTACTCTGATACACCCTCAAACTGAAGCCCCACTGAATAAATATCATTCTCTCCCTTTTTGTGTAAGCAATGGATTTCCATAATAAAGGGTTTTAAAAACCATCCCTGTGGGCATTTTTGTTGTTGAGGGTTTTTTTTTTTTTCTTACATCATTTGTCTCCAACTGCTATTTAACTTTTTTTTTTTTTTTCATCTTCTCCTGGAGCCAGAACAAAAAGCCAAGAGGCAGAAGATATGACACCCGCCGTCCCCCCCCACCCCCCACCCCCGCTTTCTCTCTGTCTCTGTCTGTCTGTCTCTCTGCGTCCTCTCCCCCCTCCCTCCCTCCCCGTCCCCTCTCCCTCCCTCTCTCTCTCTCTCTCTCTCTCTCTCTCTCTCTCTCTCTCTCTCTCTCTCTCTCTCTCTCTCTCCCTCCCACTTCCCCCTTCCCCCTCCGGCCTCATCCGAGTTTGCAAATGTAAACTTCCTGTCAGAGACAATGGAGTAAGCAGATTCACACACCCAGGCGACACCCAGGCACACTCACACACCACTCACACCTCAAGGCTGCCTACACCTGGTGACCCTGGAGCAGCTCCCCCGGTGCGGGTGCAGGCTGCATCTCCCTGCTGGCTGGCCTCTTGGCGTACCACGGTATTCTCTGCGACTTTGGTAGGCGCTCAACAACGCACGCTGCTTGGGGCCCAGGCGCGTGTCCAGAAATTCAGGTGGCTCTGCATGGTCACCCAGAGCCTGCAAGAAACGTTCCCCTTTACTCCTATTGCCTTCTGAAATTGTAGCAATGTGGGACTCTTAATGTCTCCCTTCTCTTGTTCTGCAGGAAAACAGGGAAAGAAAGGAAGAGAGCCAGGGATGTCTGATCACAGGGCGATCCCTTTCAGGCACCACCAGCTCCTCACGTGTTCCTGGTTTTGGTTGCCAGCAGAAGATCGAGAGAGACCTGGGGGCTGCGGGAGGGGAAGGGTTAAGAATCTGAGGCCACTTCTTCCAGTATCTAGTGCTTCAACTCCCAACCTCCTACGCGCCTGCCCCACTTGTGTACTGTAAAACAATCCTTTTGTTTCCTCTTTAAGACATTAGCCTCAGGGGCCATTATAGGAAAGAAAGGTAGCAGGGCTCTTTTATCTGCAAGAATCCATTAAGCGTGGCCTTTGTGCAGCAGAGCGCTTCTTCACTGGTACCATCTCCAGGCGGTCCTGTGGGGGACCCCGTCCCCAGCGACGACGCATAGGCACCTGTATCCCAGCCCCTTGGCAACTGGGACCTGGGGTGCGGGGGAGTTGTGCAGAGAACAAGGGCTCGCCCCAAAAAGCTAACATAGCAGGGTGTGGAGTCCAGCCAGTGGCATCCCCAGGAGGCCTCCCAGGCGTACCCAAGAAGCAGGGCAACTTTCCTAGGCGAGGGGGAACGGCTCGTCTTTCGGTTTGCTCTGCTTCCACTACCATCCGCGCGCTCTTTACCCCACCCACACAGAGCTCGGATGTGCAGCTGAGCCTGATCGAGACCAGACCTCGGGCACGAGTGGCTGTCCTCCGCTTGGTGGGTGGAAGATGACCACGCATGAATGCGCCTTGTGGCATCCGGACCCGCTTTCCCTGCAGATGTCCCTTCTGCTGAGGATACTTTGGGACAGCCTTTAGTCATGAGGGTGGGGGACAGAAAGGAGGGCTTTTTACCTTTCCTGGGAATCTGTGCTGCAAAATGCCTGCTGAGAAACGCCAAGGCGCTACACCTAACATCCATCAATCATCTGTGCCTTTCCCTGAGTACCAGTCGCCCCAAATGTCCATTCAGCCACTACACTTGCTCGGTTTACCTAGTGACCCAGTCAAAAATAACAAAAGCCACCAACAGTCTTAAGGCGCATGTACCAGGGAGAGGGGATTTAAGTTCTGGTCTTTGAGAACAGAAGCTGGGGGAAGGGAAAAGTTCTAGGGAGATATAAGGCCATCTTTTCACTTAGGGGACCCATAATCCCTTTGGAACTGACAAGGATTCGAACCTTCAATCCGGGGTTAGGAAGAGCTACAAAAGCAAACTCTGTTTATATTCCCGGTTGAGTCTGGGCAAAGACAAAACATCAGGCCTGTGTCGCCTGTATGCAGTCTCTGCAGAATGGCCTCCTCTGGATCTTCTGCTCTCTTGCTATGAATAAAAATCTTTTCTGCACTCCCCATATGTTATCCACTCAGTTCCACAGACCAAGTGGCCACTGCCCTGCTGGGCTCCTTGCAGGAAGAGAGGGAGGAGGGTAGAGGAGGAGGAGAAGGAGGGGGGAGCAATGCTGTTTAAGGGACAATGTCACTTTCCTCTTCATCAAGATTCTTTGTCAATTGCTAGGGAAATAATTGACCCCAAGCTACTTCAGTCACAACCAATAGAAACATGGGATGGTGATGTGTCCAGCTGTTAGGGGAGGAAGGCAAGCAGGCTGGGGAACAAAAGTAGCAAGCAAGGACTGACATGAAAAACACAGAAAAAGCTTCACATGGGAATTCTTGGGAAACATGAATTTCACTTAAAAAAAAAAAAAAAGGCAAATAAAACCTAGAATTCTGTTCCTTTGTCCTAACTGCAGGGATGCAGTTCTGAATGCTGGCCTTTGGACTGTTGAAATCAGGACTCCCAACACAGCAACCCTGTAATATATCTGCCCAGCTTCAGGTCTCTGACCCTTCCCTTAGCCTACAGTGGCACTTCCTTCCAACATCCTCCGCCCAGTCTGCAGCTCGGGTGACTGATAGGTGTCTGATTCAGGGGCTCAGGGAATGAGGTGGGATTTCAGGGAATATTGTTGGAAAAGGGAGTAAACATTGTGAGTAAATACCAAGAGAGAAAAGGAGGAGGCATAGGAAGAAAAAGAAAAAAGCAAGAGATATCTGACAATTGTCTTTCCTTGAAGAGATGACGGTTAAGAGTGATTTGCTGAAACAAATCTCTGATTTCTGACCATAAGATGTGCCGTTTTTCAGACTGATCCTGGTCCAGGTTGGGCCAATCAGGCATAAACCAATAAGGACATAAGATGTCACCCACGTGGTAACAAGCCAGCACCATATCAAGCAGCACCTCGGCTAGAACTCAGACATGTGTTCCTACTCTACACTGTGTGATCTCCAAAACAGAAGCAAAGGTTTAGGGGGAGGGGTGTACTGAAGCTCCAGTGCTGCTGCTTGTGTTCATTCTTAGTGTACAACTGAACTAGCTTAGTAGATACATGGATATCAATGAACAGTCACCACAGGGGAGAATCCAGGTCCCGGAATTCTTTACAGTTAACCCTGAAACACAAAGCGCAAAGAGTAATATCTAAGTGACATGTACACCTGCCATTTAACAGAAGAGCTCAGTAGACCTGCATATATTTTTCAGCACCCTCTAGCTCTTTCTTCCACAGTTACAGGGAGTGTCAGGTATGTATAAGAAGTACCCCAAAAGAAAACATGGTGTACAGAAAACAGCAGTCCATTTGACACTAGTGAAGTGCTGTACAAACTCCTGGTCACAGATATTTGACACGACTGCAGGAATCCCCCATCACTGGGATGCGTTTTTAGTTCATTGCTTTTTTTTTTTTTTCTTCAGTTTTTCGAGGCAGGGTTTCTCTGCTGTAACTCTGGCTGTCCTGGAACTCACTCTGTAGACCAGGCTGGCCTCGGACTCACAGAGATCTGCCTGCCTCTGCCTCCCAAGTGCTTGGATTAAAGGTGTGCACCACCACCTGGCTATTTAATTGATTTTTTAGAATTTTGTTAATAACCTAAAATAATCCAAGGTAAATAAAGTAAATGGCTAATGCAGAATGGTCTGCAAGCCCCAACCCATATGTAAAATGCTCACCCCCAAAGTGATGGCATTAGCAGGTGGGCTTTTACGATGTAATGGGGTCATGAGGTCAGAGCATTTATGAGTGGGATTCAAGTCAGTGTAGAGAAGCCTAGAGTCACTCACCCTTTCTCTCACACAATGACGAGGCCAGAAGTCTCCATCTCTGACACCAAAGCTGTCTTTCTTGATCTTAGACTTCCCAGCTTCCAGAACGGTGGGCAAAAAACAATTTTCAGACTGCTCCTACCACTCACCAGCTCTTCCCCATGCCTTCTCCAAGGAACATCAAGATGCAATCCACTTGGCTTTCCTCAGGATGACTAACTCCAAAACAAAAGGCCAGCTGAGAGGCCTTTTGTTAGAGAATGAGATCCCGGATAAAGGGATTCTCCAGCTGTCTCACTGCTCAGAGCTGAGTGATCTTTTACTTGACGCCAGACACATGAAATGTTCAAACTGTGCCAATTAAGTTTCCCTCGCTGCCTCAGAACTTCAAGTTCACTTAATGGTTCAAAGATGAAGCAGTTGAGTTCTGCCCAGTAATAGCTCTCATTTGCGTGGAGTAAACTCTGTGGTCATCCTTCCTCAGAATCCCTGACACTCGAAAGGTGGAAACCAGGACTGGGGTAAAATCTGTGGCCATGGTACAATTCCATATGGCAAATGGTCTTATATGAGAATGAAGCCTAAGACTTGGTTTCATTAGCCCTGTATTAAACCTAATATATCAAAGTGGGATGGACATAGTAGATCACGGGAACACATTTATGATTTGGTAGATGGGGCTCTCGCTGAAGCAATACTATTCTGTCACAAAAGATATTCTAGACCCCAAGAGAGAAATCAGAGTATGGTGTCAATCATTATTCTAGACTAGGAAAGTCAAATGTTTTAAAAGTGGACAGTTTTCATTCATCATTTCATTTGTATTAATTATTCTAGTGGTATAAAAACAAAAAAGCCTAGAAAAAAAGTTAAATAAATAATATAAATCAAAAATTGTATGTGTCTTTTATAGATAGCAGGATCAGTGACTTTTACTTATTTATTTATTGAGACGGGGGTCTCACGCTGTAGCTCTGGCTGAACTCACAGAGATCTGCCTGCATCCACCTTCTGGGTGCTGGGATTAAAGGCAAGCACCACCATAACTGGCCTCAGAGGCTTTTTCTCAACTCATTTCCACAAACTGTTATTGGGTGATTATGATTACTCCTTAACGGAATAGAGATTCGTGCAGCCCCTAAACATTTGCCTTGTGGCACTGGACACTGGACTCACGTACTAAACAGCAACCTGCACGCTGGTACGTAGTGACTCCAGTGACTTGAACGAACAGCAAGAAGTGACTGGGGGAGAAAAGCAGTCGCTACCTGCTTCTCTCTCCCTGCCATGGGAGAATTTACCTCTCTCTCTCTCTCTGGCAAATGAGACATCATCTCTGATTTTCCAGCCTAGAAATGGAAGCTCCAAAGGAACAATGTAGACAACACACCCAAAAGTTACTTTCACACCAGCTTTCTTCCTGCGCATGAAAGCCATCATAACAGTAGAAATGACACTTAGTGGGCTACGTAACTAGGTAGATATCAGCATTCTGTACATTCACACCAAAAGTTCTGTGCATTAAAATCTACTAAACCACACCCCTTCTACCAAATCAACACACACATACACACCAGCCTGCTAAACCACACCTCTTATACAGACTCAACACACACACACACACACACACACACACACACACTGATATCACTGCTTGGACCAAAGACTAGCCCTTGTCTCAGAGCCACCGAGCTGCTAAGGCCACACTGGCCAGTTAGATTCTCTCTTCTCCAGAGTTTGAATAAACAGAAAGACACACTGTAGCAAACTGTAGCAAAGCCTAAGGTAATTTTTCCGCTCAGACTTTCATTAGGTCAGTCAGGGGATAGAACAGAGGTCGGTAGAGGATGGGGGCTCCACAGATCTGCCCTGGGGGCTCTACAAAGCAGGGGGAGGGAGTCGAAATGAACAAGTGTCCACTTTGCTCTGTGAAGTTCAGAAGAGCTGCCCCTGCTCAGGGCTTCCCCGTGAGCAACACTCTTTGAAGCCTGCTGTGCTGGAGCGATACCTTGTTTTAACTGGGCTAGCTTGAGTAAATTTCTTTCCTTACAACCAAAGATCTGAGACTCCAGCATAAATAAACACGGTGTAAGGGAAGCATTTTCTCAAGGCTATGTGTGGCTTTGCCATTGATGACCAGTGTCCCCAGACTTATTTCCACCTGGCTGTCCTCTCAGGAACTTCAGTCTCAACATGCAGAAGAGCAAAGCGTCCCTCCCCACTGCACGCTGCCCCCATCTCCCCATTTTAGCCTAATGCTCTCCTAAGGCTCTCCAATTGCTTCAAGCCAGAAACCTAGGACTATCCTTGACTTTTTCTTACCTTGCTTTCTTATTCAACCATCACTACTAGCCCTCCCAAATGCCATCCCAAGCCACCCACTCCTTTGTCTTCCTCCTCTTCTGCTCTAGTCTAGGCTTCACCACCTTCCATCTACTTCAGAGCATCTCTCGTTGGCTCCCTTGCCCATCTTGTTTTTCTCTAACAACCCGATGGGTCCTCTGACACTATAGTCTTGTTGGTGTACACACACACACACACACATACACACCAGCATTTAAAGCCCTACAGTGGCTTCCCTTTGCCTTTTAAGGTAAAATCATAACTCATATACATGGCTTACAGGGCCCTGCTCATTGTAGCCTCTCTAATCCTGCCTGTTTCTCAGCATCCTGCCTCCAAGCTGCTGAAGCTGGACCTCTTTCAGTTCCTCAAAAATGTCACGCTTCTATGCCCAAAGCACTTGCGTATGCCCTGTGCCCCCTACCTGATGAACTCTTCCTCTTCCTCCATGTCACAGCTGAGACTCTGTCTCCACAAAGTTTAAGTAGCCCTAATATACAGTCCTGTAACCTTCTGTATATGAGCATCCAGGCCACCCACAGACCTTCACTCTAATTACTTAAATGTAGCCACTGTCTCTCTTTCTGGGGGCAAACTGCTGGTGGACAGGACATTGCTCAGTGATACCCCATTGCTGAAATGCTCTGCCTGCCTAAGAAGCTCTAAAGAAATTAATAAATCCATGCATCCTAGCGTTTTCTAGGACTATAGAGACATTGCCATGAACCAGCTCTTCTGACATTTTCATTACAGCTTACAGTCCTTACAAATATGGAATGAGGTTGTCAGGCTTGGTAGCACGTACCCGTACTACTGAGCCAGGTTGCCAGCCCCGCGGGTGCTTCTCAACAGTCAATCAGAGCTGGAAGTACTGCGACAAAGACCACTCATAACCAACTTCCGAGGGCCCTGTGGAGGAAATTCTCGCCACCCAACAAGGAGCCTAGCCCTGAAATGAATAGGATGTGGGTAGTCCAGGCAATGAAGAGTTCCCTCTGGGGTACTTTCCTAAGGTCAACAGTAGGGTATGTCTGCTACACCTCTCCCAAAAAAGGCATCTCGGCGGTGGTGGTACACACCTTTAATCCCAGCACTTGGGAGGCAGAGGCAGGTGGACCTTTGTGAGTTTGAGGTCAGCCTGGTCTCCAGAGTGAGTTCCAGGACAGCTTGAGTTACCACAGAGAATCCTGTCTCGAAAAACCAAAAGTGTGGGGGGGGGGGAAGCAAGAACACAGGCCTCGTTGCTTTTCTCTGCATTGTTCCATTTAACATTCTTTCATTTCTTTCTCTTGCCCATATTCTAAGCAAAGACAAGAACACCCTTGTCTGTGTCCGTGAAGAACTCAAGTTTACATCAGGAAAAGGAGAAGAGAAATAAGTTTTCCCCAGGAATTTAGGCGACTTGGTTCTATGTGTGGAAATACCACCCCCCACACACACACACACTGTCTCCCTGGATGCTGGGAAAGACGGGAAGACCAGGGATGGTGCTAGCAGGATGACCTAGGCCCTGGAGGAAAGATGGAGCAGACCTGGAAGTAGAAGGGGATGTCACATCCTGTGGTACAAGAAGAGTAGAAGGAACAAGAGAGAGGCAGGACACTCTCCTGGACCGAAGGGGAAAGCACAGCCTTCTCTTAACAGTAATAGTGAGACAGGTGTTGTGGATGGCTACTTCACAACTCAGTCACCCACATCTCTTCCCGCCATACCCAACTCTATAAGACACGAATGCCTACATCTTCCCTCCCAGACTAGAACTCCATTTTTTTTTTTTTTTAGCTCTGCCAATTTCCCTACTTTCGGTGAATAAAGCACAGATTATGCTCTGGTGTGGAACCTTCAAAGTCCCGCTGTCTTCAGGTGGAAAGAGCCAGGGTAGGTGTTGGCTGCAGCGGGCACAATAACAGAAGAGGCCCTGAAGATGTGCAGATTACAGCTCCAGCAAGCACAGAAGAGCTAGAAGATGCTGAGCGCCATCTTCTATCATTTCTCCCCAACCCTACAACACGGGCCTTCCTTCTACAGCTACAGCTTCCTCTTGCCTCTCCACTTGGACTGGTTCTCATCAGTGTGATACCTTCGCTGCCTTTCTTCTGTTTTCCAGTCTCAGCTCAGATATCAGCGAAGAGGCTTCCTCTCTATAGTTGTATCTGCAGAACATACTTTTTATCCAGAAGCAGGGTATCGTGGGCTGGGCATTTAGTTCAATGATAGAACACTTGATTTTTATGGACAATGCCTGAATTTGGATCTCCCATACCAAAAGAAGTTAAATTTTAAAATTGTTTCTTAGCTCTGCTTTACTAGAATCCGTTGCCAGGAGAGCATGGCTGTGGTGCATCTTGCTCCCTCCCCTAACCTGGGCACCAGAGAGAGCACATAGCTTTTGTTGTGACTGCTCAAAGTGTGCCAAATTGAATTTAAGGAACTTACAATTTCAACCCACCAAAAAATAACCAAATATTCAAAATCCTCTTGATTGGCTGTTAATATTTAATCCACAAATAATTATTTTTGCCCCACTTTTGAGCGGTAGTTATAGTGTCTTTGTCTCGTGCACCACCCCCCTCCGCCCGTGTCACTCCCCCACTCCCACCCCCACCCCCAATCAGTGGTACCTTTCATTTTACCAGGTTGTGATTTGGAGCATTGAAAGTGATTCCCAGTGGTTAAAGGAAACCTATGGCTTAAAAAAGACGGTCATCACTGAAAAGCATTTTAAACACAAAGTAAAAGGAAAATCTCCAAAGGAGATAAAGGGTGTCAGGAGTGGGGTGTCTCTTTTCTATGAACAGCTCTGAGGTGGGGCCTGTCTAACTGTCCCACTCAGCAGGGAAACTGCTGGTGGCCTCCCTTAACCCTTCGAGGCTCCCACCTCAGCAAGAAGCTGGGAGAGATCAGAGCAAGTCAAGCCTTCCTTGCTGACTAGACCAAAGCAGCAAAAGGAAGGGGAGAAAAAGATGATTCCAGTGCGGCTTCCCCACCCCCACCCTTTCTTCTCCCAAAGAGCCCTCTGTTCAGAGAAATTAAAGGACTCTGATAGCAGATCACAAATTCAGGACAGAAAAGCTCCACTATGCAGCAGAGGTCGTTTTTTGTGGGTACTCAGACACTGGACACTTTTTTTTTTGTTCATGAACTTTTGGAGACCATTTATATAGAAGGCTGTTTGTTCCTGGACGAACACCAGCACAGAAGCCTTGAAGAGGAGGGGGAATTTTTGTTTTGCATTTGAGAGAGAGAGAGAGAGAGAGAGAGAGAGAGAAGAAGAAGGAGGAGGAGGAACAGGAACTTTTTCAGATAAAAGAGCTCAGACTGATTTGTTTACTATTGCTGGCAGTTCTTATTTACAAGTTCCTGTGCCCTTGTGGTAAAAAAAAAAAAAAAAAAAAAAATGTTATTTTTAAGAAGTTAAAAAAAACCCACATAAACCTCCATATTGAGGATTCTTCTTCCCCTTCCTGCCCCCCCTCACCCCTACTTTCATTTCACAAATGGCCAAGTCAAAGCAACCCAACCCGGAAGCTCTTTTCTTTCCCTCACAGATCTCCTTTCAGGCTCCCTTCAAAAAGAGCTTATCCTTGAACTTGGAAAGCATCTCTCCTCGGTGTTCAGAGAAATTCTACTTCCCACACCCAGATACACTCCCTTCCAGCAAATCAATTCCTAGCCTGGTTGAATTTACAGGCAAACTTCAATTTCCTGCCCCTTGCGATTTTGCTTTTCTGTGTATACATGGGCAGTTTCTAAAATCAAGCTGGCAAGATGGTGAATGTTCTTTTAAAAGAGGGTGTGCTTCAAAAAGGAGAGGGGGAAAAGGGTGTGTCATAACTGGGTCACTAACTGTGTGACTAATCACAGTGGCCTACAACCACAGAGACTGGTTTTAACCCCACTTGGACACTTGTAAGCCACAAAAAGACCCAGCCATCTGTAGGAGTTGTATGAGGAGCAGGCAGTTCTTCCCAGGACTGTCACTCTTTACCAGCTGAAGATCTCCCTGTACCAAGATGGAGCCCACCCTTTCAAACTCCTGGTATTCCCATCCTTACTGGCTTCCACAGCAAGTGCTAGTTGGTTCCATTTAGCAACATCTAGCAACATCGGATCCAAAAGAGAAAGGACAAGTCCAGGGGCGGAGGGGGGGAACCAACCAAACAAACAAAAATTAAAAAACAAAAAAGGAAGAGGAGGAGCAGGAAAGGTAACAAGAAAGAAACTAAACTACGACTCTCCACTGGGCATCAAACTCATGTATTGCACAAAACTTGATAAAATACATAAAGCTTTCCCCAATCACTAAGGCAATTTAAGGAATTTTCAGGACCTTTGCCCAAGGGTCCCGGAAGAATTCTAAATTAGAAACACCCAGTAAGTTCAGCTGCACAACAGCAAAGTGGATCCTCCCAGGGAGCAAAGAGACCCCCTGTAAGACGCCGTTAACCTCTTCCCTTCCTGCCACCCAAGTTGGGGCTTTTGCTTCTTTGTTTGTTGGGGGACATCATTGTTGTTCTCTTCAGGCCTGAGAAAGAAGATACACACACACACACACACACACACACACACTGACTGGCAGTAGTGGTGGGGAGGGTCTAATGGATGTTTGTGGTTGCGTTTTGTTTTGTTCTGAATAATCTAGGGAAAGTTAATCCACTGTACAACGGACTAAGTAAGCCACCTGCCCCTTTACCTGTGTTCCCTCACCCCACTCATCCACCTTCCGTTAAAATCTCACTTTCTTCTCAACACATTAAGTCAGTATAGCAACAGCTCTCTTCCAAAGGGACCGAAGGAGCAACAAATGGGAAGGAAACAGACAAAGCTTGTGAAACCCCAAACCCGGTTGGTAGAACGACATCATAAATTATGGATCCCTCGAGTCGTCTCCGGCCTGTCACTGCTTGGTTTGTCTCCATGGACGTGCCAGGCGCGGGCGACACTGTTGTCCGGGAGCTCGGGGTTCTGAGCCTCAGCTGTCCCCCCCTCTCCCTGCGGCCTTTCCCCGGCGCCCGCAGGGCAGCCCTGCCCGGAACCGCGGGGACAGCGCGGCGCTCATTCCCGAGGGACGCGCCAGCTGCAGGGACGACGCCCCCCAGCCGGCAGAGCACAAGCTCGCCTTTGTTCCCGGGGACTCCCGCGGGGACACCCGGAGCTGGCCTGGGCGCTCGGTCCCCGCAGGGCCAGGCCGAGTGGAGGACGAGAGGGCGCCCAGGGAGGGCGGGGAGGGTGAAGGCGAGGCTGTCTTCGCGGGCCACCCGCGGTCTCCATGGGCGGCGTGGCGGGGACCCCGGGGGCAGCCGGCGACATCTGTGCGAGGCGGGGGGGTGGGGGGACATCGTCACACTCAGGACGCCCATCTGGCCCGGCTCTGCTCCGGTGCCAGAAGCCAAGAGGCACAAGTCAAGGTTAAACGCTGCGGCGGGGCTGCGGCCCCCTTGGCCCGGCCCCGCTCGGTGCGCGCAGCCCGTGGCCCTGCAGGAGCCCCGCGCGGGCCTCGCCGCCCCACCTTGCCCTTTGTCTTTGCTGGAGCAGATGTGCCGTGACCCCCGCTAGCATCCGAGCTGTCAGGATTAAAGGCGCCTCCACCCTGTTTAGCGACTGCAAACCTCACCGAACCACCTCTAGAGGTTTTTTTTTGTTTGTTTTTGTTTTTGAGTTTTGGCAATAAGTCAAAAACCAGTCATCACAAGGTGCACAAACCCCTCGGCTCACATTTAAATTTGTGTGCCAAGTTGGATGATGGCAGTAACCAGCACCACAGACACAATGAATTGTGAGAGTAAAGTTTAAAAAAAGAAAAGCAAAGGAAAAAGAAAAAGAAAGAAACTCATCTTGCAGACATGTCTTTGTGTGTGTGAGTGTGTGTGTGTGTGTGTGTGTGTATAAAGCCAACAGTCTCACATTTGTTCTTTGGCCATTAGTCTTAAATATGCCTTTAGAAAAATATTAATGATGAAAGTTATCGGACTCAAACCTAAACAATCTCTTTGGCAAGTTCTAGTTTCAGAAATGAACGGGAGAAATGGGAGAATCGGGGTTTCTCCTGAGGCGGAGAAAGGAGAACTCCAGACCAAGCCTCAGGGCCAAGTGACTCAGGGCCGGGGAGAAAATGTGGGTAGAGGAAACGAGGGGTGGGGGGTGTGGGAGTGGGGGCTTCCTGGATTACTGTTGCAGGAAGAAACCACCGGTGAGAGGGAGGGCAGATAGGAAGGGTCAGGAGAGAAGCTGCGATGGAGAGCTAGGCCAGGGACTCGATGACTCCCAGAGACGAGGAGGGAGGGCGGGTGACTGGATAGAAAGCTGGGCTTTCTTTGTTTTGTTTGTGTGGGCAGGGCTGGGCTGTGAATGCGCCTACGTCTGCACTGTGAGGTCAGCTGCCCGGCGAGGTAACAGCTGGCACCTGTGTGCGAAATGCAGCGTGCATTAGCAGCATCATTACTTAGCATTAGAGCATTACAAAGATAATTAGAGAAGCAGAGGACAGAGGGAATTGAAACCGCAGCCCCCTTGGCTTCTTAAACGCCCAGGTTACAAATGTAATTTTAAGGATTTAGAGGGCCACCTTGCACAGAGCAGCCGGTCTGTGATTTCAAGAGAACTCCAAGGAGACCAGGCAACCGCTGCCATGCTAAGAGGGGAAGAGACTCCTTTCAAGGTCTCATCTTGGCTCAAAGGTCAAATTAAGGTCACAGATAATAGGTCAAAGATCCTCATACTATTTTCTAAATATCCAAAGTACTTCTACCTGGAGCACCAAAAATTATTTTTTATTGCATTTGGTATCTGAGAGCAGTTGCTAAGCTTGTACATATGGGCCTGTATAGCAAGGTCTTCTGCTCAGTCCTTTCTGCAGCCTTACTGGGTCATCAGGTCTGGAGAAATGTGCCTGTGTATTTCTTTGCATTTTCTTCCATGTTTCATTCAAGACTGTTTTGTTTGTTTTGTTTTCTTTTCTTTTGCAACACTGGAGGTGAACCCAGGATGGGGGCCTAATCTACCCTTGAACCACATTCCCATCCCTGCTACCAGCTATTTATTGGTCTAGTAAAGAATTGGGCTTCTCTGCCTGGTGCCTGGACATTGAGGAAATGTCACCAAGAGCTAAACACTCACGGGACAGCAAGGGGAACTGAATGGTGTCTTTGGTTCTCTGTGGTCTAAGAATCCTGTGAATGCTGACTTTCCAGACATACATTCTCTCTACCTATGTGTTCATTTGGGACGAAAGTGTTAGATCCAGATTGATGGGGCAACTTGGAAATAAAAGCAACAGATACACACCTCCAAAAGCTGGATCATTCCTTTAATCAGAACAGCTGAAGGGCCACAGTCTCTCTAGGAGTAGAAGCTGTGCAGGGGAGAAGGGGATTAGGGGCTTAAGGGCAGGAAAGGGGGGCCTTGGGAGCTTACAGTGTGGAAAGGGTGGGGATGGAAAGGTCCATCTGCAGGTCATTCCTCTTCAGTCTCAGAGTGGTAGATACCAACAGACCAAGCTTTCTGGACCCTCACGTGCACAAGCCTTATCAGTGAGGTTAAATTTCCTGTCAGAGCTTTCAGTCCACCTGGGGTTTTTCAGTCATTAACCTTCAAAAAGTAAACTTCACAATATAAATATTGTGGTTTCTGGAAGATAGTTTCACGAAGTGCTTTCTTTTAGACTGGGTATACTAATTTAATGCCAGTAAAAAAAAAAATCACAAATTTGATCTGTGAAAAGCTTGTCTGAAGATAACAATAAGATTTAGAAGTAAGCAATTCAAATTAGCTTTAGATTTGAGTCCCACCTCAGTCGATAAACTTGCTCTCCTGAGCTCCTTTTTTTCCCTTCTGACATTGCAGTAACTGGAATCAGAGATGTCATACAGTTCCTGGTGTGCACGTTGGATGTATATACTATAGTCAGATTATATGCTATTGTTAATTATTATTAATAAAAATTACTAACACGACTGGGCAAGTGTTGTGCGCCAAGTATTTTAGGAAATGTTAAGCCTTCGTTATCTCATTCAGTGGCTACAATGAAAGCCCTGGCCCCTGCTCCTTCCCTTTCTTCACAGAAGCCAGGGAACCCTTGTCAAAAGTCAATGAGGTCAAGTCTCGCCTGCGATTCAAATCTTCTAGTGGCTTCTCAGTGTACTCAGGAAGATTTCCACCGCTTCCCCCGGTTTATAACCCAGCAGTACCTCAGCCTGTATATCAGTCTGCGGTTCATTTCTCCACGTATGTGTTGCCTGTCCAGCCTTGTTCATCCTTCAGTGAAAGGTGGACCACAGGGTCTTGGCACAGTCTCCTTCCTTCACCTACACTACCATTTTCCATTCTTTAATTAAAATGTCTTTATTTCCTTTAAATCCTGTTCTTTTCCTTCTAAGCACTCCACATCCCACCTTATCTTTATTTGCAGACTTGTTCATTTTACCTTCTATACCTTAACAGCTGGGAGTTCAGAAACACCTCTCCAGGGTCACTCCTACCGTATCCCCAATACCTGGCATTCTGGGGACATGCAATGATATTTGCTGAATTAATAGACAGATGCTTTCAGAGATAGATACTGCTATGATCCTCACTTTATAACTGAGGAAACTGAGGCTCAGGTTATACAAGTGGACCTAGAATGAGGTCATAACTATCTTAAATTGGTACCACTGATCGAAAGCAAAAGCCATATGACAAACACATGATCCTGTAGAAATATTCAAATCTGGATTCTGCAGAAGGCTGGGGATGTGGCTCAGTGGTCAACCACTTGCCTAGCAAGTACAAGGTCTTGGTTTTATCCCCAGCATTTAAAGAAGAGGAAGAAGAGGAGGAGGAGGAGGAGGAGGAGGAGGAGGAGGAGAGATGATGATGGTAGTGGTGGTGGTGGTATATTCAGTAGAGAATAAACACATCCCGTGAATAATTTCAGTTTACATTAAGGCAATATCCATCAGTCAGACGCAGCAGCTCTTACATCTGTTCCAGCCACACAGGTTCCAGTGGCACGTTCTTGTGTCCGCACATGTCGTATTTCCTGATAGTTTGGATTTTTTTTCTTCCTTTGAAAAAATTGTCTAAGCATTTGATCATTTAAACGGCTACACTTTTCTTTTGGGAATATAGGTAAGCTGTAGAACACTTACCCAGCAAGTGCAAGACCAAGGGTTCATTGAGAAACAAAACAATTATCGGTCCTTTTCAAACAGTGTGCACAGGAGGCATGCATCCAAGCATTTCTGCTTGTGTCCTCAGAACTATGCAGAACAGGCTTTCTGCCGCTGACACAGGAACCTGCTTTGCTACCTTGTGAATCTCCTCGTCACTGATAGGCAGCATCACAGAGGAGAAGGTAAAATTGAAATAAAAAGAATCAATGTAATCACTGTAGTGCCTTCAAAGCCCCGGGAGCCCTGCTTCCCCAGAAGCACATGGCTTTTCAGTAGCAAGGAGCTTGCCATGGGCCTTATCTTGGTGAAGCTTTCACTACTCAGCTGAACCTGAAGGTCCACATAGGGGAAAACACTGGAGGGTTTCCAGTAAGGGCTAGGAGGCTGCAGAGGTAGCTCTCCCTGCAGAGAACTAAAACCTCTCACTTCCTTCCGACAGGAACCAGAGAAAATACAGGAATTGATTCACACAGAACACAAGCCACCAACCCCTGGAGGGAGGGGCTTTCCTGAAATACATGAGTGTCTCTGGTTTCACACGACGCTGTGTATGGTTTATCCTTCACGAACCACAGAAGGCTGAAAATGGTCATTTCCTGCCCCTCCAAAGGTGGTTTTCCAGTGAGCCCTGCATTCTGACTAATCAATGTTGCTCCCCCCACACTCCCTGCATCTTCCTGTTATACAGACACAAAGCTGACTTACGCTTGCTGGGGGAGGGGAGGAAAAGGTGGTTGCAGAGAGCTACTTTGAGTTAGTCTTGGTACCGATCATCTCTGCCCGTTGTGAGAATTTTAGTTGCAAAGCCTCTACACGCAGCCACTCTGGACAAGCACTCTCAGTGTGTTGCTAGGTACAAAGAAGACAGCCTCCTAGATAGACTCAGTGCCCTAAGAGGTTGGTAACATACACACTCGATGGGGACAACAAATTGACTTACCTTTTTCACACCCATGGGCACACATTTGTGTTAGGGGGGTTTTCCAATCTTGAGACCTCCCAAAATATCTTCGCTGCTTTAGGGGGCTGAGAGTACAGCAGAGGCAGGCCAAAGCAGACTTTCAGTTTGCCTCGCCAAGATATGTTGATCATTTATTTTCTTTTACCTGATTATTAATATTGTCCATCCTCGGGGATGGAGAGGTGACTCAGCAGTTACAAGCCCTTGTTACTCTGGGAGAAGACCCGAGTTCAGTACCTAGCACCCACATGGTGGCTCACAACCATCCATTTCCTGTTCTCAGAGGATGCAACATCTTCTTCTGACCTCCTCAGGCACCAGGCAATTTTTAAATTGCTCATTCTTGGAGGCGCTAACACCAGCGGAAACCACTGAGACCTTAACAAACAGCGCCCGCACCCTGGGAATCCCTGGCGAGCTAGTCTATCTGCAGAAATGGTAGGGTCTTAGGAATTGTCAACAAGCAAATGGTTTACAGAAGTTGAAGGACCCCAGTTTTGCAAGAGGATAAGTAAACATTCTCAGGGAGGAAATACCCTGTCATCAAGTGGTGTCTGGTTGACATGATTGGTAAATGTAGTGAGCCAATCTCAAAACCCTTCCAGAACTGAGGTGGTCAGCATGGGGACTTTGGGAAAGAGAGTTTGATCCAAAAAAATTTTTTTTACTCCTTTTCTAATTTTGCTGAAGAAAAAGAGGATAGAACTTAGACAAAAATTACTCTATGCTCTGGGACTCACCGCCTTACAATTGCATTATACACAAACGCTGTCATTGGCCTGGTATATTTTACACTAAGAACGAATGAACTAGACTCCTAGTTCCCATGTCAATGTCTTGTGGTTTGGGTTAAGCAAGAGACAGTCTTGAGCCAAATACCTCCAGGCATCCTAGGAAATCATTTCTTGCACAGAAAGAGGCTATAAACTCACTTGCCCTGAGAGACCGCACCAACCGGCCAAACAGCCTGGAGACAACACCCAGAGCTCCTCCCTATCTGAAGCCGGCCAACCAACAAACTGAGAGAATGCCTCGGAGTAAAAGTGCTCCCTTATCCCCACACCCCATGCCTGAGCTGTAATACACCCCTGATATTTGGTTGTGATTAATTTTGTTAATTAAGTTCACAACACAAAGAGCTGATATCTGTTATACAATTAACGATAAAAGTAGTCTTTTTTTTTCAATATAATCTGAAAATAGACAACCTAAGCCAAAGTCCTAAGGATTTTTCCTCCAGAATTAAGTGCCTAAGGAAGCATAGTTATGGATGTAACCAGTTCCAGCAGGACAAAGAGCCTGGACCATTTTCTGACAGAATTAGCATTTGCACCATGCTTGGCCCTAGGAGAGATGCTAACTGGGTGGAGTGCGGCCTCTCAGGAAGTTGAAGAATGAAGAGGTGTCCGTATGAATATGGTACCACACACTGAGAAAATCAGTGAAATTCAGCCCCTCATGATTCCTTCACAGAGAATATCTGTTCACTATTTGAGGGATGCTTTCCTCAGTGCCGGAGGGAAAACCAGGCATGGTGAGGTCACGTCACATTGGCCTGGTTGCAATTAACCCGTGTTTTCAGAGAACATTCTGGTCCTGTCTGTCTGGCATTTGCCTCAAAACTTTCCTCATCAGCGTCGAGTCACTCAGGTGATCCTTCAATTTACCTGAAGGCCTGAGACGAGCAATGTAAAAACCTGGGAGAGCTGGGCTCATAACGAGATAAGTAACAAAATGTTGCAAGCCTATTAGAGGGGAAAATTGGAAAGGTTGCAGCCAATTATTAATAAGTCACAAGAACATGACATGTCTAGAGAGGGCGTGGATGATGGGGGACATTGCCTGTGTGAAGATCAGAGGCGGCTGGCTACTCACCAGCCTTAGGGACAAAGCCAGCCGCTGCAGACGTTTGACAGTCCACAGAGACAAAAGAAAAAAGAAAAAGGAAGGAAGGAAGGAAGGAAGGAACGGAGGGAGGGAAAAGAAAAGAAAAAAAGTAAGCAGCTGAAACAGAATTTTAAAATTGTTTTTTTATTTAGAAAAACTTGCATTTTTACCTTCTCTTTCTCACATGTAAGTTAAATTCTTTATTTTACCCTGAATCCATCAACTTAGCTCAGGAAAATGATCACCTCATCTAAACTACCAAAAAGCTTCGCTTTTAGGAAAACGAAGCCACTCATTTCTATTGGAAAGGGCGAGGACTTCTGGGTGTGTGGTGCTCATCTGTCAACACAGCCCTCCAAAGGCTAAGACAGGAAGACAGGCTGTCCTGGTCTACCAGTGCAAAGGGACTAACAGAAGATTAGGACTGACAGGAGGCAGCCAGGAACCCAGGGTGCAGCTTGTAAGAAGGTCCTTAAGCCCAGCGTCCTTACTCGCACAGTGCTGGCTCCTGGGAATAAAGGCTTCCTTAAATGTGATGCTACCCTCGCCCTAACTCAGCATGCTAGTTAAGGTAGGAGAGAGGGAGGAAGATGTAGATAGAGAATCCTTTATAATCAAAATTAATTAAAGAAGTGCTGGGCTTCCCACTCTTTTATATTTTAGAAACTACATTGCAAGCCTTCTAAGGTATAACGCCCCTGACTACATTGAGGCAGCCAGACATCTCTTCCACTGCTTTTTATAAGGATAGGCTCTCAGAAGCCTTTAGAAGCTTCTCTCAGTATTCCCATCTGTGGTTAGTAAAGATACTTCTTGAGACTAGTGAAAGGCCAGTTCTGTTCTTCCTGTAGGTATGGAACGACCAGGCCACGCCTTTATACCTTTTAAAAATACATTTTTTTGTTGCAGCACTGAGAATCTAACCCAGGGCTTTGCTTTGCACATGTTAGACAAGCACTCAATGGCCGAGCTATGCCCTAGTCTGAGCAATGTCTTCTTAACCTTTATTTTCCTAAAAGTACCTTGTTTACCCTTTTAGCCCTTCTGAACCCCTCTTGTCTTTTTTGATCAAACTCATTTTCCTTTAGTCATTAAGGTGATTGGTTTCTAGACTTTCCATCCAGTCACCCACTCTAGAGTATAAAGGTGCACATGGTCTGTTCTCTACAAACACCCTTCTTTCGGTAAGAGTGACTTTGGTTTCTGTGGCATTTTAGGAATAAATATGAAAAACTTTAGGAAAAATATGAAACTTGTTCTTTTGGCCATGAAGCCTTGATTATTGTATGGTTTCAGCAAAGTTCCAGAGTCTGTCCCTCCCAAATAGGTTCCCTGATTTCTAATGCCACAGTAGTCCTGCTTGACTAGGCAAAAGAGGCTGATTAGAAGGAGCAATCGATTGGCTGCCTAGTGCCTATGGGGGCTTCCCATGACCTCACTGCTTAATGGGAACACGTTGTATTTGGTACCGACAAACCCAGTGTTCTATTGTTTTTTGTTGCTGTGAGAAGCATCGTACTAGTTGCTTCTCTGTTGCTATAGTCAAACAAGAGTGCTCATTGGAAGGAGTTGGTTTTGGTGCATGGGTCCAGAGGGATAGAAGAAGATTGTGGCAGGGAGGCATGACAGCAAGGGGCAAACATGATGCCGGGAGTAGGAGCCTGAGAGCTCACATCTTCAACCACAAGTAGCAAGCAGAGAGCAAAGACTGGAAGTGGGGTGGGACTAGAATCCCCCAAAGCCCACCCCCAGTGATGTACTTCCCCTTGCAAAGCTGCACTGCTTAAACTTCCCCTAACAGCACATCACCAACTGGGTACCAAGTTTTCAAATGCTTGCATCTACAGGGATGCTTCTCATTCAAACCACTACGAATGCAGAAATAAAACAAACAGATTGGAGGAGGAAAGGGTTTATTTCATCTTACATTTCCAGCTAACAGTTCATCACTGAGAGACGACAAGGCAGGAACTCAAGTCAGGAACCTGAAGGTAGGCACTGAAGCAGAGACCACGAATGAACACTGTTTACTGAACTGCTTGCTTTCTGGCTTCTGCTCAGCTCATTTTCTGATAGAGCCCAGGACCATCTGCCTAAGGACAGCACTGACCACAGGGGTGTAGGTCCTCCAGCATCAGCTAGCAATCAAGAAAAATGCCAACAGGCTTGCCATAGGCCGATTTGATGGTGTCAGTTCCCCAGCTAAGGTTCCCAGGTTACTACAGTTTGTGTCAAGTTTAAAATAAAAGCTAACCAGCGTACCCAGTAAGACACAATCTAAGGGGGTTGAGGGCTAAAGGAAGAGCAACTACGGTGTGGCAGCGGGACAAGGCTGAGAACAGAGTACGGCACACTCATAAAGACGCGGAAGTTGGGAAGCCATGAGCTAATGGATGAAGGACAGAGAGAGATTCCCTTTATCTGTGGGGAAGTTTCAAGTCATTGTGCACATGTGTGAAACCTCGGATAGTACAGGATCTTATAGGAACTATGTTTTTCCCTTCATATGAAGATACAGAAAAATGTTCAACAACCATAAGTAAAAACGAAATAGAATAATATTAATATAGAGAAAGGATATTATTTAAAACTATGTGTTTGTTTACGTCTAGAATATCCTAGAAACAAACTTTTAGACCACAGTTGGAAATTGGGTAATTTTGGTAATTCTAAACACGGATAACGGGGACCATTATAGAAAGTTGTGACCGGGAACCCACAAGGGTCTGAGAAACTGCTACAGGCTGCTTCTCTCTATGGGCACCTATTCTATCTTCAGGCAGCAGCTGCCTGCTGGCCCCAGGTTTTCATTCCTCCCCTGATGTCCACCTTACGTAGAGTGGTACCATTTGGCTCTGCACCAGCTCGAGGGACAGCCAGCCAGCATCATATACACCAAGGCCTTCACGGCAAGTTCATAGGTGCATGATGTTATCCGTGTCGATGAGAGCCAGTGGAGTAGCGTCTAGAACTCCTATAAATAAGAGTTCTTCTTGCTGCAGTTGAGAAGTAAAGTCACCAAGGAAGCTACCCATAAAGAAAGTCAGCCCTTAGGAGGGCCAGAGAAAACCAGAGATGGAAAATAGGAAAGAAAGCCTAAGTTGCCAATGTAAGGTCAACCTGTGGACCTGAACTTGTGGACCTGAAAAGGAGGCGTTGGAATGGAACAGTGGTAGAGTATCTCCAGGCGCTTGCTTCTGAGAACCTTATGTGGGGGCCCAGCTTAGAGGGAATGGCCATCATTATTCTCAGAATATGCTATCTAAACCTGGGACAATGCACGATGAAGGGAAGAAGCTTGCCTTCTAAGGAGTTATAGGTATATGATATGTGTCATCTGTCCCAGTTTGCTTTCCTTTGCTGTGATAAAACATTGACCAAAGCCAAGTTCAAGAGGGAAGGGTTTCTGTGGTTTACATATCCTGCTCACAGTCCATCATTAAAGGAAGTCAGGGCAGGAATCATGGAGGAAAGGTGCTTACTAGTTTACTCTCTTCAGCTTGCTCAGCTACCTTCCTTATACAGCCCAGGTATGCTTATCCAGATTGTCACCTCCCAAAGTGGGCTTGGCACTCCTGCAGCAATTAGCAGTTGAGAGAACGCTTCACTGGATCTCCCAAAGAAGGGAAAACAGAATACAGTGTTATGAAGAGACAAGGGGTCTGGGGGTTGGGGGCTGGAGTGGGAGGAATAAATGGAGAAGAGGATGAAGAGAGGTAAGAGAGGGAATATGGGAGGGACAACCAACACTAAGGACAATTTGAGGGGCCACATGGAAACTTCCTACTTCAGAAGCTTCCTAAAATATACACACATATGAAAGGAATCTAAATAGAGTCACCAATAATGGGGTAGATAATGCCCCAGCTAGACATCTTACACCACCAAGGGGAATCTTCAGTGCCAGGAATGGGTTACATATTGTTGAGTCACTGGCCAAAGGGACCCTATGGAAATCCCTATTATCACAGGCTATTGCAAAGGCTATTGGTCACTATCCACAGACTGCTGGGGAGGTATCTATGTGCCGAAGACAACACATACATCTCATCAAACACGAAGTCAAGCTGGCACCTATCTAGAGGCTTGACTGCTACTGACTGTGTTCATGTCACTGTTCATGGTACTGGACAGTTCAGTGTTCATGGTACTGGACAGTTCTCTGCATGCTACCAGAGGAGAAAAGTTATCAACTCAGCTGCAAACCCTGAAGCCTACAACGGTGACCTGCCTACACAATATGCTGGAGTAATAGTGGCACAAACGGTGTGTGACTAACCAACCACCATCTGGTTGGATTTAAGGCACACAAGGTGGAACCCGTGCCTGAAATTGCTAGAGTAGCCAAGAACCTGAAGCTGGATAGACCATGGACCTAGGGGACAACTAAACATTCTTGTTGTGCTAAAGGAACATAGAAATAAAATGACTCTTAATGGCATTCTGCTATACCCATAGATCAGCGCCTCAGTCAACCATCATCAGCTTCTTCTTGCAGTAGATAAAAACTAACACAGAGACCCCCAACTGGACAATGCTCAGAAAGGGAGACTTTGGAACACTCGGTCCTAAATGGGATGTCTTCATCAAACCCTCCCCTTAAGCGTTCATGGATCAAAGTGAAGAGGAAGCAGAAAGATTCTAAAAGCCAGAGGCGCTGACTGACTCCAAGGAAACTGCCTTCCATACACCACAGGACTGACACACATGTGAACTCACAGAGACTGTGGCAGCATGCACAGGGCCTGCACAGGTTCAAGCCAGACAGAGTCCCAAGGATGAGAGGTGGAGACTGGACACAGGCTCCCACTCCTAACCAAGAAGCTATCTGCAACTGATACTTTTCAGCAAAGAAAAAATTGGTTTTCTTTAATGGGGTCTCACTGGCTATAGACCATACTAAATGGCCAATGAAAAACCATTTGTCTCATTTTGCTTTGTTAGGCTTTTTTTTTTTTTTTTGTCCTATTTGTCTTTGCTTATATATTTTGCTTTTTGTTGGGGGCTGGGGGTTTGCATGTTTCTTCTTGTTTTTTTTTTTTTTTCTTTTGTTTTTTTCTTACTTATCTTTTAAAGAGAAAGATCGTGGAGTTGGGTAGGTAGGGAGATGGGGAGGGTACAGGAGGGGCTGAAGGATGGGAAATCATGATCACAGTATATTATATGAAAAAATTTTTTAGTTAAAAACAAAAAATAGGAAAACTCCAGGTTATTCTAGTTTATGGGAAGTTGATATAAACTAACCAGTATGTCATCATATTCGCCAGCCCTATCATCTTGATCATCACAGATCAGACTATCAAAGCAAAGTCACAAGTTTTCAGAATCACTCTTAGGAAGGGGCCATCTGGAGAAAGCTTCTCCAAAGTTTAACAAAGCAGTTCTCAACCTGTGTGCATCATGACCCCTTAGGGGGTCAAATAACCCTTTCATAGGGGTTTCTTAAAACCATCCTGCATGTTGGATATTTACATGACAATTCATAACAGTAGCAAAATGACAGTTATGAAGCAACAACGAAAATATGGTTGGGGGTCACCACAACATGAGAAATTATCTTGAAGGGTTGGAGCATTAGGAAGGTTGAGAACTACTGGTCTAACATATCTACTTTCCCCTCCCAGCTGGGCAAGTTAATGCTTCTTCAGCCCAGAACTAGCTAGTGTGGTTTGTTTCCAAGTTGGGACTTGTGGGGAAGCCATCTCTTGAAATGCAAGAGTCAGTCTAGAAGGCACATGGGAACTGAGTCTTCTCCAGACGATACCAGACTTCCAACTCCTACCTCTAGTTTCCAGAGGTGATCACGAGGTAACACCCAAATATGAATTGCCAGATAAATCCATCTGGAATTGTCCACCTGGATTGTCTTTCCCTCAGCATGTTAGGGAAGCTATGAGAAGCATTTGTAGAAATAAGCTCTGTGGTAATTCCAAAACAGCCGTTGATACTTTCAAATGTAATTGCTTAGCAATGCAAAGGGTTGATGGTCCAAGGAAATGGTGAAAGTCAATGATAAGAACCATCATATGTAACATTTCCTTATGACCACAGCAAGCCTCATAAAATGAGCGTTTTGCATAACCCTGCCCAAGAGGAAAGGGCATAATTACAATTTCCATCATCATGATGGAGAAAGGAAAGTGTCCTTGGGGCACTGATGACTCATATTAAGGGAGGGAACTGGATTAGGTTAGCACCCACTGTGCACACTGGCTCCAGATGTGATAAAGATCTGATGGGACTGACAGGGTAGAAGAGGACCCAGAAAAACAAAGGTCACGGCAGGAGGTGGTGTAAGGTAAACAGGAGTGTGGATTAGGAGTGAAAGCCTTTCAAGACAAAAATCTATCAACCGGAGCCACATTTGCCATTTGGAAAAATTGAGAATGGGGGTGGGACAGTGAATACAGTCAAAAAATGTGCTTGAAAAATCAGAAATAATCTGCTGAAAGACTTGGGGACCTATTATCTATCTGACCTGGGTTTCCCTCTTCCCCGTCTCCCCAAAGTACATTATTGAAATATCTTGGAATCTGAGCTTGAAAGGGTTTAAGAAATATGAAACATAGGAATGCAGTCACATATAGGGGGAAATGCCTTCCCAAGTATGGCCATTAACAGTACTCTTTAGTCTCCTCCCCACACCCACAGGGAAGATGACCATTGAGCTTAACACCTGTCAACAGGATTCCTTCTTCCCCAGCCTCCTCCCTCCTGCATATCAGCAGGGATTCTTCCTTCCCGGGCTCCATGGGCGCCACCCTGTCTCAAAGGTGGCTTCCAAGGGCACAGGTTGACCACACCGCCCCTGGATCCCGCGCGCGAAACTCCCGAGAGCTCGGAGCCAATCAGCTGCACGAGCCCCCATCCCCAGACCCCTAACCCCTGAACCGGATAAAAGGGCTGGTGGGGAGGGGATCGGCCCGCCATGCTCATCTCCGGCGTGGGATAGGCGGGACCCGGACGCGCGCCGGTAATCAATAAATGCCTCATGTATGTTACAGCGGTCCGTGTCTCGTGGTTCCTTAGAAACCCGCCCGGCTTGCCCTAACAAGCTATGCATATCTAGACTTTTGTTTGTCCAGTTTTTAGTTTTTGAGATGTGGTCTTGCTATGTAGCCCAGACTGGCCTTGACCTCAGAGCAAACTTCCTGCCTCAACCTCCAAAGTGCTAGGATTACAGGTGTGACTCACTGTGCTCTAATTCAAATCCCAATTCTCTCAACTGGTAGTTCTATGCTTCTTTCAGGGATGCACTGTTTCACTCTCTTTGCCTCAATTTCCCCAACTCTACAACGAAGGAGGCAAGACTGTTCTTGTCCAGGAAACCAGTCGTGAGATATTAGCAGCACAAAGAGGCAGAAGGACACAAAGCAGGTGTGCGGTCAACACGGGCGGCCGCTGTGCTATGCTCGCCCATCCTTAAACATTTATGCAGTGCCCATGGTAGTTGTGTGCTTAGATTATTGAAAAGCACTACTCTCCTCTGGGTACCCCAAGGCTGCATAGAATGCTTGGGGTGTCACTTTGATCTTGTATGTGT
The DNA here is from genome assembly GCA_026225945.1 of Cricetomys ansorgei. Taxonomy (NCBI): domain Eukaryota; kingdom Metazoa; phylum Chordata; class Mammalia; order Rodentia; family Nesomyidae; genus Cricetomys; species Cricetomys ansorgei. The sequence continues at coordinate 14,184,016 of JAMJFZ010000239.1, read as the reverse complement.
TTATAGTCAGCAGAAATTAATTTGCTACTACGTTTGTTGGTTCCCATAGGCTTCAGGGTCTCACTTAGCAAAGACCTTGAGCAAAAGAAGAAAGAAGCATTCGATGTCAGTAAGTGAATCTTAATGTTTGCCAAAGTGGGCTCTGATTCAAAAGAAGTAGTCTGGGCTAAGCAACTCTTTGGAAAGGCCCGCCTCACTAATCAGGTAGAGGCGTGGCACTTTATGTTCCAGAAAGGAAGATCTAACAACGGAAATTTGCAGGGACTAGAGACTCAAACCAGAAAAAAAACATCTCTACAACAAACTATATCACACAGAAAGGCATCGAGAAGGGCTTGCTTGTCTTCACAGTTTTACATCTCTTACAGATGGGTGGGCTTCCCGACACAGCCCTACCTGGGGACTTATTCTGGCTTCAGAAGAATAGTATAGCAGCATCCTTTGATGATAAGAATATCACATCTATTTTCTGCTGAGCTCTCAATAACTGTGATGTGCTATCAGGCAGCTTCAGAAATCATCCACTCATCTTTCGGAAAGTAAACTGATTCAGAAAATCGGTTCCGGTAGGATTCAGACAAGATCAGGCACATTTCATGGCGGTGTGGCCACAGGTTCTGCTGAGGTTCAGCACAGATTCAGGCAGCACAGCCCCTCCCTTTTTTGCCATTTTGCCAGTCATAATTAATTTTGTGGCTCAGGTACAGGAAGAGATTTAAAGTGATGTTTATAAAGTGAATTAGCTTCACCTCCATCTTATTTAGAGTTCTCCATTGTGAATACACTCGGAGTGTAATGGAGAAGCAATTTATAAGAAAGCTCTCTAGTGTCCTCAGTTCTGGAACCCTGAGAGGATTTATTATTTCAGTTGCATTTTTCCTCTGGGACAAGAAGACAGACCATATGCCTCCAAAACATTGTTTTACCAATTTCTATTTCTTTAACTTTTTAAAATTTATTTTATATGTATGGGTATATATGCTTGTATGTATCCCCTGGGATTAGAGGTAAAGATGACTGTGAACCACCATGTGGGTGCTGGGAATTGAACCCTGGTCCTCTGGAAGAGCAGCCAGTGCTCTTAGCTGCTGAGCTATCCCTCTAGCTGCCCCTACCCCTGAAATTTTCATTTTTTTAAGTTGAGGCTCAAAGTGTGGCTCAGTATTAGACCCAGTGCTTAGCATGTATGAAGTCCTGAGTTCAACCCTGAGCAGCAAAAGAAAGGATGGTTCTTTTAACATGTTTGGTGAGGCTCTACAGTGAGGGTAAAGTATGAGCAGTGTGGATACAGCCATTGGTGACTGGTTCCTACACAGGGCTGGTGTGAATGGAGTTGCAAATGTCAATCGCCCCCAGGTACATAAAGCTGCTTACAGCCCCACAGCCTGGGACACAACCAGGAAAACCTGCCTTTACTTCTACATCTACCTCCATCTGCCTTTCAACCTAGAAAATCACAGGTTGCCTGCGCCTCCAACTCTCTATATCACCCTAAATGTGCCCAATCTTACTTTAAAAATGAGCCTTCTTTGCTGATATGGTTATGCTACAGTTCAGATCTCTAGTGCCTTCCCAGGATCCACGTGTTCAAAGGCTTCGTACTCAGTCAGGATGATGCTATTAGAAGGTGGAGGATGCTTTGAAAAATGGAGCCAGTGAGGTCTTTAGGTCAGTGGTGGTTCTTGACATAATAATCAAAGGGAAGAGCATATGCAGAGGCTGCTACAATCTATGTTAAGAATGAACCTTTTGTGCAATTGCTAAGGAAAAAGAAATCTGTGTTGCTTTTACTGTTTCACCCCAAACTGCAAACATGAAGGCCCCACTGCATAGTAAGTGCTTAGTTAAGACTGGAAAGACAGGCTGGTGCCATGACTGAGTTAGTTGCCATTCAGTCATGGAGACCGGAGTTTGATCCCTAACACCCACGTAAAAAGATGGGCATGACGGTGAGAACCTGTAATTGAAGTGCTGAGAGGCAGAGACAGGCGAGTCCTTGAGACGTGCTGGCCAGCCGTTCTGTCCTAGTAAGCTCAGATCCTAGAGAAAGACCCTGTCTTGCAACAATGTGGGCAGCTCGCGATGAACGATACCTGAAGTTGACCTCTGTCCTCTGCGTGCACACCCATGTATGCACACTGAAAACAGAAAGAAAGGAAAAAGACATTAAATTATAGAGTTTGGTATTACCCACAGTTCCGGGCACCTGTGGGGGGTCTTACAGATAAAGAAGTCTGTATTTGAGTCAGCTCTGCTCAACTGTTAATCATGACATAGTACGCCTAGCTTCGCCTTCACTTGTCATTTCCAGGCTCCCTGATGTCAGATTTCTGCATTAGTTTCCTGAGCTTTCCTTACTATCTGAGGCAGGAGATGAGCCCAGTCTTCATCTTGCTTGACGTGAATTAAATAAACTTCTTTCCTTTAAAAAGTTACCCAGAGGTCAGGTGCTTTGTTGTAACAATGGAAAACTGACCAGAGAGGCAAAACCAAAGAAAACACATGAAAAGAGTTAGAAATACCAGTTTGTTGTTCACCTGGTCCCCATGATGGCTGGAATAAGCCATGGCTCAGCTTTGTCCTGGGTAGAAATGCGGAGAGATGGCTTAAAGAGGTCGGGCCCACAGGACTATTTCTGTGGCATAGTGATGGCTGTAGCAGGTTAGAGCCCCAAGAGGACCATAGTTCTGGTTTTCTTATCTCATGACGTCAGGTATGGGACGGTATGGGAAATGACAGAACACGGCTTTCATTGGATAGACTTGGTGGTGTAATCTGGGAATTCTTTTCCTCATTTTCTCATTTTCTCACCCTTGTAGAAAGTCTCTGAGGTTCATGATATCTTTTTAAATTTGCTATTGTATTTATTTACGTGTTTGCGTGTGTGTGTATGTGTGTGTGTGCACACACGTATATACTATTGCATGGATGTGGTATTCAGAGGACAACTTGCAAGAATCGGTTACTTTCTTTTCACCATGTAGACTCTAGGGACTAATCTCAGGTCATCAGGTTTGACAGCAAGTGCCTTTAGCTGCTGAGCCATCTCACTGGTCCACATGGTATCTTTTAAAATGAGTTTTCACTTTCCCTAAAACAACTACAGCAAGTTTTCACTACTTCAACCAAGAATATTCACAGATGGGGAAATTGGAGCACCAGTAGTTATATGAAACAGAACTGAAATAATGAGGAAATATGAGATTGGTTATCAGACCTACTTGGGTTGATTTAAAAAAACAAAAAACAAAAAAAAAAACATGGAGAGAAGGATATGGCTCTGACCAGTCGGTAGCATGTCAGCAGAGTGGTAGGCTCCGAGAAAAGTGTGAGGTTAATGTTTCTCAAGTGGTAGATGACTTAAAGAAAGTTCAGACGTGGCCAGTATTGGCCTCAAAGCACAGTAATTAAATTTGATATTGTTAAACTCTTTATTTCTTACAGCCATAGGCCCAAGGTAGGCAAAGATGGCCTCAGAGTTGGATCCTGCAAGACGATGAATTCAGGTTTACTAGCTCTAATATGTTACATGTACCACACTGACGAGGGGTCAAAGCCTAAAATTCAAACAGCAACTTGGAAGATCCAGCAGATTCCAAGGGCCAGGATATTCTAACTCCCCGAGTCTTCCCTACAGGCCAAGGAAGCCCAATTGCCCTTCTCTGCCAGGCGATTGCTGTCTCAGGGAAGGTTCTCTGTTTAAGCAAAACTTGATTATCGTGCTTCATACTTATAGGCTTCTTAGACCTCTAATTAGCTCTATAACTAGGATCAGGCCCCAAAATGTTCTGAAAGGTCAAGTGCTGGAGGTTTATTATGTGATTAATAACATGGTTGATGGAATTGCTGTTACAGAAAGCTAATCCCTAGATTTTCTTTTTATAGGAATCTATATGTGCCTTTCAGGGCATTATAAGTTTCCTGGGAGGTTCATGGGGTCTGAAGACACATGTTCTTAAAAGAAAAGAACTGCTTGTTGCATACTATAAACCATATGAAAGAACCCACAGCTGGGTGGTGGTGGCACACGCCTTTGATCCCAGCACTTGGGAAGCAGAGACAGGTGGATCTCTGTGAGTTCAAGGCCGGCCTGATCTACCGAGTTAACAGCCAGAGTTACAACAGAGAAATCTTGTTTCAAAAAACCAAAAAAAGAAAAAAGAAAAAGAACCCATCAGAAAGACCAAACTTGGTAGGGCTGTCTTCTCATGTCCCACGTGATGAGAAAGGCTTTAAGTGGAGTTCCATTAGTCTCCAATGGACTGAGTTGGCAGAAGCCATTCTTCTACTTGAGCCTGGCAAATACGATTCAAGAGTGTGTAGCAGATGTGACTACCAGTTTTCACAGGACACTGTAGCGGGACATAGAAATGGTGATTAGGTTATACAGACACGGTTCATTGCTTGGCCAAGTGGTAAGGAATCAGTAAAGAACAACAGTTAATATTTGGTGACCGTATTTGGGGAAAACTATGGACTGACCCCTGAGAGTAGTATGTAATGATCACCAAAAGTCTCTGATGATGGAAAAGGCTCTTCTAATAAGGTAGGCATGAAAGTCTACTCTCTGTCTACTGAGCCACTGTCCCTAGCAACCCAGTACTTGTTCAGAATGTTCATAAACTAAACTAAAGGCCATGGAGAAAGGCACGGAGGTCACGCATGATTAAGAAACATGAGCACACCTTCATCTGACTGAGTCTTCAATTGCCTCACTGCATCGACCGAGCCTGAAAGTCTACACAGCAGCATGCCCAGCCGGAGCAGTCACCCTCGTGGTAGCTAGCTGATTACACCAGACTCTTCATAATCGTGTAAGTGGCAACTTGTTTTCCCTGAAATAAACTCTCACTGTGGATCTCGGTTTCTTCTGCTTTCCTTCTTACCAAGCTTCTTTCCTGACCCACGTGACCTTTGTGGATGCATTACTGATGGGGTAGTACCACACTCACATAGAATGGCTTCTACCATTGAGAGAAAGAAGTCAGAAAATGGGCTGACTGTGAGATTCACCAATCTTACTTATCACATATCATGGTTAATACTGATTGTCAACTTGACAGGATCAAGAATCACCTAGGAGACAAGCCTGTGGGCATATCTGTGAAAGCCACTCTAGATTGGGCGGACTGAAGCGAGAAGAAACACCCAAACTTAGGCAGAAATTAGCACTTCACCACCTGGTTCCATGACTGGAAAGGAGAAATGTATGTGAGCATCAGCATCCATCTCTCTGCTTCCTGACTACAGAAGTGGTGTCCATCTTCCTTGATGCCCCTGTCACCACGCCTTCCCTGCCGTGATGGGCTGTGCTTGCTAGACTGTACGCCAACATAAACACTTCTTTCTCTTGGCGACTTTTGCCAGGTATTCCATCACAGGAATGCTAAAGGTAACTAATGTGCAGCTCACTCAGCATTCCACAGGAACAGCGGGACAACTGAACAAAGACTCGCATCCGCAACAGCGAAAGTAGGAAAAGAAACCTCAGTTTTCAATCAAATCAAATGGCATCGGCAAGAACACTTTTTTACCTTAAAAGAAAGGTACGTTTGTGATATTCAACCTAATGACCTGTGTATACAGAATGTGCTGAACTGCCAATCAGCACATTTTTTTTTCCCTCTTTCTCTGTGAAAAGTGATGGTCAGGGACCTGGTATGACTTGACGACAATTGGCAGCCATTTTCTTTTGTGATCCTATAGGTATGAGTTTTGTTCAAGGTCATAATAAATGAGGAAGAATGCTTCCACCTGGCAAGGCAGAAACTCTTCTATTGTATCTGGGTGCTTCGTAGTCCTCTTTGGGAGAAGAGGCCAAAAGAAAAAAAAAAAGGTGTATGGCTGGAGGGGTCAGTGGGTGTGTGGTAAAGATTTTCAATGAAGTCGCTGATGTTTTTTTGAGGGGGGAATGGATTTGCTGCTCAGTAATAAGACAGAGAGGTACACGGGGGTGACCAGGAGAACTCACTGAGTGGTCTTATACGGCTATAGTCTTCTTTAAACATGTGATTGGTGAATAATCACAAAGTCTCTTCTTCATGATTAAAATATCACCTTAATTTGTAATCAAGAACTCTGACACATTGGACTGTGTCCCAGGTTTCTCACTATAAAGTGGAAGCAAGAAAACTTCCCATTTCTTGTAGCTGTTGATGTAGATGTTGACATTGATTCACCCATATATAGCCATTGGTTCAGGGCAGAAGACAGTTTATTTTTGTCTAATTAAATCTCTAGTTCTAGTCCTGGAGCCCTGGAGCATTTTGTCTTCTTTACAATCTACACGTAAGCTTTAGACTGGAAGGCTTTGTAGAATCTAGAACATTTAAATGCTAGCCCATACCTAGAAGGCTTCGCATATTGTAACTGTTAGTTTGTGGGAAGTGAGTTCAAGGCCAGCTTAGGACACATGAGACCCTCAACACACAAATGCAAATAGAATAAGATAGACTAAAAAGGTGATGTAAACACCACCATCTACATAATTAAGGTATATATACAGAGAAAACAAAATGTACTTTGTTAAAAACATAGATAGATAGATAGATAGATAGATAGATAGATAGATAGATAGATTGATAGATACGTGTATGTAACAAGCACATTAAGAGCCATCTTCGTGGGCCAAATGAGCAAGAGCTGAGGTACTCAATCTTATAAAAAAGGAGAATAAAGAAACAAAACAAGAGTCTTGTACAGATGATGATAATGGAGAGATCTGCTGAGAAAACATTTGATAAATTCTCTTGATTATAAAAAAAATATTCCACTAGGTCCACAAGATACACCTTTTGTCTCAATTTAAAGGGACATTTCAGAAATCTGTATAAAACTGATGCAATAATTTTGCTCCCAAATGGAGACAAGTTGCACGTCGGCACCCTTGCAGGTTGACTTGTGGCTTGTGTGTGCCACCTCCATGAAAATCCTCCTAGACATTTGGCTGGCCACAGAATGCTCCACCTCAGCCAGGGCATAATTAGCATGAAGTTTGTGAAGCTCCATCAAGCCCTGTGCACAGACCCATTGCACAGATGTTTAAGTACCTTCAAGCTGTGTTTTCATATGCACAGCTAATAATTAATTTCTAGCTGTGTTTCTCTTTGAATAAAGCCAAAAGTAACCAGAAGGTATGCTTAACAGAGAGGTTTCACTATGTAAAACACCATTTATTTTTAGTTTATTACAAGTGGGGGGGGCAGAAAATAATTAAAAGTGTGTGCTTCCTTATAACACGCCATCTCCACTAACTGAACTTCTCACCTGACATAAATCCATTGCATACTGTAACCTGTTTCTCCTGATTATTAACCTTGAACGTGGCAACCTATAAATCATGCTCGAAACAGCTGGCGCTCAGCAGCGCCCCAAAGGTGCATGATTACGATCGTTTTATATATATCTTGGTATGCAGACATGAAAAATTCATTGAAGAGGTTGGGATTGTAAGACTTATTGTAATGAATTTTCTCAAAAACATAGATCATGCTTAAAATAGGTGTCTGCTTATTATAATGCAGCCATTTATATCCTCCTGAATTACCTTGCCCATAGCTCAGCCATTTTCTTAAAGTCAACCATGATGAGACCTAAACAGATTTACTGTCCCACTTGGTGACAGTAGAAGTTGGCCACTCCCCCCTTTTTCGTTTCCAGTGTTAATAGCTACAGAATCCGAGGCTGCAATCTTTGTTTTGTTTTAAAGAAATCTGTCTGAGGGCATCCCCCATCTGCTTGGGTTTGTCAACCATGAACGAGTAGAGGAACTCAAGAACTGCTCCTTCCTTATAGCTCACCAAGATGTCCCACTGCTCCGCATAAGACGTGGTTCTTCATACCAACGTTCTTAAGGAAACTAATGTGCGGGCCAAGGAAACAGCTCAGTTGGTAAAGTTCTTGCTGCACAAGGCTGAGGCCCTGAATTTGATCCCCAGAATCCAGATAAAAAATCAGGGTAAGGTGGTACAAGCCCATAATCCCAGTGCTGGGGAGAGAGAGAGACAGAAGGATCTCTGGGGACTTACTGGCCATCCAGCCTAGCTCAACTGTGAGCATCTGGCTAATGGAAGACCCTGACTCAAAAAAAAGGAGGGCTACTGAGGAATGAACACCAGTGGTTGATCTCTGACCATCACATGCACACGTATGTGTGCATGCATGCTTGTGTACACATGAACACAAACTCCAAAAAGGAAAGAAAAGAAAGAGAGGAAGAGAGAGAGGGAAAGAAGAAAGAAAGAAAGAGAGAGAGAGAGGGAGGGAGGGGGAAAGGAAGGAAGAGAAGGAGGGGGGAGGGAGGGAGGGGAGAGGATGTTAAAGCAGAAAGTGCCACAAGCCGCACTGTGGCTGCTTTACCTGCAGAGCAGGCGGTGGTCCTCTTAACACATCTGGAGAGGACAGTGTCCTGGGTTTGAACCCATGTTTCAGTTCCCTCATAAGAAACAAATAACCATGTGGACTGTGTTTAGTAAGTGCAGATTTCACTACTCAATGCCTGCCAGGTGAGGTCTGGTGGAATCTTCAGTATCAGGGCCTGAGATGGTTTGTGAAATCACCAGCACCTTCAGCACCACTACAACCATCACCAACAGCAGCAGCAGCACCACCGCCACCACCAGCCATCACTACTACCACCACCAACACCAACACCACCAACACCAGCAGCACCAGCAGCCCCAGCAGCACCATCACCGCCATCATCACCCACCACTAAAACCACCACTACCACCACCACCACCAGCAGCAACACCACCACAACCACCACCGGCACCACCACAGCCACCACCACGAGCACCAGCAGCACCAGCAGCATTCCAACTTCCATCTAAGCCTTAGGTTCTAAGGTAAATGTCCAGAGCAGAGCAGTAACTTGCACAGGGCACATGGAGCCTGCAGTTGGCTGCAAACGATTCAACCATCAGAGTCCATCATAACCACAGCCCAGTGCCGCCCTTCACTCCTGTGTGGTTTTTACTTCCCTTTTCCAAGTCGTCCAGATTTGTAAACCGTCATAGGAATGTGAATTCATAAAGGGCACGGGTTACAGGCCTGCCAGGTCTGTCCTAGCAAAGCACTCAAGACTGGGAGGCTTCAACGACAGACATCTGTGTCTCCACTGTACTGGAAGCTGAAAGTCCTAAATCAAAGACAGCAGGGTCTCTCCTGGGAGGGCCTGCTCCTCAGTGAGCAGTTTGTCCTCTCTCTGTATTCTCATGCCATCTTCCCTCTGTGGTCTACATCCTAGCCACTCCTACAACACACCCCAGATAGGACTGGTGCGCTGACCAATTAGACCTGACGTCATTTGCTTTCACCGTGTCTTTTGGAACCTCACCTCTGAGTGTAGTCATACTCAGAGATACTGACAGACGCAGCTTCAGTGGGCGGACAGAGGGCACAACTCAGCCCAGAACGGGCAGTGTGCCTTTTTAAGGTGGAAAAGCTACCAAGGAAAACCTCCGATTAAAAACAAATAGGTTCAGGTGCTGTAGGTGTTTCTACCTCTGTTCTTTGGGTTAATGTTTCATGCATAGCCACACCCTCTAGCTCCTAGACTTTCATTTGCTATCAGAGGTGAACTGTTAAAACCAGAGAACCCATTTGCCATTGTGTCTTTTATTTTTATTACATTTATTTATTTTGTATGTGTGAGGTAGGGGATGCATGTGACACAATGTGCTTTTGGGGGCCAGAGGATAGCTCCAGATTAGTTCTCTGGAACTAACTGGCATAAGGGGTCTGGGGAATGGCAGCACACCCCCTGACCAGCTGACCATTTTAAACTGGGGTTTTGGAGTCAGACATGGTGGTATATTTGTATTCTCCTAGTACTTGGCAAGCTGCGGCAGGAGGATGGTGAAGTCAAAGCCGGGCTGGGGTATCTGTATGGAGATTCTGCCTCTAAATAAATAAATAAATAAATAAATAAATAAATAAATAAATAAATAAATAAATAAAATATGGAAGATGTCTGGGCATACACTGTACTCATTGTTTCCCCTGGAGTCCATGGGTCTGCTCCCTCTGCTCCGTGGTACCCAGAGGTACTTTTGCACCAGCTGCGAGGAGGTCTGGCATTCAGGGCCAAACAGCACGACAGCAAATAAAATGTTAGAATTTAAATAAGAAGGCAGACATTCCGAACGCCCGAATGACAGGTGATTGGTATGGAAAAGGCCTTTTCCCACACGAGGAAGGCTAAGGGCAGCTCCCTGGAGTCTAGGTTGTTTTGTTTTGGTTCAATTTTCATACTGAAAGGCGAGTAGGAACAGGAGCTCTGCGATGAGCGTGCCAGGGCGGAGGGAGTGGTGACGCGGGTACCGGTTGCCATCTGGCAGGGGCGGGCACACCTTGGGCATCTAGGAACCTGTGTTAGCTTGGCAGGGCCACCATGCAGGTCCCATGGCAGCTGTCAGCAGCCGGGCCAGTAAGAAAGGCCTTGTTTGTTTCTTGCAGTTCTGAGCACCGAGGGGAGAGGCTCTCTGGGCTTATTGGATTGCCCAAATTTCTCCCAGTCTCAGTGAATGAGGAAAACCTTTCATTCCACCCAAAACAAACACACACTCAAAAAGCACTGGACAGACACAATGGGGACAGAGTTCCCTGTGGTACTGTCACCGCGGAGAGACAGTAGGCACAATAGTGGACATTGTGTGTGCTGTGTGCCACTGTGCCAAGCAGCTCTGAGCATGACCTCATTCAGTGTTTGCAGCAGGCTGGCATGCAGGGTGCTTCTGCCACCCCCCCCTACACTTTGGGCAGGAGAAAGACCACGTTCTCTCTGCTCGGTGACACAATGGAGAATGAGGTCCACTACCCAGGAGAAGCACTGGGGAAGAACATACAGCCTGGCATGGTTTTACTTCTTCAGGGTCTGACCTCACCTCTGTTTTCTACTTGGAAAGTGACCTTGAAAGCAATGGCCACCATCTCGAAGCCCTCTTGTCAGCTTACTTTACTATTATTATTATTATTATCTATTATCATTTTGTGACAGGATCTATCTATTTAGCACAGGCTTGCCTGAAATTCATGGTCTTCTTGCCTTAGCTTCCTAAGAGCTGGGATCACAAGCACAGGCCTCCATGCCTGTCTCATCTTCCTCCCTGGTTGATGCTCTCAGAGAGAGAGAGATCACAGACACTCTGAAGACCAGGTAAATGTAGAACCCTCTTGCCATAAATCAGCGGTTCTCAACCTGTGGGTCGCAACCTTTTTGGGGGTTGAATGACCCTTTCACAGGGGTCACCTAAGACCATCCACATAGCAGATATTTGCACTGTGATTCGAAACAGTAGCAAACCTACAGTCATGAAGTAGCAACAAAACTACTGTATGGTTGCCGGGTCGGCACAACGTATGGAACTCTACTAAAGGGTCTTGGCATGAGGAAGGATGAGAACCACCACCATAAATATACAAACACACAATTGCACTTCTAAGGTCGGGAGATTTTGAGCCACTCACTTTAAATTTAGGGAAGAAAGCCTGGTTTTATGTGGGATGTTTTGAAATTCAGGATGCCAAGCATTACTTGGTCATACATCAGGGTGGACTGGTATGATGCCCATTTCCTCGTTGTAGACAAGACGAGCCATTTTTTCATTTTAGGTGTGTGTGCACTAGGCTCCAGGACTGAGTCTCCGCCCTCGCAATCTCTGCCTTAGCTATCCCTCCCCCTCCCCCTCGCTATGTATGACAAAGCCTCTAGCTCAGCTTCAGCCCCTCCTCCAGGCTCAAAGCTGACTTGCCACCTCAGCAGAGCGCCTGTCTTTCAGCCTTGTGAACAAGCCTTACAGGTTTGGACACCCCATTCTCATCTCTCCAGTTCCTCACACTTCCTCCTGTGCAACGTTGAAACTCATCATCAGAGGATGGTGGCTTTGGAGTTACCATTTAGTCAGTGCCAGTTCAGACACTTTGATGGTCCCATTTCTCTCTCTCTCTCTCTCTCTCCCCCTTTCTGCCTCTCTCCCTACCCCCTTCCTCTCTCTTTCCCTCTTTCCCATTCTCTCTCTCTTGTTTTTTCGAGACAGGGTTTCTCTGCTGTAACTGTGGCTGTCCTGGAACTCACTCTGTAGACCAGGCTGAACTCACAGAGATCCTCCTGCCTCTGCCTCCTGAGTGCTGGGATCAAAGGCATGCACCACCACCACCCCACTTCTAATCCGCATACCTTAACACAAGGGAGGTATGGACATTACCTTGAACAAATGAGAAAGGGGGCTCTGAGATGGGCCAAGTTCCTGTTTCCACGAGTGTGGCAGGAACCCCTGGCTATAAGGAAGGCAACATATGTGGTCTAGAGTTTTAGGACCAGCCTGCAAGATCCAACCAAGCCTGACACTAACCTTGGGAAACTGAGCCTTAGATTTTTTCTTTTCTTTTGTCTTGAAAGCAATGAACATCTTGCCTGTTTCAAAGCTGCAAGCATCAGTTGAGGGCAGTGCATGCACACATGCTCTCAGACCTCTACTGGCAGGCAGATGAGGGCCACGTAGTTAACGTAGTTAACGCAGTGACAGCCTGAGGCGCATGGGACCACGCTACTCTCTTTTTCCTTAACCCTCGCTTCCAACATACCTTCCAGTTGCATGTTAAATATTTGGCAATCAACCACTGGTAAAGGCCAACCATGCTGCTTATTACCGTGTCTGGCACAGTCATTTTTGAAAAAGGTTTCCTATCCACAAACAGAAAAAAATCTTCATATTTATTTCTGGAGAGCCTTGATATATGAAGGTCCAAAGTAAAACCAGAAATCTAAAAGGCTACATTTAATTCACCAAGCAAGTGCCCAGTTTTCTAGAATTGGCCAGTGGTGCTGCTCTGAGGCCATAGCTTTAAAGTAGCATATGGTCATGGTAACGCAAGATAGGTTGATGTGTAAGGCACTGAAGTTGGTTACTTTACTGGCAGTTGTTTTACTTTAATCCCAATAATTTAGGAGCCTAGATGGTCTAGGTAAGGTCAAATTACAGGAAGCCAAGACAACTGATGAAGCCACAGGTCCCTCCCCAGATCTCGGGCTCAAGAACATCTAAATAACTCAATACATTTAGCCATCACTAACAATCTAGGAGCTAGAGTAATTTGTGTCTGTAGCAGCTATTAAAGCAGTAAATTTGCCAAACCTTCAATTTCTGGTGGGTTTCAGTGACTCTCTGAGCACAGGGAGGGGCTTCGGGCATGGCATCATTGGTAAAGGTCAACGTGAGACACTCATGAGCATTCTAATCGGCAGGAATGTCTTCAGTTCATGTGGCTTCACAATTGTCCATGTGTTCCCACCTTTACACCTTAGGCTGTACCAAGCTACCCAGAGGAACTGCAAACGGCTTTGTGAAACTTCCAGGTAATGTATTGTTGGCATTGCTTTCCCGGCTACCTCACACACCGCTCACCAGAGCAATGGGGCACAGGGGCGTGGGGGATGTGGGAGGGGTGGGGCTTTGGCCATGAGTGCATTTGAGCTCCAAATGGAAAGAGAAAGCAGTGACTGAAAGGAGTCAAGGTCAAGGTTCTCTTCCTACATGAAGTCCACATCATGCTTTCCCAGTCCCTTTAGAAGGCCACTGTTAGCTCATCTGGCCTGTTGTAAGTCACATTAGAAAACAATTAAAACCAGGCGGTGGCACGCCCAGCACTCGGGAGGCAGAGGCAGGTAGATCTCCGTGAGTTCAAGGCCAGCCTGTTCTAGAGAGTGAAGTCCAGGACAGCCAGAGTTACAACACAGAAAACAAACAAACAAAACACAAAATAAAACAAAACAAAAACAATTAAAGCTAGGCATGGTGGAACACACCTGTAATCCCAGCACTCAAGAGTCTGAAGCAGGAGAATTGGGAGTTCAAGGCCAGTCTGGGTCACATGGTGGGACTCTGTCTTAAAAAAAAAAACAAAAACAAACAAAAAACCTAAAAACAAAACAGAAAACAAGGAAGGAGTGTACAATACAAACAGAAATTATTCCTCCCCGTGACTCAGGAATTGGGATCATGATCCTCAACAAATGTTTTAAATATATAATTGAAAAACAGATTGTATTTATATAGTGCGAATGTATGTTGACATGGGCAGGGAGAACAGAGATAACTTGTGGGAGTTGGCTCCCTCCTTCTTTCATTTGTGTCCCAGGGATTGAACTCCAGTTGCCAGGCTTAGCTGCATCTTTATCCACTGAACCATCTCACGGGCCTTAGAAAGATTTTAATAGAAAAACTGACACCTACCCACCCCTTATGGGTGTGTAGGTTGGAATATAAAAGATACTCTTCAACTTTAATTGTATTCCTCCTCCTCTGGCTGTGTCTTGTAGAGTCCTTTACACAACGTGGACTAAGGGCGGAGTCCAAACCAATCACCTTGCCACTGAGCTGCTATGACAATGTTTCTATTTGGTGGCTCAGAACACATTAGCTGTCTATAGAAGAGGACAGAAATTTAGGTTTTGGAGAGTGAAGGGCAAAGGAAAACTTTTAAGGATGGTTTTACAGGACCCCTTGGGCTACTGTGAGCTGGTCTAGCTGCCCCTCAGAAAGCAGGAGCAGAAACCGGGGCAGAGCAAGTCCATGGCAAGAGGCAACAGCTACTCCTTATTTCCAAAGCTCTCCCAGTAAGAGGGAAAGGACCTTGTAGTTGCTATGGAGATTCCAACCCTAGCAGAGTAAATTACAGATGTGCAAACCATAGTGAGAGATACAATAGCCCAGAAAAAGGCATGTGGGAGACATCAGAACACATCATTCTGGAGGGACAGTTTTCCATCCTAACCAAACTCCAGATTGGGGCTGCTGCATCAACAGGTAAAAGAGCAATATTAGCTGTCCTAGAGAGTGGGGACAGAGTGTGTGTGTGTGTGTGTGTTAGTCCAGGTAAAAGTGCTAGCCAAGCAAGCCTTTCCTTAAGCAAAGCATAATTCCCAGACCGTGAAAGGAAACATAGAAAGGCAATGGCCTGCTCCTGTAGTCCCATACGCCTAAGGTGAGACAGGAAACGGAAACAGGGAAACCCACCAGCCTATGGGCTAGCTAGTGTAGAGTAGCGGCACAACAGGAGATGTCCTAACTCAGTGAAGGACAGAACCAGCCCCTGAAGGCTGCCCTCCAACTTCCAGAGGCACTGTGACACACACACACACACACAACACACACAAATGTACACTGCTAGTTGCATAGATGATATCATAAAACATCAAGAATATTAAGCATACTTGTAATTGCTTAAACACACACACGCCAACTTTTTTAGCCTTCATTAATCAGTTTTGTCCTGTAGTGCATATGATTCTAGAAACTTCTATATGTTCTCCAGATCTTACCATCACTGAGTTTTGTAGCTCAATCTATTTTTAACTTTTAGTATTTTTAAGACCACAGGTTAAATTAACGTTAATGATAGGCTTATAATCAAGACAGATGGTCAAGATAGCCACTGATCCTATGAGACGTTTTACATTTTACTCCACACTTGTCTCACCACTTGGTCTTGGGCAAGTGGCCCCATTTCTCACGCAAAGGGGTAGTGGCAACACTTCATGCAACAACACGGGCCCTGACTGGCTGGGGTGTGGTGTGGATTAGCTCATGAGTACATAGTAAACAAAAAAAATGAAATCTACAAAGCAGAGCTTCCCGCCTCCCAGGGAGGCATGATGAGACATGTTGAACAGGAGCTGTACGCCATCCTCAGATGCATGAGCCTCCCCAAACCATTAAATGCACAGCCTTCTCAGGTTTCAGCCACCCAGCCCACATCCAATCGGAAGCTTCTAGGACTGAAACTGATAGTTGTGAGGCGGTTTTGAGTGGCAAAGCATATGAAGCCAGGGCATCACCTGGCTCCCGTCAGGCGGTGAAAAGGATCAGGTTTCCCTTCGGTAATTTTGAAATGAGGTTTTCAGATCCAAGTGCTGAGGTGGGCAGAGCACAGCAGAGGAAGTCACCTGGAAGAAGCCTAAATGACTTTTTTGAATTGGTGTTTTCTGTTTTACACACTAGAAACCTTACGAAGCTGTTGTTTGGCTACAACTCCAAATCCACCACGATAGGTTTGTCTCTGGGCTAGGAAGGCCATGGGAAAAGGACTGCTCCCAGAAAGGCCGAGACTGAGGAGAGGTTCTGCCGCATGCCAGTGGCGTGACCACGAGCACACTAGCATGGAATGCTGCTTCCCTCGCTCTGGCGTTGGAAGTTTCAATCTGCTTAGAAGCGAGATGAATCAGGCATCACTGTAAGGGTAAAGATGTCAGGAGTGAGACTACCTGGAATCATCACAGTCGCGTTCTACCTCATTCAAACCACACAGTAAAACCATGAAGGAGATCAAATTAAAATTCAGCTCTATGTAGGAAGACCCAAAGCTAGATCGACAGACCCCTTAGGAGAGCTGGGACTAAATTTATCCGATAAAGTTTAATAGTCCAATGACCATCTTCAGCATCGCAGAAAATTCCCAAGTTAGGGGATTTGTCTACTAAAAAGTAGTGATGGATGAGCCACACTGAAGGAGTCTAGGTTAGATTAAATTCCAGAGGTATTTTTTTTTTCAATTTAGTGTAGTATGTCTGTAAACCTGAGCTAAGAAGATACATAAAACTGCTTATTCAAGAGTCATAGGGAATGCACGAGATCTCGCCTCTTCAGTGCTTGCTAGAAGACACTGACGTTGTATTTTGCTTCCCAATGTAACTTCACTGAGTTCTAGAGGCACTCACTGGAAATATACCACCTCTGTAAAGCTCCACCTCTCACCTTCCTTCGGTACTTGTCAGAATAGAATTCCTTAAAGATAACTCGAAAAATAATTGTCATTGTATTGTGAAAAACTTTCTAAATAGCTCAATCCCCAGCCTTTCTCTCTTAAAACAAACAAAAACAAAACACTAATCGTGGCATTAAAAAAACAATACATGCTGAACATTCTTTAGCTATTGATTTTACCTCTGGGTGTACTTCAAGTGGCAACTGTCCTGAAGACTTAACTGAAACTATTCACTGAGCAGTTTGCTTAAACAGGAGGCTTCATCTCTAAAATATTCCCCAAGCCCACTGCTCAGGCACTCGGGGTTGGAAGTCCTCATTCCCTTTTGCAAGCCCTCATTTTTTTGCTACTGCCATATTGATCTTTTAAAGACATAAAGATCTTTCTTGGATGGAGCCTTCCAGTGACTTCTAGAGCTTAGGATGAAATCAGGCCCTCCAGCAGGACCATCCAGGCCCTGTAAGACGCAGCCCCCACCTTCCAGCTCCTGTAGGCAGACATGCTATCCCACTCCACAGAGTTTAAGGTATTTGCACTGGTAATTCTTATTGCCCAGGAGATCCTGCTGCCAAGTCTGCCTGTTTCTCATCGCTCAGGTGAGTTTGGCTGTGCCTTTCTGAGACTTTTGTCTTCAAACCCTATCACCTCATTTAAATGTCTTCTTTGCTCTGCCGAAACTTTAAACCCACCAGTAGTTTTCCAACTAGAGTATTAGCATCACGTGGCAGGAGGCCAGTCTTGTTTTTGTTTTCTCTAATTCCAGCTCCGATCATTAGTCTTGATTGCACTCATGGATCTTGATTGTACTAGCACAGTGGTTGAGAGCCTGGGCTTAGAGGCCAGGCCCAGCGTGGTCCCAGCACCAGGTTCTATCTGGGCCAAGTTCACCTTTTCAAAGACTTTCTTTATACAGTAGAAATACTTGGGCGGCAACATAAATTCAGATTTGAACACAGTATCTGGGACTGGAGTTTACTTAGAGTTTCCAGTTTCCCAGGCTTCCTTTCCTGTGCAAGGGCACACACCCATGAGCCCAGCATTGGGAAGGCTGAAGCAGGAGTGAGGACGTGGCCTCGTGAGGACACTAGGCTGCATAAAGAGACCTTGCCTCAAAAAACAGACTTAAAAAAGCCTTACTCTTAAGTCTCAGCCTCAACTAGAACACGCAATTAGGAAGAAGAAAATATAAAAATGTAGAAACACCAAAAAAAGAGGTAGATCATCTCTAGGTCGCTTTTCTTCCTGGAACCCAGGAATGCAGTGCTTCAGCAGGGCACGGTGGGCTCCGGTTCGGACCAACCTCCAGAACGCAGTGAGCCAGCCACTTACATCACCCGTTTCTCAGCTCTCCTCACCAATGGAGCCACAGCACTGGCACCTTGGTGCTTGATTTACACCACAGGAAAACACTGGTTAGCATCAGCGTGAATTGTAAATATCGTTTGGATAGGTTCGAGAAGCAGTGTGAAGACGTCCCTTCATGGGAAGAAGAAAAATGTATTTTCCAACGTGTTAATGTGAATGACTTTGAGTCATTCAGAACGGGCGCTGATGTCTGCATTCGGAGTTCTTACTGGCTGCAAGCAATGGATGCCTCCGCTTTGAAGACCACCCTCAACATTTGATGCTGACAGGGAGAGTCGTGCTTATCTCTTTATAGAAGCTCACAAGAAACTTTCCAATAAATAAATAAGTCTAGATTCTCTAATATTGCATTTTATTAAACCAGCTCTCCCTACTAAAGTCTTTCCGTTAAATATTTTCATTCCCTCTGGTGCAGGTCTAGTCTTATTTTCATGTTCAAAGAATTCCATTCCAAAAGGCATTCTAAGGCACTTCCTTCCCATGCACATGCTGGCTAACCCTTGAGATTTAGCCGTAATGGTAGCTTCAAGTTGTTTCTCTTCTAGTCATATGGGCATATTTCCATCTTGTGATCAACACATCAGCTAGACTCTCACCATCCAAAAGAAATTTAGATAGGCTGTCTCATCACATGCAGAGTGGAAGATAATGTGTGCACACTGCTGTGCGTGTGTGTGTGTGTGTGTGGGTTGTTGGGGGGGGAAGGAAGAGATACTCAAAATTCCATCCATATCACTTCTGTTTCAGATGGATGAAAATAGGGTTTGCTTAAATGACATAGAAAACAGGTCTTATCATTTAAATCTTACTTTAAAAATCAAATAAAGGGTTCAATAAACTAGTAGCCCTTGAGAAGGTGAATTTGGGTGGACACACACACACAGACAGACACAGTGTGCATAAGTGGGTCCATTTTAGTTCTACATGGGTTTCTCCAACACTGGTTCCTGGTATCAAGCTCTGATCGGCAGGACACCAGAACGCCTTTGTGTCCCTTGCTGACTCTACGACATTGTGTTTTTCTCCTATTATCCAAGGATAAATGACCTAGATAGTGTGCCTATTAAAGCCTCATTTTTCTCTTGCCCTTTTGTCTACAGTGTGCCACATTATCACAGGCTGCACACATTTTCAGGATTCCTACTCTCAGATGCCCTTTCAGGGGAGCAATGAGAGGTTTTCGTGTGTGTGTGTGTGTGTGTGTGTGTGTGTGTCCCCGCTGAGATACATGGCGTGGAATTACATGAAGGGAACTCAAGGTTTTCCTCCCCATCTAGTCTGGGAGGCAGTGAGGATGTCGCTAACAGCTAATCTAGCATAAGAGGCTGTAGCAAGCCACCATATGAAAGCCAGAATGCTGCATCTGCACGTACTGGGGATACAAAATACGAGCGAACACCGGTCCCCTCCACACTGCATTCTGTAACTACACCTCTGCATATCATGGGTCACTTTTATTAAAAGCATCATTACTACAGTTGGCAGCAATTTACATTTTATCTTACATGATAGCAGTTTTCAGAGGAAAAAAAAAAATAAAAGGACATCACAACAAAGAAAAACATTTACAAAGTCCTGTCTGTAAACTTCAAGGCTAGTTTAGAGCTGAGGTAATGCTGTTTTAGCTTTGTGGCTAAAGTAACAAAGTCCTTTAACTTAAAAAAAAAAAAAGAACAAAACAAAAACAAAAAAAAAAAGGTACCTGATTCTTACTTCTCTCACTCTTTTTATTTATTCTTCTATTTATTTTGTTTATACCAGTGCATCACAAGACCACAAGCCAATGGAACTGCAGTTGTCTGGCAAGAACCCTCCCAGTAGGTTAACTCTCCAAAGGGACCCTTCACATTCAACAGCTGCCTTATTATTGCTGCGCCTTGGGATAGAGGCGTTCACACGAACGTGGAGATTGTCAGAGTGTATGGATGTGTGTGTATGCGCGATGTGGGAACCCCATACAGTCAGAAAGGGAGACGAATGACGAGCTATGATATGTATGGTGAATTTCTTTTTGACCTTCACAGCAAAAAAAAAAAAAAAAAAAAAAAAAAAAAAATTAAAATTAAAAAATTAAATATATAACTTCATACTTCCTTCGAGCAGCACTTCCTTCCACTAGTGCCGCTCAGTTACAAATTGCTCTTTATTATAATACCAGTGGTACCCAAAGAAAAAAAAGCAGAGCATTATGTAAATTTCCTTAAAAAGACATGATCACCTTTCAAATTTCATCTCTCCTAGGGATAATAAATAATGCACTGCACAATACTTAATGACCAAGATACCTTCGGACACACCTGCATAACATGACTTGGACTTCTTTTTCCTTTTCTTTTCTTGCTACACTATGTTACAGAACAGCTTATAAAACTAGGTATGAACATTAACTGTGAGTGTAAACAGTAGGACTACCACCTGTCAACAGTTTTCAACACTTTCCAGCGGAGCTGCTGCTGTTACTCGTCATTTCCGTTGTTTTCTACGTCATCCCCGCCTTCAAGGGAGTCCAGCTCTTCACCCTGTGCAACCTCGTCTTCCAAGATGGAAGACTCCGCAGTCTTGTCCAGGTTCTCCTCGGTATCGCTGCCTTCCAGGGTCTCTCCGTCTTTGCCTCCCTCGGCCTTGTCAGCAGCCTTCTCTTCACTGGCGCCCACGGCGTTCTGGAGTCCCGCCAATGCTGGGAAGCCAGGCAGTGTCAATCCCCCCAGTCCTGGAGGTAGAAACATGGATGGGTAGAAGAGGCCTGGGGCCATGGTGGACAGGAGGAAAGGGTTGAAGGCCAGCGGGTTGGAGGGCAATGCAGCCGGGGCAGTAGCAGCACCAACAGATCCGTTTGCAGGGTCAGCGGCCGAGACGGCGTCTGTGCTTTTCTCAGAGTCTCGGTTCTCATCTTCATTTTCGTGTCCTTTCTCTTCCAATTTTGAAGTGCCGTCCTCCGGCTCTCCTTGACTCGGAGCAGTAGTGGTGTTTGCAGTAGCAGCTGAGAGAGGGTTGTTCAGCAGCCCGCCCAGGCCGAACACGCTGGGCAGGCCGGCCATCCCTGGCAGCATCAGGGGCAGCACTGCTGCAGGGTTCTTCGTGTCGCCCCCCGCGGTGGCGGCCGTGGCCAGTCCTGGAGGGAAGCCCATGAGCCCTGCCAGCTGGAGGGACTGGAGGTTCTGGAGACTCTGAAGGCTTGTCAGGTCCATCCCAGCAAACAGGCTGTTCACCAACAGAGGGTTGATCCCCGAGGTTGAGGCGACAGCAGCGGCGGCGGCGGCCGCTCGGGCGATCTCGCTCTTGGGCCTCCTTCCTCTCCGGCTGGCTCCTTCGCCCCGGACCACGGGTCCAGTGAGAAGACGGTCAAACATTGACTCAGGAACAAAACCCTGGAGAACAGGGGAAAGGAAGACAACAGCTGTAAAGGCCAGAATATTTACTGTCAATGTGGGTCTTTGCAACGAGCTCCACACCAACGGTCTAAATATGCAAGCCATTGTCTCCATTCTCAATGCTTACTTAATGGGAGAACTTGGGAAAGCATAGGTTCTGTTCTTTACCATTCTGCTCAATTGCTGAACTGTGCTGGGACACAGAGAAAAACGTGCTCAAGGCTACTCCCCCACTGGTGTAAATGCCAAGGTAGCATCTATAATTACCTTAAGGATCAACACACCAGCAGTGGCGGATTGACTGGGGTAATCAGTGTGTGATGTGCACGCGTGCATCACACGCCTCAAACACAAGAGAACTTTTTCATTTGTCAATTAACTGCCAAATAAATATCTGTCAGTTTTAGAAGGTCTTATAGGGGAGAAAAATGATAGAATACTATCGTGGAAGAGATGCATAGACTCCAAGATATTCCCATATACTACGTGCTCTGAATATTTCAGATACAGGTAGAAAAAAATTATAACAGTGTGGAAAATTGAATAAGCTAGTCTCGTATGTTAGTATGTACCCCAGAAAAAGAAGTTACACCAAGATCTTCATGTAAACGTTTACACAAGTTTTACTAATGATTTCACAAATGCGGAACATCCCAGAGGTCTTTCCACGGGCGAAGGAACAACACAGGGGACCAAGCACACAAGAGCGTGCTGTGCAGCAGAGAGGAGCAGGCCCTCGGTACACACTCCACCCTGGGCGACTAGAAAATACTGTGAAAGTCAGTCTCAGGTTACATAGTTCCATTTTATCCCACTCCAAAAGACAGAACACTGGGAATGGAGAATAGGTCAGCAGTGGCCAGGGATACAGAGGAATTGGAAGTACAAGGATGTATGAAATCGATGCATAATGAGAATTCATTTAGGCCAAGACTGAGTAACAACTGAATAATGAACAGTCAACAGGAAAATAAACACCCAGGCACATGGTTTTATGTGGAGTTCTGTCTTGTACTTACAGATTGCTTGACTATATCGGTCCAGTCAGGAGCGACTGCAAACTCAGGGTTCTCCTCCAGCCACCTGGGCAGATCCTTCATCGGAGGGGCCATGGCTCCTCCCATCTGTGGAGACACTTTTGGTGAACTTCTGAAAGCCACAGAGGCCTCCCTCCCTGCTCCCCTCGCCTCCCTCTTCCTGGGTCCAGAGGGACATGCACGCACGGGTTCTAGAAGGATTCTTCATCCTCCCCAGCTCCTCCCCAGCATCTACCTTCTTCCCATTTCGCTTGTTAACAACAGGAACCCTTTCTTCTCCTGTCAAAGTGTTTATATCCAATTTATTAGGATTTCGACATCTATGTCGTTTCTGTTTCGGTTTCTGAAACGAGGAAAACAGCACATCTGCATTCTTCTGCAAAAGAAAAGGAAGTTTTTAATAAGGCTATATTTAGTGCTGGCCCCTTCCTATACGTGCCTAAGAGAACAGGTAAAGTACACTTTCTTTTTATGGAAATCATAAATCACTTTCTTTTAATGAAAACTGTACTTTTCTAAGAAAGGGTGTCCCAGCACTGAATGGCCCATCAAACAGGTACTCTCTGAGAATCTACTTTAAAAAAAATTAAGATTCATTTATCTTATATGTGTGAGTGTTTTGCCTGTATGTATGTATGTGCAGCACATACGTGCTAGGTGCCCTTGGAGGTCAGAAGAGAGCATCGTGTCTCCTGAGACTCGAGTTACAAACAGTAATGAGCCAGCATATGGGTGTTTGGGATTGAACTCAGGTCTTCTGCAAGAGCAGTAAGTGCTCTTAAACACTGAGCCAAAAACTCACCAGCCCTCTGAGAATCTACTTAATTGAGACTTCTCATTGAAAGCTTTTCTGAAGAGCTGGAGGTGTGACTCGGTAGCCGAGTCCTTCCACAGCACTTGTGAGCGCCTGGGTTCAATTCCTGACCAAGAGCGAAGGGGGAGGAGGGTGAGTGTCTTCAAACATTTATGCAAATCAGAGTATTTTCAAAGAATCTTTATATAGTACCTTTATATAGTACCCAGGATCTGACTAGATGAGGTTTTTGTCTTTAGCGGGGGAGAAGGGCTATTAGTAGCAGGAGATGAGATGCTCTGAATTCCGGTGGAAAAAACATAAAATGTTTAAAAAATATTAAGCACAAAAGCATAGGAAGTAAGAGATTTGTGTTGCCAGCCAGAAAGTGGACTACAGGACACACTTTATGGAGACAGTAACTGATGTTTTAGTACAGAGCAGAAAGGTTGGGTGCTTTAAAAAAGTCTCCGGAGACAAGAGCTTTACAGCTCTAGGTTAGTCAGGCTTTGTCTGGAGCCCAAGGAAATGCACTCAAGACTGTCACCCCAAAGTTTAGACACCTGGAAGCCAGAACACATGAGGAAAGCATGCTGCTGGGGAAGAGAGAAGTAGGCAAACGAGTAACAGACATCTCCAGGTGACTGGGAGGGTGTCCTTTAGCAGTATAGACTGGAGCCAGTGTCCCTAATGTAGAAGTCACAGCAGAAAGCTGGGACATGTGTGGACCTGGAGTCATCTGAGCCAAAGCCAGAGAGTGCAGCTAAGAATTCCCTCAGATGGGAAGCGATTAGGCAAGCCCCGCGAGACTTCCGAAACCCCAGAATCTGCAGTACTTACTGGTACATAACTGGGCATATCAACAGTGTAAGTAGGGTGCAGCTTCAGCCAGTCAACCAAGTCCTTGTTTTTAGGAGCATCTTCTCCCACTAGCCTTGTCCCATCTTCAAGGTTTATCACAGGGATCCGAGTGTCGGGGTCCAGCTGTCCAGGAGAAGGAATGTTTCTTATTGGTGGGGTCTCTATATCTTCTTCAAAAGCTTTGGTCACCTCAGCATCCTCCTGCAGGAAGTGGATAATGATCTGAATTGGTACATGATGAGATTCTGAGAAGGCTCTACCGCAGAAAAGTACTCTCCCAGCACAACGGACCTTTCATCAAAAAGGAAGAAGCTATCTGAAACAATGTCGGTTTTAGGATGGCTTTAAAATTGGAAAATGACACTTTTAGATTCCTCACAAAGTAGGGACAGTACTTCTGTAGAAAACTCAAAGCCTGAAGGGCAAAGTAAGAACCTAAGACATTAACATGCTCTGCAGCAGCCTGAGCTGCAAGTGTGTGAAAGGGTGCCTCGCAGGGATCCCTGGACATGGTCCCAACAAGCACCAGTTTGTAAGTAACTGAGAGTTATGGGTGCTCTGGGAGCAGCACAACCTTGTTGATGAAGCACCATTTTGTCTTAGGCAGGTGTGTTAACACCAGAAATTACCACTCCACCCTCATCCTGCCACTGGTCCTGAAATGCTGGCCTTTCAACTTTCAAACACCCGTTTCTCCATCCCCAGGGCTTCCCAATTCTCCTGTATTTTCACAGCTTTTCTTATTCTAGGTCCTAACACTCTTCAGTCCAACCTCCACGCTATACACCATAGCAGCGTACTGCATTCTAACATGCAGCGATCTCTGCCTGGGTCAAAAGCTGCCGTCAAGTCAGGCAACTTCAGTAACTGCCTCTCCTGACGCCTTAGGACATCTCCGTGTTCTTCAACTAGGCACTCTAGGCTTTCCACAACGGACATCCCACGTTACCACCATGTTCACATCGTCATAACTTCCTCATCAAATTCACCAGCAAACTTGTGCGTCTCAAAGCCAGACATGAGAGGTGCTCTCTTCACTGGCACGTCTCCAAAATTTAACAACAGATAACTACCTTCTCAAAACTTAATGACAGGGAAATTTCTTTATGGGTCCCCCAACCTCCTCCCTCCACTCCAAGCCTTCCTTTGGGGTACTGCAAGTATGCCTTGGTCCCAGCATACATACATAAGTAAGATGCATCACACTAAAGTTGGGTTTAAAACAAGGATGTGTTTTCAATTTTGTATTTCTGAGTATTTGTGTATGTACTGTCAGATATAATGGGGCTGGGATTCAAGTCAAAACAGGAATTCATTTTATGTTTATATACACCTTTACCAATAGCCGTACATAGTTTCTATGCAATATTTTTAATGCAACTATGTTTTAAATTTTTTCCCATTATTGATGTGCATATGTGCACACATACGTATCCCGATGTATGTGAAGGCCGAAGGACAGCTTTGAGCAGTCGGTTCTCTTCCTCCACCTTTATGCACTTCTGCTCCAGACTAAAAGTGAGGTCATTACACTTGGGTGTTTGAGTGCCTTTACCCTCTGAGTCATCTTGCCTGCTTTGCAGCTATGTTTTAACTGTGACTTTCCGCGTTGAGTCGGCTGTGGGATTTTCTAGTTGTTGTGTTTTGTTGGTACCCGAAAGTTTTAGAATTTGAAGCACGTTGGATCTTTTGATGAGGGAATACTCAAAACCATACCTTTCTTCATCTTATCCCCAAACTGACGCCTCTTGCAAACATCCAACGACACCAGGACTTTACCCTTCACATCCAAGTGCCCGCAGAGAACACCCATCAGCCTTGGTGATGCCACCAGCGGCATCCTCATCTGCTCTGGTGGCAGTGGGAGCCAATGCAACACGGGACATGGAGATGAAACTGCTCGGCACACACACCTTGCTTGCCACCACTGACCTCCACACCTATGCCGACGGCATTTCCCTTCTATTTCATTCGTACACAACAAACCAGCCCCTGTAACTGCGGGAATCCCCAATCCACAGAATCCAACAGTTAAAAAAGTCCTTAGAAATACATTTTATAACATCTATTAAGTGTTCTCAATGGATAGTGGCGCACGCCTTTAATCCCTGCACTAAGGAGGCAGGGGCAGGTGGATCTCTCAGCTCGAGGCCAGCCTGGTCTACAGAACAAGTTCTAGCACAACCAGGGCTACACAGAGAAACCCTGTCTTGAAAAAAATAACAACAACAAAACAAAACAAAAAAAGAGTTCTCACAGATTTGAACAGACATTAAAGTCATTAAATGACATTTAACTCTTAGCCAGTATGTGGCACACTGTCAATGACTGCTGTTTTGTCATTTTCCAAGCAGCCCTTTCCCTCCCTTTAAATCACTAAAGCCCCTCTCTAGGCTCAAGTAATAGACAGCTGGGTGCCGGGTCCCTTTAATCCTAGCACTCAGGGCAGCAGAAACAGGTGGTCTCTGTAAGTTTGAGGCCAGCCTGGGCGACAGTGACAACCTGTCTTACAAAAGGAGGTGGTGATGCAAATAATAGAGAAGGAAGAAGAAAAACCAGGCCAGAGAAATGACCAGTGTCTCTTAATTTAAAACCGTAAGTTTTTTCAAAACGGTCCCACTGCCCGTGGAAAGGCACGGGGTGACCCAGGCCAACGGGGCTCTATTGATTATAGTTTCAAATCAATAGCTCAGGGTATGAAGTCCTCAACCCTTCAGGGAGCACATGTGATGGAGTTCTTCAGGGTAAAGTCCTTGCTGTCAGAGAGTCAGAGGTCCCATTTTGGGGAGATGGGGTGGTGGCGGCTATTGGGAGAAGAGAATATATTAAACTGAATTTTATTTCCTTCCAATTAAAAATACACTAACTTGTCCTCCAACTAGCAATGATGTGTCTCAGATTTCTAAAGCAACTAGTTATAGGGGATGAGAGCACTCCAAGTCACTAGTTAGGAACATGAATGCAAATCTGAGGCCTGACACTAAGCATCTGTACTAGTCTAATCGACACAGCCCCCCCCACCCCGCCCCCAGCATCAGTACTTCTAAGAGTAGAAAACTTCTCCTCAAGAATTCAGAGAAAACAATTGTGTGCCCAGAAAAATATGTTTCTGCTTTGTGCTACTCTTTCTAGAGCAATCGATATGTCAGAACCTCGGGGAGAATAAATCCTCGCACTGCCCTCGGCAGGCTGAGTGATCCCTACCAGCGATCAACACGGTTTTCTGGCTCAGAACCATGGCTCTGTTCATTGTAATTCTGTTTCTCTGGTGGAGGGAGCCAACTTCAATGTGATGCTGCTGAGAGGAGTGGGGTCCACAGCCCAGGGCTGGCTATCAATAGGGGTAACACAGTGGGAGTGAGCACCCAACTTACTGTAGCTAACGCCGTCCGTTTGTGGCTCATGAAAAGCAGGTCGAGGCCCTCCACGTTTTTCCTCCTGCCCCGCCTCCTCTTCAGGGGGGGCTCTCCATCCACCAGGGAGCCATTGAGCAGATGCCTTGTGGGTGTGCGAGAAAGGCCTGCTTGGAGCAGTTCCATTTGAGTCTTAAAGGCATCAGACACCGGTGTCGAGACGTTAGGCAAGACAAACTTTGAAGTAAGAGATGAAAAATTTGAGGTAGAACTTGTTGCCTCCCTTGAGGCCTTTGATAAGTCCACAACTTTCTCTTGTCCATTTTCTGAGACCACCTGAGACTCTCGAAGCTGGGCAACCATCTCCATGAGATTTCGCCTCTTGGCGGCTCTTTCAGCCTCTATTTCAACCTTTCTCCTTCTCCGCCGCCTTTGGCGAGGGACAGACAGATTGAGGGCATCTTCCTATTGAAAGATTCCAACAGAACAGAGTTGCAAATGAGCCAAACCTTTATCTGCTGTGGGAGCTAGCATTAGAAGAAAAGGAGCACCCGAGAACAGAACATTCTGCACCGGCGGCCACAGCTGTGGCAATAGCAACCATCTTATTTTGAAGTCTGACTAGTCGGCTGGGGGTAGTGACGTGTGCCTGGTGATGCCAGCTACTTAAGAGGCTGTGGCAGAAAGGCTGTTTGAGCCCAGGACTTTGAGACCAATATGGGCAACACAGTTGAACAGACATACAAAGCCAAGTCAGTCTAGTGACTTTAAAATTCACTTAAATTTTCACCAGATCAGTTAAAATTCACAGAGATTCCCTTTCAACCCCAAGAGCAAAGTGCTGTGGCTTACCTTGGACAACTGGGGAGAAGTGGTGATATCCTCACTCCCGCTGATGCTGGCCTGGCTGGCCATTGAGAGCTCAGCAAAGCTCCTCTTCTGAAGGGGACTGTCCATGGTGGAGGGTGTATAACCGGGGATGAGGCCCTGGAAATCAAACATCTGGCGCCGATTTACTGGCCATTTGCCCTTCAGTACGGCTTCACAGATGTTGTCTAATCGGTTTATCATTACTCTGTCCTGAAGGAGGGAAGAGAGTCAC
The DNA here is from genome assembly GCA_026225945.1 of Cricetomys ansorgei. Lineage (NCBI taxonomy): Eukaryota > Metazoa > Chordata > Mammalia > Rodentia > Nesomyidae > Cricetomys > Cricetomys ansorgei. The sequence goes on along the minus strand of JAMJFZ010000239.1, from coordinate 14,155,370 downwards.
AGGAAATTTGTAACAAAGACCTATTTAAAATTACTGGATAAATATGTCTGCCAAGACGCTGAAGAGCACGGAACCTTTAAAAGTCAATTGTTGGGACTAAAGCAGCCAAAGAAGACGTAAACCAACAAAATCCATCAGAATGGTTTGGTTCTGATGGTACTGTTTTCAACTACGCTGACATGAATCAGGGAGCTCGTCAAGTAAGCAACACCTTCAAAACAACCTCTAATTGTAAAAGTAAATCATTCGGTCTTCCAGAACCGTTGGTGAACCTCGGGTGACAGTGGAGCCCTCTGCACTTAGTGCTTCCGTGGTCTGGCCCTTCAGATCCACGCAGGTCAGAGTGCAGTAGAGTCCCAGGAAGGGGGACATCATTAGCGTCACTATTAATAAAGTTCAGCATTATGAAGTGGGCAACAACCTAGGAGCACCTAATGAATGTCAATCTGTATTCCCCACCTATTATCCCTCCAAATTCCACTGAAGCGTGCACACTAAAATTTTCTAATTACAGCTCCTTAGACCAAGTTTCCATAGATTAATAGCGCCTGTGACTATAGACCTTTGACTGATCTGAGAAACTTCCCTCTAGCCTCAATGTGGGAAATTAGTACAACCAGAAACCAAGAGGACACAGAGAACAGGGAAAAAAATAACTCTTCGACAGCACACCCTTCAGCCAAAAATGTCACCTTTGTCTTAAGCCACATTAACACCAGGCAGACTGGCCTGGGATTAATCGCCTCAAGCCCTTCAGGTGTGGCATTACTTTAAACTAGACAGGCACGGTCACGGCCTATGTGGCGATCACTTCCGGCCTTGAGAAACAGATTCAAATGGCACAGAGAACATTTGAAAGAATTATGCTTCCTAACCAAAGAGCAATTTTCCTTTGCCTTGAGTTATACATAACTACACCTGGAACGGCCTTATGATGAACGGGAGCCAAGGGTCTACCATCCACCCCTTCTCCAGACCTAAGAACACAGTGGATTTCCAAATGCGTTATTTCAGATCTAAAAGCTTTACTTAAAAAGTTAAGAACGTGGTTTCAAACTTCCACACTTTTCATTTTGTCAAGTCTGTTGAAAAACAACCCATAGCTTCTGAGACAACACGACAGGCACACGGAAGAGAGGAGCCCCATGGAGTGAAGAGATCAGTGACTCTGCTTACTCTACCACACGCTCTCCTTTTTTAAAAAAATCTTATTACAAAAGTATTCTAGGTGTTTCTTTATTTCAGTTCTTCCCGGTCATTCCTTTAAAATACAGGAGAATTCAAATAAAGCAATCTTCATATGCCCCGACAATGTTTACCTCGAATTACTAGAAAAATCAAGCCACTAAGGTTTTCTTCCTCCTTTCTTGTTCAGTCAATAAAATAATCATAATAACAAAGCGCTGCCAACCTTGGGCCAGAACGAGAAGGCGAACGTTCTTTCGTGAAGGAGCTGAGCCACCGAGGGGTCTCCGTCCTCCGTGTAGAATCCATCTCGGGTTTCATCCCTAGCAGTGCTCATGGAAGCATTGCTTTCTTCATCAAAATTCTTCCCTCTCGAGACAGCGCCTGCTGAGAAATGAGTTATGTGCAGCCCTCACGCCAGAACACACTGCAGCTCGAGTTTAGGAAGGACAGCAGGGAGAACAGGACTACCGCCCAGCTCTATGTTCTGGAGAGACTACTCTGTGTCTAGAAAGATGAGGGGTGTTTCCCAAGTCTGTGCTGCCTAAAGCTTACGGCAGCCCATTAACGTAGGTGGTGCTCCCTCTTGTTGATGAAAGAGCGGCGGAAATTCTTTCTTTGTGGTCACAGTGACAGGGTCTCATGCAGCCCAAGTCCTAAGACTCACTATATAAGTTGAGGCTGGCCTTGAACTTGTGTCCCTCCTGTTTCTCCACTCTCAGGTGCTGAAATCATGAGCGTGTGCCACTATACTAAGTAAATCTCATAGGTGCTAAAGGCTAGCCATGTTTCTGACCTAAGAGCCTCTGTCCTGTGACACAGGACGAGGTTAAGATAAAGCGTCAAAATCCAACATGGTGCCTTGCTTCTACTTTGTGCTGGGTAGGGCACTTTGCAATGTGGAAAATGTGTTGTCAACCAATCATCACTTATTTTGACTTGCTCAGTGGGGGACTCTGTTCCCTCGCATTCGTCTGTCCAAACTTAACACTACATGGAATTCTTAGCACAAGTGACTCTCAAGTTAACTTGTGTCCTCAAACCAGAAGCGACTGGTGTGTGCCCAGCTGCTCTGAGTTTACACTCTTTGAAATATGCCTGCAGGTGTAAAGTATGAGGATAAACACATGTAACCATAATCGAAAATATTCCTTCACAGAAAAAAAAGGACATTAATTACTCTGGAGTGTGTGTGTGTGGGGGTGGGGAGGCAGGGTCTGTCTCAGCCTCCAAATGCTGAAATTACAAGCACATGCTACCACGCCTAGCCGTCAATTATTTTATTTTAAATTTATTTTGAAAAATAAAATGCATGGTGGCGCACACCTTTAATCCCAGCCCTCTAGAAGCAGGTAGATCTCTGTGAAAGTGGTATCTCGCAAAGGCTGTGCCCCCTGCAGGCTGCCCTACACTGTATGCCCTTGCTGTAGGGGAAATGAGGACAGTGGCAGGAGCCAGGCGTTACCTTCTGGCTGTGACGACTCCTCCGACTTATCGTCGTCCTCCAGCTTTTCCTCTTCGTCCTCTTCCGAGCCTTTCTCTGAGACGGACTTGGACCCGGGGTCTGCACTGCCCTCCGTGCCTTTGAGCTCACTCTTCACAGAGCCAGCCTCGGCCTCACATTCCTGCTTGCTGTCCTTGGCCCCGCCGCCAGCTTCCTCTTCCTCCTCTTTCCCATCCAACCTCTCTTTGGCTGGTGAGTGGTCAGATTCCTCTACCTTGCCTTCGACCTGCTCCGTCGCCTTCTCATCAGGAGCGTGCGCCGAGGAAATGGCTGGAGGAGGGGTCTGGCCAAAGCCCACGGCCAGAGCATTCAAAGAGGAGACGGTACTGGCCCCACGGTTCTGAGCAAAGCTTTTATGTGCATCTAAGAAGGACAACTCAGGGTCATTGAGGATGTGGTAGTCTGTCCGGCTGACCCCGTGCTTAGCAGCACCCACCAGCAGGTCCCTGTCGTGCCGTCCACACTCCCACCACTCAGGCAGGTCCAGGCTGGGCTGGCAGAGCTTCAGCCTGTCGCTCAGCTGTGGGTGATGGAGGACCTGCTCTCTGATCTTGCGCAGCAGCTCGATGCGGTACAGTGTCCTGGAGGCTCGTTCCTCTGTGATGGGCTCGATGAGGGAGGCGAGGTCAGGTGGCTCTGTAACACGAAGCATGGTGGTTACTCGGGCACCCCAAGTCCACCCTAACCTGCATGCGTGGCCCTGACCACCCAGTGCCTAGTGCACAGTGTGGCTAGTCATTCATGTACCTACCATCCTCGGGCTTGGCGGGCATCCGGCACACCCGCCTGCACATGGCCACAAAGCAGCTGAAGTACTTCTCCAAACTCTCATCAGACTTTTTATCCAGTCTGGCAAAGGCGCGGAACTGGTTCCAGTCAAACTGCTGCTTCACGGGGTCAAAAATAACCCCGAAGGTGGACACCACACGGTAAAAGTCAGCTTCTTCTCTCCTCGTCCACCTATGGGAAGGAACACCTGGCTGGCATCACACCGGAGGAGGGCATAGAGGACACTCTGTCTTTTCTCTGCCCCCCACCCCACCAAGTGTGCTTCGGGATACAGACACCATCCCGGCACCAAGCCTTTCTTTGCTGTGCCTGCCTGGTGGGATCACTGCTTCTTGTGGGCCTCTCAGAGAAGAGAAGGGAAGGCATGGGGTTGGGGGGTGGGGGTGGGGCGTGCTGCTGCAAGAAGGGCGAAGAACTCACTTTTGCCTTTTCTCAGATATAATAGCTTCCCTTTCCGCCTCCAGTGCTCTCACTTCCTCCCGAGGCCTCCGTCTGCGCCGGTCCGTCTTCATTAGGGCCTCTTGCCTCATCTGTTGCCTTTTATAGCTCCGCTGATAGGCAGTAATGAGCCGGCGCAGACGCGTAGTCAGGGTTGAGGTGTTCGGCCAGTAAAGTTGACCTAACTCAGCATTGCTCTCGCTGTGCTTGCCTGGGGACGTGGAGAAAAGTGTGTGAAACGTGTCCTGAACTCTCACAACATAGACAACTTTCCAACAAAGAAAGGATGACTCGTTAGCCTTCAGGACAGAGCAGGAAAGGTCATCTTGGCACCTTCAGATTTTAAAATATAAATAAGCAGCAATAGCCATAGAGGACTTACAAACTATTTACTTTTAACTCCTTCTAGGGGGTGGGGGAGGGTTATCAGTCTTACACAAAGAAAACTAGCCTTTCTTACACATGTACTTACCTGGATCATCTAGAACATAACAAGCATATAATTATTGTCTAGTCACTGTATACCGGGTATAGGGTCAGTAGACAGCACAAATATTTCGGATTAAATCAAATGCCCTCCTCCCAATAAAAATGTTTTAAGGACTTTAAAAATTTCTACTAAACAACCACTAAAAGCGGATCAATCATCTTAATCGAAAAGTTCTATCAAAGAAACTAATTAGTGAGGATCATAAATAAGGATCAAAATCAATCCCAAGGAAACGGTGGTTGTGGGAGAGCACCGTGTAAGACACCATGGTCAGCCATGGCATAGCACCCAGACGCCCGAACTTGGGCCACCCAGCTTGTTTGCGCTGCTCTGCTATCTGCCCCGGAGCCTCACCTGTGCTGTGCATCTCCATGGGTTCTTCCTTATCCTCTGGCGGAGAATTTGCAAATTCCTTGAAAGCAATGCAAGAAACAGAGCTATTTTCAATTGGGGTTTGATTTTATTTTCTCTTTCAATGAAAGGCCATTATCTATAAAGTTTTACAGGTCCTATATGGGCATATAATATGTTACTGGCACTGTAAAAGCCAATACACTCAAGGTCTTACATCTATTTCATCTTTGAATGGAGCTCTTGTTGGTTTATATTCTGGATCTTCATCTTCTCTATCAAATTCTCCACTGTGTAAAATTAAAAAAATAAAATAAAATAAAAACAAAAACAAAAAACAAAACAAAACAAAACACAATTGTTTAAATCACATCAGTGAGTAAGAAGGAGGTGAGAGGTAAGAGTTAACAATCTACCTAATACTATTTTTAAGTCTGGGTCTGACATCAAAAAATGACTCTACCAGTATGTAAGATGCATAGTCACAAGGAATTGTGGGGAAGGCACCAAGGAAGACAAGTTTCTCCCCCTCCCCTTCAGCCCCCCCCATCCGTACACACACACAAACAAAATGCACTTTGTTTAAACTAGTCATTATGATACAGACAGGACCTACTGGTAAGCATCAAGTTCAAACCAGTCATAATAGAGCTCACAGTGAAGCATGAGAACGAAACCCTGCCAATAGATGTAATACTGACATAAAGTTTATTAAAATTTTAGAATGTCCTTCTTACCCGTCACCACCATCTGCTAGCATGTCTGTCCCTCTTTGCTCAGCAGCGATGGCCTTGGCGTCGGGCATACCAACTCGTTCCAGGAAGCACAGTGCAGGGTCAGCTCGCATGGAGTTATACTTCTCGTAGCCTGGGCCATGCCCACCAGCACACAGAGGACACGCAGAGAAACAAAGGAGGACCCCTGTCACTGTCAAAAATCATAGACCCGCCACGACACAGCCAGTTTGCTTCCCAGAAAAGACTAACATCTATGGTGAATGAATCAGGCCTTGCTTTGGTAGAGCATTCTAGAAAATGGTCGTTTTAGGGACGCTTCTGTGGGCCAACTTATACTAGGCGCTCTTAGAGTGACCACAAATACAAACAGAAAAGGGTTTCAGGATAACTTCAGGATGTTGGAGAGGATTTCTGACCCTATTTTTCCCCCACATCTAATTCTGCTTGACATTTAAAAGGCTTCATAACGTTTCTTTATGACCTCGGCAGGGGTTCTCCAAGTCTACTCCCATCCCCCTCCCCCGCCCAGTAGGTCTGGTCCTGCAGGAACTCACATGGCTGGCTGAAAAATCCCCATATACATAAGGCCAGCGAACCTGTCTTATTAGGTTTAGGGTGATGCGTGTCAGTAAGACGACACTGTTCCCTCTATGGTTTTCAAACTGCAATTTGCTTTTTGACTGCCCAACTTGACTAGATGGAAAATGGCAGATCCCAACAGCGCACTGCGGGAAGATGATTCTGAGGCCGAGCTCACAGAACACGGCTGGAGTACATAGGCAGAACAGCACAATTCAATTAGGATGTGTACTACAACACACCGCTCCTAACTGCTGTAGAGCCCCAAGCCAAACTGTAATCATGAAAGGTTTTATAAGCCATCATTCTCCCCTTTAGTCAGGCTGGGCTGCTGAGAATACCTCCACGACCTCCAGAGAATTGGGATTATAATCAGGAACCGCTCGCTGTATATATCATGCCAGTTCTGCATCCCCAGCCTTTCAAAGTTAACAAGACTGCATCCCACTCGGGGGAGCGGTGAGTCCTCAGCACTGACATTTGTGAAATATTGCTTGGAACAAAGCCCAGGAGGCACTTGTACAGATTAATAGCAGAGGTTAAGCCCACCGTCCACTCTGACACTGGCTGGCAGAGTCAGTGAGGGAAGCCGTTCTGGAAGCAAAGTTTTGGGAAAGCTTTGGTACAACTTGGCTATTACTAAAACAAATATGGTTTGGCTTCTGTTTACAGCCAAGAAAGAAATGTTTTCTTCTCAAATACTCAACAAACATTCAAAAACAGCATCTGATATTTACAGTTCATATTAGATTTTTAGTGCAGAAAAACAGTAGACGCCAAGAGTCCTTTGGAACGATCCTCATTAATATTATGACTTTGAAAGAGAGTATGCAAAGAGTTCTAAATAAAGAGTGAAGCCATGCAGTCAAGATGCAGTCAAACAGAAACACCCCTTACCATGTTTGAACACTCCAATTAAGAGGGATTTATCTGCTTCCCTATCCCACCAATCTGCAGGAACTTCAGCGTGGAAAGGCTCAGGGATCCACACGTCTGCTTCACTGGAAAGACAGCCATTTGAGCACTCTTTAAATACGAGTACTTAAATGTATCCTAGTCCCACGTGGTGAATACACACCCATGTGCCCTTCTCTTTCACAATAAACATCTTACAAGGTGTGAAGGAATCGGTAAAGGTGAAACAACGGGGGCAGCGGTCGGCAGCCAGAAACGAGCCTCACTTCACACACCCGCTTCAGACCGGCAGCCATTATTTCTCATCCATGCACATGGCCCTGTCCACGTTCTCATCGTGTCCCAAGCCCAGAGGACAAACACTTGCATTACAAGCACAAAAGGGAGGTGAGCTACTGAAGAGGGTTCTAAACACAACCCGCGAAGTTTCCCAACCACCTGGGTTAGCTTGTGGAGGGCCAGAACAAGTGCACACGAGCACCAACCTTGAGTCAGCACCCTCGAGGATCTTATCTGCCTGGTCCCCTATCACTTCTTGTCTTAGGTAGTACAGCATGCGGACACGCAGCAGGACCCTGGAGAGGAAGACAGAGGGGGGAAAAAGTTCTTAACTTCAGTGCTGTTTGCCAACAGTGGCTTTTGGCAGCTGCTGCTGTTCATCCATCATCCTGCCAAGGCTGATTAGCCATGCTGTATGGTAGGCTTGAAGCGTGACAGATGGTGGCACATAATCACCTCTGTGTGGTGCTTTCTGCTGGCTTCCAACAGGCCTGCCTGGCAACCGCTCACGCAGCACAGAGAGGGAGCGAGCTCAGCCCAGCCCGGGCTCACTTCATTTAGTTCTACCTAGTGCAGCTTGTGAAGTTTAGACACGTACCCTACCACTGCCTCTAAAGTATTGAAGCAAGTTTGTAAACAACTGAGCAGATGGCTTTCAGTAACTGTTCTGCTTCATTATCTCATAAAATTTCCTCAGCTGCTGCCTTAATACCATTTTTGGAAGCACATCAGAAGTTGTAGGAATAAACGAGATATAAAATCTGGTTTTACTACCTTACAATAAACCCTCAATATGGAATGTCAGGTTTTTCAGATTATACAACTTTGCTCCCAAGAAAGGAAGATGGTGACGGGGGTGGGCAGGAGGTGGGTCCTTACCCTACTCAGGGAATATTAAAACACTTCTATTACTTCTAACTTACATTATCGGGGGACCTCAGTTCTGGTTTAAGAATAACAAACACTACAGGATTAAAATGTATCTAACTCATTTTTAACGAAACAGCATTCAAAACCCTTGACACTGTCAGGACACCAGATTTCCCATCTTGTTTGCTCCCTCAATGGTTAAAGTGTGACCCCCCCTTTTTTTTTTCAATAAAACTCACCTGGTGTATCTCACAGGTCATCTTTCTACTCTGAACACAGTCCTTGACTAGACAGCCCACATACACATCGGGACTGACACCTGAAGATGGCCCTCTTGGTGAGGGTTGATTTCTTCCAGTGTTTTTTCCCTAGCTGAGTAAGCCTGTCACATATTTGCATAACACCCCTGTACCAACACTCCTCATTTATATACACTGGCTCATTTGGTCTTTATAATAGCCCTGTGATGAAGGAGGGCAAGCTCTCATTTCCACGCTACAGATGTGAACACTGTTGGTAACAGGGTATGAGTTATAAATCCAAGGTCGCAGGGACACCTTGAGCACAAGCACTCAGAACCAGGTCTCTCAAGATGACAAGTCGGGGCAATTTTACCAAAACAGACTATTCCCAATCGGGCATCAGTAGATAACGCTGTGAATCACCTGCCCTGAGGGTTCATTCACTGCTAACTCGGGTTTTGGATGGGCTGTAAGTTTGCAAACATCCAAATGCATGCCACGATAAGCAGTTGTTTGGGGAATACATTTTCATTTTTCATTTTTCTTTTTTCTTTCTTGTTAACGGTGAGCCCAAATACTGATTTTGCCACACTGAACCAATAAAGGAGAAAACGGACAGCGTGGTTAGCACTGCTTTCCTTCTGGTTAAAGATTCTGCAGGCCAGTGTCTTCTTACACCGGATGCTCAGAAAGGGTAGTTACAAAGGAAATCCCCTCTACCTGTGGCTAGACTCTTTACTTGACTGGCGGGCAGGGAGCCTACTGGTTTCTTTTCCCTTTAGCAGAAAACACAGGCTTCCATTTCGGTGCAGGTTTAGTTGTGTGGAGCTTTCTATGAACTACTGTGAACATCTCCTTTTTTTCTAGAGGGAAAGCCAGGAAGAGAAAGATTAGCCGGGACACAGTTCCTGCTCCCTCTATGATGGACAGGCAGGGTGGCTCTCAAGGCCCCAGCCCAGGACTGCACACAGTGCCTTTGGTTCCTTTCATCTGCCTGGTCTCACAATCTTCAAATCTGTGAAGATCAGTGGTCGGCTATTTTTCTTAGGATGTCCTTCAACTGGGCCTCATTTCCTCATTTTCTACCTTAACACCAATACTTCTTTTGTCAAGTACACTTTTGACAAGATTTCTTCCCAAGGTGTACCCTGGAGGCAAAGGACAATGGTACACTCTTTCCACTCCAGACAGAAAGGAGACGGCGTCAACAGGGTTCTGTTGACGAGAGACACGAAGAACCCCAATTTCATCACATGTACTAATTGGGGAGGGATGTCTAGAGAAGACTGTTACTGACACGAGAACAGAAATGAAAAGCCACCGTAGCCACACTGACGCATTTGGGAGAAGGAACCATTAAACCATTTAACTTCCTGTTTGAATCCAGAACTCAGAAGGCGACTCACCCAAAGTCAAAGTAAACCTTAAAGACAGACATTTTCTGAGAGCCTGAAGATCGGGCTACAGTTTTAGCAAGGAACACCACGTGATAGTGGTAACGAGTTTCAAAGACACCAAATGCTCACTGGGGACCCCTGGAGAGCCTGGGAGAAGAGGCAGACTTCTGTGGTCGGCTGGGTAAGGGACTGCAGGGCAAGAGGAAGCGTGTCATCAAATTCGCTCTGTTCTTAACTGCGAGACCTTGGGTAAGTTACTCCAGAGGAGACCTGCATCTTACCTATGTGGCTAAGTGGGGATAAAACGGAACAGCTGCCAAGAAAAGCGGTGGGTGCCTGCAGTTCTAGATACTCAGAAGGCTGAGGCAGGAGGATCTCTGTGAGTTTGAGCCAGCTTAATCTACATAGCAGCAGAGATATTAACTAAAGCAAGACACTATGTGAACTCCCCAGTGCCCCCAATGGAAGCGGTCAGTTAAAAAGAACCATAATGGTCTGCCTACATATTACCCCTGAACTAGTCACTGCAATCCCACAGCAGTACTGCTTACAATGGGCAACTGTGGAAACAACTGTCCAGCAATGGAAGAAAGGGTAAACAAAGTGTGATGTATACACAATGGAATAGTATTCGTCCGTCAAAAGGATGCTGATGCTACCTACGACATGGATGAATTATCAGCACCACACCAAATGAAACCAGTAGATATAAGGGATAAATGCTGTGTGATTACCACCCGTGAAGCAGCTAGAGCAGGACAGTGGTTGCCAGACGCTGAGGGCGGGGGAAGGAGGAGCTATTGCTTAAGGGGTGCAGAGTGCCTGCTGGGAGTAATGACTAAGCGTCTGGTTTAGATGGTGCAACACACTGCTCACTTATAAGCGGGCCCAAGTGGTACTTGGACCCGTCCGTGCATGCACTTCCTCACCACTTGGGCTCAGCACGCTCGCCTGCCTCTACCTGGTACCTACTTGTTGCAGTGATGCTTCAGGTGCTTCTTGTAGCTGTCTTCCTGGAACAGGGCATCTGGGTTGCAGCTTGGCAGCCAGTCAGCATCCTGCACTACTGGCTGCGTACTCTGGGCCTTCACCTTCTTCCCCTTCCGGCCCCGTGGCACGGGAGCTGACAGACCTAGAAGCACCAGGGTCACGGTCATGGATGCCTTTGCATTGCACATTACAGAGTCAGATAGTGTAAGGGGCAGGTGGAAAAACAGATTCTGTGATGCCACCCTTTACCAAACGGTGGTGTTTCTGGTAGCCTTTTGTGACCCATGAGCACAAAGAACACAAGACAGACCTACCAGAATGATTAAGCAGGGCTCGAGTCTGGCCATCGGCCGTGGGCGTGATCAGGTCCCAGATGAAGCTCTTGATGTTCTCGTCCCCTCTGTAGTGATTGAGGCAGTAGACCAGGATGGCTCTGCAGATGGTTTCTACGTCCTGCTCAGTGAGCTGACGTTTGTAGCGTCCATGGGACAGGATGTCAGTCCAGCGGCCCCAGCTGGAAAGCAAAGAGGCAGCATGTGTAGATGGGGCCTCGCCTTGACAGCTAGGCCCCAGTACTGGGATAGCCTGGACCCACACTGGCATTAGCCACCTCTGGAGATAGGAAAGCAAAGCAGGTACAGACACAAAACACCTCCGTGCAGAGGCAAACACAAAGCCAGGAATTATGCGGCCTCTGAGACATCCGTGTGGCTAATGGCTTTCCTGGGCTGCTGGTGGCTATGGCTGTCACTGTTGTGAAATGTATGCAACCTAAGGAACTGAAACGTGTCATGCTGTGCTTCCTTCAGCTGTGGTTTATATGTACCTATGCCGACCAACCTTCTGAAATGAAAGACGGCTTGAGGTCGGTGTGACTACTAGAAATCAAAGACACAATGCTGAGGAGCCCAGCTGCACCAACCCCCACAAACAGATGCCACAATGGCTAGTGAAGCACTGAAAGCCCCCGTGGATCCTTCTCTGCAAGGGAGTGGTTACTTCTAACTCAGGAAAAGACGCCAAACCAAGTCTCAGGTCTCCCAGAGAAAGGGCGGTGGGGAGGACTGAGCGCAGGGAAGCAACGGCACACAGCCATCATCACGCCAACAGAAGTTGTGCTGTTTTGTCTTGGAAACACCGGTCACACAACAACAGGTGCAGGGTGCAGAGGCCGCCTGGGCTGCGCCTTCCTCGGGCACCAACGGAGCCACCAGGACGAGCTCGCAGTGCAGGGCCTCTCCGCTGCCCTGTGTGCTGAGAGTTGCGCTTTGAGAACAGAGACAAGACATCCTTTCCCATGGCCTGTCTCTGTCACACTACTGCTCTTCCTGGCCATTCGCACCGTCCTGGATGCAGTCCCGAGGCCACCACTCAGTCGTCTCCTGGACCCGTACTTGCTCCTCCATCCCTTCCTCACATCTGGTACACTGCCTATAGTCATCAGCCGCAGACTCCTGCTGTGACTCCTCCTAGCCCCAGCAGTGTGTGTGTGGGGGGTAGTGTCTATGTCTATGGGTGTGTGCTGGGCTTCTACCCTCTCTTAGCCTAGTGCTGCCTGTCACTCCATCTTCATAGCAGACTTAGCCATCCATTTCTGCTTGCTCACTTGCCTGTTTTGGACTATAACTGCCTTGCTGACAGTAGTAGTCCTGGTGGTGCCTGAAAGTACCCTAGCCCAGCGCCCCGCACCCAGTGGTTATTCAATCCACAATAGGAAAACTGGGAAGAGAAGAGAATTTGATTGAAGACAGAATGCCCTGAGCATCCTTCTTAGAACTAGGAATTATTAGTATGTTCCAATTCTAAAGTTTCCAATGAAATTTATAACTATGATCATCAGGCTGAAACAAGGAACTGGGTGCGGGAAGCAAAGGGCTGAGGTGAGGAGACTCTCTGTCCGGGGTAGGGGCAGCAGAGCTGCCCAGTGTGCACACTAGTGCTGAGAGTTGCTCAGATACAGGCTAGGCCTCGGCTGGCATTTGTGCGTTGCACATGAACACCTTTGCAGTACTCTGTGCATCTGTGGCACTGCCCCATGCCTGAGGATACACCGAGAGAGCTCCTGTCCTCAAGGATGCTGACTAGGATTCCACCAAGAGAGAGACAAAGGGATCAGCTGTGAGGACTGCTGCAAGGGAGACAGGAAAAGGAGGACCAAGTTTGTGGGGAGGGTGGGAGCCCTAGGCAGAGACAAGAAGGACATGAGCTACAGGAGAGTGAGTGGAAGCTAAGTTCCCAAACAGAGCTCCAACAACCCATGAGAGAGAACCCACACGACAGACGGGGGCCAGCTGCGGAACCCTGCGGGCCTCAGACATGTGTTCCCCTGCTCTGCATGAGCAGAGGTCCACTGGAATGAAGACCACAGGCAGGTCAGCCTCGATTCAGTGCAAAGACGACTTTGGTGGCAGTATCTATTTAAATGGCATCTGCCTACAGTCCACAGCCTGTGAGCAAATTCTTACCTACTGATTCAGGTATTCACTGAGTACCCTGCCATTCGAAGTGCAGTGTGGGTACCGAGTTGCAAGAGACATGGGGCTGATGTGGGTCACGATGGTTTGGGGGAGTCAGCCTTTAGTAAAAGGAACCCCCGCAGCCCCACGAAGTCCAAATGGCCCCATGCGTTAGATGAGTTGGAGGAAAGAGGACAGTACATGAGTGAGGTCTCTGCCTTCTAAGTCTTTACAGCAGAAAACTATTAAAAGATAACTATAGTCATAAAGTTTATGTGATGGTACAGGGCCAAGAGATTTTGTAATTTTATCTTTCTTGGTTTTTAATAATCCACAAGCAAATTGGAGCTGCCATAATTCCCAACACTCGTAACTCCCAGTGACTTCTCTCTCCACACCCAGGGAGACTGGAACTTGGGTAGTACTGACAAAAGGGGCCACAGGCTGCAAAAAGTTAATGTGTTTGGCTACACTAAGAGCTACACAAGTGCAGTTTCCCTGTGACAACTGGGAATTCTAGCTGTTGGTAAGATAAAATGTGACTCTCCACGTGGTGAGCTGGCCTTACCCATAGACCAGCAGATTCTTCTCCACCCTGAAGCACTCGCTCCGGGCGTAGCCCTGTGACTTATCCTGGGGGCGTCGCGGCTTTGCGCAAGGCTTTTCTTCGGAATCGCTTTCCAGGTCGGAGAACTCCATCAGCTCATCCTCCTTCACTGCGCTGTACAGCCTGGTCTGCTTCCTCACTCTCGGAGTGTCGATAACCAGGTTGTTCTAACAAAAGGACAGACGCACTTTTGGTTCCGGACCAATTGCAGGGTCAGATCAGGAGCAGGCTGGCTGGGACTTCTTACTCACCCTCCCATTTAAGGCATCGATGTCCAATTCAGCCTTCTTAGCCCACTTCTGCCAGAAATTTGGGTCATCCAAAGAAATATCTGTCCTATTTCCAGATGCGACAAAACTGGCCTAAAAGGAAGAAAACGTATGCATTACTTTGAGATGTGTTTCCCAGAGTCAGGGTGCAAAGCAGCCCCTGTTTATCTAGTCACCAAACCGTGTGTTCGTCCTCTAGTGAAAGACAGTACAGTGGGTGGGGGAGAGAAGAAAGATCATCCCTCGTAAACTCCACACTGCTGCAGGCGTGAGAAAGTACAAGCAATGGGGGAAGCCCTTGAATGTGGCGCCAGCAAGGTACTGCCAGGTGCCAATTTAATTAAAAGGAAGGATGGAAGGATGGAAGGAAGGAAGGGAGGGAGGGATGGAAGGAGGGAGGAAAGGAACATTGTTTCCTCTAGAATGCCTGGACTGTATTTTAGAGCACTCATAGAAGAAATCTGGCAGAAATATTCAAGGCAGTGCACATGCAAAGGCCCAGGAGAGGACCAAGGACAAAGGAGCCAGGGGTGGGGGAGCCACCACGGGCAAGTTGATGAGGGCAGACAGCAGAGCAAGGGGCCCTTCTATGTGTCATTAGCAGTCGGCTCCACTCCAAGGCAAGCATCAACTCAAATGGGCCTGACCATGCATGGTGGAGAAGCTATAGCAACACTCTCCAGTGTGGAGACTGAAGCACAGAACTCTTAATAGTTTATACAAGAAATAATGACTAAAAATGAAGAAAATGAGACTTCCTAAAAAAAGATGTTCTTCAAAATGTAAAGTTAATAAAGGTACATGTGAAGTACCACAAATGAAGAAAAAAAATTACCATTCCAACTCTGACATCTGCATGTCACTCAAAGTCCCCCCTCCCCCCCCCGCACCCACTGTGTGTTATTCTGCATGTACTAAACTTACAGCACATGTGAGGACTGAGGATGGATCCTGCAAGAGACTGAGGGATCTCAGTGTGAGGGCACAGCCCCAAGAAGCCTCTGCAAGCTGCGAGAACGGAGGAGCTCAACTCCTTCCTTACACCACACAGACAGCTCGGCTCCACACAGATCACGGACTGGCTGTAAATGGTATTGGTGAGGACTGGGAAACCCAACTCTAAAACACAGGTGTGGGGAGGTGATGGGAAGCCGTCACTCTAGAAAACACATTAGCATTCAACAGGGAGATGGAAATTAAAACTAGCACCAAGAAGACAAGCGACAGATGCTGTCCAGGACAGAACACAAACTCATGCAGCCACAACAGGAACCAGTGTAGAGGTTCCTCAAAACGCTGAAACTAGAACTACGGTATAAGCCAGCTCTGCCACCGGACTGTATTCCTGAAGGAGGGCTCTAAGCCACATGCACACCCGTGCTTACTGTTGCTCTGTTCACAATAGCCAGGAAATGGAACCAGCCTAGATGTCCATCAAGAGATGAAAAGAAAATACTCCATCTATACACAATGGAATTTTATTCCACTGGAAAGAAAAATGAAATCATGACATTTGCAGGGAAGAGGATGGAGCTGGAAGCCATTATGTTCAGCAAAATAAGGCAGGCTCAGAAAGACAAACAACACAGTTTCCCTCATCTCTGAACCGAGAGAGAGAGAGAGAGAGAGAGAGAGAGAGAGAGAGAGAGAGAGAGAGAGACACGGAGAGAGAGTAGGTCGGGTCATATAACTACAGGAGGAGACTTAAGCAAAAGGGTAATAAGAAGGATAACGAAGACATGTGACATGAAGGCAGAAGAAGGGACTACTGCGCAGAGTGGAAGGGGACCGGCGGAGGGGATGCAAAGGCCACGGAGGGCGGCGGCAGTGTACAATGACACGTGTGAGAAAATGCCAGGATTAACCCCATTACGCCTGTGCTAACTTAAAATATTTCTAATTTGTTTAAGAAAGGAAGGAAGGAAGGAAGGAAAGAAGAAGGAAGAAACCCAGTCTGCAAGTTCCTTAAAAAGATAAGCAAGCATGCACGTGTGAAGACTTAAGCTCAATCTTTAGAGGGGAGGGGGGCTGTTCTAGCGATTCTGTTCCTGGCATATGCTCAAGAGAAAGGAAAATGTGTCCAAGCAAAAACTACCATAAAAATGTCCATTAAAAGTCCCCAGGTAGAAATAACCCAAATTTCATCATCAATTAGCAATAAATAGAAAATGACTTGAATATCCGTTATCACCTGGCCACTGTGTGATACCCACACAGTAGAACATTGTAAGCAGTAAGAAACAAATTACCGATACATGTTACAACAAGGACGGACCTCAAAACTTTATGTAAGTGGATGATGGCACTCACAAACGACGACACATGGTATAATGCCACTTACGATGCTGTGTCTATAGCAGACAAAGATATGAAGGAAGTACAAGCGGTTTGCAGGGCTGTGTGAGGATACACCAGAGGGGCAGATCCTGACTGCTAATGAGCATGATGATCTGAGATAATAGGGAATTTCTAAACTTAGGACTGTGCAGTGTAACAGTTGCACAGACCTGTAATATGTCAAAGGCACTGAATCCCATACTTTATGGCAAGAGAACAGCAGTTTAGGAAGACAAGAAAGTGGAGTGAGCCTGCTGGATGTCGTGTATGGACGACTGGGATACTAGCTAGTGGCTTTAGGGCGGTAGTCAGGGCTCGGAGCACCTTTGGCCGTTGCAGGCTGGTTAAGGTGGAGGAGTGCATGGTGCAAGCTGAGGGAAGGAGGCGGCGGAGAGGGCTGGAGTGCGATGTGGTGGGCGCACTTTAGCTATGAGCAGAGTTGTGGAGTTGTAGCTAGAGGGGAGAACAAGAAAGACTTACATACAGAATGACTTGATCATTCTTTCAGGTTGTTTTGGGAATCTGGGTCTGGGAGAGGAGAGGATAATAGGAGAACTAGATTCATAAGAGGGAATCATGGGCAAAGAACACACAGTACCAGGACGTGGGGGCCCTGCACAGAAGACAGCCCAGCGTGCAAAGAATGCCTTATGTGTCGGAGTAGCCGGGGAATTAGTAACTGGCCTATAATTCATAATGAAAAGCCAATGTTCTGCATATGTTTTATGGTCCCTCTGTAAGTAGTTGTTCATGTGCTCTAGCATGCTACACTAAAGACCCAGTCCCTTAGGCAGATTCAAACCTTAGCAAACGTGGACCCTTTTCCTTCGGACTCAATGGTAATAGTGTGGGTTCGCCGGAGGAGAATCTGGTCAATATCCTCTTCACAGAACTTAGACCCTTCATCTTCCTCGTCCATAAGTGCACCATAAGCTCCCTTTCGTAGAAGGTCTTCTATTTCTTTCTTGGAAAGCTGTTGTACCTGTTTCAAAGTAATTTTAAGTATTCATTGTAATTTAGAATTAAAATAGAAACTAAGTGTCTTCAGAGGGTTACTTATAACAAAGGAAAATGCAATAAAATATGCTTAAATTTTGAGGTTAAAAAATAGCCAGTGGAATGTGGTTACACATGCCTTTAATCCCAGAAATCAAGAGAGCAGAGGCAGGTGGATCTCTATGAGTTCCAGGCCAGCCAGAGCTACATAAAGAGACCCTGTCTCAGCAAAACAAAATGCCAGATGGACAATCAGCAGGATGCAGAGGGACGTCAGAACGAACTTGCGGCTTGGGCATCATCTTACCCCATTGGTGGCATTTTCTCTTCCACTCATAGACTGCAACACAGCTTTATCCAGACCCAGCTTCAAACTAGCCTTGTCAAACATTTCCCTTTCATAGGAGTTTCTCGTAATCAGCCTGTAGATTTTCACAGACTTGCTCTGCCCTATTCTGTGACATCTAGCCTGAGCCTGTAAGAAAAAGAAAATCAATGGCTTTTGCAATGGAATACATGGCTGTGTCCTTCCTCAATTCATATGTTGGAAAGCTGATCTCAGTGTGATAGGATTTGGAGGTGGGGACTTAGGAGGTAATTAGGGCACGAGGGTGGTGCCCTAATGAATGGGATTAGCCTCCTGTAAGAAGAGGCCAGAGGGTGAGTGTGTTCTCCCAGCTACGTGAAGAGGCAGGAGGAAGACAGCTGTCTGTGCAGCAGTTTCTTATCAATAACCTAATCTTGCTGGCTCCAGACCTCACACTGAACAACTCTAGAACCTTGAGCAAGGCATGAGTACTGTCCAAGCTGCCCAATCATGGCATTTTGTTATGGCAGCCCAAAGTGACCAACTCAACGACTCAAGAAACACACAGCTGACGGCACGTTCCAGTAACCAGAGGTGCGGTTTGGAAGTGGAGTCACCTACTGAGGGGTTTCCTCTCATATCCTGCATCAGTTGATCACTAGTCGATTTGCCCTGAGTCAGGAGACACAGGCCGAGCAATGACACACCGGTTCGCTGGTGTGACTGAGGAGTCTCTGTCGCAGGAGAATGCCAAGAGGCTCCTGGGGCAGGTGTCCCCACTTACCTGGAGGTCGTTCTGGGGATTCCAGTCTGAATCAAAGATGATGCAGGTGTCGGCGGCAGTGAGGTTAATGCCCAGGCCTCCTGCCCTTGTGCACAGGAGGAAAACAAACCTATCAGAGTCAGGTTTGGAGAATCTGTCAATAGCTGCCTGGCGGAGGTTGCCTCTGACTCGGCCATCGATCCTTTCATACGGGTACCTGGAAACACAACAAGGAGGCATATGTTTGTGCCTTTCTGTTCTCAGGTGAGCATTCCACTGTGGAATACACGCTCACACAACACAAGGATTTAGCATACATAACTTCAGGTCAGAGTTGTTTTTCCATACAGTTGGCTGAATTCTCAGAGGAAAGTTTTATTTTACTTCCTCTTTAGGAAATAGCTGGATTCTAAAAATAGCTGATAACATACAGCTTTAAAAGTAAGAACTTTTCTCCCCAGGTTGAATGAAAAGAGGGGAAAACTGCCCATAGAAGAATGCAGTGGCCTACTGCAGTCATCATGGAAGATGCCCTTATGTACAACTATGATTTTAAAGGGGGTGGGGGTGGGGGCGAGAGATACATTGTTTCCAATCCACCATCTCTACTGTAGATGTCACTTCTAGGTGACCCACTCGGAGTCCTTTCCTTTCTTTCCGGCTGTCTTTGTGCGGTGGCCTTACCGTCTCTGAATGAGATAGTCTTCCAGTATGTCCAAGCAGCGCACCATCTGGGAAAAGATAAGCACCCTGTGGCCACCAGCCTTCAGCTTTGGCAGCAGCTTGTCAATCAGCACTAGCTTGCCAGCAGCCTGGATCATTGCCTGGAGCTGAAAATCTGGAGACTCTGCATTGTGTGTTTCTTTAAACTCTTCCAAAATTTTCTCTTCAGCACCTGCAGAGATTGGATGGCATAACGTGAATACTGTAAAAGGTTTTTATTACTAAAAACAATGGCTCTGCTTTCAAAACCCAGAACAAACTGGCAAGATCAGAATATCCCATTCACGTTTTAAGACCAGGAAGCCACCCCCTTACTCAAAAGTTAGATCCACACACAACTACAGGCCTACAAGAAGGATCAAAGTTTTAAGCTCCACACACTGAGGCACTTGGGGAGAGATCCGTATCTTTCAACAACTAAATGTTTGCTGTCTATATTAAAAAAAATTTTTTTTTTTTTCCAACAACAGATTGTTAGGCCAGAAGTGGCAGAAATGCTCCAAGGGCCAGATACCTGCAGAAAATCTGGACCCCGAACTGCAGAGAAAGCTGCTGCTTACTAAAAGCAAAATCTGTTGTGAAACTAAGAAACACAGGAAGCGAATCCTAAGGGTTTGGGTGAATCACTGAATATTATCATTATCCAAGGGGCTGCAAAATGAAATGCATTTCCTAGAGTCTTGTGGGAATTTCTGTGGGGACCTGAACCTTCTATTGCAATTTCCCTCTCGTGTTGATTAGAATCTTTGATAACTTCCTAAAGTGCAAAAATTCTACCTTGAATTACCCAAACCCTTTAAAGCTAAAACCAGAACCGACTCCAAGGCTTCCCTGGTTAACTTCCTTTTTCCTCACTGTGCAAAAGAGTTGGGTGCATTAGAGGAGCCTCAGAGAAGGATGTGTTCCCAAGAACGAAGGCACACCATGACAGCCTCTGACGTCCCCCGGACTGTGGGTTCAGGAAGCAGCAGGTGAAGCTTCCTTCGTGCTTGGGTAATTTGGCTGGAGCTAAGCAGAGGTGACCTGGCCTCCTCCTTGGCCTCTTGGGCTCCACAGTAAACCCTTCTCTCCCTCCACAGCTGTTCTTTAGAAATCACACCAAATTTAACCAGCTAAAGGGGTCATTTCCTACTGTTAAACTGTGCCAGGAACTTAACCCTTCCTACCCCTGCTTGAAACGCATAAACTTAAGGATACTCAAGAGAGGGGATATAAAGATCTCCCTAAGGCTTTTGAAGGTCATTAGAAGGAGTTAGACCACTGCAACCAGTGGTCACTTCCACGAACAACACAATAGAAACACAACACAATCCCTTTCCCATGTACGGTGGCTGGTGAGGCTGCCCTTGTGAGGTCACATGCAGAACAGTGTGTTAGTTAAGAATCATCAAGGACAGATTAAAGCCACTGGATGTTTGGAGCAAGTGCCAGGCCTTCCACAGAGCACATGACCTTTTCACAAAGGGAGACTGGCAGAAAATGCCAACTCTTTTGGAACAGCCTGACCCTTACTCCCCCTTCCACAGGAACAAAAAGCTAAGATTCAGATTTTTTTTTTCCCTGTAAGCATGGAAGCAGACCAAGGAAAGGTAAAGGATAAAATGCTGCTTAAGACACTAGTAAGGTGCCTCTGGCAGAGGCAAATGGGGTTCCTTAAGCCTGAAATCTACAAGCCTGGGTTCTAGATTTAGAAAGGCTCTCTTATGGGTAGGAGAGAAATTCAGAGTGAAATATTACGTTCGACCTTCCAGAACGTTTATGCTTTTGTATAATGCATCACAAGATGCTTACAATTTAGAAATGAATTTCTTACATTTACGATGTTTGGGCATTCTTTGTCCACGAGGTATACAATCCACAATCAAAATGAAACGGAATGTCGTTTAAAACAAGTTAATGATCGAGGAACAGTTTTCAAAACGGAGACCTTCCCTTTGAGAAAGCCAATGTCAGCATAGGGTGGAACTATCTTAGTAAAGCATTGAAATATGAAGAATTCAAATGAAGAAATCTGACTTACATCGTAAAAATTTAAATTTATTAAGAACGAGAAAAATAACTCTCCTACCCTTTCATGGCTACCAATAATTTCTTATCGTTTAAATTTTAATTTTAGGATTTAAAGTGTGAGTGCATGTGAGTGCATATGCCTGCAGGCCAGAGGTATCAGATCCCTCCAGAGATGGTAACAAGGAGCTGTGAGCTGCCTCGTGAGATGTGAGCACGGACACCAAGCTCAGGTCCCGCTCCAAAGTAAGAAGCACTTTAACCACCGGACCTCACTCCAGTCCCTTTGATTTCTTATTTTATAACAGTAAAAAAGAAAACAATGTATTCTTTCCTTCCTTCCTTTCTGCTTTTTTTTGGGAGAGCCAAAATGTGTGGAACTCATCGATTTTATTAGGAATTCAGGTTATTCAAGAGTAGTTTATACCAATAACCAAATATGCCAATAATTTTCAAAATTAGCAACTGAAGATTTCCTTGGATATTAGACTTGGAAACATTACCTGGTTATGGGTTAACAAACTACTTTGCTGGCCCTGCCCTAAATTAAAGCCTGGCTGGTGCTGCATCAGTGTGTGCATAACAAAGGCAACTTGAAACGATGTTTCTCACTTCAGCAGAGAGTTGCTATTGGGGCAGTGACTGTTATTTCGTTTGTGTACTAGCCAGTAACAGGAAAACACCTAGTTCCTAAAGGTTAACAGAAAAAGATGCCTTAATCTTTTCCCCCCTCTAAAATATAACCCACCGGGAACAACTTAATTTTTGTTCCACCCCCCCACCCCCATTTTCTTCACTCTTCCTGCAATGAACTGCTACAAACAACGGCTCCAAGTCACTTCCAACTACCAGGGGACTTTGGACAACTTGTTCTCATGTCAGGAAATAAAATTCTATCCAAACAATGCTTAGATCATTACCTATAACTCTACTTAGGCTGGCCAGTCATCTGCTTCTTAGTGACCCTGACTGAGTGCTTGCCATATGCCAGATAGTCTTTCGACCACATATGTCTTTGTACACTAGCACCCTTCCGGAGCTTTCTCCCATTATGCTGATCTTACCACCTTCCACCTGTGCAAGGAATTGCTCCTACTTTTCATAGCTGCACAAAGGACACGCTCTGTGGAACAGAGGTTTAGCTCAACTGGGGCACTTCCCTTGTCACGACTGGTTTATAACAATTTAATATGTACACTTAAAACTTCCTTATAAATGCTAATTGCATATAGCAATGGCTCAATGAAAGGTGACACTTTGAGATTCTGGATGAGAATGTAGAGTTTCAGCTCTGGAGCAGTCCCTGTGGACACAATGTCTCTCTACCTGAGTTTTCTTGGGAGTTGTGTGCCTAGTGTGCATATCTGCATTTTTTAAAAAATTATCTGTTCCGAGAAACAGAGGCATAAGGACTTTGTTACTTATTCTAAGGATGAACGAGCTCACCTCAAGGTATGACAATTAGAACAAATAACCTCCAGGAGTCCTAAGGGGCTCCAGAAGAAGAGACATACGGGGGACCCTAGAGAGCAATCAGCCATGGGAAAGACCCTCTCAGCTATGTTTTGTGGGGAAAACCTCAGCAATGCTCAATGCATACAATTAACCCGAGTGAGCATGAAGGACACGGAGGCACGGGGGTGGCCACATCATGGTGCTCAGCTGCTGGTGCACAGGCCCCGCCAGCAGCATCTGCGCCCTTCGGGGAGTACTCCTTTTTCTCCGCTTTCCCGCTGGAGACTGTTATTATCTATTTTCTTCCCATAGGCTGTAAAGGGACAGAGTGTGCACACACACTCAGGTGTGTCCTCTACTCACACTGGTATTCTTCCCAAGTCCCAACTCACCAACAGGCTGGCTGACACCACAATGGCTCACAAGCTCATAAACGCAGCATGATAAACACTGCGTAATAAACATGTAATCGCCACACATGGCAGGGTTCTTTAGGAAACAAAACCCAAAACACTACTTTGAGAGAAGTCGTTCACAGATGTCGTATCAGAGCAATGGCCTCAGGTTCTATGCTCTGAGCCTATCTTCCGGGCAGACTGCTTTCTCTATGTTAACAAGGACATCTAGGTAGAAGACAGGTGTAGACTGTGAGACGGGAAAGGTGAAGAACTCTTGAGGCTAGCTGACCTTGACTCTCGCCAATTATGAAGATGGAAGAGGCTTTGTCCCTTCTTCCCTAACTGTGCTGCGAGCCTATTATATATATACAGAAATACCCCATCAGCCCGCCATCACAACACAAACTGCCCAGATCCCACACATAGCCCTTCAGGTGATCTTTTTGCTTGCTTGCCTGTCTGTTCTTCTTTCCAACTTTTTTTTTAATATGACGTTGCCTGTAATCAGAGTCTCTATTCTCTTGCTTTTTGAGGCAGGTGCTTATGAACAACACCCCCATCCCCACTCCCCGGCCTCCCCAAGGACCCTGAACTTCTGACCATTCTGCCTCTACCTCCTGAGTGCTAGCCACCATGCCTGGCTTTTTGCTGTGTGCTAGGCTAGCACCCAGAGCTTTGTATGGGCTAGGTGAACACTCTATTAATCAAGACACACACTCAACCCCACAGACACATTTCTAATCAGTTCTCAGCTCAAACACTAGCTATGGCTTTCTCCATCTACAGTCTGAAGCCAAAGTAACATGTGACCCCTTCTGAGGTTTCATAGCAGGGCCCAATCTGTCTAAGGACAGTTTCTCTGTGTCTCACACATTGTTATACTTTGGGTAAGATCCCTTCTGTTCTTCTCTTTGCCT
Organism: Cricetomys ansorgei; assembly: GCA_026225945.1. Classification (NCBI taxonomy): domain Eukaryota; kingdom Metazoa; phylum Chordata; class Mammalia; order Rodentia; family Nesomyidae; genus Cricetomys; species Cricetomys ansorgei. Next base: position 14,131,369 of record JAMJFZ010000239.1, on the reverse strand, counting down.
GTGTTAGGACTTCGGCCTCGACATCCTTTCTTTTTCTAGTCCTGCCTGGCATATCATCTTCCCATATCATCTTCCTCTGAGACTTTCTTCTCGATCTCTCTAGATCCAGGTAACCCCCTCTAAGTCCCTACTGGTTGTGCTCGTGCAGATGTGGACTCTTATCTCCTCAACATCTCTTTGGAGGTATATGGCATTTAACCCATGGCAGTTACATGACACTATAGAGTAGAACACAGTAAGGCCGCAAAGTCTCCATCTGTAACACAGACAATGTAATGGGCAAAACCGTAAGATCACCTGCCGTTCTCGGGGGGACATGTGCCGAAAGCCTCCAGATCTCAAGGGATCTAAGGCCACTTTCCCACCAGACACCTGAAGTAGTCGGCAGCGGCTGACCACATGGAGAATGCTCTTAAGTGCTTTGGATTCAAACGCCCACCTCCCTCCAAGAAAACCTCACAGGGCTCCTCTGTCTTTAGCAGCCAGCCCTCATGACAACATCTTTTTCTGGAGCCAACATCTGCTTTCAGATGAAGGGGACTGGCAGGAGGCAGGGTGACATGGTGTTTCCAGGTTCACGGGGGGCCACTGGCCACTAACCACAGCAGACACAGGGTACTCCCCCATGGGTGACAGGGCTGTGATGAGCACACTCCGTGAAGGCCTCAGCACGAGGGCGGAGGGAAGCTGCTGAAGCTTGTACCGACCTCCATTTTTAGGAGCTCCCGGCGGGCGGGCTTACCGTTGATTAGATAGGGGTGATTGCAGCACTTTCTCAATTCCATCATAGTGTTTAAAAGGTTAGGAACGTTAGCTTGTCCACCACCTTTGGAAAGAAACGTAAAATTCTTCTCAAGGATGGCTCGGTAATATTTCTTCTGAATGTTTGTTAGCTCAACTTCAATAATGGTTTCTTCTTTGGGGGCCAAGTTCTTTTCTACATCCTCTTTGAGACGTCTCAACATCATTGGCTTTAGAATAGCCTGTAGTTTTTGCACCTAAAAAAGGACCTCATGTCAATACTGGTATCTCCATTTTCTAGCGTGTTAAAACATTCTGGCATTTTTTTTTTTTTTTAAAAGGGAAGACTTTCATATTTATTTAATAGCCATTTCCAGTTTGTAAAGCCTAGGAAGGATGTAAAGGAGCTAAACTTTGAGTTATTGTAAGAGACACGCAGGACGGTTGGATGATGTTATGTCAAAGAAAAAAAAAAACCTTCGCCCCTCCAGAATTCCTAAACAGCTTGAAAGACTCAGAGCAAGTATTGGGGGAGGGGGATATTTGTTTAATTTCTCTTTTTGTCTTTGCCGTGGGGAGGAACAGGAAGAGGGCATGAGCAACGTCAGAGAGTTCTACGCTTCTCTTCCTCCGTGAAAAGAGATGAGTAACGAGACTGAGGAAGCTGGGAGCTATTACTCCGCCATCGGTTACCAAACAAGCAGAGACGTTTCTCTCTGGTTCTCTCTTTCACTGATTGGCACAATGTTGTTGCCACCTTACAGAAGAGAAACAAAACACAGCATGCTTTCAAGTGAACCAGGAGGTTGTAGCCAGTAGGCTTGGAGAAGGGGCAAGGGGGTCCAAGATTTCCCACTTTTTAATGTATTTATTTCAAAATTAGTGAGGTGTGGGTCTTTGCCGCGTCACTGACAGGAAGCTCCACATGAATGGATATGCACAGAACTCTACAGTAGCCGAGTGTTCCTCACACACAAGCCCTTTGGATTCTCCCAGAAATCCAGTGGGCCAGTTGTGCTCCAGTTTTGATGGGAACATAAATAGGCTTGAAGCAGTGCTGTTCAGAAATGAGAGTAAGGATCCAAGACATCAGCAGACAGGTGGTCCTACAAACCCCAGGGGCCTCCGACAGCGCTGCTTAAGTACGCCCTACACAGGCACCAGCCCAAACGGCACAAGAATCACAGAGAGCTAGTCTGCAATGTAACCTGGCTATAGAAACTCAACAGGGGGCTTTTATGGGGGCTGCGGAACAAACAAGACCACCTCTGTAATGACAATTTGAAGTCCTGGAGAAGGGTACCTAAAGCTGTTTGCCAGGGTGGCGGATACTGAGAAACAATCCCTCCATCTTAAGAGTCACAAAAGCCAGAGCTCCAGCCATTTCAGAAGGTGTTCGCCTTCAGTGTTGTGACTGAAAGGGTGAAGTGGAGGGGTTTGGTACCTGCTCTTCCGTTTTCAGATCACCAAATTCTTGCATGAAGGTGGTTTCTGAAGGGAAGCGACTTGGCTCCAAGAAATGAAGCAGGCTGAAGAGCTCCTCCACGGTGTTCTGCAGCGGGGTCCCCGTCAGCAGCACTTTGTGTTCCTGTAAGAATGTGGAACAGAACAATCTCTCAAAGCCAACCCTTTTCTCTCGGCATCTACATTCCGCTGTTTCTGCTCACTGCGGTGGGCCAGCAACTGCCAAACGCAAGGTGTGGGACTTAGAACAAAGAAAGAGATACAGGCACGTGTGGCTCCTACTTTGGGCAAACTCCGCAGACTCCTTTAATGCGCCCGCCACTCTGTTTCTCCTGAGTTTGCTAGGCTGAGACCTAAGGATGATGGATTTCTAAGTCTCCCGATCCCAGTGCTTTTTGGGTTTTTTTCTCCACTGCAGTTAGGTTTCTCCTAAAGTCCCTAGACTCGGTTACGCTCTCCTTTCTGTTCTCGCCATCAGCAGGACTCTCACCTTTCCATCCGCTTCCTGCATGACTCACTGGAGAGACAAAAGGAGTGCTTCTCAATGCAACAGCACATGAAAAAACATTTTGTTCTGTGAAAATTTCCAACTAGCAGAGATGGTTGACTTAAGTTTTACATACAGCATCACTTAAAAAAGAAAAACAATCCAATGCTATCTCTAACTTTGTGTCTTTGAAGCAAGTTAGGTCTTTCTTCAGCCAGTCTTCCTGCTTGTGAGCTCCTTTCTCCAGCCCTTGATCCACCTTCTCTTTCTATTTCTAGAGAGGCAGAGGCACCTTTTACGTCGACAGGCTTAATAATAGTAAATTTTATTTTTTATTTTATTTTTTGGAGATAGGATCTCATGTGTCCCAGGCTAGCCTTGAACTTATGATCCTCTTGCCTCTACCTTCCAGATGCTGAGATTACAGGTACACATCACCACACCAGTTTTATGCAGTACTTTGGGGGCCGGGGGTTTTGCGGCTGTCGGGTGAATACTCCACCAACTGAGCTAACACCCTTAACCCCAAGCTTATAAATTTTAAAAGTCTTAATATTTTCTTCAAATGTTTGGATATTTTCTTCAAATGTTTGGGTATTTGGTGAATAACACAATATTGCTTTAGGAAGTGACTGCAGCCATCCATCTTGTAATTTCAAGTCAGATTCTGATTTAACTTGAAATCTGGCCACACAGGACCTCACTAGACCTTACTGAGAAAAATCTCAGTAATGGCAATCTCTACGAGGTCTATCTGTCAATGACGCTCTTTAAAAGTGAGGCGAAGCAGTTCATGTTTCTCTTCCTTTTTCCTTCCTCTCTCGGTAGAAGTCTCTGGTTAAAGAAGATCAATGGATCACCACCATCGCTGGGCTCATAAAGCACAAGTAATTTGCAAATGAATTCAAGGTCTTGTAGACAGGTGAGCTGCATGGGCCATGATCACTGATTTGTCTTAGTCCTGAATGACTTTATCCACGAATGTTTAAAAGTATAATCACAGAGTGAGAAGGATCACCCCGTGAAGAAATGGACCCATGCTGCATTCACTGTCTTGGAGTTTTCTCATACCTTTTCTTACTGGCTTAAGTTCTGAACTCTTAAAATTTAAAAGCTAAAGACTTTAAAGCGTGCTCAATTCAAAGTAAACTTATTTGAAAAAGAAGCCCCATCTTGGGCTACTGGGCATTAGCACCTCCGGTCCTAACGGATAGGTAGAGATGGCTTGAAAACAGACTGCTCTCTTTAGTGTGGATGGATGGTGCGTACTTGTGGAGCCTCCCGTCAATGAACGTGGAGACAAAAGAATCAATGAAGACCTACAGCAATCTCATGGCAGACCCTCTTTGTTGAGGGCTTTCCTTCCAGAGCTCCTATGGAGGACTGTGGCGACCATGATCACCCTCTACACATCCCCATTTCCTTTGTCACAGAGGAGAGGACGATATCTAGCAATCCTCTTTTCTGATCTGGAGATATCTTCATCAAGGGCATGTTCACCCCAACCAAGACCTACGTCCCTGCCGGGACAGGGCTCCTTCTCACTGCTTAACTATGGCAAGAGTAGCTGTTCAAATGACGTTGAAGTTAGGATTTCAGCACCAGGCAATCAGCTGTTCTAAATTACATCAATACAAGGACATTTTAACTTTGAACAACAATACTACTTTCCACATTAAAAACATCTCTTTTGAGATAGGTCATTGGAGATTTTCAATGCATTAGCCAAAATATGTTACAGGCATACTGCCTATGATAGTCAGAATCCCTAGGACTAATCTCCCACTGTAAGAAGACTCAGACTCTCCTGTCTGTCTCAGTCAGGCAAATGTTATTATCTCCCTATGTTCTATTATGCATAAAAGGTAAATAACTATTATGACACGTGAATAGAAAAGTTATTTCTGTGCCAGATTCTAATCCATTAATAAGAATGCTAGTTTCCAAAATATCTCAAAGGCAAGTGAATTTTTTGATGTTGATAGAGGTAAATACATTTTTCTCACCAACAAGACTGTTTTACAATGAGAATCTACTATTCTGAGACATGGGAACTGATAATAAAACGCAACTTGAGAAGAATTGAGCCGCATGACTTGAAGCCTCAGAAACAGACTGTCTGTTAGTGGATCACTATGAAGGCACATCCCTGCTCTGAGGACACAGTTAGATATGCTGTGAACATCTGTGTTTACCTGCAGACAAAGGATTACATCACTGCACTGCTGAAGTATCACCTGGAGAAATCAAAGACAGCTAGAGGTTGCTCCTTCTGTAAAATGTATGTCAAGCCTTTTTCTGTTTCTATGCTTATGCTGCTTTGTGAACTGGCCACAAAAGTTGGCGAACTGCTTTACAAAAGGACAATGTTAGTAAGTTCCTTATTTGACAGGAAAATGGGAAATGTTACCCTAAGTAGGAAAAATCAGTCAGACTTCTTCCTTTAAGCAAAATTAGATTTCGCCTGTTTGTAATTAAAAGAATGGCTGGTTAGTCCAACCGCTTGCAAAAGCTGTGACAGAAAGCTCTGAGGTTCTCTTCAGCAGTTCCAGCCTTGAGCAAAATGTATACAGCCCTGAACAGGCAGAAGGTCCCTTCCCATCATCCACTCTCTAATAACAAGAGACCTATGGATCTACAGAAGTTCTTTAGTTTCCTGAAATTCATAGAATCTGCCAATACATTCCAAGTGGTAACAGTTTTCCCTTTCCAATGCACATTGGAAATGAGAAGTAGAGCTGGTGAGATGGCTCAGCAGGTACAGGCACTCGTTGCCAAACTGACCACCTAAGTTCACTCGCCAGAACCCACATGGTGAAGGAAACCCACATGTGCACCATGGTATGCCTGTACCCTCAGCACACAAGTAAACACACGTAAGGAAGGGCTATGCAGAGGGAAACAAATGGTCATACTATCCTGCAAGCTGTGGAGTAGGAAGGAATTCAAGGACAATCCTGTAGCAGCTTCTATACACATAGCAGCAGGAACAACAACCAAATTCTGCTATACTTACGATATGCCACTGTGATTATTCCTATAGAAAAGAAGAATCTACAACACCAAAGTAGAAAGACATGGCTATTTCTTTAGAAACTGGAAGATAAGCATGGTTGGAAACTCCAGAACAAATGTGAGGTCTTCGATACCCCAAACTTTTCAGCACCTGTACAAACGGAACAGATGTCCCAGGTAACTAAACTGACAGTGCGCATGTGCAACGGGCCCAGTGGAGCAAAACCATGTTTGGGAACGTAGCCGGACTGTCATCACCAAAGCAGGGCTTGGCCCAAAAGCTAATGACATGGCAAATATCTGAAATTGACATTGGTGAAAAATACCAGGATTGTACTCTGCTGTGACACCAGAAAACACTGTTAAGAATGAGGAAGGCAACGGCAGCTTCTGAGCAGCTTAGTGTAGGAGACCGACAGGCTTTGCGGGCGCCCTTTGCAGGCCACGCATCCAAAGCGGCAAGACTAAAGAGACACCGCTGAGGCTCAGCGGCATCGTCAACGGTCACTAACCAAGTCCATCATCTTGAGTCCTTCCAGCAGTTTGCAGTTCCTGTTCTTCAGCCTGTGGGCTTCATCGATGACCACGCAGCGCCAGGGGATGTTGCGTAGCTCAGGACAGTCCGTCAGAATCATCTCAAATGTAGTGATGATGGCGTGGAACTTATAGGACCCCTTTATCACTCGGCCCTGCAAGGGTGAATCAGAGTTACCGCACGGGAGCGGCTGTGTTAGTACATCTGAGGATAAATAAGCTGCTAAAACACATGTATTTAAGCCTCTGGAGACCTCTGCATTTTAGGCGGCACGTTCTGCTTTCAGGTTATTTTTCAGACTAGAGCTATTATGATTAAAGCAGAATTTTAAAGCATTTCCTTCTTACAAGAAACTAGAGAAGTGCTAGGAGAACGTGACCTTCCTTAAAGGTCAGATGCAGTCAAGTGTCATTGCGCGCATCCAGTGTAGTCACAGCCCACAGAACATAAGAGTCGGGAAAGGCAAGGGAACGGAATGCTACGGTAACTGTATTTTTTTAAGAAAGCTTTTTTTTTCCAACTTGTTTTATTAACATTTCTTGTAAAATGCCAAAACATTTGAAATTTTAAAAAAAATTCAGAGGATGGCCCTTATAATTTCTCAAATCTAAAGCTATCGATACATTTCAGTATTTTCCTCCTCTAACTGTAGGTCATACTTTCTATTTAAAGAGTGTGTGTGTATAAAGCCACCTCATTTCCAACTACAGCACAGCATCTACTGCTTAAAGCTTACATGTGTTTTAGCGTGCATCCTCTCCTACCATGACCTGTATTAATGCTCACTGCCATTACTAGGCAATAATTACAAGCAGGAAACTACAAGACAAAATTAGAGCAATTTTTACTAAGAGCCAAAGTATTAAAGCCCTCTTCTTGGGTGTACTTGAATTTCTTACAATACTTAATATTTTTTCACTTGTTGCCGTAGTACAATTAAATGTTTTCTCTGGTCAAATTTTAGCATCATCGTTTTTTGTTTGGTACTGTCTTAGGCATATGAAATAAAACTATTCAAACGTTATAGAGTTTTGTGGTCATCAAATGTTAAGAAAAGTTATTCCTTCTAATTAACTGATCAGAAAGACAAATTCTAAAAACGTAAAAAGCAGCATTCACAGGCAAGTTTCTCAAGTTAGCAAAACATGTCACAGAGATTTGAGTCTACAACCCCTAAAACATAGACAACATGCTCAGGGTTGCGCCCCACCAAGTTTTACCTGGGGATCTTTGAAGTACATTTCATACAACTGAATGGTCCGACGGCTAGCTTGGCTCCCATGATACACAACCACGTTCAACTCCGTCCAGGTTCGGAATTCCCTTTCCCAGTTGGGGATCGTGGACAATGGAGCAATTACTAAAAAAGGGCCATGGATTCCTTTCAAATATATCTCATAGAGAAATGTAATGGACTGGATGGTTTTTCCCAAACCCATTTCATCTGCTAAAATGCAGTTTCGCCTTTGGGAAGGAAGAAAATGGGAAAATGTAATGAGTATTAGGTATTTCTCTCTTTTCCCAAAATATATACCATACAACGCATAACCCCTAACAGTCATTAGCTGTTTTCTTAGTTGAACAAGATACATTTCAAAGAAAATTCTCTAAGAAACAAGTATTATTTCTACACAGTTCTGTCAACCATTGTATTAATTTAGTTGATTAATAAATTGAGTGTATCCAAACAGGTGAATTTTTAAAACATATGACAGCATTAAATATTATTTAAGTTTTTTTTAAATCAATATTTCTAATACTACGAAGGACAAAAGCTACAGGATTTGTTTAGAGTAAAGAGAAATGTGTTTTACATACATGTTGTACCAATTGAAAAGTAGCCAGTTTACTCCCTCCAACTGGTATTCCCTGAGTTTGTTATTGTTTTTATACTCCCTGGAACTCTCTGATTTCTTCCAGTCATCAGCAGGAGGTCGCTCCTGTTCCAAATATAGTAAATCCCATTAGTGGTTTCTCAAAGACCGCACTACTACTCTATTTCCAAATTAAACCCTTTACCAGGAGCCAGTACTCACCACACGCTCTGTTTCCGGCTCCCTGGACATGAGTTTTTCAAACTCTTCGATCTTCGCTTGATCGATGTCCTGCCTCAGCTCCCACGTGCTGTCCTCATAAGGGAGTGAGCACCACTTCACCAGATAGTGGGTCACAGGCTGGGCCAGGTTCAAACAAATCAGAACTAAAGTCATTTGACCAAATATTATATATTAAGGAAGAAACATGTGCTCTGCTTTGTTTACCAATATAACAACTCCCAACATCAGTAAGACTGAACTACCCACATTTTAAAACCGTAACCACTGGAAGTTGTCTCCAGGGTACACTGGAAACTATATTATTGGGTATTAACAGAAAAAAAACCATTAACTTCTTATCTGAATCCTTGGTTCACGATCAAATATCAAGGAGTAGCTAATGAACAGCAAGAAGCCAAACCAAAGGCTCATTTTTATCTTTCCCAATCATTCATCAAATACATGATTTTGATTTATATAGTAAACTACCTTAGCACATTTGTTTTAATAACTGAATAGTTAAAGTTGCTCGAAGAGTGAAAAACAGACAAATTAATTAGACAAATCCACTTTTTCCTTCAGGGAAAAAAATGATACTGTTTGCATTCAGCCATATTAAAATAATAAACTTAAGTTCTAGAAGAATGAAGGGCAAAATATTTTGGGTGATCTGTGTCAGCAGGGATGTTCTATTGTGTTCCCTTTAGAAAATACTCGGGTCTGTTGATCATCAGTTCAAGATCAAGGTACACTGACGTAATGTCAAAAATATTTGCTGACAATGTAAATCTGCTATGAGACAGTTTTCTAAGCACAACTAAGCAAGACAACAAAGGTAAAGATAGCATCACAGACACTGTCTTTGAAACATTGCAAGTTTCATTACACAAAGTTTAGAATAAAAGAGGGTGTTCTTTGGGGGCTCCCTTCTAGCTGAGCAAGAGCTAAGCATTTAAAGGAACAGTGCAGTTCCCTGGAGAGGCCAGGAACGACAGAATTCACAGGAGATAGGCACACAGCGACCGAGACAAGCTCAGTCACCAGACCGGTCCTCATCCTCACGTCCCTATCAGATTCTGTTATAGTCTCAGAAGTTTATAAAGAAACACAAGGAGGCCAGGTCTAGGGTCTCATAAAGAGAAGCATTTTCTATTATCCTCAAGGTAACTCACTAAATGAAGTTCATCAGCTTCCCTAAGGGTGTCCAATGCCAACCGACATCAAACTCCATTCTGCTACAAGTGTGCTGTCAGTTCCACAAGGAATCTTTGTGCTACTTCACACACACACACACACACACACACACACACACAAACGTGTTGAGGTCTTCATTGAACAGCACAGAACTGTGAAAATTTTAATGCAGTTCAGACTGAAAGCAGATTAAAAGTGGAACTATTCAGACTAAACATAAAAAAATATTCAGCACTATTAAGTCACAAAACTAGTAACAAATCATTACATTTCAGTTCAATATAGACCAAGTTCATGGTGATGCAGGTTCTGGTCAGGCCCAGGCCTTGATTTCGTCCCTACCACTGCCTGAACCACCCCGTGTAACACAAATGATCTCCTGTTACCTCGCCCCGGTCATCTGAGCTACGTGCAAAGTCCATTATCCGGTCAACTTCCACATAATCTGGATTAAAAAGATCATCCTCAATCTGTTTCAAAGGAGGGAAAAAGGTTAAAATGCTTATTTATTTCTTCAGAGAAATGCTATTTCACTTTTCACTGGGCAATCATATTTTGGGCTGCAGCAACACATTTGTATTTGACATATTCTATTATATTAATTGAAATGCTACAATTTAACAAAATCACTCCCTGTGAGGAAATCAAACTTCTCAGACTTTGTTAACTGGGTATTTTAATTACTCTGTGAAATCTTTTACTATGAGGGAATGTTTAAGAATATTTCAAATGAAGTGTGAAATTACAATTCACTAATGAGCAATCCAAAAGGCTTATGGCATGCAGTACATTTATAATTCTTGAAAGTACAGTCTGCAGTGAAGATTCAGAGCCAAGCACCATACGTGCAAGCTCAGGACCACTCAAACCTTCTGACGCTCTAAGGCAGCATGTACAGAACGTTATGCATAAGCTACTAACCCTGAAACCGGCAGGATTCACATTTTACCGTGGGCATGGTTAGGATGTTTGGAGATCTTTGCCAACTGATAGCAGTACCTCATTTAGAATAACAGTCTTCCCACTAACCTTAAACATTCCAATAATTTATCTGTACTGACACTGAGTGTTTGGGTGAGAGTTCAAAGATAAGAAGCCTAAGTATAGTTCCTTAACTAACAGTCTAACGGTATTTAGAAACGCAAAGTAATACTGCTTGCTTAGGAAGAATACAAGAACAGAATATGGAAAAGACTATGGCTCACATGGAAACTACAGGCCACGCCATACTTTAAGAAGCCCATACCTCCTAAGTTTCTGATCTGAGTCAGAAAACAAAAGACATATTGTTATGTGTTGCTACAGATTAGCTTGTAAAAATTTTTAATGCTAAGATGCAAAAGGTGGCTTTGAAGTCAGGTCTAGTTTTTAACCCCTTGAAAAAGTGAGCTGTCAGTCACACACTATGTTGTTCATGGAAGACATGCAATCTGAGCTATTTGTATCCACACTTAAAATGTCCAACTTGTATGTGTTGGCTTGTGAATTACAAAATAAAACAGCACAGATCCAAAAGTGTGCTTCTGCTGTCTTAGGCTTTTCCATAGAGGTGAGCTAGTAAGGTAAAAGAATACACTGCAGTGGTCACTTGATTTAAAGTGTTAATATATGATGAATTTAGCTTTGCCAAAGCTTCTAGGCTTAGGCAAATAGCATGCACATATTATTTATACACAACATAAGCAGTAAAACATTCCAGAAACTAGGTCTGGATGGCAAAATCTCTCTGTAAGTCCACTTCCTTTTCAATATGAGCCTTCATAGTCAATGCTCAATTTACCTTCCCCGACACCCCTTCCCACTGAGGGATCACTCTATGAATCATGATGGAGTTCCTGGCCTAAGTGTTTCTTCTGAATAGACTGTAGGTGAAGGAAAATCAGGAAGCCTAATCTTCAGCAAAGAATGGAAAAGCAGCTAGAGCCAGAAATTCTAAAGGAACAGAGTCGGGGAATGTGTGAAGCCATGATCACTGATTGGTCTCCAAGTGTGTAAAAGAAGGGTGAACAGAGCTGTACTCTTTTGTGCTAGTTCTAATTCGGGATAGAGCTAAGATTTCCAGTTGCCATATTACCAGGAAGATAATGCCTTGCAACCTGGGTCCAAGTGACTCATACAGACAATAGGTTCAGACAAACGGGCACAATTTCCTGAAGAGTGTGCAACTATAGGATCCAGAGTCCAAATAATACAGAGCACCAGAAAAGGTCACCAGGACATATGTCCCTCTCTCTAGTGATGCTGTCCACCAGTGTCTCCAAATTTTAACTTTCCTTTCATTAAGAAGGACACAAGAAATAGAAACGCACAGCTTTTTTGCTTCCCAGACCACTCTTTCAATTCTTAAGAATTGTCTTAATAGCCTCCTAGGTGAGAGAACTGAGTCACATTCAGTGGCCCTATCCTCTCAGTGTCAAGCACTTGTTGCTACTGAGGCAGAACAGGAGGGTGAGACCACAGAAAGCCAGACCAGCCACCTGAGCTTCCTGCCTGCCAGCAGGTGTCCTGAAGACAGACCCCAGAAAAGCACACATTCCTCCCCTGAGACTCCTATGAGGAGCGTTTCAAAATGCTAATGCTCTTCTGTCTCGCTCTCCTCAGCTCCACAAAGGTGTAAACACGAAAGGTATGAAACATGTTGTCCAGCAGTTAGCATTTAATAATCTTCATATTCTTTGCAGCTGATATTCAGTTAAGTCTTAGTTATTTGCAGTTTGCTTTTTGGTGGAGGAGGATTTTGAACCCAGAGTCTCATGCTTGGAAGCAGGTGTTCTACTTCTGAGCTGCACACCTGGCCCTGGTTTCTCTTTCAGGAGTAGAGCAGCTAAGAAACCATCAGGCAATCTCTTTCGAAGTTGGAGAGCTGTTGTGTTTTAATCTTTCTGGTCTTGTATGTGAAGGTGAGTGAGTGATCGTGAGTGCAAACAGTCAGCTAAGCAGCTTGTGAAAGCACCCTTTAGAACATAACTGACTGTGTCAGGATCTGGTCCTCTCCTCGGTGCAGATTAGCTATCTCTGTCTGTCTGCAACTGATAACCTAGGGCAAGGGGAACAGGGGTAGGAGACACCACCTACCCGCTACCCGCTGAGCAACGGTGTGCTGTATCTGCTCAGTGACCTCTGGAAGAGGCCCAGGCGACAACAGTCACCTGCCTTGTACTATACCAACAGCAGTTAAACCTCTACCTACTCAAGTTTTTAACCTGCTCTCAGCAGACTTCTGTCTGCTTCATCTGGTCATTTCTCAGCTGCATGTTCATTGTAAGATATTAATCACACCATCACTGCTACTTCCACAAGTCATAAGGACCAGTATTTTCTAGACGAAGCCAACAGGAAGAATGAGAAATTTCCTGTTTACACGTTTTAGCGATTCCAGTTACCAATATGCAAGTAACAACACCAAATGAGGCAAACCGGTCTTTGTTAATAGTTTACTGACTTAAAATTCAAGCTTTACAGTATTTAGATAAAGAAAACATTTTTAAAAGTGAGGCCAGGTATGTCATACCTCTGAAAGGAATTTGTTCTGGCCCTGTTTCGACTTAAATCGTTTTATCTTTTGCTGAATTCTCTTATCCTTTTCCAGATCTTCTACAGATGCCCACTGACAGTGAAGATAAGAGCTGAAAGAATAAAATAGTAGGCTTGAAACATTTAGAAAGTGACCGTTTTATTTAGGTTTAATTTTCTGAATATCAAAAAAAGATCTCTCTTTCTCTCTCTGTCTCTCTCTCATAAACACACACACACACACATACACACACACACACAACCCACTTAACAATTACTGATAGTGCCAAGCAATACGAAAATAAGAGAAAATCAATAATGTAAATGCACTTAAAAGTTACTCTCTGTCAAGCTTTGGGCTTTACCCACTACTCATAGAAAGAGAAAATTAAAATAAAACTAACAAACACATAAGCAGAAAAGAGCTCAGTAACAAGGTGTTTTTCTAAGTTAACAAATTACATGTCAGTACTGAACAATTAGCACTACGGGGTGGCCTTAATTATGAAATGTTTTGAGCCTTTTATCTTCGAGAACTAAAAGATTTTTACCAAGTTAAAAGAACTTAAATTTAAAGCCTAAGTTCCTCTGGGGACAAGGGGAGTAGTATGCTCCTGATTCATACAGGGCCTACACACAGGCCCTTATGATGAGCCATCAGGAGCAAGGGGGTAGCAGTCTGGCCCACGCCCCTTTCTGGGGGAGCTCCTCATCATTCTGTGTTCCTAGCTTGGGCTCTTCTAGAAGCTTGAAACAATGCCCCCCAGGACTTTTCATTCAAATGCACTCACCGGTTAATGTGGACCTCCTACTGGTCAACTCCTACCTCTTTCAGACTCATTACAGTTTGCCTTCCTTAACCTCAACCTATTCTGAATCTTCCCTCTCCTTCCACAAGACTCAAAAGTACAATCAGTGTTCTCCACCATCTCTGCCATTGTTCAGTTTGATGTTTTGGTTTCGTTTTGTGCCACCTTCCTGTCACTGCCCCCGCCCCCCCCCCAGCTTCCACCATCTTGTTTTACTTTCTGGGGAGGACATTAAGAAGCTGACGCTAAGCTCGGTGGTCCATGCCTAAAACCATAGCACCTGGGAGGCAGCAGTGAGATGAGAGTACGTTCAAGATCAGTCTAGGTGACAAAGCAAAACCCTGTCTTAAAAATAAGGGCTAGGGACGTAGCTCAGCAGTAGAGTACTTTACGAGTATGTACAAGGCCCTGGGATCCAGCCCCGGCTTCATTAAGAGAGGTAAAAGGAGCGATACCTGGATCTGCAACTCTTTTATTCCTTATGAAATAAGTTAAATAGTATTTATACACCATTAAGTATACTATCTCTAGTTGCAGACTATAGCAGGGGTTCTTAACCTATGGGTTGTAACCTTTTGGGGGTTGAAAGACCCTTTCACAGGGGTAAACTAAGACCATCTGCATATCAAATATTTACATTATGATTCATAACAGTAGCAAAATTACCTTTATGAAGTAGCAACAAAAATTATTTTATGCTTAGGGGTCACTAGAACATGAGAAACTGTATTAAAGGGTTGCAGCCTTAGGAAGGCTGAGAATCAGCGAACTAAAAATAAATAAATAAATAAATAAATAAATAAATAAATAAATAAATAAATAAATAAATAAATAAGAGCCAACTACGAAATCAGAAAGGTATAAAGAATAAAACAAACCAGTATTGCAGAAGGAAATAAAATTGACATGTAGAAGTTAAAAAGATGTCATTCACAAAAACAGTCAATGAGTAGGCATTATGCTTGCAAAAAACGTCTTTCATAACGGCAACAAAAACAAAGGATTTAGTAGTAAATTTAGCACAAAATCTACAAATGTGCATAATGAAATGTTTACACGGCCTTAGAAAGACAGGAGCATAAAGGTGCGTCAACTACAAGGGCTGTCAGGTTTCTATACAGTACGAAGTTAATATCCGGAATCACGGATATGTAAGTGTAACACCATGTAGAGAGAAATTTAATTAAGCATTCTTGTTGAACTAGACGAGTTCACACAAGGCTGCTGTATAAAATCAACATGCAACAATATCCACAGAAACAAGGAGCAACCAGGAAACATGCCAGACACTAAAACACACCGAACAGTAACACAGCGCTGATTCATGAACAGACAAACAGATCAAGAGCGCAGTTTCCCAGCCCTGAACTCTCTTCTTCTAAATGGTGTATTAACTCGCCACGTAAGCTGTTCTGTTTTTTGTTTGTTTTGTTTTTGGGGGGAAGGGGAATGGTCAACTTAACACAATCTAGAATCATTTGGGAAGAGGAAATCTCAGTTAAGAAAAGACTCCCAACAGGTTGGTCTCCACAGACCATGGTTTGGTGGCTCTGGGTGCTATAAGAAAGCAGGCTGAGCAAACCATGAGGAGCAAACCAGTAAGCAGCACTCCTCCACGGCCTCTGCATCAGTTCCTGCCTCCAGGTTCCTGCCTTGGCTTCCCTCAATGGACTGTGGCCTGCAAATAAACTTTTTCCTGTTCAACGGGACAGCCCATTGAACTCTTCAACTCTGTGGCTTTTCCATCCCGAAGTTCACATATCACTACAGTCCTCCTCTGAAACATGTGGTCAGGTCTGTCACAGCCTGGTACCAATTTCTGTCTTAGTTAGGGTTCCTATTGCTGCAGTAAAACACCATGACCAAAAATCAACTTAGGGAGGAAAAAGCCATGATAAAGAAAAGAACAGCATCTTTAAGGTGAAATCTGGGAAGTGTTTCCTCGGAGTTAGCACACGGAAGCTCTATGGACCGGAGGGGGCCAAGGCAGTATGTGGTGCTGGCAGTTGAACTAGGTAGTGTGCAATAGTCTCTCATATGGTACTAGCTTTGAAAGTGTGAAGGGGTCATGGAGAATGGCTGAGGCTGGACACCGTGAGAGGCCGAGAGCGGACGCTAGTGAAGGTGCAGCCTCAGTTGTAGTAGAAGCCTGGGAAGATCATGGATGAAACTGAGGCTTTGTCACTATGTGGCAGGATCAGAGTTCCTGAAGAGAGCCTAGGAAAGGCTCTGGTGAAGGAGTATAACAATTACAGCACAGACTCCATTCTGGAGATGGCAGCGCCTTGGGTTGACCACCAAGGCCAGCAGCAGTGTGGAGTTGAGCCAGGCTGAGTCTATGAGACAAGCTGTGTGAACTGTAGATAACATAGCCAGAAGTTGCTGCTTCGGCCCTTTAGAGCCCAGGAGATCATGAGTGAATCCCAGACGTGCCTGACCCTGAGCCTGTTATACTGTTGGACTTTTGGTTTTGCTTTGATCTCATTCTAACTGTGCCCTGGCTCTTCCTTTTTGAATTAAGAAGGATGCAACTTTTTTTTTTTAATTTTATTTTACAGAAGTCCACAGTTAAGAGACTTTGGAATTTTTGAAAGACTATGGATATTTTAGAGAGGCTTTTAGCTTTGAAAGAGACTGGATATTTTAAAGAGACTGAACTTTTAAAGTTGTTAGAATTTTTATAGCTTGTGAGACTTCGTCAGTCGGAATGTTTATTATTTGATGTCAGTATTAATGTGAGACCTTAGGGATGAACCAGAGGGCAAAGGTTATGACTCAGTAAGTGATGTGACTGTGTAAAATCGAGAAGGGGGTCTGTTGTGGGCGTGGTTTTGCTGATGTTTGTCAACTTGACACAAGAAGAGTTCTTTGGGATAAGGAACACCATTTGAGAAGACACCTCCAGCAGATTGCCAATAAGCAAGTCTGTAGAGGTTTTCTTGATTAGTGATGGACAGAGGAGGGCCCAGCCGACTGTGGGCTGGTGGTCCCCAGCTGTATAAGAAAGCAGGCAGGTACATAATTCCTCCACGGCGTCTGTTGCAGGCCCGGCCCCCAGGTTCCTACTGTGCCTGAGTTCCTGCATTGACTTCTTTCTTGTGTTTATCACAGCAACAGAAATCCTAACTAAGACTAGAAGTTTGGGTTTCTAAACACCACATTAATGCCAGGTGGAGGCCTGCTTCTAATTCCAGAGCTCACAAGGGAAAGCCATGTCTGGCAAGGATAGCCAAAAAACCTGTATCGGTGAGTTCTGGGTTCAGTGAAGGCGTTGTTTTTGTTGTTAGGTAGGCAGGTGGGTACACAGGTAGAGGTACACACGTATAATAAACAGGTACACGCATCTGCAGACCATGTGTGTGCATGTGTCTGCAGGTATGTAGACACTCCCAGCAACGTCTACACACAGTGACTCCTTGGCAGCAACGAGCATGCTCAGCTCACGGCTCACATTGGCTTCTACATACCCTCTCTACCTAATGGAAACAGCAAGGCTCCCAAGGCAAAAACTGATTCCAAACTGAAACTTGATGAGACAGGATGAGCTGGGAATGCCCTCCAGTGTCAGTGCTCCAGGGCTCAGAAAGGGCAAGGGGGAAAGACGGAGTCTCACTAGCTACATCCGGAGAGACACGGGCAAAGCGAACACCGCTGAGAAAGCGACAAGCTCGAATCTTCTTAATAAAATGAACCAGCAGGTCTACACGCCTATAAACTAGCCAGGGAGCAGAGAATAAAGGCCATCTTTAAAAGCCCAAATAATCCACCTAAAAGGAATGATGAGTGACTTAGCAACCATCACCACATTTAACAAACTCAAAGTATTTCAGATAGACATTCATCAACAATAAAAATCCTTCCAACTGTTTTTGCAGTTTTCCTACAAATCTGAATTTTCATCAAAACAAGTTACCAAAAACTTCTGTAGAAAGTTTAATTTCCCTCACAGCTCCATGATGCTGCACAGGAAGCTAGTTTTTAAGACACTTTAAACTTTGTGTCAAGTGTTAGACAGCTCTTGTCTTGGCAGCAGTGCCTGGTACGGGGCCTGTGCTCTTCTCTGGAGCTCCCAGAGCGGGGTGGATGGCAGCGCTTGGGTGCCACTGCCACTCTGTCCCCGATGCCTGTCTGGTGGTGTAATCATGTGTCAATCAACACCTAACCTCGGTCCTCCATTTGAGTTGATCTATCCAAGGGAATTCCCCCTCCAGCCTTTTCAGGTTACCTCATCGTCACCTATTTGTGTCTCTCCTTAAGGATTCACCCATGGGGAATCACGTCATCCGAACAATTTGCATATATATAAACTCACATGAGCACACGGTAATGACAGCTAACATCCGCTGAGCATTTTGTACTGCCATTTCACTGGCCCTCAATGATAAAACTGAGAGACACCTCCGTCTTTTTACCTAGTAAAATGTTTCACTTACAACTCTTTCAGACGAGTGACCCTGCATTTACACAATGCCATCTAACAAGGGACAAAAGCAGAAAAACACGGCCCCTGATGTTCTCATCTTTCTAGGGTGTTTTCGCAGCGACTCCTAAAACCGCCTCTTTAAGAACCCGGGAGTGATTCGAACCGGCTTTAGGGTCTGTCTTCAGAAGCGCAAAGTAGAGAAAGCACATCTGTGATCAATGATGGTCTTTGTCCTCAGCTGTGTGTCTGGTTAGGAAGGGGCCTCAGACTTCTTCAAGAGAGTAACGAATTCGAAAACCATGCTGTCTGGCCAACACGAGCACATGGATCCTACAACATGGCTCAGAGTGGCTGTGTTTTTCCACTCAGATTAAAAAAAAAACATTTAAACCCACTAAACAAATATTGGGAAGTAACCCACATAGAGCCGTAGCTCGCTGCATTGAAGCCCAGTGGTGTCCTGGGTTTCTGGGCCTCTGAGGGACTATAGAGTTCTCATCTCACAGATGCAGGGAGGGAAGGAGCCCTGGACAGCAAGAGGCACTCTTGGAGGGCAGGCAGCTAGCTTCCACTTTATTTCACTATTACCACAACAGGTGCTTCTGTCTACAAAGACCTTTTTGCTTATAAAAGATAGTCAACTTTTACATATTAAATGTTTCCCAGAAGAAAAAAAAATCTACAAAGTACCAAAGATAACAAAGTATTAGGAAACACTCTCCTGAGGCACCAAGAAAACCATATGGAAGGCTCCATGCCCGGAATTCTTAAAAAGTACTGTAGTTCAAGTATACCCCTCCCCATTGAAAAAAAAGTCACAATTTACTTACAAGTTTTTGTATTTCACATAAAATTCCTCAACTTCTACCTCCTCTCCAGATTCCTTCTGCAACAAAAGAAAATTGAGGCACACACTTAAAATCGTATACTGGGATATTTCAAAAGCAGCCGCACACTTGATGGCCGAGAAGGCCACCCTGGAGGAGCAGGCAGGGAGCCTTGGCGGCCCGCGCCATGGAGACTGACACACTCGGGCGCATGCACACCGCTCTACTCTGCTCTACTCAACGTGCTTGTGATTCTACGGCATGAATCATTTTAACTCCTCCCTAACCACATGCAGCTTCATTCACAACAACCTGACCCCAAACCTGGCTTTCTGCCAAACCCACAGTGTTAAGTAGACGCCAAGTGTACCATTTTCTCAGGCAGCAGCCAATTAGCAACTGCTCTCCTGAATGCCATATGTATTATTTTTGGCTGCCTCATGGCAACTTTACATTGTGGGTTTTGTAATGTTTTAAAATATTTAAAAGACATTTATTTCTCCATATAGTTAATAACTCTAAACAAGAAACCATATAAAAGTAAACCTTGCTCTTACGGTGCAATTCAGTGCATCGCTACTCACGGGTTGAGTTTTACTCAGTGGAACAATTAAAACCTCTCAGACAAGATGTCTCTCGCACACAGCAGCCAAATAAAATTAACACTTCCAATACCACGTGTAGGTGGGTCAAAACTGTGGTGCATGTCCACCACGTCCAGAGTTTCCAGTGGTCAGACCTCCTCCAGAAGGTACCAAAGACAACATCGATGTTATGGTTTAGACATCTCTCTCTCTCTCTATCCCCCTCCCTTTGGCTTCTAGTTTTAGATTGTTCAAGAATTCATAATACATCATTTTCTTACAAACTTTTGAGCAGATAAAGCAGAGATGTGAATCATAAACAGCCTTTTCCCGAGTTTCAGGAGGTTCTTTCATGCTCCTGCAAGAGCCCCCCAGCCTGCCTGGAGGCTCACACAAGGGCGCCATGTGGCTTCATCAATCTTTGAAGAAAATGAAGGTGAGTAGGAACATGACAGAGGCCAAACAGAGGAGCAGGCCTGGAGGGTGACAGAGGGGCACAGACTTCTCAGAGGCGCGCGGCTGGCTTCCGTCTATAATGTCCAGACCACGGTTAAAGACTACGATTTGATTAGAACCCCTTTTCTCAATTTCAATTGAACCTGCATCTAAAACTGCTTCTCACCAATGAGAAGCCTAGATATTCTAGAGTGTGGTCACCCTACCAACTAGTTTCAGCCTCGCAGGCCTATGAGAAGTCCTAACTATTAGAGCAGCTTTTATTTATCAAAAATGCAAAGAAACGACTGCTGGCACCTCAGGAGGCAACACGTAAAGTCGCCACTTCATTCTTCTCTTCGCTTCAAGTGACAATCCATTGGCCTTGACCCACCATTTCTAACCCCTCATCCTACTCCTGTTCATGACGCATTGCATGTATACAGAATTAGAGAGTCCAGCAGAAAAGTGAAGATGAAAGTAGACCGCCAGGAAAAGCGGGAGGGAGGTCTTCAGCATGTCCTAAAGGTCCGCCTCCCAGTGGATCTGACGTAGCCGTGCTCTTACAAACCTCGGGTGCAATCCATATTTTTTTGAAATCATTTTTCAAAATGACACTTCTTCCAGATGGGGTCAAACAAGCCATCACTGATATGCTCTATCATGTCTTCTTACTTCCTTCTTTCTAATCTTTCCTTGTATGCTGTCCTTTCTGCCTTGTTCTTAATGGACTCAGGGTCCCTTAAGTCTAATTGGCACTGGAACACATAGGCCCAAACCTGCAGCAGTGGAGATGGGTTTTATTCTCTATCAGTTCTGCCTAATGTCCTGTCTAACCGCCACTTCCTTGTCCTGATCATCTCTTCCCCTCAGCACCTGCTAACTCCTAGCTAAGTGCTAGCTCCTAGCTAAGATCTAGCACTATCTGCAAGAAGCAAAACTCCGTTAGCAGCGCCTAGAACCTGTATCTTCTAAATGTTCCCAAGTAAAGAAAACCCTGTGTTCTGTTTAACTGAGCACACAGGTTAACACAGCTGCAGCTACAGCTGTTACTTACATTTCACATACAGATGTACATGTTAACCCCCTTTGCTTTACTGACAGTGTGTGGATCCATGAGCCCCAGAAGCACGGCTTCAAGAATTTACTAAAGACATCTACTTTGTCCAGCCTCCAACACCACACACTTCCAGTGTGCAGACACTATCCCGTAATATGCAGACTCAGTGAATGATGGGGTGGAAGCTTACATTTCTATATAAATGATACACACAACACTGACATTGACTTGTTGGCCAGCTACGATTTAACGTGATGATGCTCTGAGTATTTTCATGTGTTCAAGAGAACACTGGAAAAATGTGTATCCCTTTCATTCCCCCCAATGACTGTAAGGAATCTTTGCAATTTACATGAAATTTGATGTTAAGTGAAGGCATAAGTCCCTTTCAACTTCTGGTCTAACCTATTTCATAATCTTAACAGAGATAGTGAGTCATACTTATACACACTCATACTTAGTGAGAAAATAGGGACATTCTAAGGAATATGATTGAGACTTTACTTTTATAATTTGCCTTTTAATTGTTTGGTTCAATTAAGAAAATTAAGACAAACATCCTGGAATTTAAAGTAACTTCTTATGGGGAATGTATATCATGTAGATAAGTTTTAAAAAAAAAAGATTTCAAGGGATAGAATATAGTCCATTCAGAATTTGCCTCTAAGATACTTCTGACCGTATGACTCCTTCAACTATTCCCCTCAGATGGATGACATACAGAAGTGCTGTGACTAAATGTAGACAACAAAAGATCTTCTATTGCAACCTAAATATCTATTCCCACATTCAAACTTCCCTCCAAGTTCAAACCCAAGACCCTGCCCTGGGTCTCAGGTATATTAACTTGTGTTTAGGACAATATGGCAGTGCCAAAGCATACCACATTACTGAGATGTGCTAAGCTGAGGTGGCCCTCCTGGGGAGCTTTCCAAGTTTACAAAACTCCACCATGTTGGATCTCCAACTTTGTGGGGCTTCAGGAATGAAGGTGAAAGACTCTGGAGCCCACTGAGTTCCTACTCAGGACAGGCCTCAGAGCTCACTACCAGTTTCCACTACCAGGTATTGACAGACAGCCACACACACACAGACACAGACAAAAGCAGACAGACAGACAGACAGACAGACAGACAGAGACAGAGCAAGGAGGGGTAGAGAGAGCTCTCTTCTCACAGACAATTCTTAAATTATTCATGGTAATAGGAAGCAGGCCGGCAGGCAGAACTAGAATCCACAGGAAAATCTCCAATTTCCTTTTGTTTCTACGTGCAACCTTGTCCCCAGTGTTTTTGAAACTGATAACTAAAGCAACCTACATTGAGAACATTAGCAGTTTAAAAAGTTAGTGCCTGTTAATGTTCAGTATCTTTTAATGGGCTTTTATGAGCCTTTGAGACTCAGCAGCAATGGATGAGCAGCTGTGGGCACTCTGCTCTCCCTACTTTCTGTCAATTCCTGTCTCCCCGAGAACTTTTCCCACTCTCAGACTCACATGCCAGTACATGGCTCGGTCCTCATACACATCTGCAGCGAACTTCTAATGTCTTATGGTAAGCTACACGAGGCTGCCGGTAGACGGTGGTGATATCTATTCCTCATCCGTGGGTACCGGCCAGTCAAGGTGAATGGAGGGAAACAGTAAGTGCTCTGAAGCAGGCAATACGGAAAGAAAAGCCATGTCCTACACCAAGTGTAATCTCACTAGCTGTGAATAATGGAGCTAATTGTATTTGCAGCTCCAAACCTGCTGAGTGTGCCTGCTGAAGTACTGTCAATTCAACAGAAATCAGTGTGCCCCATCCCAACAGCATGCTATTTACTCGAACAAGTCCCGTCAATTTAGCGAAGGGGATACTCTTTGAAGTGTGTCAACTATTTAAATTTCAACACGTATCTTCAACTCACAAATGAACAGTTCTAGAGTCATTGGCGGGGGGGAAGGCAACCTTTCTAATGAGGTAAGTGGTGCTCATGTCTGTTTCAACAGGTGGCAAATCTGGCTTAGGTTTTTACCATTTAATCCATTAGGGCAAGAAGGTGCAAATTCAAAGTCCCTAATGTACTCCTACCTACTCCACCGTCGCTCGATTAGAAAACATCTCGACTCGTCCCTGATAGTTTTCCTATGAACATGTGATGTATCAACTAATTTAAGTACACATCCTGAGCCATATAAGAGAAAAGCAAACTATAGTGGGAGGTACCAACAACACTCTTAATGGTATTTGAAACCTCTTATTTAAAAAAAAAAAAAAAAAAAGGTTTATTTTTACTTATGTGTCTGTGTGTCTTGCACGTGGGTGACTGCAGATGCCCACTGAGGCCGGAGAAGGGACACCTGGAGTTGGGAGTTACAGGTGGTTGTGAACCACACGGGTGCTGAGAACTGAACTCAGGTCTCCCGGAAGAACAGAGAGTGCTCTTGACTGGTATGTTACCAACAAATGACTTCTTAACAGAAGTACTTGGGTAACTGCCTGTGGTCTTGGTGTTTTGTTGCTGCTGGTGGTGTTTTTGTCTGTTTAGCTTGTTTTAATTTCCCTCATCTGATGGTTGATAGCACAAGTCCCATAGTTATGGCACTCTTCCTCTTGGCCACTGGGAAATGATACCTTGTGTACATTTTACTAAAAGAAATCACATTTATTTTACATATCAAAAAATGAATGTGTACTTTCATTCAACCTAAAGAGAAATAAAAAGAACGGTGTAGGCTTTGACCAACTGACCTATATCCACAGTAGCTACTTTCTAAAGACACAAGCTTGGTGTTTCCCAAACTGGGTAAAAAAACAACTGATGTGGAGCAGAGAATCTCCACTGGTTGGAGAAAACACTGGAAATCTTCATTCCAATGCCCCTTGAGAATGACCTTAACCTCGACCCACTGTCAAGTACTTCTGCTTGTCAATATCAACTTTGTAGTGGTAATATAGTTTGAACATATTGGTTATGTACGCAAAAAGTTATAAAAGGTCTGATAAAATGTCTACTTCCCCCAATAGTAAACAGACTTTGTTGGGGGATTTTTCCAAAGGGAGCTCCCAGGCAAGGTCTTTCTATGAACATTTTTTATGTAAAAGGCAGTCTGTAATTCTTTATGTCTCAAACATTTCTTTAGAGTCTTCTGAGTTTCTTGCCTTCTCCGAATACTGTTATAAAGGTTTATGCATCTTAATTTCAATGCCTGATGAAGTTCTGATTGCATTCCAGGTTAATTATCCACCCCCCAATTTATATCAGATAGGATCAGACATATCACCAGAAGTTTCATTTTACAATGATGTAATCCTTGGGCTTTTGTTTTGTTTGAGAAATGGTCACATGTAGAACAGGCTGGTTTCAAAACCCATCATCATACCCCGCTCCACAGTGGAATCTCAGAGAGCTGTATGTAGCAAACAGCCCAGAAGATCACGCCTTGAGGAGTTCCACGTCTGCACACGGTGCTCACCTGCTTTCTCACCGACCGACAGCTCATAATCTTCTCTACCACTGGGCCTTCCGCATCAACAGATTCCTGAGAAAGAGAGAGTGGCATCAGTCAATCCAAACGGAAAACACCTGACAGCCACCCCCCTCTGCCCAGGCCCGTACACCCTTCAAATCACTTGTCCCAAAGTCACTAGTGGGAAAAATGACTAAAAACAAGAAAAACCTCATGTTGCAGAAAAGTGAAAGCAAGAGCTGTGCTATGGCTTCCTGATTGTGTGGTTAATTAGAGAGACTGACATGGGCCCCTCAAGCCACAGAACACCGCTCTAGCTGACACACACACACACACACACACACACACACACACACACACACACACACACACGCAATCTGTGCATGATGGTGGATTAAAAAAAAAAAAAGCAACTTTGTCTATATTCATGGAGTAAATATTCCCATCACTGTTAGTGTGGGCAGCTCTTATCTACAGAGGTTGGGTAAAACTCGACACAGCAATGTAACAGAGAACAAACTGCCAGCTAAGCACAATGCTGCATTTAATAGACCTTCCAACTGGCTACCATTTTGTTAACTAAAGAATGGTAATAGCAAAAAAAAAAAAAAAAAAACAAGGAATACATAAAATCTTTATAATAATCAATTCTATGTTACTATCCATGTTCCACACAAACTATTTTATTCATCATTTACATTGCACAGAGAATAAAGTGTGCCCTGCTGGGTACTCCAAGGCAGTAATTTCATAAAGGGGTTCTTACAGTGCCAAACAGCAGGAGATGAGCTTGAGTGGTTTATTACAGTCCCAGAAGCTACAGCACTGAATTCTCAGAGGTAAATTCAGCGCCTCACGTTCTAGCTCAGACTCTTCCTCAGCAGAGACCATTAATTCTCCAAAATTGTGTCAAATTACGTATCATAGCCTTGTACAGGAATAAATTTGAATGAGCAGGGCTATTCAAGATACTGCTAAACAAGGAGTTTCCCATGGCACGTGGGCTGACACTTAGAGGAATATCCCCTTGCTCAAAGTCCACCTCTGCCACTGAACTGCTCAGATTCCAGGTACAGAGTTTCTAGTCCACGGGGAAGGGACATAGGAGAGCACACAAGCCCAGCTGCCAACCTGCTGCTCCGACTGCGAGGTGTTGGATGGGGAGTCTCTCCCTGCAGCATCTGCATCATCTGCCTCCTCATCAGAAATCTTGAACTCCAAGTCTTCGGTGTATCGCTTCCTCTTCACCTGCCTGCTAGACCGCCTCTTCTAGAAGGGAACCCCAACAAAGTGAGTCTAAAGAGCAACCCTTGGTGCTCTTTAATATGGCACGCAGTGGTTAAGGGTTTTTCTTTTCTCCTTTTTTTTTTTTTTAATCTTAGAGATAAACTGGTAACTTTAATCCTGCAAGTCAGGTGAAAGAGCACTGTGGCGGCCACAGCAACAAACTGGAGATCGGGGACCATGTCACTCTGCCGCTCCCGACAACAGTCCCCTCAACAAGAACACATACGTAACAGCACGCCATGCCCTCACTTGGCCAGTCTTCGCCAAGTGCAATGGCGACCCTGGAGGTAGGTAGTGGATCTATGGGAGGCCAGCACGCTCCATCCTGTTTTTGCAGGACCGAAATTTTTAATGAGGAAAGTCCCCCAAAACTACTGCATTAGAGAGCTGGGGAGATGGCTCAGTGGTTAAGAGCACTGGCTGCTCTTCCAGAGGGCCCGGGTTCAATTCCCAGCATTCACATGGCAGTTCATGACTGTCCATAACTCCAGTTCCAGGGGATCCGACACCTTCCTACAGACGTATTTCAGACAAAACACCAATGTACATAAAATAAAAATAAATAAAAATATTGAAACCATTTAAAAAGAAAGTAGTACAATAGATAATAATCTATAAAAATAATAATCTATAGGCTAAAAAAGTTTAAACCAATAGTTATATTGTTATTCCCTTTATGAAGTGCATTATTCCAGTGCACTTTAATTTTAGACCTAAAAGCAGTATTTGGTGCTGGAGATGTACATCTCAGTGATAAAGCACTTACGTAACATGCATAAGACCCTGGGTTCAATCCCTAATACTGGAGGAAGGGGGAGGAGAAATAGCAAACTATATGCAAAATTCATAATGAGTGGCTATAATAAGTAAGTTTTGTTTGTTTGTTTGTTCTGAGACAGATTCTCACTAAGTAGCCATCACTGGCTTGGAATTAACAACATAAACCAAGCTGGCCTCCAACTCAGAGATCTGTCTCCAAGATGCTGGGATTAAAGGTGTGTGCCACCATGCCTGGCAGTTCTAATTTTAATACAACTCTTTACCATGCTGCTTAAAAATGTAAAAGATTGGTAATAGCTAGACAGCATCAGTGTGACTGTTGGCAAAAATGCATACTCTCACACTCCTGAGGTCAAAATACAACCCAGCATAACCTATGCAGAAGCATGCAGTCATGTTTATCATGGTAACAAAACACACCAACCCTCCAACCTAGCAGTTCTACTGCCAGTTAGCTACATAACATATCTGGAAATCCGTCCAGGGTGAATGATAAACGAAAGCAGATCATGTAACAGTAAGCAGCTTCTGATTCTACTTCAGACTAATTCAAACAGTTTCTTTACTGGGGTGTGCAGACGATCAACAAACCTCCGAAGATGAAGAGAAGGCAAGCCATGCTTATGTCTCTACTTCTCAGTAAATCCTCGATAAAAAAAAACAAATGTGTGTGCTTTTTCAAAGAGGGGAAAAAAAAAAAAATCTCAAAAGAAACACCAATTGTTGCTAGGTGTTAGGTTCTGAATAAAGAGGTGAAGGAGCTGAGGAAGCAGTGCACTTTAAATTCAGTCCTGAGAACTTTTATTAAAGAGATAAAGGGCTGAAAAAGCAAAATTCGGAGCGCAAAAAAATAAATAAATAAATAAAGATAATACTGAGCTACACTGCATACAAACTTTTCTAAGAATTAGGAAATACTGCTTTTTAAAAAGCTTTGTGGATTTTACGGCTGAACATTAAGATGGAAAGATGCAAAGCGCACCCCACACGCATCGTGACCGCGAAGGCAAGGCAAGACCAGTACTACCGCAGACCCACAGCCCAACAATGGCGCGTTCCAACCTGCTAAATAAAGATACTTTCAGTTAGAATAGGCGTGTGCCGAATAGAAGAGTTAAATGTGTTTTTACGGCTTTGCGCAAGTTGGCAGCACCTTGTGAGCAATTCTCAGTTAGGGTTGATATGTCATTTACTTTTGACAACCAACCGGAAAACCGGAAAACGCAAAACTTTTCACTCCAAGCCCCTCGCAGACACAGCGCAGGAAGAAGCGTAATAAACGGGGATTGTGCATCACTTCCTGTGTGAGGCACCAGGAAGGCAGCCTTCAAGGGAGGCAGGGTCTCTATGGCTGCCTGACATGGCAGCTGAGCCCAGAACAGTTACCCTGAGACAACTAGACAGAATTCTGAGCTTGGTTTGAATTGTTAAGCACCTTTTCGTCCTGAAATACAGAAAGGGAAAGAAAAAGTGGGAAGGGCAGAGAAGGGAAGAAGAAAGGAAAGAAAAGGAAAAGAGGAGAAAGAAAATTTCATCCCAAATCGATATTCCACATGGATTCGGAGAGTCAATTTTAGTCAGAATGTAGGCTTTAAAAACAGCAGCTGTGTTTGTGAAGTGGTGATGGACTTTACTTAACTTGTGAAAATAATTCTTTTGTTTTGTTTTGTTTTGGTGATACAAGGTCTCCTCTTGTAGGCCTGACTGGCCTAGAACTGGTTGTATAGACCAGGCTGGCCTCAAACTCAGAGACCTGCCTGCCTCTGCCTTGCAAGTGCTGGGATTAAAGGTATGCACCACCACCTGTGAGAATAATTCTTAATACTGTACAAATATCACTGCCATAAAGCTCTTGTAAGTACAAATTAAGTCCAAGCATCCTCAAGGATATAATGAATTTCATTAAAAATTTTTAGTTTCAAGCTTCTTAACCAACTTTTAAGGGGTATCTATTAAGATTGGAGAGATGGTTCTGTGGTTTAGAGCATTTTGTTGATCTTGCAGAGGACCCAGGTTCAATTCCCTGCACCCACATGGTGGATCACAACCATTGTTACTGTAATGATTCTTTATATGCTTGGAGGCGATGGATGGAGTTTAGACACATGGATGCAGGTGAGTTTTAGCAAAGGTTTGTTACTTACGGAGGAGAGAGAGGGAAGCTAAGTTGGGTAGAATAGGACCCTGTAGTCAAAGAGAAAGTAGGGGGGGGGGCGGACTAGGACAGTGGGATGAGAGACCAAGAAGAGAAGAGAGAGTCAGCAGGTACCTTCCTGCTGATAATGTAAAACAAGTGGCTGGGGGCAGGTACAGCTCAGTTACAGGGTGGAGACAGTTACACAACAGTAACCACTCAGTAAACTTCAGGTCCTTCTTTTAGGCCGTTCTGTGAAGTTACACACACAAATTCTACTCAAGAAAATACACTATCAAGGCTGAAAAGTCTTTATAAGAGGGCCACACATAACAAATCCTTGGGCCTTAGGAAGACCTGAGAGCACATTAATGGTTGGTCAGAGGAAGCCCAAACAGTCCCTAAGGGCTGGCTGCCTATTCCTGTGGGACTCAACAGTAACTGTTCCCTTGCTAACTCAGATGTCACTTGCACAAGTCACATTCCCAGCCATCCATCCCAATGGACCAGACTGGCATGCTTCCAGAGAAACTATCAAGGAAATAATTTTTAACTGTCATGTGTACTTGTGAGTCCCTCTCAGTCCAGACAGTGAAGGCAGCGACCTTCACACACAAGAACTCAGATTCCTACTACTAACTCCTAGAACTCAGGAGAATCTGACACTGGACCATTTAGGCAAAGTTGCCTTTTGGGAACCACAGACTTGCTCATGTAAAGTCTACCGTTGAGTACAGCTCATCTCTGATCATCTAATGTCAAGAAGATAAGTTACAGAGAATGTTTTCTTTCTTATTTTTATTACAAAAAAAAAGAAAATTAATGAGGGCAAGACAGATAGCTCAGCCAGCAAAGTGCTTGCCACCCAAACATGAGGCCTCGGCTTTGACCGTAGAGCAAGCAAGGCAAGGTGGTACATGCTTACAATCCCAGCGTTGGGGGTGTGGAGACAAGATTTCTGGGGTTCACTGGCCAGCAGAAGCTAGCACAGTTCACAAACTCTAGGACAGTGACAGATCCTGTCTCAAAAGCACAAGGTGAATGACTCCTGACGAAAGACACCTAATTCTGGCCTCTTGCTTCCACATGAATGTGTACGCGTTTGTGTAGACACAGAGAGAGGGAGGGAGAGAGAGAGAATCTGCAAATAAAAACTGACAAGAAACCAAATTTCAGAAAAAAAAATTTAAATGTGAATGACACTCTAAATGAAGCAATGTAACAGCAATGTTAAAAATGCTTATGAGAACATAAATAAGCATCAAAACATACATTCGCGGATATGGAGCGCGGCGTTTTGCTTTATTAATTTCAAAGCTCAGCAGCCCCTGAGTGAGCTTGGTTTCTGCTGGCCCTGGCTCTCTTCCCTATGGGTATAGTGTTCCAGACAACAATAAGGACATCGCGCACACACCTGACAACAAAGCCAGAGGAGGCCTTGCGTGCTCTCCATGTGGCTAAAGTTACCCTGCTCCCCAGCCGGGGCTCGGGAGGGAATAATGGCATTACCTGAACACCTGGGTCTTCGTCCTCTTCAGGGGCTGGAGATGGTGGGGGTGTTTTGTCCAAGTCTGAATTTTCAGAACCTTCTGTTTTTCCTTTGTTGACCTTTTTCTTCAAAGCACTTGCTTCTGAATCCGGTTTCTTATTACTAGAATTCAAAGTACATCGCTTAGTGCTCACTTTCAGCGCGGTTTCCCACGTGCCCCAAACCTTCCATTTCCATTAATAAAGCACTGATGGCAAAGGCTAGGCCACTGTGTGTCTGGCATTTTTCACTGAAGGCGAACTCACAATTTAGGTGGTACTGCTAGTTAAGGTTTGACAACAAAACTTACAATGATGGCCCTCAGCCATTCAAACAGAATCCAATGTAAAACCCTCAGCACCACACGGAGTATTGTTCATAGTCCCTGCTTATGTACCAAGCCATGATGAGAAACTAAGATTTTAACTGAAGAAAAAATACAGTCTAATGGCCATATCCTTGTTTCCCTGGCATAGACTTTTCACACTCCTTTTTACATTCCATGATAACCAGTAATAGTAGCTTTCCTTAGACCCCACTTGCGAGTATTTAGTAAAAATTCATTTCCCAGAGATACGTAATTTTATTCAATTCAGTGTTTCTGTTTACAAGCAAGTTTTCTTTTAGTGCTAAGCATTCTGTGGGGATAATCACAATTGGCCTCTCTTTTCCCCTAGTGCTAGTAATTGAACCCAGGGCCCTGAACATGCTAGGAAGTGCTCTACCACTGAGAACATCACCAACCCCACAATTAGCATTTCTGCCAAAAGCTCGGTCTTTGAAATTGTGTGTGTGTATGTGTGTGTGCGCACGCGCGTGACACCAATAACTAAAGCTCACTTTCCAGAATATTACTGACAAACATCAATTATATTTGAATGTTACATCAAAACACATGAGTACACTCAGAGGAAAATAAAATTCTAGGGTTATCACCAACCCCAAAAACCCTTGCTCGACGTTCTGTTAGAGCAGACATGTAGTGCTCCCTTCAGTCTCCACTCTGGATCCAGGACTTTCTAACACCAGTTATCACTCGCTATATGTACAACCCAGAAAACAATCCAGACATCGGTAAAGACTTCTATTTCTAGGATGGCTCAAGCGCTAAATAGCTTAACAAACAAGAGACGCACTTCAAAACCCTACATTTATTAATTTTATAAAGTCCCAGAGAAGCACACTGAGAACGCACAGCAACGTGACGTTAAACTACTTGGAAGAGGCTGCAGTAGCTGATGATTCTGGGTAAAGATGCGTCCCATTAAACATTTCCAAGATAAGTGTGCCAGCTCACCTATGACAGGGTTTTTTCACTAACAAGGTTTTGATCATCCTAAACTTGTTATTTTTATATACTCAGAGTTTATTTTGAAATGTGAGCATTTTAGCATAGCAAACAGCCACATCAGGAAACGACTTAAAACAATTCAAGATACTCGCAAATAGCGTTACATTGTGAAAATTGATTTTATTTACCAAAAAAAAAAAAAGAGTGGTGTGACTAAGTCAAAGCTCCTCAGACAGCATCATATTTTTTAAATTAAAAAAATTCATGCAGCAGTTCCTGACGAGAGTGTCCTGGTGTTTACGCTACACACGGACAGAAGTCTCCCCTACCATGAGGCTCCATTTCCAGCATTTATTTCCGCTCTAACTGCCACAAATTATACAATACTACAGCTGAACACTGGGCCCCTTTCCTTTCATCTGCACGCCAAGAGCAATCAGATTACCCTGGTAACCAGCGGTCACATGACCAGCACCTGCTCTTTTGGCTGGATGCCACTGACTAAAGCCATCTGCTTCCCTCAATCAGCTTTCAAACATTCTCAACACCTGCGCTGCAGTGTTTTGTGGTTTCTTTTATCAAATCAGTGCAAAACTGCTTCCAAAACTTTACATATTTCTCGAATTTGTTTAAATCAGAGGTAGGTCTGTCAAAGAACTGAACCACTGCCAGGTAAACTGAGCTGGCGGCGAGCGTTTTCCATGGTGACCTCGCTCAACCAGAGCGAGGGTGGAGTTCAAGTTCGAGGGGTTTTGGGCCTTGCAAATACCATCCTGCAGGAGTGAGAGGCTGACTGTCTGGATGCTGCCCAGAGCCAGGTTTGAGGGAGCAGCTATTTGCTGGGGGACAGAAGCACTAATGACTTTCCATCTGCTCTATCTAAGGATGAGCTGTTCAGAACCTCCAAGATGGCTGAAAGTCAGACAGGTCCTCTCCAAATGCTTAGACAAAAACCTCAGGGCCCAGGAAAGCACTTTTGGATCTGATT
Organism: Cricetomys ansorgei; assembly: GCA_026225945.1. NCBI lineage: Eukaryota > Metazoa > Chordata > Mammalia > Rodentia > Nesomyidae > Cricetomys > Cricetomys ansorgei. The sequence goes on along the minus strand of JAMJFZ010000239.1, from coordinate 14,098,787 downwards.
ACTGCAAGAAGCAAACTCATTAGACCTGGCGACATTCATGTTGAGGGAGAGCTAGGTTCTCCCAGCCACCAGGGTGAAAATCAGATACCCTAAGAAGACAGAAAAGGCTAAGAAATCCTCATTGGTACTCAAAGACTTTATAATCAAGGACAAAGTTCAATTACTTACATTAAATTGTCCTTGTTATGATTTTGGAATAAGCCAATCTGGATTCCTATGAAGTTGTGTTCAAACTGCTTTGACCTAATAAAAATGAAGTCATTTTTTTTTTTTCTTCTTCTACCAGAAGTACTACAGAATGGTGGTTTCCATCAGACAAAACAGTCTGAGTTCTAACTGTCACAGTTCCAACCGTGACTCTGGATAAATCATTTACAGTTTTCCTGCACCTACATTTCCTCATCTACAGCATGAGGTTACTATCTGCATCCCTAGTGCTTCTGTGAGTTTAAGTGAGAGGAAAAGATGAGGCTGTGTTAAATAGAGATGTGCACTCTCCGTACAGCCCTGGGGGACCAGCAGCGCATCTGAAAGTGTATCTGGCTGGGACCCAGATCACTGGTCCAGGTCAATGAAGACTCTCAGAAAGGTCTTCATGAGCATCAAGGATCATCTCACTTAAACAACGTAAACAGAAGGAAACACTGATGACCAATGACAGTCACTAGCTAAAAGAACAAGCAACATGTTCACCCCATGCCCAATACCACTACTTTAACCACAGTCCTGCCATCCCGACTAGACCACACCACCCTCCCACACATGGGAAGGGTCCCGAGCATGAGACCAGTGGGAAAAGGACATTCAGAATCATTCTGTATCCATCTGTGAAGTTCAAATTGGCCTTTTGCTGCCAAACCCCAAACACGCTGCATACATCTTCTTCCAAACTAGATTCAAAACTTGAATATGCAAACGTGGCATCTACCCTGGCCATAGGGGTAAGAATATTATTAGAAACATCCCTTAAGCCAGCACTCTCACATTCCGCACGAAGCCAGAGCAGAACGGTGCAGATACAGAGCTTCAGTGGCCCGCATCACTTGCAGCGATGCCTTCTCAGCACCACGGCTTATTACCCGGCATCTAAGAGTGGGCTCACGAGAAAAGCAGGCATGCACAGGCCACACTGTGCTCTCTCTTTCCTCTCCTAAACCTGCTCTGCCTCCTGTTCCCCCCAGATCAGCATGTTGGTGGATCCACAACACCACTTGCAAACTCACCTCCACAGGTTACTAAAGTAAAATCTGATGAAGTGCTTAACTCCAATCCCCAACATATGTCTGCAAGTTTTCTCCAACCTTTACAACTCAAAACATTTGCTTCCTTTGAGTGCCTTACAGCTTTATTCTGCAGGCATACATAATGAGTGAATGCTACATACCCTCTGGCTTCTGGTACCTTGAAATCTGCCACAGCATACTCATCCGCAAGACTTAGCTGACAGATCACTCATTCCAAGAAGCATTTTCAGAACACCACAACAGTCTAGACCGGGTATGATTTCCAATTCCTACGTGCCATATGACATACATATACTTAAAACATACAAATACCGCTGTTAACAACACTGAGTCATATTAAAATTAAAGCATTGTGTATCTGTCATCAATGGTCCTGTGAGCTAAAAAGAACTATCTTTGTATTCCCAGTGCCTACTGAGAATGGGCTGGTGGGCTGCTTATGTTTCTTTGCCTATTTAATTAAACAGTTTAATAATAAGTACAATGCTTTTTTGTTTGTTTGTTATTTGTTTTGTCTTGTTTCCAAGACAGGGTTTCTCTGTATAGCCCTGGATATCCTGGAGTCTGTTCTGTAGATGAGGCTCTAAACTCAAACTCAGAGATCCACCTGTCTCTGCCTTCTGAGTGCTGAGATTTAAGGGTGTGTGCCACCACCACCTGGCTACAAAGTTTTTACTATGTGCCAAGACTTTACTATTTTCCAACACACACACACACACACACACACACACAAAACAAACAAAAACAAAACACTGAACAACCATGAGACAGTGGCAGCAAGATATCTCCATGGGTAAAAGTGCTTGCCACACAAGACTAGAACCCTGAGTTTGATCCCAAGAACTCACATCATGTTGTGTTATTCTCTGACCTCACATGCATGCTGTAGGGTACGCCCACATACACAATAAAAATAATACTTTTCAAAGGTAAACAAAAGCTGGAATAATGCCTGCCTTCATGATGAGTCATCTATAAAGCTTGGCGTGATGGAGCTGAAGAGCTGGGTGAGCAGGCCCAGCTGGCAGATGCTTGCCTAACTCCTACAAGGCCTTGGTTCTACCCTCAGCATCTATAGGGTACAGTGGCACACACTCATGTTTCCAGAAATCATGAAGTAGAAGCAGCAAATCAGGATTTTATGGTCAGCCTGGGTTCAGACCTCATCTAAAAAGAAGAATGAGAAGGAAGAAGAGGAGGAGGAGAAAGAAGGAGGAGGAGGTGGAGGAGGAGGAAGAAAAATAAAAGGAAGGAAGGGAGGGAGGGAGGGAAGAAGGGAAAGAAAGAAGGAAGGAAGGAACGAAGGAAGGAACGAAGGAAGGAAAGGGAAAATGAGAAGCCAGCATGAAATGAGACTAAAACAGTAACAAACTTGAGTGAAACAAGAATTTTTCAAAAGCAATACAATAAATACCATCTATAAATTTTATCTCCAAGTCAAAGTTCCCTTCTTCTCCTATCTCCCTTAATCAGCAATGTAACCACAAAAACAGATACAGATCTGTTTACCCACCCCACCCCCGACTCATAGGCAGAGCCTCCACTCAAGCTAGAAAGCAGTGGAAATCAAGCATGAACCCAGTGATGTCCCTAGAAATCCGAAGGCCATTGTTGCTTCTGCGGTCTCATGTTTCACACTTTATCATTAGAGTAGAATCATGCTGCCCAGCACTGGGATCAACAGCCAACTGACCAAGCTCATTAGTTCTACGATTATTCCAATGCCATCAAAGCATGCACCACCCTGAGGAGAACGTTGACGTACAATCATTAAAACACATACTCCATATTCCGAGTTGCACTGTCCTATGGAGGGATGTCCTTGGGATTCTACACTCTGGAACGATTCACACTTAGCTGAAGACATAAGGTTCCATGAACACAGAGTAGGGATGGTGGATCATAGCCAGCTCTGTTTTGAAAAACTGCAGGCTTTCTAAACAAGGCTTTATCCAAAGAGTCAGAACCTATTAGAAAGCCAGGGCTGGCCTGATTTAGCACAAAATAGAATGCAGGTAACCCTCCTGTCTCAACCTCCCAGACATCTTGGATTTTAGATATGAACTAACACATCCAACCACAACAACAGTCATTACTGTCAGCCTAAGGACCTTCGTTCTCAGAAGGAACTTTAAAAAGGAGCCATACTGTGAAACTAACTGTGATGAGGAGTATGGTCAATTGATAAAGGTAACTGGACTGTGGGCAGGAGTTAGCAGCCGAGCGGGCCCTTCAGATGAAGCACGTTAATGAGGATTCCCGTTACAGTGGGGAAAATCAACCTTGAGACTTAGGTCAGGATGATTAATCAAGGATATTAGTAAGGACTCTGAGCTTCTCCACAATATTACACCATCCTCCTTAAGAAGAAGGGCATTGAAACATAGTCTGACAACTGATATGCTGGAGCGCGCGCGCGCGCGCGCGCGTGTGTGTGTGTGTTTGTGTGTGCAGTTCCATGGATGGATGTCAGGTCTCCCTGATCTGGAGCTCAGTGGTTGACTAGGCTGACTGCCCAGCAAATGCTAAGGATACACCTGCTTTTGCCTCCCCAGAGCTGCAATTACAAGCCCGTGCAATCAACTCGGCTTTTTATATAGGTACTGGCTATCGAACTTGGGCTCCCATGCTTGCGTAGCAAGCAGGATCTCTCTGTAGCCCAGGCTGGCCTTGAACCCTCCTGTCTCAACCTACCAGACATCTTGGATTTTACATATGATCTAAAACTCACATCTAACAACAGACTTTTCAGTAAAGTGACCCTAACAGACGAGAAGCTGCCACATAGGGCATGGGACAGAAGATCTGTGGTACAGAAACTCTAAAAAGGCTCCAAAAGGGCTCAGACAACCATAAAAGAATGACATCTGCTGCTGAACTTCAAGACTCAACGTTGGTGGAAAAGCACATCCAGCTTCGCCGTCAAGAGCATGCTAAGCTATCACTACTTGGTAAGCGTTTCAAAGAGTGAGAATTGATAGTGGCAGATACAGCATATAATTTCCTGTTTTTAATAACGTGTTTAACATAAAACTCCATTTTGAAGGCTTCACTCTTCTCTACGCTCAGTATCTACATTGTTTATGCCTGTCCATCACTGATAAGTGGGCCACACCTAAAAGTCACAATCAGAAAAAAATGTTCATTCATTTTCTAGTAGATTTATAAGTAGACGTGGTGGCGGTGCATGACTTCAATCCCAGCACTCAGGAGGCAGAGGCAGGCGGATCTCTGTGAGTTCAAGGCCAGCCTGGTCTACAGAGTGAGCTGCATGACAGCCAGAGTTAGAGAAACTCTGTGTGTATGTGTGGAGGGCAAACTACCAAAGAAACTAGTAACAAAAGAAATTTACCTCAACTTTATGAAAAATCTATAGCTAATGCTCTACTAAATGGGAAAACCCGAGTGTCTCTTTTTGGGGGGCATGGAGGGTAGTAGGGCCTTACTTTATAGTTCTTGCTGGTCTGGCACTTGGGTGATCTGCTTGCCTCTGTCTCCTTAGTGCAACCATGCGTGGTTCCATTCTTATTCAATATGTGTTGAAGTCTTAGCTAGAGCAATAAGGTAAGAGAAACGAAGAGGAGCAATACAAATAACAAGGGAAGAATTCAAATGGTCTCTACTTGAACATCCCATGATCATTCAATAAGCCCAAAGACACCACTGCAAAACCCTTAGACTGATACTTTCAACAAAGTAGCAGGATACAAAATTAGCGTACAAAAGTCAGTAGCTTTTCTACGTATCTGTAACAAATTTGCCAAGAAAGGATTGGGGTGGAGAAATCGTGATAGCTTTAAGATTTTTTTTTTTAATTAAAAAACTTTGTAGCTAGGACTATATCCAACCAATGTGCTGAAAGACCTCTACGGTGACGATGTTCAGATGCTGAAGACAGCGAACAAGAGGTAGAATTAATGCTGTGGAAATGTCTATATGCTGAAAGCAATCCCTATCAACATTCAAATGACATTCTTCACAGAGCAACAAAAAAGTGATTCCAAATCATATGGAAACACACACACACACACACACACACACAAACAAACAAACAAAAAACCCACAAATAGTCAAAGCAATACAAAGCAGAAAAGGCAACACTGGGAGTGTAATAATACCTGATCCCAAAATGTACCACAGAGCCATAGCAACAACAACAAAAAAGGCAGAGCAAAAATATATATCCAGCCCAGTAGAAGAAGACAGAGGGCCCAGAAATGAACCCACCCAGCTACAGGATTTAATTCTTGACAAAGCTCTCAAAGACGTACTCTGAGAAAAAGACATCCCCTTCTTAACTGGTGCCGGGAATGTGAGGTATCCACCCTGCAAAAATCTGAATTCAAAGTGGATCAAAGACGTCACTGTAGGACCTAAAACCCCGAAACTGCCCGAGTCCAAACAAGGTGCAAGCATAAGCTAGGGTGTTTTGCCAAGGACTCCAATGGCTGAAGACATGATTCCAAAACTTGACAAATGGGAACGCATGCAATTAAAAACCTCTATACAGCAAAAGACACAACCAGCAAAGAAACAGCCTATAGAACAGGAGAAAATCTTTACCAATAATACATCTGACAGAGGTTAACGTCTACCATATATAACCCCAAACAACCATCCAACCAAATGGGCAAAAGAAACCGAACAGAAAGAAGAAATGAATACAGGTGAATCCTAAATACGTGAAGAAATGCTCACTATCCTGCACCGGCAGGGAGATGCAAATTAAAACTGTCCTGAGATTTCATCTCACCCGTCAGGTGGCTGTCATCAAGAGAAGCAACAATAACAAACGCTGGAGAGAATGTGGGGAAAGAGAGGGGCCCTAATCACTCTGGGTGGGAACGTAAAGTGAGGCAGCCACTGTGGAAGTCAGTATACAAGTTCCTCCGAGTCTTTCATGTGACTCGGCTGCATCACTCCTGGATATATGGCTGAAGGGACCTATGTCAGCACCCGCGGAGAAATGTGCACATCCACGCGTACTGCTGCAGCCAAGAAGCAGTCTAGGTGCCTATCAACATAGATAAAATGTATGTATGCACACAACAGAACGCTACATGCCACAGGGAAGAACGAGATTATGACATTTGCAGAAAAGTTAATGGAACTAGATGACAACGTGTTAAGTAATAAGCCAGGGTCAGAAAGACAAAGTCTTATTCTCTCCTGTATGCAACCTAGATCCATGCATGCACGTACATGTGTGTACATGTACATGTGTGTACATGTACATGTGTACACACACACACACACACACACAAAATCAGAAGGGGGGCTGTTTGAGAGAGAGGGTGGAGGTGGGAGAATTGGGGGAAATATAAACAAACATAATGATATATATATCTATGAAAATACCATAATTAAAGCCCATCTTGTAAGCTAACTTATAAATTAATCTTAATAAGCTCCAAAGTTTCAGATGATCTATTAAACCAAATAAAATGTGGCGCATATCAAAAGGTAGTATTAGCCTTACAAAATAAAATACTACCACTACAATGTATCTAGTGGCATAGGTCGTATATAATAAACTGCAGACCACAGAATAAACTACGGAAGAACAGGCAGCACAAACGGAGTGGCAGATGATATACCGCCATACCAGGACAACGGGCACTCCTCTAGCAGAAGGCCCTAGCACCTGCCCTGAGACCACGCAACCTGGTACCTTGTTTTCTCACCCACTGAGGCTCCACACACTCGACTCTTCACAGGTGCCTCGGGACCCTAGCCCTTCATCTCACTCCTCTTGAGGAAGGCAGAAGATGGTGAGAGGGAAAGAAAGAACACAGGTTTACTAGGAACAACACAGGATGTGAACGCAAACTACTAGCAGTCACATCCTGAAAGTCACTATAGAGGGAAAACTCAGAAGTCAGCCCTTTGGGTTGTTGGTTTAAAAGGTGCCGCTATTGTAGAAAAGGTACTTCCCTGGTACAGTAAGTTCCAGATTTTAAAGGAAGGGAAAACACAGTAAATTAGAAAAGATCTCAGAGCCTAGTTTAACCTCCTGTTTCGAAAGCATATGCCGTCTTTGCATTCTACAATCAGACACCCAGCCGCGGCAGCCTAGTACTGGATAGAAACGTGCCTGGCCCGAGAGCCCATGTGCGGGTGTTGGAGTGGCAGGCCCGGCAGCCTGGCCTCCCGTGGCATCTGTCAGGCCGCAGCAGACTTTCCTATAAGCATCTGCTCTGGTTGGTGTCGGTCCTGTGTCATCAGGACCTTGTCTTTAGGTTTGCTACAGTGCTGGTCATTTTCTAAAGGACAGCTTTTATTTTTTTATGTTTTTTTTTTTTTTTTTTTTTTTTTTAATGGGAGAACAACAGAAAACTTTCCTGGAAAAATTGAATCCTTAACAGTAACATATTCTGAAGCAAAGATTTCCGTCACGTAGTCAGGAATTCATGGTGAAAACACGGCATGACTAACATGGAACATGGCAAGGAAATGCAGTCAGCTAAGATGCTGTCTTTTCACCAGAGCCAACACTCTGCGTCTAGCCCTGCAACACAGCGTAAAGGATCGACCCAATTAGACATTACAGTGCCAACCCAAACCAGTTCCTCTCAGTAGCCTCTTAGAAGTGCACCAAGAATGCCATTTGACTACTTGTGCCATATTCTGAGATGTTGCTCTTATGTACGGACAGCACTCCACAGAGGGTCACTTTGGCAGTCTGCATCCCACTCTTGGGTTCACGAGTATCATCCCTGACCCTCTAGGGTGGCTAATACAGTAGCGACATGCTGTCCATCCACGTTTCAATCAGGTGCAATTGGCAGGATGAGAATTAGGCAGGCCAATGGTAAAGGTAGAAAGGAGAAAAATAGCACCATCTACCCAAATGGGGAAGGCAAACACTGTTCCTCTAGAATTCAGAAATGAACACACACACTCATACACATATAGTACGCTAGCAGATGTTTAAGGGTGTTGTGCTTCTAACATTTAAAGGATCAAAACTTTTTTTCTTAATTCATAGCATTTCGTGATCTAGCATTTCAAAGCCAAGCCACAGGTAGACGGGGCTGAGGTAGGGCTCTGAAGCTGCCTGTTCTCTATGCTGTGGCTTTGACATCCAGTGACCCCAGGAAAGCTTTGGCTAGGCCCAGGCTAACCTGCCAAACATCTTTACATAACAGGAGATAAGCACTGCATTGTACAGGTTTTCATATTTTTCTAAAACATTCCCACATAATAAAGACTTTTTGATTAAAAAAAAATCATCCTACAATCCTTTTTGCCCTTTTCTCTCGGGGAGAACATCAAAGCCACATCTACTATGGGAAAACACACTCCTTAGCATTCTTTAAGACTTTCCAAACTGTCTCTAAGAAGCCTCCCTCTTGCAGCTCTGCTGCTCACAGTCTCCTTACTCCCTGCTGTTACTGGGTGGCACCATGAGGGCGGAGAGTTGGGGCCACACCATCCTTTCCTGTAGAAATAAATCAGAGCAGCACCAGTCTCTGCCTTCCAGTCCCCAGCAGAGGCGGGATGTCTCCACCATGGTCCATTCCGGCATCTAGCGTCTGCATAACCGGGCAGAATTTGCTTTCCAGACTGCCTGATGGTTCCCCTACTTTGAACTAGAAAAGAAGGACCACAGTGGAGGCACTGAGGTGGTTGCCCAGAGGGAAGGAGGTCTGGGCGTTTGAATCATGGTCAGTTGCTTTGTGGACAATACAAGCTTTGAGACATCGGGGTGGTTACAGACAGTCCATCGCTAGCCTGGAGCTTGACTTGACAAATAAGAGACTTGACAAGACAGGTCTAGAGGCAGAGCCAGCACGATCCTCGTGAGATACTCCCTTCTTCCTTCCTCACCAGCCCTAAAAAGGCTCAAACCTTCGTTTCATATCTACACACTTGAAGTACACTGTGTGTGCAGCCTCCTGGGCAGGCACAAGCCAAAATGGTATGTTCCTGATTTTCCAATGTCATGAACCAAACTAAATCAGAGCACGTGAGTGTTTTAAAGGGAAAGAAGGAACAAGGAGAAAGGAAAGGAAAAAAAAAATCCAGAGTTTAACTCATTACTTACACATCCGCTGGAAGAGAGCTGATTACTTGCATACTTGGGCCCCTGTCCAGTCTTACTACCAAGACTGGCTTAAAGAGTTGCTTTTATTTGTGGCCTCTGTCAAGAAGCTTTACAAACACAGAGCGCACTACAAATATATTTTAGTTTACCAAGACAGTGGGTTTGCTGACTGAATAAGTACTTCTTGGGTAAAAACACCCTAACTCTGTAAGATTATAATTGAGAAAATGAGTTTCTCAGAAGGATGCTGCTAAATAAACACTAACTACTATTGTCAATGGTAATTACAGGAGCTTTCAAAGAGCACACCTCCACACGTCTTTCGTACTTCGTGTGTGATTTTTTTTTTAAAAAATAAGAGTGCTATGTTTATTTTCTGGTTTAAAATAAAATGCTATCTTCACTCAATTGAAAAATAACGTTTTCATTTCTGCTAAATTTAACACCAGGGGTGGGGAATAGAGCAAGGGACAAAATGTGTTCCTAGAAACTGCATTAGCAGCAGTCACACTGCTTCATTTAATTCAGGCTTCAGTAGTCAAGTCACAATCTTTGGCCAAGTTCCCCTCTTTCTGTACATTCAAAGAATCTTTATGTAGCTAAATGGACCACTAAATCCTTCAAGAGTCATTCAAAGGAAGCACTTCCTCCAAATTCTCTCTCACTTCACAGAGCCCATGCATGCACAACAGAAACCACACTGAAAGGGGAATGCAAATCCTCCGAGAATCCTTGCACATGCAAAATGCATCCTCTCCAGCCACAGAGGTCCTGGCTTTATTTTCAATATTAACAGCCAATATTTGAAAGCTATAAGGGCACCCAGGGAGAGCAATAAAAACAGGTATAGAAAAATATATTACAAGTAAAAAAAAAGGAGAGGGAGGAGAACATAGTTCTACTAGAAAAGAGGAGTGTGGCCAAGAAGTAGCCCCTTTTTTTTTCTAATTGTTAGGATGCAAAGCACTTCTGTTCTAATGTGCTGAACAATGGTTTTATTTTTTGTTTCACTACCATTCTATATAACTGCTTCTAGGCAGATTGTTGTTTTAGTTTCTCCAGCATACGAGAGACACATGTAATTGCATTTTGGTTGTCAAGGTAAGGGATGTCTATGAATTCAAGCTCCTGACTCTTTTAACAGAACCGAGTGGGCTCCAGGGGTCAAGCCAGCTGCATCTGGCACAGGAGGGCCAGCTCTGTGCAATAGCCACACACACACACACACACACACACACACACACGCATCCTTCATTACCAAGGCTATGAGCATGACTGAGACCACCAGCAGGTCACTTCCTCACCACCCACTCAAAAGGACAGCATGACTGCTGGCAGAGCTGCAGCCACGACGCAGCTCACGGGCTGCAGGAAAGGAGTGAGGAGCTACGAGTCTAAATTTTTCATTTTCACTTCTGTTTATTTCCTCTGTTTCAGCCCTCTGTAGGAAAATTATTTTCTGTATAAACAAATTCATCAAGTTAACTTATTCAAGGATGGAAATAACCGGTATCACATAACATTTTGCAAAACAAAATTGCCACTGTTGTATTCCACAGCGTAGAGGCAAACTGCTCTGGCAATTCAGCCCCAGCGCTAACACAACCCAAACCCCCTATTACCTTCATCACTGCATATTCAATTTACATAATTATTCTGCTATGCTATTCAGAATTTACATGTAGTCGTATGCATTCTCGTTATCCTTGATTCAAGGATGCTATTTCCTTGTAGACGTAACTGAACAAGGAGACCACAATTGACATACTCAATTCATCTGACCAATAGCAACAACGTGGTTTGACAAAATAATGGTTTGGTTTGTTAATTTACTTAACATCTCAATGCAATTATCCTATGTTTGGACAGCCAACCCTGAAAGACCGTCAACAATAGGAAAGCTTCTGGGGACTGTCCTTGTCACACTTCATTGGAAATCAGCCAGTGGTCACATACGTGGTGAGGCTACCCAAGGCAACAGAGGTGTTACTGACTCTACCCCGAATTCAGCACCACCCCAAAACATGGCCTGCTACTTCTCTGGCACCCATTCCGCCAGCTTCCTGTCGCTTGAACATGTCCCCAGACATCAATGGGTACCAGTCAACGATTCTCAAGCCATCAAGGCCAAAAACAACTTTTGCTTAGATAGCTCAAAAGGAGACAACAAATGAAAAACAACAAGGAGAAGATCTATACTTTCTGAGTGAAAATACCCTCCCGCTCCTGCAAAAAAGAGTGCGTGCAGGCCTTACCAATTCGCTGTGCTAAACACTTACTTGACAGAGACCCTAACTCACCCTAACTCAGGAGGACAGCTGCTGGCCCACCCTGGACTCAGCCCCGAGAGCTCTCTGGGTGAACACAGGATCTGTAGCTGCACCAAAGAAACACTGCACACGCAGGACTGGCCAGGCTGGGTGCCCACAGTTGTCAGTAAAGTTGTTGCACCAGTCACCGTTCCATGCAGCATCTCAGAATCTGCCACCAAAGCGCTCCAAGGAAAGGTAAGGGCATGCTCAAGTAGATTTTATTAACACGGGGCCTGCCTGATCATTAGACGGCTGGATATTTGTGTCAGAATCACAGAGCAGTTCTATCCATTTTAACCATTAGGTTAAAAAAAAAAATCAAAATAATTATGATGAAAATTGAACCCAAACTATCCTGATGCTAAAATTAGTGTTGGTGATGAATTTCCAAATTCCAGGAAGCCTCATTACTACACACACCTATCCATAAGAAAAAAAGGACACAACTATTTTTCAGATTAGGATTTGACTTCTTTCCCTGGAAAAGATGTAAGTACATTGTTCCTCATACCATAAAATACCATACGTATTTAAAGAAAAAAAATTCAACCTGTCAGACTAAAATTTTTAGCTGCATCTTACTTACTCATCATTATAATCCCAACACTTAACCTACAAAAAAGCATTTAATAGAATGTCTCTTTAATAAACGTAAAGGTTTTATAATGAGTTGTAGACTTAGAAAAATATTTATAGGGAGAATAAAAATGTTTTTTGACGAAGAGACAAGATACTGAGGAACCAAACTCAATTGTAAAAACACAGTTATTGGTAAGTTTGAGTTTTAGCATACACTCAGTTATTTGGACACCATAAAAGGCATTCATGGCAAAAAAAAAAAAAAAAAAAAAAAAGAAAGATGACTCACACCATCAACACACAGAGTAACCGTGGACTTGAGTTATCTGGAGATTCCCAGCAGGACTCGGAAGGAGCCTGCCCCCTTCACGCTTCTGACACAGCTACCCTCTCCTCTGTGTGATGCTATGTCTGCACATGTACACCCAGTGCGGTCCGCCAGCAAAGGGCTACAGCTAGTCACCTCGTAAAGCGCAAGGCAGAGGCACAGCTGAGTATGCACGCACAGGAATGTTTACACGTGCGCACGAGGCAGAGGGAGGAGCATGCTTTCTATCAGAGTATGCAAACAGGCTCAGATTAACCAGTCTGGCCATATTTCCATCTGGAAACTATATTTTCTAACATGAGCCATATTCTGAAAAATAGATTCAGATGTTTGGAACTGGTTCAGAACAGTTGTTAGAAATGTTCAGAACAAATGAAAAAAATTAGCCTTCAATGTCTTCCCTCAGATTTTCTTACTGAATAAATATGCCTTCTAGGGGGTCAGAGTTGGTGGGGAGTACAGAGCAAAACAGGCTCTTTCCTATTACCTAAAGCCCCACTGTTCTTGAAGCCACATCTAATGAGGAGTGCTACTGGGTTTCTCCCACACTGCCCGTAAGGACGTCAACCTGCCGTGGAAGACTTACCCTGCCAAGTAGACACAATTAATTCTCTTTCAAATTCTGGAGATGGTGCTGAAGTGCTTTGAGCCATACAGTAGCCTTCCTTTTGTCTATAATCCTTCCTATCAGTTACACAGAGAGCCAAGTGGAGTTGTGGCTTTTTAAATAAGAAGCTGGTTGCTAAATAAAATTTTTTATCCAGTAAAGACTCTTAATCAACAGTTTCTAACAGTGGAATCCTAAAGTTTGGGATGCACAGAAACCTTAGCTTTTCACTGTATGGCGGAAAGGTGCTCATAAATGATAGGAAAATAAACAGCCACTCCAGGTCCCCATGCAGACCACTGTGGCCGGGGGCCAGGCTGCCTTGTGGCTTCAGCTCCACCCACAGCCTACCTTGACTTTTTGCTGGATTTGGGTTTTGGCGTGACAGTTTTTGCTTTCTTTTCCTTTGGCTCTTTGGGGATCTTCGGGGCTTTCGGGGTCTTGGGCTCTTTCTTCTCCTTCGGTTCCTTCAATTCCTTTGCATCTTTTTTGACCTTCGGCCTTTTCTTTTTCTTTTTTTCTTCTTGGGACCCATCCAGTGAGTTCCTACTTAGTTCTTGGTTATCAACCCCACCAGGGAAGTCATCTTTACCAAAACTTTTACTGGGATCCCCTGCAACAATGTGGTTGTTTTTCTTTTTCTTCTTTTTCTGCTGTGGCTGCTGTTCTATCGACGGCAGGTAATCGTCGCTCTTCACTAGTTGAGCATTTTGTCCGCTGACCTGAGTCATATCCGGCACTGGCTTCTCTAGGAAGGGCTCCGACGGAGAATGCTAAGGAACACAAATGGGACTGAAGTTAGTTTTTCATTCTTCACAGTACAGAAAGGAGCTGAGTGTCAATGACTGATGTTTCTGAGTTTTATTCTGTACTCGAGGGAACAGACATCTACAAACTAAGGGTCATGGATTTGCCACTTTCTCTCAGCCTAGAAACAACTGTGTTTCTTTAAGAGGAGTATTTTTAAATAAGGAAGACGTTATGTTTTAAATACCAGTTTATTACTTCAGAAAAGCATTAGTGGAGGAAGTGAAAAACTGTTACAGAGCTAGACATTCTGCATCTTTTCAACTGCAGAAACACAGGACAAGAAGCGGAACATGGACTCTGAAGAGTTTTCTCCCTGTGTGAGAGGCTGCACCCAAAGACACAGAATACATGTTCTTTAAGAACAAGTATGTCTAACACTGAAAATTTCTAGTGCAAAAAAGTGGGAGGCAGAGGTAAGTACAACATAGATTTTATAGTGTACAGGTCATTTCTGGATTAAATAACATTAAATTGTCTGGATTAACATGTCATGCCAAAGAACGACTTTGCATTCGCTAAATTTCTTCAAGTAACATGTGGACAATCTTTTCCCTGACTTCTTGAAGCCGTGAATTTTATTTTATTTTTCTACCGATGAAGAAAGAACTCAAATAGTTAATGTGAGATGCTGTCCAGGGAAATAATGACATTTACTAGGGAGGTGCCCAGAGCATCTTCAGCACACTAGAAAATACTGACAAATGAGACGAGGTGCTGAGAAGTCAACTGAGATCAAAGTAAATGGGTCCTACACAGAGCGGCCTCACACCACATCACCCCAAACAAGCAGAGCAGGCATGTCATCCACACAGCGATTATGGCATCTTTGGGACCTCCACATCTCAACAAAAAACCTGCAAACATCCCATCAGCAACTCTCAGGCATCTCCTGCCCCTTTCCTGTGTTCTTGTGAGATGAATGATCTTATGATAATCCAGGAGTGGGCTTCATGACTTTAACATCACCAAATCCTTGAGTCAGAGCTTTGGACTAAGACAATGAACCTTCTGATTTCACTGTTGAGGACAATGACACACTAATATAAAGTAACAGGAAACAGATCACAATGGAGCAGACGTCATCGCTGATACCCCTTACACACAACAAAGTTGAGCAGTGAGGAGAGCACAAACCTAACCTGCAATGACTCTACACTAACACAGGGTAAGCGAGGAGGAATGTTAGAACCCCACATTTAGTACAGGCAATAGAAACCGTACCTCAAAATAACATATTCATCCAGCACAACCCATGCCATGTGTTGAGTTTGTGTGTCCATTAACCTCAATCGACAAGGAAATGGTAAGGATTTATCTCCATCTCTCAGAAAGAAACTTAAGAGCTCCAGAAAGTGACATGGCTCCCCAATCCCACAGAAGGGCCGAATGCAACCTGAACGAAGCTTTCCTGCATCCAGTCTCCTCTGAGTCAACCCAGCTCCTAAACCTTACACAGAGGAATATTTCTAGGTCGGCCCCACTTTCATCACATCTCCAAAAGGCTCCGTGACTGACCCCAAAACAACATTTTACAAACTAAAACACAGTTTGAGAAGAAGGTAGCTCACCATTCCCACCAATGCCTGCCTTGGCTACTCTGAAAACAGAGTTCTGCTTCTTCACCTGCAGAGTGAATGATTTAGGTTTGTTTCCGAAGTTTCTTCCAGTGTCTGGTAGAGCTGGGTATGTCGTTTACAGGTACGGTGCTTACCTAACATGCTCGAGGCCCTGGGTTTGATCCTCAGCACTCCAAGAACAGCAGCCGCAGCGGCACTAAGCGGTACTAAGACCGATCTTAAGACACATATTGACCCTTCTCGGTCATAGCACAGAGGGAATGAACTCAAAACAGTAAGGGCATGTCAGCAGACAAAGAGGTGAGCCCAAACTGTGAGGAAGAGCATACCAGTGCACATTCATGCACAGCTCCCATGTGGAGGTGACAAAATGTGGTTCCATTTACCCCATCTTTAGAACAAGAAGTGTAAGTTCTATGAGGTGGTGCACCTACCAGAAGCCACATAAGGGAAAGGGGTGAAATGTGAACCTGGGCTTCCCAAATCTACCACTCCTGTGACTTCATCCCTTCCCTCCTAAAACTGGTGGTTTTCCACCTTCCTAATGCTGTGATCCTTTAACTCGGTTCCTCACGGTGTTGACACCCACAACCTTAAAATTATTTTTGTTGCGACTCCGTAACTGTAATTTTGCTAGTGTTATGAGTTGTAATATAAATATACCTGATATGCAGATGGTCTCAGGTAAACCCTGTGAAAGGGTCGTGACCCACAGGTTGAGAACTGCTTGTGCTAAAGCCTCACACATGGGCATCGTTCCGGGAAGGAGAAAAGCGAAACCAGGGGATGAACACTGAAGAGCACCACTGCCTCTGCTTTCCCTCATGAACACTCCTGCACCCAAGTGACCTCAAACCCAGGCATTAGATAAATAGCCGATCTGACTTCAACTTTTACTACATGCAAACAGCTGAAGTCCGGGTAATGATTACATTCCTTAATGTAATTGGCAAGAAAAAAGACACAGCTTTTCTGCATGGGGCAAGGAAATCAAACTTCCTTGGGAAAACCTAGCATTCAAAAAGTAGAAGAAAAGTTATTCCTTGAAAGGAAGGGAAAGTCAGAACAATGACTCCAATTTAGAACAGTAAATTACTTACTATGGGATATGTGTACCCATCTCCAGCCTGCATAGCATCCACTCCCGGACAGAATACCAGCGTCTCCTGAGAGCTTTCCCAGCTCACACTTATGAATTTGAAAAAGCATTTCCTATACAACACAAAAAGGCTGAAAATTCATCTACACACTTTAGCATACAAATCATTTTAGATGCTCCTTTTAGAAATAAATGAGGTCATAAATTAGTGACTCGGTAAAAAATTTAATCTCCCACAAGGAGGGGAAAAAGTGAAGACTGAACACAAGAAAGTATTAATCTTGTTTGATATGCAGCAGAATTGTTTTGGTACTATCTGGAGGAGGGCGGAAAAGGTGCTCAGAGATATGAGTGTTTACCAGACCTACTTCTCCTTGAATCTTTTAGAGGGAAGCTGTTTTTGTAAACATTTAACAAAGAACAGATGGTCTGCTTTAATCGTGTGGGGAAAAAAATCCTGGAGCTCCCAGTAATACCCTGACAAAGTCTCTCAGGCCCAGCTTCCCCTGCAACCCCCACCAGACGCACGGAGCGGTCTTCTCTAATGCTATTTAATTTTCCAGTGGACATTTTCCCATCAATCCTTACTGTCTGACAGGTAATCAATGTCATTAACATCTGATATTACCATATAGGCCATTCCTAAAACCTCTCATTTATTAAAGCCAATGAGAGGGATTTTAGATACCAAATGTATTTCACATACACCCCGTAGGACTTTCTACAGGATCAGTTCTATCATAGTTCCATATGCCTTTTGACATACTATGATAACTGTAAAAAGTGTATTGTGGACTTTGGGGGGGCTTCAGACAGCTGACTGATATTTACATGATAAGGAAAAACGGCCCAAGGTATATATAAATATATATATAGACAAAAATTCACTCATATCGTTTTTATCCTTAACTCTACTGTTGACAGCACATAAATTAGAAAACATGGGAGTGGGTTCTCTTGTATAGAACTGTAGAGGAGGGCAGATGCACTTTATTAAAGGTGAGCTGCTGGAGGAACCAAGAGCAAAGAACCTGACCCAAAGTACTCTGAAGTATCACAGAAGATGAGAAAGTACGGAGGGAGAAAGTTTTAACTGTCCTAAGTGTGCTTTTCGTCTAAGCATTTCTGTCCACGAAGCTGTCTTCCTTTCCATATTTTGCCTTAATTATACATACTCCTACAGTATGAGCCTATGGGCAGAGAGAACAAGATCATATTACCAACATACAACCTGCACAATTTCTGCAAGTTCACAGTATTTCACATACAGGACACCTGTGGGTGAATATTCATTTGCATTTACTCATATGCAAACAAGAACCGATTCGGAATAATGTACCCCACAAACTAGCTACAGAGAAGGGTAAGGAAGAGGCCCGAGAGAGAGCACCCAGTGAAAGGACATCTGCTCAGGAAGTCCCGGACAGTGAGGACTCAGGTAGAAACGAGAAATACGAGCTAGAAACACGGTTGACTGCGATTTAAACAGTTTACAGATTACAAATTTTAGTTAGTTACATAAGACAGAAATGCACTTTATGATGATAATCTTTTTTTTTTTTAAAAAAAGCGACTTTGGAGACATGTTTCTATTACTGACATTGAGAACTTTTTTCGTGCCCCCCCCTCCCCGGGCTACCTCTGGATTCTGAATCCTTTTCACTCTTTTAAAAAGAAATCTGGTGTAAACGCTGAAGATCTTCCTTTGGGCAAGACAGTCAGTCAAGATTCAGAACACTCAGCAAAGGTTCAGTCAGTGCTCCTGAGATTTTTAGGATGAAGTAAGTTTTTAAAAAGATACTGCTGCTCCTGCTGATACACTTACTATCAGGGGTCTAATTCATTCATTCAACGCATATTCGAGGAAGTAGTAGAGCAAGTGGGATGATGGGGTGGGAGAATATAGAACAGTTAAGTCAAGCTGAGATATATGTCTGTCTGTCCCCTACCTCATGTGTGTGTGTGTGTGTTTTAAACTCTTGTTTAGGGGACAGGGACTTGCAAATTGCTCAAGCTGGCCTGAATTTGTGATCCTCCTGCCTCAGCCTTCTGGGTACCCGAGATTACAGAAGATTGTTGCCATGCCTGGTATCTCAACACAAACAGATGCACTATATAAACAAAGCCCTTAAGAGCTACAAATTTGCAGGCAGCCATGTTGAAGAACTTTCAAATTGGATGCCCAATCTTGAGCTCCTTGAGTTAGGAGTGAGGCCAGGCCTACAGAACTATTGAAGAACAATGTTAGAGTGTGGTGTCTCTTTCATTAGCTTGACCTGAAGGACACGACATGTCCACGTCATCAGCACAGGGGCTTTCCCCAGCAGCCTCAGAGCTCTCCTGGAACACGAGGCCTTTGCCCCACAGTGGGCTCTCACCCACTCCCCCCTTCGGCTGTCTCCTCTGTCCTGCATCTTCTCTGACACCTGCCCAGGGCTGGGCACTGCAGCTGTGGAGGTCCCCGAGAGTCAGGAGCAGGCTGCAGCCCTGGCTGGTTTCAGCCCGCACTCAGGACACATCCTAGCGTTTGGGGAGTGGAGGAGAGAAGAGCAAGCTCTGGAGCCATCCCAGGGCCCCGCACTAAGTCAAGATTCTCTTCCAACCATTTGCTGTCCGTTAATTAGACATGCTTGGGGCCCCACGAAGCCACTTACATGCCTCCCGTCTTCAGCCCTGGGGCGGCCTCTGAGGCCGGTGCAGTGGATGTTGCTGCTGCCATTTCGAAGAGGGAGGAAACTGAGGCTTTACAGTTAACTCACCAAAGCACGGGGCTAGAAAATGTAAGGCTTTAACTTTAAAACAGATGGAGCCACCGCACTTTGTCTAGCTTCCCCTGAGAAGCGCTGAAGCATACTGGTCACTGCCAAGATGGCGTCCCTCAGTTAGAAGGTGGCTGTGCAGCCCAGCCCTGCTTCCGGACACCATCCAAACCCAAGCCATAAAGAGCAGGGCTCTAAAGCCCTAACCCCCACCTATAAGATGCAGTGGCTGTTAATTCAATACAAAGTTAAAATTTTTGCTTCAGAAGGTCAGGGGAGAAGTCTAGTTTGGTTCTGAACCAAAGCTTTAGAGCAGCGGTTCTCAACCCACAGATCAAGACCCCTGCAAAGGCGTTGAACAATCCTTTCACAGGGGGCACCTAAGACCATCTGCATATCAGATATTTACATTATGGTAACAACAGCAAGATTACAGTTATGAGGTAGCAACAGAGGTAATTTTATGGTTGGGGGGGGGTCACCAAAACATGAGGAACTCTATTAGGGTCACAGCATTAGGAAGTTTGAGAATCACTGTTTTCGAGTATCATCGAATATAACTAACTTTTCACAGAAATGAGAACTGGAGGTGGGCACTGCTGTCATTACTGCATGTGGTAGTGAGCAAACTCCTCCCAGCAGTGCTCTCAGATCTCCGTAACGGGAGTGCTGCTCAATTCAATAAGGAGATGGATCATCCCAAGGACTATTCCAATTCTGTAAGGACCGGGAAGAGACAAGTGTGCTCCCTGCCTCCCTGCCCTGCCTTGAAAATTACCCCCAAACCTTAAAGAATGATGTGCCTACATGCTTTTATTCAATCCACTGCACTGGAAGGACCCTAAGCCCATTCCTTCCTTCGCCTTGTAAATTAATTGCTAGTTCTTACAAAAAAGACCGGATAAAACCACAGGCTTGCATTTAAGGACTAGGTGAAACAGCCTGTCCAACTAGACACGCACCCCAAGGGCACGGAGTAAATTGACGTTAAATTGGACGCGTTTTTGATGTGCCTCCATCGCTTCATAAATGCTTGGGAAAATTAGCTGAGCTGTTTATGTGAAACTTGAATGAAGTTCTCCCACCTATGGCTGCTCAAAAATAGTTTGCAGGCAACCGGAATGTTCCGAATCTTGACCATCTCCTTCCCGCAGAGCACTCTAGGTAGGAAGAGGGGGAGGGGCAACAGATATGCTGCTGCATCCAGGAAACGCACAACACAAACTCAGCAACAATTAAAGGCCTATGGGGAAGCAAAGTAGTTTGCATTTTAACAACAAAATAATACTAAAAATTACTTTTTAAAGGCCTGTGAGTGATTCCCTGTGTTGCTCAGGCTGCAAGGACAGGGAAGTCCCCAGTAACAGGCAGGCATGCCCAATGTTCTACAGGAGTGACATCCCAGGAAAAAGAGGGTCCAAAACTGACCAAGGTACCTCTGGCCCCTGGTAAGGAGATCTAAAGGAGCCCTTTAGAGAACTCTGGGATTGTTTTGCTTTCTGCTCCTTATCCTGAACCCGAATCCCTTGCAGTAGCAACATGAGGTGCTGTGTTTTTGAGCACTTCATTCTAGAAGTAAAACTGGCAAAAACCAAACAAGCAAATATGTTCATGGTGCCTTACAAACTTAAACCTCATGAAGCCTGCCCCCCCTTCCCTTCCCTCTCCTCCCTCTCCTCCTCCACCCTGCCCTCCCTTAACAGCTACCTCCTTAGCATCCATGAACGAGAATCTCCAACTTTCCACTTCCCTTCAGCACTAAGGCCCACGCTGTTCTCAAACCTGTGTCAAGAAGCTGGAGTCTGGCCTCGGACAAGCTATCCCCAGGCTACCCTAGCTGCCAGGGATCAAGTGCGGTGATTGCGTCTCAACAAAGCTTCCGGGTTGGTCAAAATAAGTCATGCACAGACAGTAAGTACAAAGGTCAAACTTACACACTCTTAAAAAAGAAATTAATCCACTGAATAAGCTTCTGCTGCACACTTGCCAGTGTGTTTGCTATCACTGTACATTGTACAGCGAGTCTGATCTCTGAAATGGGAAAGTATAGCGTTTGGGCTCCAGAAAAGCAACTGACATTGTTTACTTGTGATATTTAAAATGTAAGATATTAAAATCAACTTCCTCTGCTATTCCTATGGCTTTAAAAACTCAAACTTTAAAGACTGACAACATGTCTGTCTCTAACATTGAGCAATCCCAGAAGGTCTGCAGAACTGGGAACAGAACAATCTTTGAAAGGGGTGGCGGGACTAAAGTAATTTAGTGATAAAGTTAACTTATACACTCTAGGCAACTTCTCCGCGATTCAGAGACTGGGAATCTAGCATATTTAGTTCACAATAAATGCTTAATGATAGACTACCATGGTCTGTAAAAACCCACTGGCATCTTGTGGGAGGCCACATCCTAAGACAGTCCCATTACCTGAGTATGGCAGGACCTGAGACTCCTGGCCAAAGGTGAAGGGATAGCACAGGTCTCATCGAGGTGGGCAATCACTGGTTTGGGGTTACCTCAAAGGGCAATTATCCCAAGCAAGCCTGACTTAAATCAGGGAGGCTTTTAAGGAGGAGGGAAGACTGTTGTTCTAGGTTATGAAGAAGCCAGTGGCCATGGTGGAGAAGACTTGTAGGCATGACTTGTAGGCAGCCTCCAGGAGCTAAGAGGAACTGGAAGACACCCGGCGAAGCTGTAGTAGGTGACCCAGAAGTGACTGCCAAGCCTAAACAGACCTGGCCGTGGAGACTCCAGTGAGACCTCGGGTCTACATCCTGGAGAGCCCTGAGCAGTAGGCTGAACCATGGCTGAACCATGCCCAGACCCTGACCTAACCAATGCTGAGGAGGACAGAAGGTGACTCTAAGCCACCAAGCTCATGGTAACATGTGACACAGCAGTAACATGCTAAAATAAATATCCGCCGTAAGAGCCTCTTATTTCTAATTAGAGTGTGTGTGTGTGTGTGTGTGTGTGTGTGTGTGTGTGTGTATGTGTTGCTGCTGTTGTTGTTGTTTCTTTCCCCTAAGATCCTTCTTCCCCCGTGAGATAGCTGTAGTTCCACACACTGAGAGAGACACTGTGCTCATGGTGTCATTGAGTACCATTATACAGTCTCTGACATGGAAGTGGGGAAATCTAATGCATCCTAAGGGGGTAGAAATCTGTCCCAACTCACACACACTGAAGAGAGGCAGGACTGAAACCGGGCAGCCTCTCTGCAAAGCCCACACTGTCAACCACGGTGCCTACTGCTTCATCACTGTTGGTCCTGAACCCCACTAGCTCCTCCAAGAGGCAAGGAGAGCGGAGTGTCAGGACCACCTGTGTGGGGCTGGGGGAGGCCCATGGCTCCCACCACAGGAAGGCTTTCACAAAGATTAAAGGGCACCGAGTTTGTTCCATGCCACTTACAGTGTCACAGGGAGATTTGTAGAGAAAACCTTCATTTTCAAGTTAAATCACACACGCGAAAATTGTGAAAGCTACTGATACTTATTTTTAAAGAAAGTTTACTGCACATTAGAAACAGTCTGTTACACACTTAAAGGGGACTATGTCCCCATGACTTCTTCCAGCTGGGATTACACACAAAACAGAAGATACCAAAGCAATTAAGTATTTTATAAACACTGCTGAGGGGTCAAAAAGAGGGAGGTTCATTCACTGACTAATAACGCAGTAATAAACAAACAGCAATGTTATGCAACTGAGAAAATTATTATAATTGAATCTACACAGCTGGGCAAGTAGAGAGGCAGGCTGTGTACAGGCTCACAAATGTTTTGTGTGGGTGGGTCTGTAGTTTAGAATTGTTTGGATTTGAGTCCTTCTTAGAGTCAAGATCTTGTTCTCTTCTCAAAACGCAATCCCGTAACTGCAAGAGCAGGAGAGTCACCTAGTGAAATGCCCTGCCAATTAGCAGCTGTTTTTACAACAGAGGAATAAACAGGAGCGTGAATGGGTAGGCAGCTCCACTTTGCTGAGACACACTCACTGCAGACCTGGGGAGGTGTCATCTGTGAGTAAGGTGGTGAGGATATTGAATGATGTAGCATACGGGCAGTGGGGGAAAGCTGAGAACAAACTGGCCCTTCCTGTTTTAGTATTTAGCTACGCTGCATTCTTGGAGTTTCCATGGCACTTTGAAATTTCTTCATCATAGGACTTATATTTTTGGCTACATGAACCTACCAGCAGAGGAACAGAGAAAGCACCTCTAACTACCACATTTAAATTTAAGCTGATATGTCAACTAGGAACAGAAGTGTAATCTGTTTATGTCCCTTGAGTTGCTGAAATCATGGTGTCTGACCCAGTTGCGCTGTATTCCTGGGTGCGAGGAACTGGGGGGCCACCACTGTCCTATTGACTAAATGCAGTTTCTATGCAAACCACAACAAAAGTAGGGTTCTTTGTGGGAGGTATTCCAGTGAGATGCTTGCTACCCTGAGTGCCACCGGAATGTCTTCTTAATTAAAGGACTAACTCAGAACAAAATTTGTGATCTATGTCATGTTCCCATTTGCATAAAACCCAACTAACTTCGAACTCAAATGGCTGATTAGCTAACTATGAGGGCAGAGGTACACATGTATCTTCAACAGGCACACATTTTACATCAATGATATCTATTTTTATGAGATAAAAGTACTAAAGCTTTAATGGTGGCAATTAAAACAGCCCAGAGTTTGAGTAGCTCGATGGCTGAGTCACAGACCTTTTACCTATAATGGGAACCATTATATCTCTGAGCTCAGTTTGAGGGAGTAAAAGAGGAACAGATTTTTAAATACGGTTATAAAACAGCAGCACCCTCCGAGCCAAGCTGCTAGAGTTTAAACAGCTGTGCAAGTTAGCCTGGCCTTAGCACCAAGGACCACTCAGCAGCTTCCTGGAGATCACTTAGGTACTTGTGTATATCTGAAAATGCTTAGCACTGAGTAATTTATTTCTATGTTAATTTCACTACTGTGTTTAAAGTATGTCACCTCAGGTAATTTCTGATGGATATTTTCACTTCTGCCCAAAATTTCAACACTGAAGTCCTAATGGTCTCATTTAAAATAGAAAACCAAGGGAGAAAAAGAAGATAATTATTCACATTAGGAAGGCTGTTTAGCAATATTTATGCATCAATATCATTAAATAATCTTTCCAAGCCGACAATGCCGGCTTAAAGACGTGAAAATAAGCATTTGTAAGAAAGATGGGGTAGGGGAAGTGAAGATAATTTCAGAGGAAAGTATTAATGAAGTTTCTCAAACAAAAACAAAATTTATTTGAAAATCTATGAACAGATTAAGATATATCAGAATTGGAAAGATGAATGAAAACTTCTAATAAAATGTACTTTCTCCATTGCAAAAGCAAAACTTGGGTTAGAAAGGGCAGGGGAGATGCATTCAATGCACAGTATATACCTATATGAAAACGTCCTGATGTAGCACAGTGCCATGGACAAAGAAAAATGCAAAGGTGCAAAAGGAAAGCTCTGAGAGGTATCCACTGGCTATCAGTTCCTCGCACAGGGATTAAATCCCAGCTCAATGTGTGCCATAAAACGGTGCCCATTAGTTATCTCTCTATGCCCTGAATAATAATGCTTAGGTAGACAACATTCATTTAGGTTGTGAACTGAGAAGTCCTCTACCCCTAACAAATAAACCTGGGGGTGGGGGTGGGGTGGGAGGAACGGACAGGAGGCACAGAATGCCTCCAAAGTTGTTCATCAGCCTGAGCTCCAGCATAAGAAATGAAGTGCAGTCAGGAGCCTGTGGGTGGGGAGGGTTCACTGGGAAAAGTTCTAGTGAGACCTTGGAGGCTGGATACTGGCCTCAGGGACATCATGATGGGGAAGCCTCCGGGCACCCAAATTCTTTCCAGCACACGCAGAAGAGCCAGGGGCACAGAGCAGAACCAGGAGTCAGGGGCTGGGGCACAGCAACACTGATAAACACCAGCAGGTGCCCAGGGACTTGGGAAGCCATAAACACAGTCAAGGCGGTCCCTGCCTTGGCTTCTTCAACAGAGAGCCCTTGCAGCAACACTTTAAAGTAGTGGTTTAGAAGTCTGCCTTGGGGAGTAATTTAGATAGCTATCTCCTCCAAACTGATCCACCAACCTACTTCTTAACTGCGCCTCCTGCACGGCCAGTCCCCCCAGCTGCACATCCTTCCACCCTGTAGCTCACACTAACTATGTCAGGTATTTACTGAGCCTCCTGACACATCTTCCTCCCACTCTCACCCTGCTTCTCTGTTCCCCTGTACAGAAGAGTCCTTGAAAGAGCAACGACATTTGCTGCCTCCACTTCCTCTCCTCCAGTGCTCTTCGGTCGGCTCTAACCACATTAATATTCCACAAAGCTGCTCTCACCAAGGTGACCCCACCCCCGGCGGCTGGCTCCTCATCTCACCTGACCCAGCAGCAACAGCCCACACAGCTGCTGGGGCTGTTTCTTCGGGAGACATCCAGGATGGCCCTTTCCCCTCCTTCCTTGCACTTTCTGCCTGGCTTATCTTTCCCACCTGTCATTTCTGCAGGGCTCCAGGCCTGAGGTCCTCTCGTCTCTACCCATGCTTCCAAGTTAGAATGCTACCTCTGTGCGGGTGCTTTCCCAAGTCGTTCCTCCATCTCAGACCTCCACCCTGCACGGAGAGCCTCTCTACACAACGGTCTCCAATATCCCCTCAGATATGGCAGCAGGCATCTCAGTCCTGATTCTTGATTCTCTACCCACCCCTAGAACCCCAAGGTGTTACTCAACCAGTGAGCCTGATGGGGTGGGGGGTGGGGGCATGACCCTTGTCCTTTCACAAAGTCTTGGCTCCCACCGCTAATCCCTCTGCAATTGTCTTGGAGGGCACACATCCTAACCCCCTCTCCCAGGGCCCCAGGAGAGCACCCTGACCTACTGGCTGCCTCTTCCGCTTACTTCCTCACTTGCCCTTACCCCAGCCCCTCTGCTATCATCTCCATGATCCTTTAAAGGCACAAACTAAGTCATGGCATACCTCTTCTGACCTCCGTTTCATTCACAGCGGTCTCCCCTAAAGTCTTTATGAAGGCCCTCCTACCCTCACCCTAATGTCTTCCGTGAGCCTCACCTCTACTCGGGCTTCCGGTAAAATCCATCCCTTATTTATCAACAAATACAAGCTCAAGATTTTCCACCTCAGAGCCTTTGCACAAGATGTCTTTGCCCTTAGGGAACCTCTACACTCACTTACTCTTACACTGGGCATGGCGATGTACCTTATAATCCCAGCACTTTGGAGGTGGGGGCAGGAGGGTCAGGAGTTCAAAGTCAGCCTAGGCAACATGTCAAGTTTGAGGCAACCTTGGGTCACAAGAGACTCAGTCCCCCAAAATACAATGAACAGATATAGCAAGTGTCTGTCCTCCCTCCCTCCCGTGTTCCTTCTTTGCAGGGAACTTAGACAGGACTACGTTAAAATGAATGTGATGGAATGTTGACAACTGTTAGTTTTAGGTGAAAAGTTAGCAGGATGGTGTAGAAGTGCCTTTCCATCAAGCCTTAATGGGACTCGGAGCCCTGGATCCCACCGTGGAAGGAGAGAACTGACACCCAACAAGTTGTTCCACGCACACACTGTAGCATCCATGCACCATACATCATACAGACCCACAATAGTAATAAGCTAATCAGTGTATAGAGGGGGCAGCGACGGCTCAGAAGGGAAAGGTGTTTGTTATGCAAGCGTGATGACCCGAGCTCAGTCTCAGGAACCCACAAAAAAGTGAAAGAAGAGAATCAATTCTACAAAGTTGTCCTCGGACGTGCGTGTGTGTGTGTGTGTGTGTGTGTGTGTGTGTGTGTGTGTCTGTCTGTCTGTCTGTCTGTCACACACACACCATGGATACATACACTTACTGTGTTATTTTCCCAATATTTCTATAGATTTAAAAATTTTCAAAACCCCAAATGGGGCCCCACATTGCTACATTTTCCTCTGCTATACCCTGTCCCGGACCACTCATCCTGTCCTGAACTTGTCTCTTCACTCTCTCCTTAGGATCTGACAACACTCAGAGTCCATTCACCCCAGGACAGAGCCAGGTGCTCATTTCCCAGGGAGGACTCAGGCTTCCTGCTGACATCTCAAGATCTGCATACCAAAACTCACAGTCACCTCCCTAGGCTAAGCTCCTGACTTCCTCACCTTGGCTAATATCTGGGGTGCCTGACCCAGACAGAAATATCCTTTCTTTGCACTTCCTGGCTACACCTAACAGCAGCTAACACCTGACTCCCAACCCCTCCTGGTCACCACATTTCTGCCATGCTTCTCCGGGCCTAGACAGAACTGCTTCTCATCTCGTATTTTCAAAGCTCTCTTGAATCCTTCCAAGCAATCATTCTCAGGGTAAGTGACTACATTTTTACACAATCCACGCCAGCTACACTTAGAACTGAATCCCTCAGCATGAAGGGGTCTGGCCCTTCCCTGTGCCTCCTTTCCGGCTGACCTCCTTCCTGCCTCTAGCCCTCTCTGTGCTCCACCCTGCCCCGTAACTGCAGTCACACTGAGGCACTTTGCTCTTTTCCAATCTAGGGCTTGGAGAGATCACTGCACCCTTTCCTCTCCTTTAATGCACACTCAGTTTCAGAACAGGCTCTTCATGGGGCTTCCCTGATCTGTGCAGGCAGACTTAAGGACCTCTCAAGACCGAGGAACTCTTACCACACTGCCTGACTACTGACATCCTCTGGCCCTCTGCTCCCTGAAGGGCAGGAGCATGGTACACCCCCCACTCCGACGACTCTGGGTGTGTGTGTGTGTGTGTGTGCGTGTGTGTATGTGTGTGTACATGTCCCCATCCCTACCTCCTGAAGCAGGGACTGACTATCCTTAGGCTTAGTGCTGAGGGTAGAGTATAGAGGCCTCACCACACCTCACGCATGGACATCCCATCTCTGCCCTCATCCTGAGACCAGCAGCAGCTTACATGCTCTCTGGGGAAGAGCCTACCTTCAGAGCAGCTCTACCTCTGGTGCCCGGGCATGGCAAAGTAAACTTTTAATTGAGCCAATGAATGCAGAAAGTAAATGAAGGCATGCCTGCCTTCCCGCTGGGGTGAGGCCACTTGCTGTAGGCTGTGCTCTTCTAGGCTTCTGCATGGCCCCTTCAACACGGCTCAAGCATCACCTTTCCCCCCAGCCCTGTACATAATCCTGTTGCATATCGACATGTGAACCCTACACATGGCTGCTCTTGTTTTTCGTCATGGCAGCCCAACCACCACGTGATAACTAGGGTTTTGTTCTGTTATTTTGATAAAAAGCTTATTTCTGGTTCTCGTCCAGAGAATGACACGTTGTAAATGAATATGTTGACTGGTGAATGAATGGATGGGAAAAAATGAAACAAATGAGCGCCCTGCATGAAAGACTTGACGATAGATCACCTGTACACTAGCCACGGTCATTCACTTCTGAAGAGAAAGACCGCCACACAGCACCTGCCTGGTCAGAGAGCTGGAAAAATTCTCAGAATTTTACCTCCCAAAACAACCAGGTACAGACCTTTTCCAGTGCAGCTGAACTACAGCGAACATACTTTTACTAATACAAAGACGGCTTGTGATTGACTTTATTAAAATGAACTTTAAAAGGGGGCTGGGAGGGTACAGCTCAGTGATGGTGTACTTATCTAGCAAGTCCCACGTTCTATTCTCTGAAGAGCTCCCGCCTGCGTCCTTCCCCTCCCCCCTCACAAACTGTGAAGTGTTTCCTCGGTTGCTTCGGCAAGAGGGTAAGGCATGTGTGAGAGTGACCACGTGTGCTGCTCTTTGTCTCTGACCACGGCTGTCCCCCCCGGTGGGGGTGCTGTGATTATCTACCTTTCCGGAAGCCCAACAGTAGCATGCTCAAGGCAGAGGAGGGGCAGAGCAGAACAGGACTGACTGGGAGGGGCAGCCCAGAGGCCGTGCTGGGACTGCAGCGTCAGATTCTCTTCCCAGGCCTCAAGACCATATCCATGAAGCCCATTGTCCTTAAACTTGAGAGTAGCTCATCAGCTCACCTCCTGCACCTCCATTCCTGAAAACAAAGATACACGGAGGGCTTTTTCTTCCTTAACTCCCCCAAGCTGAAGGCCACTTGCCTAGCCAACACACAAAGAGCATGGCGGTCTTACCATCCTGTCCAGCCCTCAAGTTCTCAAGACCCTCACAGCCACCGTGATTTAGGTGAATGTGCCATTCAACACAGTGGCCACCAGCTGCGTGGGTTCTTAGAACACACCAGC
Organism: Cricetomys ansorgei; assembly: GCA_026225945.1. NCBI lineage: Eukaryota > Metazoa > Chordata > Mammalia > Rodentia > Nesomyidae > Cricetomys > Cricetomys ansorgei. The sequence continues at coordinate 14,069,151 of JAMJFZ010000239.1, read as the reverse complement.
CCAAAGAAAGATATACCACGAGCAGAAAAATCACACCACATATCAAAGACTCACTACAAACAAAGAAAGCCATCTTTGTATTAAATACTACTTGTTGAAATGATACTCAAATACTACATGTTCAAAATATTTTGCATATATTCAGAACTAGACAAAATATAGTACAATTAAATTTGCCCGTCTAACTTTGCGCTTTCAATGTGACTAGCAATGCTGTGTTTCGCATCCTGTTCCCACAGGACAGCACTGCCCAAGACCACCCCCAGCTTCTGCAGTAGCACTCCGCAGTCTCATGTCCTCCAACCTCCCTCCCAGGCAGAGTCCTCCAGGCTGCTACCACTTAACCTTGGCTCTGGGTTCCTCCCAGCCATTAGGAGGATCAGCAGAGACCCTTCCCTGCAGCAGGACATCCCTGAAACCATTCTTTCCCCAAACTCCCCAAATACCTTGCTAGTAAGCACACTGCGTATCCGAGAACAGACAGAATCCATGCTATGTTCTGTGGACACGATGGCAAAGACAATGGGCACAAGCCCTGACCTCTCTCCACTCAGAACACAATGGCAGGGATACTAACAGAACCATAGTACTGTAGCAAGGGCAGCTACAATACAGCATTAACTGCAGTACTAATTTACAGGCAGCTACCAGACCATGAGCCAGGCACACTGCCTGCATTACCTTCATCTTTTAACAGCATTTTTCGACAGGTCCACACAAAATTCTCATTTTAGAGGGGAGAAACTGAGACCCAGAAGAAACTACGTAAGTCTACCACAGTTCATTCAGTAGCAGAGTCGGGCTCCTAGGACATGTTCATCCCCATGTTATGCTGCCATGCCTTGTGAACAGCAGACAGTGGTCACTGCACAGACATGCTGACTGATCTAGCCAACAGCCTAGGTCTGCATTTGCTAGGAGGCAGACACAGCATTGCAGAGGGGAGATTTCTCATTAGGGGTGCATGCTCTGGACTGAGGGCTCTGGAGGGAAAACATTCTAAAAACAACTGGTTCACCAGGCCAAGCAGACACGGAAAGAACAAGAGCCAGAGGAGGATGCGGCTTAGCTCGTTTCTGATCCCAGACAGCCCTACTTCAACCTTAGCATCTCTGAGTGAAGGGACATCAGAGACCCAGTCTCCCTGCCGGCACCAGGCTAAAGGCGTCTAAAGATTTTGCCTGCTCGCCTCACACATGCATACACCTAAATTTCAGGAAAATCATGAGGTTGAAATGTGCAATGTTTATCTTCACTCTCACCTTGACAGGATTTGGGATCACCTAGGAGGCACACCTCTGGGTATCTTTGTGAGAAAGGAAGACACGCCCAGAAAGTGGGCAGCACCACGCCACAGACTGGGACTAAATAAAAAGGGAAAAAGGAGAACATCAACTAAAGCGCCAGCATTCATCTCTCTCTGCTTGCTGATTGTGGAGCTTATATAACCAGCCGCCTCTTGCACCCACAGGTAGACCCTCCCTGCATGACACACTGTATCTCCTTTTTACCCGGAGACAAAATAAACCCTTCTCCCAGAAAGCTACTTTTGTCAGTTATTTGAGAAGAAGTTGCAGCACTCTGGCCTGAGCATCTCTGTAAGAGAACGAGCAGGGTGGGGGGGCTGTTAGTGGGGAGGGGGCAGGGGGCATCTGCTCTAAAGCGCTACAACTCTTCTATCAGGATTTAGGGAGGCAGGGTTTAGGCAAACATGATACACCGGTGGACTGCTACACCTGCTACACACCCTTATCATAAAGATGAAATATGAGATTTTAAAGAAATTCTTTTATTGCTAATTTTTTTTTGGGGGGGAGGGTGTTCCGAGACAGGGTTTCTCTGTTGTAGCTCTGGCTGTCCTGGAATTCACAGAGATCCACCTGCCTCTGCCTCCCAAGTGCTGGATTAAAGGCTTGCGCCACCACTGTAACCTCCCCTTCTCTCCCTGCCTCCCCCAAAACACCCCAGTTCATGACTCTGGTAGCATGGCAGGAAAATGCGACACACAAGGTACAAAGACACCGATGTGATCTCCTCATGGCTCCCAGGGCAATCTGTTTCTTTTATCCTGACTGTAGGATTTCTCCTACAGTACCTTGTAAGGACGCGTGGCTTCTTGCTTTTCAACTGAACAGCCTCTCATAAATACCTTTGTATACTTTAAGACCGGTGATGTATTTATGCTGGGCCTGGTGGGACTCAAGACAATTAAACAAGAACTCTTAAGTTAGAGGCCAGCCCGGGCTAGTCATTGAGACCCTGGCTCAAAAAATTAGTAAGGGGCTGGGAGGCTAAGGGATTGGGAGTTGGAGGGCTGGGAGCTGGAAGGTTGAGAGTTTGGAGGTTGGGGTAACAGGTGGGAGGCTGGGGAACAGGCTGATTTTCTATGTGCAAAGACTGTAACAGTTGAAAGAATAGGAGTGGAGATTGAAAGCTGATGGTGTGTGTGTGTGTGTGTGTGTGTGTGTGTGTGTGTGTGTGTGTGTGTAAATGGGCATACAGGCGGAGACAAGAGCAGACATTAGGTGTCTTCCTCTATTGCTCTCTGTCTTACTGCCTTGAGAGCCACAGTGCCTCATTCTGGCTGGGAGGGCTAGCCGTGAGCTCCCACAATCTGCTGTCTGTGCCCCAACACCTGGTTTACAGACACATGCGGCCACATTCGGCTCTTTACAAAGATGCAGGGAGTTTATACTCGGGTCCTTAAGTTTGCATAGCGAGCACGCGTCCTGATCCTAAGCCTTGGTTGTAATATTGGTCACGATGACAGCTGCTGACACTGCTTTATCATGAGCGTCTGTACACAGTTCATCACTAGCAATGCACTAGAATCTCGTACCTGTTCTCTTGTAAGACCACAAGCAGCTGGCAGTTTGCAGGGCTGTTTGTACTGGGTATCTCCAGAACCGGTAGCGGCCAGTGTCTTGCCAAATACCAAGTGCCACCACTGCTATATCTCACCAGTCTGTTTTTTTCTTTTTCCCTTTTGAGACAGGGTCTCAATACATAGGACAGATTAACTGTAAATTTACATCCTTGTGCCTCAGCTTCATGAGCATTGGGATTACAGGTGTGCACCCCCATGCTTGGTCTGTAGGTGAACTGGAAGCGCAGACGTCAACTCAACAGCAACAAGAACTACGGAAGCGTGCAAGAACACGGAAGTGGCTGAGCTGTTAAACTAAAGCTGCTGAGAGCCAGTCTTCACCCTAAAGGCAGAGACCACCAGACACAGTCGGTGAACTCCAGGCTGGAAACCATTCAGCGCTCAGGTCACCAGACAGCCATTTCCTTTGTTCGTCCCCGCCGAGTGTCCAAGTATCATTCTCCTACTTTCCTCTAACGTCTAGGGCAGAGCCGTGAGTGGACAAGCACCAGAGAGCCTCCCCCTCATGCTAACTGCATTCTCTAGCTGACCCATCCAGGCCCACAGCAAACGCCATCTCAATGATGACAGCTTGTGACTTCTTCCTCTAGCCCAGCTTCCCTTTAGATTCTAAATCCCTATAACCTAGTCACCCACCTGAAAGTTCCACTTCAGTCTAGAAAGCATCTGGAGATGACTAAATAGAAGCTTGATTTCTTCTTCAGCTGCACTTTCTTACAATTTTCCCAGTCTACTGACTACACAAACCAAAATCTTAGCCTCCCTCTTTCTTGAAAGCCTCATCTCCAGTCTACCTGCAAACACTCTTTCCTGCTACCTTGAAATATCCGAACACCACCGCCCACCATCCCTCCTTAGACTAAGCCAATACTGTACTTAGCTTCATCAACTGGAGCAAAGAGCCTCCCATTTGCTCCCATGTAAGTGCATCTGTCTCCCTATAGTTCCTCAGAAAGAACAGCATAGCCTGATAGAATACACAACAGGTTATGTCCATCTCACTTGGTAAAATCCAAGTTCCCGACTAGAGCTCACAGTGCCCTGCTTCATCTGATCTCCAGTTACCTCTATGACAAAGATGCCAAAAACTTTCCCCATCTATCACTAGACCACAAATGTGGCTTACTGGCCACCTCTCCAACAAGCCGCAAATTCCGGCTAGAGGTCCATACATGGATATTCTTCTCCAGGCACTTTTGTGCTCGCCCCTGGACTTCATCCAGGCTTCTCTCACTGTCACCTTCTAAAAAACAGTCTTCGAATCAACTTAATCAAATTAGCACCCTCTCAATTTCTCTATTCCATTTCTCATCTCTGCGTTCATAGCTCATATCGATACTTGATAATATTCACACACAGTTGTTTTTTTTTAAGTTGATTGTCTCCCACACTAGATCATTGCCTATGACATTTATTGGCACAGAAGGGGCAATCAGTACCTGTTTTGAATATCAGAACAAGTATGTACCAAAGTACCCTATCGTGAGGACAGTAAAAAAGGCTACTTGAGGTTTTAAAACTAAACCAAGAGCTAAGTGAACATAAGAAAACGAAAGGTCGTATGACTACCCATCTCACTTTAATAGAAGGCCAATCTTGTATGGCCTCGTAAGGATGCACTAACAGGAAGGGCATGGCTGGCTAGCATCCCAAAAAACACTGCTTTAGTGATTTGGCCATCAAGGTCCAAGGGACGCATGGGTTTACAACAAAATTAGAACGAAGACACAAGCTCTTCTGAGTAGTAACCCCGCTCGGCCTCCGGCTGTGGAAGTAAAGATCACGGGCTGCCAAGCCTTCCCTGCCACGGTGGACAGCATCCGCTCATGCTTTATGCTAAGATGAGCTCTTTCGCCCTCATGTTGACTCTTGCTAGACGTTTAGTCACGACAGCCAGAGGAGTAGAACTGACCAGTATTCCACTTTATGTACTATCATACCATTAAGCATGAAAGAAAAGAGCAATCACAAAATTCTTAGAAAATGGACTTAGAATGTTTAGAGAACCCACGCAATGTCAGGAGAAAGATGCATATTCTCCCTCATACTGGGTCCTAGCACATGTGTAAACAAATGTGCATGTGGACACAAGCTGTTCTTCTAATTTTACCTCTAGCATGGATTTTTCAGTTTTCCGTGGTCGATAAATACATAAAAACACATTTGAATAGTGAAGTGTGTAAAATCCAATACAAAGCTTCACAGTTTCGAAATGACCAACAAAAATGTGGACAATGGAGGCCTTGTCCAGTAAGGTTTTAGGAGAGACCTGGGAGTCTACCAGAAACTGGGCAAGATTCCATTCACATCATCTTCTGAGCAAAGAACCTGGCTTCATTCTGCCTATATCCTGAGAACTTAAGGCGAAACTAAAGGAACTGCACAGACAGATGAGATTCGAGTCCTCATGCGGTGACCGGTCGCTGCCCTCACCCAGGTCTGACGTGAGAGAGGAACAAATGAAGCGGTCAGGTGTGGAAAATGCACATCTTAGTGAGGGGAGAATGTGGCTGAGTTCAAAGCTGTAAACGAGGGGTTGGGGTGCAGAGAAAGCAACAATCACTGTAGAGAAATTAGCACTTAAAGAGAATTTTCATGCTCTGCGTTAGGACGATGCAGGACGAGACAGGGTCATAACTCCACAAGCAAGTCTGGAGAGCCACTCGCATGAAGCTGGGGAGGTGAAACCTCAACTGTAACGTGAACTCGAGGATATGGAGATCCCAGGACCACGGCACACCCACCAAGAAAAGTTGAGGGCATGGAATGGAACTGAAACTAGCCCGAGAGACCATCTGCAGTTGCTGCTGCAGAAGAGCTGAGTGAGTAGGGCTGCTGAATGCCAGATGATCCCATCATGAACTCCAGACACCAGAAATGTACCTGCAGGGATTATTAGTGTTTGCACTGCTGGGTTTCAGTCTTCGGCTCAGTCCTTCCTTGTTACCTTCCCTTTCCGCCCTCTCAGAGTGGAAATGTTTTATTCTTCACCACTGTGTACTAGGAGAATAAAACGATTCTTTTAGTTTATAGGCTCACAGTTAAGACTGCCTTGAGTCTTGGAAGGAACTCTGGATTTGTGTGCATTACGTACTTATTCATGAGAGTGTGTGCCCAGATGCCTTTAGGTGCACGTAGGCTGTTGCAGATAATGGGGTACTGCTGGATGTCTTCCTCAGTCTCTCTCCACTTTTTTGTTAGAGACGGGATTACTCAATGAACCTTGAATTCACTGTCTATTCAGCTAGCCTGACCGCCCAGTTCTCTGGGAGATCCTCCTGTCTCCACGTATCCCCCTCCCTCCCCCTCGCTGAGGTTCTAGACGTACTCCATCGCACCTGGTTTCTACATCAGTTCTGGGGAATCAGACTGAAGTCCCGATGCATGGAAAGCACTTTACTGAGGGAGGAATCTTCAGCACCTGAGATCTGGACTCTGAAATAGTGCTGGGACTATTAAAGACTACAGGGCTGTTTTGAAATCAGAGTGAATGCGTGTTGAATTAGGAGATGGCCCTGAGCCTCTGGGAGCCACGGGCTGCGACTTAGAAGTGATAGTTTAGGTGTCAGGTTGACAAGGGATGGCCTTGCTAGTTCTGGCTGTCAACTTGATGGAGTTTAGAATCGCCACAGAGACACACATCTGGGTGCATCTACAGGGTTTCTCCGGAAAGGCTTAAGAGGCCCACCATGAAGGTGGGTGGCAACGTCCATGGGCTTCAGCACCTGGCTGAATAACCCAAGGAAGGGAGCTGAACACCTGCGTTCAGCCCTCTCTGCTTCCAGACTGCGGACACCTCCATTCTGCTTGGCTTTCCCACTTCCCAGATAAAAATGCGTCTTCTGCTGTTTAAGGGAAGCCGCTGACTGCTGAGAATTTCTTTTCAACTGGCGGGTCAACGTATGCTTTGTAGACAGTCGGGGGCAGGGGTCCCCAGAATTCTTCCAGGGCATCTGTAACAAACGGAGTTTCTTTGTAACATACAAGGACACGGTCTGTCTGCTCATGTGTCCTGGCGCTGACGATACAGACGCCATGAACACAGTGACAGCAAACCGCACTGGTAACCGTCATCGGCCCTGTGGCTACAAACTCGAGCTAAGAAAAAGAAGTGAGCTGACTTAAGAATGTCCTTGACAGGATGCTAAAACTGATTTTTGTTATTCACAAGGCTTTTCGATCTTCTGCATGGGGAACACGGAAGCCCGCGTGGAGCAGAGCCACCGCGCGCAGGAGCGGAAGGCTACAACCACACCGCACACCTCGGTGCTTGCTTCGCCGCAGCTGAGCAGGCTGCCTGTCTTCAAGGAACACCACTTTAATTAGAAAGGATGAAAGACAAGTCAAAGAGTTTTGGGATCAGGTACTTGCCAGCCATTTTCTTGAAATAAGGTGAACGTCTCGCTTCAAGGAAGTTAACTGACACTGTGTACTTACAACATGTAAATGTGAACTTTTGAGGGAAAGTCAGAATTCTGCAAACCCGGGCTTCACAAATTCCCACTCTTTGCTTATAATTTTAAAACCAGGTTTCTCTCTACACAGCCCTGAGGGCTCTGACACATCCCAATCTTTTGATGAACTGTGATGGTATAAACAAAAACAGTTTTTTTTTTAATGTACACCAGGTTCAGAAGACAAACGTAATCCAATGAACCAATATTTTCAAAATAATGTATGGTGTTACAGAACCAGGGATGGTTTCAAAGCTCCTCAGAGCAGGGGGTATAGACCCACAAGTCCTAATTAACAGCCTGTAAATATTTAATTGGCCTAGCTTTATCCCCCACACTCCCACTGACATTTAAAGAGTCCAGGTGACTCAACCACTTGTGGAGTTTTAGAATATCTATAAGTATCCGCAAGGATACCGCACTGCTCCTCCTTCTTATAATTACATGCGTGAGTGAGGGCCGATAACTTTGCCGTGTTTCAGCCAAAACAACAGCCTGAAGGAACAAACACAGGACCCAGCTGCCTTCTAGCAAACAGGCCATTCGCCGTTAGCAGAAATGTTAAACAATGCACCTCTCCTACCCAGATCTTTTGTTGAAAAATTGTTTTCGTTTTTCAGATGTTACTTGTGTTGACGCAATGGTTTCTTTTTAAGTGAATTAATGATTCCCCCCCCCCCCATTTTCTTCAGTTCTAATTTCTGGTGTAGCAAATAACGGATACAACCAACAAAAACCCAGAAGCTCTTTGGGATCCGTCACTATTTATGAACATAAAGGTCCTGCACCGCTGCTTTAAACAAGGCTTGGGTATGAGCCGCTGACCAGTCACTTGCAGACACTTGCCGTGTGGGTGAGATGATCTGAAGGACTGCTGTCTGAGGAATGGGGCGATGCCATTTTATTATCCCTAGAGCCTGGCAGAATGCGTGTCGGAGCACGTGCCTCTCATACCAGCAGTTACCTCTGGTGTCTAATCTCTTAGGACAGACAGGGACTCGGGTGCTGATAAGTCCACAAGGAAGTCAACCCATTTCCTTGATATAGTTTCTACCAATTCATCTTACTTCACAGTCTCAAGTCCTCTACCGAAAGCCTGCTCTGAATTCCTCCAGGTTCCCCCTGCCTTAGCACACAGCAGCTCCTTCTGGCCACCGGGTACACGGAGGAGTCTACAGATGCTCCGACACTGGTCAGGGCCCACAGCAGCAGTTGGGGTACTTTTCTTTAGAAGACATGGGGTGTTGTGCAGAAAACATTAACAAACAATATTAGAGACACCAGCGCCCCTTCTCTTTGGCCTTCCAACTAGAATAACAGCACAGGAGACACGGATCTGCTCCTTTCTTCTGTCCCTTTCTTCCCACAATCCTTACCTTCACTGAAATGTCCTTTCCTGTGTCCCCAGTTCATGGACCCAAAGTATAAAAACCCCAGGTTTACCAATCTCTTAAAAGAGCCAGGTTGCAATAAAAAAAAAAATACATAAATAAGGGGCCTCCCTTCACCCAGCAACTCAGACTGTGTAAGTGAGATACCTGGCTGCATGCAGATAGATATGTTAATGCATTAACACAAACATAAAGTCAGAATTTTAAACCTTTTAAAAATTCTTTTAGCAGATGATACAGCTTGGAGATGTCTGCTCTATCGTGAGTCTGGACCCTGTGCTGACAGGGTTTACACACGTGCCCTTACTGAAGTTTACACCACTGGGTGGACTTGAACACGCACTCTTTTAGCCATTCCTGTACAAGTGCTTTCTAACAATGAGCAGTTACGGGCTGCCATCCTGGACACCTCTGAGGGCTGCCCTAGAATCCTTAGCAGAGAGAGCCGACTTACTAAATCTCAAGGGGAGGCTGGATTCATCTGCAGGGATGCCGATGCCCTCGGTCAGCAGGAAGGGGGGCATTTCATCCAGGTGGGAACAAATGTTAGGAACCCAGCCTTCGCTGTACCGTTGTCTGGTTTTCAAAGGGCTCTCCTCTCCAGCAACCAGAGAGAAGTTGGCATTTTAGACTTTCTAAAAAAATAGCTGAGAATCATACAATACAAAATCAAGCATTTTGCAATGAACTACATGCTCGCGTACATGTTCACAAAAAAGTTGGTCTCTTGATGATGGAAAGACCTGTCAAATTACTTTCTATTGATTGAAGTCCTACCTTTGACCTAATTAGAAGACCAAAAATCCAGATGAGCAATATACCTGCACGTCCCTGAATTGTTAATGTTTTATATTAAGCATGCAACTAAACCTCTTTAAATAAAGTTCTAAAGTGTCACTCACATCTTAAGATACAATGTTCTGTTCATGTTTCTTAAAAAACATACTGTGTTTAACAACTAACACTCCAGCAAGAAATTATTAATTTAGTTACCCAAATATAACAAAATGAGTTAGGTCAGCACCACAATGTGCTGTTGACTATATCCGATCATTATCAGCAGGGCCTATAGATATGTGTTCAAAAAAAGAAAAAACCAGAAACACAAAACTTACATCAGCAAACTCTACAATTGATTTTTTAAAGTTCTTTTCTTTCTTTCTAGCATTAACTGTGACCTGTACGTCTTACTTTCTGGCAATCGTAAAAAACTTGCTTTGTTATACTTGACCGGTCCCTATAAGGAAGTGGACATTTAAACTAACAACTGAACAAAGTGACTGCTTCAGGTCCTTGTTCTCATTCACCACTGCTTCAAGGGTACCGTAGCCACATGTGGCAAGAGTCATCAAACGCGGCATAATAAAAAAAGATGTCAGAAAGTTCTCACTGAGGACTAGGCCATAGGGATTCTACAGAAATTCATCACTAGCTTGTTACCAAAGAACAGGGCCCATTCCCTTTCAAAACAACTTGGGAAGCATGAGATACTTCCTGACAAACTTCAGTTCACAATATTACCTTACAGTTTTTCCTTTTAAATTCTGAAGTTAGTAAAAGTATATCAGCCTGGACTGAAATCATTCTATGAATGAGCTTCACAGTACGAAGGGAATACTGCATCCTACACACAGATTGTGTAAATATTACATTTCAATAAGGCAACAGATGCCAATGTACAAAATTTTCATAAATATTTCCATTTGATGGGTAATGGGATTTCTGATTTACTTTTATCTCACTTTTATTAAAAATACAAATGGCTGAATGGCCGGATGGCGGTGGCACACACCTTTAATCCCAGTAGGCAGATCTCTACGTCTGAGGCCAGACTGATCTACAAGAGCAAGTTTCCAGGGAAACCATGGCTACACAGAGAAACTCCCCCTACCACCAAAAAAAGAAAAAAAAGCCCAAATAAACAAACAAAAAAAACCCTTATAATGTAAAAACACACTTAAAAATATATTAAGTATTTTATTTTTAAACTGTAGCATATACAGTTTGGAGATGATAAAAGGGTTTTCCCCTTTAGACCCTGAAAGGGAGAAGACGTAACTATATTGTTTCCTGATGAATGCAACCCTGGACTCCAGGCTTAGCTGCATCATGTACGGCCTAAACTGTCAAAAGTGGCAACAGAGTTACAAGTTGTGTAAAAGCTGTGTCCAAAAATGTCGTCTCACGTGTTTGGAAACTGGAAATTGCCTTCCTGGCGATTTTTAACTTAGCTACTACACAGCACTGCAGGGCCATCTTCTCCTTTCCTGCTCATCCTGTTTGGAAGCATATGAACTTACTCTTTGAGGGAAAAAAAGAAATAGAAGATGAGGCTAAAGTAACATTAAAAAGATCTATAGTCGCCAGGCAGTGGCGGCGGTGGCTCACGCTTTTGATCCCAGCACTTGGAAGACAGAGGCAGGCGGATCTCTGTGAGTTCGAGGCCAGCCTGGTCTACAGAGTGAGTTCCAGGACAGCCAGAATTACAACAGAGAAGCCCTGTCTTGGAAAAAAGAAAAAAAAAAAAAACTACAGTTAGAGAGCTTTCACTGAATTCACAACTATCCCTCGGAGCTCCTAGAAAGGAACCCACTCACTACCCAAAGGTAGGCTGTCCTTCCAGGCTTCTGGGAATGCACAGGTAGACAATGGAAACAGGAGACCGCGGTAGATCGTGGGAGTTAAGGTTGTGCACGCTAAGTGTATCCTTAACAGTAAAGACTCTGTACTCCAGAACTGCATCCAGCTACACGCTGACCCACATCCAGCTCAGTGAGTTAACTTCTTGGGTGTGGGGAATGCCAGCAAAGCTACCTAGAAATATGAAACGGGATGCCAATTTAGCCTGTCCCTTGAGGTTCTAAATGCAAAAGGGAGTGAACCCAGGCAAACATGAGAAGGCAAGGGTATTTTATATAAATATATATTACGTTTCCTAAAATTCAATAAAAATAAAATGCATTAAGCATGATGGCAATTCCCCCAAAATCATGAATTTTTGTTCACCTTATTTAAAAAAAAAAAAAAATCTGAGGATTCTTAAAGCGTTAGAAATGTCTTGGTTTTGAAAATAAGGTATTCATAATCTGAGGTGAAAGGGCAGAGAGTGAAACAAGGAATTGCAGAAGCCCGTTTCCCAAGCCGCTGCGGCAGCAGACATGATGGAACTATTTAACACTTACAGAGAGCACTTATCGCATGCCACATGCTGTGCTAAAAACTCTACGGCCATTATCTCATTTAATTCTCATAATAATCCTGTGAAATTGGTACATTTATTATCCTCAGGAAACTAGAGTTTAGTGAAGTAAGTACACTAAACGACTTCACGAAAGACTGAAGGGCCCAGGAAAATGGAGCTCTTGGCGCACAGGAAGCCACTGTCCCCGCCCTCACCCCCACCTCTGAAGGGGCCACGCGGCCCAGCCGCGGCCACTGCGCGGGTGTGCGGTGCAGGGCCGTGAAGTGACGTGGGGAAGGAACATGCTGGCATCTCTGCCGCTTGCATTCTTGAGACTTGAACTCACACTTAACAGAGTATCTACATAGCAGCTAAGGGTCCCGGACTTCCACGTGGAAAGTTGACTGAAACCAACCTGTGAGTCTGAATCTTTTTGAACGGTCTCTTCACTGGTTTTTGGGGTTGCTTTTGTTTTCTTCACTGATCATTCTCCAACTCGGGGACTTTATTTCTACGTGAATATTGATTTTTTTTTTTTTAACTATCTTGTAAAAACTAAAGCTTTAAAAACTAAAACTTGGAGTGGATCTTTTCAAACTTAAACTCTGAACTGTTTCCTCCCTGAGCGAAGTCTTCCACCATCAAGTCAGAGACAGAGGGATACCTACGTAATTGGATGCCAAGACAGGAAAGGCTCTGCACACCGCAAGTGCTGCAGCACCTGCCCCGGTGTCGAAGTGACTGCGTTCCTTCCATAGGAACCTCTGTTCCCACAAACAGCTGACGGGAGCGAAATACAGCTTGGGACCTTACTAAGGCAAACACTTCCCTGGAGAAGCCTGACTTGCTTCCTTCAGTCAGGGCAAGCAAGCCCCCACAGCCTGCAGAAGCTCTCCTGCACAGGATGTCTCCGCAGCCTGCATGCAGCCAGAAGTGGACTGCTCCGGAATGGGCCGGTTTTGGGCAAGGTTAGCATCCTCCCTGGGCTTACTTGCAGGTTGCCTGCAGTTTACTGAACTACAGAGAATGGTGAGAACAAGGTAAATTCTCCAGTTCTCCACTGCCCGCTTCGGGGGCCTCCAAACTGAGAGTAAAGTTTAGTATCTCTTCACACAGACTGAAGCTTTTTTGTTTTTGTTTTTAATTTTTATTTTCTTGTACAACTTATGCAATATATCCCTCCTCCCCGACTTCCTTCCCTCTACCCACTCAGCTCCCCCAAGATTGAAGCTTTTAAATTTAATAGTGGAGTGCTGGAGAGACGGCCCAGAGGTTAAGAGCACACGGGTTCTAGCATTCACTTCGTAGCACACAACTATCTGTAATTCCATTTCCGGGAAATATGATGACCTCTTCTGACAGGAAACAGAGAGTCATGTGGTGCACATACATGTATGCATTGGGGGGAAAAAAACTCATACAAGTAAGTAAAAATAAGCTATTTTATTAATTAAGTTAAATTAATGGTAAAAATCAAATACACCGTGTCTATGAATAATCTCACAATTTTGTATTTTTTTAAGTTATAAAGAATGTTCAACCTGTAAGAATCCATCAAGAAATGTGATCTAAAAATGTGAACTTTAATTCAAATATTCCCTTCATTGACGAGTGGTCTAGTAACCTAAAGTTCCTTGCCCTGTCACTAGCAGGAAACACATTCTGCAATCTCCTAATCCCCTACACGGAGCCAGGCTGCTAGAAACCCAGGAAAACCAGTAGACAAAGATGGGATCTCTACGTCTGCTGCAAACTGGTGGGCTAGCCTATCGGGAGAGGCAGCTCATTGAGTTCTGCTGCCCACTTGGGAACTGCCTCAGGATAGGTGTCCTTCAGAAACCCTCATAAGTTTCCCAATGTGCCTTCTTGCCCTCCCAGCATATCCTCCGACTCCTCGCACCCTGTGGACCAGACAGCACAGAACGGGTAGGCTCCTGAGAGTACCAACTGCTGCTCTTACCTTAAAGCACATGCTTTTTCTGATATGGAACTTACTGGAGTCCTGAAGATCTCCTGAAACCTTTGGTGCCAGGTTATTTACAATTAACAAACAAACAAACAAAAGATACAGAGAATGGGTCGAGCCAAGAGCAGCAGCTCAGAAACAGTACGCTCTTCCTTAAGGAACGTCAGAGGGTGTTTACCTCAAATATCTGCCCGAGTCATGACTTCCATTCAAACGTTAAAGCAAGACGCAAGGACGAGGCAGGAGCCTTCCTTGCCTGGCTGTCGCTTTCTTCGCATTAGAAATGGCCCAGGAAAGGGCTAGAATGGCAGCCCTCTGTATCTGTGTCAACTCTGTAAAACTGTCTGTTTCTCTTTTGCCAGCTTCTCTTAATTTCTTCTCTGTGCTTAAGTGTAAAAAAGGAAAAATACAGGAAAACATTCTAGGACTAAGTTAAAATTAATAATAAAATAAAATAAAATGAGCCCTCACTCTGAGCACTACACTGACGACTACACTCACGTACTGAGGAGGGTTTTCCGTGTCAAACAAAGGTACAGGCTCCTCCCACAGTCGATACTGCCTTCTTTACGGGTTTTAAAGCAAGGGGTGAGGGGGGGCACAGTACAGCTAGGGAAAATAAGGGTCATCTCTTGTAGTTACCTGGAGCTTTTCTACAGATTTACAGCTCCAACTAGGGAGACGGAGAGCAACATTAAGCTGTCAAGACTTAAGGTACCTTCTCCGGGTTAGTTTTACCAATGCTTTTTCCCTAACTTTCTCCCAACCCACTTACTAATTGTTTCCCAACCAACTATGCTCTACAGTAGACTCCGCCTTCTAAATGGTGGCTACAATAAAGAATAGACACGCAGAAGATGACAGGTACAGAGGGTGGACAGTATCTGGTAATCTATGAGGCTTTTCCCTTTCCCTGGGAGCAACACTCTCACGAAAAGAAAAAACAAGCAGTGCTATCACAGACAGCAGCAGAGAGCGATACTGTGCTCAGGGAGAAACTGACTGCTGAGAGTATCCACACACCACTTAAAATCCTGAAAATGGCTGGAAGCCACCTTCCAGAGCAACATACCAGTTTCTTCTACAGGACAGAACCACCTAGCCTCCCTAGAGATTCAAACGAATGAAATCTCGGTGGCCTGCCTTCCGAGAAGCAACGGCGAGAACCCCCATCCATTCATATCTTTCGATCTTCACCTACTGATGCAACCTAGCAGCGTGAATACTTCTCCATCCTTGAAAGGGATGGGAACCCCTCTCTTGAAGAATTCCTACCATAATTATACTAACCAATCTGTAACCTATTAACAATGTGTGAAAACATATTTATATTGATTTGTTTTGAAGGTCTGTTTTGAAGGCCTGCACTGCTGCTCAATACAGAACCCACCAGCCCTGGGTCTGCTGAGCCCCTGAAGCACATCTAGAGCACCCCAACTATGAAAAGTACCAGATCTCAAATTCACTTCACTATTCTTTCTACCACGTACACATTGGGGAAAAAAAAAAAAAATCTTAAACTTATGGGTGAGTTGAACACATTAATGTTTTGTTGGTTTTAATTTGGCCACTAGCAAAATCTCCAATAGCATGTTGTAAATATGTGATTCCTGATATATATCCAGTGTAGAGTATTCATGCATAACACTTAAGAAATGTTGGGCAGAATGTCATGCTCAAGCAACAAAATTCTCCACCTTCCTACATGGAAGCCTTTGCCTCCCTCACCTAACACCACGCTGCCAATCACGGCCCTTAATAAAGCGCATGGTGGACAGCAAATGCTAACTCTTCTAACTGTAGTTAAATGGAGGCACCCAAGATACAGGATGACATTGCAGTATCTAACAATGGCTGCTTAGCCAGGCAAAGGCTCCGGTCTGTATCAGCACCACAGGGCAGAAGATAGAGGCGCATATGCTCGGTGCTGGCCTGGGCTACACACAGTGAGTTTGAGCTGCATACATAGCAAGATTCCCGGTCTCAAAAATATTTAAAACTTGGATACTTGGGACTAGAAAAATGGCTCAGTGTTAAGAACACTTGCTGCCCTAGAGGAAGGCCTGAGTTTGGTTCCCGGCAACCACAGGGTGATTCACAACCTCCTGTAACTCCAGTTGGAGGGGATCTGACGCCACCTACTGGCCACCAGGGGCTTCTGCATGCATGTGGTGCATATAAACTCACACGGACACATACAGTTAAGCCATCTAGCACTGGTCTAATATCTAACTTTGAAGGTAACTGGAAAACTAAACTCTTATTATCTGCCAAATTCGACAGTCATAGACAACAGTGCTTTTTTACAAAACAAAAGACACAGCTGTCTCAGAGGCATCCATGCTTTCAGTCGGGGAGGCTTGAACGCTAGCTACACTTGGCACTTTCTATTTTAACTCACTGAAATTCTGACCTCTGAGGCAAACCAGCTCTCGGGAGAAGGAAATGTCAGGAGAGAAGGTGCCCGAGACTGCTCAGGAAACCAAGGCATATGCAAATTCAGTCAGAAGGAAGGTTTCATGAAAGTCACTAGGCCGCTACAAGTGAATGAAGGAAAAAGGCAAATGTGGAACTTCCCCGAAGGTTCGTGAAGTACCCATGCCCCGGCGAGTGGGGTGAGTGTGCTTCCCACATGGGGCCAGCTGCCCCAAGTAGGTTTAACCGGACCACACAGAAATGTCCCTAAGTGCCGCTTATGTTAAAAGCTGGCTTTCTTTACGTCTTGCTCAGAAAACTTTAAAGGTGTAAAACCATAAGTAACAGCACAGGTAATAGTCACAGGGCACTTTTCCCCCTCCCCCCGTTTTCTAATTACAACTCCCATTCATGTGGCTTGAGATGTATGGCCAACTTTTCCCACAGATTTACTCAATGGCTCCCAATGATTCTACCCTTCCTGGGTAAATGCAGGGAGAACTCACTCAAGTTTCCAGGAAAAGGTTTTCCAGAAGGCTTTTAAAACTGTTCATAAAATGTTACAGAAAGGGGGTAGGTGGGTGGAGAGAAGGCATGCCACTGATTTCTTCTAGATCTTTTATTTCTAGAATTCTCAGTGGGGGAAATGACACGGGAGGATTAACTACCCATTCTCTAGACCTCAACTTCCATTCTCCTTTATGGTGAATGTATTTCAGGACCAAAGTAAGAGAAGGAACGCAGATATATCCAAATTAGACCCATCCTAAGAACGCAATGTTTCAGACCCTATAAACTCCACCAGAATTTTTCATCTCAGATAATAACCCAGGAACTGGGAAATCTGGGGCTGTACAGCAGAAATCATTCAGTAGCTTGGGACTTGCTGAGGGACCATCCATTGAGATAAGCTCTTCAAACGAACAACACATTATCTCGGTTCACAGTGCGTGGATCAATGGCTATTCCTGGACAAACCTTCCTTTGCACTTTTCACACACCTAAGTGTTGCAAAGAGTCTCGCCTGTTATGTCTACTCTGCAAACCTCCCCTGGAATACAGAACAGCCTGTGTCCTGTGTCTCCACGCTACATTTCAGTACATGCGATGCACGAGGCCTGTGCTCTGTCAACTTCGTACTCAGCTCTCTAAGAGTGAAACTGTTTTCCTCACCCTCAATCCAACCTCCTCTCAACACAACTGATCCTCCATATCTCAACAAGGACTGCATCCTAGTTAGGCTTTCTACTGCTGCAACAGAACACCATGACTGAAAAGCAAATTGGGGAGGATAGGGTTTATCCAGCTTACGTACACATCCAGAGCACTGTTCATCTTTGAAGTCAGGGCAGGAACTCAAATAGGGCAGGAACCTGGAGGCAGGAGCTGATGCAGAGGCCATGGAGGGGTGGTGTTTACTGACTTGCTTCACATGGCCTTCTGAGCGTGCTCTCTTATAGAACCCAGGACCACCAGGCCACGGATGGCACCACCCACAATGGGCTGGGCCCTCCCCCATCAATCACTAATTAAGAAAATGCCTCACAGCTGGATCTTATGGAGGCCATTTTCTGGATTGAGGCTCCTTCCTCTCTGATGACTTTAGCTTGTGTCA
Organism: Cricetomys ansorgei; assembly: GCA_026225945.1. Classification (NCBI taxonomy): domain Eukaryota; kingdom Metazoa; phylum Chordata; class Mammalia; order Rodentia; family Nesomyidae; genus Cricetomys; species Cricetomys ansorgei. Next base: position 14,051,242 of record JAMJFZ010000239.1, on the reverse strand, counting down.
AGTTGACATAAAACCAGCCAGTACAGACAGTTGCTTCCCCTCTAAACCCCTCATGATGGTTCTCTGTCCTTTTTATGAAGTATCTTCACTTGGGCTCTCTTTAAGAGCAAGGTGTTTCCTCTCCCTCAACCAGAAGCATAGAGAGTGCCTCCATTGTTTGAGAAATGTTCCCTGAAATCAAGGAAAGAAAGAAAGTCAAACCACTACAACAATGTTTGACACTAAAATTAGTGAAGCTACTTTGTAAACACGGCAACAGATAACTCTGAAAACTCACTGCATGACAGCGTATTGTTTTGGGCTTCCCACTACGCATTCATAAGATGTTACTGCTAGTATCACTCTTCTCCCAGCCAGGAAGGTAGAGAAGCCCCTCTCTTTAGATTATTACATCAAAGCGCTGAGGCTGAGAAGTTGGTCAAGGCAGAGGGTAGGCATTTGTGGAACTACTACCAAAAGGTCAAGCTCCAATCCTGGAATTTCATTCCTTCAAACCACTGTATCTAAATAGGGGAGCCCTGGAGGGTGTGTGGTACCAGAACCACTTTTACATGATCCTGAGTTTTTGCTTTCTCTCTGTGCAAGCGGGCAGTGGACTGTTCCAGGATCCTGACTTACACAAAGACTGCACAGGAGATGGGGGGGGGGGGGGAGACAGCAACCCAGGGCCCTGAACATGCTAAGAATCTGCTCTAGGTTTGTACTTGAGTTTGAATTTCTAAGACAGTACATATCGATACAAATAACCCACATAATATAAATTACGTGGGGTTCCCATTCCCTAGGGGTTTTTTTTGTTTTTGTTTTTTATTTTTTGGATGTGCAGGAATTTGAAAAGGTTTTAGAGCCACTGTGAGAGTTACTGAAGATAAGTCTTACCTACAAATCTTACCAAAATACCAAGTCTAGGGCTTCCACTCATGAAAATGTCTAGATACAAAAATGTAGTTTTGTACATTTTGATTCAATAAACCTATTGCTCCCACATTTCCCTTTGTTTTATCTTTGTCATAAGAGTCATCTCTAAATATATTTAGACGTTATGCAATTCATAAAGGATCTAGTCAGAACCTATGAAATATTTAAGGAACACAACTTGTTTTTTAAAAGTGGAAAAGCTCAAGAAGAGTCAACAAGCCTGAACGAATGTGGTAATACAGTTGGCAAATTACGAGCTTATTTCAAACTAATGGGCCGGCTTCCTGATGTCTAGCACAGTCCTGGACCACCACTCTATCTTGTGAAATGCAGTGTGGACTTAGCAGTTCTAAAGCAGAGCACAGTGAGGAAGATACACTTGCTAGAGCCCTGGATGAGCCACTCAGAAGGAGAGATGCTGGATCTCAGGAGAGCATCCAGAATTATCCACACATCACCCTCCTCACATCTGGCAGCATGGGGGGAGGGGAGGGTGATGCCTATCTGCACAAATCAAATTTCCTAGTTCATGATTTAGGTGAAACGTCGTAATATGTAACTTCTTTAAAATAAAATTAATCTTACATTTTTTCTACACACGCAATAACAATTATGAGAAGAGGGCTGAGAGTCAGGAGGTCATAAACTACAACCTATGGAAGAAGGAGCGTCACCAGGATTGTGTTACTCCACCTAACCCTATTCTTTGGGACCTGGACTATTTTCCTTGTTTCACCAAAGCATCGGGTTCGGGGAAGGTAAACCACTTATCCAACATCACCAAGCTGCATAGGGGAGAACAGGGATTCAAATACCCTTCTGACTTCTATTTTCAAAACAACTGATTGCCTCTGAATCTGAAGAGGATACAAAGTTAAGCACAAATCGGAAAGTAAATACCCAGGAAAAATACAAACAGAACTGAACCTGCAAAGAAGCATAGCTCAAATGTCCGTGTCTACAACCTTGCAAAAGTTCCGAGTTTGTCTTCTCTGATGCCTGCTTAGAGGGCACTGGGGGTCTCCCAGCACACAGTGCTGGCCTCCAGAGTTGCCGCTGTCCTCTGAATGCCTCTGGAAACTCTGAAGGCAGGAAAAGAGCAACTCTTACCAGGGAACCACTACAAGCTTCTCAGAGTGCTGCTAAAAACTGTGCCCACCTTCCAGCGGCTGGTATGAGAAGTCAGAAACCAGTACTGTAAAGACCCCTTAGACTCCGTCTTTACTGACAGATCTCCCGGTTATTAAAAACTACTTTGCCCAAAACTAAATGACATGCATTTCTGTCTTGGAGGTGTCCCAGGTTGCCTGGTCTCAGAACAGCACCCTGGGGCATTTGTTCCTGAGTAAACAAGAGGGAAAACCTCAGTGCTGGCTCTGAAGTGGTCTCCCTTTAGCTCTGACAGCAGCTAAAGTGGGTTGTCTTCCCACCCCTTTCCCATCATCCTCTAAACACCCTGGAGGAAACAGTGTGGGAAGATTCCAGAATCCCTTTCCAGAGGGCTCACCATCCTGCCTCATGGGAAGTTGGATCTGTCCCCATGCACTGGGTGGATGTGTTGTGCCACCTCTGCAGTGCTCCTGATACACAGGGTGCACCAGACTGAGGCAACTATACCCTCACTCTGGCAACCAGGGTGGGACGAAGGCTCAGCGCCACTACTGAGTTCACTGCGGGCAGCCCTTTACATCACACAACTTCAACCCTCTGTTCACACTACCAGATCCCTGACCCCAACTGTCTTATGCAAGTGATGGCATAAGCACCGCCACTAACTCCTCATTTAAGTCCGAGTCCTTAAAACAGAACACAAAATCCCAGAAGCCTCTCCCTGGCCAGAATCCTCCCACTCAAAGCCCTCTCCCCCGTGCAGAAAGCTCAACTCCAGGTGCGCACATGCAATGTCTTCAGGGATCACTCTCCTAGGGTGAGTTTTCCTGGAATCTCAAGCACTCTTTTCTCCCAGGTATTTCCTCTTCCAGGACATCTGTCACATAAGCACTGTTTTGTATTTCCACACACAAGTCATGTTTTCCCGAACTGATTAAGTCCATCAGGAAGAAGCAGTGTGCCCTCCAGCTCTAAAATCACCCACTGTGTCCCAGCCCCACGAAGACCTGCAGGCCTACGGGGATGAACACGCACTCACAAAAATCTGTTCCTGTGATCACAGGCCAAGGCCAAGAAGACCAAAATACACAGAGGCCAAGATGCCTTTGTAAATATAAATTGGGAAAACTAACAAAAATCTTAACTCACGAAAATCACTGTGTTCCTTCAAGCGCTGGTAAGCAAATCTCAAACCAACTTCTATGCTATACATTACCATTCTCTGACATCTCCTACAACTTACAACTCAAATCCACACTTCTCAACAGCTGGTAAATTAAGTACTACAGAAACACACATTTCAAAGCGAAGTTGATAGAAGGGATGTTAACGGACAAACATTTGCTGGAAACCAAGTTTCAGTATAGTTTTCAAACAGGGAGAGGAGGAGAGATGGGGAGGAGCAAAGAGACTGTACCAAAAGTATCTCTTTCTGATGAGCGTACCTATTCTCAGTCAACGATCTACCGACAGCTTTAGCAGCAAGCACAATTCCCAGGACACGGGGATTAAAGAATTCTTGAAAGAATGAGCCAGTAAGTGCATAAATAAAGGCAATAATGGGGGTCGAGGTGATTCTTAGGCAACCTACAGTCTAAAAAAAAAAAAAGATGGTTTCCATGCCGTCTAAAGGATAGCTCTATCAGACAAGTTAACGGTGCTCAAGTTCACGCTGCGGCGCAGGCGGGCTCTGCGTCTCCTTACCTGATGCACAGGCACTTTCTGCGGGGTATTCTGGGGTGATGGGTGGAGTTGTGCCCAAGGCTGGTGATGAGGGTGTGGAGGTGAAGACTGGTGCAAGCCTGGGTGGGGCTGTAGTGGAGGGCACGTTGGCAACTGCTGAAAAGATGGCTGCTGACCAGGATGTTGTTGCCCGGGTATCAGTCGTTCCTGGATTGCTTGCGGGTCTGCAAGGCCAACGCCAGGACAACCATTTGGTCTCATGTGCCCGGTCAGCTCCCTTGGTGCGGAGGACATGCCCATGAAAGGACGAGGCTGCTGCATGTTTCTGGGGCCTATATTCCTCTGTCCGATTCCCATGGCACCAGGGGGCTGGTGAGACGGCTGAGGGTGGGGCATATTTGGATAACTGCCAACTTCCATTGGTATCCCAGCACTTCCGGGCCTGACTTGTGGAGGAGGCGTGCCTGCTGGATTACTCATTGCTTTCATGGGTGACATGGGAGGTGGAGAGGCATAAGTTCCCTGAGGCTGTGAAGGATGCATAGTTTGTGTGTTCATTTGGTTAAGTGAGCCACTGGCGTGGATGGGCTGCTGGTGCATTAGTCCTTGACCACTGTTTGACGGGAATCCTACAGCATTGGGGTATCTTGGTACGGACTGATTCATTGGGGTACTGTTTGTAAGGCCTAAATTTTGATTCATCCCTGTACTGTTAACTAATCCCTGATTTAGGTTACTGTAAGGGTATCGAGAATACTGCCCTGAGTTGTTTATAGTAGGGGAGGGGACCGTCTGGCTCCGAGAACTAAAGTTAAGGGTTTGTGGCCTGACAGCCCCTTGTTGAGGAGGATTCGGGGAGAATCTGGGACTGTGGGCAACGGATTCTCCGTGGAGAGCAGTAGGGGGGTGGTGGTGGAACTGCTGCACTGAGTGGCGCAGGGAAGGTGCCATGCTCGGGCTCTGCTGGGGCATGTGCGACAAGTGGCCGGGTCCTGAGGTGGCGATGAAAGGATTTCCCTGATTGAGGCCCTCTTGACCTTGGGGAAACTGGCTCATCCTCTGCTGTGGCTGGCCGTGCTGCTGCATGGAAAAATCCCCACGTGCCAGATAGCTGCCCATCTGCTGCATGTGCTGAGGGTGGCCCTGTGCCGGGGGCCCCGATGGAGCTGGCTGTGGCTGCTGCTGCTGTTGGTAGGGGGCTCGGATCTGGTCCGGTACCTGAACAGCCCGAGGGCCCCACATGGAGCCGCTGTCCACAAAAGGTTGCCCGTGCCTTTCGTTCTGCATGCCAGGATAGACTCCCATCTGACCGCTGCTGCTGCCTCCGTGTGGCACCTGGGGGACAGGAGGGGTATGATACTGCGAGTGCGGAGATGCCAAGCCATTCCCAGGGGCGTTGCCCATCATTCTGTTGGGCTGATCCATCAGATGCATCTTTTGTTCATACTGATTATAGTGATCGAAATGGGTCAACTTCGTTTGATTTTGATTACTGGAAGGATGGTGAAGGGACGGCTGTAAGGAGGCAAAGCCTTGGTCGATGGGCATTTGCTGACCCATGGGATTCACTGGGTTTTCAGGGTAGCCACATTCCCCGAGGCCTTCAAGGCCTTCGCTGAATATATTCCCATCCTCGCCAAAAAGACTCATCATTCCTGGATCCGCCATCTTCTTCCAACACACGGCTCCTCCACACACAGCTTGGGAGCTTGTCTGTGCTTCGCTTCACTGAGGTGCTTGTCCTCAGAGCCTATAATCCTTAACTAATCTTCTTCATGTCATTCTATATTTCTTTAATTCTACTGGACCCTGCAGTGTCAGGCGAAGTCTGGACAGAGGTCCTAGAAAGGAGTGGGAGGTAGGAAGAAAGAAAAAAAGAAAAAGAAAACAAAGAATTAGGAACAAATGATAAAAAAAAAAAAACTGCCAGCATTTTACACATTTGAATTTAGTTCCCATCAACAATACTAATCTAGGCTCCTTGCTGGGCTGTATTTTACAAATCTAGTTCACTTTAAGGGAAACTCATTAGCTTTTGCGAGAAGCATTATGATCGGTTACGTAGAGAGCCAGCAAAACACTAACCTTAACCTTAAATTAATCCATTCACTACACTTCCTCGCGTTCCATTCTAGGATGGAGCAGAACAAAAGAACACAACGTGAAGCAGCAGCAGCTGCCACAGCAGGCAAGCAGATGTATGAATATAGCCAAGCAGCCCATCTGCTGAACCGAAGCCCTGGAAATGCTCCGGTTACCAACAGCCGCCCTTAACCTCACTCCCAGGAGCGGTGTAATCAGATGAGCGCAGCACCGGGGACTGCGAAAAGCCCAACTTAGTTAAATTGACTGGAGGATTATACAAATACCAGAATCAGTCACTTCGTACAAATTAGATATTTACGGCCCACATACAACTGTGTGACAGCAACAGAGGCATCTAACAAGAAAGCGTCCGTAATGAGGTTGAAAAGCAAGCTTGAGAACAGCACAATAAATTCATAATTTCATTATGCTTGAAAGCAGGAATAGACGAGACTCAGAAAGAGACTACAAGAAGAGCTTTCATTCTCTGTGACGACCAGTTTCACTCATGGCTCTGGGCCTACCACGTCCCAGATCCGTGGGGCGGATGGTAGCGGGGTCCAGACACCAGGTTCATTATGCTCCACCACTGGCTCTGGAAAGGGCCCAGGACACCAAGTGACGACTACTCAGAGAAACTAGCTGGTAGGCGATGACTATTCTTGTTGGTAGAGACAGGGACCTCTTCAGAAACTAGCCAAAACTGGATGTTACTTTAACAGAATCAAGTTAAAAATATCCACCAGACCTTTCAAAAATCTTATAGGACAAAGCAGGACACAGCAGGAGGGAGAGGGGCTAGCTGGCTCATCCCTCCACCTCCTGTGCCGACGGTAGAGCTACCCAGCGCTCTGCCTTCTCTACAAATGCTTCCCAACAGATTCGGGGTCAGATTAAAATAACCAATCTGATTTGAAGAATGCTTCAACAACCAAAACAGAGAAGTGTTTTTGTTCGTTCCTTATTGAATCAACAACTTAATAAAGAATGAATTCACATAAGAAAAATGCCTGAAATCTTAGACATCTTTGGAATTTAACTCATTGATTTCCTCTTATTGTGTGACACTGACCCACTTGGGGCACAGAAGCACATGGTGAAGAATTTCCAGCGATGCTCATGCATTCAGACTCAGTCATGAATTCCCCTGCGCACTCCTACAAAACTATGGAAATAACCAACTCCGATGTGGAGTCATCCGGTGTAACCGATAAAATCCGCTTCTGCCTGCTCTATGCTAACATATTCAGAACACGGAGGAAACTCTGTTTATGGAAATGTAAACAGCATCCCTGCTCACTGTTGGCACTACAGACATGACACCTGAGAGGGTCTTCTGGTCTGTATTCAGGTGACAGCTGTCAGCTAATGTCAAAGGTCTCCTCACTCTGCCACTAACTGCCATACATTCTCTGATCTTCTTCTCTCCAAATGCAGAGGTCAGACAGGGGAGAATCAGGTCCACATGAAAGCCGCTTTACTGAAAATGTGCTGCTTTTCTGCAGAACGACTGAAAATCCAGAGCGAGGAGTAGAAATCCCCAGTGCCAAATGCAACAAATATTGATGAATTGAATTTGCGCCTAACCTAAAAAGCTTAAAAAGTCAGTCTCCACTTACTCAAGGCTCGCTCTCAACTTTCAAGGAAATGAATACTACTGTGGGTTTGACGGTAGCTTGAGCCAGCCATCCAGTCCACTTCCCCCACACCTTCCACGCCACCTTAAAGAAAGCAATGGTACTTGTATGTTCTGGACCTGGACCAGTTCTGGGCCTGGCTTCATATCCCAACAGCTTCATCTGGCAGGGCCCACACCAAGGGTGTGTGTGTGAGTGTGTGTGAGAGTGTGTGTGTATGTGTGTGAGTGTGTGAGTGAGTGCATATGTGTATATATGTGTGTAGGGGGGGATGCCAGGTCTCCCCCGCCGCCTCTGCCCAGGGAGGGAGGTACAGAGGGCCCCTGGTACCCTCTTCTGCAGGATCATGGCATTGCAGAACCAGCTTGGAGCAGCAGCAACGGAGTCAGCACTTGTTTTTTATCAGCTAAGGGCCCAGGAGAAGGGGGAAGAGAAGTTGAACAGGCATTAGAAGGGACAAAACAGAGCCTCCCTGAGAGTAATTATACCAGACACTTGGCTTTGTTCCCCTCCTTCCGGTTCCCTACTCATTCGCATTAAGAATCCACTCCCAGAGGCATGAAAACTGCCAGCGTTACATGGTATCAAGTAAGCGTGTCGCCCACTGCAGCTGTGGCCACTCTCAGGTATGCCCCCGGCAGGAGTCGGACACCTGCGGCTCTGCTGTCTGCCGATGGGGACTCCAGCACTCCGGCCACCAACACCATCTTGCTTCTTTTCTGATCCTTAAGACCGACTGGCAAGTGTGCCAAGAGTCTACCTGGTAAGCATAGTCCGTAGTTATTTGAGCTAACTTAATTGATTTGGGTCATCGCTTTATTGGATTAAGACCATTTGAATGCTCACTTTCCCAAGTCGTAGATGGAGCATATAATTTTCTGATTTTTATAACATGTTTAACATAAAACTCCATTCTGAAGGCTTCACTCCTCTCTATATTCAATATCTACATTGTTTGTGCCTGTCCATCACTGATAAGTGGGCCACACTTAAAAGTAACATCAGAAAAAAATGGTCGTTCACTTTCTAGGAGATTTGTATTAAAAGTAGCCAAAAGGAATGCTGGGCGGTGGTGGCACACACCTTGAATCCCAGCTCTCGGGAGGCAGAGGCAGGCAGATCTCTTTGAGTTTGAGGCCAGCCTGGTCTACAGCGTGAGTTCTAGGGCAGTCAGTTACAACAGAGAAAGCTGCCTCAAAAACAAAGCAAACAAAAGAAGTAGCCAAAAAGAGAGTGAAATATTTTAATCTCCAAGTAACCCTATGAACAGCATGAAACCTGGGATGTGAAGTGATGGAGAGTTCACAAGATGCATGTGTTCGGAGGTAAGGAGTAGGCACAAGACTTCCACCTAAGAGAACTCACAGCATGGCAGAAGTACACCACAATTCCAGCTACAAGCAGTTCTGAACTTGCGGGTACTTTCGGGCCTCCTCCCTCAAGGTCCTCCTCACAGATGAAGAACACTTTGATAAGTTAACTGGACTAAGAGTCTTATAAAAAACATTTTAATGACAAACAGTTCCCCAAAATGGAACATGATGAACGGGTAAGATGTCGGCATGCTAAATAAGGGCAAAAGACTAAAGGCCAACATCGGGGTCCGCTTTATTCAGAGATGAGTCCATAAAGCAATGCTTCTTCAGCAAAAAAGAAAAGAAAAAAAAAAAGCCTATTTTTCATCAGTGTATAAATAACATTTAGGAACAAGCACATAAGAGCTCCCCAAGTGGGGGCTGCTGGTAATTTCTCTGGGACTGAACAGATCTAAACCAGTGAACAATACAAAGACCCAGCAATGAGTAAGCAGCTCAGAGTGCTTGCCTAGCACATACAAAATCCTGAGCTCAATCCCTGGTACCACATTTCTAAAGTTTTTTAAATTAAAAAAAAAAAAAAAATCAGCATTTACAGCAATGGATACACAAGAAGCCGATGAGAAGTTATAAATACTTGAGAAGTATGTAAAAAGACTTCATTATAGGTTTGTCCACCTATATGGGTTTTTATTATCTAGTGTCCCATTTATTATCTATTTAATGCTAGTGACTTTCCAGCCTTACAAAACTTAACCAACGCCTTCCTAAAGACCCCATGATTCTGAAAGCATGAAGCCATTCATGCACCTGAGAGTTAAGGTAGGGCCACAACAATGCAGGCTTCTTTTCACAGGCATAAACCAGAAACCTAGCAAGGGAGCAGATGAATTCAAAACACCTTTCAGGTGCAAATACTTCCTCTAGTTCAACCATGTGGACGGCATGTGGACTGCAGAATTCTTCCATGAAGGTCAGAACATTTTAGCAAGTATGATATCGTAGGGTGCTTGCCTATGAGATACTAAAGATTCCTTTGCTGCTGCTGCTGCTCTTTCAGTGGCTCTTTCATTTCTCCCCTTTGCATCCAATAGACCCGAAAAGAGCTGGCCAAGATTCTGGGTGGAGAGAAGCATACATCAGAGTTTCCAAAAGGAGTGTCTAGCAGCTGGAACCCAGCACATCATCACCCTCACCACAACACAGAAAGAGGCCACTCAGTCACCAAGGACACAGCACTATCAAGAGAAGAACGGAATCCACATGCTGATAGGTGGACACAAGAAGATAAAGGGCTCACTGCTGAGCTTGAATTCAAACTGAAAGCCCTAAACAGAGCCCATGGGCAGCCATCTCCCTACCCCCAGCACAGCCTCCAACAGCCAATTTGGAAAGAGGGAAGTCCAGTGGGGGCCAATGCTTGCTGTTGGGAAAGGCATCTATCCAACTGACAAGCATCCAGATAAAGGAATCAGGAAGTGCCTCCAAATCACAACATCAGAACATCAGTTCATCACCAGTCAGCCTCAACTCTGCCTCCTGAACCAAGTGCTGCCCTTCCGGAATTCTCTGGCCAAGACTACATTTTCTTCCTCATTAATTTGCTTGGGCACTGCTGACATGCTATGATTGCACTGCCTAAGCCAGCAGCTACTAGCCACATGTTACCATTTAAAATCATTAAAATTAAATAAATTTTAAAATGCAGTTCTTACTCTCACAAACCACATTCAAGTGTTCGAGAACCATTCGTCAGAGTGCACACATGGAACACCTCCATCAGGGCAGAAAGCACAGGACGGCAATGCTATATACTTCTCCTCTTCGGAATAAAAGACCATGTTGGATAGTACCCATCCTTGGTCGCAAAGGTCTGTACTGTTTCAAAGGCCAATATTATCCCTTGTGATACAATATGTAGTTTTTTTTTTTCCATATGTTCATTTTAACTATACTCTCAACCTATAAAATCTCTCCTTTTTCTGTTTCCTAACACAGAATTCCATTTTTTGGTCATTTTAGCTGTGACAGGAATAATTCTTAACTACACAGAAAATCACTTCCAAAGATAGGAGGTCCCACTGAAGGTCTGCATTAAGTCCAAATAATGTATTAAGAATAAAACTGGAAGCTGGGCGCCGTGGCGTGGGCCTTTAATCCAAGCACTCAGATGGCAGAGGTAGGTGGATCACTGTGAGTTCAAGGCCAGCCTGGTTTACATATAGTACTACAGACTGAGACCCTGTCTCAGAACACCAGCACACAAACAAAGAATGGGACTGGTTATGCACCTTAGGGTAGAATGCCTGTTTGGCAAGTATATGACCCTGGATTTGATCCCCAGAAACACAAAGTGAGTTTTAAACCTTAACAACATTACACTGATGGCTTTCTTTTTTTTTTTTTTTTTTTTTAACCAGATAACAGCAATCTTGACGATATCATATACAACAATAAACAAACAGATGGCCCCTCCTCACGAAGCTTGTTGCTTTAGCAAATCCCCTCACGTATTCTGAGCTTGCTCAGTTTGCTTATCCTCTCCGGTCCATCTGGACCTGTACCCCCGCCACCACGCCTCCTTCTTCTCCTCCCCTTCCTCTTCCTCCTCCCCGTCCCCCTCCCCCTCCTCCTTCAGACTGACTCTGCTACAGAGTCAAGCCTTTGTGGGCTACTGAAGGACATAGAACTGGAAGTGAGCTGGTTCTCCCAAGTCCCAAGAATGGCCAATCCTCTGTAATACTACTGAAGGCCTTAAAGGCCTTCCCTTGGCTTTCAGGATCCTGTCTATAAATGTTGAGTATGGATGAATGCATGCTGTCATCAGATGGAAGCACCCCTCCATCCTGAACTCCCCAAAATCCTTCTCCTCTGCCCTAACACACACAAATACCCCTCTGAGGCCATCAAACACTGGAAGACTAACCACCACCTCTCTGCTTTTCCAGCTGCAACTTGTTCTTCTCTGGTCCCTTCATCCCCTCGTTGCGCAGCCTGGCTTCTTTCCTACGGAGGATCCTCATTAGCACCCTGGTCTAAAGATGCATCTGGACTCCCTCCTTGAGTGATTTTGAGATCCTCCCTGGTATGGCCACCTAGCCAATGGTTACCAAGCACCACAAGCTCGGCTGCACTTCCTTGTTTCCTAGAGACTAGAGCCTTGCCATTTGAGTTGGGTGGGGTCTGAGGACAGAAACACTGGCACCTCAGCTGGCAATGCAAAACAGTCCCAGACCCCCCACTACGGAATCTGCATATGAATGTTGGGGCACCCTGCTCTCAGACTAGGAGTTTTTCCTCCATCACAATATGAAGGGCCACTCAAAGTGAGAACAAATAATAGCAAGTGACACTTGTTCCAGGGAACCGAGCAAGTGATACAATGATGAAGCACTTACAGGGAAAAAGGTCGGCTTGGTACTGACCAACAGTGCTGACTTCATCCAAAAGGTTCACCAGTCCTTAGTGGCAAATCTGAATGTTTAATAGTTTATAAGCATGGACATCTAAGGATGGTTTACATTTAAAGATATGTCCATCTGCTTACCTATCATTTTGGTAAAAAAAAAAAAAATTCAGTTAACAATAGTCTAGTGCTATGTTACATAATGTACTATTTCATGGGTTTCTTGCAGAAATTGTTCAGTTATTTCTACATAACCTTGAGGTGTCTGGGTATTCTAAACTGCCTTCCAGATGAAACGCTCCCCACCCCCATTAGCTAGGAACTAGGGTTTGCTTTAACGGCAGCAAATCAAACAGCATTTGGCTAACAACTTAGACTCTGATCATTTCTAAATGATCAAAACAATCATATTGCCCCATCCCCAAGTTATGCCGCTCTGGTACAAAAATCAGAAATTACATCCTTCAGAGAAAGGCCTTCACACTCTGCAACTCAGCCTTAACTGTCACACCCCACATCCAGCTTCCTGGAGAGAGACCCTGAGCAGGCAGGCAGCCCCTGACCTTACCCAGGGGCAGTTCGCCTATCATACTAGTAAAACAGATGCACCATGGTTTTCCTGCTGCATTGAACTTAACATGGCCCCACAAAACAACCGCCACACAGTTTAGTAACACCAAAGCACCCAACATAAAGCAGCACAAGAGAAACGAGGACACACACCTAAACACGCCACTGTACTGTATTCTTGTACATAAAGTGTGTCTGTGAAATGTGTATCTAATCTCATAACTTTTTAATGTTATCCTGAGTAACTGTACCTTTAATACAGAAGATAGAAGAGCAAATAAAGAGGCAGATCCAGAAATAACATAAACTTTTTAATTAACATATTTAAGGCTAAGAAAATTAAATTCCAGACTCAACAATCCTGGCAAAGACTAAAGGAAGACTAGTAGGAATTTTATAAAACTTCCTGATAGCTATGCAGTGGTGGCACACAGCTTTAATTCCAGCACTTGGGAGGCAGAGGCAGGAGGATGGCTGTGAGTTCGAGGCCAGTCCATTCTACAGAGTTCCAGAACAGTCAGAGTTAAAACAGAGAAACCCTGTCTCAAAAAACAGGGGGGGTTGGGGGGGGGGGCAGCAGAACTTCCTGATAGCTAGCATGTATCTTACTTGATAAGGTTATAAAATACCCTGGGATATTATAAACAAAGGCCAATGACACCACATTTGTCAGCCTAATTAAAATAAATATAACATCAGAGAATATTTTTTCTACTCATTTTTGATCTATTTTGAGCTACTGATTTCCTATACAAACACCCATCTGAGTGCTAAGCCTGATGACAAATGCATTTTAGTAAAACAGCAGGACCAGGGAAGAGACGCCTCTGTCCAGGTACCCAGTCATCACAAACTCCTAAGACAACCAGAGGCAAGATGAAGATGACACGCCAAGGGCAGCCAAATGCTCCTATGGAGAGTGTACTTCTGGTTTACTATCTGCAGCTGAGCCAGCCACCTGCACTGGGCATTTCCTATGTTCTCTTACACTAAAAAGGCTTCTGATAAGCTGAAAGCCACTCCCCCCCCACCCCACCCCCCATATTTCAGAGGGAGTTTTAAAGTGTATTCAATTGCGGGAGAGATGGGTCAGCGTTAAGAGCACTCAGTGTTCTTCCAGAGGACCTAGCTTCAATTCCCAGCACCCACATAGTGCCTCACAAATCTCTAACTCCAGTTCCAGGAGATCTGACACCCTCTTCTGGTCCCTGTGGGCACCATGCATGCACATGGTACACAGACATCCAAGTAAAATACCCATACATATAAAATAAATGTACTCAATACTACCTGCTTTAGAAGGCAGAACCAAGGGGGTCATTAAAGACAACCTTTTGATGTAATAGCAACATTCTTTTCCTTATTTGACATGCCTTATTGACAAACAAACTTTAGGCCAACACCACAGATGAAAATAATCCGTTCTCCTTGCTAGATCCGCACTTTATGTGATGGAAGGCAGCCTTGTCTGTCATGAATTAACTTGAACACAATAGCACGCAGGTGCCACAGGGATAGAGGCAGGTCCTTCAGCAAGCTGAGGGCTTTCTAGAACTGACTGATGCCTTCCGGACACCAGAATAACACAGAGGAGGAATACATGAGAATCATTTAAGATCAGATTTCCAGAGAAGCGAGCGGTGCAAAGATGGGCTTCATCAGAAAGGAGGGCTGAGGTATTTGAAGAGCAAAGAAAGTGTTTTAGAAAACTGCAGGTAACCTCAGGTTAGACCCATAGCAGGGACGCCAGGAAGCAGAGCTGTGCATTCGATGAGTGCAGCACTCCATTCTTAATTCAAATGAATTGTGTTGCCGCATGAGAGGGAATTAAGGCTCCAATACACAGCAAGTAAGTTTCCTACCCAGTATTTCATAATCGTTTCAAGATTTAACATAGCTGTAAAACATCTTTACACCTACATTTACTACATACAAATATGTTCTAGAATAATCAGAACTATCCGTTTCATGCAGCTAAACCCTCCTGAAATGTCTTTGGGCCAATTAAAGGTCTTTCCTCGCCAAGTGGTGATGCCTTTAATCCTAGCACTCTTGGAGGACAGGGGCAGATAGTCTCTGTAAATTCAAGACCAGCATGGTCTACAGAGTGAGTTCCAGGACAGCTACAGTTACAACAGAGAATCTCTGTCTGGAAAAACAAAACAAACAAAAAAAACCCTTTGCTCACATTAGCATGTGATTTAAAAAGAAAAAAAAGCTTTTCTCCAGAAACTCTATATATTTAACTTTATATTTTCCAATGTCTACAGCCAAGGTTCAATTCTAAGCTGTACTCTCTCATTCTACTGTCTTCTAGATTTCCTTCCAAAGCAGCTTTGTGCTGTAGAAAATTAATTTTATAAAACATTTTTAATGTCTGAGCAAATTTACTCATAAGTTAAATCTGACTTTTCCATTCCAGCGCATTTTGTAACAAACCCGTACTGTTTTTCCACGTCGCCACGCTATTTTGATGGCATGATTCTGCCTCGTCTTGATTTCCCTGACAATCACCTAGCAAGCCACTGAGTCTGAGTCTGTGCTTTCTGTGTGAGTGTGTGTGGTTACTAAACCAGGGCGCTGCTGTAACTTGAAGGTAAATCCTGTGCATCAGTTTGAGAAGAGCTCTTCTAACTCAAATGCCTACGATGTGTTTGCTTCTATCACAGAGTAACTTAAGCATACCTGAAGCTGGAAGGCAGCCCTCACTGTAAGAACAGCTTCGTGTGGTGGGACGGGCTGCTGTCAGATGTGAGAAGGCAACTGCGATGATTTAAGGCTGCCTGGCAAGTTTGATAGTTATATTTTGTAATCAAAAGATTACACTGAGAACCAGACACCTACTTGACCTTAAAAATACAGATTTTACTAAGACCTCAGACAGCCACACTCAGCTGTTTCTAAGATCTTATCACACTTAACTACACACATCAGTTGCTAATTAAATTATGGTTTGTATTAAAATTCTAAGTTATTATCCTCAGTAATCACGTTTATAGTGTATTCTACCTGCCCACATTTCAAGTTCCCATCCCAACGTCTGTCGCATTCATGAACACACAAAATTCTCTACTTCACGCCCATTCCTCAGAGGTAATTTTAAAAGGTTTTACTATAAAAAGATCCCAACGAATCTACAGCAGTGGTTCTCAGCCGTGGGTGGTGAGCCCTTTGGGAGTCAAATGACCCTTTCACAGGGGTCACCTAAGACGATCTGCATGTCAGGTATTTACATTACAATGCATAATGGTAGCAAAATTACAGTTATGAAGTAGCAATGAAAATAATTTTATGATTTGGGGTCACCACAACATGAGGAACTGCATTCAAGGGTTGCAGTTGAGAACCACTGAAAGAGTTCAGCTGGGCGTGGTGGCGCACATCTTTCATCCCCACTTAGGAGGCAGAGGAAGAAGGATCTCTGTGAGTTTGAGGCCAGCCTGGTCTATGTAGCAGGTTCCAGAACAGTCAGGGCTATGTATTGAGATCTGAGAGATCTGATAGATCTGTCAGATGGAGAAAAAAAATAAATAAATGAAAAATGTTATCTAAAGATTTCTCACTATTTACTGGATTTCACACCAGTCGAAACCAGTGGCAATAGTCAACGTATCTCAGATGTTTTTCTGTTTGTTTGTTGTGTTTTGTTTTCCAAGACAGGGTTTCTCTGTGTAGCCATGGCTGGCCTGAATTCCTCTGCCTGGTCTTAAAACTTTGCTACCCTAAAGCAGTGAGACAGTACTGGGAAAAATTCTGAAACACCACTTTTTACTTGAATTTTTCTCCACCAGTATCCAGACAGCTTGCATGCCAACTGCAGAATTACCGCATTCTGACCTACCAGAATCACGCCTTGCAGAATGAATGCAAGTTCTGTTTCTTTAACTATGATATTTCTTTCATTCCAAACCATTTCTCTATTCCCCGCTGTGTCTCTAAATACTCCCAATGCCCCCCATAGGTGGGCGCATTAAGAAAGAGCTGTGCGTGCCACATCTCAATGTCAGACGCAGTGCCTAAGAAGCATCTGCAGAATCAGCCATCTTACAACCTCTCAGTACATTACCGGCACCTCCTTCTGAAGCACTAAAGCACAGGAGAGGCAGCTGAGCTGGCTACTTAAGGCTTTTCTCACACGGGGGCATGAACTGAAGAGGGAATCACAGCCCCGAGGTTGCCGCTGATCCTATGCCATTCTGAACAGTAGCACACTCTGCTGCCTTTCCTACTTCCGCTTGTGTGATGACCTACTCTGGCCTTCCCAAACCTAGGGAGGAGAGGAAGCATAGCTGAGGTGTTTGCCACCAATGGGGCCAAAGAAGCCAGCGACCTTCTACCCACATTTTGAGGCAAAAAAAAAGTGCTAGGCAAGCGTCCTTGCAACTGAGCTACATCCCCAGCTATTAAAGGAAAATTTTAAAACTCAAGATCTTCTGTCACACTGGCTACATTCAGAGCTTGGTAGTCATGTAGCTGCAGCTACTGAACTAGTTTGAGAAAACAGAGCTTTCTCATCACGGTGTATAATTCCCAGACAAGAGCTAAGGGGTTAGGGCATGTATTCATGGTGTGCAAAGCTCACGGATCGATGCTCAACACCAAAGGATAGCAAGAGGAGTGTACTGGCGATGCCAGTCTAGAAGCCTACCTAAACTGAGCACAAAGGGCAAGTAGGAGGATGGCCAAGGCAGACGGCTGAGTAAGCCACCAGACTAAAGCTCTTCCCGGTGGCTGATGGGAGTAGGGCACACTCGGATGCCCGCACACACTTCGGGAAGACTTTGGGAGGACCCCAGATCATGAGGTCCTACAATCCTTCCTGAATTCAAGAAGTCACTGCCACGGCCTCACGCTATGTTTGGAGAAAGACTGACTTCAGAAAGAATCACAGTACCAAAATGTGGAACACGGATTAGGGAAAGTAAGACTTAGTCTAAGACAAGAACCAAGAGGGTTATCTTGGCCCTTAGAAGATTGTCATGAAGAGGAGATGGGACAGCACCAACCATGTTCCCTGGCTTCTGGACCAGGGAGGGGTCCCAGAATGGCACCTGGGATTCTGGCCTGGGTGAGAGAATGGCTGACATCACTCACTGAACTGTGGAGCATATAGAAGAGGCAGTGTGGTATAAGAGGAGGCAGAGTAATGTGAGAGCAAAAGGCTAATCAGAGAAGGAGGAGCTAAAGACACTGCTTATGTCATTCCCCGTCAGATGGAAGGCCAAGAGCTGCAGTAGAGGAGACTGTCAGACAATGTGTAGATGAGGGCAGGAAAGACATGGACAGTGTCCTGAAGGGCAGGTGGGGAAACAGCACACAGGGTGGACGCTAACATCGAGGACAAAGAAGCCTCAAGAGGAAGAGTTGTGCAGGCTCCAACTGCACAGGGAAGGTCTGGGATACTCGCTGGCCAGGGATTGGTAACTACTAAGGACAGATAATGCACAGCTGCAGATGTGAAGGTTCCAGTGAAGAGTTCAGAGTGCTCCTAACAGCCGAGGAGGGCTGATCAAGAACTAGTATTTGTCTATTCGAAAGAAGACACAGAGCAGGGTTCAAATCAAAGCTATATATGACCTGCAGCGGGTTCTTTGCCCTCTATGGGCCACAGTGTAAATGGGAATGGCAACAGTATTTCAGAAGAACTAGGAGAACCAGGTGCACTAGTCCTTGCAAAACACAACAATGCCTAGCGTTTGGTGAGTACTAAAAGCATTGTAAGGTAACACATGCCAGCACAGATGCCAAAGGAGGGCAGGAGCCACCAAAGGGGAAGGACAGGATGGGAGCGGCCAGGGCAGAAGAGGAGGATCAGCCAGAAGTCTGGCAAACACAGTTGGCATGGTGAACTCAGAAAGAAGCAGGTGGGCGCTGTTTGAAGAGACTGTAGACCAGGCATGGTGGTGCCTGCCTGTAACTGCAGACTGACAAGGTGGATTCAAAGCCTTCTTTGGCTGTATTAGTGAGTTTGAAACCCATTTGGGCTGGGAAATTTTGTCTGGTAGGGGAGGGCATAGGAGAGAGGGAAGAGGAGGGGAAAAGAGACAGAACACTGTGAACCACACAGAAAGCATGTGACCTGCTCTCCTACTACCTTCTTTAGTTTGTAAAGTGCTGTTAACTGAGCCTGCCTTTAACTCCTGGGGAAGAACTCAGACTGTAAAAAGCACTTAAAACAAGATGCAGTACATAATCAGCACTCAGTATGACCAAACGCTTTTGCACTTTGACCTGAAAAAAAATTGTTTTTTTAAAATGTATTTTTATTTTATGAGTATGTGTGTTTTGCATACCCTATGGAGTTACAAATGGTTGTGAGCTGTCAGGTGGGTGCTGGGAACCAAACCAGGTCCCCTCTGCAGGAGCAGCCAGTGCTTGACCTCTGTACCCCTAACCTGAAAACTGTAAACATACAAAATGTGTCAACCTAGCTGTGTAGCCTTGATCCACTGTCATAGCTTCTCCGCCTCCAGGTCTCAGTCTCTGCCAGCAGAAGGCAGAGAAAGTGCTGCTCCTTCCTAGAACTTGCTACACAGGCCAGGCTGGCCTCAGACTCACAAAGATCCACCTGGCTCTGCCTCTGGAGTGCTGGGACCCAGATTAAAGGTGCGCTCCACTCCAAGCTAACCTGCCTAGGTTTGTAATGGACTCTGACATCAAGGAGATGCTTCTGAAATCCACACCACTAAACAATTCCTCAAGAAATAACAACTTCAAGGAAAAAAAAAAAAAGGTAAACTGTTAAAAAGTGACCATACAGATACATCATATGCATACTACATCAGTTCAGAAGAGGGTGCTGACCCCCCTGGAACCGAAAACTGTTAGCTACCGTGTGGGTTCGGTTCCCCTCCAAAAGCAGTAAGCACAACCGTCGAGCCGCTCTCCCTAGCCCTGAAGCTTCAGTAGGTGAAATTACTAATCTGCTGGTAATCCTAATGTAACTAGTCCTCCCTGCCTAAAAGTACCTCAGCACCTAGTTTTACTCGACATGCTGTGTGCCTCTGGAGTCAAGTGAACTCACTTCTCAGAACGAATTCTTAGGATCCCATGAAGACGCATCGGAGGGATCCTGTGCCCCAGGCACCTACAGAAAGGGAGGAAGTGCCATGGACCCGGTGGGCAAAGGAATCCGCAGACCTCCTGTGCATGTAGTCCTGAATGGGGCCAGCTGACGCACTGTCTGACCACAGTAAACACACATGGGGCTGGCAGCCACGCCCTTCTGCCTCCACAGTCATCAGAACATAGGTGTTCCAGCACAGCTGCAGTCCTTGGGTTAGGATGGCAGGTCAGGGTTGCGAACAAAACTTCTGCACACGTCATAATGCTCTAACAAGAACCACATCCTGAGCACATTTCATCCTCTTCCAACTAACTGGCTAAAAATAACTTCACTAACAAGTGAGCCCCACAATTTCCTTCTTGAATAAACAAAGCTGGTACGTGTGTCCCCCAGGACACTGTGGAGATGGCCTGGGCACTTCGGACACCTACCCATAAGCACGCTGAGCAGGATCAGACTGAAGTTTCTCCGCTGCGACTGTCTTGATGGTCTCCCTCGGGGCACTTTGCTCCTCAGCACTCCTGACTGTGCAGGTGATAAAGACAGCACTCAGAAACACGGGAGATTCCATCCCCATGCCACACTTCGCATCAGCAGCCACGACTGACCGCCACAGGAGTTCTAACCTCAACATCCTCATCCCTAAAGGCTCGCCGTCAGTGTGCTTCCCCACATCTGGAATCTAGAGCCTGCTTCCAAGGTCATGCTTGCAGGGTCTGGGTACTGGAACCCTCAATCCTCTCCCTGGAGAGGGGGGGCAGTTCTGGGAAACCTGGGTTGTGGAGCCCCCTACAGGGCAGCTCATACCAGTTTTTGTCCTCAGCATTTACTGGCAGTGACTAAGATGGGGGGGGGGGTGGCATCCTGTGAGGAAATCAAAGACCATAGCCCTTGGTGCTAGCTAGAAAGATGACTCAGCGGTTAAGAGTAGTCACTGCTCTTGCAGAGATCCAGGATGCAGTTCCCAGCACCCACGTGGCAGCTCACAACTCTCTGGAACTCGGGTCTAAGGGGATCTGATGCCCTGTTATGACACATATAGGCACCGGGCACGTGTGTGGTATGCACACATAGGTAGGCAAAACACTTGTGAACATAAAATAAACCGTCTTTAAAAAGGTAGTGGTCCTTTTCAATAAACAAATTCACCAAAACTTGAGCTTCTAGCTTCTGAGACAAAATGCAAACAGGAAGTGCTTCCGTGCCACGCCAGCACACCAGATCCTTTGTTTCTGAATCCATCCCAAGGCTGAGGCCAAGACGACCTCCATCATTTGACAGAGCTGACGGCCACCAACCCCTTCCAGCACGGGTCCACGACTTAACACCAGCATTTTCTCATCTTCGGTTTTCACTGACTGTTGCCAAAAGTTAAGTTTATAAATGTTAAAGTTCATGTATGAAATCCCTGCCTCTCAAAGATTAATGTCATCCAATTGTGACATCTCTTCGACACTTTGGAGGAGCTTAAAATAGTCATCAAGAGGAATGAAAACAGAGCTCATCGCGGCTGGTGGGGCTGGGCAAAGGGCAGCACCCAGAACCTGAGGAGACCACGGAGACCTTCTCAAGGCTCTGGCCCGCTCACGTCGAAGCAGCTGCCCGTCGCCGACTCATCTGGGCAGCCAGCGTTCCACTGCCTCCACCGAGGTCTGCTTGGAAGGGACTTCACATTAACTGTCATGGTGCCACTAACAGAACACCCTGCACTCAGCAGTCAGTCTGCAAATATTAGCTGTTCTCTCCCCTGTCCTGCACCAGCCTCACCCCACTTGTTTGACAGTGTTCACCCCAGGGTAGCCCCATAAACATTCATGGGACCTGCGGGAGCTGACTGCCAGAGACTGGGTGGTGCAAGCACCTTTACTTGTGGTTAGAATTCTTCTGGTACATTAAGAATCAAAGAGGCCAGAGGCTAGGAAGACAGCTCAGTCAACAAAGTATTTGTCTCACGAGGATGAGGACCTGGATTCCATCCCCAGCATCCTCATTTAAAAAAACAAACAAACAAACAAAAAAAAAAAAAAAAAAAAACACAGTGGTCAGTAGGATGGCTCCCTGGATAAAGGAGCTTGCCATCCTGATGACCTATGTTTGGGGCCTGGGAGTCACATGATGGAAGGAGAAAAGTGACTCCTCCAAGCTGTCCTCTGACCTCACACCCATGCTATGGCATGGATACACACACACACACAAATGGAAAAAATTAAAAACTAGTGCTAATGAGGCAGAGATAAATGGGTACCAGGGGCTCCCAGGCCTAGCCCAGCCTATTCTAAGAGCCTCAGAGCAACAGGAGACCCTGTCTCAAAAACAAGGCAAACAGCCCTGAAGAGCAACACCTGAAGTTGTCCTCTGGTCTCCACACACACGTTCACAGATGTGCACGTATACCCAAAAACACATGTACACCCACATACTTAAAGGAATCAAACAGTAGGGCTGAGGTCATGGCTCACTGGGAGAACATTTTTCTAGTATACAAGATCCCTAGGCTTCAAACTCCAGCCCTGGAGAAGTGGGTTGAGAGGAAAGAGAAGAACCCTACATGAAATCAGATACCTTGAAGGCCAGATCCTGGGCTGCCCAGAAGGAACAAGAAACTGCAGGGCAAGGCACCCTCCCTGCCTCCCCCCCGCCCCAGGACTACCATCCCCCTGTAAAAGACAGCCAAGGCCTCTCAAACCTGAAAGACCAAAAGTTCAAAGCATGACCTCATGAACAAAAGGTGGGAAGGTAAGTGCTGTGTTGAAGGCCACCCATCAGTCTGGAAAAGCAAAGGGAAAGAGCCGGGTCCTGACTCAGAGACCAACGCTTGACCCACACAGGAATGGAGCCACTGTGATAAATTCCCCTAACTGCTAAAGCATACGTTCACATAGTTCACAGTCTGGCAATCAGAGCCTCTCAGACTAAACGACTGTATTTATACACAATCGCAAAGAAGCTAACAGTCCTAAAACGGTGCATGGCGAGACACTCTGAGCAACCAGCTTCCAAATAAAGGGGCATTCGGACTGCCCTCGACCCGCTGGCTTCGAGGCTGGGTGCGGTGTTGTTTCTCCGAGGTCATCGGTTCTGAGAAGTAATATTCACTCTAACAATTTCTGGTGTGTTCAGTCAGCTGTCCTGAGAATTCCTGCCTTCAACCTGCAATGCACTCACGTCCTTTGAGTAGCCCGCCTGTACTCCAGATCTGCCCTCTTCTAGACTTGCAACTGTCCAGTGGCTGTCAGAAGCCATTTGGTTCAGAGCAGACTGAGAAGCAGACTGCATGACTGAGGATGACCTTTCTTCTAAGAACACCATTGTCACTTGGAGAAAAGTGACTGACAAACTACGGTTCTGCAGACTTAAGTATTTGGCAGGCGTTACAGAAATGAACGAAATAATCTGTCACTTCAAGGAAAACAATTGACAGCTTTGTTTGCCAATGATAAAATTTGAGCATTCAGGAAAAAAATTAAAACTTTGGGAAACCAGTATCTACTGCCATGAACCTGACAGTTTTCCAATAGCTTTCAAAAGACTTTTCTGGTTTTTAAAATACAGCGTGATGAAATGCCAGCATTTAAATGGTTTATGCAATTCACTGAACCAGTAGTTTCCAAACAACCAATGAATAAGGCTACAACCCAGAGCAGACAGAAAACACACTGAAGGAGCTGGAAAGATGGCTCGGTAGTTAAAGAGCATGTGCTATTCTCCCAGGAGACCTAGGTTTGTTTCTCAGCACTGACATGCAGTTCCGAAGGATCCCAATTCCCTCTTTAGGCCTCATCAGCGCGACATGCGCATGGCACACACATACATGCAGGCAACACTCAGACTTGTAAAAAAAAATAAAAAATAAAAATTTTAAGACACATTCAAAATGCATGAGCCAGAAAGGGTGAGTGAACCCAAGCACAGAAATAACACTGGTCGGATTTGGTTTTCGTGTCTCAACTAACCTTTAAGAAACTGTCCCATGCTGGAGAGAGTGTCACACCTGTAATCCCAACAATCAGAAGGCAGAGGCAGGTGGTTCTCTGTGAGTTCAAGGCCAGCCTGGTCTACAGAGTGAGTTCCAGGATGGGCAGAGTTACAACAGAGAAACCCTGACTCAAAAAACGGAAGGAAGGAAGGAAGGCAGGCAGGCAGGCAGGCAGGCAGGCAGGAAGGCAGGAAGGCAGGAAGGCAGGAAGGCAGGAAGGCAGGAAGGCAGGAAGGAAGGAAGGAAGGAAAAGGAAGGAAACAGGCAGGCTCACAAAAGCTAAAGCTATTTGGGGCTTAAGGGTATATGGTGGGCTTGAGACACTGAAGACCAAAAATTCTTAATGACATTGAAGACCCAAAATTCTTAAGATTAGTGCTATTATTGACTGATAACATCAGGGAAAATGCAGCATGCTTCAAATTTTACTTGTCTAAGTATTTATACATACATACATGTGTACACCCTAAAACAGATATAAACATACATACACATATATACATACACACACATATGTATTGAGGTGTGACAGAACGTAACAGAAAACAACAAAAGCCTTTTTGAGCACAATCCCTGCATAGAAGGGCCACCACACTCAGGGAGCATCAGAGGCCCCGTGACCTCCATTTCACAGTCACAAAGACATCCAGACATCCCCATCAGAGGAAGGTCCAAATATGGAGGCACTGACTGCGGTCTGAGCTGCCGGGCCAACACACATACTTTCAAAAGAAGGTGGAGTTGGGTGCAGAGAGAAGGAAGTGGAGTTCTGGAGACCAGTAGAGCAAATGACCAGGCAGATGGAGGAAGGAAGGAGACATCTTTTGTTTATTCCCATCTTACAGACGGTGAGACAGTGGCTCCTGGAGTATAAAGAAAGCCGCTTTGGCGGCGGGGTGATAAAAATATCCCTACCCGTCTTCTGAGCTTCTGCCTGGAACCTCTTCCGCATGCTACCTGGCACGGCGGTCTTCCACGTGTCAAGTGGCACCTGCAGCATCAGCACCAGCGTAACTGTTAGAATCTCGACTCCACACACCCACCCAGACTGTCTAAATCGGAAATGCAATTCGTGCTTGCCGAAGCAGTTTGATGCTTGAACCACTGGCCTAGAAACAGTAATGCCTGAGGCACGCACCCGTCTGCCCTGGTGGTGCCTCCGGCGGATCTCTGCCAGAGCTCCGCACTCGGTCCCGCACAGTGACTGGAACAGAAACTGCCCCTCACACTCTGGAGGCAGGCAAGCGAAGGTCAAGGTGCTGATTGGGTCAGTTTCTTTTTGCAGCAGTCACTTCACTGTGTACTCAAATGGCCTCTTCTAAGCTAGGAGAAAGAAAACTCTTCTTATCATAAAAGACACCATCTTCCTAGATCAGGACCCCATTCCTGTCTTCATTTTACTTCTAGTGCATTGCTAAGAGCCTGTCTCAAAACACAGCCACATGTGCTTTGTATGTACAAGCTTTAGGGTATCAGTTACGAGGGATATACAATCAAGTCCCTACTAATAAACAGAAGTCTGTGCTCAGGCCGCCTGCAGAGCCTGTAACTCAGGGACAAAGAGAAAGGGGTCCTCTCTGCAGAGCAGCAACTGTCAAGGGAATCCCAGGGCTGAGGGAAATCCAAAGCAGCTAGAAAGGACTCAGGATCCTCACGGGCAAAATGGGAGAGCAACTTCCAGTGTGTTGCTGCCACTTCAGTGATGGCCACCGGACAGTTACCATGTTCCAGGCCCATCACTATGAAGCATGAATCCATTTAACTCCATCAACCCCGTTACAGGAATGTAGACTGAGAAGTGCTGAGTAACCTGCCAAAAAATCACAGTGGATGAGCAAAGGTGATACGATGCCCCAAGACTGCTTTCAGAGGCAGAGCCTTAAACCACTCTCTTCCCGACTGGAACGTCTGCCCTTCAGCCAGAGAGTGATCGCAGAAGCTAGCACGGTGGTGGAGAGGACAGGCCTTGGGAAGCACGAAAGGCCAGAAACTCTTGGAACAGTACTCAGCTTCCTTAACCAACTGGCAAAGCACGCTAGTAATTCAGAGTTGGTGGGTGCAGAAAATGGACGGGTTCTACACCACTTGCAGGAGCGGAAGCTGGTGAGCCTTTTCCAGGGACAATCCAAGCACTCAGAGCATACTCAGGATGAACACAGACACACAGGTAGACATAAAAGGCTGGTCGCTAACAGCAGCGTCATTTCCAAGCGTGAACATTGAGTTGATTTGAATGGCCACTGACACGGACAGGCACACGAAGTCATAGAAGCAGGTTACGGTTGTTTGACTACTTGAAGGAAAAACTGGAATTCTCTGCATCAATATGAAAAGAAAAATGAGACACAGGATTCTTTCTGGTGGGAAAAGTCGGTGCCTGAGCTGATGGGGGAGGGGCTCCCCCTGCCTATTTCAGACATGTTTTACGGTGGGAACATTTGGGAATAAGCTTACTTACAATCAACCAGATGTCACAGAAATAATGGATGACAATTTTTTTTTCCATATCAAACAGATGTGGCTTCCATCCAAGTTCTGCTAGTTTGCAACTCTGCCCAAACTGAAGCCTTGGTTCTCAGTAGGTGAGCAGGCGCACCTGCAGGGTGAGGGGATCTGTGGGCACTCGGGGGCTCCCACAAGGATCCTCTGCCTTCCCTTCATGTAACTCACCATGTGCCACAGGCACCCACACTACGCATGTTGTAAGGAGGTTCCTAGGAATGCCTGTATGTCCTAAGCAGAATCTAGAGGCTCCTTGCACCTTTACTGCCAGGACCTCTGCAGTGGTAGCTACAAACAGCTGCTCTATTAATTGCCAAACTACCCCCTAGCTTGTTTAATCAATACTAATAACAGGGAAATATGCCAGTTCAAGGCTGATACGTACTTGACTTTCAAGAGAATTTGAGGGGAAAAAAAAAAACAAACATCTCTGAATCTGCAAATGTACTCCATCCAGATAGAGAGATATGAGACCCAACCGCCTAGCCGAACTCCTCAACAGCTGGTTAAGTTTGACATGAAAGGTCTCCAAATTTTCCATACCTGTGCTTTGGAAGATCACCAAGTATTTTCAACCCCATCATCTGAGATAATTGACTTATTTGAATCAAAAAAGGGAGCCTGTCATTGCCAAAGTTCCCTACCCCCAGGTGACATGTTCTTTACCATCATCAATTACTGTTAACACCAATCAAACTGCAGCGTGCCATCCAGTAGTACACAACAAGCTTAACTCCATCAACGTTCAGGGCTCATAATTTCACACTTCTCCACTCATCCTACCCACCCAAGCCCTGCCTTTCTAAGAATAGGTGGAAAGCAATGGTGAAAACAGGTTTTGTACAGTGCTACTGCCAAGACCCCCTCTGTATCAAGTATCAGTCAGCAAAGTACACGGTGCTGGAAATACTCTGAATTAATGACTGGGTTCTCAGAAAACTTCTACACAAAGATCTTGCCAGGTCTAATAACTAATGAAAGTATTCACATTATACTCAACAAGTAACTACATGAAGTACCACAGTTGCATACTAAATTTCCATACAGACCACCGTAATCTGAGCCTGACAGTAAACTACGGCTATGTATGTATTTTTCCACCCAAGAGAGAATGAATCACCTTTGCCAAACCATCACACTTACCCCCAGGAAACAGGAGGAAGCGGCATTACATTACAGTTCAGTGGCTATGCACTTTGGGAAAACCTATCCTTGCTCAGCATTACTTAGTCAAAAAAAAAACACATGGGGGGGCATCAGATTTGATCATTAAGACTAAACTGAAGAGCAAATCGCAGTATTTGCTGTCTCACTTGCAGTTTCAGCAGCAGCAATGTCAAAAAAGTATGTCCCACAGAAAAGAGCTCCAAAGGCTTTTCCCTCCGGGTACTTGAATACAGAGGTCAGAGGGTATTACAAAGTAACTGCCAACCAACCTGCTACTGTTGTTGAACTGGGCCACCCATCAGTAAACAATACAGACAAACTCCTCTTTACAAACTTTAATTACACCCTAGCAAAAAGTAAATAAGTAAAGTGTAAGGAAGTAACTACACACGGGGTTTTAAGGCGGGGGCTGTGGTCCTGGACTGGATGCTGGGGAGACACCTGGATAGGAAGATGACACTGAGGTATAGTGTGGAAGGACTAGATGTTGGGGAGACACCTGGATGGGAAGATGACACTGAGGTATAGTGTGGAAGGAAGGAAATGAGTAGGATGAGCAGGCCCCAAGAAGAGAGCATTCTGGAGGACAGATCAGGGGCAGGAACCTCTGTAGGACAGTTAAAGCTAAGAGTCCATCTTGAGGGAGGCCTGGGTAGGATGCTGGGTAGGATGCTGGGGTGGAAGGCGGCCCCATGGTGCTGAGAGGCCTGAGGGAGGAGGGTCTTAGACATATTTTCAGCAGAAGCAAAGGCTCTGCCTCAAGCACTGACAGATGATTGCTGTGCTGCAAAGAGAAGGAAAGCGGAGGCCAGTTAGGGAGTTACTGCTGCAGGACCGCAGAGAGCAAAGGCCACACGGTCCCTGGTAGTCTAAGTGGACAGAAGCCCGCAGATGTACTATGTAAGAGTGGGCATTAGGAACAAAGCAAGAGCCTACGTGGGAGACGTGGCTCAGTGGCAGTGCACCTAGCCTGGCACGTGCAAAATTCTGGATCGTACCCCCAGTAACAAGTGCTGCGGGATGAAAGCCTAGGTTTCCAACCTCAAGGTGAGTGTTTTCCCCTTACATCTTAAGGCTGCTGCTTTGTTTTGTTCATACTTTCTATTTTTTTTAAAGATTTTTATTTATTTATATATGAGCGCTCTGTCTACATGTATGCCTACATGCCAGAAGAAGGCACTGGATACCATTATAGATGGTTGTGATCCACCATGTGGGTGCTGGGAATTGAACTCGGGACCTCTGCAAGAGCAGCCAGGGCTCTTAACAGCTGAGTCATGTCCCCGGCCCTTTGTTCCTTTGTTCAAGCATAGAGTTAACCATGGACAGAAAGAGGAGCACTGAAGGTGCTTCAGAAAGGCTTGCTTGTGCCACAAAGCTTGTTAACTTGGACTGGGCTGCTGTCTGGACAGAGAGGTGGTTCCCTTGGTTAAATGAAGCCAGATATACTAGGGAACATTCGCTGATGGAGCTGGTGTCTGACTCCATGAGGGATACGTATGGACCAGAAAGACAGTGGTGGCTCACCATCCCTGTAAGTCAAAATAGGCAGCTCCACACTGGTCTCCTTTGGAAGCAAATCATGTCACCATTGCTGCTGGTGGTTTTTAAAAGGACCTGTGAAAAGCTAATTCTGCCTAACATAACACTCCTCACTGATCAGAGAAGCTGAATACTAGCTGCCCTACCAACTTTAGAAATGAATGTTTCAGTATCTGTCTTGACTGGTGGCCAGCAAGGTGTCACCTTGGGTCCCTCCCCGCCCTGTCACAGGCCCTCAATCACCCAATGCCCCTGATCTCCATGGAACAGCTCCAGAGCACAGAGTCTGCCACTGTCCCCAGACTCCACCTCCAGCGTTCCTAACCCCTCCCCCACAAGCAAGCATACCATGTGGTCACAAGTGCTATGACAGCTGACTCCCCACTGAGTCTGAGTGGCTCCTGAGCCTAACCAGGGCTAACAGCCTGGGAAAATGATAAGAGCAGAGGTAGAGCAGGAGACAGCAGGGGAGGCAAGGCAGATGCATGGAACTCCAGGCACAGAATAGGCTCACCGCAGCCCACTGAGACCAAGATACAGCAGAAAGGGTACAGAAATAACTGCTCCAGGCCTCTTTCCCGATGCTAGATGGCGTGAGCCTGAATATGTCTGATCACTATGCACTTTCCTAGGAGTCCTGAATTGGGGAAATGCAAACGTTTCCTATTCCCAACGCCGCCGCCACCCTGTCCATCCCATCATGTTATCCAGTGGCTAAGCTTTGCCTTCCTTTTGGGAAACTCTGAGCTGACAAGGTTGGACACAGTGTAATGTCATTCCATTCTGGAACAAGGAGGTCCTGGCGCTGGCAGGTAATTGGCTGTCTAGGGTAAGTGGCTTGAGGTGCAGCTAATGGGAGGAGCCTGCTGTGCTTCACAACGGGGGACTCTCCTATGAGTTCTCTCCAGTCTTTGGTCCCCACCCACCCGCCAAGACTTTACTCTGAAAACCTCAGGGCACAGCTATAGCTCTCCTATGGGCTTCCCTGGACCCACTCCACCTTGGACTATTTGG
Source organism: Cricetomys ansorgei (assembly GCA_026225945.1). Classification (NCBI taxonomy): domain Eukaryota; kingdom Metazoa; phylum Chordata; class Mammalia; order Rodentia; family Nesomyidae; genus Cricetomys; species Cricetomys ansorgei. The sequence goes on along the minus strand of JAMJFZ010000239.1, from coordinate 14,021,250 downwards.
ATTTGCCCCAAGCTTTAGCCATGAATATCCCTAAGAGCCAGAACCTGATATCTGAAATGAAGCCACGATTCCATTGTAGTTGGTTCTGAGCTGAGTCAAGCTTAGAAGGGAGGGAGAAAGTCATACTGAAATTCCTGGACTATGTGAAGGCCACACAGAAGCCAATACTCAGAATAAGTGGAAGGAGTTGGTTTCAGGGAAAGGTCACTTCGATGGCATGCAACGCTTCCCCTGAGCTCTTCTAAGCTTGTTGGTTCTCTCACGGTGGCGCAGTAGCCGGGTAGTGCTCCTCCACAGCTCTGATTGGCTTCCCTGAAGCCCCCGGCCTCCCAGAGAGCTAGACACCAACACCTCGAAGATAATGCAGCTGCTATAAATAAAGAAAGGTCTGACCCTGCCATTCTCAGTTTAGAATTCTGTGATTGCTCCAAAAAAACAAATTAAACTCACTGATCTTGACTGTCCCACGGCAGCTCGTCACCCACACCATCCCGTTAAGAACGCACGTGTGCGGATCCGTCCTCTAACACAGCATGCCTTCTCCACCCAGAGAGAAAAAAAAAAAAAAGGAGGAAAAAAAAACCTTATTGTACTTTGTTCTAAATGCCTACTCAGGCCCTAAACAACTTAATTTAAGCAGTAGTGCTCTCCTTTCTTAAAAATACATATTGAAGTATTTATAAAATACGCTATCTGGGATGGCCTTTATGCAGCCCAGAACAACAGCACCCACTTTGCAAGGTGCCTGAAACGTCAGAGTCCTCAGACGTTGTAGAGTTTCCCTTTGCTCTGTGGCTGCTTGCTTTGAACAGAATGCAGCTTTGAATGAAAGCAAACATCAAGCTCAGATCACACCACACTCATTCACCCAACAAATAATTCAATATTAAATAGTAACTTAAATTTATTCAACAAAGCTTTTGAAATTATTCCTTAGAACATCCTGCCTGAACTTCTCCTTCAACCAAAATCACGCTGGTTTAACAATTCTGCATGGTGTTTGCAGTGATCTAAAGATTCAGGTGATTTGTGTTTGGAGAGATTTAGGCACTTCCAAATCGCCTTCTCATACCATGCATGTATTTTTCTATCATTTGTAATCTCCAATTCTACCTAGGAAACGTGTTCATTAAATGTGTTGTGCCAGTCTGCAAATCATTGACTGTTGGGGTAATAATAATAATTCAAGGATCTCTAGTCAACCAGCCAGTTGATATTTTGTTCTTAGATCAGTATGTGAGGGCTTGGTAAGTAATGTAACACTATACATGACAGACATCACACACAGGAGAAAACCTCTGAGAAGCAAGCATCTTCAGTCTGCTTAGAAGGGTCACTTAATTACCAGTCCCCCTTAACATCCCACCCTAAGTGATTACCAGTTTAGGAGACGAAATAGTACTACTATTTCTATGCCACACTAAAGCTTCTATTGTTGGCAACTTCAGAGCACAAAGAAATTGTGTCCATCTCCGAAGTGCCAGACTTAGCATTCTAGCCTCTCCACAGTTAGTAAGATGAGGAGCCACAGCAGTTCCATGCTCACTCAACATTTAAGTCCAAGTCATCAAAAAAGGAAAGATTTCATTACCACCCCGTACTGATGGAGACCCACATTAATTACTGTTTGAATTAACCTCTGAGCCGTGGTTTTCATCAGTACTCAGAAAAGACGGGGACAATTTCTAATTACATGCCACCCTCGTTATAAGTTACTAGGCTGCCAGGAGTATCTGATGGGGCTGCCGTCCTTTCCCCTGGCATGGTTCTCATCTCCCCTACCCATGAAGAAGACTCCAAAGGCCTTGGGATGCTTCCCTGGGCTACCCCCTTTCCCTTCCTTTAAATTTGCAATATAAGCCCATGCAGATCTCTTATTAGTAAAAGCATTTAAATATGAGCTGAACAGCTATTCAGTTTCAACTTTTTCATAGTATAAAGCTGGAGAGCTGAGAGCTTACTGTTAATAGGTCCAGGAGTCCACAGCTGGCGAGGAAGCACAACTGCAGTCCTGAGTGAACACACCACATGTCACCTGGCCAATGTCATAAGAAGCAATGCAAAAGCAGCAGTTGGTGTGACAAGGAAACAAATCCAAAGAAGAAAAAAGTTACAATTTGAAAGATATGTGTCTTTTTTTCCTCTTGTGCTGCCACCCTTTGTCTCTGTCTGAAGACAAGGAACTCAGCAGTCTGCTGTGCTTCCCACCCTGCCTAAGCAGCTCACGCAGGCGGGTACTCCAGACAGGAAGCGTTCCATCCCCATCTCAGCTGGTATGATCCTTGCGGAAATTCAGACTCCTGGTAGTCACACCTCTCTGCAGTACACACAGTACACAGAAGCACTCTGTAGGACTCCTTCTAAATTGCACAGCTTTAAGCCCAGTGTTGTCCCAATGTCTGTCCTTCATGACACAAATATTTAAAGAGTGCAAGATTAAGGATTAAGGTATAGCACCACATGGTTTCAAAAAAAAAGAAAAAGCAAAAAAGAAAGCCACGATATTGAAAAGCAAGTAAAAATGGATCTATGTTTGCAAAAGCCACTGAATTTCTCAACCACAACTATAATTTGATTTTTGTTTTGTTTTGTTTTGTTTTCTGTTTCTTTGAGACAGGGTTTCTCTGTTGTGACCCTGGCTGTCCTGGAACTCACTCTGTAGACCAAGCTCACCTCAAACTCACGGAGATTTGCCTGCCTCTGCCTCCCAAGTGCTGGGATTAAAGGCGTGCGCCACCACTACCCGGCTAGAACTTGATTTGTAATTAACAAAAGTTATTTGTATGTCAGAATGGTAATTTCCCAACTTCAATAAAGTTAGGTCAAGCAAAGAGTCACCTTCCTAAGGCAAAAGGCAGAGCTGAGGGGCACGTCCTGCAGGAGTCAACCACCTCCTTATGAACTGTACACAGTACCCGTGTGCCTGTCTTCTCTGGTGCTGCTTCCAAGGGCACACCTTACACAAGGTGTCTCTCACTTCACTATACAGCAGCCATGGTACGCTGCGGCTTCCAGATGCATGCAGCTTGGAGCCAATTGGAGAGAAGACTCTGTTGGGACTAACCCCATCAGCAAAGAGAAGGAAAAAACATAAATGGGAAAATCTACAGTAGAATTACAAAAACTGACTTCTAAACTTTCTTTCAGGGAGCCTTCCCTGTTTATAAACAGAAGAGAAGATGTAAAGATAATTGATACTAGCAAACTTATTTCTTCCAAAATGTAGTCCATTTTTTAAATCACTCCAAGAACCACCAAAATCAACACCACAGTTAAAAATCACTATGTTAAATGATGTAAGCCACTGGAGACAATAAATACTGTATGTTTCTTAAGTGCAGAATCTAGATTTAAAATTATATATGCATGTATATATATATATATATATATATATATATATATACACATGTATTTATATGTGTTTATATTTAACTATGTGTATATGAAACTAGAAAGCATGAGAGAAGGGAAAGAGCTTTAAAGGAATTGAGGAAGGAAGACGGCAGATTATCTGGGGGAAGGAAGGGAAATCAGACAGAAAAGGGCAGGAGAAAAGGAAAGAAGGAAGGGGGATAATTGGAGACAAAGTCTGATGATGCATAAAAATGCTATACAAAACCCGTAGCTGTATATATTAGCATAATAATTTTTTTTTAAATGAAACTGTTCTGGGAAAATTACTTCTCCTGAAACACAATCAATGTTTGCAGTCACTAAGAACTGCTATCTCTATAACTACTGCGAGAGTTAAGAAAATCAGAAAACCAGCATGGACCTTAGCAATCACATTTGCAGCTATCGGTCTTAACTGCCCCACCACCGCTAACAAAAAGCACAACTTGTGGACTTACACAAACTACAGGTGTATGTCACATTAAATGCTACTGTAAAACTGTTCTTTTAACTGTCGTTTATACAGCCAGCATGGTGGCATGCCCCTCTAAAACTGCTACTGAGGAAGGTAAGACTGGAAGTTCATGGTGGGAGGGTGAGGGGTGGGGGGTATTTTGCTATTATCATTCATATTACAAATAACAAGAAATTGAAGTTTTTATCGTGCAGATTTAAGGTGTGTGGCATAATGTTTTGATAAACATAGTTACTGGTTAAATGATTACTATAGTTAAGAAAATTAACATAGCTATCATCTTTGATCTTACTCACTCCCTTTTTAAATAAAAATAAAGTACAACTAAGGTTTCCTTTCACCCTTAAATACAGTTTCAATTTCTATTTAAAGAGTCAAATGCACACAGGATGTCAGACAGTGGCTAGGTACTGTGCATAAAAAGTCAACAAGAAATTTGTGATGAACTAAATGTACTCAAGAAGGCGAAAAAAAATATTTGTGATACAATGTAGCATTGTAGCAATTTAGACAAAGTGACTGTGACACAATGTAGCTTTGTTGTAATTTAGACAAAGTAATTGTGATACAATATAACATTGTAGTAGTTTAGAGTTCAGGCACAGGTAAAAGTTTTTAACTGTTTTTTTATTTCCTTTTCAATTACACCAGGACTTGTGTTTCTGTCTGCAATGTGGATATAAAAACAAAAGGAATAAGCACTGGTGAATTCCACAGTCGTTTGTGTTCCCTACCTCCCTGTCACTCGGCTGAGTTCCACTCACACACACAGGATGCCCCTTCTTCAAGAGACGCCATTGTTTTAACAAGTTCTTCAAAACACCTTGGTTACTTACTAAGTTACAACTATTTTAGAAATCAGACTCTATCCTTTAAGGAAAGTACTACAAGAGAATGCTAAAGTAAACTAGGCTGCCTTCCACGAGCTCGTGACTTAAAACAAAAACATAGGTAACTAAATGTGGAACCAAGCTGGGTGTGGTGGTGCATGTCTTTAATCTCAGCACTCATGAGACAGAGGCAAACCTGGCCTTCAGTGTGTTCCAATACAGCCAGGGCTACACAGAGAAACCTGTCTTGAAAAACAAAAATAAATAAATAGATGCGTGAATGAATAAACAGAAAGATGACAGATATGGAACCATGTTAGAAGTTCTGCAATCCATGATTAGACAGGAGCACCAAGGGCAGTGACAAGTCTCCATGAAAAGGGAGGTCAGTAAAGTCCACACAAGGACACTGAGCCTAAGGACAGATGGCCATGTAGCCATGCACCTCACACTGACTGAACTGTCTCCAGGGAGTATAAAGGGGTGTATGGGCCCTCGACAGCCAGAAAAAGAAGACAATGTAAGGTAAGGAACTTGCTCTCACTTGGAAGATCCTAAAAAGACTTTGAAGAAAGGTAACATTTGGAACAGAACCTAAGACAAGGAGGACTTGGATCAGCAAAGTCAGGTTTGGATGGACAGAATGGTAGTCAAAACAGAACAAGGCAAAAGCAGTTACTTGAAAGAGGTAAGCAACTGTGTACTTAGGGACCGTGAATAACCCAGTTAAGCCTGGTTACGGGGTGTATTTATAAAGAGTAGATGCCATGGAGTCAGGAGAATGGAAAGCTTGCATGCCAGGGGTAGACAGTCAATTCCAGTCTTCCAGGGGAAACACAAACTGCTGTATACAGTGAGAAGTGATGCAGTGTGGGTGAAGACAGATGGGTCCTAGAGACTATAGCGTCTTTTCACAGTCCAAGAGAAACCAGTAGACACTGAGAGTGGGCAGCCAAAGGGGACAAATTTACCCGCTTTATCAATGTTCCACAGATGGAGAATTACAAGAGAAAGTCTGAACTAAAGAGAGCCCTGCATTCCTAGATGACTGGAAGGAAGGCTGCAGGGAGAGCCGGGTGTGGTGCTCATCTAATACTCGATACACAGCTCGCCTCACTAAACTCTTCCCTTTTCTTAATAGAAAGATACATTCTGTCCAGCCATGCCTGCTTCACTCTTGCCCAAGATGACTGCTGTGGAACCCACCAGCACTTTTAACTACTACTACATATGAACATTGACCAGTTTAATGCTTTGGAGGGCCAGACCCAACATGTGGTTCACATCTGTATACACCTGGAACAAATGTGGAGAGGGTTATCTATTAATAGTCATTTTATTCTAGCAATCCTTCCTTCATGATTGTCAATAAAATCCTTCAGAGAAGGTTCTTATAGGAAGGTAACATACAAACTATCTTCATTAACCCAGCTCATTAATCAGTAAGTAAGATGTCCGACCCAGTAAGAGACATATTAAGTTGGGCCTGAGGAAACAGATCAGTCAGTAAAATGCCCTCATTGCAAATGTAAGGACCTGAGTTCAATTTCTAGAACCCACGATTTTTGCTTTTTGTTTTGTTTTGTTTTTTTGAGACAGGGTTTCTCTTTTGTAACTCTGGCTGTCCTGGAACTCACTCTGTAGACCAGGCAGGCCTGGAACTCAGATTCACCTGCCTCTGCCTCCCAAGTGCTGGGATAAAAGGTGTGTGCCACCACTGTCCGGCCCCAGAACCCATGTTTTGTTGTTGTTGTTGTTGTTGTGTTGTTTGTTTTTTTAAAGCGGCCCAGCATAGTGATGCATACTAGCATGCATCCTTGCAGAAACAGGCAGATCGCTGGGGCTCACTAGCCAGCCAGCGATGCCCACCTGGGCAGTTCCTGGGCAGTGAAAACTCTTGTCTTAAAACGAAACCTTTGGAATAACACCTAAGGCTGTCCCCTGGCCTTCACAAAGGGGCATGAACAAGCACAAACAAGTTGGGTGGGGCTTGGGGGGGCAACCTAAATGGATTTTTTATGGGGATTGAAACAGTAACTGGCAATCTTCAAACCTAACAGGAACTGTGAACTGTACTCCAAGGAAAGGAGAGCTGCTGTACGGAGGCTGCTAGGCGTCCCAACTCACAGAATTTAACTAGAATCACTAACAACACACCTAGTTGTGTTGGGACTACAGAGACAGCTCAACAGTTCAGAGTGAGTACTTCTCTTGCAGAGGACCAGAGTTCGGTTCCCAACACTTGGCCTGGGTAGCTAACTACTGCCTGTAACTCCAACTCCAAGGAACTCGATTCCTGTACTCTTAAAGGGGACCTGCACTCGTGGGCACTGACATCACACACCCACACACATGCACACAAATACTTAAAAAAAAAATTTACTAAGTATTTTTCAATCTACTTTTGTCAACAGTTACAATATTTGCACCTCTGTGGATACAGGAATTAAGTTCTAAGGCTACATTAGACAGCAACAAGTCTTTCCTAATAACATTTATCAGACTTTATATCACAAATTCAACTCTTAAGAAGAATCTTAGTATCAGTATGCTAAAGAGTTTTTAAGACTAATAATGTGTAATTGCATGTATAAAAGTTAACTTTCAGCATGCTGACCTTGTAAAATGGCAGAGTCTTTTCACTGAAGAGGTTTAAAATTTGTAACAGTGTCTCATCAGAGGCAACTGACAAAAGTTTTGTCTTTGTCATCGGAAGATAAGTGTGCTACTGTCTGTCTCTGTCTGTGCGACAATTTCAGCTCTAAACTGAATTCTGGCTGTCTAATCGTCACAGCCGAATCTTCAAGGATAGGCTTTGTTACAGGCAGGTCCATGATGGTGCAAATGGTCAGCTGCTGCCTTGATTCATCACCAGCACTAGTCAGACTGTCCCCTGGGCACAGTGTTTAATAACATGCACACAAATCTATAACACAGTTTAAGTGGAGTTACACTATAATGAGACAATTCTTCTAGACACCAGAGGAGGCTATCAAATAAAAGGCCCAGTGCCAGGAATGAGTTACCTCTTTTTAGGTTTAGAGTCAGTGAGGGCCCACAGACCTCCAAACATTACAGGCTATTGCCACTGCTCTTAGTTACCCTCCAGAGCTTGGTGGTAAGATGCTATTACTTAAAACACCACATACTTTAGTCGTAGAACATGGATAAATCAAGCTGGTACTGACCTAGAAAATTCATCCCTACTGGCTAGATTTAATAGTGCTGGAGAGTGCTATGCATGCTACCAGAGGAGAAAAGTAACCATCAGTCTTGCTCAGATGGTACACTGTGTGCTATAACAACCACTGGCCTGGCAAGATAGGCCCACTGGTACAAGAGAGGTGCAAATGTTATAGGAGTAACCAACCACTTTCTCATTGGATTATTTAAGGCCTGCTACCATTATCGGGCTAAGAACTTAGATCACAGGCCCCAGGGGATAGCCTACTATTGTTATTCAGCTAAGTGGTCGTAATATTTAAACTGACTCCTAATGACTTATCCTTATACTCACAGATTAATGCATCTGACAACCCTCATCGGAGAAGCTTCTTTTTGGGTATTAACACAGAGACCCACTCCTGTTCAACGTACAGAGAATAAGAGTGTCCAGCCCTGAATGGGCTATCTGAATCATAGTCCCTTCTCCCAAGGCTCAGGAAGCATCATGGAACAAGGAATGGAAAGATTTTAAGAGCTAGAAATGATGGAGGACAACGATAACAGTGTTTTCGAGACTCCACGGGGTAGACGCATATATAAACTCACCGCACGCAGTTATGACAGCGTACACAAGACCAAGGCAGACAAAACCATAGTATGGCAGGAAGGGAAGAGACCACACAAAGTCCTATCCCCCTCTGAGGAGCTATTGGCAACTGCTGGCTGCTGGGAGAGGGAGAGTAGACTTCTTTAAAGATGCGGCCCCTGAGAAGCTATCATGCTTCAACAGATGGTCCTACGCCCAGGCACACAACAGTAGCAGTGACTTCGATGGGTTCAAAAGCAAAGCAAAAGACATTAAATTAAATGGGTTTAGTGGGGGTATTTGGAAATGAGGAAATGGGGGATGGGCTTGATAAAAACACATTTTGCTTTATATACATATATACACATAGATATGGGTGTATACATATGTGGGTGAACATGTGTCTGTGTGTGTCTGTGAAATTCTCAAACAGTGAAAAATAAATTAACACAGTCAGTAAACCACTGCGGGTCATGATAACGGAGCATTACATAGCAATGGCCCTCTATGTTCGAGTATACTGAAGGAAAAGGCCAACGTTGCTTAGTAAGCAGGTTTACTAGCAGGTTTCAAAACTCTATCATTAGCCTAATCATGTTTCTATTTAAAGAGAAAGAGAGAGAGAAATAGAGAGAGAGAGAAGATAAGGGAGAGACAGAGCAGGGCTTCACGGAAGGGGTGGAACTGGTAACAACTGGTGCTTTCTCTATGTTGTTGGTTTTAAGACGGTTTCACTACGCAGCTCATGCTCCACCCGAGATCTGCCCACCTCCAACTCCGGGAGCTGGCACTTCAGGGATGCGCCACCATGCCCTTCCTGCATACCCACAGGAATCTAATATAGTGACAACATCTGCCTGTGAGATGAAAAACATACTGTTCTTTAAAAAAAATAATCCTTATCAGCCATATGCAAAATTCTGGACAAGCACAAACATATTCCTTGAAATCACAAAATTTTTTACCATGTGTGTAAAGACCTTCAATATCAGGAAAATGTGCCATACAAATTATTCCTACTTCCTGAATGCTGCCAACTTAGACAACCAGTCATAGTTCAACCTATCTGACCCCAAATTCAAACTGAAGCTATTTTAAAAAATATTTTGTAGGGGAGGAAACGCATTAACCAGAAAACTTATCCTGTCACCCACAGATCAAATAAGCAAAGTCAGCACGCTGTAAGGAGGGGTGGGGTCCATCAGACTCTCCACCTTACCGCAGCCACGCTGCAAGGGCCCGCTTTAAAAACCAAAGGTTTCGTCTCGCGGGTGTTTTAAGATGTTCTGAGTGGTGGGACACGGTTTGCACTCGACGTATCTCTTCATCTACTATAAGCACGGCCTCGGAAGTCCAGTCCCTTCGGTAAAATCCCAGCCTTCCATACGGACTGCAGCATCGCTACATACGAAAGCACATGGCAAGAACTACCACAGGACAAACACGGTTCACTTCACTGTAATGTTGATTCGAGCAGCGAGTTGAGGAGTCGCCACGCCACGCTCCCTGCTTCTCCTGCTACGAGTCACAAGCATCTTTACACTTTATTTCAAATCTCAGAAAGCAGGTGCTATGCATGTCTCTAAAGTCCAGGAACCAACATATGTGTGCTTCCTGCTGTTATTACTCTAAGAGATTAATCTACAGATTTTTATTATAAATAAAATCAGTAACACTCAAAAAGTAGTTAGAAATAATTTTGTATGCTATGTATTTATTGTATTTACTATTTTTTCAAACTTGATAGAATTAGTGAACTTCCTTTTGGATGCGGTTCATACTTCCAGGGTTGGGAATGGGAATCAGCAGTAGATCACTTGCCCAGCAGGGAAGAGACCTTGGTTTAACCCGGAGAACTGGGAGGTGGGAGGGAGGGGATCACATTCAGCCTCAATTAGCAAATCTAATTTTTCAACAATTCCAGTTTTTCAATGAGACTATGTAACTATCAACTATCACTGTGAAATAACAAATGTGCATATTTATATACGCATGACTCTTTGTTCCAAATTAATTTATACTCTGATTGAAGAGGCAATGCAAGCAAGTAATCTCACTTTCTACTTTGCAGGGGAAAGAGGAGCGTCTTCAATGGCTAAGTGTCCGAATTTCTACTGGCCAATCCACGGGTCCACTAACCTGTGAACCATTCATCCCGCCACCTCCCTGTGATATGACCACACAGCAGCCACTCTGTGAGGCTGAGGCCCGCTTTCCAACTTTGGCTCTCTAGACTTCCTGACTTTCAGGGCTCTTACGTCCTCACCTGTTTGCCCTCCTTCCTATCTTGTACTTCACAGCTTCCCTTTCAAATGTACCCTTCCCTCTTGCCTTTACACACTCAAGGCCCTGCCATGTTTTTTGTTTTTCATTTTTTGTTGGGGTGGGGGGGTGTTTGTTTGTTTTTGACAAGTTTTCTCTGTTGTAGCTCTGGGCTGTCCTGGAACTCACTCTGTAAACCAGGCTGGCCTCAAACTCACAGAGATCCACCTGCCTCTGCCTCCCAAGTGCTGGAATTAAAGGTGTGCACCACCACTGCCCCCCCCCCTTTTTTTAAGACAAATCTCACCTAGTTTAGAGGGAGAAAGAGAATGCAATCTGATGACCCTGCATCTTGGTGCCTGGCCAATGTAGTTCAGTACATACCCAGATAACCTGTGTCAGGGCATAAGGACTAGAAGAAAATGGGTGTCAAAACCCAGCCAGTCCTCCACATTAGTTAGGCTATGTGCCTGGATTGAGTCTCTCTTCTTAATTCTCAGAGACACCACAATGATCATCAGCACCTGGCTAGCCATTTGGGCAAGGCAGCAAGCTAGAAACCATGCAAAATTCTTCCTTGCCTCCTTCTACAGTGCCTACAGGTTTTGCTGTTGTTGTTTTATGTGTATGGTGTTTGTGTCTGTATTTAAATGCACCATGTGCAAACCTTGTGCCTGTGGAGGACCAAGAGGGTGTCAGATCCCCTGGAGTTATATTTGTTTGCTGCTGTGTGCAAACTGAGAACTGAATGCAGGCCTCTTCTATAAGAGAAGCCAGTGCTCTCAATCCTTGAGCCATCTCTCCAGCCCCCTAAGGTGTACCCAAATTTAATCCAGCCAGTCACTTCTTGCTACATCCATGGCCCCCACACTATCAAATCACTATGACTTCTCATCTGGACTTTACCAGCATGCACGAGGCCCTGAGTTCAATCTCAAGAACAATCCTCTCTTGGCCTTTCCAATCTATGCACACAATTCAACCAGAATAACTGCTTCCCATGATTCTTTAGATTCAGGTCAAGGGCCCGGCCCCAGTGCAGCCACAGCAGCTATGGGAAGGAGCCTCAGCTCCAGCTCATGGTCCTCTGGGTGATCTCTGGGTGGTCCTTCTGCAAGCTCCAATCAAATCAGAAGCCTCCATTATCCTCTGCACCATCCGCTGCCCCTTTGCTTTACAACAGAACAGTCACCAGAGGGCTGGTGCAATGGTTCAGTCAGTAAAGACACTTGACTGACAGCCTGAATACAATTCATCAGAGCCCATGCGGTGGATGGAGAGCACAGATTCCCATGGACTGTCCTCTGACCTCCACAGGTATGTTGTGGCAGTTGTGTATACACACACATAACACACGCGCGTGCATACATGCACACACACACACATATGCAAACACAACCATCTATAACTACAGCTCTAGGGGTACCCACTGCCCTCTGCAGACCTCTAGGGCTTATATACACACAACATGCGTGCACACACAGAGAAAGAGAGAGTGACACATAGCCATACACATAAGTAAAAACAAATCTTTGAAAAGGCAATCTCTAGGCTCTAGTTTTAGTATTTGGCCCACAAGCTGTGAGCCCTTGGTATTGTCTTTTCCATCTCTCTCCCCTCAACACTCAGAACATAGCCAAGCGCAGAGATATTCCTAAGCAATCTTTAGGTCCACTGATAAACATGAAACAGCTGCTCCTGTTGCCTTTGGGAGAGGTAAGAAAGGAAAAAAAAAAAAGACATGATCAAGCAGAGCAGTGCTGAGGAGACTGTACAAAGGGAGAACTTTTCTGTGAATGGGCTTAAGGGGGAAAAAAGTCTGCTGCAAAAAGGAAAAGGGCAAGAGCATCCAGAAACAGTCCTACAACGCAGGCCCCAGTAACCCCGCACATGTGAGCTGGAGTGCCGCGAATGGCCATACTGAGGGAAAGAAGGACAGAGGGGAGAGCGCATGAGCAGAAGGTCCTGAAAGACTGAGCTGTGACGTGACGGACAATACAGACAGCAGAGGACTGCGAGTCCTGAGGAGCTGCCCAGGCTTGACAGCCCAGGACGGCAGGGAAGGCAAGGCAAATCGGGGAGGTGGAGGAGGATCTGAGCAGCTGCTCGGGACAGTGGCCTGGAGCACAGCCTGTTTGTGGGACAGTCCTTCCGGGAGCTTGGAGCAATCCCGTCCCAGTCACTCTGACAGGGGTCTAAAGGAAATGAGTGGCTTTAGCTTCAGAAACATTGTAACTTAGTGCTGAGCAGAGTGTAGATAATTACTCATTGGCAGAACTGTAGCCATATGATTTCAAGAATGTATACTAAGAGGGTTTCCAAAATTGAAATTCATAATGAGGAAGACCAAAGAAAGTCCACATAGCTTCCTTTCCTTGTCTCTCATTTCCTGCTCATACCCCTACCTTAACCAGCGGGTGGGAAAGAACACAGCAGATTCTAACATGTTCTCCCCCGGGCCATTCATGTCAGTGCTATGACCCAATCACTGGCCAAAGGCATTTTACGTGTGGGCAAGAGGAAGCAGGGCCCCATTGTGTAATAAATGCCAGTTTTACAAGGCCAAAAAGGTGAAAATGGGTGGTGGTGACAGAGAAGCAGTAATCCAGAGCTGGAGAGTCAAAAGCAGTTAAGATGGTAAACTGTGTGTGTGTATGCATGCACACCTGTGTGTCTGTGAATATGTGTGTCTGTGTGTGCGTGTGTGTCTGTCATCTTTGCATGTCCGTGTACGCGCACGCATGTGTGTCTGTGAATATGCGTGTCTGTGTCTGTGTGTCTGTATGTGCATGTGTGTGTCTGTGTTTGTGTGTCTGTGTGTGTGTGCATTACCACCATAAAAAATGAGAGTGAAAGAAAAGGACATGCACTGTTAAAGACGGAGCCATGACAGTCTAGTAAGTGTACAGCCTCCCAGAATCATCCTTTCATACCAACTTGTCTGTGTAACAGGCTCCAACGAGAGAGGGAAGCACTGAAACTGCCCTCCCACCTGCCGCATGTGAGTCAGCCTGGACTGGTCTATTGGAACAGAAGAGACACAGCCCACACCACACCGCCAAGTCGCACGCACACACACACACACAGCCCCAGCTAACCATAGTGAGGTCATCAATTTCCAGCTGACCACTGATGTAGGTGGAGTCTGACTGAGATCAGTACAAGTTGACAACTCACAGAACTGCAAGTGAACCAGACAGTTGCTGCTCAAAGTGTCAAGCTTAAGGACCATTTGTAGCATACAAAAACAGATTAACTGGCAAAACTCACTAGGAAAACTGAGGTCCCTATAAGAGAAGCCAATTCTCTGTCACTTCTGCATGTCCTTCACCAGCAGCTGAAAGCTTTGACAGAGAAAGGACTGGTCTAAAACTGTGGATTTTAGTGTACAACCAAATCAGTCTCTACCTTCTCGGAACTCAGGTCTTGGCAATGAGAGGCTCAAATGGCTCAATGGAGCCCATGTCTTCTAAGACCTTGAAATGGACGAGGCACGCATAGGCAACATGGATTCATTAGCTGAACCCACCTAAGTAAAACTTAGAAAGGATGCTTAAATAGAAAAGGGAAACATGATTTTTAAAAACAATCTGTATTTTCCCACTCTCAAGTCCCTAATATGTATGTAAAAACTAGCACTACAGCAGAAGAGAACAAGAAATCACACTTAGTGTTCACTAGGCCAGAGACACTATGTGGAAGGCCTTGCATAGCACACAACACCATGCAAATCCCTACAGCTACCAACATTGTCTGTTCCTACTCAGTAGGTGAGAACACTGAAATCAAAGCAATGAAGTAACGTCCTTCTCAAATCCAAGACTAATGAGTAATGGGTTGCTATTCAATACCAGGCTTAATTTTACACTTTCTCTATTATTCCCTGCCTACAAGCTCAACACGGCGGAGAAAAAGCAAAAGCAAGCCTTCCATTTCCTATCATCTCTGGGAGTGCACAATGCCAAATGACAAGTGGACAGAAGTCACCCTTCCCTCGGGCACACATCCACCATGGAAAAACCAAGTAAGCCACAGTGATGGGCACCTCCCTGAAAGGGGAGGGCTTCTGTAAATCCCCAGGGAGGTGGAAAATATTTCCCAAGTTCACATCCAGCTCTACAGAGAAGCTACAATCTCTAGGAAATCCCACTCATGCTCAACTAAGAATGCAAGTATAGCCACAGAGAAAAACAATCTACTCAACTGTTATGCTTACCCTGGGAAATGAAACGAAAGATACAAAGATTACAGGACTTTGTATAGGTGCATAAAACATCACTGCAAAAGACCGGCTGAGAGCCAAACTCTATTCCACCACAGATTCCACTTCCTGAGTCCCTAACTAACAAACTGGCCCATGGGCATTTCACACACTCTCATAGCTAGTGACTAGCCCAATGCTGTGACCTATAAAGGCATATTCATTCTCATTCATATTCATTCTTTGATATATTTTCATTCACTCGCTCCCCTCCCCCTACATCGCACCTCATTTTACCTGCAGTCTGCTAATTTATTTGAATCGTTGCTACTGCAGATGACATTCTGATTTACCCCAATTTCATGTTGGAAAATAATACCTTGTGTTTACTTTCCATCAGATTATTTTTAGCCTAAACATATTATGCACAAAACTTACTCTGATCAAACAATAAGATGTAATTCAGACAGACTGCTGTAATTCTGTGAAGCCAGCCACCGTTTCTGAAAAGTCCGGCGCACTCTGAGGCAATGGCGAGTGATCAGAGCTGCACCACCACTGTCCTGCCTGCCCTCCCATCCCTCCTTTAGAATTCATGTACAGGCAGTGGTGCTCTTATCAGAGATGAGGCAGTTTTCCCAAGGTCACTTGGGCAGTAAGGACCAGTAAGTAAATACCAGGTTCTAACACAGAAACCATGGTCTTAAATGTTCAGTGTGCTGCCTCAGAAATGCATCCACCACTGAGCTCCAAGGCCTGCTGGGTAATGCATGTCAGCCAGCTCCCCCACAACCATGGCATGGGAGGATGACCAATGCGGACAGCCCAGCAGACCTAGACACAAACTGCAAAGGTGAGGAGCCTGTAGCATTTTACTGAGCTCTAGGCAAACCATCATCCAAGTGTTAATCAGTATTTCATTCCTACTAATCTTTTGAAATGTAAAATACTTCCATAGAAACAGCTGAAAGCTATCAAACAACATCAAGAAAAAAATGTCACTTCACAGCCTATTACGCTCTAAGAAAGTACATCAAGAGGGATGATCCCTCAAGTCAGGGAGCTTGGGGACAGGAGAGGGCAAGGTCCTTAAGGTTTCTGCCTTGTTTCTTACTCTAACTTCCTGTGTCCTCTCCTGCCCCAACCCAGCAGCACAGAGAGACTCCAAGAGGGAAAGAAGAGATGCACATATTCCTCAGCAAGACGATACAGAACTGATTACAGCTGAGGTCAATCTCAAGCAGAAAGAGTTTTGCTGGGCTGATGGTGGCACACACCTTTAATCCCTAGAGGCAGAGGCAAGTGGATCTCTGAGTTTGCAGCCAGCCTGGTCTACAGAGTGAGACAGTCAGGACAGCCAGAGTTACAGCACAGAAACCCTGTCTCAAAAATTAAAAAAAAAAAAAAAAATAGAGTGGGTGAGTGCCATGGAACAGGCCAAGCTCCAGGTAACCAGAAACAACAAATAAGATATCAAGGTGTAAGGCCAGGTGTGTTGTCACACGCCTTTAAATCCAAGCACTCAGAGGCAGAAAGTTTAATAAGGCCAGCCTGATTCACATAGTGAGTTCTAGGCCAGCCAGAGCTACACAGTGAGCCCCGGTCTCCCCACCCCCAATGAAAAGTATCGGTGTACAATTTTGAAAGGTATCAGTACAATTCCGAAGTTACTTCAAAATCTTGAGCTCTTCTGAGTGGTCACGTATTTTTGGGTGGCATTAAATATTTGCTTATGCAGCTTATGATATATAAATCTATGAGATGGAATACCTCTTGTATTCTACAAAGTGCAGTTCCTCGGTTTAGTATTGAACACACTCCATATTCGCCAGACAAAAGGGAAAATGAAAAGGACCCCGACCAAGATGTTAGCAGCAAGGTGTCCTATGAGTGGCTAGCACATGCTTACTCTCATATTCTCTTCAAGAACACTGGTGTCCTGTTGTTCTCACTGGGCACAGCTCATTTCAATGCCTGACAGGTAGAACCTGCTTCCCAGGCTTCCTAAGGACACTGAGGCCCAGCAATCCTCCACCTCCACTGAGCATGCTTTGGTTACAGCCAAGGCAGCTGTCAGAGCACTGGTCCCAGCTCAGTTTAATGAACACTCGGTATACACCAGACGTGAGGAAGGCACTCCTCACCACACCACCCAGTTTATGAGCAAGGAAACTGCAGCACCGAAAGTCACTGGCCCAATCCCCCGGGGAAGAAAAAAGTCAAGCCCATGCTGAGCACAGGCAGCCTTTCACTCCAACACTTAGGCCATGCTTCCTCTTACGACTTCTAATTAGACATGTTAGAAATCCCGAAATGACTAGCACTTTACATGAACAACTTCTGTACGGCTGGTAGAGGAAGGATATCTAATACTACTACGGTAGGTCCACACGTTTCAGTCTGCTGGACATGATCTACCCTATATCCTTTCTTCTGGTGGGGGAAGGACAAGTTTTAAAGGGGGTGCGTTCACGCAGGTACATGTTTCCGTGTATGCACTTTCAGAAGCCGCAAGACAGGGCCTTCCTCTGTCACTCTCTCCTTTCTTGCCTTTTCACAGGCTCTCTAGCCAGAGGTTAGCTCGGCTGGCTAGCCAACAGGTTCTTGGGACCTGTCCCGCCTTGTAATGCTAGGGTATGGGCATGAACATGCCTGCCTGGCTTTTCACCCGAGTTCTGAAGACTCAAACTCAGGCCTCACTGACATCGCTCCACCTTACACTCTTCACACATTAGCTAACTCTCAGCACTCTCAGATTATCTGAGGTGCAAAAAGCTAAGGGGTCCCTTCTTGCTTTGTATTCCTGAGTAATCGGTTTCAAACTCACATACACAAACTGTGTTCCTACCTTATGTACAAGGTAGGTACTGCCCAGCCCCACATCTGCACTCAAATACCTCATTCACAGTGGTTAAGAAGTATCTCTCTAGCTTTACTGTGAGCTTTAATAGAGTTTAGCCTCGCTCTTGAAAAGCAATCTTGGTGATACTGTTTTATGGCGTTCAACGCCTTGACAGCATCTGGCAGAGCGAGCGACACTACAAAGTGCTGCTCGCCGCCTGCCCGAGTTAGGTCTAGAGTAGCCAAGCAGGGTCCTGTGGAAGCAAGTCCATCGATGCCGTACTCTGAGCGCTGTGTCTGCCGGGGGCTGTACGGTGAAAAGCTGTAACGGGTGTGATTAAAGTGGCAGACAGCTGGATAACCTTTTTGTAAGATTATAAGCTTAAGTTTCAATTTCGGATGCATTCAGCTAAGTTTTCTTTCACTCCGTGGGCAAAAATGTAAGCTGAGGTGATTGTAAATTTAGAGGTTATTACTTTAAAAAACAGGTATATTTTTTCCTATTTTAATATAGCAGAAAGGACACATCTTGCAAATGACACCTTCTTAAATTTAGTGAAATACAGAAATGAAACATAGCTGCTTATGTCCAGATTTTGTGGCCTGGGCTTTGTGCAACCACTGGCCCAGTTACTGGTGATGAACTTAGGGCCCATATAACCTTGTCATTGCTTCCCTCTTCTCACACTTCCGTTTGCCTCAGAAGACAAAAGAGGCTGTGAAAGAGTAAACAGAAGGTAATCTTCTGAAAGAGACACAACCTCTGGAGCCACTTTAAGAGAAAAGCTGTTGCCCTCCAGTGGGTGTGTATGGGTGTGTGTGTGTGCACGCACGTGTGAATGTATGTTACCCTGAAAGCTTCCCCAGACTGTGTGTAGACTCTGTGTGTGTGTGTGTGTGTCACCTTGAAAGCTTCCCCAGACTGTGTGTAGATTGTGCTTCCCCAGACTGTGTAGACTGTGTGTGTGTGTGTGTGCACACATGTGTGTTACCCTGAAAGCTTCCCCAGACTGTGTAGATTGTGTGTGTGTGTGTGTGTGTGTGTGTGTCACCCTGAAAGCTTCCCCAGACTGTGTAGATTGTGTGTGTGTGTGTTACCCTGAAAGCTTCCCCAGATTGTGTGCCCAAACTTGCTTCTCCAGTGCAAAAGACTCAGTTCCAAGGTGAAAGAGTTCCAGATGCCAAGAGTCCTCCCTTCCAAGCCTGCATGGCCTCCTGCCAGGACACAGTAAAGCTTTTAACTCAAAGGTACTACTGCCTCCAGAGGCTTCTCTACCTCCCAAATATCAAAATCATGCTGACATATATAAAGTCAGACAGACATACAGAAGACACTCAATGTGTCTGAAACCTTAGTGTTAAATTCACAGTTAATAATACAAATTCATATCTCATCTATAGAAACTTAAAAAGATAATGTTTGTTTTTGTTTTTTGTTTTCTAATGTCAGAAAATGGGAGAGGGAGGTCTCTTAAATTCAGCTGCCAACAGAAGGAAATTTCTTTAGGTAAGGAAATTATTTCAAATACTGCCAACCAATCTAAGGGGGGATAAAAACAGAACCTTAAGGCGAAGCTAGAAGTTGTTTTGTTTTGTCTTGTTTTGTTTTTAAGGACTATAATTAGTTAAATTAATTTCTAAGACATAAAAGAATTCTCTGTTTATACCACAAAAAGCATTAAATAATGAAAAGCTATTAATTCTTCCATATAGACTGCCATTTGGCTTCTCTGGTTTTACAATCTTCTCAGTAGAATATTTCATAAATATAAAAGGTGAGAAAATAAATAGTAAAATAAAGACTACCTTCAACTCATTAATTTATTAAGTGCTAACAGAACAGGGTATTTAGATGTACTACTGTAATCCCCTAACCCCCATTCACCTGTTAAATCCTGTCGCCACTCACAGGTACAGGTGAAGAAACTGAGTCCTAAATAAATTATGTAACTTGGCCCTGATCAGAGGAGCTAATTAGTTATTCATCCAAGGCCAAGCTCAGTAAGGATTCAAACCAGAGCTGATCAACTCCAGAATCCCAGCTTTTAACTAAGTGAAACCACCAAGCCTTGAAACTATCCATTTTAAATTGATGTATTTTTCTTTGGCTGTTCCTATGATTATGACTTAGCCATTGCTAACATTGTTTTGTGCTCTATTTGAAGCCTTTTGCTTTCCTGAAGTGTGATCTTCAATGTCTACATGGTATTCTAACATAATCCAGCATAAATTTAACCACCCTCAACTTCTCAGTGTGTCTGCTCTCTTGTAACAGCTGACAGGCCTCCAGACTGCTTCTCTGGCAGGTGACTGGACACACGGCTGTTGCCATACATAAACATCTTTATACACACGCCTTTCCAATGGTTTGTATTTCTTAAACTTCTGACAATAATAAGGTATCAGGGCTCGTCACACTCTGGAAAAATAATATTTTAAACGTTCACAATATGATGAGAATTATTTTTATTAAAAATTTGGGAGAGTGTTCATTTTTATGTCTTGAGAATGAATGGGTCTTGCTATGTAGCCCATGCGAGGCTCTAAGTTACAGTGCCCCTCCTGTCTAGCCTGCCAAGCACTATACTTACAGACAGGTACCATCAAGCCCAGCATAAATACTCCCATAATTTGCAGATTTTGGTATTTAGTGATGGATTGAATTTCCCCCTCCTACAAGCGGTAGATTGTTCCTTCCTGCTTTCGGGAGGGGGGCGGTGCTGAACTCTCAGAGCACACTCAGGTACCATTCCCCACTCCACGCCAAGTAGCTGAGAGTCACAGGCTACCCTCATCACACTCGCCACTGCAGATCTTCATCTTCCATCTTCATCTTCCGCTCCGTTTTCCCTGTCTTCCCCAAAGTAGTACTGCCTCCTGGCTGGGCTATTTCAACAGCCTCTGACTTTTTGCCTCTAGTCTCTCTTCAAGTGCAATCCAGCACACATTGCCAAACTAACCTTTCATCTCCATTTCCATCGTGTAACCTCAGTGGGGATGTCACCCAGGATGAACTTCCAATTGCACCACAGCCCAACTCTCTTCCTACCTCTCCAGCCTGCTGCCCTTCTCCTGCCTCCCAAGGCAGGCTCCTGGGACTGAAGGCTGAGAGGAGGAGCAGGAGTGGGTGGCAGTGTGAGCCAGCGCTGTGTTCCTCTCCAAAGGGCCAGAGTTCCAGACAAGCCACATCATGAGAGGGTATCAGGATGTAAAGCCCTGCCCTGGCCCCTGCAGGCTGCTCTGGATGGGCTATCTGGTCCCTACCAGGACCTCTGTCTGAATGGCCAAATCATTTTGTTTACATCGCTGCTACCTCTCCATTCTATCAGAGAGACCCAGTCACTCTCCTGATTCAGTCCTCCCTGCTAGCACACTGACCACACCTCAACACACCCTCCTAGCACGTTCTCAGAGTGTGCCTTCATCACCCATGTGGTCACATGCTAACCTGCACTTCCGAGCAGTATCAGTATCTCCCAGAGACTAGCACAGTCATAATTTTACACTAGCATGCCTTTGACAAGAGTAAAATCAAACGAGAGGGTCCACAAGAACATCCTACAACTCTGCACATGATTCTGGAAGCCTACAGGATCAGTTTCCACCTAATATATCAAAAAATCTTGCTGTTAAGTCCCACACAAAAACTGCCAGTTGCTCTTCAAAGAGGTAAATCTGAAAACATGGAATTCTCTCCTGGTGTTAAGGGCCAGGTCTCGGGATTCATTCCCTTCTTAGAATTGACAGGGCTATGGACCTCTATGCAAAAATTCACACTTGTGCAAATTTGGATAGGCCTGACTTTCTGAAGCCCATTCCTAAAATCTTGTTGGCAAGTTGTCTACCTCATTATGGGCATTTGCTAAAGGGATCACAGCCTTAGTATAACTAACAGAACATGACTCTATATAGTACAGTTCCTAACACCAACTCACTTCAGCAATTGGCTCCTCCCCGAATCTTTCCATGAATGGTTTGAGGGTTTTCCATTAATTCTGTTAAAATATAACACTGTGGTGATGAGCCACAGGTCACTAGATTAACCCACAGTGTCCCATAAGAACCAAATGTTACCAAAGTTCTAATCAAATACCAGGAATGTGGTAACGGGGTCACAACAACTTAACTGCTCTTCCCTCCCCACAGTCTGAGCCAGTCAGGGGACACCTCCCAATGCCTACGATAAGGAACCACTACACAAAACTACCTGGCCCAGCCATACTTGGAGCCTTGTCCATGGCAGATGCCTCTTAAGTCTTTACTGGAGGAATACAGCTGAAGCTAGCCTGCCCTCTGTGGTTGCAGGTGCATACAGAGCCCTTCCCCAGAACTACATAGCCCAGCAAGGTCTCAAGGACACTGAGGTAAGGCAGGGAGATGCCATCCACAAGAGCAGGCAAGAAGCATGGGAGGGTCCCCTAAATAAGTCATCTCCCTGTGTAAATAGTGATGATCACATCTAAGCAACCAGAGGCTATGCTCTCAAAGGACTGTGGGAGGTTTCAGGCAGACATCAGTACACAGAACATGGAGTGCTGCAGATGTGGTATGTCCCAGGCTAAGCAGCTGCCTTTGCCTGGCAGCCACGGTAGATGCAGGGCCCAAGATTCAGAACAAGAGCCAAGAAGGAAGAAGTCATGATGCTTCGTAGACAGTCTCGAACACTAAAGATGGAGTCTGACCTGTGGAACTGGAAATAATAGATTTTGGAGTCACGTGGAAACAAGAGCTGAAGATATGATCTGTAGTAGACCTACAGAAGGCCAAGGGCAAAACACTGACCGAGTACAGGAAGAAAAGGAATGCCACAGAGGCTGCATGAGGGGAGACTCAGGACCCCAAAGGCTTGCTCACAAGGTCCAGAACAAGTGTCAAGAGATGGGTGAGTGGTAAACCCACGACTGAAAGAAAACAGCTTCTCTCCTCCTTGAACACAAGCATCTCGCCTGAGCAGCACTACACTAACAAGCCCCACGGTAACCCGCTCACTAGGCTCCCTTCAACAAGCTCTTTTTTAAGTATATTGGACACCTTTGGAAATCATGCTGGATTACAATGAATGCACTGCTGTCAATAGATGCTGCTGCTTAACAATTTCTCCTCATGTACACCTAGCATACACATCAGAACTACTGAAACAAGTTTTTAATTTGCCTATGGCAGGAATGAGAATAAAATTTATCAATAAATACAAAGTTACTTATCCTGGAGGACCATTGTTTTAATAGCACTTTTCTGAGCTCCTCACATTCCCCTAACTGGTGTGCCAAAAAATGGCTACAAATTACCACATAGATGTAAGAAAGTAACATTCCAAATACATTGTAACAACTTATTAATTCCACTTTCTAAATCCTTTCAGTGTCCAAAGCCTACATGCCACACTGGGAGAAAAAAAATGACCTTCTAAAGAAAGAAATGTCAACAGAGGTAGTATGGGAGAAGACTCAGGACCCCGAGGACTGGATAACAGCAATCAGGAGGATGGGTGCATCAGGAGCACTTTGGAAACAATCCAATAAACATCTAGACTCTAGAAAACACACAGGAGGCCTGGAGAGATGCCTCAGTGCTTAAGAGCACTGGGTGCGCTTGCAGAGGACCCGGGTTCAATTCCCAGCACCCACATGGCAGCTCACAACTGCCTGTACCTACAGTTCCAGAGGAGCCAACACCCTTACAGAGACATACAATACCAATACACATGAAATAAAAGTAAATAAAAATACAAGTTTTTTAAAAAAGAAGAAAACATGTGAATTTTAATTCAATAATGTTGACTTGCAGGTGAAGGGTCTGCATTTTTATTGAGAAATACATAGGCAACTGTTAAAAGAATTTGAACTCTTGCTTTAAATGCCTTGAAGCTGAATCTTCTCAAAACCTTCTCCCCTCCTGGTTAGAAGGTGAAACAAGGCAAATCAATGCCCAGAGTCAGCAGTAGGCCCGAGTGGACAGTTACTCTACAGATCTGCCTGACAAAGGTATGACTAGTCTAAGTACTGTGCTGCGTTGTGTTCTGATCCATAAATGGTGACCTTAAAGATAGGAGTTCATCTGAGTTCTGAAATACTAAGCTATGGAGAAGCATAGTAAACTGTCGGCCGCTCTCCAAGGTGTAAACTAGGCTGAATTCCTGACTCCCCCGTGGACAGCCATCCCTCCCTCACTATCCAAGATCATCCAAAAGCTAGGGTAAATATTTTCCAGCTGTATGAAGTATGGCAGCACAGCCTGCCACTAGAAGTCAACTACAGCTGAGCCTCTGCCTGTGTGCTCAAAAAAAGTCAAGAAATTACCTTTTAATGCATTTGACAGCACAAAGTTTTTCTTTTTCTGCTGGGCACTCAGCTAACAGAATGACTCATCATCTCAGTCTACCCTCAGAGTTCCTTACAAACTATGTGCTTCATGCACAAGCTTATTTTTGTTTTTTGTATATTTTATTTTTTATATGTGCATGTTTTGCCTTCATGTGTGTATACTACCTGCATGCTTAGTACACACAGTGGCAGAAAAGGGCATCAGTTCCCCTGGAACTGGAGTTAAGGACTGTTGTGAGCTGCCATGTTGGTCTTGGGAACTGAATGTTGGTCCTCTGCAAAAGCAGCCACTGCTGACCCTTCTCTCCAATCCAGAGTTTTTAAAAACTGCTTACACATGTATGTTTGTGTGTATGTGTTCATGTGCAAACACATGCACCACAGCATTTTGTCAGGGGACAATTTGCAGTTTCTCTGTCTACCATGTGGCTCCCAGGTTATTAGGTTAGGCAGCAAGCAGATGCATACTCTGAGCCACCTCCACAACCCTGTTATACATTATTTCTATTGGGAAAGTAGTATTGCCACTCAAGATTTTATCATCCCTTTCAAAAAAATCTTCTGGCAAGAAAAACACCCCATAACATACAGGTTTACACATCTCAACTCTATATATACTTATGCAAGTGCTAGGTGCCACTAAAGGACAGAATTGGGGGGGAGGGGCAGATAGGGTTTCCCTGTGTAGCCCTGGCTGTCCTGGAACTCGATCTAAGAACAAGCTGATCTTGAACTCAAGAGATTTACTTGCCTCTGCCTCTTGAGTGCTGGGATTTCAGGCGTGTGCCACCGCCACCATCACCACCACCTGGCTAATGAAAATAAATTCTGAGAGCTGCCACCTTAGTTGACGGCATTCTGTGGGCAGCCTAGGGTATAGTTACACAAAGATGGCTATGACATTACTGGGTAATATGACACTTTCAGACCACTATATAAGCAATCCTTCAAAGATCAAATGTCATTATGCAGCAAGTGACTGCCTTTGACTGTGTGTATGGTTGTGGAGATGGTCTGTTTCCTTGTGTGTTAGCAGAAGCAGACTACAAGTATTTCAGAGGCTCCATACTCACACAAGTCAGTGTTCATACAAGGGACCAGAATGACGGAGTGCTGTAACGGCAAGCCGTGGAGCATCCTGGACAACTCCTCCATGGGCACTATGGAGGTATGCAGAAAATGTCCTCAAAAGGCCCACAGGGAGTGGCACTATTGGGAAGTGTGGCCTTGTTGGATTGCTGGAGGTAGCGTGTCACTGGGGGTGGGCTTTTGGGTTTCCAAAGCTCAAGCCAGGCCCAGTGTCACTCTCTCTTCCTGCTGCCTGCAGATTCCAACGTAGAATTCCCAGCACCATACCTGCCTGTGTGCTACCATGCGTCCCACCACGATGGTAATGGACTAAACCTCTGAACTGTTAAGCCAGCCCTAATTAAATGTTTTCCTTTATAGGAGTTGCTGTGATCATGGTGTTTCTTCACAGCAACAGCAACCCTAAGACAGGCAGTGAGAAAAAAGATGCCCAGTAAATTGTACCTTGGATGAACACTGGGGAGAAACTTAAAACAGTTCTGCAATAAGCTAACTAATTCAATGCTGACTGTGTCCTGGACTGAGCAGTGAGCAGGACTGGCTCACGGTAGTTCTGTGATGAGCCTGTGTCTTTCAGGTTGAAATGCCTGCAACTGATAAGATACGACATCTGAGGAGAGGGGGCCTCACAGACTGTAATCCGTTAATAGGCAACTTGCAGCCCCGCAGTTTCTGTCCTGGAAGCATTCTAAAAAGTGCAGGTGTACGAGACCTCAGTCTTTCATCATATCCTTCTAAGATCTGGGCTGTTCTGATAGGAACATCCTGAGCTCTTTCTAAGAGGAGACAATGCCACAGGCTGGCAAGGTGCCTGGGACTCCAGTCAACTACACCCATTAGATACTGTGAACTTGGAGAGTTCTATTAAACAATCTCTAAAACTACAGTCCATCCCCTATACAGTGACAATCACTCTTCCCACCTCAGCACGCTCCCTAACCCTACTTCGGGATCCCGTGAGAATGGATTGTGTAGACAGCTTTGTGAAATGCTAACAGGCAAAGTCCGTGTTCCATAAATGTCAGCTATTTGGATCAACCCCCTTGAATTACTATTCCTTTAAAAACTTTCGATCATCTGCCCCAGTGTAGGAAGCACGATAATTCTCCAGGAGCTTCGACTGAGTCTTCCCTTTCCTGAAAATGAAGCTTTCTCATGTTCCAGCTGCCACTCACGTCCCAGCTCCAGCCCCAAACTTAACTCTATCCCTTCCTTATGCAATAATCAGAAACCTGGATGGGGAGGAGTCCTGTGCTCTGAGTCCTGGAGTTCCTGTGGACTTGTGTCTCCGACAGAACCTGACATTTTACACCTCAAAGCTGACTTTATCTGCCCAGGCCATTGGCCATACAGGATAACGTCACCCACTGTATGAAGAACAGAAGGTTTAGGAGAGAGAAGAGATGGCTAGCCGTCTAGGAAGACATCCGTAACACAAGGCAGAGGACATCCATAGAGCTGGAAAGGGTGAGCACTCCCTGGAGACTGTCGCTTTCAGAGCCAGAGTGTAACAGCAGCAGGATCAGGTAACTGCCATCTGCTCATCCCCCTGGATGAAGGCGTGTGCAATGTGAATTTTCAAATGTCTAGTCTGAGGGACACTGAAGGCTGTGTAGCCCATCACTACAGGCCATTCATTCTTGTCTACTCTGCCACTTAAGATTACATTCTGGGGAACCTTTTCAATTAAAAACAAAGCCAAGGACTGGCAGGATTGCTCGGGAAGTACAGGCACTCGCTGCTAGACTTGAGGAATCCCAGCACTCACGTGGCAAAGAGATACAACTCCCACAAGTTATCTTCAGACCTCCACAGCCACACTGGCATGTACACACCCACACACATACATATACAAGATAAATAAATGTAACTTTCTTTTTAAGCTTAAGACACGTGGTATGATAGGTTCAGCAACTAAAGGTCAGTTGATAAAAATAACAACTGCTCACCCAAGAGGCCGTACTGCTCTACCACGTGCTTCTGACAGAGTGAGTGCCCATTTGACCTCACCACATCCCTGGGTTGTATCAGCATCTCCATTTCCATGGTTCAGACCTGGTCTTTCTGGCTTAAGAGTTCGAATTTCCAGTCACTAGAGAGCGAGTATGTATGTATAGCCTCCACAAGTGTTTCCATCTCTGCTGCTCTTGAGGGAGAGAGGCATAGACTGTGAACACGGGGTGTCAAAATACCACAAGACCCCAAAACATAACAACTGCAAACAGGCAGTATGGACAGAGACGACCGGGGCCCGAAAGATTCAGCAGAAGTATATGCAATGTGGGTGTAGGGTGTCACTCCTGCCTTTAAAGCACCTTTTCTTATTCCATGCACACGAAGCGAAGCTGGTCTGGGTGGCAACATCAACTCAAATGCTAGGCAAATAGATTCTAGAATCCAGCCAATCACGATCCAAGCTCCTCCAGCATGCCGCAGTGGGAAGGCTCCAGTCCAAGGAGCTTCGCCTCTCAAGCCTCAGTCTCCTCAGCTGCAAAATACTGATATTTCTACATTATACCTGGAGTTATTCTTGGTGTGTAATTAAAAGATCCACTGAAGCTAGCACAGGCTATGGTGAACTCACTGGTACAGCCTATGTTCACTATGTAAAGCCCTGAGCTCAGTGCCTGACTCCTACAGGTTGCTCTGAGCTCCACATGCATACATGCTGTGCCACATGCTCCCCACCCCACCCCACCTCACCCCACACACACAAAGTATGACCTTTGTTATCTTCTAATGCTTTACTTCAATGACCAACATACAATTTAATCAAGACTTTGAAACTTTCAGGAGGTTGACATGATTTTTCTGACATGATCTACATATCTTAAATTGATTAGAGCAAAAAATTCAAACACAAACAAGATCAAGTACATGAGAAAATATAAACTACCATAATAGAGGTTTTAAGTTTCCTCTAAAGATCAATGGTTAACAGTGCATGGGCCCCACCCATACATAAAGTAAATGCCAGGCCCACACACTATAAAATATAATTTACATAAAGCTAAGCCCACACACTATAAAATACATCGCGATATTAAGCCATATTCTTGTATTAGAGCTCTGCTGAAACTGACTGTATTACTCATCTAGAACACTAACAGGCACTGACTTGGAAGCTAAATGTATGCTTATTATTCTTGAAGAGACATCTCATTGTTTACCTGCTCATGTTAAACATACTTAATGGTTTTTAGGGGTGTTTAAATAATATGCGCACCAATAATTGTTTTAAATATCAACAAAAGAGATGTCTACAATGTCCCAGTCTCTCTCAGAAAAGTATGCAGGAAACATAGTGAGTGCACTCCTTAAAAGGTTAAGGTAGCCAGACAGTGGTGGCACCTGCCTTTAATCTCAGCACTCAGGAGGCAAAAGCAGGAGGATCTTGTGAGTTCAAGGCCAGCCTGGTCTACAGAGTAAGTTCCAAGACAGCCAGAGTTACAACAGAGAAACCCTGTCTCGAAAGAGCCCCCCAAAAAAGGTTAAAGTAGTCCCCCAACCTGCTACAGAACTAGGGAAAAATCAACTAGCACAGTATCTAGAGCCTTTATCAGACACACTGCCATTCTGACTGTTGTAAGGTAAAGTTCCCAAGAAAAGGCTGCACACCAAAGCTAGCAAACATCTGACTTCGAGATGTTCCCCACAAAAGGATGGGCTGCAAGTGCAGGTCATCTGAAATCCCTTTCAGTAGCAGTGGCTCTATGCCTGACCCTCTATTGATAAAATAAATACATGGTGTAAAACTCAAACCCACCATCTGACCTCTACTGCCTCCTGAGTGGCTGCTGAGGAGAAGAGAGGAGGCAGCCCCCCCAGGTAAACACTCACTTCATGAGCCCACTAAAGCCCACATTACAAGAGCCTGCAAGCACCTACCCATTTCTACCCTATGGCCATAGGGTCAGTAGAGATAGAAATGACCTCTCAAACCTCAAAAGCATGCTACTGACTAAGTCAAATGAAAGAAAGGACCTTAAAGGAGTTTCGAAAAAACTGAAACTAGGAGGATGGAAGAAACAGTACCAGAAATACACTCCCACCAAAGAGCTGGCCGGAGGCATCTGAGACGGAGTCAGAGCACCAAGGTTTTATACTAAGGGACCCTCAAACAAAGATTCTAAATTCCAGGAAGGACATCTCCATTTGCAGGCCAAAAATAAAGTAATATATAAAGCCAAACAAACAGAAACGATTAGCAACAAAAAGTCTTAAGGTTAATGCTCAGGATTCTCATAATCTGTTAGCTCATATATTATTAAAATCCACCATTCAGAAGCTTTTCTGGGTTTGTCAATCAACATCTCTCATGTGTCACTAGCAACCATGTTGTGCAATCTACTTTCTACAATTGAACAAAGTACTTTTGAAGATAATTTACATATTAAACTGGTTTATGCATACTCCACTAAGCAGCAGGTAAGTATTCAGAGCAGGTAAGTATTCAGGCCAGGGCTGCTCTCCCCCCCCCCCCGCTCCAATTATTTAAATAATATATTCATTCCTACAACACCCACGTAGGACCACAAATGTCTCAACACAACTAACTCTGTCCAAGTGAGAAAGAAGCACAGCCCTGAAAGCACATGGCACCCACAAGCTATCTCCTGGAAGCCCGAGGACCATGTCTGAATACGTAAGAAGCAACTTAAAAGAGCTTCCTAAAGAGAAGATACAAAAAAGGCAAACATGGCCAAGTCTGGTTACACAGGATTCATGCTCAACCTCTGATGAGCAAACTCCTGAAGAGTGCCCCACGTTAGGCTAGTTAACAGAAAAATGCTACACACGAGCTAGCTGCAATGGTTACCACCCTCCTCCCATCGTCCTGAGCCTACCAGCAATCCTGGTGGGCTTATCACACACTAACATCCTTGAGGGGAAAGTAGTAGATTGTGCTTGAAAAGTCTGGAATACCACAAACAACGAAAAGACGGTTACAGTAACAGTTACCCCATCCGCAGTCAGGATCAGTGATCTCAGTCACAAGCTCAGAGGACTCATAGACTTCCTCCTCACATGCCATCCTTGTCAGGTGCCCGCTGCCTCCACGAATAGCATCACCAGGCAGCCAAGCAGGCGATGTGCTAGAAACTGACATCCCCAGAGACCTCTCTTCCAGAACACATCCGTCTATCTTCAGGTCTGATTCACTGAAACTCCCACGTCTTTCTCACATCTGTCCATTGCTCGTCATCCCCAAGGACACCAACCAGCTCCACACCAGCATCAATCCCAACAAAAGCAGACAGGATGCTGCCCATCTGCTAGCCCCCTTCTATTCACCTACCTACCCACCCTCACAGTTCATCTCAAAGACAATTCTGTTCATGTCAATAATGCTTAACATGCAATACTACAGCCCTCTTCGAAAATATCACATTCTGCAGCTTGTCAATGCTGCCCGAGCTGGATGCCACCTGCCTCTAGGATCTCAAAAGCTCCAGGGAGGCCCTAAATCTCTGCACACACACAGCCCAAGTCAGAGGCTACTACTGCCTTTCATGTTCTCACCCTTTTCTCCACATCAAGATGTGGATGGTAATGCTAAAGCCACCTCTCAATGGTTGCGCCCACACAGTGGTGGAATTTTAGAGCCATGACCTCTTCCCAGTGTCCACTGCACAGCCCCTGATCTCACAGCAGCTGCCTTCTGAAGCTCTACCAAATCATCTCCTGTCACCACTGTGCTCCCAGTCTGTACCACTGCACCTTCCAGGTAGGTGCCCCATAAACAGCTGAATCAAAAACAAACACCAGGGAAACTAATCAGAGTCCACACTCACTTGCTGGGAAAGTCAAGCCTGTTGCCCACACAGGAAGCAGAAAGCTCTCAAAGAGCCACTAAGAAGTATCTACCTAATTCCACATTAACAGCCACCAGCACACCTGACAACCAATCAACGTTTACCCACCAAAGCATGCTTCTCCATTAAAATAATGCTCATTATCTTTCAACTTTAAAAAGATATTTTCAATGTTCAAAGTAAAATCGAAACAGACATCTCCATTACCCTCCAAAACAACAAAAACAAAAAATCTTTCTCCAGGACAACATTCATGTTTGCAATGGCCTGCCAAGTAAAATGCACAGCATCTAGTTAGGGTGATGAACACATGATCCTACACTGAAAACAGTAATCAAATGTTGGAATAATTATCTCTGCTTTAAAAAAAAAAAAAAAAAGAGTAATCATAGGGGTGGAAGTAGGGGGGTTCTTACACAGCAGAGGAAACTACCAGTGATTTAAGAGAGTCTTTAGGAGCCTTGTTCTCATATGCTTCAGAACTCTGAAGACAGAGTCATTCCATGAAGATGAGCCCGGTTCTCCCGGAGCTACCTCGGTTGTCCAGCACCTCTCCCAGACAGCACACCATACTGGGCACTAGAGACAGGAGTGCCTGGGGAGAGCACTGCAGTAACTGGGTGGCCAGCTAGAGGCAGCTCATTAATTAATTTCTCTGCTCTCTCTATTTTTTTTTAATCTATGAAGTGAGAAAGTTCGGCGGGCTCTCTAAGGTCCTCACACTCTAATCATGTGAAGGCTTGATGACTGTAAATTTAAATTCTATACAACAATATCTTTATGATTACTGATATTATAACATAGCTTTCACCTAAATTATTTAACATATTGATAAAAGACACAATCAGTGTTTTTAATTACCATTCCTGTGTTGACCCCCACCATAACCTACTCTGAACTTCAGCCATATCAGCAACCTGAGCGATGCCCAGAATGAAGCAAGCCATCGCATCTTTGTGTTTTGTAGAAAAAAATGTGAT
Source organism: Cricetomys ansorgei (assembly GCA_026225945.1). Taxonomy (NCBI): domain Eukaryota; kingdom Metazoa; phylum Chordata; class Mammalia; order Rodentia; family Nesomyidae; genus Cricetomys; species Cricetomys ansorgei. The sequence continues at coordinate 13,989,289 of JAMJFZ010000239.1, read as the reverse complement.
CATTTATTCCCTTTTTTTTTAATCTTAAATACCACCAGTCATCTTCAATTGTCTAAGAGTTTTTTAAAGACTAAACACAGTTTTCTCAAAAAAGAGGACTATTTTATCTTCCAAACTAATAGTTTTAATGGCTTTAGAAACCGGTAAGAAAACATGAATGCCAAGTTCCAATTTTTAAATGGCATAGAAGAACACCTCTTCCAAACAACACACAAATGTGTCTGTAAGACAATTCCGAGCCATAGAGGTCCAATATGTTCCTTCAGTTACAGCAGTGCCTCTCAAATGTTCTTCCCGATCCTGTCAGGTGTATTTAGCTATGCCTGTGCATGTGTCTTCCATGGAGAAATCACCCGAATTGTGGGAGTCATCACTTTCTTTAATAATTTACTTAAGTTTATTTTATGTGCATCGGTGTGAAGGTGTCAGATCCCCTGGTCTTGGAGTTACAGACAGCTGTGAGCTGCCATGTGGGTGCTGGGAATTGAACCCAGGTCCTCTGGAAAAGCGGCCAGTGCTCTTAACCACTGGGCCATCTCTCCAGCCCAGTAATGACTTTCTAAAGAACAACTTTTAAGAGTCATTCTTTCTAGTTATATACTTTGCACAGCCCTAACTAAGCACTTTCATTCTTGTGGTGCCTTGTTTATAGGAGTTGTTTATCAGATGGCCAGGGTGTCTGCTATGGAACCAAAAGGCTCTACTTGGACAATGAAGGAAGAAAGGGAACGACCACCTTCATGGTTCACCTTGGAGACACGACAAGCAGAAAGAAGTTTCTCTGCTACTAGACCATAAACTCCCAGAGGGAAAGCCCTGTCTCTTACTCAGAGTTGCACAGTAGAAGGCTTGTGCAGACAGAATGAAAATTAACTAAATGGAAGGTATAGCTGAATGGCAGGCAAACTTGATCACACACAGCAAATAAAATAATCCCAGGTTTGAAAGAACTGTCCCAAACCTGGCTCATACATTGCACTATGGGCCACACAGCAGATGCGCATACCAGTATATCCCTGTTCCCTGCTGAAAAATTCTTAGCTCCTGACTTTGCATGTGTGTGCAGAAAAGGTTGTAATGTTTCCTTGGTGTTTACCTCTCAGTAAAAGCAAGGCTAACAGAGAAGACTCCTTATGGAAAAAGCATTGGAAATATTCCGTAAGTCAAACCAATTAAAACTAGACCAAGCCTAGATGAATCTACAAAAGTGCTACTTTAACAGCACATTCCTGGCTGCATTAATACTGCCATCTATATTTTCAACCTGGGGTGTTGGGAGGGAGTTGCTAGTTCTTTTTTTTTTCCTTGAAAGAGAGAAGAGTTGAAATATGACTAACATATACATACCACTCTAGTATTTTTCTATTCTATCCTCTGTGTTGAGACACAGAAAAGAGAATCAATTTAAAAACTGACGTCAAAATAATCTCACTGATTAAGCTAGTATAACCAGAGCTTGGAAATCACATAAGTTTTTAAATAACTTATTTTTTTTTTCTCCAGAAACCCTTTGAATTATAAAAGCATAGATATGGGATAAAATTCATAAACTTCAAACATACTAATATGCCCAGATTTTGGGGAGAGGGGGAGCAGAATACTGAAAGAATATAAATAATCCAACTTCACACTCCCAGGAAACAACTTCAAATCTAGATTGTCACACTGAAGAAATTCACCTGTTACAAGAAGCCTGTCAAAAATCCATTATACCCTTAATCAGCAGATTACCAGAGAAGGGGAATGCCATATTCATCCAGTGGACAAAAAGAAAAAAAATTTTTTTTTTCATTTTAAATACCTCCTAAAAATTGCTGATCGAGTCCTTTTCCATTTCCAATTTTTCTTCCTTTTACTATGTTCCTTTTTTTCCCCCTTGTAGTTTCAGGGAAAATAAACTTTTCCTAAGCAAACTAGAAGGCTTAAAATGTCTCCTACTTATCACCTAGAAAGGCAATCCTCCGTGCCCCGAGCATCTAGCTTTCAGCCTCTTTATTATCGTTGTCAATGAATGGGCCCCAGTCAAATGAAAGCTGCCATTTTAGGGGAAAGACTGGAGGGCTTTCTGTTGTGCAACAGCGAGACAAAAACACTTCGCGACAGATGTACTCTGGGGGCTGGGGAGGATGCAACTTCATAAAACCACTGCTCAAGTTATTTCTCGGACATTACTGTAATCGAAACGTAATTATAACTGGAATAAATCAGGTACTGAGCTGCTGGGTCATTGCCACTAAGATTTTTTTGTCATCGTTAAAACAGATCTGTGAGGAAATAAAGAGACGTATTTTTCTCCGGCTGATTATCACACGTATGAGTATTCTCTCTCTTACTGAAAGAGAATTGGGGGAAAGTAACAGTGGACCATTATGAAGGTGTCCCCCACTGAAAAGACGGCTTCACTTTAAAACTAAAATTAAAATAAAAACCAGGGCTCTCACAAAATCATTTAAAAATAATTATTTAATATATTCCAGAGATCAGCTCACAGGATAGACACAGTTTAAGTTATTTAAATCGATTGCTAGATAATATACAATGGGAAACTAAAAAGTATACTTAGCAAGTGGAGAGCTGGATAGTGTATCTAATTCTAGCAATTCAAAGGAAACTCTCCATGTGGGTTGCTACTTTTCTTTTGTCCATTGTCTGTTCAGAAGAGGGAAGGGGGAAAAAAAACTAGTTTAAAACCGAGGCGTGAACAGTCTCTAAAAGTGACCTCCGGGGAGAACCGAGATACCCGGCCCGAGCACTCCCCGCGCCGCCCGCTCCACGGGGGCGCTCACAAAGCGGGCTGCCGGGCCGGAGTTCGGGGTGCGCTCCCACGGCGCGGGGCTCCTCGAGGCAGAGCCATCCGGAGAAAGGCGGCTCGGGAATGATGGCTGCCCGGGGCCGGCGGCTCCTTCCCCCGAGCCTCCCGACCGGCCCCCCGCCCCCGCCAGCCGGCTGCCCCCTCCCCGCGCCGCTCGCCCACCCCGCACCGCGCCCCGCCGCGCCCCGCCCGCGCCCCCGGCGAGCCCCGTCTCCGGTGCGAAGCAAACAAACAACGCGTCCCCCGCCGCCCTCCTTCCTCTCCCGCTGACCGCTCGGCCTCCAGCCGCCGCGGCCGCGGGCGCTCCGACCCGGCTCTCCCCGGGGCCACCGCGCGACCCCGCCGCTCCGGGGCCACCTGGCGACCCCCGCCCCCGCCCGGACCCGGACCCCCGACCGGCCGGGGGGAGGGGACCGGGGACCGAGTTGGGATCGCGGATTAAAGTCGCTATTATGCCGGCGGCGGCCCGGCCAGCTCGGCAAGGTGGGGTCCCCCGGTCGCCCGCCCGCCCGCCCGCGCTAGCCCCGGCCCGGCTCCCTTTCTTCTCGCCCTCGCGCACTTGGGAGCCCCGGGAGCCGCCGGGGAGCCCCGGGCTGCGGGCTCGCAACTCCGCGGCCGCCGCCGCCACCACCGGCCGGGCTCGGGACGCCCCCCGCGCCGCGTGTTCGCGCCGCCCCCGCCCCCGCCCCACGCGGCGCCCCGCGCACTTTCCCCGCCGCCGACCCACCTCGCCCGTGGCCGTCCCCGCGCGGGCTGGCGCCGCCGCGCCCGCGGGGACGCACTTTGTTCGCGCCGGTGCGGCCGCCGCTCCCGGGCGAGCGCGGCGTGGTCGGGCCGGAGCGGGGGGCGGGGGCGAGGCGGGGGGCGCCGCCGTCCCCGAGCCCCGCGCTCTGCGCCCCGCGCCCGCGCGCCCGCGGCCGCCGCTCGCGCCGGAGTTGGAGCCCAACTTTTTTCCTCCTTCCCTTTTCTCTCGAACGCGGCCGGCAACTCGTGCTCGGGGCCGGCGGGAGGAAACGCGCTCGCGCTCCCCGGCGCGCAGACACGCTCCCTCCTGTCCCTGTCCCCCCCGACGCCGGCAGCACAACAAAAAGCCATTTACATGCGAGGAAGTGACCCTCGGCCGCCCCGCGCGCCCCCGCCGCCGCCGGCCCCGCGGACGCAGGCAAAAGTTGGGGCGCCGGGCGGCGCTCGGGCCGCGGGTTCGGGCCCCGCGGGCGGGGACCCGGGCGTGTGCGCTGCGCTCCTGCCGCCCGCGGCCCCCGCGCGCCTCTCCCCGCGCCCGCACACGCCCAACTCCCCGCTCGCAACTCCGCGCGGCCGCGGCCCGGCCCGGCGCGGTTTCCTGCCGCCGCCCCTCCCGGGGGCGCCGGGGAAGTCTGCGCTCACCGGCTCGCTCGTCCGCTCGGGCTGGTCCGCCGCCGCGCGCCGTGGGGAACAAAACGCGGAGCGGCTCCGGAGTTGGCTCGGCGGCCGCGGCCGGGGGCTGATCCACGGGCGCGGAGTTGGCCGCGCGCGGACGGGGCTCTGGCGAGTTGTGGGGTCTCCGGGTCCCCGGGCCGCCTCCTCCGCGGCGCTCCTTTGTGTAATTCCACTCGATTCAAGTTTAATCCGATAGTTCCCGAGCACGAGCGCGTCCGCACCACCACGGCTCAACCCCCGCGCCGCCGCCGCCGCCACCACCGCTGCCGCCGCCGCCGCCGCCGCCGCCGCCGCGGCCCCAGCACGCCAGCGCCTGCGCGCGCCCGCCCGGCACGCCACGCGCACGAGCCTCCGGGGCCGCGCGCGCCCGCGGCCGGCTCCCTCCGCGCCCGCGCCCGCGCGCCGCCACCTGACGTCAGGCGCGCCTGGCATAATTTATGCAAGAATTCGGCCGGGGTGGCGGAGGCCGCGGAGAGGCCGAGAGAAGGGGGCGGCGCGGCGCGGGCGGCCGCCCCTTCCCGTCCTGCCGGGGCTCCGGCGCAGCGGGCGGGTGTCGGTCCCGGTGCGCGACTGCCGCAGCCTCCCGGGCCGGCCGCCGACGGTGCCACGTTTCCACGCAGCACCTTCCCGGAGCCGCGGTGCGCCGCCCTGGGGCAGGAAGCCGAGGCCCGGAGCCCGTAGTGACCCCCGGCCGCCACGAGGGGTGTCCAGCGCCGCGCGGACGGCGGAGGCTGGAGGTGTCTGGGCGTCTCTTCCGTGGTTATCCTTCAACTTGAGATGATTTTTCCCACACGAGATATCTAGGATGGACGCCTTCCCTTCCAGATAGACCCATTCTTGCCTAGCCGCTTTGCTTTTGCCGACATCCCCGGTGATAGGACGGCCGGATCCGCCACTAAATCAAAAAGTTTAACTAGAAGGCGTTGATTTGGGCTGAATTTGTTAGCGTGCCAAAAAAAGAAGGGATAGCGCAGTGGTTATGAAACAAAGAAATACGATGAGTGCCCGTTTTTAAACGTGTCAGAACTGGAGCGTTTTCATCATCCCTTGGCCAATGTGGCGCTAAATAACGATCTTCCAGCTTTAGATATCCGACCTCCCTGCCCATTTCTCTTTCCGATACAAGATGAATATTAACATTGAAGAAATTTTTTTTATTCATTTCCCTGTTATGTAATAGATATTTGAGCATTTATTAAGCACCTTTTGTATGCAAAACGCTGAGCAGGTGTTATTTATAAACAGTCTACAACTGTAAACTCTAAGATGGTTTTATTAGGTTAATGATTACAGTTACTTTTCAATAAGGAAGGGGTTATACAGCCAGCTACGACAGATGAGGAAGTGATTGGGACTATTGAACTCAGAGAAAATGCAAGCCATGCTGATCTCACCCACTGGTGGCCATACTGAGCCTGGAATCACAGTGTCTCATTTGGACAAATGATTTGCTGAAACTATTTCACTTATACTGCAACTTAATCGGTTAAACATTAATTTCCTAATAGTAACAATTCTATACATTTTAAAAAATAGTTTACAATCTGTTGCTTATTTTAGTGCATGGCTTCTGGCTTTCTTTCACCATAAATTGAATTTTAAAAGAAACATCTTCATCAAATGGTTTACAGGTAATCAGTAGAAAATATATTAACACCACAGGGGGGAAAATATCTGGCATTGAAAATTATAAAGTCTACTTTTTTATTGCCTCAATATCATAAACCAAAATGCACAATTCTGATGTTAGCCTTCCATTTACAATAAGTTTATATCCATCAAAGTAAGACTATAATAGATACTTTGGAAGGGAAAAATCTCGGCAAGATATGCGTCTATTTCAAGACAATTTATAAGCTAAAAAAATATGACCTCTACATTTAATAAAAATATTGAAACTGTGTGGTCAACAAATAACTCCAAAAAGGTCTCCTATTGTGCCCTTGTATATTTCACTAGAGAGTTGGGACACTTTCTTTTGTGATATGCCAAAGATAAACACAGCTAGTGTGGAACAAAATACCAGCCACATATCTCCCTCTGACTTAATCTCCCTCGTTATCCCTCCAGCCAGGGTGAGAAGTACACAGCCTTTCAGACACACTGCTGGTGCTGCGCTAGCAGGGCCTTGAAAAGGCAAAAACGTCAGGCACAGACCTTAGGTTCCTAATTCCCACTCTCCCCCACTACCCTTTCCCTGGAGCATTCTTCTCTTGGTTTGCTTCCCTCTTGGAGCTCTCCCAAAGAGAATCATTTGAATTCACAAGCTTTAGCTTTAAGTATGCAAATACCTCAGGGCCAGATAAGGGTCATTCACAGACAAATGTAAACTCCTCTGATGGGTTGCTTTTCCCCCAACACCCAGCTGAAGCAAACCCATTGAGAGAGTTGTGTATTCTTTTCACTTTGAGTGCTAAGAGGTTCCAGGCTTGGTTCTGGGTGCTTGGAGAAAACCTATCAAGGTCTCTCCCTTTCTTGAAATGTGCTGTACAGTGAATTGGTAGTTGAGATTCGGTAAGCAGAAAGAACATTTCGGGTCTGCATCCTTGAGGAATTACTCGCTTGCCCAGGTTGCTCATATCCTGAGTGCAGAAAGAGGGTTCTAGGGACCGGGGACATGGGGCACTAGCAGATGGAGTGGGAGCCGGTAGATAGCAGTTAGGAAAATACAAACACAAGACCTATGGCAAAAGGAATTTCCAGGGACATGGAAGGAACAGGGAAAGCCACTTCCAAGAACTCAGAGGGACGGAACTCACCCATAGTAAGGTTGAACTGCTGCTTAGACAAAAGTTTGTCTGTACTGGAGAAAAATAACCCATACTGGGCCAGACTACAATACTTGGGAACAGAGAGATATTTGCATATCCAAAAGAACTGGAAAACATTCAAACTTCTAGACCATCTACTAAGACTTAAGTCCTACCAGTCTCTCAACTATTTTCAACTCTAAAATAGTATATAAAACACACTAATTCCAGTGTAGAGGAAATACTCTGGTGAATTTTTGAAACTTTTTTCAAAATCAATTTGCAGGGGCTTCGGGGTGGGGGTGGGGGTATTATTATTCTACATTCTCATTTACCAAATTCACATCCAAATTACTTGGCTCTTTCCAATCAAGTCATTAGTGTTAAGTTATGATGTGGTACTGCCTTTGAAAATATGTAGAAAAATAAAGGCATACATACAAAGAAGATTACAAATACTAGAGAAAACACCAGAAACAAAGTCAAAAATACTTTTTCTGCCTCATGTTATAATGGCATGATTTTGATTTTTCCTATGGAAGAACTCACTTGGAAATGATGATGAACTCAGTCCTTTTACTTTTACATTAAAAAGTACCTTGAGGTCAGCCTGGTCGACAGTGCAAGTTCCAGGACGGTCAGAGCTACCCAGGGAGACCCTACCTCAAAAAAAAAAAAAAAAAAAGACTATCATATGTACTCTAAAATTGCAGGTTCCTAGCCGATATTGGCTTTTTCTTTCTTAGTTATACCACTTTACAATTACTGTTAGTCTGCATTACGCCAATTAAAGTGAACTTGGTTTGGTTCCTCTGCCTAAAGACTTGCTTCTTTGTTAAGTTAAGTTCTCCTGAGTTTTAAATGTAGCTCATACACAAAAATGAATTGGTTCAATTATTTTTCTGCAAATTACTTTTTAAGTTATTCTTGGGGTACCCCTCCAGTGTCTTTTTGTTTATCAAGGACATGTGGCGCAAAATGTTTAGCAATAAGTCCACAGTATCTTTTAAGTAAGCAGATAGGATGTTGGTTTTAAAATCATTAGACAAAATTCCCATCCCATCTCCATTTGCCCAGAACACTGTAGGAGCCCTGCTGGCAAGGGAGTGACAGCGCTGAGCTCCCAGTGGGGGAAAAAAGAAAAACAAAAAGAAAGCCACTAGGATGAGACTCTCTCACAGAGAGTAAGTTCAGTTACGTTGGAGCCATTCTTTCAGAAAACATTTGTTGAATGTTTACAGTGCACCATACCCTTTCTTCGTCTTGAGGACATAGTAAGGTCCCTTCCTCAATGAGCTCATAGTGCAGGGCTGTCGCTAGTGGTAGAGCAGCTGCCTGCACAGTGAAAGCCTGGGTTGGATCCTTGGCACCACTGAGAAGAAAAATAAAATAAAATAATGTATGTTTCTTGCTGCCTTGGACAGGATATTCAGTTTCCTAGGATATGGGGGCTTTAAACTACGACTTGAGTAGGCCCAGGAACTCATCAGGACAGGGGGGGCTATCAAACCAACGTCGTAAAACCAAACTAGGTGATTCCATAGTCCCCAAGCTCATGAGACCAGGCTTCTGCCCCTGAGCCTAGAGTCACTTTTCTTTGGTGTTCTCTGAAATCCCACGCCCTGACTCCAAGATGAGTCTTGGAGTCTATCTGTCCTCCCTTTGACTTCTGAAAGATACCCATCCCATCAATGCATGTATATGTTAAATTCTAACCTATTCTTGCCTTATCTCCTCATTGGGTTGTAAGCAATGGCTGTATCTTGTCTGTTGGCACCCCAGTTAGCACATATTTTCCCCAAGAGGTGAGAGTACAGAGGGTGGAAGTTGGAACTAAAGAAGTCGAAAGGCTAAGGATAGAGCTGGTCTCCATCCCAAAGTTATGGTCTGTCTCTGAGGAGTTTTCAGCAAGAGGACCAAGCCAGATCTACACTTAAAAAGATCGGTCTAGGGACCACCAAGATGGCTGAGCAAATAAAAGTGCTTATTTTTGCAAGCCTGATAACCTGAATTCAATTCCTGGAACATATGTAAAGGGGAAAGGAGAGAACTGACTTCACAAAGTTGTCCTCTGACTTACACACAATCACCCCATCATCAACACACACACACACACACACACACACACACACACACATAATAAATGATATTTAAAGAGAAAGAAAGAATAGGAAGAGGAGGAATATGCAACACTAGAGCACAGCAGGGAGAAAGGTGTGGAAGGATGCTTGGGACAAGAACCAGGGCTGCCAACATCTTCACACTGGCTCAGTCCAGTTATCACTAATGATTGTAATGTATATAGTAAGCTAATGAAGGAGAGAGATGGGAGTAAAGAGCCATTTCACCCTATGATTCGAGGAGGCAAAACAATGTCTGGCAGAAGTCTTGAGGACTGGAGAGCACCATGGTGCACAGTGCGGCTCCACCAGCTTACATTCTGCCATACTGCTCCCCTTCCCCCTCCAGTTACCAGCTACAGTCCTGCAGTGTACTAACCCGACCAATGTCAAACACCCCCTTAATGCATCCCACTGTTTCTACTGCTAGTCTAGTACATGGAAATTCATGAACCTAACTTAGTGATGATACATTTACAAAACACCTAAATGGAAAAAGTACTCCAATAGTATTCGCAGTTACTAGACACTTGCTGAGTGTCACACACTGTGTTGAGTGCTGCAAACACAAAAATAAGCAAACCCCTATTCTGAGGGGGCTATCTAACCCTATGGAGTGGTGGGACAGACATTTAAGCATATTGTTTCAATCAAAAAGTAGGCAGGAAGGGTTTAATTCGGGCTACCGATGACTCAGAAGAGACCCGTTTTGCTTCTGCCCAGATAGGCAGAAGAGAAAGCACAGAAGATGTGACATTTAAACCAAGGCTTGCCGGACACTGCAGATGGCCGGGGATGGAGAACCCACCAGGCAGAAAAAAACTGGCTGATGAAGCCTGAGGCAGATGGCCTGTGTCAGGACCGCAAGTAATTTGGCTCAGTTAGAGCATAGCACACCCAGGGAAGGAAGTGGAGTTAGAAATAAAATGTAGGCCAGATCAGAAAGGGTTCAGAGCACACTGAGAAATTGTTTTGAGCTGAATGTAGAGACACAACCCTTTAGGAGGTGGAGGTGAGGAGATTATTACAAGTTCAAAGCCAACCCAGGCTGTACAACAAGACAAGCCTGTTTCAAAAAACAAAAAGCTATGGGTATAATTCAGTAATCAAATGTTTGCCTAGCATGCAGAAGACCACACAGTTCAATATTCAGTGCTGTAAAACAAAGAAACAAAACAAACAGCAACAAAAATAGGGGCTGGAGATGTGGCACATTTGGCAGAATGTGTTCCCAGCATGCAGGAAGCCTGGGTTCAATCCCCAACCCTGAATAAACTGTTGTGTGGTTGCCATGCCTGTAACCCTAGCACTCAGGAGGTGGAAGCAGGAGGTTCAGGAGTTCAAGGCCATTGTTAACTACATAATGAGTTTGAGGCCAGCCTAGGCTACTTTAGACCCTGTCTCAAACAAACAAAAGCTCCTGTTCGGGACTTCTATGTTGAATAATTGGGTATCTACTTACATCATGAGGCAAGATAAAGAGCAGCAATAACAAATAGTTTGCAAAGGAACACAAGGCTTTGTGTGAGTTCAAGGCCCCTTGTGGGATTCTGAAGTGAAGATAGATGCCTGTTAAGTAGGAGTCAGGAACCGAAGGTATGAATGACACTGACAGAGGAGAAGGACTTCTCCCAGTTATCTACAGCATATCAAACCACTATGAACTTAGTGGCTTAGAAATTATAATTCAGCTGTTTGGCTGCATGGGGGTTGGGCTTAGTTGGAATAGATAAGGATTCTCCATCTTCATCACCTCTATGACTTGTCTGTCTCTGGGAAGTTTCCAAGAAGGCAGATCCTAATGCAGAAGAACATGTCAGGCCTCTGCTTCCTGCAGGTGGGCTGATGGTCCTCGGCCAAATGGAGTGGCATGAATGGTCCAGCTTACAGTCAATGTGGCAGGAAATAACATACGAAGAGGTGTGAGTCATTGAGAATCGCTACCCTTGAAAACACACATCAGTATATAGACAGGATAAAGGTGAGGTAAGGGGACACACACACACACACACAAATAACAAAAGGGAGACACATTAAAAGAAAAGTGACTGAAGAAAAGTCACAAAAATCATCCACCTGAAAGAGTAAAATCAGAGTCCAGGTAGAGGAGTCTGCGGGAGGAACGGGAGACAACAGCATCCCAAGTCTCAGACCAAATGGAGAAAGGTTGAAAGTCTTCGCTGGATTGGCTTACTGGGGTAGGGGATAGACTTCAGAGGGTGAGAGATTCATGGGAGCTGAGGATGAGGCAACCAGTCCAGACTCCAAACTCTTGCAAAAAGATAGGAAACAGAAAGCGGCAGTGGAGTTGCAAAAAAGAACTCATAAGCCAAGTAAGAACTCACAAGCTAAGAGTAGTAACACATACCTGTTGTCCTGGTACATGGAAGGTAGAAGCAGAAGGATCCGAAGTTTAAGGCCAGCCTAGGTTACATAAGACCCTGTATAAAAAAAAAAAGATAGATAGATAAATAGATAATAAATAGATGGATGAATGAACGAATAAACAAACCTAAACATTAAAAAATAATTCAGGGCAGGAGAAGTGAATCAATGGTGAAGAGCGCTTGCTCTTGTAGAGGACCTGAGTTCCATCCCGCTACCCAGTTAAAGGCTCACAACACCCTGTAACTCCAGTTCTGGAGGATCCAATGCTCTCTTCCGACCTCTGCGGGCACTAGGCACATATGTGGCACACATACGTACATGTGGACAAAACACTCACGCACATAAAATAAAGTTAATAAATTTAAAAAGAAATTAGGTGAATGATTGGGCAGTCTGCTTTCATTTTTGTTTTTCCTTTTAATGCTGCGGTGATAAGCAGTCTTTACCCGGAAGAGGGAGGCTAGAAGGGGAGAGGTGACTGCACAAGACATCTAAGGTTTGGGGGAATCAAGCCCAGGGATGGTGCAGTGGTAAACTGTTTTTCTGAAACTGAGGGAAGATGGCAGAGTCATCCAGGATGCTCCTGTGCTCCTCAGTCACTCCGCGGCTGATCAGCGGCAGAGACTGAAGTGTTTGTGGGCAGTCAAGACACAGGAGGAATGTGTTCAAGTTTAGGAGGAAGGAAGGTATGAAAGGAACTTCTGAGGTAGAGCATAGTGGTACTAGGTCAATACGCAGCTTTTCTAGGTGAGGTTCATCCCCGAGGAAAAGACACACATGCAGTGAGCTGCCAGATTTACTCAAGAAAGCCAACCCTGTCTTCTGGAACCTGCTGACACTGTACCAAAGTAAAGCCCAGGGGCCAGGAAACAGCCATAGTCACAGTCTTTTGTTTACATATAGAACATAAATTGTATGTGAATATACATATTGTAGACTGGTCATCTCAAGTCCTTTTATTTTGAAATAAATGTGATAGCCACAATGAATAAGTAATTAAACATGTCTCCTCTTCTCTCTATTCTATCAAGTCCCTGAATGGCTGGTTGGCTTGCTTAGTTAGATGATGCCCTGTGTTCACGAAGCCAAGAACTCAGTGCTTTTTTTGCTCTGGTTATGGCAGTAGAGTCCGACGTCATCGGATGGGGACAGAATATGATTACTGCAAGTTCTTGGATAATGCTAGGACAAACTATGCTGGTCTTTGATCTGTAAAATGAGAATGCGTCATAATTTAAAGTTGCTTCACGTCAGTTAGCCAGGCCTCAAGATCCCCCTATGTTTAGGGACTTGCCAGTAACTTCTGGTAGCATGAGATAGAGCCGTCTTCCTGGTCACAGCATCCATAGGAGCCAGAATGTTGGATGTGGATTTTTGCAGACTGAGTACATACAACCTTCAGTTTACAGGGAGAAAAATGAGGTTCGAAGGGGTATCCAAGGACATCTCACTGTGTTTGACAAAGATGCAATCCAAACCAGAGTCTTTGTGTGTGAGCACGTGTGTGGTGTGTGCATACATGGGAGGGTGTGTATGTGATGTGTGTGGAGGGGAAAAGTTGTTGCCTCTTGTCGTCCTCAGTTGCTTTCCATCTTGCCTTTTGAGACAGGGTCTCTTACTGACCACAGAGCTCACCGATTTGGCAAAACTATCTAGCCAGTAAGTTCTGGGATCTGCCTCTCTCTGCCTCCTCAATACTGGGAATTCAGGCATGTGCTCCTGTGCCTGGATTTTTATATGGACACTGGGAATCTGAACATGGCAAGAATTTAATCAACTGATCCATCTCCCAGTTTATCTATTTATTTACTTGAGACAGGGTCTCACTACATAGCTTGTAGTGACATAGCTTGGGCTTGTGACGATCTTACTACCTCAGCCTCCTAAGTGCTGAGATTACAAGTTCAAACCACCAATGCCCAACTCAGACACAAGTGTTCTAACCACCTGGCTAATGCTGAAATCCGCCCATAGCCAAAGGCTGTTTGCCTTTCTCATAATCCGTTGTCAACTTGAATTCTTTTTGCCTCTAAATGTTTATGTTTCCTCTGCATTTTTTTTCCTAGTGCTAAGGATCAGATCCAAGGCTTGCTGAGTGATAGGTCACTGTTCTGTCACGGAGCTGCATTCACAGGCCTTGTGCTTTGTTTCGTTTCATTTGAAGTGTATTTCACTTCATAGCCCAGGCCCATCTCCGACTAGAATCCCTGACCCTCCTGCCTTCATGTAGCGCGTGCTGAGATCACAGCCATGCACTCCCGTGCCCAGCTTCCCTTTGCTCTCAGGAGAAAAAGTTCCATGTGGTTGACTACACTGTGATTATCACAAGAGTCTGCCGTAGGCTGCAACTCTGAATAAACCTGACTGGAGAATTATGCAATCGTGAATAATCCCTCTCTTGGTAGAAACAGAGTGCTCCCACCTCCCTGATTCATGTTGAAATATGGCAGTCATACACACCCACATGCATTTGCCAGAGGTTGGTCAGTGCCAGCACCCGGCATGCAGGAAGCACCATAAATGCTCATGGAGTGTATGTGGCACCCAAGGTTCCAGGACTACTGGAAACAGAAAGGCAACAATCACATTCAAAGAAATATACCACGAACTAGAGTCTAGAAGTGGAAACATTGCTAATTTCATCTTAATTTGTATTTTGATATAGTTAACTTCCTCCAAAGTAATTACTTTTTAATATGTTTATAATGTGTTTATAATATGATTGAGCTGCTAGACTGGGGTTTTTCATTTAGAAAGCTAGCAAGACATCCAGATAGGTTGTTTCTAAGCTCCTCTGTGGAGATTCTGTGGGTCTGCCGTGTTGCTTCAAAGCCCAGCTCACAGGATTAGCCTCATGGTGTCAAAAAGGCAGACATTGGCCTGAAGCCAAGATGAGAACCGCCTTCTCCCTGGCCCTGACCCGTTTCTTCTACAGCCTCCAATTCTGGGGCCCTCACGAACCATTACCTTTAAGCTATTCTTATGTCACCTGAGCCTAAAGTAGATTACGTGTCATTTCAGGTGTCTCACTGACAGCCTGTTTTTTTACTGCCTCTCTTGGGAAAAGAAAATGTAATATTTTGGCGTGTGAGTCACAGGGGCAGACCAGGGTGTGTAGACTGAGACACTGTAGCCATCAAGGCAGAGAGGCAGGAAGGAATGAGGCCAACCACACCAACTTCTTGACTCATGCCTAATACTTGTTCTCTCTATTTTTTTTCTTTCTTTTTCTTTTCTTTCTTTCTTTCTTTCTTTCTTTCTTTCTTTCTTTCTTTCTTTCTTTCTTTCTTTCTTTCTTTTTTTTTTTTTTAATGTATGTGCATTCTGGGATCCAAACCCAGGTCTTCTGCAAGAAAAACAAGTGTTCTCTTGTGTCCTTGTCTTCCAATTTGTTTGAGACAAAGCCTCACTCACTATATAGTTCAGACTGGTCTGGAAGTACTACACCTCCTGCCTATGCCTCCCGAAGGCTGGAATTACAGGTGTCTGTCCCAGTGCCCAGATTAACTCAAGCCAATGTTATTATTGTAATATATGTGCACATATATATTATACATATACCATTCCAATGATTATCCAAGTCAGTGGTATTAATCACATTCATCAATATTAAATACAAATATTGTGGCTGGAAGGATGGCTCACTGATTGCTCTTCCAGAGGTCCTGAGTTCAATTCCCAGCAACCACATCTCATAATCATCTACAATGGGATCAGATGCCCTCTTCTGGAAGGCAGGTGTACATGCAAATTCAGCACTCTAAAATAAATACATTTTAAATGCAAATATCACCATTATTCACCTCCAGAACCTTCCATCTTCCTAATAAGAAAATCCTCACTCCCTCAAAACAGTCCTTCGTTTCCTCTCTTCCCAGCCCTGGGAAGAGTTGGCCCTGGCAACCTTTGAGTCGCTGTGAATTTGACTTTTCTAGGGATGTCATAGACACAGTATCGCCCAATACATGACCTTTGGTGGTTGGTTTATTTCACTTTGCATTTTGCTGTGAGAGTCTGTCAGTGCTGTCCCATGTGTCAGGATTTCCTCTCTGTTTACAGCTGAATAACAGCCCACTAGGTATAGCACATTCTAGTGTCTGCTCATCTGTTGATGGACACGTTGGGTATTCCAACCTTTTAACCTCTGTTCAACTGCTCTGAACAAAGATGTGGCCTTGTGCCTCTTCAGGATTGAACCTGGTCCCGAGGCTGGACTACAGTCCTCTTCTGAGAGCCACCTCTATACACTAGGTCCCTTATCCTGGTTCACAATCTGAGGCATTAAAACTTTGAACCTCCCAAACCAGGAGTTGGTGGTACATGCCTTTAATCCCAGCACTTGGAAGGCAGAGGCAGGTGGACCTCTGTGAGTTCAAGGCCAGACTAGCTCTAAAGAGCGAATTCCAGGACAGCCAGGACTACACAGAGAAACCTTGTCTCAAAAAACAAAAACAAAAACAAACAAACAAACAAAAAAACTTTTAACACCTCCCAATGAAGCTTCAAAATATTCCATAGATAGTAACAATGAATGGTACATTATAAAATGGGTGATTTTGATGAAAGATACTAACAGCATCTGAAATCAACTTTCTCAAGTTATTCCTAAATGCTATTAAGTAGAATCACTTACTGCTGGGATATTTGCTGATAAAACTCTACAGTATGTTATTTATTAGGATTTTCCTGTGTGGAAGACACTATACAAAATTCATGGGCTGTGCATTAAGTGTAAACATGTTCTTTCCATTTCTCTCAGAAAGACTACATTTTATCAGAAAGACTAAGACAAATATGGCATAACTAACCGAAGTATATTATGCTCTATATGTATAACAGAAATCACACAGGTATTAGAAAGAGTAAGAGGCAGATATGATGGCCTAGGCCTGCCAGACACATGGGAAGCTGAGAAAGAGGACCACACAATTGAGACCAGCATGGTCGGACAGTGGCACACATCTTTAATCCCAGCACTCAGGAGGCAGAGGCACGTGGACCTCTGTGAGTACAAGGCCAGCCTGGTCTACAGAATGAGCTCCAGGACAGCCAGTGTTACAACAGAAAAACTCTGTCTCGAAAAGGAAAAATAAAATAACTTGGAAAATTGAGACTAGCCTGGATAAGTTATTGAGACCTTATCTCAGAGCAAAATAAAAAGGAACTGTGGGAGTGGTTCAGCGATGGACAGCTTGTCTGGTGTGAATGATGCCCTGGGTTCAATCCTAAGTATAAAGAAGAAAGAAAAAAAAAAGCTGGAGAGATGGCTCAGAAGATAAAGGCACTGCCACATGACTCTCGCAAGCTGTCTATGCTTACACCTTCATGTATTAAGTAAATGTATATAAATGTTTTAAAAAGAAAGTCAGGTGTGGTGGTGCACACCTTTAATCCCAGATTCAAGGGGGCAGAGGCAGGAGGATCTTGGTGAGTTTGAGGCCAGCCTGGTCTACATGATGAGTTACAGGTCAAGATATGAGAGAGAGATATGTAGATAGAGAGACCCTGTCTCAAAGGTGGGTGGTGGGGGTGGAGAGAGGGAGGAAGGAAGGGAGGAAGTATGGAAAAAAGAAAGACTTATAAGCTGATCTCCAAACTACCCTATATAGGAAAAATCTAGATTCACAAGGATATGCATGGTATGTTCTTGTTTGTTTGTTTGTTTTTCGAGACAGCGTTTCTCTGTGTAGTCCTGGCTGTCCTGGAACTCATTCTGTAGACCAGGCTGGCCTTGAACTCAGAGATCTGCTTACCTCTGCCTCCTAAGTGCTGAGATTAAAGGCATGGGCCACCACACCCAGTTTACACTGCGCGATCTTGATTGCAGAAGACAGGAGAGATTCACACTCACATCTGTATACTTTATGTATGTATATATGTATAAATACATATTATATGTGTGAAATTATGTGTGGAATCTTATGTTCACAGTATTGGTTGCCTATAATGAAGGATTGTAGATGGGAGTTTTCCAGAACATCTCCTTTTGTGCAGATCAAATTTCCTATACCCTATGCCTTTGCCTGGGGTATTTTATTTACTTAATGTGCATACCAGCTCATCCCTAAATGAAAGATAAAGAATTTGTAAGCTTAATATTGTAGCAATATTAAGCTATTACAGTTGAAACAGAAGCGTGCAGTGGGAGGGGGCAGCTAAGTGGATGAAGCACTTGCTCTGCAAGTAGTTCTTCCGACCTCCAACATCCACATTAAAAGATAGGTCTGTGGGTTGGCCTACCAGTAACCCGGCTTGCCCCAGGGGTCCCCTATCTCTGCCTCCCTAGTGCCTGAAGCTCTTCTTGGATGGAGGTATCTTGGCCTATCAAAGTCCCTCAGAAGAGTGAATAATCATCCTGTCTCCTAGACACATTTCCCCAGCTCGCTTTCTCAGCTGGCTGGCAGTTCGTCATGTTGTTAGGTGTTTGTATGTGTGGTTTATAATGAGAACCCTGAAAGCATGTCAGAGCCTGGGTGGCCAGCATTCCAGGCTGCTGGTCCAAGATAGGTCTCATCTTAGGAACCAGACAAACAGTTATATATGACTGTGACCATACGATTATGAAAGCCAAAAAAGCTAGCAACCAGTATTGTGCCAGAGTGACAGCTTCACTCAGTGTCCCATAAAATAAATCCAGTATTATTCTCTACAAGAAGTTTTAGGCTAGGACTGGAGAGATGCCTCAGTAGTTAAGAGCACATGTAGCTCTTTCAGAGGACCTGGGTTTGAGTCCTAGCAGCCATATGGTGGCTCACCACCATCTTTAACTCTAGTTCCAGGGGATCCAATATCTTCTTCTCGTTGTCTCCCTTGGCCCAGGCGTACACATGGCGCACATACATACATGTAGGAAAAACACTCATTCACACGAAATAAAATAAATAGATCTTTTTGAAAATCAATTTCAGCTTTATTCTAGCCCTTGACTTGGGATGCTCACTGGACTGTCAATGTTGGATACTTCCATACGGTGTCAGATATGATGTTGATTTAAGCACAATCACATCAGTTGGTTCCTGCAGCTATGGGAAAGATCATTTAATGGTGACTTACAAGACCTGTGGAGACTCGGGTTGGGACCAAATGGTGTTGATTTAGTCTCAATAGTTCACATGTTCTCCAAGGTAATAGGGAGCCATTGAAGGTTTGTGAGCAAGAAGGTAGACAAAAAATTCATAGGAGGCTATGGATGATTCACCCAGTAACAGTTTGTGGGGTGGAACTGAAATAGCGGGAAGCTATTATAATGTTATTTAGAGCTTGTACTGGGGTATTGAGTATGAGAATCAAATGGAGAGGATGCAAAATACTGTAGAGAAGGGTCTGGAAGATTCTCAGAGTATATAGTCACATGCCTGGAGTCCCAGATACCTCAGAGGCTGAAGCAGGAGGTCACTCGAGAAAAGAAATGATCATGGACCTAATTTTACATATGTTGACTTTGAGATAGTAGATGGATATCTAAATGGAATGGTCCAGAAGTTAGCCACAAATAAAAGATTCAAGCATGGTGTACACATCTATAATCTCAGCTCCGGGGGAAAAGATGAAAATGGCTTATTGTTTTACCTGTGAAATTCTCTGACCCAAAAACAAACACGAGTCAGACCCAGACCTTAGCTATCAACTGCAGTTTGCTGGCTTTTGTGGGCGAGGAGGGACAGAAACATTGGATAACACAGTGAGGGTAGGTCAATAACATCTAGAGTGTGAGCCACACCCCAGGAAAAGGAATCTGGCACTCTTAATGAATTGATGGCAAGGGCCAGAGACTATAGAAGTAAATGATACACATCAACCTGATGTAATTTATGGATTTTATTTGAGCTCAAACCTGAAGGCGATGGATAAGAAAAAGATTATGAGAGGCCAGCGATGGCTCAATGGGTGAAGCATTTGCTGCAAAGCCTGGCGACCTAGGTTCCACCTGATGAACCCATATGCTGGGAGGAGTGACCTCACCCACACAAGCTGCCCGCTGACTGCCATACGTGCGTCTAGCTGCAGACACACAGATAAAAGCGACAGAGGTAATTAGAACATTTTTAATTCATGAGACAATTGAAGAGATTTGATCTCATGGGACATTTGATAATAAATAATCAGTTTAATTCTTCAGCATATTAATGATTTCATGGTTAAAGTTTTTTAACTGAGTCTTTTTTTTTTTTTTTTTTTTTTGAGATGGGGGTCTCATGCATAGGCCTGGAATTCAATACGTATACCAAGCTGGCCTTGAATTTGTAATCCTCCTGCCTCCGCTTCTTCGGAATACCCTATCATCGGCATTTTTGTTTTTCAAGACAGGGGTTTCTCTGTGTAACAGCCCTAGCTGTCCTGAAACTCAACTTGCCAGGCTGGCCCCAAACTCATAGAGATCCATTTGCCTCTACCTCCTGAATGCTGGGATTAAAGGCGTGTGCCACCATGACCCGGCAACCATGACCAGCTTTAAAGGGAAACAAGAGAAACTGGTTTTGACATTAGAAGTGTTGGCAACCAAGCTCATCCTTTAGAAGATGAGAGAGCACATTTAACAGCTAAACTCTTTCTCCGGATTCTTTTTTTTTTTTTAACTTTTATCAGCACTGACTAAGTGTACAATCGAATGGGTTTCATTATGACATTTCGTACTTGTGTATAATGTGCTTTGATCATCTTCAACCCCTTATTATCAGATCTTGATCCTCCTCCCACTAATCTTCTTCCTCTACCTCCAAACCTTCTTCTATTTTCATATATTATCTCTACTTCTTTTTTTTTCTTCCTTTCTTTCATCCTTTCTTATTTTTTGGTTTTTCGAGACAGGGTTTCTCTATGTAGCCCTGGCTGTCCTGGAACCCACTCTGTAGAGCAGGCTAGCCTCAAACTCACAGAGATCTGCCTTGAATACTGTTGCCACTTTCCTAAAGCAATATAGTTTCTAACTGCATACTACATCATTATGCTCATACCCACGGATAAATGCAGCTCTCAACCCTCAGCAAAGGAAGTGTTTCCAGCAGACTGGAGACCGTTTCAGCAAGCCACAACTGGTCAGAATTCAGAGAACAACGGAGCGTGAGGTGCTTGGCCCTGGTTGATAAATACACTGTATAAACTTTACAAAGCTCAGGGAACCTGGAAAGATCGCACGAGCCAGAGGAAGAAGACATCTGCTATGAGACAGCGTCTTCTATATGTGACAGGGAAGCTGTATCCATGTGAACTCAACAGTGTGGTGGTCTTGAACAATGACCACACCAATTGACATGCCACTGTGGATGAAAGAAATCTTTCAAGACCCCACCCCTAGATGAAGAACTGTAGGCAATTAAAGATAGCTGAGAATGGGAGGCTCTGAACCTTGTTTTTACGATGTATATTGACCCTTGTGCTTAGGCACATCATTACACGACCTGTCATTGAGTGAACCTCACAGCCGGTAGATACAGTGACCTAGAAAGTCTAGGTCTGTCATTCAACACAGCCTCTCGATACAAGACATGATTAACAGAAGCAGGAGGCTGCTCCTGGCTCCTCCTCATGGGTCGTTTTTCACAGGCTTTCCTCCGTGAGTACGAGGACATGCAGTTGTTGTTAGGCTGCTGTGTCACTCACTCATCAAAAAGCCATGGAGGCATATTCATAGATGGAAACTCTGCCAGACCTCAGCGGATGGTCCACCGTAGCAAGTGTCATACTGGACAGTGGAACCCTGAGCATCACATCTCAGGTTGTTTTTCTTTTTTTTAAATTATTGGTACCCGATGTTCTATTGATAGCATGTGCAGATCATGAACAATCAAACATCTTTTACATAAAGCCAACACCTGCAGACAACACAAAATGTCAAGGCCTAGGCAGCTCTTCATCCAACAGTGCGCAAAACAACCATTTTAAACATAACTAAAAATAAACTTCTGCAACAAATATACGCTAAAGTGATACTGAAACGCAAACACAAATCAGTAACATAATTGCTTATTAGCGTAAGCGGGTATTCATGCCATGTACATAACTGTATATGCTGTACTTTTGGGGAGAGACATAATCCCCCTACGAAGCTTAGACAGACCTTGAACTTGAGATCATCCTTCACCATCACTCCTAGATAGGATCTATCCCTTCCTCCCTCCCTCCCTCTCTCCCTCCATCCCTCCCTTCATCTTTCCCTCCCTACCTCTCTTTCTCCCTTCCTCTCTCCCTTTCTCTTCTTTCCCATACTGGGGATCAAACCCAGGGCATTGCACAGGCTAGGTAAGTGCTCTACCACTGAGCTACATCCCCAATCTTTCCTGGACTTGATTGGCAACACAGTAGATGTATTTACATCACCATCACCACAAAAACATGAGCAATACATTGTGCTATGACTTTAGGGTGGCTATGACATCATAAGTAACAGGGTTCTCTCTGCTCCATTATGATCTTACAAGATCATGAGCATGTGCGTTGTTTGGTGATAGCTAGGTTGTCATACTATACATGACTATACTTACAGCTGAACTGGTGTGGTTTCTGGGATTTGCCTTAACATAGCCCAGTGTGGGTATGGAAGGGAAATGGGGGGGTGGGGTTAGAGATGAAATGAGAGGCCACACATTGATGTCGTTGGGCTTATAAAACATAGGGAGGGTATCAACATCACACCTTCCTGCCTACTTCTGTGTATGCGTGATTTCATTATAAGAAGTGACTGAGGCCATCTGAAAGTCAAGCTCTTCCCTGTAAAAGTAAATGTGTAGAAACAGTGCAGACATGCATCCCGAGAAAGGCTCATGACTGGCACAGTAGGTAAAGTCCAGAGCTGATAAACCACAGTTTTCTGGAAGAGGAAATGCTACTGACAAAACATGGCTTGCTGTGCTGGCTTTGAGTCTAGCTGTAGCCTACTGGCTTTGTCACGTTGAGTTAGTCTCTTACCTCCAGAGACCCCCATGGCCCAGCGCCCTCAGTTATCTGTGAAGCAGTGTGCTGAAAGAAACCATGCACAATAAATAAACAACAAACAAACAAATAAGTAAATTCACCATGTTCCGCCCAAAACAAAGTGTGTTCAATGCCAGTGTGGTTGTTTTTATTTCTGAACAGAAATGGCCACAGGAAATGAGGACAAGGGTGTGCACTGTGACCGAAGGCAAGAGAAAACTGAAGGAAGTGGCAATGGTGTCCTGATGGAATCAAGGAATCCGATGCCTTCATCAGCTCAGGTCATCTGGAGGTCGGTGATGATATCATCATGCTCTGCTCATGAAGAGTGTAGAATGGAACCAGACGACAGAGAATTAAGCTAGAAGCTCTGGTGGCGACGGGAACAGTGGAAGCTGTGTGTTTCCTTATTTGGCGATGAAGGGAACTGGGCAGCGAAGACAAGGCAGCCCTTTTGCTCAAAAAATGAGAGCTGAGGGGCAGGAGACGCTGCCCTCAGCCAAGGTGGGGTCGGGGGCGGGGGGACTGGTCCTGGAGCTCCAAAATTGATTTACAATGGAAGAGGCTTGGCAAATAAAACCCCCAGAAAGCTAAGGAAGGAATCTGGAGTTCCGAGGATTTGGTGGAAGGGCGTCTGCGCACGGGGTACGAAGCTGGACAGAGCAGGCCCTGAGGAACACAGGAAGAGGTACCCTAGTGTCAGACAGGCGAGCAGGTGGCAATCTACCGAGCTCTGTCCTGCTGAGGAGAACGGTCTTTGGCCTTTGAAGTCACCTCTTCTTATGAGACAGGAAAAAAGGTGTAAATGAATCTGCTCCCTGAGTGGGCCGTGGTGGAATAGAGCCCCCCAGCTGCTGGAGGTGGAACTGCACATGTCTCACGCTAGCAGAGCCGGAAGGAGCCCTGCCCCTCAAGCTGACGGGAGACACAGCTCAAAGAAAATGCAGCCAGCGACATGCAGAGGCCATGATGAAGTGTTAGAATGGAAAGCATTTTTGTAATCACTGTTCTCTCTGCTCATCTCTTTTATTTCCATGTAGTCTTACACCATGTCTGAGTCTCATCTTAATGGCAAGACCAAAGTGCTGGTTAAGACAGGGAAGTCTATCTGGAAACGTATTCACTTGCTTTGTGTTAAAAATACTCCAGACATCCTTGCCTTCTGATAAGGGTAAGAGTTGGGAAGAATGCAATGAAATCTGCATTTGTCTAGATTATTCTCTATGTCTTTCTGCCTGCCCCTCTCTTTCCCCCTCCAGTCCCCTGAAAATGGAACAAATGGCCTTAAGCATGCTAAGTGAACCCTCTAAGCTACATCCCCAACTTTTTTTTTAATTTCTTAAAATTTTGAGACAACATCTCATTAAGATGACAAGATGGGTCTTGAATTTTGATTTCTACTGCCTTAACTTCCCAGGTTGCACAGATTACAAGCCTGTACCACCATGCCCAACTTTAGATTTATTTTAAAACAAAAGCATGACTTACCTATGCTTTTGTTCCTAAATATTCATGCCTCTCCATAAAATGCTTGGCTGGAGACATTAGGACCTTGTGTCTCAGTCTCTATCATAGCTAGTTATGATTTCAGTAGGCTTGCTGTAATGTAAGAAAAAACAATGCTTCTGGGTTTCTGGGGGAAATTTCTAGAAAGCTAGTGTATGCCTTGTTCTACCCTGCTGTGTGGAATTTGAGACTAGCCTTCATCCGGGCCATAGGGACAGCACGGAGACACAGGACCAGCATAGAGATACTTCCAAGCAGCACTCTCTAGCCTTGAATTTGTATAGAACTGCTATACAATTTTTTTTTGCCAAGGTCTGGTGACCTGTACCCATTGTCCTAGCTTTTGGGGAGGTTGAGGCAGGAGGATCACTTGAGCCCATAAGTTGAAGACTAGACTGGACATACAAACATATATATATATAAGAAAAAGAAATATATATATATATACATATATATATATATTTCTTTTTCTTTTTTTTTCCAGACAGAGTTTCTTTGTGTAGCCTTGGCTGTCCTGGAATTCCCTTTGTAGTCCAGGCTGGCCTCAGACTCAGAGATTCACCTGCTTTTGCCTCCTGAGTGCTGGGATTAAAGGCTTGCATCATTACTGCCTGCCTCAAAACATTCTATTTTTCATGCTAATATTATTTCAGGATTGCAGCCAAACCTTATTCTAACTGATATACTAAGTATCAAATTAGCTACTTATTCGGGGGAGTATAAAAAGATCATAATGTTTGTAAGAACATGATAAACTCAAAGAACCAAAATTTTAGCTAAATTGTCATCAATTAGATGAAACCTGTAAAGATACCTCTTTATCTATTTATTTATTTTTGGATGCAGGGTTCTATTACATACTCTAGCTGGCCAGGAACTCACTATGTAAACCAGACTGACCTAGAATTTGCAGACCCAAGTGCCTCTGCTTCTCAAGTGCTGGGATTAAAGATATACACCACTCAAGTCCTTCATCCCTAACCCAGAAGCTATATCCAGTTGATAAACATTTGCAAAAGAAAAATTACTCTTTTCCAGTGAAGTCTCACTAGGTATACAAACCACTCTTAAGGACAGACCGACCCCATGCCCAGCAGTAGATGGCCAACACAGAATAAACTCAATGACATTTTTGTAGTTTCTTGTTCCATAATGTTTTCTCTGAGCATTAATTTTATTCTTTCTTTCTTTTTACCTTACACGTCTTTTGCATATATATCATGGTTTTTGTTGTTGTGTTTTTATAGGATTTCCATGTATGCTCATGTGTGTGTCTGTAGCGGAGTTTTGGAAGGAGTTTTGTTATTTTGGTTTCTTTAAAAAATACAAAATGGTGTTTGGATTACGTTTTTGTTCCCATTTCAGGTGTGGTGGATGATAATGCATTTGATTTGGACCGTTAATTACCAGTGGCTATAGTTTGGTTACTGCGCAGCTGTTATGCCACATGTGGATTGTCCTGGTGATTGTGTACCTCTTAAACTTCTGGGAACTTTTTCTTAGAGTCTATAAGGATTGAAACTCCAAGAGCTGGGGTTGGTTGGTTGTTGGTTGGTTGTTGGTTGGTTGGTCTTTTGTGGGTTGGTTTGTTGATTGGTTAGTAATTGCTTAGAGGAACATCTGTTGGAGAAATTGAGTTCGAGGATATTGGGCTGAAACACTAGTCCAGCTCACTATCAGCTCCTGCTCTCCAAGCTTCAGACAGCCAACAAGGGCTGTGACTATTTCTTCCTTTCTCCCTTTCCCTTATGAAGACCACCTACAAAAGCAGTGAAGATTTCTTTCTTTCTTTTTATCCTTCCTTTCTCTTTCCTGAAATTGAGGGTAAAAAGCACTGTAACTAACAGTTACAAGTGGCACTTGCAATATGGGGCTCTGGAAAAAGGGATAAAAAAGAGAGAGAAATTTGATTTCAAGTGTCATGGAGGGAAAAGCAGAAAATGAAGGTATGGGTACTTTGGTTGAAGAAGCTAGCAAAGTACTTATAGTGGCTGTGACCACTGGGATAAATCCCACTTTGCTTCCAGAGGTGATTTTCTCTTTCTTCTCTTCCTCCTCCTCCTCCTCCTTCCACTTTTTCTCCTCCTCCTCCTTCTTCTACTTTTTCTCCTCCTCCTCCTCCTCTTCCTCTTCCTCTTCCTCCTCCTCCTCCTCCTCTTCCTCCTTATTCTTCTTATTCTGCTTCTATTTCTTTTCAAAAAAGGTTAAGAAAGTTACTATGCAATTAGAAGAGTTGCAGGGCAGGGTCGGGGGATTGGAAAGGGCTAAGTGATAAAAAACAGAGCCAAAGGGAGAATGAAAGGGTTCAATCTTTTCATCCTCTTTGAAAAAAGCTAAGGAATTGGTGGTTCTACTAAAAGAAATATAGGGGGAATTAGAAAGTAAGGAATTGGTGGTGGTACTAGAAAAAATACAAGGGCAATTATAAAGGGTGGAAGAAAAAGTACAACTGGGTTCCTTCCAGGTGACAGAAAAAAGGATCCCCCTCCTCCGGGGTAGGTGAAAGAGAGGAGATTGTACAGGATGAGAGTCCTGATAGGAATATAAGGAAAGAGTCTGTACAGGAGAATGATCAGATAAGGCTCACCTCCTCACCCCCTGCCCAGAGGTGTCTAATTGTGAATCCTCAGTAGCACATGAGGTGGAAGAAAGGCAGCCTAGGGTCACAAAATTACCCTCAGTATTTCCAGTAGCAATTTAGCATATTCCAACTAATGAGAGTAACCTCCAAGGTTACAATGAAATAGGATGGTGTCCAATAGAAGTGATTGATTTAAGGTGACTGAAGGAAGCTGTGGTGACATATGGCATTCACTCACCCTATATCAAACAGGTGCTAAATAATTGGAACTGCAGCATCAGATGATCTTATACTATTGGAAAGGGTTAATTACCAGAGGTGGGTCCTCAGCTGCAGTGGTTCACCTGGTGAAGAGAAGAAGCAGCAAATATGGAACAGCAAAATAGGGCTAGAGGAATAAGTATAACCCGAGATCAGCTCCTAGATGAGGACCACTATGCTGAATTACAAGAACAGACTCTGTTTGATGATGTGACAATGGAACAATGTTGTTTACAGACTTTATGAGCTTGGGAGAAAGTAGAGGAATCAGGAAAAAGTTTACCTCATTCACAAAAATCATACAAGGCTCGAGTGAAGCCTTCACAGACTTTTTTGCAGATGTTTACGTCAGCCATGAATACAGCCATCTCAAGCCCTGAAGTGAGATAGGTGCTGATTGAGACCTTGGCTTTTGAAAATGCCAACACAGAGTGTAAAAAAGCTTTATGGCTGTTAAAGGCAAATTCTGCACTGATGGATCAGTGGATCAGAGCTACAGAAGAGATTGGTTCAAACACTTACATGGCTGCTGTAATAGGACAAGCTGTAGTAAGGGGCCTGAAATACTAAATTATCTGATACTATAACTGTGGAAGATACAGCTACTTGCAAAGAGATTATGACCAAGCCATTTATAAAGGCAATGGTTTCTTTAAATACTAGTCAGAAAAAAGGAACAGATTTCCTGGGGTGTGCAGGTAGTGTGGCAAGGGCTGGCACTGGGTGAATGAGTGTAGATCCCAGAAAGATATACGGGGAAATTCCTTGTCATCAGAAAATGCAACAGGGGGCCAAGCTGGGGCCCCAGGGGAAAAAATGAGCACTGTGTCTTGTCAGCACTGGGATAGCATGTAGATCAAACTCGGTGTCAGAGATCTGATGTGTGCTACTGAAGGCAGTGCACACTAGAATTAGCTGTAGACAGACAGCTTACACTATCTCCAACAGTGCTATAAAATTGCTACTGGAGTTTATGATTCTCTGCCCCCATGAGCAGTAGGAATGATCCTAAGAAGAAGCAGTTTGACCCTGGAGGGATTCATTGTGCATAGATGAAGATTTCAGAGGAGAAATTAAAATCATGGAATATGTAACGAGAGACCTACAGTTTAAGGCAGAGGATAGGATTGCTCACCTGTTGCTGTTTCCCTTTATCAAAAGAAAAGTCACTCCTGTAGAAAGAGCAGGCAGGTTTGGAAGCACTAGGAAACTGGTATTCTGTAAGGCTGTCATTAATGATAAAAGACTAAAATTAAAAATGCAAATAATTGGCATTGAAATAGAAGGATTGATGGACACAGGTGAGGATGTAACAATAATCTCCAAAAAGTCAGGGAATTCGAATTGGCCCCTTCAGTATCTACACAGTTTATAGGGATTGGAAAATTATCCCAAGGAAAACTAAGTGTAAAATGGATTAGATGTGGGGGACCAGGATGGCAAATAGAAAAGTTAAGGTCTTATGTGGCTGACATAGGGGAAATTTGTGAGGAAGAGATTTATTGCAACAATGGGGAACTCAGATTAATATCCCCTCCCAATCCCAGAAACAGTACATAAAATAAGGTTTCAAAGGAAAGATGCTCTTAATGAAGGGGTTGAAAAATCCCATCAAGGACTGTCACAGTCTGTACAGGTTATCCAGAGGCGGGACACAACAGGTACCGAGTTTCCAAATTTGTTTATTTAATAATTTATTTGTCTATTTATGTTTTTGAGACAGGTTTCTCTGTTGTAACTCTGGCTGTCCTGGAACTCACTCTATAGACCAGGCTGGCCTCAAACTCACAGAGATCTGCCTGCCTCTGCCTCCCGAGTGCTGGGATTAAAGGTGCACCACCACTGCTCATCACTGCTCAAGTTTCCAAATTTACGAAGGGGCCACTGTCGAAACTATACCAACTGCCCTACCCTTAAAATGGTTAACAAACAAGCCTGTATGGATAGAGCAGTGGCCGTTAACAAAAGAAAAATTACAAAAACTTGAACAACTGTTAGAGAAGTAGTTAAAGTCTCAAAATATAGAAGAGTCTACTAGCCTCTGGAACTCTCCTGTATTCATTATAAAGAAAAAAATCTGGGAAATGGATAATGCTAACTGATTTGAGGGATGAAAACAAGGTGATTCAGTCCATGGGTCCATTACAGCCTGGAATTCCTTTACCTTCTTTAATACCTGAGGCATAATATTGGATAATGATTGATTTTAAAGATAAAAGACTGTGTTTTGTTTTGTTTGTTGTTGTTTTGTTTTTACTGTTCCCTTGCAAGAGCAGGACAAGGAAAAGTTTGCTTTTACAGTACCCACCTATAACAATGCTTAACTGTCAAAAGGTATCGGTGGAACGTCCTTCCCCAGGGAATGTTAAATAGTTCAACATTATTTCAGTATTTTGGGCAACAACCATCAGAACTAATTAGAAAGTCATTTTCCTAATCTATTATTTATCATTATACAGACGATATTTTGTTGGCTGATTCTGATGTGGATACTTGAGAAAAAAATATTTGATGAAATGAAAGGAATTTTTCCCTGCTGGGGTTTATATCCTGAAAAAATACAGAGAGGAGATTCCATTAACTATCTAGGTTATAAGGTAAGTCAACAAAAAATTCAGCCACAAAAGGTGCGGATCAGAAGCGATCCGTTGTGAACTCTTAATGATTTCCTAAAATTATTGGGAGATCAATTGGGTGAGCCCCATGATTTGATTAACTATGCAAGAGTTAAGTAATTTGTTTCAAACATTAAAAGGAGAACCCAACCTAGATAGTTCAAGAGACTGCACCTCTGTAGCAGAGCAAAGTTAACTCTGATAGAAAAAAAGACTATAAGATGCATATGTGAATCGCATAGATCCACACCTGAGTTGTATTTTGGTCATCATTCATCCAAAATCTTCCCCTACTGGGATTCTTATCTAGAAAGAGGATTATATCTTAGAACGGATATTTATGGCACATAAGCAGAGTAAAAAATTAAAGATTTATATAGAAAAGGTTACTGATTTAATTATAAATTACAAAGGAAAAATAATACTTTGTCAGCTCTCAGGAACAGATCCAGCAGAAATAGTAGTGCCTTACGCTAGTGCTGAGATTATGTTATTATGGGTAATCAATGAAGATTGGCAAAGAGTTTATAGCAATTGTTTGGGAGAAATTGCTATGACAATAATAACAAATACCCTAAAAGCAAATAAATTCAGTTTATAAAGGAAACTAATAGGATACTCACCCGTGTAGTAAAAGAAACAGCTATTTCTTGAGTGCCTACATTTTATTTTGATGTCAATAAATCAGCAATGGTAGGCTACAAGTCAGAAAAAATAAGCAAAGTCAGTCAAAGCCCATATGCTTCAGTTAAAAAAATCAAAGAGTTGTATGTTATTCTTATGGTATTGTTAGACTTTCCTGAATCTCTTAATATTATCGCACCCTTTCTCTTTCTTTCTATCAAAGCTGCCCACAAAGGCAGTGAAAATTTCTTCCTTCCTTCCTTCCTTCCTTCCTTCCTTCCTTCCCTTCCTTCCTTCCTTCCTTCCTTTTTTCCTTCCTTCCTTCCTTTCCTGCCTTCTTTCCCTTCCCTTTCTTTCTTTTTTTTTTTTTTTCTTTCTTTCTTTCTTTCTTTCTTTCTTTCTTTCTTTCTTTCTTTCTTTCTTTCTTTCTTTCTTTCTTTCTTTCTTTCTATCCTTCCTTTCTCTTTCCTGAAACTAAGGGTAAAAAGCAAGACACCTAACTGCCACATGTATCCCTGCATTTACATGTGGTTTTGTGCTTTTTCTTTGGCTCTTTTTCTTGTTTGTTTTATTATATTCTGGTTTGTTTGTTTTTCTTTTATCTTATTCTATTTTTATCATTTTAGATGATTGTTTTAATTCTAATGATGGACAGAAAAAGAAAGGGTGTGGATTTTGGTGGGTGGGGAGTTGGGGAGGATCTGTCAGCAGTTGGGAGAGGGGAAACCATAATCAGAATACATTGTCTGAAAAAATTATTTTCAATAAAAAAGTAAAAAAAAAAAAAAAACGACATGTGTTACTATGCCGGGAAAAATGTCTTCTTATTTAACCACTATTTGCTGTTTTGGGCTCTGTGTCAGAGATGTGGATTCACAAATTAATAAGCTACAGTCCCAGACACCACAAGTCTCATAGATCTAAAGAAATACATAGAGAGTAGTACTATGGAGATTTCTCTTCTCATGGCCGGAATGAGAGCCAGGGAATGCATTCTCAGAGCTGAGGTGTATGCTGAGACTTGAAGAACAAATAGAAGTTTCTCAGACAGAAAGAGAAGAAAGAGATTGTGGTGGTGCTCAGTGGTCGAGTATGTCCTCAGCACACACAGGCCCTGGGTTCCACCCTTAACCAGAAGGGAAAGGAAGGAAGGAAGGAAGGAAAGAAGGAAGGAAGGAAGGAAGGGAGGGAGGGAGGGAGGGAGGGAGAGAGGAAGGAAGAAAGGAAGGGGAAGGAAGGAAGTAAAAAAAGAAAGGAAGTAAAGAAGGAAGGAAGAAGGAAGGGGAAAGTGGAGAGCATTCTTGGTAGTAGATCTACTAGAGTTAAAACTTGGAACAGAGGGATCCTTAGCAATTTTGTTCACATAGAACTGTGCTAGAATATGACAAAACAATGAAGATGAAGGGGAGCCAAGGTTAGAAGAGAGACGAGAGAAGAAAACTTCACCAAAGAAGTTGCAGGAAAAGACCACAGAGTTTCACTTTGTATGGCTGATAGTGGAACGTTACTGTGTTGAACACTGCCGCAGTGTTCAAGAATTTACGAGGAAGAAAGAATGGATGGATCGATGGAGAAGGGAAGTGAGGCATCACATTGGGGCAGGCACTGCAGGAGAAGCTGAGAAAACAGTTCCCACGAAGTTCAAAAGCAACAGTAATAAAATCAGACGGATGCTGTGGTTACAGTTGCAAACAATAGATTTTAAGAAATGGGAAAGATCCAGGTGATGCTGACTGCGAACATAGGAGATGGGCTTAGGCTTGGAACAACAGCTCCCAACTGGTCAGAAAGTCATGGCAGAGCTTTTGGGGCATGCTGGAGCCATGCGGATACCAGAATAGGTCCAAAATGTCCTGGAGGTCCAATGAGAATCATTCCCAGGAAGCACTATGGTGAGGTTCTATGTCTGGGTAGTGACTAAGTTTGGATGAAAGTCACGCTGCTCCTCGGCAAGAACAGGCAAAGCTTTAAGCAGGCCTACTGTGTGCTCCACACTTGTTTAATACCTTTCAGTACAGTCAAGTACACATCATATGACAATGATCTTCAACCTGTGGGTCGTAACCCCTTTGGGGGGGTGTCAAATGACCCTTTTACAGGGGTCGCCTAAGACCATATCAGATACTTACATTATGATTCATAACCTTAGCAAAATTACAGTTATGAAATAGCAACGAAAATAATTTTATGGTTGGGCTTCACCACACCATGATGAACTGTGTTAAAGGGTCCCAGCATTAGGAAGGTGGAGAATCCCAGAGACAAACAACACTTGTCACTTTTAGATATGCCAAGTGTTGTGTTCAGTGGCACTAATTACGTTTTCATTATCTCCAACTAACACCCTCCACCCACTTGTAGAGGAAATATTAGTATCTACATCAGTTTCAACCAAAGATCAAGGACAACGTTCCGAGATGGAGAAATTGAGGTTTTTACTTCATGTGACTTCTCCCTTCCTCTGCCTCTGGGTCCTTTATTCATTCAAAACTCCCTCTTACTCTCCCAAAGGCCTTATTTACACAAACAAATAGCACCTAACACCCCCAGGGTCTGCCAGCAGATGTGTTACCTATCCAGTCAAGTATCCAAGCTGAGGAAACCAGTCTTCCCTGGTTTCTGGCTACAGAACCTGAAAGATCCATAAAGATCCTTCATTTGCACTGAGATAATTGAATGGCCTTTTTAGGTGGAGATTTTAGGGGGCTACATCTATTGTTTCAGTCTTTAGCATGGAGGTGCGAACAGGTGCAGGAAGCAAGTCTTACAGAGTGAAGCACGCTGCAGAGCATTAAGAAGCGCCCTTCCTCCATACACCACAGAAAGCACATCTACAAAAGCATGATTCCAAGAAGGAGTATATAACTATACAATATCTAATTAAAATATTCCACTACATCCACTAAAGTAAAATTTCCCATTTTCTTCCTCTTCGTGCTCTGCAGTAGCCATATTTTCATTCCTATCCCTAAATTTTCCTGTTCTAGGAACCTTATCTTATCTATATAGAACCACACAATATAGTGTATGTGAGTGTGTGTGTGTGTATGTGAGTGTGTGTGTGTGTGTGTGTGTGTGTGTGTGTGTACACGCGAGTTTCTGAGAACTGAACCCATGGCCTTATGCACGTCACACAAATACTCTACCACTGAGCTACATCCTTAGCCCTCTTTTAGTTTGGCTTTTTTCACTTAGCTTGGTATCCCCAAGGTTTGCCCACATCACAGAGGACATAAGAATGTCATTTCATTGAGGCTGAGAAGTGTTTCCCTGTATGGATGTAGTGAGTCTTGTCTATCCATTCGTCCCTGATGGACTTCTGGGTTCCTTTCATGTTTGAAGGCTATAGCATTTGTGGCCACCTGTGGTAGAGATGTAACTACAGTGAACAAGGAGCAGGCATGGTGGAAAATTAGCAGGAAAAGGAATAAGCAGAGGGTCAAAGAGGCATGTCCTCCGTCATCCTGAGAAATGTGGAAAGTGAAGTCTGTTGAAGATGTGAGTGGCTTAAAGAGTCAGAGAACACGTCTTTTGATTTTCAGGCTGCTTTTCCTTCTGGCTTCCATGCTTCCCTCCAGGCAGCATGGGCTCTGCTGAGTTCCACAACAGGCAGGCGTATGGACAGACCTATAGGAACGCATCCTAGAAATGAGCTGCTGGGGCCTCCGCAGAGGAATGCCCAAGTGCTGTGGGCATCAGTTGTGAAAGGGACTAATTCCAACGAAGGCGGCCACATTGTCCTTAGGCTACCTTGCTTTGTCACTGAGCCTCTCTGCTCCTGTGCCAGGTTCTGATGGCATAAGGGCATGGAAACAAATTGATTTCTTTATACTTTTTCAAAGCTCAAAGTACATTATTCCTGACTTCTGTATCTCCCTTCTCTTGAGGTGATTATTGTTGTTTTGTTACTATCACATCACAAACCCTTTCCCTGCTTTTTCACCTGCATTTTCAAGCTAAAGTTTATTAAACTGCTAGGAGAAAGCCATTAGGGGTCAAGGGAATGACTGGCAGTGCTAATGCCGCATTCCCTCATCATCCCTCTAAACATCCCATTGCTCAACAAAGCATTCCTGTTTAACCTTTCTAGAAACAAGGCAGGAGTGTCAACAAGGCTAAGACCTAGCACATGGAGATGAGAGCTTCAGTTTGTTACACTGGCATTTCATACTAAGGGAAAATATTAAGAGTATCCGAATATTTTTCAAAGTGGCAATGGTAAGGCAATTTCTTAACATACTGATAGTTGTTGCACCAAGCAACAACAACCCCCAAGGAACTAGTGTGTCAGCTTGATACCACTTTTTTCTTCCATCCCTTCCGTCGATCATTACTGGGGCATAAGTTTCAGATGAGTTTTGAACTTCAATCTGAGCTTAAAATAAGTGTTGCTGCCCATTGGCATGGACCAGCAAGCTTCAGTCCGGAAATTCATTTTATAAACCACACACATTGTTGCTAAGAGGTAGATAATTTCAATAAAACATATTAATTTAAAACTTGCCTCAAAACTTGTATCATGTTATATGTGTGTGTGTATAATTTCTTAAACTTGTAACAGAGCAATCCAAACAGAAAAACATAGCAACATATAAATACATCGACGACCGGCAATGTCTAAGACTATACTGGTTATTTGTTGGTTTTCTGAGCCCATCAGTGTGTACGTAGGTTGTTGCCCTCTAACCAGACACTGCCAGGATCATTCTAGAAACAGGGAACCACGGTGAGCAGGCAGCTGCCATGGGCTGGAGTTGGAAAAGACAGCCAGAGGGAGGTCTGGAGCCCGCAGTATTGAGGAGCTAAGGGCAGGGTTGTGTTGGGAATCCCTAATCCTCATTTTGAGGAAAGGAAGGCAGGACGAGGAGAGGTGAGATGACAGCTGGAGAGTCACACCGGAAACTGAAAGCAATTTCAGGTTGGCTGCAACAGGGGGAGGTCTTGGACCGAACCTGGGGTTAAAAAACCCAGCAGATATAGTATTAGGTGGAGTTAGTAAAGCTAATTTTAGGAGAAGGACTTCATTTCGAGGGCCACAGGGATTCCTTTAAAGGTTTAAAACGGGAGGTAAACGATTGGATTAAAATGAATGCATCCACCCGGTTCACCGTGGCGGTGGGGCGGAGAAGAGGCGCCCGCGGCGCGCAGTGGGCAGGTAACTGCAGGGATGCGGGCGGAAAGGCCAGGGGCGGGCACCGGGGCTGCGGGAGCCACGAGCCGGGAGAAAACAGATTATGGGGCTGGGTGAATTGGCGCGAGGGGCTGAGCACCAGGCAGTAGAGACGCCACCGCTGAGATGCGAACGTGTGAGGTCTGAGAACAGGTGCTGAGCTGCGGGTAGAAGACATTTCCAG
This sequence comes from Cricetomys ansorgei, assembly GCA_026225945.1. Taxonomy (NCBI): domain Eukaryota; kingdom Metazoa; phylum Chordata; class Mammalia; order Rodentia; family Nesomyidae; genus Cricetomys; species Cricetomys ansorgei. The sequence continues at coordinate 13,953,948 of JAMJFZ010000239.1, read as the reverse complement.
TTCCCGAGTGAAATCGCTTGGACTTCAGGACAGGGGTGGTCTGGATGCAGGAGGGCGCGTTGAGAGTGGGCGAGACCATCGAGAGGATGCAGAGAGAGCCGCCAGCACAGCCGGGCAGGTAAGGGGCTCCAGCGCTCTCATTTGCGGGGACGGGAAATGGGATTTTAGGATAGGAGCTGTTCACCGTTACCTGTGGTAAATCCTAGCAATAACCTTCAACCAACACCCTGTGCCGCCCGCAAATTAATTCACTACATCCAACACAGAATCTTATTTTATTTTTATTTTCTAGAAAAGTATTTCATAGAAATGGTTTTGCTTTTAAAAAGTGACGCACTCCTTTTCCCAACTCCTGTGTTTAAACATTAGGGTCACCAAACTTTCAATTTTAATAAAAAATCGCATTAAAAATACGCAGTCACTTTCACAACGCCGAGAGACAGTCGTACTCTGCCGGCGCATGCAAACGTTGCCAGTTTCTACCGGTGGTAGGTTCTGGGGGTCGCTTATGAACTCTGCGCGTGTCCCAGGTCGGCTAAGCCGCAAACGGAGCCAACACCCCGGGGCCGCACCACCGGCTCCCCCCACCCCCACCCCGCCCCCTGCTAGCAAGTCCCCACGCCCCGCCCGCCACGCCCACTCCGGGACTGGGGGGGCGGGCCCGAGACGCCTGGCGCTGATTGGCTGGCTCAGCATAGCCCCGCCCCCAGGGCGCGCGCAGGAAGTGGGGCGGGCGGGCGCGCGCTGCGCGGCCCCGCGGGGAAGCGTCCGTGACCCGCGTACGGGTTCCTCGCCGAGATGTCCTTGAGCGGCGTCGGGCCGATCTCGGTCCCGAGGGCCCTCCTGCCCCAGCTCCCAGCCTCGCGTGCCGCCGAGCTCTGGCCCGGGCCTCCGCCCGCGGTGCCCGGATGTCGCTGCCCGCATAAAGGGCCAGGGCCGCGCAGCCGCCTCGACCTGCGCTCCGAGCGACCGGCCTGGGCGGCCTGAGGAGGCCCGGCTTCCGCACCGGCCGGTCCCTGTGATTGGCGGAGGCGCAGGGAATGCTGGACGTCGTAGGTCCCGCCCTTCCCGGGTCAAGATGGTGCGGGCTTGGCCCTGCTCCAGACTTCACCGGTCTTCCGATCCGGGTACCCCAGGAGGGGCATGCTAAGTTGTTCGAGATCGCGGATTGGGGCGATGGCGTCTAGGTGGTGCGGTTTTAAAATACACTGTCATCTTCAACAGGAAAATAAAATTGTTGCGTTCGACAACATAAAGGTTTCCTTTAAAATGGGTAGTAAGGCATTCTTTCAAAGGGGCCAACTTATAAAAACAACTCGTTTTGTCTTTGGGATGAGTTAGAACCTGTGAAGTTGATTTAATTAGACAAAATTAGTGTATAAAAACTGAAAACCTGTGTGTGCGTGTGTGTCTCCTTGTCTTGATGATGCAGGTTTTCTACGTTGGCAAACTTAAAACTAGACTGAATAGCTGCTCCAGTTTGTTCCCACTGTTAAAATGCTTTGATTCTGATTCTAGACTCAAGATTTTAAGATTGCCTTTTGTGCCTCAAGTCCTTGGAACAGGTGAGAACTTTTTAAAAGCCCTTGAAATTACACTTCTTGTATTGTTTTTGAAAAATATATGGAAATTATTTTAAGTGTGTTTCTGATCATTTGGGTCTAATATTGGAGTAAAGAGAAATTAGAAAATAGCGAAGCTTGAGGAGCCCGTTATTGGGCAACATGAAAGGATTTTCTCTTACCCTAAAGGTATTTTCTAGGTACTGGAACAATAAGATAAAGAATAGTCTGGGGAAGAACACTGTGTAATAACAAGATATGGTATGTACGTATGAAATGCCATAGTGAAACCCAACACTGTGTGTGCTAACTTTAAAAATTAATAAAAAATGACTTTTTTTTCTTTTTTATTCCAAGTATCAAAGCTATAGATTTTGTTTAAAATGAACGACTGGAAAGATAATGAAGAAAAGGAGAAACACAGGAAACAGGAACAAATACAAAGTGTTCAGAGAACTTTGAATAAACTCAGCGCTTCCTTTTTAAGAAGTTGGGTAGCAGATAAATCATTGTAAAGTTAAAACAGGCTTGTACGGATATGGTTTTTAGCTTCAGTTTTATGCCTTCTTCAAAATATAAAACAACAATGATTTCATTTAATTGATTACTCAACAAAGTTGAGTTGGAAACGACAAAGGCAGGACAGAAGCCTCCAGGAAAAAAAAAACAACAAGAATTTAGTGACGTGCTTCATTTCAAGAGACATGAGCTCATTTCCTGTTAGAGGAATGACTACCAAACAATATTTGACGCTAAATAAATTTTACCTTACAGGCCTTCCTTAAATCTGTGTTAGTGTGTGGTGGGGGGCAGGGGTGTGTGGCAGGCTTGGAAAATGGAAGAGATAAGAGATGTAAGCGAACATTTAAAACGTTGTGGCTTCCCAAATGGCAGTCCTGGGTGCCTTATCTTCAGCAATTATAGGAATAAAAAAGGAGGGGCAATTGAAATGGCTCCATGGGTAGAGCGCCACCTGCCACTGAGCCTGAGCCAGGGGACTCACAGGGTGGAAGAGAAAATAGACTCGTGAAGTTGTCCTCTCTTCCACATGCTAACCATGGCACAAGTGCTCGCTCGCGCGCGTGTGTGCGCGCACACACACACACAAACACACTCACACACACTTTGTAATTTTTTAATATATACTTTTTAAATGTAGGTGTCTCAGTGTTTTTCCTGTGCACCACACACGTGCCTGGTACCTTGAAAGATCAGAAGAAGGTATCAGATTCCTGGAACTGGAGTCACAGGTGGCTTGTGAATCTCCATGTGGATACTGGGAATTGAACCTGGGTCCCCTCAAAGAGCAGCCAGCTCCTCAAATAAATAAAAATCAGTTTAAAAATCAGTTGATATACACAAATAAAAATATTTGCTTTTGTATTTAAAAAAAAAAAACAGTTGGGTGTGGGTGGCTCACACTTTTAATAACCCAACGATAAATGACAAAAGGTAGTTATCCCCAGGAGTGGAACATGAGTAATTGTTAGTGAAGCAAATTTATGAAAATTTCTAGCATTTAAATTATTGATTTTTGTAATTAAATTGTCTTTTATTCGTGAGCTATTGAGTGAATGATAGAAATGTAGATCTTAACCTGAGCGAAGTAAAAACCACTGGTAAGTACGAGCAGCAGCTGATACACAGTCTAGTGTGTCTACAAAAAAGTCTGGACTTTTCTCAGGAGTTTTGCCTCAGCCCATCACATATAACCATGGGCTTATATACAGAAACATTATATATGGAAACTCTGCTGTGTGCCAAACACTGTGCTAAGTGTCCTTTTAAATTCTCTCCAACACATACGAGGGCTTGCAAGGATTACTGCTGTACATTTGACGTGGAAACTGGAGTGACTGTCATGTGAGAAGCCCTAGCAATTAGGTGTCTGGCCCATGGTTCCTCAGTCAGTGGGTGAAGAGTGGGGTTCCTGTCCCAGGTCCCCCCTCTCACTGTATTTTCAGCCATTCCCTAAGCAGACAAACCTGTGGGAGGGAGGATCTAGTTCTCAGTTTAAATGTTAGTAAATTTTTCAGTTTGGTTTTGATGCTGGAGGTGGACTCGGCCTACCCCTGCTGACTCTAATAACACCGAATCACTCTCTCAGCCAATTGCTACATTTCAACTGGACCTATTAGACAATTATTTTGAATACTTTCCATTAACCCTTTCATGTTTATTTCATTTTTTGCCATATGTATTTTTTCTATAGAAAGTCAAGCATCTACATTTTTGTGGTATTTTAAATCTGTCCCTCCCCTTCTCTCCTGTGTGTTTTGTGTGGAGTATGATGTATATGTGGGTGCACATGCTGGAGCTCATAGGTGGGGTATGTGGAGGTCAGAGGTCATCTTTGTGGGGTGGTTTCTCTCCTTAAACTTTAGGTTCTGGAGATCAAACTCAGGCCATCAGTCTTTTGCACACATTCACCGCAAACTTGAGGTAATTTTTCTACATGTGCCTTCTGGGTTCTGTGATTAAGGGTATGTGTTACCACACTTGGCCCTTAGTCACCCATGTTTTCTGTTTGGATTTTTGTTTTGTGTGTGTGGATGCATGTGCACATGTGTGTGTACACACTCATGGAGGCCAGCAGATAGTGTCTGATCTGAAGTCACAAGTGGTTGTGATCCATCTTGTATGAGTACTGGGGTCCAAACTTAGGACCTCTGTGAGGGCAACAAGTTCTTATAACCATTGAGCTAACTCTGCAGTCTTTTTTTTCTTTTTCCACCTGCCTCTGCCTCCCGAGTACTGGGATTAAAGGCGTGCACCACCAACACCTGGCCAGAGGCAATGCTTAATTGGTCATTCCAGTGGGAGCTTGGAAGACGGCAATGCTGAGAGCAATACAGAAACCTTGCAGTTCCATGTCCAGCATCTGGGGCACAGGATATAACTGGCTGGGCTCCAAAAGGCTTCGACAAAAGGCGGCCCCAACTCTCCATCTCTGCTACCTAAATCATACACAATTACTCTCTTAGACCTAAGCCAGCTCCAGTCCAAACCCGCTGCTCTCCTCGTCAAATGTCCTAAGTCTTAAGATTGCCAATATTCTGTTGACTCCACTGTAGCTTATGCTTTAACACTACAGCTTCACATAATGGCCTCCTAATGCCTCTCCGCAGGGACCTGAGCTAAGCCACACAGTGTGTTTCCTTAGCTGGGCTCTATGACCCCTCAGTCTTGTATCTTTCACGCCTTCAAAACCACGTGGACAATGTTTACGACGAAGGTGCAGATACCATAGGCCACCGTGGTATCTACTTCTGACCCTGAACAAACACTTTGCAGGCAGTTGATTTTGAGGACCAGGGACCTCCTTCAACTTAGGCTTTCTTGCATCTTTCTGAGATGGATCCTTTGATGGGGCGATCAGAACATCTCACCTGTTGTCTCCGAGCGGCCACAGGAGGTTTCACTACAGTGGTTCTGATCTCATCATCGATTACAGCTGCGTCTTTGGTACCAGCCTCAATACTATGCTGCCTTAAAACTTCCTCTGCCAGAGGAACCAGGCATTCATCTTCTGACTCAAGTTCATTCAGGTTCTCAGGATACGGACAGAATAAAGCCACATTCTTGGCAAAAATATCACAAGAATGGCCCCAGCCCAATTCTTGATAGAGTCCTTGTTCCCCTCTGAACACTCATGTGTTAAGTCTCCATGTCTGTATTTCTGTCAGCATGGCTGTCTTCTGAGCTCCCACTGAAATGACCCATTAAGCACTGCTTCTGGCATTCAATGGCTTTTCTAGCACAAGGTACCAAATGCTTCTACATTCTTCCCATAAAACAATCTCAAAAGTTAAAATATTTTTTTTTGAGGCAGGATTTTCTTTTTTTCCTCTTCCTCCTCCTCTTTTTTGATAGACAGGATTTCTTTGTATAGTCCTTGCTGTCCAGGAACTCTCTCACGACTAGGCCTTGAACTCAGAGATCTGTCCGCCTTTGCGTTCCGAGTTCTGGGATTAAAGGCATGTACCACCGCCACCATCACTACCACCTGGCCAACAATTCCAAAAGTTTAAAAGCCACACAGTAAGGTTTATCATAGCAATGATCCCACTTCTCAGATTTTTTTTTTAACCTCTTGCTGTGATAAGATATTTTAAGAAAAGCAATTTAAGGAAGAAAAGGCCTATTTTAACTCATAATTCCAGGCTACAGTCCATCATTTCAGGGAAGTCAAGGCATTAGGAACATGAAGCGGCTAGCTACATCCACAATCAAGAGCAGAGAGAAAAAAAATGCACGGATGCCTCTGCTCAGCTCACTGCACATTTGTTGTTATTTTGGAGACGAGGCCTTTAGCTGCCTAGAACTCTCTATGTAGACCAGGCTAGTCTCAAACTCACAGAAATGCACCTGCCTCTGCCTCCAGAGTACCAGGATTAAACAATGCACAACCATGCCTTGGTCTCTTCATTCTTAATATAGTTTTGGATCCTCTGCCTAGGGAATAGTGCTGCCACTTTGGGCAGGACTTCTCATTTCAGTGTAATCAGACAATCTCTCACAGACATAGCTATAGGCCAAACTGATCTAGGCAGTCCCTCATTGAGGCTCTTTTCCGAGGTAGTTCTATAGCAAATCAAATTGAGAATTAAAACTATCACAGTGATTAAATTCCAGTGTTATAATTTGATGTTGGAGCTGTGAGGATGAGAGGGTTTTACTCACCACCTCTCCCCGCACTTTAATATTTTATTCACATATATTAATTATATGTGGCAATGGGTTCAATTATGAAGTCCTCATATGTGGATATACTGTACTTTGGTCATATTTACCCCTTTCTTCTGTCCCTCCCACTCTTGTTGATCCCTTCTCTTCCCAGCTTGTCTCTCTTCTACTTCCATCTGTTTCCTTCCTTTCTTTTTTCCTAAATGACTCAGTGAGTTTCTCAGGATTGCTTACAAGGGCACGGGTAAGAGGTTACTTATAGGAGCAAGGACACTTTACCAGTGGCTACACTATTGAAGAAAACTTCTTTCCCTTCTCCAGCAATTATTAAACACCTGTAGATCCTCGGGGCGGGGGTGGGGGGATGACTCGAACCCCTTCCTGATCCATTGTGTCTGTAGGCCCAGTCTTCTGCAAGTCTTTCGCAGTTAACCGTAGCTGCTGAGAAGTTAAGAGAGCTATGGCCTGTCATTCCGGGAAGACAATGCTCCACAGCACTCCGCCCTGTCCTCAAGCTGCTTTACCTTTCCCACCACTGTCTGCCATGTTCCCCAAGTCTTAGAGGAGGTGATGTAGATGTCCCAGTTTTTCCCTTCCCTTCCCTTCCCTTCCCTTCCCTTCCCTTCCCTTCCCTTCCCTTCCCTTCCCTTCCCTTCCCTTCCCTTCCCTTCCCTTCCCTTCCTTTCCTTTCCTATCCTCCCTTCTTTTCTCCTCTCTCTTTCTCTCTATCTTTTTTAGATTTATTTTTTATGTATACAGGGGTTCTGTCTGCGTGTTTGCCTGCACACCAGAAGAGGGCATCAGATTGTGAGCCACCATGCAAGTGCCAGGGATTGAACTCAGGACCTCTGGAAGAGCAGCCAGTGCTCTTAACCACTGAGCCATCTCTCCAGCCCCTTCGAGATCCCATTTATAGATGAGCACCTAATAGTCATTCATTCTGAACATTTTGACCAGTTATGAGTCTCTGCAGTAACTTCAGTCTCCATGAAAAGAAGCTTCTCTGACCAGTGTTGACAGCAACAGTAATCTTCTGGGGTAAACACAATTATTTTAGAAGGCAATTTGACAGGTACATTGTGTCCAGTTAGCAAAACAGCAGCAGTAGCTTCCTTACTAGGGTGTATGCTCTCCAGCCATGGGCCTTTGATCAAGTTTACAATACCAATAGCTGACTACTACTACTACTTCTTCTTCTTCTTCTTCTTCTTCTTCTTCTTCTTCTTCTTCTTCTTCTTCTTCTTCTTCTTCTTCTTCTTCTTCTTCTTCTTCTTCCTCTTCTTCTTCCTCCTCCTCCTCCTCCTCCTCCTCCTTCTCTTCTTCCTCCTCCTCTTCTTCCTCTTCTTCTCCTCCTCCTCCTCTCCTTCTCCTTCTCCTTCTTCTCCTTCTTCTTTTTTATTCACTATGTAGGCCTGTCTGTCCTGGAACTCACTCTATAGACCAGGCTGGCCTCAAACTCACAGAGATCCACCTGCCTCTGTCTCCAGAGTGCTGGGATTAAAGGAGTGCACCACCAGGCCCTGTGCTAGCACTTTTTATTAATGGCTAGTAAGTGGCTCTCCAGGCCTTGGGAAACACTGCTAGGGAAACGTAGAGAAGCAATGGGGATGGGGTCAGCAGCTGCCCAGCCTGATCCACCAAGCCACGTGGTCACCAGCTGGTGAGTGGTATCTGTGCTCAGTGTCGACACTCAGGTGTCCTGCATTCTGGGCCCGAATATAGAGAGCCACCTGGCCTCTGATTAGTAAGTGGTTATGTCTAACACAAACGACAGTGGAAAAAGCTAATTTCCATAAGTAAGTTTTACCATCAATATTTTTTCAGATCTAATCACTGACTTACAGTGATTAGTTCTATCCCAGAACCCCATGGGTTTTTGTTTTTGTTTTTTGAGAAAGGGTTTCACTGTGTGGCCCAAGCTGTCCCCGAAACTTGCTCTGTAGACCAGGTAGGTTGGCCTTGAACTCAGAGATCTGCCTGCCTCTGCCTCCCCAGTGCTGGGATTAAAAGCGTGCACCACCACTGCCCTGCTATTCCAGAACTCTGTGGTAAAATGAAAAAGCCAAAGTCACACTCAGTACACGTGACCTGCTACTGATCATCGTAGCTCTTCTAGTTAGTGTTTGTGTTGCTGTGGTGAAACTTTCACGACCCCTCTACTTTAAAGAAAGAGCTTATTTGGGATTATGGCTCCGAAGGTTAAGAGTCTACCATGGTGGGAAAGCTTGGTAGCATGTGGCAGGCCCTACAACAGGGCAGGAAGCTGAGAGCGCACATCTTCAAACTGCAAACAGAAAGCAGAGACAGAAGATGAAGTGATTGAGGCCTTGAACTTCCAAGGACCACCTCCGGTGATGTGCTTCCTCCAATAAGGCTGCACCCCCTAAACCTCCCACACAAGTCACCAAATGGGGACCCAGAATTCAACTATCCAAGCTCATGGGAGACATTTCTCATCCAAACATCACAGCAGCTGTGCCTGGTCTTCCTTAAATTTACACCGGCCCACAGAGGGTCAAAATAATCTAAAACAAAGCCTATTTTATAATCAATTTATATTTTATTTCTAATGCAATTTCTTGCATATTATTATATTCAAGTGAAAGTGAAAAGCCGAATGCATCCGTAAGCAGGACTCTGTACAGTCGTCATCGGGAAACCTGAAGTTGACCCACGGTAAGCGGCCATTTTAAAGTATCTTCCTAAGTGCGTAAAAATACTGAAAAGCTCATGTCAAACACGCAGTTTCACACATCCGTTTTCTCACGTTTCTTGGTGCTCATAAGATGCTCTAGCACAGGCCTGTATTTTAATATTCTCAAACGCTAATACGTCATGGGGTAGGGATGGTTTTCCTCTGTCGCTGGTCTTGGGCACTCTCTCACCTCGTGTAACCCATGCAGCCTCCACCTTCCGAGTGCTAGGATTACCGGGAGGCATGCGACCACACGTGACATGTGCATGCGACCACACGGAACTACACACCAGCCCCCGTTTCCTAATTTCTGCCCATGTTCTTAAGCCTTTTCAAAAATCCCAAATGAAAGAGGTGTGTTTTCCTTCTTGAATGGTGCCTGAGTCAGACAGCCCCCTCTGCTGCACCCCCGCCTCGGCCATTGGCCACTGTGAGCTCGGCCAGCTCACTGTTCCAAGTGTCCCGTGCACCACCCCCCCCCCCCCCCCCCCCCCCCACCCCCCGTCTCTGGCGCTAGGTGACTCCCCAGCTCTCCACATGCTCTAACTCTCACTAACACCGTTATCTCTGGTGAGAAAACTCCACGGCGACTTCCTAAAATCCCTTCCACGAAGGCTCCTTTGTTACAGTGTTTACCGCATTACAGTGAATTTTATTCTTATTTTTATATTTGGGTTTTTTTTTTTGTTCTTCTTTTACCACTTTGTATTTTAATTGAGACTTTGTCTTTCCCAAACTGGAAGTTTTTTAAAGCCCAAACTCACGTCTGTACAAGTGATCTCATCAATGTGACTAAAATACCTGGCATTAAAAACCTAAGACAGTGACAAGAGTACCGGGTGCTCTTCCTGAGGACCCGGTTCGATTCCCAGCACCCACATGGCCGCTCACAACTGTCTGTAACTCCTGTTCCAGGGCATCTGACACCCTCACACAGACATACGTGCAGTCACAACACCAATGTACATAAAATGAAAAGTAAATTAAAAAAAAAAAAAGACACTTTAATGTGCAGCAGCAACAACAAAACGATCAACCTAAGGGAGCAAAGACTTATTTGGGCTCAGAGTTTCAGGGGAGTTGCAGTTCCGTGCGACAGAGAAGGCGTGGTGGAGGAAGCTGCTCCATGCAAAGTATGGGACCTCAAGGCAGCAAGTTGTTTACACGGTGTGGATAGGACAACAGAGGTAGAAACCACGAAGACCTACTTCTACGGACCGCCTTAGGGCAGTTGGCCCCACTTCCTAAAATCTCCACAATCGCTCAAAAGCAGCCACACCTGTTGGAACCGAGTGTTCAAACACATGCGCCTACTGGACGTTTCCCAGGCCAGTCGCAGCCTGTCTTCTCTTGTGTACCTCCCTGGTGCTTGGAGCAGCCTCACATAGTAGGACAGACAGCCTGAAGGGCTGGCTGGATGACACTGGAAATTCAGGTTTGCTTCCTCAGATAATTCTCCAGATCCCTTCTGGCTGTGAAGAATTTAGTCGATTCAAAATTGAAGTATTCTTTATTCCAACCTTCTCTGTGTTTAAGCAGATCAAATTAAATCCTCTAATTGATATTTACATGTAAGCATGCTTTTCACCTCACAGCACATAGCAGATACTCTTCTGAAAGTTCAGTGAATTAATACGGATAATATTTAAAATGCAAAATATTTAAGCATGAAATTCAATTTCATCTCTTTATTAGTAGGAAAGCTCCCCTTCCTCTTTGTTGTAATCATTCTTTAAATTATTTATCTTAGAAATATCACATTGGGGCTGGAGAGATGGCTCAGTGGTTAAGAGCACTGGCTGCTCTTCCAGAGGACTGGGGTTCGATTCCCAGCACTCATGTGACAGCTCACGCCGGTCTGTAACTCCAGCTCTAGGATGCCCATGCACAGACAGACACACATGAAGGCAAAATGCCAATGCACATAAAATAAATAAGTAAACAAGTAAACAAACAAACAGTAAAAAGAATATGTGCTTTGAGGCACAGGAAGAACTAAAAAAATCACTTCTGCCTGTATCAAATTTACCTTCAAAGAAACTCCATGTTGCCTTCTACCACATTAAAAGCTTCACTGAGGTAGATCATTTCACTGTCTTTTTTTCCCCCTAGAAATAGGAAAATAAAGATGGTGGTGAGCCATGGTACTTTCTTCCATGTGACACCACCGTCCGTGTTTTGGGTGTGTGTGGGGAAGAGGCCGACTTCTCCCAGCCCCTCTCATGTTTCTTAGCTCTGACAGCACGTTTTCTGTAATGGGCTTCCCACATTTGCCAGGAGTCTTTTTCCTTCTAACATTCAACATGTTGGACAGAAGTCTTGTATGGTTCCAAAGATAATAAAGCCAGCGCCAGGAACAAAATGATTTGCAGCACACTGTTTTGCTTTTGTTTGGGTGGGTGGGGGCAGTGCGGCTTTGGTTTTGTGAAAATTATTTATTTATTTAGCATCACATCATGAGGAATAACTAAAAATATTTTTGTCACAGTAACACAACCAAAGAGATGTGACCGATGACTTGTGCAGGAGGGCAGAGGAGGGCCACCATTGGAGGGCTGCTGGCATGGCAATTATTGGATCCTGTTGAAGACTCTCTCAGATGGGAATGGAAGGTTAGATTATCCACACCCTGGATCCTAGGAGGAACAAGAGCCTCTGTGTGACATATCATAAGAACTGTATTGAATTCAGTGAAATCTGTTTCTCTTACTGTCACACATCAACACTAAAAGCAACATTTAATTATATGTTATTGTTCCCACTATCACCTCTAGCAAAATAGCGAAATGGTCTAAACAATGAATTTCCGCGCTTTAGTCATTAAATGTTGACAAACAGATCAGGCTTCCTTTCACAGTGCCACTTCATCATGATTAAAGCGTTACGAAGTGTTCAGGGTGTCCGGACTCAGGAGCTTGCACCAGCACAGAGAGAGGCAGGCACAGCTGCGGAGCAGGTAACTGGGAAACTAACTGGAAGAGCTTTATGATTTTGTGCAAAATATTTTAAAGCTTTCTTCAGCAGAAAATTGAAGTTAAAAAACAAAACAAAACCCAGTGAAGGACTACCATCCCCTTTGTCACTGTTAATGAAGCATCCCAGAGCCAGCAAGAGTCTACACCAGATCGACTACACCTGCATCCCCCAAATTCATGCCTCCTGTAGCCGGACCAGCATGTTGTGTGACAGCGTGACCCCCAAACCAGCAGCAGCTCACACAGTTGCTCAGTCTCAGACCTCACCTGGACACTCTTAACCTGTCTACATCTCAAGGGATTACAGGGGCTGGTGAGCACAGCACAGGGTGAGGCCCCTGGGTCCCCAGCAGAAGCTCAGCCTTCAGAAGTCCCGCAGCTGCCTATGTTCAGTTCTCAGGGCTTCCAGAACAGGGCATCACACAGAAGCTAAAACCACAGAAGCTAATCCTCACACTTGGGAATGCTTGAGCCTGAAATCTCCATTTAGGTAGCCACTGTGCCCCTGTGAAGTGCTGGAAGAATTCTTCCCAGGCTTCTGCTTGCTGCTGAGGTCCCTGGCAAGCTGGGTGTGCCATCCTTGTGGCTACAGCATTCCAGCGTCTCCCTTGTGACACCCTTGTCCCTTGACACCCTAGACTCCCTTGTTCCTTGTGACAATGCATCCTGTTGCCGCTGTCACCCTGCCGCGCTGTGTAGATCAGGCAGGTCTGCCTGCTTCTGACTTCCAAGTGTTGGGATTAAAGATGGATGTCACCATACCCAGTATGTTGGATGAACTCACCCCATGGTGACCTTACAGGCAAGGAGTTTTGCCACCTAAGGCCACATGGTAAAGCATGGAGATTGGGACATCAGTATGTCCTCATGGTGAGCACAGCTTAACCCTTAAGACAGTCTTCTCCACGCACTCATCCTCACCAGTTATGGGGAGAATAAGCAAACTAGTGACTCCAGAGAAAACTGTCCCTGACCCCATGTGGGACATGTAAAGAAGACCTGCCTCCTGTCCCCAGGAGGTCCAGACCAGGGGTGGAGAAGAGCAAGTCCTAGCAGCTCAGGCATCTTTACAACCAGACACCACCTTCCAGTCAGATCCCACGGCCCTGGGATATGAGGGAGCAACCACTTAGTGACAGACACTGGGAGATGCAGGTCCTTGCAAACCCACTGCACGACCAGAACATTAGGATACGGGCAGTCCCCAGCCGCACTGCCTGCAATGCATGGACCTCAGGATGCAGGACCAATCCCACCAACGCTCTCCAGTCCTTACTCCCTGGTCCAGCCACTTCCACACTTATCCATGTGGACAAGTGATTGCAGGAAGTGAAGAATAGGGGTAAGCCAGTCTAGCTTCGGGGAAGTGAGAGTTTATTGTTAGGTTCAGTGTCACGAGGGATACTTATTATTTAAGATCATACACTAAGAAATCTGCACCAGGTATCGAGTGCCAAGTGCACGGGAGCCACCCGATGCAGTGCTTTTGAATATGGGAAAATTTCTATTACTTAAAAATTACCATAAATTAAGCAAATTTAGGACATTAATATTGGATTGAAAATTATTTTTTTGGTTTTGTCAATCAGTCATAAGAAGCAGGAGTATTTTCCCCATAGTTTAGTAGGTAAAATATTGCACAAAAGCATGAGGACTGGAGATGGGTGGGACAGTGGCTGGCTGTTCTAGTGCTCAGAAGGGAGAGACAGCTGAACCCTGGAAGCTAGACATCAAGCTCTGCATTCCATTTCATTGAGCCACCCAGCCTCAGTGAGTAAGGTGTGGAGTGACTGAGGAAGACTCCTGATATCTGCCTTGGGCCTCCACATGCACACAGATGTGTTCATATACATGGAAACATGCACAAACATACACTCAGACCACATGCACAGACACACTCAACATCCCCAGGCACTGAGCACTTCCTCACAGCATCCCCAGGCACTGAGCACACCCTCACAGCATCCCCAGGCACTGAGCACTTCCTCACAGGATCCCCAGGCACTGAGCACACCCTCACAGCATCCTCAGGCACTGAGCACACCCTCACAGCATCCCCAGGCACTGAGCACACCCTCACAGCATCCCCAGGCACTGAGCACACCCTCACAGCATCCCCAGGCACTGAGCACACCCTCACAGCATCCCCAGGCACTGAGCACACCCTCACAGCATCCCCAGGCACTGAGCACACCCTCACAGCATCCCCAGGCACTGAGCACACCCTCACAGCATCCCCAGGGGATGAGCACTTCCTCACAGCATCCCCAGGGGATCCTCACAGCATCCCCAGGCACTGAGCACTTCCTCACAGCATCCCCAGGCACTGAGCACTTCCTCACAGAATCCCCAGGCACTGAGCACTTCCTCACAGGATCCCCAGGCACTGAGCACACCCTCACAGCATCCCCAGGCAGTGAGCACTTCCTCACAGCATCCCCAGGCAGTGAGCACTTCCTCACAGCATCCCCAGGCACTGAGCACTTCCTCACAGCATCCCTAGGCACTGAGCACCTCCTCACAGCATCCCCAGGCAGTGAGCACTTCCTCACAGCATCCCCAGGCAGTGAGCACTTCCTCACAGCATCCCCAGGCACTGAGCACTTCCTCACAGCATCCCCAGGCACTGAGCACCTCCTCACAGCATCCCCAGGGGATGAGCACTTCCTCACAGCATCCCCAGGCACTGAGCACCTCCTCACAGCATCCCCAGGGGATGAGCACTTCCTCACAGCATCCCCAGGCACTGAGCACAAACTCACAGCATCCCCAGGCACTGAGCACTTCCTCACAGCATCCCTAGGCACTGAGCACACCCTCACAACATCCCCAGGCACTGAGCACTTCCTCACAGCATCCCTAGGCACTGAGCACACCCTCATAGCATCCCTAGGCAATGAGAACAGGCCTCAGGGCCAATCAAGTGCAATATTTCTTTCAGACAAGGTTAAAAGAAGTCATCATGAGCCAGCCTGCTGTGAGGAGCTCAAGATGGGCCACTTGCTGATAAAGCCACAAGCTATGAGTCTGACAGGCACTAGTTTTCAATGATTCCATTCTCAATATGCAGATCTATCACATATTATTAAACAGCAGATTAATATATTTCCCTGGCAAATGTTCAAGATTTTTTGAGTGTTGTTTACATTTAACTGAATCAAAGCATACTGAGATATTTGCTGTTTATTTTTACTTTAATTATTTTTTTTTTCCGAGACAGGGTTTCTCCGTGTAGCCCTAGTTTTCCTAGAACTCACTCTGTAGACTAGATTGTCTTCAAACTCAGACCTGCCTGCCTCTGACTCACAAGTGCTGAAATTAAAGGTGTGTGCCACCAGGCCTGGCATTGCTGTTTATTTTTAGATACGCTTTATAGCCAAAAATAAAAGAAAGACATTATTAAAGCTTGTTAAATTACAGTTGTTTGTGTGTTTGTTGGGGGAGGGGGAGGAGATGCAGCAGTCAGTTCTCTTTCACCATGTAGGTCCGGGAGACCAAACTCTGGTGTTGGGCTTGGAGGCCTTCACTCACTGAACCCTCGTAGGCCCAAGGCACTGTCTTGAATAATGAGGCAGGCGATACAGAGGGGAGAAAACAAGCAGATGAGAAACAAAAACAGAAAGAGCTGATGAAAATTGAAGTTAGCAGAAACTGAGAGGCCTCAGATTCAGCCAAACAACAAATAAAATGGGCAGAGATTTCCACCATAGAATGCACTGAATTTGAGAACATAGGTGAAAAACCAGCCTTAAGATGGATTTCCTTAATGCAAATGTGATTCTGGAACGAACATCCTGATGGCTTCCAAGGCCCTCTCTGCACTGCAGTGACAGTTCCTGGATAGTAATATTTACTACAACACCACATAGTCCCCAGATTAAACTGTATGTTTAATCAAATTCTAGAAATCTTGGTAGAATTTTGAGACAATTAATGATAGTAGCACAGAAATATGGAACATCTGTCACACAATAAACCTTTTACAAAACTGGTCATGGTGGTGTCTGGTTACATAGGACCCTCTCAAACGTTTTATTTTGAGGAACAGATCCAGTTATGCATATACAGATTACCCTAAAATGGCAGCACATAGTGTACTGAGGAAAGGACAAACTTGATAATGCTGAGATTTCGAGGGTCATCAGCTTGTCAGATACACTGTTTATAAATGAAAATTCCCACTGTTGGCAGCAGAGGACAGGAGACAAATCAGCCAAAAGAGCTTGCAGCAGCAAAGGCTGGCACAGCTCTGGACTGAATGATAGAGATTTAAAGTCTTTAAATGATGTTTATGCTTCAAGAACAAGTGCTCTCTTTCTATGAATATATTTTAAGGAAATTATTATTGATGCACTTAAATGTCAGCAATGAGTATGGTAAAGCGAGCATTGATTATTTTGCTTACAATATATACAACAGAAAGACATGATGAAATAGATGATCACACTGTCACATAATGAAATACGGAAGAGACTAGGATAACATGCGTCACTAAGATTTCTAAGACCTTGATTAGTACAGTGCACTTCACCCTCCCACCAGCCCCGTGATGGAAGTGATTATTACTTCTGTCCATAACGGAGGGATATGAAGAGGGGCCCAGTGCCTCCTTAGTAAGGGGGAGAACCAGTATTTTAGCCAAGCAGCCCATGCCTGCCTCACCTTCCCTCCCCTCACAACTAAAAAGATCATGTGATTGTATTAGTGTTCTCTCGAGGAACAGAACTGATCGAATTTATTACAGTGGCGGACAGCTGGGGTCCAACAGTGGATATCTCCCAACAGAAAGGCCAAGGATAATCACTCCATGGGACTGGATGTCTCAAAAGTCCCATTTTGGTGCTGGAGTCCTAGAGAGCTGCCAGGCTTCAGTCTACATTGGAATCCCAACGAAGTAGGCTCTAATACCATCGAAGGAGTGCCTCAGCAACAAGCCTGATGAACTTGCTAGGGAGAGCGAGGGCAAGCAGGCAAAAAGCAAGAGCTTCCTTCTTCCTTGTCCTTTTATGTGGGGCTGTCACCAAAAGGTGTGGTCCAGATTGGAGCTAGACATTCCAACCTCAGTCCAATCAAAGAAAGTCCCTCACAGGTGTGCCCAGCCGCTTGGGTTTTAGTCGATATAGCCAACTGAAATATAGTCAAGGTGACAACCAATCTTAGCCGTCACAGTAACGACTGAAGATCTCCGGTACGATAAGTATGCAAAAGTGGCAGGCAGGGTCAAAGCCATTTTTATAAAAACATGTTTGTATGCAGAATGATAGTAAGAATCAAGAAAGGAAGATAATTTGTCCTGTGTTTTTGAGTTCTGCATCTCGGTCATCAACAAATAACTGAGGGTCAAAAAATTTTTTTAAAAACATGCACCTGTACTGAACACATATAGATTTCTTTTCATTATCTCTAAACAGTTGAGCACAGCTATTTACAAAGCATCGCCACTGTATCTGGAGATACAGGTCCCCTAGGAATGGCTTGATATGCACAGGAGGATGAGCGAGGCTGTGAGCAAGAGCTGCACACGGGGGACTTGAGAATCAGCAGAGGATTTTGGCAGCCTTGGGTCTTGGAACTGATCACTGAGATGGCAGGAACACTGTCCAGCAAAACCCTAAATTGTTTTCTCTGAGTGGTGGGTTTCATGTAAGTTCTGGTACAGACCAAGGATTTCCTGGACTTTCTGCCTAAGGCACCTGAAGCTAGCACAGAAAGGAGATGCCCCATGCCAACCTTGTAACATCCAGAGAGTCCAGCAGCAAACGGCCTGGGTTGTTGGGTGAGCCTTGGTCAAGTGGAAATGTGCAAAACTAGGAAGAGGGCTACTCCAAGGCTGAGCTTTTCCCAAGATTCAGACAACAGATTGAAAATAAAGAACTGCTAGGTGTTCCTTTGAGGTCTCTTCCCTGCTCCCTGCTCATGTCATATGTGGCCTTTCCCCAGACCTGCTTCACCATGATTCCCTCTGGATTCACGGATGAGTGCAGCTCTCTTTTTTCCACTAGAGCAGTGGTTCTCAACCTGTGGGTTGCAACTCCTTTGGGGGTTGAACAACTCTTTTACAGTGGTCACCTAAGACCATCATATCAGATATTCATATTATGATTCATGACAGTAGCAAAATTATAGTTATGAAGGAGCAATGAAAATAATTTTATGGTTGGGGGTCACTACAACACAAGGAACTGTATTAAAGGGTCAAACATTAGGAAGGTTGAGAACCACGCTTTAGAGGATGTCACCCATAGCCACATTTGCTGTGAGTCCAGGCTTGCCCAGGCACAGACAAAACTCCAAGTGTAGAATCCTCGGCATCAGTTCCTGAGGGTAACTATGTGGAGACAGGATTTTTTTTTTTTGGCAATCAGTCAGATTAAAATGTGGTCATTAAGGTGCCCTAATCCACTATGAGTGCTGTTTCAAGGAAAGGAAAAACTGGATGTAGAAACATGTAAGGTGAAGCTATTGTGAAGAGACGAGAGACAGGATGGGCAGATGTGGGCCAAGGAGAGGGAAGCCACAGCAAAGGAATATTACGTAGCATAATGCTCTCTGCTTTTAAGCCCTAGAATGCATACTGTCCAACCACACCGTTTTGTACTGGTTGGTCCTGTAATACAAACCCAGAGTCCTCTATTAGCACACATTTCCTTATGAATGATCTGAGGAATAAGTAGGATTTTGGTTCCAGCCTTTGGCTGAACCACCAGTGGTTACGGTCCCTGAAGAATGCTTATGCAATATTAATCACCAAGGCAGAGTGAATATGGGTGCTTCCACACACAGCACCCTCGGTGTGAGGGAAAGGCTGGAAGTGAAGAATTATTCCTCGTACCCAGACAGCCCTCAGTTCACATCCATCTGCGAGGAGGCAGTGGCTGGCTGGCTTTGTGGTCATTCGCGGTGTTCCCTCACGCGAACGCTCTGCAGCAGCCTTCTCTGGGGGACTGTAATGTGGCTATTTTAATTCAGAATTAATTGTCAAACGTAAGACTGCATTGCTTCCGCCAAGGCGGTCGCCTTGCCCTCCAGCTAGTCATCTTCCCCTCCCGTCATCAATGCCTCTGCCTACTTAGCAATATTCAAATCACCCGGATGTCAGGATTTCAAACAAGAAACATGACGCTCCTAGCCCATGGCCCCTCATCGTGTTCTTACTGCTTTATCCCCACAAGATTAAAATAATTTCTCCATCGTCAATGTTATTTTCCCCATACTCACGTGCACTTCACTTTACACTGTGCCTTATTATAGTCATTAAGAAAATAAGTAACAACAAATGTTGGTGAGAATATGGACGAAAGGAAGCCCTTCTCCAGTGCCGATGGGAATGTAAACCATCTCGCCACCGCGCAAGTCACTGTGAAGGTTTCTTTGAAAATGAACTCCAGCTCTACCATTGCTGGGTATTGATCCCAAAGACTCCAAGACACAGACACTTGCTCCCGGGTATGTATCGCGACACCATTCACAATAGCTAAGTTATGGAACCAACCTGGGTATCCAGAAACAGAAGAATGGGCAGAGAAAAGCCGTTTATGTACACAATGGAAATTTTTTTCAGCCATAAAGAAACTTCATTACTTGTGGGTAAATGGATGAGACGGCAGCTAATCATGAACATGGATTAAGCCAGTCTCACCATCTACAGTCTAACCAGGATTCTTTTTAAAGTACTGGAGTCATGTTTTGAAGATCTTTGTGGGAGTTGACAAAGTGACCACTGAATGGAGTGGTCATCCAGGCTCAGGGGTGATGCTTCAGCAGGATGCCGGGATGACATCATGATGGGTCTGCACTGGCTGTTCCGACGGGTGGAGCTTTTCTTGTGTTGTGATGTAACTCCAACTCTCTGACCAAGCTGCCATTTATAGTTAACTAGTCATTCCTATTCAGTTTTCTCATTAGCCCTGCATTAAAGGCATGCATATACATATAAACATACTTATATATAGGTATGTGTGTGAAATTTATTTTTAATATATATATTTTGCAGTACACTAAGGGCCTTCTACATAATAGAGAAGTGCTCTGCCCCTTAGCTACACTGCAGACCCTTTTAAACTTCTTCTGAAGCAAAGTCTCAGTTGCTCACCTGGCCTTGAAGTAGCTCTGTAGCCGAAGAACTCCTCATCCGTGTCATCTTCCCGCTTCAACCTCCCAAGGGGTTGAGATGACAGGTTTGTGCCAGTGGCCAGCTAAGTTAAAAGTATTTAAAAACATGTTTACCAAGAAATCATGTGTGTGTTGGTTTTGGGGATTCAACCCAAGGCCTGTGCACACTGGGCAGGTACTGTACCACGGAGCTACACCTCAAGCCCAAGGTTTAGCTGTATTTTGTTGTTGTTTAGCGAAAGGCTCTTGACAGGTAGCCCAGGCTGGATTTTTTTCTCACCAGTCTACTTGTAGTCTACTAGTCTATTACCAGTCTACTACCAGTCTACTACCATCTACTTCTGCATCCTGAGTGTTGGTCACATGCATACATCACCCTGTCTAGCTCATCTAATTTTTAATTATGCAAATATGTTTGATGGTGCAAAATGCTGAGTAGTTAACTAATTACAGAGATCTAAAAAACATTTTCTGTGTTGACCTTTCTTATACCCAACAGGAATTCCTCATTAATTTTATGTGTATGGGTAAACATTGTGCTTGCATGCTGTGCATGATGTGCAGGTAGTGCATGATGTGCAGGTAGTGCCATCTCCTGGGCCTGGAGTTAGTTGTGAGCCAGAGCTTTTAACCCTTGAGCCATCTCTCCAGTTCCTATTTACCTATTCTTAAAAAGTTTAATAAGGGCTAGAGATATAGTTGACTGGAAAAACACTTGCCTGGCATGCTTAGGGCTCTGGGTTCAACTCCTGGCACCGCAGGGGTAAAGTAGGTTAATAAAAGCCATTGGTTACATCCTTGTATCCCGTAGAGAAATGCTTGACTGATTCCTTTGCATATCTAGATCTGCATTGTGACAGAGGTTTGCAGTAGGTGCTCATAGCTGTGAAGAGCTACTGAGAGGCAAAGAGCCATCTGGGAACTAGTTTTTTCCTTCTGCTACACCCAGAGAAGCAGACCGAGATGTGAACATGTATATGCTCAAGACTTGAAGGGGCATGGCCCTCTTCCCCTAGACGGCCAAAGTGTTCTGCTCCCAAAGTGTTCTGCTCCGTTAGAGTGTTGGCTTTGTTCTTCGTGTTGCCATGTCTACTGCCACAAGTCATGTGACCTAGTCTTTCCCTCCCCCCACTTTCCTCACCTTTTAGATACCCTCTTCTACATGTCTTTGGGGGCCATCCTAGCCAGCGGAGGACTAGTTCTATTTTTCACAGGGCACTGACCCATCTGCGTGTCCCACAATTCTGCACCTTCTCCCACTCACTGTGCAGGCCCAGGGCTGCTTCCACTGCAGAGCATGGGCTCCAGCTCCTTTGAAATCCCAAGAACGCAGAGGCAGGTACATTTCTACGAGTTCATGGGACAGCCTAGTCTACATAGCAAGTTCTAGTCCAGCTAGGGCTACACAGAGAGACCCTGTCTCCAACAAAAAATAACAAATTAAGTTTGCTCATCAGTGGACTTTGAGCTGAAGGACGTCTCTCTGGCTGAATCCTTGTGGGTCCTCATAAGTGAAAGAGAAAGAAAAGAGAACCAGTTAGAGAAATGTATATGGTATGAGAGTAATTTAACCAGCCATTGGTGTTTGCATTTGGAGGAAGCCAAGAGAGGCAGGCAGCCTTTAATTTGGGAAAGCAGGAAAATGGAGAGCCCCCAGGACCTCAGAAAAGAACACAAACACCTTGATTTTAGTTTAATGACACTTTGAACCTATAGTCCTGTGTGCTAATGCATTAGAAGGCTCTAAGTCTCAACTGTATTTTCTATCTTACTAATTTCTAAGAGCAGTAAGAGAAAACTACTACACTGGATTTAAAAAAAAAAAAGGGAAAACTCACTACAGTAACACAGTAACGATTAACAATTTAAAACTAATACAACAGAGAAACCCTGTCTTGAAAAAACCAAAACCAAAACCAAAACTAAACAAAACAAAAAAAACCCCACCAAGTTGTAAGTTCCAGCAGGGCGGGGAAGTACTTTGATCCTACAATACTTGAAAATAATTTGGGAAAGAGTATTCTGCTTGTGTAGGCATAGTGGCAGGGGCTGGTCTTATTTCCACCTTGTCAGCTGACACCCTATTGTACAGAAATGTGGGGAGCAGGGGAAGCCCTGAGCGAATAATATCCTGAATGAAACCATGTTGTTGACATGGCATGACCATGTTAAGGAACCCAATGCCTCAGCCCCACGGGAGAAGCTCAGCTGGCAAACCCTTCCGTGGACCCAAGTGTGGATGATAGTGTGTGCGGGAAATGTGCACTGAAGCTTTCTTACCCCAAATATTTATGGCCCCAAGACTGCTCCCCTATATATACTGAGCCTTCCAAGATGGGCTAACCCTGTGCCCCTGCTCAGCTGTGTGCAATAACTCCACCTCCCTGTTTTACGTCATATAATAAACACGCTGAGTTTCTGGGTGTACTGTGTCTTCTCCACTGGAGAGCCCAGCCCACTTGATCCCAGCTTTTCTGTGTCTTCCTTCTCTCCACTTCCTCACTGCTCCAGTCAGGTCAACCCCTGGAGCGGTTCAGGGTGAGAGGCAGGAGTTGCTTCTCTCCCCATTCATTTGTTTGCATTATCATAAGCTCACAGGTATTCCTTTCTGTGATTTACAATCCATTCGCAGCATTAGCTTAACTTGCCCACCTTGGCCAGAAGCAGCAGACGGCTCCTCCATCCTCAGGCATGCCCTTCTCCCGTCATCTCGCAAACACTTATCTTTTCCTTGACATAAAATATTCCAGGTCTATTCTTAAATTTCTCTGCCTAGTCCAGGAATCATATATTTTTCTAATGAGTCCTCCTTACGGGAGGATGGTATTTAGATTGGCATCTGGGCAAGTGTGCTACTGATGCCCGTTTCTGGGAGTGTCTTGATGGACAGAGATGGGAAATACATACAAGTGCCTGCATATCTGTGGTACGTGCTCACTCAGCATCTATGTAACAAAACAGATGCATCTGTACACGTAAACTGCAAAAGCTTTCTACCTTCCTTCACGCTGATCCCCTAGATTGGCTCATTTTTGCCTTGGAATATCTGCCACTCTTCCCAAGAAAGCACTCACTACCTATGCTAACTCAGTTAACCTTACGTACGAAAAGGCAGCTCTAGTATTGCCAGCCCACACCCACTTTGTGCAGTGTGCATAGCTCATTTTGTCCTTGGCTTTCCAACATGAAGCCAGGCCACTGTTCTCCAAAGCCTTACATGTTGGGTTTAGTCCCCTACCCTTTCAGTGTGCCAATTACTGCTCTTTTGAAATGTAGGTAGGCTCATACATTAGCTTTCACCTTTCATTCCTGGTGTGAGAGTTTTAGTTACGTTTGGGGTATAAGAAACACGTGCACATTTAGAATCTGCACTATAGGAAAACATGAGGTGAGACCGGTGCCACTTCCTCTTGTCTACACTGCCCAGATGCCAGTTCTAACTCTGCACTACATATGCATCCATTCTCTGTAGGGAACAGGCTTCCGGTTTACTGAACTTCATTTGCACAGATGGGCAGATACATTTGTATTTCCTTAAATTGCCTTAACATAAAGATGGTTTCTCACTTAACAATACATGCTTGAGGTCACACTGGTTCCTAGAGGCCATGTGCTACAGTTGTACACCATTGTGCAACTGGGCTGAGGACGCCCACTGCTCAGTCTGCCTTCTAGGTGATTTCCAACATTTGCAGTTATTCCCAGTGCCACAGAGTAGTGTAGCTTCTGTATCGCTAGTGTCATCAAGGTGGGGTCTCAGAAGAGACGTGGACTGCTGAAACAACAGCAATCTAACATGGCTTCATTACAATGCCATGGTGCCCCCCCCAGAATGTCCTAATTTGTCCAGTTTCATGGGAGAAACTGGCAACTTAGCTTTAACTTGAATTCTTTTACTTAAGTAAAACAAAGTTTAAAGTATGTATTTTTTATTTGTGTGCACGTATGTGTGTGCATATATGTTGTGTGCTGAGCACAGGACAACTTGTGGGAATTAGTTCTTTCTACCATGTGCTGCCACCTGGGGCTTGAACTGCGGCAGGTTTGGTGGTAGGCGCCTTTACAAGCTGTACCATTTTACTGCTCCTCTGTCTGAATAAAACAAAACTTGATCATGTGTATGTAACGTATACAATGCTTGGAGGTAAAAATGTTGATATGGTGAAGCAAATCAACATAGCCAACAACCCACTTTATGTTTAAAATCATTTCCTATTTCAGTCCTGGGGATAGAATTCAGGCTTCAGACTTACTAGGCACATGCTATACCACTGAGCCACATCTCTAGACCCCATGTTTCATTTAAATAAATAAACAAAAAAGATGTGTTTATGTGTACGTGTGTTTGGTTGGCATGTATTTATATGCGCTGCCCTGTACCATGGAGGTCAAAAGACAGCATCAGATTCCCTGGAGCTGGAGTTACACATGCTTGTGAGGGGTCATGTGGGGCTGGAAATCAAACCCGGGTTCTTTGCAGAGCAGTGAGCCATCACCCTGCTCCCCACCCCATGTTTGAGCTTTTAAAAATAGACTCAATTTCTTTTATGAAATATAATTTCTCTCATTTCTTAAATCAATTTTTTGGTCTTTTGCCCTTTAATATTTAAGAGCAGGCCTCATGACTGCAAAGCTAATGATGAATATGAACACTGGCATTTCAAGTAAAGTTTCTTATCATGACTTCATGATAGGACATGATGCTATTTTCTACATGGCACCAATGGGAGCCATGCTGGGCTGGCTCCGTTAACACCAAAGCTCATCTAAACCATTAGTCTGTCTGTCTACCCCAATCCAAAGGTACTGCTCTAACGCCAGGAAAATCATATTTCCTGAGTAATCAAACACATTGTGGCGCCGTTTACCACACTACCTACACTTATGACAATTAGCAAACAGGGATTGCTTTCCTGTTTTAATTTTTTTTTTTTTTTATTTTATTGTGTGAGAGACAGTGGTGGGCACATTGCAACAGTGCACGTGCAGAGATCAGGGGACAACTTCCGGGAGTGTGTTGCTTCTCCCCACCTTGTTGAGCAGTACTTGTATACTAAATGCTGGAGAGCCCATAAACTTCAGTCAATCCTCTGGGACTGAACACGTGGCAGGCACTTTTATCTACGAAGCCATCTTGCTGGCCCTACTTTTCGGCTAACGGGTTATTTCAGAATGTCCTTAAAAACAAACTGAAACTCCAGTTGGCTATAATCCACAACTGGGGTCCTGGCTACTTCAACAGGTTCACTGCGGTTCCCGTGCATCGCTCGACTGCCTGAGCAGCACATCCACTGCTATTTCTCCATCCATCTGTCTTACTTAGAAGACAAATGGCAGCGAGGTCTTTGCTGTAATTCTGGAGGGTTACATGTTGACCACTAGAGTTGTATTTGTTTCTATGACTGATTCTTCTTATTAAAATAGGACCATATATGCTATAAAAATTGATCCAAGATCAGTCAAAACCACAATTACAGTACGACTCAATAGCAGGTAGCAATACTGCAGTATTTGTAACAGGGACAATAAGATGAGCAAGAGTGGAGAGAGAGCAAGTGGACAGCAGCCCACCAGGTGCTCCCACGCCACAGCAGAGCTATCCTGAGGCTCCGTCTCTGGTAGGGATTAGAATAATGCAACACTGGCTTGTAGCCATCACTTCTCTTATATTAGATTCAGGAAGGAATCAGGGTTAGGGGAGAAGAGATGCAAAAGCACTTCAAGTTCTGACAAGTTAACACAGATGTTAACATATCCAAGCTCGCTCTCTTGGGATACAGCGCCACTCTGGCTGTCTTGACTCTTGCTATGCAACAGTAATGGGAGGGCAGCACGGTCAGTGGATTGCTACGCACACTTTGAGGGGAAAAGAGTTCAAATAAAAAATGCTCATCAAACTACGTGTCCTCACTCCTTCTCTGTGCTGCACAGCAGCCCTACGGCAGCACCTGGTGATTCCCTGAAAGCAAACAAAGCTGGGACAAGGATGCAGGATCTCCAGGAAAACCGGCAGGAAGTGGGAGTGCGGGGCTGACTCCGAGCCCGACATTCTCCAGGCAAGGTAAGCAGCAACGGCTCCACTGGTGAGCCCTTCCACACGTCCACAAGGGTGTTCAGCATTCCCATCTTTTAGGAAAACATGCTGGAACACATGAAAAGGTGTCAATGGACTACAAATGTATTTAAGAATGTGCTCACCATAAAGAGGACGCTTTTATACATAGGATTTTATTCCGCACTGCTGTAACAGTTTCATTCTAGTCCAAGGGAGAAAAGAAACGATAAACCAGCACAGTAGTAAACGACTGAAGCTCTGCTACCTTCACAGGGCTTTTCATCTGGCGGATTTATTTCATACCCTCAGAACAGACAGCAAGCTTACCATATTTTAAAGATTATAGATAGGTCGCCACTGAACGAAAAATTTTACACAGTCACTGTACATCAAGGTTGACAAACTGTCCTGCATGAAAAATATACTTAGAAATCATGTGAATAAAAGGGAACATCATTGTGTCTAAGGGAAGATTAAAGTGGCATGGCATGCCCTCTCATGTGGTCACTTCGTGTTGGGATTTCTGCTTCTGCCCTTCCCACTCCTTACACTGTGGTTTACCCCAACAGCACTCATCAAGGCAAACAAATCCTTTTGTGCAGCGGTCTCAAGAAATTGTGGACAAATAGCAAACTTTTGGCATTAAAACAGGTTAACACACACATAGCCTTTTACACAGTAAGCAGATTTTTCTTGGACTAGTGACAAGGAAAGATGAACATGCTCATTAACGATGTTGAAAAGTTTAAAAGTCAGTGTCCAAGCAATTCCTAACAATGCTTCTGTAGCTTCGAGCTCTGAACAGTGCAGAATTTATGCAAATGCATTAGAGTTCAAGCTTGGCAAATCACACCCAAGCAGGTTATTAAACTATATATACAGAAAGCAAATGATAAATACAGAATTCAGAGTCCTGTTTTTCCTTATATTTTGAAAGTTGACAAACCTTTTGAGGACAGTCCTATAATATTAAACATTAGGTTACCACAGGTGTTGGGAAAGCTAACTACACAACTAATTTAAAATACTCACCATGACTCTGTAGTGTTTAATACAATTCAGCTTGGAGTTAAGGGCTCAAGACAACATTTAACAAAAATAATCACATCGATTGACCTAGAAATCAAATGCAAACAGATATGAATACAATCTCCAAAATCTGTCCTTTTTTTTAAAATGAACATTAACCATTTATTCAAAGTTATACAAGAATCTGGAAGATTAAAGTCTCCTGTGACATAAAGCCATTTCAGATATTTTCATGTCTCAGCTGAGCATGAGGAAAGAGGGTGACAGAGTGCGTGGCTCCACTGGGCAGCTAGCCGGTAACATCAGACTCAACAGCAGCCTCCCCCTGCCTGCTGTCCTCCTTGGTTGCCTGCGTGCGTTGCATTGGTAGCAGCGTGCTGAGGGCCAATTTTAATGCCATTTGCCTGAAGTAAAAGAGAACAGAATCATAAATAAAAGTGGACCCAACCAGACAGTAGAAAAACTCACCTAAATCTTAGTGATTTAATTTTGCCAAACAATTAAGTAGATTTTTTTTTTTTAAGCCAGGTGGTTCCTTCTTTTAAAAAACAACACAGAGGAAATGTTCTTGAAAAGAGTTTGTTACGATGTTAGTTAAGCAGGAACCAAATAATGCTGCTTTTAAGAGATTTTTCATAAAAGATATTACTTGCAACAATTACTACATGGAACAATTATTAAAGGATAAAAATATCCAAAGCCCTTGCTGTTCTAACAGGATGTAAAATCTCCCCTCTAGACAGCGTTTCTGTTCCATGTTGAATCAGCTGTGCAGGCTGAGGGGACATGAGTGTTCTGTGTCATCAATAATTTCTATGATCCCCAAAGACATGGCAGGTTGCCAAGAACCCACACACACAGAGTAGTTCTTTCATTCGTCAAACTCACACTTGTGTGTTAACTCTCACTCCCTCAAGTGGATTTTACCTAAAAATACAACACTTTGAGAAAAGTAATACAGTAGCTCCAGAAATTAAGCTCTTAAGGAAACTTTGCGTCACAGTAAATCTCAGATTTATGGCGCTTGGCAGTCACTCTGCAACAGTAGTAGCCCTGGGGCTTTTGGCACTGGCTCAGTATTGACAGCGGCTGATGTGGTTTCTTTTCGCTCTTTTGACTCCTCTTTAATAAAAAGCATGCCCTATGGCTCATTGGTTTTGCCCCCTCTGGGCTGGTAGCAACTTCTTGAGGAATCAAGGAGTCGGCCTTGGCATTAGGCCAAATAAATAGCACGGCCTGTTGGCTCCTGACAGCACATTACAATCAAAGCTGCAGAAGGCACAGCAAAGCAGTCAGCTACTATATGAAACCAGTCAGAAACAGCAAATCTGCCCTTTAAACAGAGGCCCAATTACTGTTCAATTTATAGAGCATTAGTCTCTGAATGGTGTCACCTTTAAATTACTTTAAGAAGTATTGCCATGTAAGTCTTAAGATAAGGTTTAAAGCTGTACTATTCCAAATTAAAAAAATTAAGTACCTTTTGGAAACCCAAGGCAAACAGCTGAGAGTCTCATATAAGTACAGGCCAGAGAGTCTCTTAGACATCTTAATACTAAGCAACAGAAATGCTTATGTGAAAGTGAATGACACATTCTATTCACATAAACATTTTGAAATAACGATAAATGCAGAGAGGGGAATTTAGGTCAAAATGACAGCTAGTGGACATTCTCAATCATCTAAAATGTCACACTTTACTCTAATCATGTTGACCAAATTGGGCTCAAAATAAGAAGAATCATGCTAATTGTTAATTATATGTGTTTATTTGATCTGAAAAATATATTTTGCTTTAATAAGAGTCATTTCCAAATTGAGAAATGCATTCTCTTCTGGTAGGAAGAGAGCATGCTGCATGATTCCACAGGGCATGTTTACACACTAGGATATTATTCCCCAAAGCATAAGCATATGTGGATTAACGTGGGTCTTCTTTGCAACTGAGGGAATTTACATTATTTTTCATTGTTTGCAATTAATAGACAGAGTCATTTACTTTAATCCAATTTGATAAAGTGATCCTTACTAGAACATGAGCACTTAACTGTTTAACTACACTCACCAGGTAACGTAAGCCCTACCCACTGTACTCCACCATACCAGGGAAATAACCATCTACTTACTGGACTATACATAGTAGGCAACTTAAGCACCTACCTACTGTAATATATGTATCAGGCTTTCAGTTAGATAATTGCTAACTAACGTGGCAACTGATGATCAATTGACCCATTTTAGGAATAAAACAAACAAAAAACCCCAAAATCATGACTCTAAATGCTAAGTAGAAGTCAATTCAAAATTAGGATTTAGTCAACAATATTTGCATATATATACATACCTCATTATTAATGTCAAAGACCCCTTCTTGGATTTTTTCATAAATTTCTTTTGCTGTGTTAATAAATGCCTGAAATACAACACAGAGAAATTGGTTTATATTATTCAAAATCACAACAGTAAAAGAACATTATATACAAGCTCTATGGAACTGGAGAGATGGCTCTTCCCAAGGACTTGAATTTGATTCCCAGCACCCATACTGGGTGGTTCAGAACCACTTGTAACTCCAGCTCCAGGGGATCTGCCCTCTTCTGGCGTTGGTAGGCTCCCTAATCATGACAGTAATGATGATGAACTCTAGAGGCTAGAGCTAGCCCAGAGGGTAAAAAGTACTTCCCATAAAAGCTTGATGATCTGAGTTCAATTCCCAAAAGGAGAGAAGAGATTCCTAAAAATACTCTCTGACCTCCACACATGTGCCATGTACCTACACAGAGACCATACGTACACAGACACATACATATGCACACAAACTCTAATAATACATAAAAATGTTGAGAATATCGTAACATTTGACACATAAAAAACAACTGTTGCATAACCTTATAAATAAATGACAAGCACCCCTGGTCATCTTAACAGATGCATAAAAATCCAACTTTCCATCACAAAAACATCCAATAAGCAGGAATAGAACGCTCCTGAGGATAAAGCATCTATGATAAGGCACACTTGACAGCATCCTCACGGATGAAGATGGAAAGCTTTTCCTCAGGGAAGCAAGGATGCACGCCAAATCTCATTTGCAACATTAGCATTGTTGTTCATGATGGCCGAAATACAAAAACGTGAAATTTCACCTGCTAGTGAGTAAAAACTAAAACATGGGCTACTGATGAAACAGACCCTTAATTCAGCCATGAAAAGGATGAAGGTTCGGGCTATAATGTGGATGGCCCTTGAAAACATGCATAAAACAGAGAAAACACATATAATTCAACCCCATTTCTACAAAATGTCAGAACAGTCAAATCTACAGACAGAAAGTGCATTATTGTTTAGGAGGAGAAAATGAGAGACTGGTAACTAGGATTTGTTTTTTGCAGGCTGATGGAGATGTTCTTGAATTATCACTGTGGTGATAGTTGTAAACTCTGTAAATAATTAAAGCTTACCTAAATGTACACTTGAAAACAGTGGATTTTATATTAAGTGAATTCTATCTCCAAAGGGAATATGGCCAACAAGGGAGTAGTGTATCATAATGAAAAGTTTGCACAGGAACCCACGTCAGTTAGGTACTTTACACATGCCAACATGCTTGCCACTAGCTGATTTGGACGACAATGTTTCACATGGGACTGCTTTTGTCATACTTAATATGTAGTCTCAATGACAGAATCAGAGTCAGGCTAGGAGATGGTTCAGCAGGTCGAAATGTTTGCATGAGAGCCTAAGGACCTGAGTTCAATCCCGGGAACTCATTTCAAAATCCAGATGTGGTGGCCCATGTCTAGTGATCCCAGCACTCCTGCTGTGAGACAGAAGGGAGGGGCATCAACTGGAAGCTAATATATGCAGCACAGTGGAGGAAACTGCGGTGTACTCGCACAAACTCATGTGTGTGTGCTCTCTCGCACATTTGTTCTCTGTCGTGTGTGTGTGTGTGTGTGTGTGTATGTGTGTGTGTGTCGATAAATCTTTAAAAGAAAGAGTAAAAGAATCAGGATTCAGGTATAAAGGGACACTGCTCATGCTGAACAGTTTTGCACGTTCCTACAGTGTACTAGTACACTGGCAGAAGAAATCAGTGTGTGAGAAAATGATTCACTAAACTAAGTCTGTAAATTATCCACAAGTATCCTCTGCTTATTTAGACTCTTAAGGAATTGTATATGTGAATACTACCAGTGCTACAGAGGGTGTACAAACTCTGACATGGTCTAAACTATCAGATTTGAGAAAAAACATAGATGAGCATTCATCAGTACAATGAGGAAAGGCAACTTCAAGTGGTATTTTATGAAAATTCAAGTCTTTTACTGAACCACCAGTAAGTACAGATCTAGTGGAAATTTTGAGACGTAAAGGGCTCACAGAGAGGAACAAATCGTAACTCTCCTCTTTTTGATACTGGAAACATTTGACTGTTGAAGTTGCTATCATAGCTTTTGTTTCCCAATTAACAGGACTGATACGTTTTCACCTTTAAAGGTCTTACAGCTCCCCAGAGTAATCAATCTACTGCAGCTCAATTACTGTTCCAAGCACATCCCAGTCAGCAAAGGAGATCTGAACGACTGTGGCAGGAACAGAGATATGAATATGCATACATCCTAGGTGGCCGATCGAATCATCATAGAGGGTCATGAGAATTTGCCACAAAATAATGAGAAGAATGAATCACTGATGATTCACAAAGCACTTAGGACGCAAGCATGCTTCTCATATGTGTGCTGGCGTTCAAGTGCAGGGGAAACTGGCTTTCAGCCAGGTAAGAACTGACTCACAGTTCTCAAAACTCAAGTTATCCCTATAAATAAGTTAAATTTTAAGTTTATTTCTAATAGGTTAATTATAATAATAGTCTCAGAAACTTGTCTAACTGAATCAAAAGACACAGACTTGTGGGACTACAATTCCTCCTATAGGGGTACCATGTGTGTACATACCAACAGCGCCAGACAGACTACAAGGTACTGTATGTACAGGGCACTATGTGTGAGGGGGCTAACATTGCTAGACAGAACTACAAGGCCTCGCATATATATTCTAACTTCTCAGAAACGAACAGCTCTAACCCTAACCCAGTACAGAAAGACTCTTCCAGTTAAATAAACTGTTATTTTGCCAACTCGTGGAGAAATCACTTAAAAACTGGCATAAGAAAAATATGCTATATAAAATTTCCCAAGTTATTATACTAATTTTATTCCTTAAGCAGTATTTACTACTTTATCAAGCACTTTTAATAGCATAGTTGTAAAACACATTTGAGATGTGCTTTATATCTGGAGAGCATGGAATTAATTTCCTTTGAATTGAAATATATAAATGATTATGGGTTTTTCATTATAATTCAGTTTCTCAATGGAGTAGTCTTCGGATGTCACCACTACTCTGTAATTCTGATTATACACTGGAGACACTAAAATGTTTTCTACCTTTCAAAGTACAATATAGAGAATATTACATAAATGCATTGGTTTTAGATACTTTGAATAAAAATTAACATTTACTATACATTATTAGGCAAGTAGTAACTGATTCTAATGATTCCTTAGAATGTGAAATCCAGCATGCTAAATGCAGACATCAGCACACCCATTTTAAACTATATAGCTATTGGCTAAAATAGATCAAATACAATGAACTTTAAACAAACACTATTCAGGCTCCTTGGTGGTCAAAGAAACTTCTAAGTTGACAGTACTGTTAAATCTCTCTACTCAAGATGTACAAATTTCAGTAATGAGAAACACACAAAGATATAATAATAAACTGGCTGGGATTTAAAATGATAATTTTAATGGAAAGATGGCTCAGTGGTTAAGAGTACTTGGTGCCCTTGCAGAGAACTCAGGTTCAATTCCCGTTACCCACATGGCAGCTCACACTGTCTTTAACTCTTAATTCCAGAGGATCCAATGTTCTGATCTTCGCAGGTATCAGACACACAAATGGGGAATACACATACATACATACATACATACATGTGAAACAATCATACACATAAAATATGAATAAAAACATCTTTAAGAATGCTAATTTCCCTCTTAATTTTTACCAGTCTTTACAGATATTTTTCAAGTGATGGTTCATATTGTCAACCTGACATGATCTAGGCTCACATAGGAGACAAGTTTCTGTGCACACTCGTGAGGGGTTATCTAGATTTGGTTAGACTCTGGGCATGCCTGTGAGGGGTTATGTAGACTAGGTTAACTGAGGTGGGAAGACCCATCATGAACTGGGCAGCACTATTCTATGGACTAAGGTTCTGAACTGAATAGGAGAAAGGATATATGGATGCCTGGGTTTGAGTCTCAGCAAGCTTTATCTTTCTGCTTCCTCATCATGAGCATAAGGTGACAGCTGCCTCAAACTTGTCATCTAAAGCCCTGCTATGATGAACACTCAAGCTGCGAGCCAAAATAAACCTTTCCTTCCTTAAGTTGCTTTTGTCAGGTATCTGTTCCTAGCAACATGTAAAGCAGCTACTACAATTTTTGGTTTTGCTCTGTGAGACAGGGTCTCACTATGTAGCCCAGGCTGGCCTCATACTTGTGATTCTCCTGCCTTAGCCTCCTGGGATTATATGCATATGCCACAGTGCTTGGCTGGAATGTTGGCTTTGGTTTATGTGGACCTCTTTGAGGGAAAGTTCTTGCCCTTCTTTCAGGGGTAAGCAACAAGGCAAAATTAAGAGCTATTACCACAGGGCAAAAGTTTGCTGAGAAACCAGTGTCAAATTAATTCGTTATAAGCATTGTAAAGCAATGTCCAGGCAGATACATGTTTATGGATCACAGACAACTTCCCCAGTCAGGGAATCTGGTAACCCTCTGCTCCCATGCACTGAGCGCCTGTTCCAGCACTGGGATCCGGCATCACTCTTCACTTTAGCACGGGTCCCCAACTCCTTGACTAACTGCTACAGTTGGTCCTTTACACACATTTTCTTCATTAGCCACTAATTTTCTTGCCTTCTAGTTCAGGCACTAATCTCTCAGCTCTTGGCAGCACTTATCTGAGTGGTGCTGGTACAAGGCAAATTTTCAAGGACTTAAACAGCCAGCACAAATTAAATATATATAACCACAGAACATTATAGATGTAAGGCTGCAGGTGTAGCACAGTTGGGAAGGAGATGCCTAGCATGCACACTGCCCTGGATTTGATCTCAGCACTACCTGAACCAGGCATGGTAGTATAAACATACATCACACTCTGAGAGCTGACTGGAGAGAGGCAGGAGTGATACAGCACATTTTTTCTTATGGCTTTACAGCTTTTAAGTTAAAACACTGAAGATAAAGTCTGTGTTCAGGCGAGTAATGTATTTCCTGATGTATTACACTGCCATCTGGTGGCAAGATAGAAATTATGACATCTGTTAAGTCTGACTTCAAAACAACTCTCCAGTATCACGGAAAATTTTACTTAAAGATCATTACCAAGAAGCATGGACTCTTATTATGTGAGTGAAGGCCCTGAAGTAGTCTTTTTCCTAGTTGTTACCATCTTTCCAATTGTGCTCTCCATGGTCGTAGAGCATGTCTTTAGGCAGCTTGGCAGGTTAGTGCCATCTGTCTTGGGATTGCCACATTGTATTTTTGGTCACCCGCTTAGCAGCTAAGCTAGAAATTTTTAATCATGACTTCTCAATAGGTTGAGGTATATTAATTCATTAATGTATTTTTATGTCATATAAAACTTTTTTTCTATTACACTGGATTTCAAAAGTATTTTAAATTTAAAACTTTTAAATTAATTTAAACGAATACATAAAACCAGAAAAACTGCACACATACCACATGATGTCTTGGCATGTTTATAATAATACAGTGCAGTGTAGGTTAAGTGCATCAATATCATTTTTTCTTTATTGTTTGAGCTGGTTTTAAAGCCAGCATATGATGTGATGGGCTTCATGATGGCATGAACAGTGTGGAAATAAACAAGGGAGTTCAGTTGTCTTGTTGACATATTAATTTAATTTCCTCTGGATATAGATCAGTAGTAGGATCGCTTGCCAGATGACACAGTTCTGTTTCAGTTTTCTGGAGCCTCCATACTGTGTGTTCCATAATGTCTATAGTACCCCATATTCCAACCAACAGTATTGCAAGGATATCCTTTTCTCCACATACTCACTAGCATTTGCTGTAATTTTCTTAGATCTGTGTCATAAAGATCAAAAGAGAGTACAGTAAGATAGAGAAAGCATTCCTTCCCAGAATGCTAAAAAGTTTCTGTATTTTTGTGGTTTCACAGAAATTTCTAATCTTCTAGGTAAAATAAATATAGGAGGAAAAAGAAACTATTAAATGGTCCAAAGACTAAGAAGAAAACTGGGTGGTGGTGGTACATGCCTTTAATGAACTTAGGAGGCTAGAGGCAGGCAGATTTCTGAGTTTGAGAACAGCCTGGTTTATAGAATGAGTTCTAAGACAACCAGGGCTACATAGAGAAACCCTGTCTCGAAACCGCCCCCCCCCCCAAAAAAAAAAAGATGAAGGGGGAGGAGGAAGAGGAGGAGAAGATTAAAACTATTTTGAGACTCCTAATCCAGCACAGTTGAATTGCCTAACACCAAAGGAGCCAGTGACAACAAACAGTGGTGAGGATGTGGGGAAAGTGGACCCTTACACACTGCTGGTGAGAATGGGAACGGAACAGCGACTGTGAAAACTATCACTGGAGATTGCTCAACAAGCTAAAAACAAACTACCGGATGCCCAGCCAAAGGACTCCTAGGCATATTCACTAAGTTAGATTTATTTACCTACTTGTATGAGTGTTTTGCCTACATGTATGTGAACCAACATGTATGCCTGATGTCTGGGGAGGTCAGAAAAGGGCATCAGATTGCCTGGAACTAGAGTTACAGATCATTTAAGCCACTATGTGGGTGCTGGAAATAGAACCAAAGACTTCTGCAAGAGCAAAAAGTGCTCTTTATCACTGAGACATCTCCCTGGCTTCCAAACTCTGCTCAAGTTCTACCAGAGACATGTTTATTTCTGTACTATTCACAATAGCCAGGGAATGGACTAGCCTAGATGTCCATCAACAGGAGAATAAACAAAGAAAATGTGCCATATATATGTGTGTATGTTGTGGAATTTTATTCAGTTATAAATAAAAATATTACCATGACATCTGTAGGATACAATGTAAATTATATAAAAGTCCCAGATTCAGAAAAATGTATCTTGTTGTCTGTCATATCTAAGTTTAAGTTATGTATTGGTATATACGTGTGTATGGATATATGGATAGAGGACACGAAGCCAGAGAGAGGACTGAGAGTAGAAAGTGGTCTTACATCAGGGGAAAGAAGGTAAATGAATACATGTGACACAAAGGCAGAATGGGGAACTTAAAACCTAAACCCAAACTTTGTATGCATGTGTGCACTGGCTGGCAGTGCAGGGAAGACACAGTCAGCACCACAGAGGGCACCCCCAAGGAGGCCAGACTTAACCACATTCTTGCAGAAGGGTGGTTTCAAAAGCAGAGAACACTTCTATGGAAGAGGGGATGCACTACATCAAGTTCTGGAGTCTGATGCTCAGACTGGAGGACCACTACAAAGTTTTAAAGAAACTGGAGAGTAAGAATCATTTTTCATTTTTTGGAAGATCTCAGACAACAGTGTAGAAGACTGAAAAATGAAGACAGGAAGTCTAATTAGGAAGCAATTAGGGCTAATAAAGCAACAGGTGTAAAGTCTTATAGGTAAATGGAGTGAGTGACTGAAGGAGTAAGAGGAAACACGTAGCAGAGATACTGGAGGCTGGACTAGACCACTGAAGGACCCAGCTCAGTGCAGACAGGTTATACCCATGGGTCTAAAGAACATTCATGAAGAACTATAGGGAAGCCTAACTTATTCGCCTAAAAGGATATCTGAACTTGGATTTCAGGAGCATCTCCATTCAGTCTTGAGAAGTTTAAAGAGAGGCATAAAGAGATAGTATCATCAAGCTAAGGAAGTTGTTTACAAGAGTAGTCAGAGGCTGTTTTAAGGTAAGAATGGAAATTTGTTAGCTATGGCAATTACAAGGGTAGGATGAACTTACCCTTGGGGGAACAACTCAGACAAGAAACTAGAAAAAGGATTAAGGAAACTCACTGGAAATGGGAAGAGAATATATCCAGAACTGGAGTGACGGGTTTTTATTTTTAAGACAGCTGAGACTCGATTATATAATTACATGCTGTTAGCCAGAGTGAATAGCAAAGAAGGAATGGAGATCATGAAGGGTTCGAAACAATGTGCCTGACAAGGGTGGGGAGTGCATCACCAGCCTTTCCAGTGTGGTGACTGAAGTGAGCCTGCCTTGCAGCAGAGTCTTGGGCAATCTGTACACAGACTTACTGGAGAAGCAGTCACCTAAGACGGCCCATCTTTCTCATATATCGTGTGAGATACGTGGAGCAGAAGAAACAGTAGTGTTTGTGCCTCTTGTCACATGTAAGAGGCACCATCAAATCACAGAGAAGCAAGCTTAAGGTACAGGGCTGTGTTCACAGATACGGAATTCCCCCAGATACACGGGGTATGCGTCTGTGTGATAATTAGAGAACCAGGAGTTAAATAAAACTGCAATTTTCTCCGAGAGTGTTTTACTCTGCGCCTAGGCTAGCCTCCAACACACAGCAAACCTCCTCACTCAGCCTCCCGAGTCCTGATATTACAGGTATGAGCCACCACACCTAGTTTCTTCAGATTTCTCTACAGGGGACTCTCCGACATTAATACACTACTGTGAGTTTTGGTTCTTGAAGAGAAACCATAATCTACTTGTTTGGCCCTGGAAGCCCAAGCAGAACAGTCATTACGGTGTTCTGGGCTGTGTGGCAGTGTAAAGAGGAATGGCAGGAAGCTGTAACACCTGGGTCTGAGTCCTTTCTGAACAATGGATATTACATATAAAAGCCCTTTAAGAAAACACCCTCCGAATGTCTAACTGCATTATTACTGTAAGCACATATAGTACTTGAACATTATGTTTAAAAAGACCACTGACAGTTACTGAAACCTAACCCTAAGCATCAAAGTTGAATTATTAGGGGGAAACAATAGATAGAATAAAAATATTCTGGCTGAAACTGGTTGTCTTAGTTAGGTTTCTGCTGCTGTGATAAATGCCCTGACAGCAACTTGGAAAAGAAAGGATTTACTTCATCTTACATTTTCAGGTAGCAAGTCCATCACTGACAGGAAGTCAGGGTAGAAACCTGGAAGATAGGGTCTGGAGCAGAGACCACAGGAGTGCTGCTTACTGGCTTTCTCCCCATGGCTTGCTCAACCTTTCTTCTACAACTCAAGACCACAAGCCCAGGGGTAGCACAGTCCCCCATGGGCCTACGGCCCACTTACATCAATCATTAATGAAGAAAATGCACTACTGATTTGCCCACAGAAAAATGAAGTCTGAAGGTACTTCTATCACACTTACATGTAGATTCCCTCAGTGTTTGGAGTCACCACCACGAGCTGTATAGAATCTACTTCATAAGAGCAATGAACTCTAATTATAATCTGTTATGTGAAAATTATAATTTATTATTTGGAAATACATAAACATAACATGAAACTAGTAGTTTGCTAACAAAAACATGCTTAGAATGGAGAAGGCTTTCATGTTTGTGTGTATGTAATTAGTGTTTATGTGTACATATATTTGAAATGTTAATGTCAATTTTTCTCCTCCATAGATATGTCTGAGAAATTCTTGCCTTCATAAGTAATACCTATTTTAGGCAGGGTGGGGTCTCTCTTTATTTTCATCCTCTTTATAAATTAACTTGAAAGTATTGTTTTGGTGCTGTTTTAAATTTAGGATCTTAGTTCAAGAAAGGTGGCCTCATTCTGGTTAAGAGCAAACAGAGGCTATTACCAAAGAAAATCCATCAAGTAGTGTACTGCTGAAAAATGATGCTAGTGGTATCTGCACTGGAAAGGAGAGTACACCAGGGGCAGGAGGAGGTCAACTTGGATCCATGGACCAGCATCACGAAGACATGTTATAATACTGAGGTTTCTCACTGTAGCATTCATGCCAGAAGCAGCCCACCAAACAGAAGGGATGTTGTCTTTACTCCTTCTTTCTCACCATCAGTGAAAAAATGGATTTTTAATATCAAAACCACAGTACTATCCCACACCTCCTGTTTAGTGAAGAGTTTCTGCTAATACAATTCTTGGAGTTTAAGTGGAATCTATCATTCTACCTCAGTGCTTGTCAACCAGTACTAATGATACTGTAGACCAGACAATTCTTTGCTGCATGAACTGTTCTTGTTTTCCCTAATCCTTTTACCCCTTCTTCCTCTTAAAAAACACATCCTTCATGGATGAAATCATTAAGCTGATTAATAGTAAATAGTAAATGTATAGATTATAGCAAGCTTATTTCCAGCTAATGCTGAAACAATGGCAGTGTTATGCTACAAATAATCTAGTCCCTTAAAGCATTGGTTCTTAACCTTCCTAATGCTGCTATTCTTTAATTCAGTTCCTCATGTTGTGGTGACCCCCAGCCATAAAATTATTTTCATTGCTACTTCATAACTATAATTTTGTTATTGTTATGAAATCATAATGTAAATATCTGATATGTGGGATGGTATTCATTAACCCCTGTGAAAGGGTCTTTCACCCAAAGGGGTCATGACCCACAGGTAAAGAAACACTGCCTTAAAGAAAAACTCACATATAACTCACATCTCTTGGTTTCTCCTTGTATTACAGAAACCAGATCTTTGTTAAAACATATAGAAGGAAACAGGCCCATTCCTAAAGACTAGCAACACATCACTGGGATTTAACCAACAATTAATCATGTAGCCTTAAATTTCTAAAAAGAACTCAAACAGGCACATATATGAATCACTTTTAACATACTAATCTTTAAATAAATCACATGTTAAGAGGTGACTCATATATGAAATTGTTTGCTCATTTGCTTGTTTATACAGCTAGAACTTTTGAGACCAGTGTCTCAAACATGATAGGAAAATGTTCTAACATGGAGATGCACCCTTGACCTTCAATGGGTCACTCTGCCTGCAACATGGAAAGATTGCTTAATCAACTGCAGTGTGAATCTACCAAAATAAGCTAGTGGATAAAAGTGTACTACCATTAAATAGCTTTAACTTAATGATACGATTGTGCTTAAAAACCTGACACCTATTGGAGGGGGAGGGGCTGGAGAGATGGCTCAGCAGTTAAGAGGACTCCTTCTTGCAGAAGACCAAGGTTTGGATCCCAGATTCCAAAAGGCAGTTTCACAACTTATCTATCACTCCAGTACCAGGGGATCCAATGACATCTCTGACCTCAAAGGACACTAGGCACACATGTGGTGCACATACATACATGCAGGCAAAAAAAAAAAAAAAATCACACACATAAAGTAAAAATAAAAAATAAAAATAATCTAAAAATTAAGAAAACAAAACAAAACACACTGACATGTCGACACTGTGAATGAACAGTTGGCTGTCTTACCTTCCAACCAGGTCTCTTATTCTAGACATACTAGTTGTCCTTTGTTTTTATGGATGCTAGTCTGACGTCTTCAATTACTTCTGAGACAGTCTATATATAATATAAGCCTGAACTACAGAAAATCGTACGTTTTTTCAGAAAGGTCACATAAAAGCTCCTAAGTGTCATACTTAACACAATTTTATTTACTTAGTAATATGGAAAATAAACTCAGTATTCAAGAATTCATAAAGCATAATCTTTTATAGTCTAATAAAACTTTATAAAGGACTAAATTTAATTAAATTTGGTTATTACTACTTTTAAGAAGATGTATTTATTATTTTATGTGTTTAAGTGTTTTGCTTGTATGTAGGTACCCACAGAAACCAGAAGATGGCATCAGTTCCCCTATAACTGGATTTATAGATGGTTGTGAACTACCATGTGGGTGTGGGAACTGAACCCAAGTCCTCAGGAGGAGCAGCCAGTGCTCTTATCCATCAAGTGACCTCTCCAGCCACAAGCTGGTTATTCTTTTTTTGACCAAACTTTTAATTTGATAATTGCCAACTTGTATGCAAGAATATGAAGTAATATAGACACTTTTCCTTAGTTTTCCCAATGATGACTTCCTAGAAAACTATACTATGCTGTTACAACCAAAATATCAAAATATAATAAAGTAAAAAAGATCAATTACTATTGTAGTTCTGACTCTGCGGTGGTTGAATAGGAATGGCCCCCATAGGCTAATATATTTGAATGCTTAGTCACCAGGGAGTGTATCTCTTTGGTAGGATTAGAAGGATTAAGAGCTGTGGCCTTCTTGGAGGAAGTATGTCACTGGGGGTGGACTCTGAGGTTTCAAAGCCCACAGAGGCCCAGGCTCTCTCTCTCTTCCTGTTGCCTATGGATCACAAAGTAGAACTCTCAGCTACTCTTCACCACCATGTATGCCTGCGTGTCATGTTCCCTGCCATGATGACAATGGACTAAGCCTCTGAAACTGTAAGTAAGCCCCCATTTCGTGCTTTCTTTCATAAGAGTTGCCTTGATTATAGTACCTCTTCACAGCAATAGAACAGTGACTAAAACAGACTCTAAGTGTTGTCTTTTCATAGCCTCATTCACTCCCACCCACACAACACCCTCCTGGGCCCTGGCAGTGACTCATCTATTCTGTGGACTCTAATTTCATCATCTCAAGGAGAGGGGGCAGAAGGAATTACACAGTGTACAAGGCTTGGTATTTGACTTTGTCCAGTGAGCTCAGTCACCTGGAGGGTTCATCCAGTATTTTCACATATCAACAATTTCTCCCATTTTATTTTTTAGTAAGGAAGTGTCCTGAGACCCAAAGGTTCTAGGTTATTTCTAGCTTGAAACTATAATGAATAAAGCTGTTATGAACATTGGTCTATAGGTTGCTGTGTAGACACTTATTTCTCTTAAGTGCCCAGGGGAACAACTGCTGGGCTGTTTGGTAGCTCCATTTTAGTATAGATTGCTAAGATCTTTTCTAGGGTAGCTACGTCCCACCAGCCACGTGTGAGTGATCTAGCGTCTCCACTCCCCACCAGCATTTGGTGTTGTTTTCTCTTACTTGGGCTATTTTGCTAGGTATGTAGTGCTATCTTCTTTGAGGACTTATTTGTTTGAGACTGGCATCACTATATAGAGTACTGGCAGGCCCAGAACTCACTATGTAGACCAGCCTGGCTTTATACTCAGAGAGGTGAGCCTGCCTCTGCCTCCTGTCTTTGAATTCCTACTACCTTTAAACAGCTAGTGGCATAGAGTAGCTTTCTAAGTGCTCATTTGGCATTTTTATCTTTTCCTGATGAAACGTCTGCCTATGCTATTGCTCATTTTACAATTGGATTGCCTTTATTTAAAAATTTGCTTAAAGGGTGTGAGCATGCCCTGGCACATGGTGAAAGGCAACTTGAAGGCATCATTCTCTTTCCTTGTGGGTCCTGGAGACTGGAAGGCAGCTTTAGTGGAGAAACCAACTTTGTGCTGGAGTTTTCAGTGTTACAGTTTTGATTTGGTCCTTTACTGGATCTGGGCTTAGAGAGTGTTTTCTCTTGAAATGCAGAGCTGTATTTTTTATCTACATAAAAATCTCTCACAAAGCACAAGTTCTGGAAGGTCAATTCATTAATATTTCTTTCTAAGAATTATTCCTTTAAAGGCAAAATATGCCTAGGTCCCAGGTGTCCTGGCTTTTTCTCTGCTAAAGAGATAAACAATTAGACATTTTATACTTGATTTCACAATCCATTTTGAGTTTATTTTCTTGTATAATATGTGAAATTCTTGGGCTTGCCTTCAACTACAATGGCACCCTTTGTTATTAGGCGACTTCAGCATTGATGTGTCCTTTGTGCCTTTGTTAAATCAATTCTACCCATGAAAAGATTTCTAAGTTACTCTGCTGCATTATACATAGTTGTTTTTCCACATTTTTTAAATGTTTTTTGAGATAGGGTCTCTCTATGTAATCCTGGCTGTCCTGGCACTTGCTAAATAAAACAGACTAGGCTGAAACTCAAGAGATTGTCTGCTTCTGCCTCCCAAGAGCTGGGATTAAAGGTGGTACCACCGTGCCCAGATCCACTTTCTTTGAGACAGTGTCTCTCACTGAACCTGGTGCTCACTAATTTGCCTAGAGTGGCGGTCCCTGGGATCTGCTTGTTTTTATCCCGCTACCATCGCACTGGGGTTGCAGACATATGTGATCGTGTCTGGTTTTTCTGCCAGACGTTTTCAAACTCAGGTCCTTTTGTTTGAAAGTCAATCACTTTACCCACTTAGCTATGTCCATAGGCTGCTACATAGATTTTTAGATTTATATCTAAGCATTTAATTGTTGTGTGATTACAGGTGGTACTGAAATTTGAAGTTCGTGTTGCCACTGTTAGTATTTATCAAAGTATAACTGATTTCTGTGTTTACCATGTATCCACTAACCTTGATGAACTACCTTTACTCCAGATTTTTGCCTTGTAAATTCCTGGAGATTTTCCTACTGATGTAATTATGCCACTCACTAATACAGTTTTGTTTTTTCTGTCCTGAGTAGTACACCCTTCAATTCCCTTTCTTATATTAGTGTGCAGGCTAGACCTTCCATCAACACGCTCAATAGTGCAATAAAGACCAAAGACAGACATCTTTTCCTTATTCCTGAAATAAGGGGCAAGGCTTTTGTAATGAAGTATACCATTAGCTTTAGTTTTTTGTTTGTTTTTTTGTTTTTTGTTTGTGTGTGTGTGTGTGTGTGTGTGTGTGTGTGTGTGTGTGTGTGTACTCTTTAATGAGTTGAGGAAATTCTCTACAATTTTATTTTCTGAGACTTAAAAAAAAAAGTGCATGGGTGAGAAATGAATTAAAAAAAAAAAAAACCTTTAAATTGAAATAGTGCCTCCCATAAATTACCCAGATTGATTGTGATCCTCCTGCCTTAGCCTCCCAAATAGCTGGGATTATAGGAATGCATCACCATACCCAGCTTCCCTGCTTTCTTGTGATATAAACATTTGTTAGACTTGTCTCTCATGTGTCTCTTTATAAAATCTTTGGAATACAGCACTAGGTACTATACTATACATCAATAACTAACACCATCTACTAGTGCTTTCATTTTACCAAACAGTCAAGTTCAGAGACCTTATTTCCCGTGATATCTCTTCATTATCTATGGTTTAAAAGATTTCCCTTTGCCTACACTGATAACTACATTGAACAGGGTTGCTTCAACCATCAGACATAATTCATAACACAACAGTGTGTCATATTTATCTTTATTATGTTTTTCTTTCATTACAAATGCTCTTGTACAGGGTCCTGGACCTCAGTAGGCC
Organism: Cricetomys ansorgei; assembly: GCA_026225945.1. Taxonomy (NCBI): domain Eukaryota; kingdom Metazoa; phylum Chordata; class Mammalia; order Rodentia; family Nesomyidae; genus Cricetomys; species Cricetomys ansorgei. The sequence continues at coordinate 13,909,452 of JAMJFZ010000239.1, read as the reverse complement.
CTGAAACCGTAGCACAATTACACTTCATGATGGAAGTGCCATTCAGGCTGTTAAGACTCAGTTTGTAGGGCCGGAGAGATGGCTCAGTGGTTAAGAGCCATGGCTGTTCTTCCAGAGGACCTGGGTTCAATTCCCAGCATCCACATGTCAGCTAACAATTCCAGTTTTAAGGGATCTGACACCCTCACACTAATGCACATAAAATAAAACTAATATATATATTTCAGTATATAGACAACACCACCTGTTAAAACTAAAACAAAGGCCTAATCCTAATCAAAAACCTAATCAAAGTCCATACAGTTCTGAGAAAGTCTTACAATGTACTAACTTTGCTTTTTAGCTTCTGTAGTTCTGCTTCTGGCTGTTCTTTTTAACTGAAGTATGTCAACTCAGGATATGGATTTTGTGCTTAAAAGTTCACCCTGAGAAAGGCTTGGGGCTACCCTGGGATCCCAAACACCCAGTACAGTCGCTAGCCAGCTGATTAAGACCTTCTATTGGCTTAAATCTATGTCTGAGCAGTCTTCTCTGGTGAATATCCCACAACACTCTGAGATACTTTTATCATTTCATTTCCTATAGACTACGGTAGATCTGCAGTTGACAAATTTATTTATCTGACAATGTCCTGATTTTTCCTTCACTCCTGAAAGGCATTCACGGTAGGTACAGAGCTCTAGGTTAACAATTCTGTTTTCAGCTCTCGAAAAATATGCCATTTCTTCTGGCTCTCATGGTTTCTTTCATTTGGAAAAAAGAATTTTTCTGTGTATGAGTGTCTTGCCTATATGTATTCACCTCATGTGTACAGTACTCACGAAAGCCAACTAAGGGAGTAGGAATCTGGAGTCATCAGTGACAGTCCTCTGCCAAGAGCTTGCATGTGCTCTTAAACGCTGAGCCAGCATCTCTCCAGACTGTCTTATGGTTTCTGATGAGAAAGCTGTCACTTCAATTGTTGTGTCTTGCATTCCAAACCCCCTGGGGTATTGTCTCCCATTACTTTAAAGTTTCTTTATCTTTCAGAATTTTAACCATACAGAACTTTCTTTGCTAGGGATTTATTTGGTATTATTCTTTTGGGATTGGTTCAGCTGGAATCTGTATGTACCCTCTCCCTGACCCTCATAATCCTTAAGTTTTCAATCTTTTTTGAATACCTTTTCAAAGGCATATTCCTTTCCTTCTCCTCCTAGAACTAATAATACAAAACTACTTTATTATAACCCCACAAGTCTATGTGGTACTATTCACCCCTCAGCCTTTTTTTTTTTCCCTGTAGCTTAGAAGGTTTTTTAAAATTTATTTATTTATTTTTGGATGCTAGGGATCAAACCCAGGGTTTAGTGCAAGCGAGGCTAATGCTATACCACTGAGCCGTACCCTAGTCTATCTCTACAGTTTAAATTGGATAGTTTCTATTATTTTAAAACTTAGAAAAATTTTAAAAAATTATTTTTATGTATAGGTTATGCATAGGTGCTTTGCCTACTTGTATGCTTGTGAACAACATGCACGTAGTGTCTACAAAGGCCAGAAAAGGGCAGCACATTTCCTGGAACTGAGTTAGTAGAAGGTTGTTAGCCTCCACATGGGCGCTGGGAGCTGAATCCAGGTCTTCAGGAAGAACAGCTGTGTCCATCACCCCGAGACATCTCCCCAGCCCTAGCTTCTATTATTTAATCATGTCACTTGTGATTTTCTCAGTCACACCCCTACCAGACTTACTAATTTCAATTGTTATATCTTTTAAATTCTAAAATTTCTTTTTATTGATTTTGGTAGTCGTGCCTCAGGTTTTTTGTATAACAGCAAAGGAGGGCTCTGGCCTTGACCAGGTAACAGTCCTGGGGTCACACCAGTCCTTTAACCTCTTATGGAGTCTTCATGTGGCTGAGCTTAAGCTGGAGCTGAGACTGTTAGGAATTCATGGTTCTCAATTTGGGTGGGTGATACAGGCACTCTGATAGAGCCTATGCCCGACACGTTTTGCAATCTTGAGTTTAAGCAGCCACATGGGCTTTATGAAGACACAGATCTCATGAACTTGTTGGCCTATACCTTCTTTAGGTCCTCCTTGTAGCTCTTAGTATACACATGTTCCTCAAGAACTCAGGGTCCAACTCCTCAAAGAGCCAAATTTTTATGACTGGGGTTTATTTGATGCTACTGTGTGTGCTATGGTTCTCGAAAGTGGCCACATCTGCCCCATAACCTGCTTTTTCAATTTCTTTTGCTAAACCTTTAAAACATTCCACTCCAATAATTCTAGTATCTTTTCCGTCTCAGTGGTCTTTCTGCTTTTGTTTTAGGCAGGGTACTCTTTGTACCTTGTCCTCCAAACCAGCTTGGAACTCATTTATCAGCCGACCCACATTGGCCTTGAAATCACAGGAATTCTCTTACCTCAGCTTCCCAAGCCCTTGGATTACAGGTCTGGGCCACCACACCCAACCTCTCTTGTTCATTCAATATGAGAGCTTCCTGGTCCAGGTATGCAGGGATCCTCCACTGGAACCTAGGCATTTGGAGGACTATGTTTTAAGACTCTGGACTGCATTTAGGCCTCTGCTTTGGTGGGCTTCCTCTGACACTGCTCTTGGTGGGAAGTGGTAGTACCATTTCTTTACTGTTAAGCAGTGCTGGGAAAATCTTACTTAGTCTTAGATGGATATGGGACCTCCTTTTTCTATGATGTCTGACTGAGTACATTGAACTTTTTGCTTTTTTTTTTTTTTTTCAGAGACTACTTATTTATGTATTTTGTGTTTATGGGTGCTTTGTCTACATGTCCATCTGCACACCAGAACAGTCATAAGATCCCACGGTTATAGGTGGTTATGAGCTGCCACGTGGATACTGGGAATTGAATTCAGGACTTCCAGAAGAGCAGCCAGTGTTCTCACCACTGAGCCATCTCTCCAGCACCTGCTTGTTTTTTTAAGTAGGGTCTATGTAACCAGACTGGCCTGAAATTCATGATGTTCCTGTTTGGTTTCCTAAGAACTGGTACTACAGGGGTGTGTTACCCATGAGCTTCTGTCCCTACTTCTCCCTTTCTTTCCTGGTGGTACTGGGGATCTAGTCCAGGGCCTTGGGTAAATTAGAGAAGCACATTACCGTATCCCCAGCCCTAGAACTGATTCCCTAGGAGCTCTCTGCTGTATCAAGGTGCCTCTTTCCTGGTACTTTTGCTTTTTAAAGTTGTCCTCGGCAACAGGTATCATTAATTTAGTCTATCTTCTCAGTCATAGAAGTTAGCTACCAGGTTAATCTCAAACTCATGGGAATTCTACCGAAAGCCTCCTGAGTGCTCAGGCATTAGTCACTATGCCCCACTTGATTCCATCCATTTTTAGATCACAGTATAGCTGCCCATCTTAAAATATTTCATCATAAAATGTTGTTTTGGGGAGGCAAGTTAGTTTTTATTGTTAAGTAAAATGCTATTTTCTTATAAGGCAAATTCTTACTCAGATGAAATATAAACAATTAGCCTATAGATAATATCTATAGATTTATAGTGCTGCTCATCTACTCCAGGAACACAGCATTTCATTCAAATACGCAACAAAAAGTACAAAGGCAATTTATTGCTTACAAATAAACACTGTATTTGTTAAGACAAAAAGCACACAAAGGCATTAGAGACAGAAGCAGAAGTCTAAATTTTCCGTTAATTGAAGCCTTGTTATCTGACCTCACCATGATTTTTCATTAATATAGATAAGCTTCAGATGTCTTGAAACCCTTTCCAACCAAAGACTGGCCTATATGATTTCAAGTCCAACACCATTATCAGAGGAGAAGCTCTTTGAAACAGATAGCTTCATATATGTGTGTGTATTTCTATTTGAAGACAGACAAATAGGGGTGAGACGAGACTTCTCACTGGGTGTTCTGTGTGAAGAGAAATGTATGTAATCAAGCTGTAATTATTGGCACTAACAAATAAAGCACTAGTTAGTGCCTGTAGGAAATGCATTTAGAATCATCACAGGGTACCTCATATCAAGTATAGATAAGTGTATCTTACCTAAGAGAGACTTCATTCAATAAACCAGTGTCATAGAAATTACTACAGTTAATTTCTGGGTTCAAGGGTTAATTAGAAAAACACAAAAAATATTAGATTTAATATTCACTAATGAGATACTGTCTGAAGTGCTATGCTAGCTAGTGCATAGAGTCCTTTCTTCGGCTACACTTAAAACAACGAGCTTTTCCAGCCACTGTTTTCTAGGGCCCCTTTCAGTTGCTTTTATAAGGCTGTTCTCACCCGGGGGGGGGGGTAGAATTCAGCATTTCTAGTAAATTGCTTTCTTAGCCTCATTTCCTCTTTTGATAAATTACAGAATACAGTAATTCTAATATCTATGTGTAGTATATTCAAATATTACACCATAAAAATGTGTTCAGAAAACTAATAGTTCAAGCTGATTAGATCAATGAACAAATGTGAGATAATAAAACTTTCACCCATTAAAGACAACAGGGTTCTCATGCAGTGATATGAACATAGATATACTGACACATGCAGGCTACAGGCCTTTGGAAAACAATGCAAGAGTTGGATAGGAGATATATGTCATAAAGTATTTCAAAGAAGAGCAATTGCTCTACTTTATTATATTCAACAACTACTAGAAACAAACTTACAGAATAAAGACCAGTAAATACAATGTTAACATCTATGAATATTCATGTAAGCAAACGGGTAAGGTCTCTCACTTACTTACCTCCTCTACATTGGAAGCAGTCTTGGCAGAAGTTTCCATGAAGATAAGCCCATGTTCTCGAGCAAAGGCTTCACCTTCTTCTTTTTTCACTTCTCTTCTAGATTCTAAGTCACTGAACACAGGACAGAAACAGTTACATTAGTAACTAACATAGTGCAAACAGAGGAGTTAGTCAGTGGAAAATGCACTATGGGACTCAACATTACATTGAAACTATTACAGTTTCATACATTATAATTAGCTGCATTATTCAGGGTGTTATGAAGGTCAAAATGTTTAAAATACATTGCCTACTTTCAAATGACAACAATTCCAGCAGAAAAATATTCCAAGTCCAAGTTCCAGTATGTTAAGATGCTTACAACAGTAGCAGAAGGCCGCTGGAGTATAGCACTCCATCTTCAAGCACAGTGGGTTACCAAAGCAGAAAGTCACTTGGCTCAAGATAACAGTTTAAAAGAGGAGTACTAACCCAGTCTCCATCTTTTGGTCATAATGACTGAGTTTCTAAGACTTTGATCAAAATATCTCCCATCCAACTCCCCAAAGTTATAAGAAACTTTGTAAAATCCAAGGTATTAGAGAAACATGGATTAGATTAATTATTTTAGTTTAATTCTCAGTTTTTTCTTAAAGCAAAACCACTGGGAGACGGGGAGGGACAGACAAAAGTCTGAGCTATGAGGCTGGGAGGTCTCATTGCAAGCTTTTCCTAAGAACTGGATAAGTGAAGTAGGAGGAGTTTCTTTAAGCATGTTTTACTGTAAAAGTTCAAAACCTTTACTATTACTGTTTATGTACACGCATTCATATGATTGGCTGGTTGCCTGTTTCTTGCCTTTGTCTTTTACTCAGCATAATTAGCATAATTATTCTGAATATAGACCAAGAGTTCAGTTCTCTTTGTTGCTGAGTTATATTCCTGTTTTTGCTTCCTGGCCACTGCATGGTATCTAGTTCTTTTTGCCAGGAGTTTCTGCCACAGAGTGCTGCCTTGACATAGACTCAGAGACAGAGCACTGAGCAATCTAATGAAACCTTTTCTCACTTGAATTTGATTTTCAGTTAGGCATTTTTCTCATAACAGAAATCTGACTAAAGTACCAATGTGATTATAGGAGCCTTATTATAAACCTTGATGGGCAAGGTGGCACATATCTATAATCCCAACACTGGGGAAACAGGCAGAGGGCCACTGCAAGTCCAAGGGCAGTGTGTGGTCTACAGAGTTAATTCTAGGCCAACTAGAGACTTTGTGAGAAAATAAAACAAAACAACCAACCAGGTACACTCTCACTCAACAACACACAACAACAAAAATCTCGAAATCTATTAGTAAAATCAGTACATCTTCTAATTTTGTTCCCCTTTGTCAAAGCTGCTATGGTTGGACTACAGTTTTCATATTAAAAAAAATAAATTGAAATCAGAATTGTGACTAAACCCCTAAAAAAATACATAAAATTTTGGTTGGGATTAGAATAACTTTTAATATAAATCTTGGAAAAAATAAAACAAAACAAACTAACTACTATCTTAAAAGTACTTAGCTTCCACAGGGCAGTGGTGGCGCATACCTTTGATCCCAGCACTCATGAGGCAGAGGCTGGTGGACCTCTGTGAGTTCGAGGTCAGCTAGAGTTACAACAGAGAAACCTGTCTGCATATGTGTGGAATTCTCAGTTCTCTTGTGGACTAGCCATATATCTAACTGGTTACTTTATTAATTAATGAAATAAAAACTTTAGTATGCTCATTATTAAATGAGTTATATTCTCTTACTTTTCTAAATATGCTCCAGTTCACAGTATGTATTCTAACCCTGAAGAACAAATGAGTTCCATTTCTTCCATTTAAAAATACTCAAGCCAGGAAAGCAGGTAGGCTAAATGCAGATCTTCACCTTTCCTTCCTCCTCTCCAAATCCAGTCTCCAAGCCTCATCCATAGCTCTGTAGCAGATCACTTGCTGTAGCCTCTCCTCAGTCTCTGTCCCTTTCTTCAGTGGATCACACAGATCTTCCCCTCCAAGCTTCCCTCCCCTCCCCTCACTCACTGCTTTATCACAGCTCCCAACCCTAGAAGGCATTCCTTGGGAATCCAAAGGCCACTTCTTCTAGGGAAGCAGCTAGGTTAACCGCAGATTTTCACCTCTCTGTCCAGTCCTCAGCCCCAGCTCATAGCAGACCACCTGCTGCAGCCTTTCCTCACTCTCCGCTCCAGTTCCTAGGGAACTAAGCAGATCCTGCTGGACCCCTCAGTCTTCCACAAGTGCATACACATTTCTAGGTGTCAGCTCCCAATACTTTTGTATCTGGATTCCTGAAAAATTTCCTACCAGGCACCACACTCTCCTAAGAACCAGAGAGGGCAAAAGAAACCAAGAAACAAAACACCTATCCAACAAAGACAAGACCAGATATCAGCACCTAGAATTACAATCTTCCCAAACATAGATGCCTAGAAGCCAACATAAAATGCAGTCAATAACAGCCAGGACAGTATGTCTCCACTAGAGCCCAGCAACCCAACCAGAGCAGGCCTTGGGTATTTAACATAGTTGAAGCACAAGAAAAAGACCTTAAAATAGCCTTTATGAATATGATAGAGGTTCTTAAAGAGAAAATGAATAAATCCTTTAAAAAAATCTATGAAAACACCAACAGTGGAAGGAAATTAATAAAAGTGTTCAAGACCTGAAAGTAGAAATAGAATCAATAAAGAAAACACGAACTGAGGGGAATCCGGGAATGAAAAATTTAGGAACTTGATCAGGAACCTCAGAGACAAGCTTTACCAACAGAATAGAAGATGGAAGAGAGAATCTCAGAAATTGATGTAACAATGGAAGAAATGGATAACTTGGCCAAAGAAAATGTTAAATCTAAAAGACTCCTGGCACAAAACATCTAGAAAATCTGGGACATTATGAAAAAAACAAATCTGAGAATAATAGGAATAGAGGAAGGAAAAGAAAAACAGGTCACAGATATAGAAAACAGAGAAATCATAGGGGAAAATTTCCTAATCTAAAGAAGGAGATGCCTATCAAGATATAAGAAGCATAGAGAACATCAAATAGACTAGACCAGAAAAGAAAGTACCCCCCAGCACAACATAATCAAAACATTAAATGCACAGAATACAGAATATTAAAAGCTGCAAAAGAAAAGGACCAAGTAACATATTAAGGCAGGCCTAATAGAATTAAACTTGATTTCTCAATGAAGACTGTAAAAGCCTGAAAGGCCTGCATAGATGTTCCAATAATTCTAAGAGACTCCAGATGCCAGCCCAGACTACTATACTCAGCAAAACTTTAAATCACAGTAGACAGAGAACATAAGACATTTTACAATAAAACCAAATTTAAGCAATATTTATTTACTTACAGAAGGTGCCAGAAGGAAACACAAGAAATAAATAATCCCAGATAAGCAAATCAAAAGAGGTGAAGCACACATCCCTCTCTCCCTCTCTTAATCCTCCCCCCCCCAACAAAATAACAGGAATCAACACACCCTGCTCATTGATACTTCTTAACATCAATGGTCTAAATTCCCCAATATAAAGACAAAGACTAACAGAATGTATGTGAAAACAGGATCCATTCTTCTGCTGCATCCTTAACATCCAAGATGGAAACCATCTCAAGGAAAAAGGATGGAAAAAGATATTCTAAACAAATAGACCTAAGAAGCAAGCTGGTGTAGTCATTTTAGTATCTGACAAAATAGATTTCAAACCAAAACTAATCAGAAGAGACAAGAAAGGACACTACATATTCAAAGAAAAAAATCCACCAAGAGGACATTGCAATTCTTAACTCTATGCACCAAACACAGGGACACCAAGTTTGTAAAAGAAGCACTACTATAGCTTAAATCACATATTGACCCTCAAGCACTGACAGTGGGAGACTTCAATACCCTACTCTCACCAATAGGTCATCCAGACAAAAACTAAACAAGAGAAATGCTGGAGCTAACTGATATTATAAACTAAATGGACCTAACAGGTATATACAGAACATTTCACCCAAACACAGAACCTCATGAAACTTTCTCCAAAGATGACCACATATTCAGACACAAAGAAAGTTTCAAGAGATACAAGAAAATTGAAATAAAACTGTGCACCCTATCAGACCACCATGGATTAAAGATGAATAGCAACAATGACAGAAACAACTGAAAGCTTGCAAACTTGTGGAAACTGAACAACTCACTACTGAATAAAAATGAGTCAAGACAGAAATTAAGAAATAAAGACTTCCTAGAATAGGATGAAAATGAATACAACATACCCAAATTTATGGGATATAATGAAGGCAGTTCTAAGAGGCAAATTCATAGCACTAAGTGCCTACATTAAAAAAAATTGGAAATCTCTTCCTAATAACTTAATAGCACACCTGAAAGTGCTAAAACAAAAAGAAGAAATCATACCCTAAACGAGTAGATGGCAAGAAATGAACTCATTGTTGAAATCAGTAACTTAGAAAAAAACAACAAATTTAAAAAAATACAAAGAATGATACAAGGAGTTGGTTCTTTGAGAAAAATAAGTAGAGAGAATATCCAAATTAACATAATTAGAAATGAAAAGGGGACATAACAACAGAAACCGAGGAAATCCAGAGAAGCATAGGTTCGTACTTTAAAAACCTGTACTCGATCAATTGGAAAACCTAAAAGAAATGGATCATTACTCAATACATAGATCTTACCAAAGTTAAAGATCAGAGAAGCAATTTAAGCAGACCTATAGCCCCCAAGGAAATAGAAGCAATCATTAAAAGTCTCCCAACGCAAAAGAGCCCAAGGCCAGATAGATGGTTTTTTAGAACTGAATTTTACTGGATTTCTATGGAAGAGTTAATGCCAATACTTCTCAAATTATCCCACAAAGTAGAAACAGAGGAATACTGCCCAATTTGTTTGACGAGGCCATAGTTACCCTGATACCCACACCATGTTAACCAAGAGAATTACAGATCAATATCCCTTATGAACATAGATGCAAATATTCTCAATAAAAAATAAAAATTTTTCAATAAAAATTCTCATCCCAAAGATCATCCACATTGATTAAATAAATAGGCTTCAGCCAGAGATGCAGGGATGGTTCAACATAAGAAAATCCATAAATGTAACCCACCATATAAACAAAAGACAAAATCTCATTAGATGCAGAAAAAGTCTTTGACAAAATCAAATACCCCTTCATGATAAAGTTCTGGAGAGATTAGAGATACAAAGGACATACTTCAACATAATACAGGAAATTTACAGCAAGCCCATCAACTTAAATGGCGAGAAACTCAAAGCAATTCTACTAAAATCAAGAATAAGAAAAGGCTGTTCTCTCCATAGCTATTCAGTGTAGTACTTGAAGTCCTAGCCAGAACATTAAGACAACTGAAGGAGATCAATGAGATATAAACTGGAAAAGAAGGAGTCAAAGTATCTTTACTTGCAGATGATATGAGAGAATACATAAATGACCGTAAAAATTCTACTGGGGAACTCCTACAGCTGATAAAAACCTTCAAAAAAGTAGATGGATACAAAATTGAGTCTCAAAAGATCCGTAGCCCTTACAAATATCAAACAGAATGAGAAAGAAATCAGTGAAATAACATCTTTCACAATAGCCTCAAATAATATAAAATACCTTGGGGTAACTCTAAGCAAGCAAGTGAAAGACATATTTACTGAACAACACTACTAGTACTTTAGCACTTAAAAAACACATCTAACTAATCTCTTACTAAATTAATAGATATGATGAACATTATGTCATTAAAACTAGAACTGTTTTCCTGAATTCTGTATAGATACTTATTTCTATTAGTATTTAAAACAAATGGGATAATACAATATAAATACATGTATTTTCATGTTTTTTTGGAAACAAGGTCATGCTATGTAATCATGAATTTCTTGCTTCAGCCTTTAAGTTTACTGCTATGTGCCACCACACCCAGCTCAGTTTGGATACTTAATTACTTATCCTCCCTACAAATCAGTGGGTTTTATTTTATTTTATTGTTTGAGGTGGAGTCTCACTATGTAGTCCTGGCTCACTATGTAGACCAGGCAGGCCTAGATAAAAACTCACAGAGATCTGCCTGTATTTGTTGAGTGCTGAGATTAAGGGCAAACAGAAAACACTTCCTTGGGCCATTTTTAAAAAGTATACCTTTAAACAAACTCTATTTTAAATAATAAGCAATAACAACAATAATAATAGTAAGTTCTGAGACTTGAGAGATGAGTCAGCGATTAAGAACAATTGTCTGCTCTTCCCAAGGACTTGCATTCAATTCCCAGTAGGAACATGGTGGCTCACAATGGACAGCTCCAGTGGTCTGATGCCCTCTCCTGACCTCAGGGCACACACATGAGGCATGTAAATACAAGCAGGGGAAACATCCATATACACAAAATAAATTAACTAATAAAAAATTAAAAAATACGTTTCCAGAAGCTTATTTCCTGTAATCTAAAGATCTAAAAAAAATACCTTATGATTTAAATAAAACTTTAAAGAAGCCAGTAACTTTCTCATGCAGACAAAATCTACAAGAAGAGTAGTCACAAATAGTGACTACAATGCTCGCCATTCACATAAATTAAGCTCTAAGTTAGATCCTTTACCTTTTATTCCCAATAAGCATGATGACCATGTTCGAATTGGAATGCTGACGGGCATCTTCTAACCAGGTTGTCAAGTGGTTGAATGTGTCTCTCCTAAACATAAATGGTGTGTGATTACAGTTTTCAATATTTCTCTTCATAGTGCACAATGAGCAGTCTACACTCCCCAATATTAACCATGTTAGCTATAGCCACTCTTACTATGAGAACCATATTTAAAACACAGTATTTGGGGTTAGAGCTCACTGATTACATTTCAGTTAGAATAACCACAGCTGTTAGGCACAGTTTAGAAAAGTCCAATGATTATATAATACTAACAAACTGATCAATTCAGGGTGCTTATGTAGATTTATGTAGATTTTGGGAATAAATTTAAATTGGGTTCAAGATACAGTTTCAAGGGTGATTAGCTAGGGCATAAAGGCAATACAATGTTATTTCTGGTAACCACACTTATTTAGAAATAGTCTCCTTGTACTGAGCAGAAAGACTGACACGTACTCACCTTGTAATATCATACACTAGTAAGGCCCCCGCTGCACCTCTGTAATATGACCTTGTGATAGAACGAAAGGACTCCTGCCCTGCCTGGAAGAAACAAAAGTTTGAGAAGTTTCCTTTAAAAGGATATCCTTTACATTTTCATATTACACCTACAATGAGCATGAAGGAAAGGAGGTCATAAACAAGGGAGAAAACTTCACTAGTCACGTAATAGCACTATTGCTCCAATCGCCAGGACGCACAGGCAGCCATTCCCACTATCCTCTCACCCCCCAAACAAGACCCCTAACCCTTTTTGGCAATCCCTGACAACCCAATTTACTGAATGGCTTCACAATACATGAATCATTATTAGAGCACAGAATGGACTCCTAGCAACTAAGCTCTGAAGACAAATTTGAAAGGAAGCAAATAACACAGAGCCCCACATTTGAATTCAATAACCCACTCCCTGGGGCAGCTGTTGACACTAGAATAAATAAAGCCCATTGTAAATAAATGATGAATGACATCTTTACGCCCACCATCTGCTGGTGGAAAGGTTGTCAGAAGGCCAAGGATGCAGATTTTATCAGTTATACCATAAAGTGCAGTGGGCTTTCAACAGTCACAAGATGGAATTTTTTGAGCAATCATTTTATTATAAGAAAAAGAAAAAGGTTCTGAATTGAATTTATATAATTTTTCTTCACACAATCAATTTTCTCTGCATTTGATATATAAAGCTTGTCAAGAGGCAACCGGATGTAAAAGTCATCTTTATAGCCTGTAAAACAGGCACCAGAGATTATGTCAAGTTCAATAATTATTCTATCTTGTGGTATTAACACTCTGCTAGGAAAGGCTGGGGAAGGCTATGACTATAGAAATTATTTTTGTATTTAACATATACTAACTTGAAAAACAGTCATGTTTCTATGTTCTTAATTCTGAATTTCTGATGTAAATATAAAAAATATAAAATCATGTTCTGCATTGTTCTAAAACTCAGTATGTTCCAATACCTTCTCTTTTGATCCTCCAAGTATATTCCCTGTCTCAAATGTCACTATCAGTGCTTAGAACTGGGTCTGGTATTCAGATGACACTCAGAGGAAGCCTGTTGAATGACACTGTGTTATCAAGTGTCTTAGCCACATGCACAAAATGGTCAGTATTCCACCACGTAAGTGGACACACTTCTCATTCAAAGGCTATTAACTCCCAGGTCTAAGTTAATAAGCCCTCTCCTGGGTGCCAGTCCTAATACTTAAAATGTCTTATGCTGATTGAGAGAGCACAAGCCACAACATGGGAAAACAAACAAAAACCAACCTACACAAACAGCCAGTTCCTTTCATGTAGTTTCAAGTTAACCTAGAAAATAAGCTAGCCATAGTAACTCAGGCCTGTTATCTCAATACCTGAGAGGTGAGGTAGGAGGATGGCTGAACAACATAAACTGAGTTCTAGGTTAGCCTAGGCTACATATGAGACCCGGTCTCAATCACAACAGCAACAACAACAACAACAAAAACGTAACAAAAAGGTCCTACATGAGTTCGCAGGTGCATTTACTGAGATATGTCTTTCAACAGAGTCCTTTCAACTGTTTAACATGGAAATTGGGAAGTCCCTTCTTTGATTGCTTACTGTCGGAAAACTAAGGGCTAGATATTTAAGACATTCATTTTATTGTGAATCATGTATGCCATAAAAGGATTTTATGGCAAGTAATACGAAAAGGATATGGATTTTAATTTCAAAACAAAAATTGTGGGGCTGTATTAACAGCTGAGAAGTGTGAGGATTGGAGTTCATGGTAGGCAAAGATAAAGGGATCCCAGAGCAAGCTGGCTAGCCAGACAAACCAATCAGCAAGCTCCAATTCAGAGAAACTACCTTAGTAAGGAAAGCAGGAAGACAACCAACATCAAACCTCTGGCCTCCACATGCACACACATGGATATATGAACCCTCCAACACATGCACCCATTCACAAGCATGCATATAAAAACCACAGGCACAAATACATGCAAAAATGAAATCCTATTTAATGTTCCTGTGTCTCCTGTGGCTGACCAGCAGCAAGGGGAAGCATCCTTTAAAATGATTTCTTTGGAACATTCTGTGGGATGAAAAATATTTTTCTGCTAGAAAAATATTACTATAAGCAAAAATGTAAAACTTCAGTTCAGGCAAGATAGAGTAAAAAGGAAAATAAGCTTAATGAAAGGAGGAAAGCAAACGTCTATAAATTATTCCCATTCCTTTCAAATCACTTTGCAAAGAGCAAACAATGTGTTCCCAACAGAAATAACTTGCCACTTCACACTGAATTCACACAAACAACAAAAACATTCCAACCAAAGACTACTAATATAGCTATGCATTTTAGATTTATCATGTTACAATAAATGATCCATATTTCATAGTTTCCTAGGTTTTGATACCTGATTTACAACAAAATCTGAGAACATTTTAGCCTAGTCTTCAGAAATGGCACTGGCACATCTGGCCCAAAGTATCGTATTATGGCTTCTTCAATTATAAACAACTATACACACTGATGGCATAACCCAATGGTTAATTCTCTTGATAATATTAAAGCAAAGTAATATGATTTTAGAAAAGTACTTTAATACATACCTATCTAAATTCTAAGTGAACTAGGAAATACAGGTCCTCTTCATAACATGTTGGTTAAGAAGGGTTTTTAGAAATTTGAAATTAAATAGGCCAGAAATTTTTGTAGTAAAGGATTATTGATAAATACAGCTATAAAAGGAAAAGCACATTTAGTCAGTTAACACTGGCTAAGTGAACAGCACCAGAAATCAAAACTAAGCACCCTGGGTCAGAGATGGTGCCTACAGACCACAAACTTCTATTAGCTCACAAAGCATTTGATTTAAAAAATAAGTCAGCCAGATATCTAAATATGTAGGAAGGGCAGAGAAATACAGAGTACGGCAGGAGCAAAGGAGAGAGTCCGCCAGACCTGACACAGTAAGTTAATTCAAAACTAAAACATTAGAGAGCTAATGAGATTGCTTGTTGGATAAAGGAAATGGCAACACAAACTGGGTAAAGGTATTTGTGACACAAGCCTGACACCTGAATTTGACCCCAGAGTCAAAATAAATGAAACTCAATAGCTTGTGTCTGCAATCCCAGACTCTGACTACAAGATGGAAGACAGGAGAATTACCTGGAAGCTCAGAAGCTGGCTAGCCTAGAATACATACAGAGGACCAGAAACAAGAGACCTAGCCTGGTCTACACAGCAAGTTCCAGAACAGCCAGGGCTAGAGGGTGAGAGAATAGAAAATAGTTTGAAAAGAGGCATTCTGAATGAGTAGATAAAAGTGTCCCACCCAGAAGCCATAGATTATTAGACAAAAACCCCAGTGCTAGTTGTGGACCACCTCCAAAGGCGCTGTTGGTCAGGGAGGCCACTGAAAGAATACAAGCTATTGCCACAGCTGTTGGTTGTCCATCATAACCAGATGGCAAGACCATCTACTGCTAAAGACACCACATGCTTTGACTGCAGGGCACAGAGAAATTAAGAAGCAACTAGGCTGGAAGCTTCCCCTTAACTGCTGGTCCCAGTGCCAGAAGGTTCTATGTAATCCCCTTCCAGGCTTGGAAGCATTGTGGAAGATGAGGAGGAAAGAATGTAGGAGCTGAAGGAAGAGGTGGAGAGCCTTCTCTGGGATGTGGCATAGCCACTGCACTCTTGGGCTCTTAGCAGCTGTGACTATCAGCGCAAGACTTGTAAAAGACTGGACCTTTTATGGAGTGGGGAGGGAATCACAAGGCCCCATTCCTCATGAAGGATATAAATATAGTCAGCGATTGCTAGGAAGAGAGAGACAATTTTTTTCATTGGAATAGCTACTGGTAAGGTGCCCATACTCCTGTAGATAGAGTGCTACTCTTGCTCTTAAAAGCAACCCTAATTACACTCAGGGGGCTCTCCCTCCTTTCTCTCTTATACACATATAAATCAAGATATCCAACTACAGGGGAGAGGTGGATCCAGCAAAGCAAGTCTGTCTCAAGAGATCACCATCATGCTCTGTTTTGGTGATTGTCTTATTTTCCTACTACTGTGAAGAGACACCATTACCAAGGCAACTTATATAAGAAAGGGCTTACTTACTGGGGGCTTGGCTTAGTTTCAAAAGATTAGTCCAAGACCACCACGGTGAGGAGCAGGCAAGCAGACATGGCACTGAGAGAAAGAACTTGGATAGACTCAGAGAGAGAGAACTTGGAATGGAGTGGGTATCTGAAAACTCAAAGCTCACCCCCAGTGACACACCTACTCCAACAAGGCCACGCCTCCTAATCCTTCCCAAACAGTTCTATCAACTGGGGGTAAAGCATTCAAATATATGGGCCTATGTGGGCCATTCTCACTCTAACCAGCACAGTGTATGCTTTGTGGTCAGATCAAAAGTATGGACACTTGTACACAAAGATATCTCACAGCTTCTTTCATGAGAGGATTGCTGACCCAAAGAAGCTTGACCCTGTATACCAAAACTTTCTTGTAATACTCAAATACTCCCTCAAAAAGGCTTTCCCATGTGTCTGACCAAGTCTCTCTGTTGACACCAGTTTTTGTAGTAACCAGGATGGCAAAGGTGGCAACTTTAGCGTACTTTCCTCTATTATTTCCATGAAGTTAAACTTTATACACATTAGTGGTACTGTTCAAAAATTTCAAAATAACTCAAAGTTCTAAGCACTTGAGAATCTGACCTGCAGTATTTTTCTTCTCATTCAATCAGTGTCTTATACCTGGGCATGGTGATTAAGACCTGTAGTCTCAGCTTTTGGGGAAGGGGCTAAGGCAGAAGGAATTTTCGGCCAGTCATATGTTTCAAAAACAAACAAGCTGAATGAATGGGAAAAAAAAATACATGCACACACATGCACAAGCAGGAATGCTCATGCAGTCAAGTTCTTCCTATTGGTATGACCAATATTCTGAATATCCCTAACTTTGCTCCTTTTGTAAATTCCCTTTCTAAAAACCTATTCTTTCCCCTTTACCTATCTACCCACTTTCTGTTTCCTTAGAGCACGACCCCTAGGACCATCAGGAAACACATCTTGCACATCAGATATTTACATTACCACTCATAACAGTAGCAAAATTACAGTTATGAAGTAGCAACAAAAACAATTTTAAGGTTGGGGGGTCACCACAACATGAGGAACTGTATTAAAGGGTCACAGCACTAGGGAGGTTGAGAATGGCTGAGCTACAAGATCGGTTCAGCCCTGGTTTTCACAAAGCTGAGAGGCTTACCACACTTATCCTTTTCTCCTCACAAATCCTAAAGCAATTCCATGTGATTCTGTCCTAACACTACCGATCTAATGAAATGAACTCAAATGCACTTTCCTCTTTAGTCCCATCAGAGCTAACTGGCCTGTATTCATAGCAGGCACTTCAATGTATTACCTTGATTGTTCCCAAAGAGCCATCCATTCAAAACTATAGATTGGAGGGAGTCAGTATTATAATAATACTTGTCTCTGATCGTTAGTCATTCATCTAACAGTGAAACTCTAGCTATATAAAACAGTTAAGAACAAAAACAAAAACAAAATAAAAAAAAGAGAAAGTAAAAAGGAAAGAAGGTAGATATGAAAACTTTGTAAGGCCAAGCTATTTTAAAAATTTGGGAGGAATGGAAATGGATAAATAAAAACATCCTAACACATGGTGACTTGACCATGGTGTATGAGGCGGCACCAAGCTTTCTTTAATTCCAGAGTTGAAATTGCTCATTTGATCTATGAAATACATAATTTCAAGCCCTTCCATGTAGGCTATTATTTTTTTCCTGTTTGTTTCTGAAACAAAGTAGTCTATGCTGAACCTCTAATTCACTATATAGCTGAAGATGATCATATACTTAAGCAAACTCACGTTGATACATAAAAGTAAATAAACATTTAAAAATTACACATCTATACAGTTCCTGGAGTATTTCAATTCAGAACACAAAGCCTAAGGATTCACTCAGATTTGGCGACCAATATTCAGTTTCTGCAGGAACAACTATCTATTGCAATCACTACACACGAAGGAAAATCTTATCTAGTCCATTTCATTTCAGGGCTATAGAAATTTGGTGTCTAACATATTAAACATTGAACAAAACAAGCATGCAAGGCACTTTTATAAATGCTACACTTACTGTATCCCAGATCTGGAGTTTTATCTGTTTCCCATCAATCGTTATCATTCGAGCACCAAACTCTACACCTGAATAGAACAGAAAATAATTTGTTAAAGGTACTAAGTGAAATACTTCTAACTCCACTATTAAAACATACAATGTTCAGGATATGTGATTAAACACAGCTGCTGACCTTGTAAAATATATAAGCTAAGTCTGAGGTTTTCTAGAAGCTGTCTATCATTTATACTGATTCATCATCAAGAGCATACTTTACTACTCTATATCCAGGTCAACATGGGCCAGGAGTGATGGCTCAGGCCTGTAGTCCCAGCATGTGGGAAGCTAAAGCAGGAGGGATTGCTGTCAGTTTGAAGACATCAAGATTACACAGCAAAACCAAGTTTAAAAAAAAAAGTTACAGGGCCAGGTGTGGTGACACATGCCTTTAATTCTAGCACATGAGAGACAGAAGCAGGTAGATTTCTCTGAGTTCAAGGCCAGCTTGGTTTGATAAGTGAGTTCTAGGATAGACAAGGCTATATATAGAGACCTTGTCTCAACAACAACAACAGAGGGGGGGGGGAGAAAGCATACATAGTGAGCCTGGAATCAGCCTTGGTTAGATGAGACCCTCTTCCAAACAACAAAGCAAAACAAGAAATGAAATCCATTTTAATACCTTACAATTCTTTTACCTGTAACCAGGAGGGTGAGACAGAAAGGTAATTTGTTTCCCATGACTTACAGCTTGGGATGGTTTTCACTCTTTTAGTACCTATTCTAGTCTTGGAGTGCATACAGTCAATACCTAGAAACTAATGGTGATGGCTCAGGTTTTCTCAGGCTCAGAAATACTGGCACTTGTAGACTCATAGCATATGTACTTTTTTGTACCTGTTCTGGCTAGAGACACACAAAACCACCATCCAATGGCACAAAAGCACTTCAAAGAAATCAATAGATAAACAATTTAAAAATTTATCTATGTATGTATATTTGCATGTGAATACCCATCTTGTGGGTGTATGTGTGGATATAGAGAGTACATGGAAAGGATCAGAGACAACTTCCAGAAGAGAGTTCTCTCCTTTCACATTGTAAGTCCTTGGGATCAAACTCAGGGTGTTAGGCTTGCAGCAAGAACCTCTCAAAAGAACATCTTATAGGCCCTACAAAATATACTCATATTCACAAAAAAGATTAAAAATTGACACGATAATAACCACTTTTTGTTGTTTTGATTCATATACTTGGAAAATAGTATGCTGAATAAAGGCCAGGGTGAAGAGAAAAGGGTTCTTGATATGAAAGCTTTTTGGGATGTTAGATGTCTATTCAACATCTAAGTGAGGTGTGTATTCAGATGCAGCTTGATAAACTCACACACTGGGGAGGGGTTACTGAGAGAGTTCAAGGAAGAACAAGTGGACAACTGGGTACAGTGGTGCAAACCTCTAATTCTTTCACTTGGGAAGTAGAGATAAGAGGATCAGGAGTTCAAGGCCATCATAAGCCACATATTGAATCTAAGACCATATTGGGCTGTATGAGACCTTGTCTCAACAAAGCCACCACCACTACCAAAGAGGAGGAGAAAGACAGAAGGAGAGACAGAGAGATAGGAGGGGAGAAAAGGAGAGGGAGAGAGGCATAGACATTAAAAGTAGAAAATATGAAGAATTCTTTTCGAGGAATTTTGTTAAAATGAAAGAAAATGATTGAAAAGAGCTATGAAAAATAATCACCAAAAAAGGAAAAGCTAATGACACCTGGAGGAAAAAGAATGACTAAGGCGGGTGTCTGTGAACATGTGGTCCTCCACAGCAGTGGGGAGTAAGTAGTTCCTGGGCACAGTGCACACTGTTAGAACCTGTGAAAAAGTTCCTCCACTTGCCCTATTTTTCTAAGGGACATACAAACCAAGATAATCAAAGGAGAATGAAAATTGGAAAAGTATTGCATTGTAAATACAAGATAGTACAGTAGATACAATGGAAATGGAAATAAATGGAAATAAAACACAACTGTCAGGCAATATAGAGGGTTCCCTTGAGGTTGGTGTCCAAGAAGTTAAAAATGAGACTTGTTAGCACGTTTTTCTCTAGCCATGTCTAATGGTACATGTGCAGAAATGGAGCAGGGTAGGATCTAATCTGTTGTTTGTTCACAAGAGAAGGAGGAGGGGACAGAAGTGCATGAAGGAATGATAATGATTAAATTAAGCCTGGCAGGAAGGGAAGTGAGCAGACAAATGAAAAGATGTGCGGCCAATAGATTATAGGAGGCATTAGAAACTAGAGGAACTGGGCTGGAAAGATGAGAGACATGTAAAACTGAAATTCTTGAGTGGTCTGGACATCAGTACGAACAAGGTCCTGGCTGTGACTGGGACACTGAACAGCTGATGTAGACAGAGTACCCAGGCTAACTGCAGGAGAGGACAGAGGGACTGAGAGGCTCCGATGTGGGTTTGTACTCATGACAGACCTGACTGTGTAATAAATATTTAAGTCATTGTTTAAGTTTCTGGATTATACCTAAGATGGTGGTCCAGGCAGTCCCTAGATTTTCAATGTAATTATGTCCATGAAACGATTTATAAAGCTGTTTTGGTTTATCCTAACAAATCTCAGAGACAAAGGATAAACAGTTTATAAGAATATTCCCTAATTGTGATGGCTATTTTGGTTGTCAACTTGACTACATCTGGAATTAACTAAAACCCCAAAAATGATTGGGCACACCTGTGAGGGATTTTTGCTTAATTAAATCATCTGAAATGGTAAGATCCACTTCTAATCCCGATCTCTGAGGTGGGAAGACATACTTGAAACCCTGACCTGTTGAGGTGGGAAGACTCACCTCTAATCTGGGCCATACTTTCTGCTGGCAGCCAATATAAGGGACATGGAAGAAGAAACCTTGCTCTTCGCCTGCTTCCTCACTAGCAAGTCCATTCTTTCACTGGCATTAGAGTCTACTTGTTTGGAATTCCAGCATATACTGAACTAGCTGAGACATGCAGCTGCATGGACTGAATAACTACCAGATCCTTGGACCTTCGGTTCATAGCTATCTATTTGTTGGATTATCTGGACCATAGCCTATAAGTATTCTAATAAATTATATATACATATAAATTTATGTATAATATATATGCCTATATATCTCTATATAGAGAGATTCATTCTAAAAGTTGTTACTCTAGAGAACCCTGACTAACTTAATACTTTATTTCCTCTAATTCTCTAATCTTTTATTTCCTCTCTTCTATCATTTAATACTTAATGAAAGATGTATTTTATTTATTTCTGTGTAAATATGTCTGTGTGAGTGTATGCAGTTCATATTCAGGTGTGTATGCCTGTGTGTGCATGGAGGTCCAAAGAGGGAGTCAGATCCTGCAGAGCTGGAGTTCCAGTGGGTACGGGGATCAAACTCTGGTATTCATGATTACACAGCAAGCACACTTGTAAGAACTGTAAGCAAGCCCCCAATTAAATGTTTTCTTTTTCTTTCTTTTGTTGTTTTGTTTGTTTTAGAGACAGAGTCTTGTTATGTAGTTCTGGCTGTCCTGGAACTTACTATGCAGACCAGGCTGGTCTCAAACTTAGAGATCTGCCTGCTTCTGCTTTCAGACTGCTAGGATTAAAGATGTGCACCACTACAGCCAGATAAATGTTTTCTCTTATAAGTTGTAATGGTCATGGTGTCTTTTTACAGCAATAGAAAAGTAAGACAATTAGCTAACATTTAAGGGTTAGGGAATTATGATAGCAATTATGTGTATATCTAAATCATTATCAGGTAAGATGAGCAAGCTGACCTGGGCCTATGGTCTGAGCTGACTCACATCTGTAGCTCCCAGTTTATAAGGACTAGTAAGTGGATCTGTACCAAATTCAGGCAGTGAACTTTTCCAAAGAACTTGGATTTACATTTACAAAAACCTTTAATTTTCTGAATGATACAACTCAGGAGCTGTTCATAGCAACTATTTCTTGCCACAGAGACAAGGCGGGAAAAAGAAAAAAACCCACTGGGAATAGGCAGAGAGAAAAATAAAGCAGGCATGAGGGGAATGTGCAAAGGCAGAAGTTCCTTCTCCTTAAAAGCTTTATGCGCCTCTTCTGGCCTGATTCAGCTGCTCCCTCTCCCCAGCTTCTGTGTGACACAAAGAGACACTTAAAACAATAAAGACTCATTTTGCTTAATCTTTTAGGTGTTTGCTTAATCTGTTTGTTACTTAAGATGAAATATGAAAAACACTAGTGCCAACAACTCTACTTCCGTAGAGTTTTGGTCAGAGAGATGCCAGAGCCCCTGAAACAATACAGGCTGTTGCCATTGCTCTACGTTGCCAACCAAATCTGGTCATAGGACATGAATAAATCCAGTTGCAACTGACCTGGACATTTCCTTTCTGCTGGCTTGCTTCCTTAGTGCCAAAAGGAGCCATGAAGGCTGTGGGGGAGAAAAGTTATCAAAATCTTAAAGCTGTGATTACTGTGAGTTGCAAAAATCGACGGGCCTGATAAGATATGGCCATTGGTGCAATAGTGCCATGAATATCATGTGAATAATCAATTTTTTCTGGTTGGATTTAAGACTCACTCCACAGGAGGAAACTCACGCCGCGTACAACAAACCTGGCCAAGAACACATGGTAAGGGACGTCATAGGCCATAAAGGAGGACCTACTATTATTATTATTAGCTAAATGGACATAAAATCAAACTGCCTTCTAAATACTCACGTTTATACCTACACAACAGTGCTTTCAGCCATTCTGCAACAGAGAAGCGTCTTTTTGCAGTGCACAGGGTTAACATAGCAACTCACAGCTGGTCAAAACACAGAGACTAAATGACTATGGAGTTAAGTGGGACATCTACATCATATCCACCTCCCCACGGAACACTGTGAGATGAAGGGGTCCAGAAGTATTGCACTGGAGCACAGTGCTGCGAGACAGTATCTTCTGGACACAAAACAGCAGACAGACTCATGAACTAACTGCAGCTGTACTTACTTGCATAAGACTGAGCCCATCAAATTTCATCATGGAAGAGGAAAGGGCTCAAGAGTCCCCACCCCTCCCTGAAGGACAGTTAATGGTAGCAGAGGCAGGACTGTCACTTTCCTCAGTTTAACCACTGATAAGTTGGCCATGCTTCAGTAACTGCCCACCCATGCTTATGCAGGCAACCTATTTAAATTCAGTGGGCCACATATTAAGAAAGATATGAAAGAGTGGGGCTTGCTGAGAAGGGTTTCAACAAGAGAAGAGGAATTAAACAGGGTTATCAGTAAAAAGGACTAAAATTCATCAAATATACATAAACATACATACATATATACAAAACTGTCAAAGAATAGAAAACAAATTTAAAAAAATAGGAAAAATGTCAGTTAGATGTGAGGAAGGAAGGTGTACCAGGAAAGGAAAAGGCAGGTAACCAGAAAAGCAGAAACCAAACTTAAATATTTAAGTGCTCCATGTACAGAACTGGTTACAATACAGGAAAAGCCAAGAGACTCAAAGAAGAGATGGGATTCAGCTCAGAGATGAGCCACAGCAGGGAATTGCTGCTGTTTCTTGACCAGAAGGACACGGAGAGACGGGGGTTAGAGCTCAGGAGTCACACCAGCAGTAGCTTGCCAGGCAAGGGACAGGAGCTGGAGCAATGGAGAACATAAAGTCAACCCAAGCTAAGAGTGGAGTAGAAATGAAGTAGAAAAAGATCCCTGACTTCTCTTTGAGCCTCTGATTTCCCAGTGTCTGCCATCAGCCCACAACCCAGAGTGAAACCAGCCGACAGCTGTATGAATTTCAAACAATTGTCTCAGTCTCTCTTTACAAGTACAGTGTGTGCCAATTTCTGACAGGTTCAGGGCCATTTGCTCTACAGGATGCACTGAGCAACTTAAGATATTTATGCATATCTAAGTTGCATAACAGAAAGGAAGAACCGATTTAGAAATACCTACATTAAAAACAAGTGTCTGGCTAGTCATTTTAGGACATAACTCTTATCCTACAAGTGGCAACCAAGGTTTCAAATCCATTGAGCAAAGAAAAGAAATGAGCTTAAAAAAAAAAAAGTCATGGAACTAGATTTAAATCCTTCATCGCTGTACAGACTTGAAACTGTCAAAACAAGTGGATCATAGATATTCATGTTGCTATAAGTTTGTTTTGTTCTGTATTGCCTTTTGTGGTGGTTTGAACAGGAATGGACTTCATAGGCTCATGAATACTTGGTCTCTAGTTGGTAAAACTGTTTGGGAAGGATTGGGAAGCATGGCTTTGTTGAAGATGTACACTAGGCATGGGCTTTGGAGCATCAAAAGGCTTGTGCGATTCCCAGTGTACTCTTTGTGTCCTGCCTGGGGTTCAAGAAATTTACCCCAGTTGTCCTTGCTATGCCTTTACTCTACCATTTTGGACTCTCTTTGGTATCATAAGCCCAATCAAACATTTTGGCTTTTTTTTAAGTTTCCTTGCATGGTGTTTTATTACAACAACTGAAAAAGCAACTTATACACTGTCTTAAAAAAATGTTTTATTTATTCTTTGACAAGATAGTAAAACATGCAGGGTTTACTACTGGGTAATAGCATTGATAGTTTGTCTTCCCCAGAGGCTTGCATAGCACCTCCCAAACCATGAAAATTAGCCAACAGGTAAGTTTTCAGATCAGTTCCAGTTTGATTTCTTTATGTCTTGCAACAAAAGTGTGTAGCAAGAGAGTCAGTCCTACTATTAAGCTCTAGTGGGTAACCAAGAACAATAACCTGTGTTGTTCTGGGAACCTCTGGAGCCTCGCTGACCAAGACTAACTCACAGGGAGGAATCCTATGCCTGATACTAAGATTGTCATTTAATCAATCAAGTCTTCTAGGGGAGGCACTGTCTGCCCATGTAGGATACCTGTGTTTAAATTGCTTAAAAATAAATAAATAAATAAGTCGGGTGGTTGTGGTGCACACCTTTAATCCTAGCACTCGGGAGGCAAAGGCAGGTGGATCTCTGTGAGTTCGAGGCCAGCCTGGTCTACAGAATGAGTTCCAGGACAGTCAGAGTTACAACAGAGAAACCCTGTCTAGAAAATAAAATTAAATAAATAAAATAACTTAACAAAGAAGTGGGTTTCTGTAAGAGTTTTTCACATGTCCTTAACTTTGGTTAACCTACCCCCCACCACTGCACTGGTTTGGGTTTTTTTGAGACAGGGCTTCCTGTTGCCTAGACTTGACTCAAACTCACTATGTAGCAGAGGTTGGTTGGCCTTGAACTCCTAGATCCTCCTGCAGTTACTGTTAATGAAAGCTGTAATATGTAAAATAATAAAATCACTAGATATTTATTATTTAGAGGCTGAGTATGATGAAAAATACCTGCAACCCCAGAACTCAGAAGGTAAAGGCAGAAGGACTACAAATTCAAGGCCTGTCTGAACTACATTTTGAGACCGGTCTTAAACCGTAACAAAACAACACATCAACCAGACAGAAATAAGCTATCAGTGACTCAATGTTACTAAGCAAAAGAATTATAAGATTTCCAATTATTCCCTTTCCCATCTTTAACTCAATCCTAGTTGTCAGGAGGTTGCAGCATAAAAGAATCATTCCATTATATCCCTTTCCTATCAGGAGATTCCCCCCCTCCTCTTATTTATCTGTCTGTCTGTCTACCTACCTATCTACCTGCTTATTTATCCAAAGACAGATAATTTAACTTTTTAAAGAGATGTCTTAATACATAGCCCTGGCTGGCCTAGAACTCACTATGATGACCACACTAGCCCTAAACTTGTGGTGAACCTCGTTTGCAGGAGCATGCTACCATGCCTGGCCATCAATATAATTTTCAAATAAACTGTGACTATCTAAATGTTTAGTTTTTCACTCATTTTAAATTTGCAGCTTTGCATATTGATTAGTAGTAACACTATGTAAAACAACAATAGCTAACACTGATTGACTATTTGTTACTAGTACCTATCTCATGTACATTTCATAATCAGCTGACAGTCCTGGTTAATAATTCCTGGCAAGCATGCAGTATTTGCCATACTGCAGGACACTGTTCCATTTGCAGTTCATTTACTGCTTACAGTAACTTTGTGGAGCTGATACTATTAGCCTCAATGTATAGCTAGAGAAGTTCACATGTGGAGTAGGGAAGCAGCTTGCCCAGGTAGTTACTGATAGACTTGATTTAATTTCCTGCAAGCTCTTACCATGATACAGTACTGTCACTTAATGGCTTGATCCAAAAATAAATATAACTGAAATCTTAAGTATTAATGTCTTTTACATTCTAACTACTAAAGCTACTTAATACTTATTTCTACCATATATATTTCTAAAAGGTAATGGAGACTAAATTCTGCACAACAACAAATCTAGTTGCACTGCTTTTACAATTGGCTCCACTATCATACTGCACATAGCTATTCATAACTTTTAGTGTTTTTTTTTTTCCTTTTATAAAACTTTAAACTTACCAATTGTAAGGTCATGCACCGGCTGAAACCTCTTGTCTGTAAACTGTAGCAATAAGCATGATTTACCGACACCTGGAAATTAAAAAAATGAACAAATAATCAGAGAAGAAAAAAAAAAAAATCACAGAAATTAAGACTGACCTTACAAAAAAATCGTAGAAAAATGACAACAAGAGCTTCTAGTGCTGTGAACAGACAGCCGTTATTTTCAGTCTTCAAATTTTTAAAATAACCCTTTGCCTTTCCTTATTCACTAGCCTCCCAAACAAAGGAGGCATGGCAGCTAAACTCCCAGAACAGCAACTAGGTCTTAGTGATCCCCACCACAGTACCACCCAGCAAAGTTGGATAAGACATGTGTCCTGTGTCATTTACAGAATGAGGGCAAGAATGCATCTACAAGTCAAGATGGTTCAACGGTTAAGAGCACTGGAGGACCCAGGTTCAATTCCCAGCACCCACATGACAGCTTACAACTGTTTGTAACTCTAGTTCCAGGGGATCCAACACCTTCATACAGATATATATGCAGGCAAAACACGGATGTACATAAAACATAAAAATAAAAAAATTATATAAAAAAGAATGCATCTACATCACAGCGGGGAGAATTAAACCAGTTAACATGTAAAGCACTTAAAACACGTAAGAGTAACTTTAGAACTCATTTAATATCTTATTTAACTAAAAGTCAAAATCCAACAGATTTTCACAAAACTTGTCACTTCTTTACGCCAAGCTTCCTCTACTCATCTGTGCCGCCTGAGTTCCTCCTGGAGCAGTGTCCCCTTTCTTCAAAGGTAGTGCTCAGACTTTGTTGTCAGTCCTGAGAGCTAGCAAGGACCTTTTTAGCTCCATGTTTATGCTTCTCTTTGTATTGGATCCTTTTCTTCAATGGACAAACCTTCAACAATCTCACATTCAAAACACACCCGCATCTCTTAAGGGAAGATAATTTAGTCTTGCTCAGCACACTCATAGCTGTTACACACAGCAGTTAAGAAGCTAAACCTCAGCCTTAGCTTTGTTAGAGATGGCTGCAGAAAAATGAAAAAGTCCAGCACAGCAGTACTTCAGAACTATGGAAAGAACGGACGTGTTCACAAGGCAGAGACACTCTGCACACAGTAAACTACCACCACCTCCCTGAGCTCTGTGGAGCCGACAGCCTCCACTCATGAAGGCCATTCTCCCATTAGCTGGATGTGATCCTTAAGGGACTTTTATTCCCCCCAAAATATTTACTACTAACTTTTATCTTCCACTCTCCATTACTTAAATGCCTATTTTCATCTTTATAAACTAAGTTCCTTGGGGGTACTTAGTCATCTTTTCTTCTCCCAAAGCACCCATGTGGAAAATATTATTTGTGGAGTGTATGTGTATGTATGTAAAAGTGTGTGTGTCATGGTGTATGTGGTGGTTTGAATGAAAATGGCCCCCACTGGCCTATAGGGAGTGGCATTATTAGGAGGTATGGCCTTGTTGGAGGAAGTGTGTCACTGGGGGTGGGTTTTTAGGTTTCAGAAGTCTACCCATGCCCAATGGCTGGCTGGTATGTGTTCTCTCTCTCACTCTCTGTCTGTCTCTTTATCTCCCTCCTTCCCTCCCTCCCTCTGTCCATCCCTCCCTCCATGCTGCCTGCAGATCCAAATGTAGAGCTCTCAGCTACTCTCCTGTACCATATCTGCCTTCCTGTCACCATGCTTCCTGTCATGAAGATAATGGACTGAACCTCTGAACTGTAAGCCATCCCCAATTACATGTTTTACTTTATAAGAATTGCAGTGGTCACGGTGTCTCTTCATAGCAACAGAAACCCTAAGATGTGTGCTGGTCAGAGGATAACTTGTAGAAGTCGGTTTTCTGCTTCCACCATGTAGGTCGCAGAGAACAAACTCAGGTTAGCAGGTATTTACCTGCTGAGCCATCTTGCCAACCTGATAATACTACGCTTGAGTTAGGTATCATTACGTCTCTCTATTTAATCAAATGATTGACCTAACCTAACAGTGCTGCTACCATGAAGTCTGCATCTACTCCTCTTCTTTCTTCCTATGCTGGTTTATGTAGCAGAGGCTGGCCTTGAACAAAAAGCAAAGTTCCTACCTTAGCCTTTTACATTTTTCTTTTACTCAAGAGTCCAAGTCACTGGCTGTTTCCTCTGTAGGACATAGCACTGTGAGAACCCAGTACCTAAAGACCATGTCAGTAGCAAACACTTAGCATCAAGGAGCATTAAAAACCAGATTCCCCAACTTCCACTACACAGACTATGCAGGTTTGTCTTAGGGCTTGAAGGATTATCTACTTAGCCCTCCAGAGATTTTAAGGAAAGGAACCCTTGCAAGAAATACAGGAATAATTCCTAAATATCCAGTGATTCATTTTATGACTTCTGGTAATTTCAAGATTCCTAAACACTGGTGATGATCCTATTCCTTACAAGCCAAACAACATTTTTTCAAAAATATGAAGAGGAAAAAAAAAGTCAAGGGTATGAAAAGTACCAGAGGCAAGTGCTCACTAGTAAAGAACAGTGTTGTACAACTATGGTCCTGCAGGAGAGAAGAAAGGAAGGAGGAGTAGGGGTGGGAAACAAAACTCCAGACTTAGGCTAGGCTTGTGTGACTTTGGTTTTCTGAGACAGTGTCTTGCTATGTAATAGGCTGTCCTTGAACTTGTACCAATCCTCCAGCTTCGGTCTCCTGACTAACTGTTAAGTTGGTATAATTCATACAATTCAAATACAGATCATACAGTAGAAATGCATATTACAAGTTTATAGTGCAATCAGACAAAAGCATTTTAGAAACAGTCTTACTATATATAGCTTCATTATAATATCCATCATTTTTTCCTTTTGATTTAATTTCATTTTTTCATTTTTAACTCATAATCATTGAACAAAAAAGTTATAGAAATTGAGCTCAGTTTTCTTGTCTAGGAAGTGAGAAAAAGAAAATTATCAGGGCTTTGATTTGCGTGGCTCCAGTGCTAAAGCATTGCCTAACAGCTCAAAGCCCTGGACTTGATCCCTAATAACACTAGCACACATGCAAACACACACACACACACACACACACACACAAATACACACACAAAGAAAACTAAAAAGAGAAAGAAATCTGTTTCTCTCTCAAAGGAGCATCACATGTTCAAATAAAAAAATGTAAGAATAGGCTAAAAATTCAAAACTTTAATACAGGCATTAAACTAAGGATTCTTCAAGATGAATATAACTAACTAAAAATTTCTTTAAAAATTATATATTTTTATTTTATGTGCATTGATATTTTGCTTGCACGTGTATCTATGTGAAGGTGTCAAATCCCCTGGAAATGGAGTTGCAGACAACTGTGAGCTGTCATGTGGGTGCTGGGAATTGAACCTGGGCCCTCTGGAAGACTGGAAGAGCAGCCAATATTCTTAACCACTGAGGCATCTCTCCAGCCCCTAGGACAAAAATTTCTACTCAAATTTATCTGACCTAGTCAAAAGTTTTAAAGATTTATTTTAAGAATTTAAAAAAAAAATTTTTTTTTTGTGCTGGTGTCTCTAAAAACCAGCTTTTCCTAGTCTAATAGCCTCTTGCCAAGGAAAGTGACCTCAGGACTGCCTGCATGCTGTTGGCAGGCTCCAACATTGTTTCCTTCCAGAAGAAAAATCTTCAATATTATTTTTAAATTTAATTTTATTATTTATTTTGTGTGGCTTTCCATTGTTACATTGTTCCAACTGCATACTGCTCTGGTGGCTGACTACAGCAAGCTCAGCAGATATGGCCTCTGAAGACACATGCCAAAGTTTCAATCCACAACCTATAATCCCACTTGGAAGGGGCACTGCAGATGTATTCAAGGATTTCAAGATAAGCTAATCTGGAACTGAGGTATGGACTAAATCCAAAGGCAGGTGGCCTCATAAAGAAAGGCAAACAGATGACTACTGGAAAATGTGGGATGTAAATACATAGTGGAATATTAGTAAAGAACAAAGGCATCACACCTTGTGCAGGAAGATGGATGGAACTGGAGAGGATCATGCTAATCAAGGTAAACGAGACCCAAAGACAAGTCTTGCTTCTTTTCTCTGGTATGTGATATTTAGGGGAAAAATAAATAAAATCCATAAAATAGGAATATTATTAGAAATGAGGAAGGAAATCAGGAGGAAAAAGGGGAATAAAAATATAATGGAGGGTGAATATGATCAGTAATGTTATATACATGCATGAGAATGTCACATAAAACCTGTTATTTTATTCAATTTCTGTGTGTTAATAAGAAGGACAAGGCACATGATACACGTAAGCAATACCAGCACTAGAGGCAGAGGCAGGTAAGAGGATCATGCGCCCATCCTTGACTACAGAGTTTGAGGCCGGCCTGGGCTATCTGAGGCCTTGTCTCAACAAAGTACTCAAATTATGCAAAACCACAAAGAACAAATAAATAAATAAAAGAGAGAGGAACTAGGTGAACCAAAGACAGGGAAGAAAGCCACAAAGACAAACAATTAAGACAAACAAAACAAAAAACCAACCAACAAGTAAAAACCCAACAAGAGTAACAACCCCAAAACAAGAAAGAAAAAAAAATTATTGAATGCTTGCCTGCTATGTTCTAGGTACTACAATTTGATCACAGAAATAAATAAATTAATGTCATTTTACCAAAAGGATGTAGTTTGAACAATGTAACACTCTCTTGAAAACTGGAAAGCATTAAAAACAAGTATGCTGACAGCGCTGAAGGACTGCTAAAGAATAAACAAAACAAAACAACAACAACAAAAACTGTGGTGGCAATGCCTGCAATCCCAGCATGTGGGAGGCTGAAGCAGGAGGATTGCTGGGAGTGTGAAGCCAGCCTGGGCTACATAGTATTAGACGAATCTGAGCTCCACAGCCAAGATCCTATCACAAAAAAAAGTCACTTTGGTTTTTCTGGGGCAGGGGTATAAGGTGCCACGGAGAACTCACCCCATCATGCAAATCATCTATCTTCTGTAAGGGTGACAGAACATGAGAATATTTCTGGGATGCAATCAAGGAAGAGAAATAAAAAGCAGGTAATTTCAAATGAATGTCTATATGTCCCTACACCAATATCACTTACATAGTTTGCCTTTGTATGTTAAAATTATTTTTATTTTTAAAATAGGGTCTTATTGGGTGGGCCTGGTTAGCCCCAAATTGCAATCTCCTGCCTCAGTGCTACAATAACAGGTGTGTATACCATGTCCTGATTACACATATTTAGTGTTCTTCCTCTACTATCCAGTGATGTTCCCCCCTCTTACTTTATGGTTTAACTTATCTTTAAGATTTAAGTACCACAAGTTCTATGACAATATCTATAACACATATGTCCTTTCACAAAAAGAATCAGGTGTTCTGACTTTTAAAATACAGACACTTTCTGGTTATGTATTACAAACAGTAGACTTCACTGTCTAGCTTCTGGGGAGAACATAATACCCTCTACAGTCAAAGCTGGAGGGAATCCTGAAAGACTTCTGTGATTATTTTGCTCTCCTGGATGTGGCAAGCACTCCAAGAAAACAAATCTAGGCCTGCACTCTGGCCAACATAAGTAGGCTTCACTGAAGGGTAAAGCTGGCCCTAAAGAGCAGGGTCATGAAAGCTGCAGGCACACTATGCACCCAGCAGCTACTGGCTAAGCATCCACAATGGATACACAACAGTAGATACACCATGAGGAGCATGGGGAGCACTGGAGGCTTATTCCTTCTCATTCTTTGTTCTCACAGGCTGGGCACGCCTGTGAGTCAAGTGCTCTACCACTGAATTTCATCCTTAGCTCCTCAAAGTCCCCATTTTCCTTTTCTTAGTTTTTGCCTTCAGGATACCATCCAGGCATCTTTTTTTTCCGAGACAGGGTTTCTCTGTTGTACCTCTCTTTGGCTGCCCTAGAACTCATTCTATAGACCAGGCTGGCCTCAAATTAATCCAACTGCCTCTGACTCCTGAGTGTTGGGACTAAAGGCGTGCACCAGCACCGCGCCTGGCCCATCCGAGCATCTTGAAGCATTTGTTAACAAGTTTCCTTAGGCTCCCAGGCCATGGTGGGTTCCAGGGCCATGTTGAGTTTTCACCTTCCCTTGCTCTTGATTGGACTGACAGTTCCGGGGATACCTAGCTCAGCTGCTGTGTAGTGTACTCACTGTTGGAATCTGATTTTTGTCCTGATTAGATAGGGGTTGGAGTGTTTGGGAGGAAGGCTACAGAGAAGACTGCTATTTTTAACACATCATAAAAGTAACTGTTCGTCACTTGCCTGAAGCAATCTGTCAGGTTTCTCCCCTGCAAAGAAACTCCCCTACCTACCCGGCACTGTACTCACTGGAGACCACCACATGCGCACACACTCCAGGAGCTGCTGCTCTTTATATTTAACCTTATATGTCCCCTGTGCGATGCCATCTTACATCTCCAGAGTCTATTTTCAGACATACTGGTACTTTCATACCAGTATATGCATAACTTTTATTTAAAAAAAAAAAAGAGCCTGCCTTTCAAGGTGTCCATTCTTTAGATAGAGAAAATCCCTTTTCACTTCCTGTAATATCTTTTTCATTTTTACTATATTAGCTTACACAAATAAGGTATTTCCTAACTCTTATCAGTAATCTGCTATTTTCTAAAATCTCTATACCAGGGACACAGGAGTAAAGGAGGTGGAAGGGAACAGCTATGCTAACATCTGACACCCCTGCTCTGCTATGACAAGTACAGAGTCACTCACACTCTTATGTTTCAGAAGACCGACTTCATCCAGTTCCGCAATCAGAGACCTTATCACAGCTGGCTCTGTGGAATCTCCCCACCCCCATCCCTGTGTTGAGGACTAAATCCAGGGCCTTGTGCTTGCTAAACAAGTGCTCTGCCACTGAGGTAAGCCCCAATCCCTAGCTCTGCTCACTCTAACCCTGTAATTCTTCAGAGTAGTGTCTAGCCTTATTTTAGCATTTGGTGAACCTTCTGCATTTCAATGTATACCACCACTTCACCAGTGTAAGAGATGACTAACATTTACTGGACTAGATTTGAATCCTATACGACAATGACAGGAAAGACTGCTTCAGGTCCTCAGGCCCTGTCAGTTCCTATCACAAGGCGACACAACCGGCCTCATGACATCTACTGTGAGAAGTGTGAAGAGGACAGATAGCGGCAGCAGGCTGGTGCTTTTCCCTCCTCAGTAAGAAAGACAGCCTGGCATGTTTACCACCCAGGCCCACTTTATCAAGCACACAGCATACTATAGCTTCCCTATCTGTGTGTGCAGCTAGCTTTCTTCCTCAGGTGCAGGTAACATTCACTTTTGGTCATTTGAAACTTACTTAAGTAGTCAACAAACTGAGAAAGCTGATGCTCAGTGAAATGTTGAGTTAATGTCATGTTTTGTAGAGGGCACAGGTCCTTGTACCCACAAAGAAGCTAAAAGAACCAGGAATGTTAATCTCGCAGGGGTGTCCCCTCAATGGAGGAGATAAAATCCAATTATCTGTATTCCACCCAGAAAGCTAAGAGTGGAGATTAATAATAACCTGGTGACCTTTTTGCTATCTGTAGGGCCAGACCTCATCCTAATTCCCCAGAATGATGTTTCCAGACTCTACACAGTTATCTTTAGCTCCCACTTAACGAAACCTAACCTTAGGGAAGATGTAACATGTATTTGATGGCCTGCTAGCCTCTATGCTATCTCAGTCAGGGACTACATTAGATTGTAGGCCCTTTAGCTATAGAATCCACCCTCATGGTCACAGTACATTGTAAAGAAGTTTCTTTGTAGGCACACTTTAAGCTTTATTGTGCACCTGGAAGCCTGGAAACCTGGTATGGAAATTATTGTTGCCTGGAGACCCTTTTCCAAATTCTGCTGTGTTTAACTACAATAAACTGCCGGGTATCAAAACTCCCCTAAGTCTTGATCCAAGCTGATGAAGTCAATCTGAACTGGGTTTTCATTCTCATGTCTTGAGTGGTTGATGTCTCTGCTTGACACCAGCAGAGAGCCCTGCCCCCTCAACGTTTGTTTGCTAAATAGAGCAGAGAAACTACTCATTTCTCTATGACAAATCTAGTCTACATTTCAAGAAAAACTATTACTTAAAAAAATTTGTTTTTAATGGGACATTTTTCAGACAGGAAAATATTCTAGGGAAGAAAAGTGTGATTGTTACATTAGAACGCCATGTCCGACATGATGTGTCCTGAATTAACGTGTGATTTTCCATTGAAAAGGTAAACTCAGAGTACGTACACTAGGATGGTAGTCAACTGACTGCTTTCCTGCTGGTGACACTGGGATAGTCACAACAGGGGCACAACCTAGCTTCCAGAGGACAACAGCACTCAGCACCTCTATGGCCAACTTCCCCATCACTTCCTCAGCTGCATCTGGAGTTCCAACATCAGGCACACAGCAGCAGCCTGCCCCATCCCATCTAAGTCCCTCAGTAAACTGCTATGGGCAGATCCAAGCCACACCCCCTCCAATGACATCTAGGTGCCAGATCTGTTCTTCATGCTCCACCCAGCTGCAGAGGCAGAGGCCCTTCCATCTACACACAGCCCCTCACCCCAACCCCACTTTTTTATTTCTTTCTTTCATTAAGGCAGAGTCTAATCTAGCCCAGGCTGTTCTCATATTTGCTATGTAGTCAAGGATGACTTTAAACATTTGATCTCCTGCCTCTATCTCTTACATGCTGGGTTGCAGGTACGCAGATACCATGCCCAGCCAGTTTTTATGTGGTGCTGGGGATTGAACTCAAGGCTTTGTGCATACTAGGCAATCACTCTACCAATGGGTCTACATCCTCAGTCCTTTTGCTATGTTCCTTAGACTTTTCTGGAGGGAATAAAATATCCCCTTCCTTAGCCAATCTTCCCCCATCTTGACTCTAATTCCAACGTGGGGAGGAAAGAGTTTATTTCATGTTCTAGATTGTAGTCATCATCTAGGAACCCGGAGACAGGAACTGATCTGGAGGCTGCGGAGGAGTACTACTTACCAACAGGCTCTGCTCCTTCATGGCTTGCTCTGTTTTCTTATAGTTTACAGGACCACCAGCCTAGAGGTGGCACCACACACAATGGGCTGGGCCCTCCCACTTCAATCACTAAGCAAATGCACCATAAACTTGCCTATAGACCCATCTCCTGGAGACATTTTATTCAATCGAAGAGTCCTGCTTTCCAAATGATTCTAGCTTGGGTTAAATTGACATAAAAGTAGCCAGCACCTGCAGCATCATAAAAGTAAGTTCCGAAGCATCCACATAGAGGGTGTCCACTGCCTTATCACTGGTTTCCTGAAGACTAGTAAAAACTAGAATGTCTTTCTCTAATAGCCTTTCAATCTTGAGTAGCTCATGAAGACATCTGAGACAGAAAAGAACCCTTTCAAATTTATTGATTACAAAGGACATCAAGATCAATATAGCTGCTATTTTGTGATTAACATGTCATCTTGTTTTCTTCAACTCAAGGAATTTGTTTGAAATCAGCAAACTAAATAGCATTTTTAAATAAGCAAAACCTCCCCCATTAATTTAATTCTAAGATGCTCAAGGAAGGGAACAATTAGCTTTAAGTACTATTATTAGTAAACCACTTTGTAGTTTATAAGGGACTTCCTGTACATAGTTTTACATGAAGCTCAAAAACAACAACAACAACCAAAAAATAACACAAAAAACCAAAAAACAAAACACCAAAATTCAGCGAGGTAAGTAAGCCTGGCATTACATGAAAAACAAGATGAAGAGATCTGAACTTAACCAAGGTCATATATGGAGAAACCACACCAATCCAAATCTTCTCAGTATAAATACTGACTCCTGGAAAATGTGTGAGTGTGGTCGAGTCCAAAATAACCAGAGAGGACTTGTAATACCATTTTACTTCTAGTTGCATAGCAGTTACTGGTAAAAATGCACAAATGCCAAAGTCTTCTACAAATTTTATTTAGTGAATAGTAATTAATTCATTTTGAGATAAGGCCTTGATATAGTCAGGCTTGACTAGATCTTAACTATACATCCCAAGCTGGCTTCTAACTCATAATCCTCCTGCATCAGCTTCTTGGATGCTAGAATTATAGTCATATGTCAGCATACTAAGCATGAACAAACTTACACTAACATATCAGCAGTAAAAAGATAAACAGTTAACTGACATTTGAATTTTAAATACTGCTATGAAGTTAGAGTAAAGAAATGGCTTGAATGAGCACTTGGCAGGCATTATATCAATTTTACAAACAGAAAACTCAGAAATTTAATTATTCATCCCCACAAAGCGTCAGCCTTCACAATGCTCTATGATGCACAAGTGACATAACACATCTTGGGGAATGTGACACTCATATTGCTCCTGTGTGGGTGGATGGATACACACACACACACACACACACACACACACACACACACACACACACACACACACCCCTAGCTCATGGTGGGCATGTATGCTTGTTCTCCATGTCTTGATCCCTTTCTCTGACTTAGCCATAGTTGTATCTAATACCAGAAATAAATTAAAATTCTTTAATGATTATAATACATATAAAACATTATAAAACATTAAATTCTTCAAATTATAGACTTAGAATAAATTTTAAAATATTGTGATGGGTTACATTAAAAATTACATGAATCCATAACTGGTCAAAATCTAGAGAACCACTGGCCATGAAGTACCAGCCCAACTGATAGATCTACAACATAATCCCTACACAAAGGACTCAGGGACCATCAAGGAAGAGGGAGCAGAAAGACTACTGTAAAAGCCAGAGGACCAAGAAGTCTGCTGGGAGACACTGTCTTCTATATATTTAGGGAAGATGCACCATTGAAATTTTAACAATATGTTGACTAAACAAGATCTGCATAACAAGACCAGTTGACATGCAAATGTAGATGAGCAAAGTCTCACAAGACCTCAGCTATAAAATGATGGCAATTAATGGCTACAGAGAGAGAAAGAGATTAAATTTTCTCTAGGGATGAGCCCCCTAAATGGTTATCTAATACCAAGTAGTCAGCTCTAAACATGTACATAGGAGCAACACTAAATAAATTCATCAGGTTGCACATATATTTATATATGTGTGTATATGGTGATAATAATTAATAAATCCTGAATTTGAAAAGGAGTGGGAGGGCACAGGAGGAATTAGAGAGGAGAGGAAGGGGTGGAAATGATGTACTGGACTCATATTTATAAATTTTATTTAAATCACACTTAAAAATGTCCCTTCCTGCCGGGCAGTCATGGTATATGCCTTTAATCCCAGCACTCAGAGCGAGTTCCAGAATAGCCAGGAGCCAGGGCTACAAAAGAAACCTTGTCTTAAAAAAAAAAAAAAAAAAAAAAAAAAAAAAAAAAAAAAAAACCAGCTCTGCCAGGCTTGGTGTGCACACCTGTAATC
Source organism: Cricetomys ansorgei (assembly GCA_026225945.1). Classification (NCBI taxonomy): domain Eukaryota; kingdom Metazoa; phylum Chordata; class Mammalia; order Rodentia; family Nesomyidae; genus Cricetomys; species Cricetomys ansorgei. Next base: position 13,871,370 of record JAMJFZ010000239.1, on the reverse strand, counting down.
TATAATACTATCATTTGGAAAGATCCCTCTTTAGAAGTCAACTTAGGCTACACTGCAAGATCCTGTCTGAAAAAGCTAAACAAAAATGGTGTTAGCCACTGGAAAGATATCAACTGTTAAGAACCTTGGAGAGCAATTTAGCAAGTTAAAGAGGACATTTCTTCTACACACACTTCCCTTACAAGGGCTGCTTCCATAGCCCCACCACATGCCTCAAGGAGACAGAAAAAAGGAACATCCATGCAGCATTGTCCTTTATGACAAAATAACAATAAGTCATGCATGAAAGAAGAGAAAAACTGCAGCATATTGAGCAAAAAGTTAAATTAAAATTAGATCAAGCAATTCATACTGATGTAACAGCAAGACACATTAACACAGGAAAATTCCTCAAAATAACACTGAACAAAAAAGTTTCAGAGCAAAAGAGGCAACACTGCATTAACACAAAGTGGAGAAAAATAAATTCAAGACAACTACATATTGTTGCAGATATAGACAGACACACAAACATTAACTGTAGGAAACTTTCCCAGGGATAATGAACACTACAACACTACTTCAAGAGACTTCCTCTATAAGGAAGAGAGAGGGTTAGGATATATAAGAGGCCTCAATTCTACCTGTCATGCTTATTAAATAAATAATACTAATTTCCAGAAGTAGGGGTACATATTGGGTAATTATGAGCCAGAAATTAATATTCAAAAGTAGTATCAAATACTTAAATACTAAAAAGACACTAAGTGACATAATAAGGAAAACTTGATGACAAAGAAGTAAATATATAGGGCCCCAAAGTCTATCTGTACCTTATATATTAGCCTTCAAATTTAGGGGAGGAAGAACCAACCTGCTAGAATTACAAAAAATTAAATTAAATTAAAAAAAAGTCACAACAAGAGATTCATAAGCATCTTTTCTTGAAATCCTAAAACATAGAAACAAATGACTGTACAGAAGACACGGTCCACACTGACAGCCTACCTGATGGACAAATATGGAAATTTGAACCCACCACACTCAAGACACTTGATCTCTGCCTCATGGTTGTGGATCAAGATGCAAGTTCTCAGCTACTCCTGTCAACCTATGCCTTTGCTTTGCCATCATGAACTCTAACCACTGAGATATTAAACTCAATTTAATACTTTCTTTTTATAAGTTGCTTTGGTCATGGTGTTTTATTACAGCAATAGAAAAGTAACTAACATACATATCTAATCTCATCTCTTCATTCCCATGTTACAAAGACACAAAGACTCACAGAAGTTGCACGATCATAACTGTAAGAAGAGAAAGTACTTGATCTTAGCTTTAGGTAGATCTAACTCTGCTCTGCTTGTATGAGTGCACATACTATTTCTTTAAATAAAGGGACTAAAGCATTCAATAGCAACTCAACAAATAGAGATTAGCAAGCCCACAGAAGACAATTTAATAAAGAGCCTAGGAGAATCAAAGGAGTCTGCAGAATACAGTAGAGAGAGCAGACTTTGGAGTCAGAAAGACCCAGGTTTAAAAATCTAGCTTAGTCAGTTATAAGCAGTGTTATTCTACAACAGCCTCCCATCCCCCAACTGAAAAACAGAGTCAGATACAATGAGTTATAACAGCAGAAAGAATGCCCTATACAGCCAGTAACAGCAGCTGGAAGTGGTGGTAAATGCCTGTAAGTCCAGCACTTGGGAGGCTGAAGAAGGGAGACTGCTGCAAGTGCAAAACCATCCTTGACTACATAGTGAGACCTAGAAATTAAGAACTCATGAACAAAAACAAAAACAAAAATCAAGACCTGGAAAAGGAAAGGTTATTTGGTTATCCAGGTGAACCCGATCTAAATTATATGTATCTTTCAAAGTGGAGACTCTCTGAAATTAACCAGAGATGGTAAGACACAAGAAGATTTACAAAGACAGGACAAGGCCTGGACATGGTGGCTTGTGCCTTTAATCCCAGCACTTGGGTGGCAGAAGCAGGCAGATCTCAGTGAGTTTGAGGTCAACCTGGTCTACAAAGAAGAGTTCCAGGACAGCTAGGGCTGTTAAACAGAGGAAACCCTATCCCCTGTCTCAAAAAAACAAAACAAAAAAAAAAGAAAGAAAAAAATGTGGACAACTATCTGTCACTACCTTTGAAGACAGAGAAAAAGAATCAGTGTGTTCTCTTCCTCTCCCCCTCTATACACACACACACACACACACACACATATTATATAGAAATAATATATATCTTATATATAATATATATTGTTGTAGCGTATATGGATATGGAAAGTCGGGGAAAGCCCTCAGATTACAGGAGCAAAGAAACAGGGATAGGAGCCCTACAGCTACAGAGAATGGAACTGAGTTCTGCCAACAACCTGAATGAGCAAGGACTCTCCAGAATACAAGTCAGCCTTGCCAAAGGCTTGACTTTGGCAAAACAGACACATCATACATCTGAACTGTAGAATGCTAAGACAAATTTGCTTTGTTTGAGCTGCTAATTTTCTGGTAGCTTATTACAGTAACAATTGAAAAGGATTCTACCCTATAACCCTCGTTTACATAAAACCCACCAATCTCTGTGCCCCTTACTATTTCTGGAAACAAAGAATAATTTGGAAAATGCTATGCTGCTTGCCCAGCAAAACCTACATATCACATGTTTGTCATTCACGAAAGCACTGACTGTGCCAGGCACCTCCTGTCTTCAAGGAGTTGGCTGCGATAACACAGCCATCAATATTCATTTTCTCTTTCTCTCCCAATTTGGTCACAGACACAGTCACTATAAGCTACGCCTGAAGATGTAGATATTTAAGACAACTGGTAGAAACCTAAGCTTTACCATAGATTAAAAAGTAAAGCCGAGGGGCCTGGTGTGGTGGTGCACCCCTTTAGTCCTAGTACTTGGGAAACAAAGCCAAGCAAGAGCTGTGAGTTTAAGGATAGCCTGGTCTATAGAGCAACTCCCAGGCCAGCCAGGCTATATAGTGAGACTTTGTCTCAAAAAAAAAAAAAAAAAAGTAAAACTGAGGTAGGGGAAGGATGCCAAATTGGAATGAAGCCAGGCCATGAGATATTGAAGGGTATAGTACTTACTTGGTGTAAATAGCCCAAGGTCTTTCTTTGTTCCATCACTTACTAAAAATAATTCTTCTAAACAACATAGCTTACTTTTCTTCATCTGTAAAACAGAAACCTAATGAATGTGTTGAAGGATTAAAAGATAACAGACCCAATGGTACAAGCCAGTAATTCCAGAATTCAGGAGACAAAAGTAGAGGATCTGAAGTTGAGGCCAATTTATGTTAAAAAAAAAAAAAGGGAGACCTAAAAAACAAACAAACAAACCAGGCTGCGTAAAGCGGTACATGCCCTTAACCCCAGCACTTGGAAGGTGGAAGCAGGAGGATCATTTCAATGTTATCCTTCCCTACATTAGGAAACTGAGACCTGCCTGGGCTATATGAAATCTCTCTACAAAAACAAACAACAACAAAACAAGCACTCAATGTGTCTGTAATCTCATCACCGAAAAATCTAGAGCAGAAGAATCGTTTCTAATTTGAGGCCAAACGAGGCTATGTAATGAGGTCCCATCCCAATAAGAAAATAAGCAATAAACTATAGTCTGGGTATTCTGTACGGATTACTTAAAAAAACAATCCACAAAGCAGAAAAGTCCATCAGTAAGAAAAACAGAATCAATTTTAGAAAAACTAGCATAAAGGACCACTACTGACCAGGAGAGGTATATTAAAGTACTACTATTGCAAGCAAAAGTTTTTAAGTATAGAAAGTCACTGTGGAACTAGTGAAACATTTCAAGAGATGAGACCCAAGTGGTCTGAGTAAGAAACACACAGAGCTAAAAGGTGACTGCCTGGGTGTGGCAGCTCAGGGAATCCAGCACCTTTTTGGCAGATATCTTTTACTTACAAGCAAAGAACAACAGCTAAAGTGTACATGAATATTTTAAAGCTTGTAAATAAGCAAAATAGATGAGATGAAGTAGGAAGGTTTAATAGAAAATCAGAAGTTAGAGACAAGATGAGGAGGGTCCGTGTGGCTCCATCTTCTGCAGTAAAGGACACGACTTCCAAGACAGGATGAGCAGAGAAGTGAAACCTCGATTGCTGTGTGTGTGGCAGTAAGCTAGTAGCCCAGGGGGTTCATTCCAGGAGTGTCTGCCACCAACTGAAAACTTCTCCCAAACACTCAGCGACATGAAAAATGATTGACAGACAGTATGGAAACTTGGTGGGGCACACACACACACAGGTGGAGAACAACACGAACACTAAAATTACAATATTAAAACTTAAAAGAGAAGAGGATAGCTGGACATAGTGAGTGATACATGTCTGTAATTCCGGCACTCAGAACACTGAAGCAGGAGGATTACCACAAGCTTGAGGTCAAAACAGGTCACAATACCAGGGCAGCCAAGACCCTGCCTCAAAAATACCAACAACAAAAACAGAAAAAGAAAACTCTACAGTACAGAAAACCTCATTTCACCAGTACCGACTTTCCTAATACAAGCTGAATTCTCTCCTCCCCAAAACAACTGTTAAATGCAGTGTTTAGGATTTTTTTCTACGAATGTGCACAACACATTTTAAATGTATATTCAAAGAACAGAAATGCAAGTATAGTTTACATTTCTCTAACTTGCCTTCTGCGCCCCATTCACCCTCTAATCCAGCAGTGTGCAGAGCACTCACACCACACCATTTCACCAACAGTTGGATTTCTACTGAATTTAACTAATTTAATTTCTACTGAATTTAACACTGGTGGCCACTCCTCTGTGGAATCTGTGACACTGAACTCTTTAGGAAGGAAGACCTCTCCTCCTCCTTTCCTGTTCACCGAGGAAAGGTCATCATCCTCTGTATCAGAAGGGCAACCTGACCCTTTTTCAGGTGTTTTTATATGTCAGTGGTTTTATAAGAGAGCCAATGCTCCAAAATAATTTTCACTAAATAAGACTTTATATTTTGGGGTGCATGATGTGTGATTTTACTTTGTAATTATCTGACATATGGTATAGTCATCAAGTCCTGATGTCAAAGCCGGAGTGTGGGAATAAATGAGCAACTCTGGGGAGGAATTTCTTAAGAGTAGGAGCTTATGAATAAATATATTCATGTTATGAGACTTTTTTTCTTTCCTATAAGATTTCTTAATTTGAGGGCCTGGAGAGATGGATGGCTCAGTGGTTAAGGGAACTTGCTGCTCTTTCAGAGATCATGGTTTCAGTTGCTAACACCACACAGTAGCTTACAACTCCAGTTCCAGGGGATCTGACACCCTCTTCTGGCCTTTAAGGGCATCAGGCTTGTATATGATGCATATATAATATATATACATACAAACATACATGCAAGCACTCACACATACACATAAAATTAAACTCTTTTTAACACTTCATAATCTCAACAGTTTAAATACTGAAATCTTGGACAAAGAGGATCCATTTGTGATTAGTTCTCAAGTCTCTAACCCTGGTCACCTGCACTTCAAGTATGTACTTCCTTTGAACTGCTGACATTCCCTGTTATACATATGGTGAATCTGTGCTCATTATTTAACTTCAGTTCAAAGGTCACCTCCTCAGTAAGGCCCTGGAGCACCTCCCCTCAGGGCATACAAACTTATCTAAAAACTAGTGAAAAGAACAGCCTTCCTAATAAAAAGAATCATTTAAAATGCAAGCTTGCAGTGAGGAAGAGTACAAGAACAGAGATGGGGGAGGGGAAAAAGAGCCCACTATAATCCAACAGGGAGAAGCGAGGTTTCTTACTGTCTTAATAGAAAGAGGAATTGGTCAGGAGAGAAAGCTTTAGCATAATCTAGACAAAGAGAAAAGGGCATTTTAGCTAGGAGTAAACACAACTGGTTTGGACATTTGTCTATCTGGATGAGATGAGAAGTTTAAGAACTCACAGAGGCCAGATTTCTGAAATATACCCTTTCTGTTAAACATTTGTTTATATTTTTAGGTCAAGCTTGCTCGAAACAAAAATATTTTCCACTTTATATAGCTGTATATATATATATATATATATACACACATATACATACATACGTATATATACACACACACACACATATATATGAATGACACATTTTCTCAATGATTTCTCAGAAAAATATTACCAATGAAAATAAAAACTACATTTTAACTGCATTTGGTATTACAATAGAAAAACAACACTTTGCTCATGCAAACATTAAAAAAGAAAGCCTCATCTATGAAAGCAGCTTTGCAAAGTAAAACTGCATGGTGAGTTCCTTTCTTTTGGGAAATCAAAGTGCATCTTATAATCTGTCTTTATTTATTTTTATATTTTATTGATTTTATATGTGCGTATGCATGCCAGTGGAGATCCGAAGACAACTCGTAAGAGTCAGTTCTCTCTCTCTACCACGTGGATCCCCGGTATTGAACCTAGGTTGTCCATGATGGTAACAGGTGCCTTTATTCACTGAGCTATCTCACTGCCCTTTTTTTCAAAGCACACACAACTCAGAGAAGAAAAGCCCATGAATGATTATTTTACACCAAAAGAACTTTAGACAAGAAAATCAGTATTGTCCTTCATTCCAACACATTTTTTACATTATGACTTAAAAAAAAATGAGCTAGATTTCAACTGATTGAGTTAATAATAATAATTAATAATTTTTTTTAAAGGGGGAAATCACATTACACCTGTTAGTATACTCTCAATGAAATAAAATGGTACTTTATTTTGAACAAAACCAATAAGCAAAAAGGTAGTAGAACTGGGGTTAAAAACTGAAATTATTAATTTTTAGTAACAGAAATACAGTGGTTTATTTGGCTCCTGGTTAATTTAATTAAATATGAGACCTAGCTTTGACTAGGTTCATCTTAAAGCACAGAGTCATATAGAAAATCTTTCTACCTTCAAGAAGTACATAAGCGAACACAGATGCTTACACATGTGTGTACTTAACCTATAAAATCAGTCTGAAATTAACATCAGAAAAAAATGATACAAATTGAGAAATAATCTAGAAAATAAATAGTCACTTCTAACCAAAGTACCAGGATACTGGCATATATAAGATGCCAGGCTTCATAGGGAAAGATTGTGGCAGAAGGCAGGCCAAACAGAGGGGGGTGGGGAGGAGGAGGGACCAAGGAAAACCCAGAAACCAGCCACTGGGCAAGGTGATGTAGTAGGAAAGATTGCTAGTAGGCAGGCCAAGCTAAAAAGGCAAAAGCAAGAGTGAGCAGGAGTCTGTCTCTTGACACAGGTACTTCAGAAAGATTAAACTGATGTTAAACTATACTAGTTAAACCAGAGTGTGGACAAAGTGCTACTCTACAGCCCAGTGTCAGTCAAGTGCCTGAACTAGGTCAGAACAGAATGCCAAGAAAAGAGAGTCTTCCCTTCAAATGCACAGGGACTGTTTTTGGATGGGGACAACTTTCAAGAGAACAGAGCACCAGTTTGTTAATATGTATGGCCTCATTATTCTCTGCACATCACTTTAGATCTCCAACAAAAACAAGATACCCTGTAAAATCTAAATCTAATTTTTGCTAATGCTGAGACTACCAAGTGGTCAGTCATTCCTGCCTAATCACTAATCACTCAGTTTGCAAAATATGGCTTCACCCATATTTTGCATAGAAAACCATCCAGTTACACGTGCTCACACACACACACACACCTCAAAAATACTTGCTAAAAAACTATTTACAGCAGAAAGTTTTTATTTTGGGCATCAATCAACATACTCGCACAGTTACTTATAGCACCTGATACATCATAGGCAACCTCAAGCTGCTTCTTCATTTCCATAGTTGTGCAAAGGGTCCAGGGTTGTGCAATAGACACCACTGAAATCAGACTCTGGTGTATTAATAGTTTTAACACCTGAACAAGCTTTAGGTTTATTATTAGATTCAAAGTAAGGCCCAAATCACATATATTCAAAATATTTCATAAAGAGCTTGTTTATTTGCTTGAGAAACTTATTAGGATCCTACTTTTACGTGGGAACTGAATTTTTTGGCTTCAAATGTACACGAGGTCACCTGAAAATCAGCAGTTGTGACCCTGGACTTGATACAATTGAAAAAAAAAATCACTCCTCAGCATGACCCGCCTTGCATTACTATCAAATCAAATCATATAACCCAAGTATACACGTGGCAAAAGTCGCCAGGGCTCTACTGTGCTTTAATGATCGCGAACAGAATTGCCCGCCATTGAGTCGTTTAATCTGACTTATTCGGACTTGGAAGTTGAGAATGTTTCAAAAAAAACTATTTTTTTCTTTAAAATAATTTTCTCTCCTTCACCGGCTGTTCCACTTCAGGGTGCGCCTTGCTCGGGCCTAGGCGGAAACGTGCAGGTCGGGGAGGTGGGACCCGGGCCCGTCATGCTCTGCCTCGCTCGGCTTCCCTCTCCCTCCCCGGGGCCCGGAGACACCCAAGGCAGGGGCCCCGGGGACGGCCGCCCTGATGTCACACTCTCGCAAACGGTTGCGACGGGCTCGGCTGCGGCGGGCCCGGGCGGAGCAGGGAAGGCCCGGCCAGGCCTCGGCCGCTCGCAGCGCCCACGTCACCAGCGCCAACACTGCGGAAATGAGCGGCGGCCGGAGGACCGAGGGAGGATGGGAAGAAGGGAGGCGTCGCGCCCGCCGCCGCCGCCGCCGTTTGACCGGCCTGCCCGCCCTGGGCCTCTACAGCCCACCGCCGGCCTCACCTGTGTCGCCGATGATGATGTACTTGAAGAGATAGGCGTACGCCATGGCCGCGGCCGCTCCGTGCCAGGCTCACGGCTCCTCCTCCCGCTGTGCGCCTCCTCCGCGCCCTCACCGGCGCCGCTCGGCCGCGAACCCGGGCCCCGCCCGCCGTCGACGGCCGTCAAAGCCAGCAGCAAGGACCGAAGGGCAGAGGGACGAACTGACAGCACCGAGCGCCGCTCACAGCGGCCCAGCCCTTCGGAACAATAACAGCCGCGGCTCCTCCGCCCCGCCTCCGCGCCGACCCGGAAGTGCTGCCGCCGCCGGCGCCGCCGGAGGAGAGGGGAGGAGCCAAGGCCGCGCCCGCCTGTCAGAGCCCCGCCCAGAGGGGAGCTCCGCCCACATGGAGCCCCGCCCACCAGGCAGGGTGCGGTGGAGTCCCCGAGGCCGGTGCCCGCCGGGTTCTGTCGCCGCCTGGAGTAGGGGAAGTCGGAGAGGGCGTTCGGTGCACGGGGTGTTTAGGAATGTGGAAGCCCCGAATACTCGGTGGCGCTGGTGTCTGGGGAAACTAAATAGAGCGGAAATAATCGTGGAATTCCCGTATAATGGAATACTATGCTGTTATGCTGCTTCTAAAAATATGTAAAAACAAAGCAAATCTATATAAATATTGAAGCAGATATAAATTTGTATGTCATAAATCAGACTATGGTTCTAAAAGCTATGCGATATATACATATGTGGCATCATCATGTTCTGTGTATGGATTGTATGAAACGCTGAAATATGTGCAGAAGAAACATGAAACACCTGGTATTAAGTTACATGAAGGAACTGGGAAAAGGCATTAATTTTGGTGTGTGTGTGTGTCTGTGTGTGTGTGTGTGTGTGTGTGCGTGCCCGCGCAGGCTTAAGCGCTCGCAGTTTGAAGGGGTTTTTTTTGTTTTTGTTTTTTTTTGTCATTGAATGTATTCTGTATATATTGACAGTAGTAGTAACTAAAGATACCGTAGGCCCCTCCAGGCTAGCAATTGGCTACACACACACCCCACCTCTAAATGGCCAAAACACAATTTCCCAACCCCGGGGAGCCCACCAGCAGCTAGGCCCCGCCCCTCCAGGTCTCTCTAACCCGCTGTTCCCAACTCCTCAATAGCCCCCCACCCCCAGGCTTCTTTAACGGTTGTAACAGCCTTTTCAAGCCCTAAAGGTGGGAGACTGGCCAGGCCCCACCCTATAGAAAAAGAAAAAGAACAAGCCACAAAATCCAAGTGTATGATTTTTCTTTAAGCTCCTCAAACTTTAACTTCTGTTCCTAATCTAAATATGTTTGAGTACATTTCCACTGGACTGACAGGTCCCCCCACTCTACCCCCTCCCCCACCCCAGAAATCAGCTGTGGACTACAAACCTCCTCAAATGACTACAAGCCTGGACTGACTGAAAGCTGATGTGAATCAATCCAGCCAATGTTATTGGTCCCTGTCTCTTCAGCTGGGTCAGCTTAACAGATGCTTCTGATAAATACCCCATTGCCTGAATTCCTTCCTAGCCTTTGACTTGTATTCCAGCCTTTCTGGACCTTAACAATGGCACCCTAATTTCAGCAGGAAGTAGTTACAAAAAAGAGTATGCTGCCTCTTGTCCACAAAAGACTGTAGTGTTAGGAATCTCCCTGACTTAGGGGACAAAATGGCTACTTATAGTGCCTCTTGAGACATGATTTGTGAGTCCTGAGCATAAATACTAAGGCTGCCACTGGAACAGTGGACTAACTATTCTCTATCTACTACAAGTTTTCCTCTCAGTTTCTGTAGGATCTCCAATAGGTGGCTCAGACCATCCTCATCCTCCAGGGCCAAATAGACTTGCTGGCCACCAGAGTGTTACAAAATCAATGAGGATTAGATGTACTAACCGCAGAGAGAGGTGATCTTTGTTTGTCTCTTCCTCAGGAAGGAATATTGATTTTATGTCACCCAGTCAGGCATAGTAAAAGATAAGATCCAACCATTCCAGAAGGATCTTCAAAAACTTAAGAAACGGATCAATGCCTTGAGCCAGTGGATCATTGACAGTCCAATATGGAACTGGATATTACCTTTCCTAACCTCCCTTCTCCTCCTTCTCTTAACCCTACTAGTTGCACCCTGCTTTATAAACTTTTCTAGATTTTTTTTCAACAACAGATCCAAATGATTTCTAACCAGACTTGTAATGAGTTGCTATTATAGAACCAACTCCTAGCTATGGAGCCAGAGGCCTTCAACTGCTGATTATATCCTGGTGGTGAAGATCAAGCTTGCCCTAACAGCTCAACACCCCCTGATGGTGAAGATCAAGGTCGCCCCAACATCTCAACACCCCCTGATGGTGAAGATCAAGCTCACCACAACATCTCAACACCCCCTGATGGTGAAGATCAAGCTTGCCCAAGAACTTTGACATCCCCATTCAGCAGGAAGTAGTCTAATGATAATGTGGCCCCCCCTTTTCCAGACTCCTCATTATTTATCAATAGTAAACAAAAAAAAAAAGGAGAGGGGATATAGGCCCCTCTTGGCCTGCAAGTGTCTAGGCCCCACTCCCAGACCTCTATAATGGCCATAAAGGGCCATTCCTAGCCCTTCAATAGGCTCTGCCCCCCAGACTTCTCCACTGGCTATAATGGCCATTTCCAGGCCTAAAGGCAGGAGAGTGGCTAGGCCCCATTCTACAGAAAAAAATAAAAAATAAAAACAAAAATAATCCCACCCCCAAACAAAAAACCAAGATCAGATCACAAAATCCCACCAATCTCAGACCACCCTGGAAAGCTCTGCTCCCTACCTCAAGAAACTGTATATAAAGCCTGCATTCTGCTAAGTTCTTTGGTGCTTCTCACCCAAGCGGAGATAGCCACTCTCCTGGGTTTTTCCTACCCAGTAAATCTCTGTGGGAGATATATTGTGCAGTGTGACTTTGTGGTATTCGTTGGCTACTGACTGTTAGGATACCTTTCCATCCAAGTTGTAACACTTACAGGCAGACCAAGTTCTTTAAAAGCCCAGGCTTTGAAGAAGGTAGAGGTTTTTTAAATATCTGAATAGTTTTCTAGAGAAATCAGGTCCGAACCAGATATGAGTAAGACCAAAAGGACAAAGGTTACTACCAGCCAGTCATACATTTATAACCTTAGCACTTGGGAGATAGAGGCAGGAGTATCAGCAGTTCTAGGTCATTCTTCACTACACCAAAACACGAGACTCTAGCTCAAAAAAGTATGTCCTCCAAATGGCTGAGTGAAGAAAGCTCTTTCCATGCAAGCTTGTCTGAGTTCATTCCCTAGAAACCACAGTGGAAGGAGAAAAAGTGAACACACACACACACACACACACACACACACACACACACGCACACATGATAAACTTAAGCATAAGGTTTAAGGCAGAATATACAACGTCCATAGATCTGTTCAGGGAATTTAAAGATGTAAAAGGAAGCTTCAAACCAACTCCTGCTGAAAAGGGAAAGAAACGTTGCTGGAGGAGGAAGGAGTGAGATCCAGTGGCCTGCTCTGTGCTGATAGTCTCTCCCTTTGCGTACCTGCCATTCTGCCATCACTGCTGACGGTATCCCGCAAGGACAGCTGTAGTTGGTTGAGGCGTCACTTGCATGGCTGCCAAGCAGGAACTCACTAGGTTTTTCTGCAGTATTTGGCTGTGGTTTGCTAAAAGTTCAGGGATAGGACAAGAATTTGTCATGAAAAGTTACTGGAATTGAAAATCAGGTTCACTGGTCTTTTGAAAAAGAAAGGTCCTTCCCCAGGTTCAGGCTGTTTTATCCTCTATACGTAAGTGAGTTCACCCAAGTCATCTCTTCTGGGTGTTGGTTCAGAAACTCAGGTCCTTACTGTGAAGGGTGTGGTCTTTGCTATCTCAGCCCCTGAAGAGAACTCTTTAAAGTTTATAGAAGCCTAGGCTCCTTTGGAATCCAGAACATTCCCCTAGAGGAGATGGCTCGCCAGAGAAGTTGCCTATACCAGTCTTTGCAGAGCCTGTGTGCCAAGGTATATACATATTGAACATTATACAGGAGACACAAGGGAAATTATGAAGAGACAGAATTAGGCATGTAAAAAAAAAAACCAGAAATATATCCACAGTTCTAGAGGCAATGTGATATAAAGAGCTTAGGAAACCTGGCTTCTGTGTTGATTGGATGATTGTGACGAATTGTTTTTGCTTCTCAGCATATGGATCTGACAGGACTGTAGTGTGTCACTTAGGAAGGCTACTTTACATCTGAACTTGCTTAGTTGTATGTGAATCCAATGACAGACACCAGTAAAGATAGTGATCCTTCCGCTGTGGAGATACTGCAGGTGTAGGTATAGTGTGGACATGTGCAGAGCTGTTCTTAATCAACACAGAGGTCAGCTGCTGCAGTATAATCTAAGGGGAAGAGCAGGGACTTGATTTTCTTTGCTTCTAATTTTTTTTTTTTGCTGGATTATTGTGCATATCTATGAACATGGGCTTGTGTATGGCACCCCAGTAAGTTAGCACACAACATCCTGGAATTGCTTTCTCTCAAACTCAGGTTCCCAGGCTCAGTGGCAGGTGTCTTTGTCTGCTGAGCCATCTCACCAGTCTAAGCACTTGATTTTCAAATCTTCCTCTGGGCCTCAGTTCACATCTCTGTGGACGATAGGAGCTTTGCAAAATCAATGTACCAGCTGGAGATGTGGCTCAGGTGGTAGAAAGCTTACTGTACAAGCATAAGGACTTGAGTTTAAACCTCTAGCACCAGGAAGATGGAGACAGGTTGGTCTTACGGACCAGGAAGTCCAGCTGAATTAGCAAACTCCAGGTTCATAGAGACCTTGCCTCAAAAAAACAAAAATCAAACAAACAAAACAAAACAAACAACAACAACAAAAAAAACAAGATAAAGAACAATTGAGGACAACGCCCAGTGTTGATCTCGTTTGATCTCTGGCCTCTGACCCACAGATGCACAAGCACCCAAACACACATGCCCATGCATACACACAAAACCAAGATGAACTGACGCTCAAGTAAATGAAAAGAAAGAAAACTTAAAATCTTTTAAACATTATAAAATATAAGGTTTAGGGTTGTGGCTCAGTAATGCAGCCCTTGCCCAGCATGCATAAAGCCCTGAGATTCCATCCCCAGCACAGGGACAGGCCTCGATTCTCTGCCAGGTGACTCTCTCCTTAGGACCACTTGAGTGTTCTCTTGGCAAGGCATGGTGTTTCACACTTCCTCCAAAGTGTGTGTTCTGAGATAGAACAAAGTAAAACCACCAACATCTTTTCATGGCTCAGCTTCAAAAGTCACATGCTATTAATTCTTTGTCCAGCTGGTCCCACATACCAGCCATGGGACAATGCAGGTGGAGGTATTAACACCAAAGGCAGGGGCCACTGAGAGTCGTCCTGGTACCTGGCCATTACAAGCCCAAAGACATAGAGAAGTATAACAGTCATTTAATAATATCTAACCAATTCAGGGCATATACGTTTTAGGTCAAATTAGACTCATTTTATCTGCCTATGTACAATAAGATTTTGGTAAATATGGATTCCTCTATAAAGAAGTTTATTGTGGAATTATTTGGCCTGGTGACTCATAGCACTCAGGAGACAAAAAAGGATTCTGAGTTCAAGGCCTGACTGGACTACATAGAGAAACCCTGTCTCAAAAATAAAAGTAAGGGCCAGGCGTAGTGGCTCATACCTTTAATCCCCTTACTCAGGAGGCAGAACAAGTGGATCTCTGTGCGTTTGGAGCTAGATAATGTATATAGTAAGTTCCTTCCTTCCTTCCTCTTTCTTTCCTTCCATTTTCTTCCTCTGCTTCCTTAGGGTTTTCTTTGAGATATAGATTCTCAAGTTGCCTAGTGTAGGAGAAAACTGGACCTGCTACTGGGCAGAACAAGGCCTGAGACCTGTGTGGACGTATGCAGGCAGGGACCTGCCGAGGCATGCCCAGAGACAGAACTACCCGGACATGCCCAGGGAGCAGCAGCTGTAGTCTGGCAGCCAATGGGACTCTGGGCTGGGTGGAGGGTATAATAGACTTCCCCCTCTGTAATAAACTGAGTCTGCCTTTTGCCATTCACCTGACTCCCGGAGCCTGTGTGTCTTGGCTTCGCGCCAACTCTACCCCCTTGCCTGAAGGGTACCATGGATGGGTACAAGCAACAGCCTAGGTTTGCCTAGTGCTATGTCTTGAGCTAGGGCCTAGGCTAGCCTTGACCTTAAATTAGTGTTCCTTTTCCCTCCATCTCCCAAATGCTTGGGTTGCAGGCACATGCTACCTTGCTCAACTAAGGGTGCAGTCTTCTTCAGGGACTCAACTGATTAGGTCTGGCTCTCTCAGGATAATTTCCTTAATAAACTGATTAGGCAAACACTTGTAGTTTGCAGCACTTTATTTGGTGTTTGAACAGTGGGAATACCAAGAGATGGGGCCTTAGCATTGTCTTGGCTTTCTGCCTACCGTGCCAGCTATGTACAGCGTTGAGTAGATATGCATTAATGGAAATCACACCAAATATAAAGTTATTAATGCAAAACACGTGTTTTCAAAGATGAGGGGAAAAAGTTCAAGCACCAGTAGAATGAAAACGTATCCAACATGGTCATATAATTCAGATACCACTTAAACTGCAAGGCTCCTATTTAGCTGAATAAGAAAATCCTAGCTTCTAATTTATGGGAAACCTCAAAAATTTGTATCATTAATATCAAAGAATTTATTAAAACGCCTGGAATGTGCAATAAAAGTAACAGAGACAATTGATAAAATTGACCCGTCATACAGAATTAAGTTATAGCAAAAGTTTTTGCACAGCACACCAAAGGCAGTTCATTTACAGGAAGAAATAACCATTGAAAACTAGCATAAATAGTCTGAGTGTCTTCCTTAGGCCCAGAGAAAAGTGACTGCTGCCTTCATCTCTGTATTTCTAAGCACCTTGCCCATCACTTACCAAGATGTGCTCATAACCTGGTCTAGATGGTATAGATGGGGTTTGGTCCCAGGACCCTCAGGAAACCCAAATTGTACAGGTGCTCAAGTCCTGTATATAAGACGGCACAGAATTTGCATATGTACACCTTCCAGTCTACTTTATATTATTTTTAACACTTAACCATTTGTTCTATGTAAATAGTTGCCATGTGTGGTAGTTTGAATAATGATGCCCCCCCATAAGCTCATATATGTGAATGCTTAGTCAATAGGGGGTAGAACTATTTGATAGAAGAATGGCTTTCTTGGAAGAAATGTGTCACTGGGGGTGGGCTTTGTGGTTTCAAAAGCCCATGCCAGGCTCAGTCTGTCTCTGTGTCTCTGTAACTGTATCTGTCTCTGTGTCTGATTGTCTGTCTCTGTCTCTCTCTGCCTGTGGATCAGGATGTAGCTCTCAGCTACTGCTCCAGCACCGTGTGTACCATGATCCCCATCATGATGAGAATAAATCAAACCTCTGAGTCATCAAGTCCCCAATTAAAGAGTTGCCTTGATCATGGTGTCTCTTCACTCAGTAGAACAGTGACTCAAGACACCATGTTATATTATTTAAAGAATAAAGAAAGAAAAAAGTCTGTTCATTTGATTCAGATGCAGCCTTTTCCCCTTCAGACACTTTTGGTCCACAGATCTGAGCCCAGGGATATCAAGGATCAACTGTGCTTATTGTTTTCAGTCACAGGAGGCTAGCTGAGAGTATAAGACAATACATCACTGAGGAAAGTCATAGCAGGAACTTGAGACAGGGCCTTGAAGCCAAAACCAACAGGGGAACTCTGTTTACTGGCTTGCTTTCCCTGGCTTGCTCAGCTGCCTTTCTTACACAGTCCAGGTCCTCCTGCCCAGGGATGGCCCTGCCTACAGTGCATAGGCCCTCTCCCATCAGTTAGCAATTAAGAAAATGCTTCCTAGACAGGACCAAATCCAATCTGATGGAGGTGGTTCTTCAACTGAGCTTCTCTCTTCCCGTGTGTGTCAAGTTGTGAAAAACCATGGCATAGTTAAACAATACTTTATAGAGGTCTTCCTCAATAAAGGCTTAAAGAAGATAAATAATTTCTCACATTGTCACAGCTAGTGAGAGCAGCATGGGTCACCTGATTGTGGGTCTAATGAGAGCTCCAACCTCCTCAGATGAATTTAGAAGTTACCGGCACATAACAAATAGCAAAACCACATTTGTCCACCACAAGGAAAAGATGTAGGCCTATGTTCACAAAGAAGGGATATATAAATTATCTGGAGAATTCTCAGGCTGACACATGTGGTAAATCAGAGGCTAGATTTCTCTGCACACCAGGAGTGGCTCCGTCCTTCAGGAACAGACATGTGTGAACCTAGTTTATGAGTCTAAGTGGAAGGTTAAGCTGCAATGAGAAGTCACTGTCCCAAAGTTGTTCTCTGATCTTCACAAACCACCATGGCATGTGTGTGTCTATCTCCCATATATAAATGCGTGTTTAAAAAAATTTAAATACTAAAAAAAGTAGAAAAATGAAAAATTATTTATTTATCATTGATTTGGAATTCTAGGGCTGGGACCCAGGGTCTTGTACATTCTAGGCAAATGCTACATCACTGAGCTATGCCCCAGCTTGTTCATATCAATTCCAAAAACCATTTGATAGTTTCCTATTTCAGGTCTTGAGGGGACCATCCCCTATTCTGAAGGATAATCGCTTCAGAACTCTTAGCAAATTCAAATTTCCATCAAGTTCTGGCCACACTCTCCAATCAGAATCTTCAGTTTTGCAGTCTGTAAAGCATCTAGTTTCACTAATTACTCTATATGACTTAGCCACACACTGTGGAGCCCATCTGTGCCTCAGTTTCTCAACCTGAAAAATAGGAGAAATAGCACCAAAGTCACAAGATTAATGTTCAAGGCCTATAAGGTGGGGCCTCTCAATGCATATGTCACATAAGTTTGGCATTCCTCTATGCTGGCTTTTGACACTAATCATCAATGGACAAACTTACTGCCAAGTTAATAAATGAACCCTTGTTATAAAATGCAATGACTAGGATGGTGAAATAGCACAGTAGGGGCTTGTGGCCAAGCCTGACTGCCCTAATTCAATCACCCAAATTCACTTGGTGCAGGGAGAAAACTGGTTCCAGTAAGTTGTTTTCTGACTTCCACACATGCATCGTGGTGCCTGCATGTACACGTACACACACACACACGCACACACACACACTAAATAAGTAAATAAATAAATGAAATGAAATCCGAAGGTTATATTGTCAGTTACAGATTTCCTTGAAACCCAAAACAGGGGAAGCAGTAGTTCAAAATTGGACTGGTAGGTACGGTGGTGCTTATAATTGCATCGTTTAGCATGCTGGGGCAGGAGGATGGAGAGTTCAAGTATAGCCTGGGCTATGTAGCAAGACGTTTCTCTAAATAAATAAGTAGACTGAGTAACACTATAAGATATTTTCTCTTTAAAATAAAAAAAAGATTTATTTATTTTATGTATGCATATGTTTTGTCTGCATGTATGTATGTATGTTTTGTCTGCATGTATGCAGGTGCACCACACGTATGCCTTGTGCCCATGGGAGTCAGAAAAGGGAACTGGAGTTACTATAGACGGTTGTGAATCACCATGTGGGTATTGAGAACTTACCCTGAATCTTATGCAAAAGCAATAAATGCCCTTAGCTACTAAGCCATCACTTCAGTCACAGATTTTCTTTTCTTTTTTTAAAATTATGCTGATGTAGATCGTAGAATGCATGGTAAGCATTCTCAAGGTTCAAATCACCAGGGAGAAACATTATGCAATATTGTATTTACTCTCTCTTATGTTCTCTTTCTTTCTCCCTTCTTCTTTTTTCCTTTTGCTTTCTTTCCCTTCCTTCTCCCCCAGTCCCTCTACTCCTTCCTCCCTTTCTCCCCTTCAGTCTCCCCTTCCATTAACTGTAGCAGAGGCTGGCCTTGAATTCCTCATCCCCTGCTTCAGTCTCCTGAGAGCTAGAATTTTTTTTTTTTTTAAACAACAGATCCTTTAGCAGTCTGATAAAGCCTCTGACTATCTTATCAAAACAACTGGGATGCAAAATAAAACAGGAGCAATCGGATACAGATTATACTGAAATCACCACAATATTTCAGACACGAGTTTTTTTTATCAGTGTAACATAAAGTGCTGCTTCTTATAATCCTTATCCTTCTCTCTCTGTCCACTTCTAGGGACTGACCTTGGGGCCTTGCCTATACTAGGTGAGTGCTGCACCACTGAGTTATACCACCCGAAGGGAGTTTTCAAAGATAAAAATGAGGAACAGTACATCAGATATTTTGAAGCAGTAATCTTTGGTCACATGGTTAGTAACAAGGATAGTGTTGGTGTGGGGTTGAACAGTTACTGGGCAGCTGTTTTTGCAGTGTTCCTTTGCCTACAAGTTTTCTGTGGCCTCTGTGCAAGCCTGTGGGTTTTATTTTTTAATTTTAGACTTTTATTTTTCACAGTCTTGTGAGTCATTACCTGGGTAAAGCCTTTCTGCATAACCCTCGGGTGTCACTTTTTTCATTCTTCTACTTTGGCTTTTTGAGATGAGTTTCTTGCTGCCCAAACTTGTCTCAAGCTGAGTAGCCGAGGCTGACCTTAAACTCCATCCAGACAGCTTCCATCTGGGATTATAGGTAGGTACCACCAGATCAAGCTTTTACTTTTTAAAAAATTTACTAAAAAAAATTAAATTAGTGACTCTGATGACTTCTACATTTTTCCACATGTTAGACTTCAGTTAGATATAATGAAAGGAGAAATTACCCCTGCCCCCAGCATACTGTCCACAGACTCCAATTAGTTGAAACCTAATGTTCTTTGGTAAAGAACAAAGTTCTACCCTGTTAGTTAAAAGATATTGATTGGCTTTCTTTTTGATTCCAGAATTGGGTAGCATGTTATTCCATAAGATGCAGTAAGCCTTCTAGGAAGGAAGCAGGGAGGGACAGTTTGGCAGAGCTTGATCCTGGCATGGTGGCACAACCTGTAATCCTACTACTTGTGAGGTAAAGGCAAGGGAATTGGAGTTCAAGACCACCCTCAGCTACAAAACAAAGAAATAAAGACAGTAGTCCACCCCCACCAAAGTCAAGTGCTCGTTTTAGCTATTTCCTTACAGGGATTAAAAAAAATCAACAGAAAAACAACTGGCTGCAATTTCAGGTTATTTTTTGTATAAGGATTAAAGTATCACTACTTCCTTATCACCATGGCTGAAACTAGGCTGTTTGAGAAAGAACAGCCAAATCTTTCTTTCTCTTTCTAATCATGATATCCTAGAAGTTCAGATAAGCAACTTAGTCTCATGTTGGTCATGAGGAAGGTTAGGAGAAGGGACTCCATCTTGATCTTCAGCTTCTGTTGAGAATCACAGCAGCAATTTAATCCCTAGAGTCTCCTCCTGTACTTTTTATTTAGCCCCAAGCAAGAGGCCATAATACAGATACCACAGGAAGAAACGTGTGTGTGAGAGTGTGTGTGTGTGTGTGTGTGTATGTGTATGTGTGTGTGTGTGTGTGTGTGTGTGTATGTGTGTGTGTGTGTGTGTGTGTGTGTTAGGGTGTCAGGATGAGTGTACAGGTGTGTATAGCTGTCCTTTTGTGTGGTGATCACCAGAAGTAGCTTGGGTGGAACATGTGAGAGTAAGTTTTAAATAGAAATCTCTAGCTTTGTTTTCTGCCTTTTTGACCCTGGTGGCCCAAATGAGCATGGTCTCTAGGCAGGAAGACTTTATGGTGTAAGAGCTTTGATTCCCCACTTTCTTTTCAAGACGGTCTCATAGCACAGGCTTTCACTGAACTAGCTACGTAGCAAAGGATGACCTTGAACTGCTCCTCCTTCTTCTGCTCGCCATGCCTGTTTTTCTTGTGGTATTGGAGATCAAGCCCAGCGATTCATGGATGCTAGACAAGTGACTTACCAACTGAGCTACAACCCAAGGCCCGACTGAAGGACAGTAGCAGGGGCAGAGCAGGTAAGATATTTACCTTGTTAACAATTGAAAGCCCAACACTGGGAATTTACTATTTACTTTCTTTGCTTCAACAATAACGGCAAATTGCTGGGTCACTCCCCTGTAAAAGCCCGAGGTCGGGTGAGTGATCACTGCCTTTCTGAGAGGCTCAGCCTGCTTCTAGTGTTTCACTTCATTTTCAGGTTGGTGGTGACCTGGCTGAGGAATTGCATCTCTCATCACTACACATAACCCTCTAGGGCTGAGGAGCTGCTTCTTTCAAGTGTACTCTATCCAGCGTGCTCAGCGTTCTGCTCAGAGCTCCTCAGCAAACTTTCCCTCACATTGCATTGGTCCAAACCTCTTTCTTATCCTGAACTTTTCCTTGTGGCAGGGCAATTGCTTCTGATGGTTGGTTCACCAACCACCAGGGAAACCGCTAAACTCATCATTGGCAAAAAGCACAACACACCCTGGGGACCAGACACCCTAAAGCAAAGCACTGACATGAAGGAATGAGTGGGCCTCTGGAGTTGGTGGAATGATTACAGCCCATTTCAGGGATGCTAGATATTTCAAGGTTCATGGGGCATCCCTACAGAGGGAAGAACTGACTAACCCAAATGTCAATTGAGCCTGTTGCTAAGAAACACTTTGTAGACAAGAGACCCATTCTAGAAGGCAGCCCACTGGCTGCATGGGAGTCTGAACAAAAGTCTAGAGGGAAGAACAGAAGAATGCAGGGAAAGCAGCCAGCAACAGCTACCATGGAGATTACGGATTTTCAAAGGAAGGAGCTTGGAATTTAAATCTTGACTCAGATTTTTGAGCTGTGTGATCTCAGAGAAGCTAGTAAACCTTGAAAGCCTTACTTTCTTGAGTAATAGAAATGGAGTAATTTACCTGGTCTTGAGATTACTAAGAGGATCAATAGATAAGAGACTATAAAAGACCCAGGTCTGTAGAAGAGGCTGAGAGCCTGCTATTTCATTTCTTCTTGCTCTTATGGAGATTCATTTACATTGAGTTTCTTTACACATTGTAGAGTGATCAGCATCCTGCCATTTGCAGTGAGTGTTTTTTTGAGGTGCTAACATCTCCTAATGAGGCCATGAGCCATCATTTAAACCATTAGATTAGGAACATTACAGATGGTCTGAGCACAGTGAGTTCATGGTACAGATGGCTCATAACAGCCAGTTTATATTAGTAAGCAAAAATAGGCATAGCAGTTTTAGCTCTGCGATTTCAATTCCTGTTTAAATATACTATTACTACATAAAATAATTGTGTGCATACTTGTATGTTTGTCTATGTTTTACATAGACCATACGACTTTTCTTTAAAGGCATCTTCTTTCCTTCAAACACAGGCCTTTGCTCTCTTGGCCTGAACTGAGCTCATATTCTTACAGATTCTATGAAAAGCCTTGATTCCTGTGGGAAGGCTCTCACTTCTCCAGAACAAGCAGTTTCTCCAATGTTCCTTAGGTTTCTGTTCTCATATCCTTGTTTTTGTGTTATTTGTTGGTGTTGCATACCACTCCAAATATCATTTTTTTATGATTCTTATGGCTGGCTGTGTGGTTTGTCTTTTGGTGTCTTTTGTGCCTGGTGTGCTGAAATAGTTATATTACAAGACTGATGAAAGGTGCTGGCTACCTGCCGGGGGCTTGCTGGGATTTCTGGCCATTGCTGTCAGGTTATTTGTCATGGCATCTGTGTGTGGTTGTTGAACCGCTACATGGCATGAAAGCTGATTCTAAGAAACTGCATCAGGAAAGTATAAATATATAAACTCATCAAACTTCTGCCTACGTATGTTTATAACATATGAGTGGCGAGTATTGGCTGTATGGCCAGACTCAGTGTTTGGATTACCAAAAGGCAAAATGCTTAGGAGGCAAGGTTTATTGGGGGCCATTAAAGCCTATCCCAACTTTATACCTTCCTTCCTCTGTCTCCCCACTTTCTTTCTTACTCCCTCATTCACCCTCCCTTCTTCCCTTTCCCAATCTCCCCTACCACTCCCTTGTTCATAGTGGAATAGAACCTTGTCCTGGCTAGTTTTATGTCAACTTGACACAAGCTAGAGTCATCTGAGAGGAGGGAATCTCAATTGAGAAAATGCCTCCAAAAGTTCAGGCTGTAAGCAAACCTTCTATTGGTCATTCTCTTAATTAGTGACTGATGGGGAAGGGCCTAGTCCATTATGGTTAGTGCCATCCCTGGGCTGGTGGTCCTGGGTTCTATAACAAAGCAGACTGAGGAAGCCATGGGGAGTAGGCCAGTAAGCAGCACTCCTCCATGGCCTCTGCATCAGCTCCTGTCTCCAGATTCCTGCCCTGTTGAGTTCCTGTCCTGACTTCCTTTGAGGATGAACAGTAATGTGAAAAGGTAAGCCAAGTAAACCCTTTCCTTCCCAAGTTGCCTTTGGTCATGGTGTTTCATCGCAGCAATAGCAACTCTAACTAGGACAAAGCTCAAATGCAACTAGCTGGCTTTGAAGACGTCCATGTGGCTGAGAAACCCACAGCAGGTGCCACTGTTCATTGTGTGTGACAGGAATTAGTCCCAAACTACTCTGCCCAGTATTCGCTAATCACCCATCTCCTTAGTATTTTGAGAAAGTTGCAGGTGTGTTTTGCCCCTTCTCCCATACAACAGAAGACTGGGGTGCTTTACTGTCCCCTGGAAAACTTAATGTTCCCCCTGTATTTTAGTGCATTTTCACTCCAGAGAGAAGAGACAGAGTTGGAAATCAGTCATGTGGTCACTGATATAATCAATCATGCTTTCAAATGAAACCCCAATAAACATACGGACACAGACCTCTTGGACTGAGATTGCTGAGCACACTGATGTATTGACAGGGTAGTGTTCTGTGTTCGCCTCCAGATCTCAGCTGCCCTACGTATGTTCTCTTTTTCTTTTCTTTTAAAAAATTTATTGGGTGTATGTACATGTATGTGGGCCCATATGCCTTGATGGTACATGTGTGGAGGTCAGAGGACAACTGTAGGAGTTGGTTCTCTCCTTCCACCATGTGGGTGCCAGGGATCAAACTCAGGTCCAGGCTTGGCAGAAAGTGCTTTTACGGACTGTGCCATCTCATTGGTCTAAACATCCCCTCCCCCCGCCAATGTGTACACGCACTTGCATGCATGCACGCACACACACATACACACACACACACACACACACACACACACAGATGAGGGGGTAGCGTCAGTCTTGCTATGTAGAAGTAGTTGACCTTGAACCCTCTTGCCTCTGTCTCTCTAGTATGTTGGGTTTATAATCACACAGATCATGCAGCTATGCATGTGCATTATAATAAAACATCACCACAATACCATACTCTAGCAAATGATCAGCTTCAAGGAGGTTGTGGGGCCTTTGGATTTCAGTAAGAAGTGAGGATGTCCTGCAGGGACCTGATCTAGCAGCTGCTGTTTGAAGTGAGGGCTGTCTTGCAGAGGACTTTGTCCTTCCCCTGTAGGGTCTCTACCAGTTCTCCACAGTTAGTGTCAGAAACAAATTGTACACTCACCTGACACTCTCTAGTTGGAGTTGAAATTAGATGGAGTATAATTAGACACCCAAATATTAGTTGTTTAAAGGAATGTGCAGATATATTTCTCAGCTGAGTGTGGTGGCTTGAGCTGCCGAGTGGGAGATGCTCAGGTCACCAGAACCAGGACGTCATGGGTGGGTGGCAGCAGAGCTCCCACAAGATGAGCTTGCAGGGTGGGTTCATTGCCTCTTCTTTTGTCAGGGTGAAGTGCTTACCGTTTGTCTGCCCTTTGTCTGCCCTATGAGGACACAGAAATAGGACACTTACCAGGTGCAGACATTTTGATCTTCGATTGTTGAGAAATACATTTTCTGTTCTTTGTCATTTACCCGTTCTGTGATATGCAGTTATAGTCAACAAAATGGGCTGAGACAGATGGACTCTTCCCCATGCTACATATACGCCTCCTCCACCTGCCGTTCATTACTCGTCTTTGGTAAAGATCATCACCACCCTCATGACTTCAGTCACCACCTGTAAGTTGAGGATCCCCTGATTCTGGAAGGTGGCCACTCTAACCTTCTGACTCACATAGCCAAGGACTCTTCACAATGCCTGCGGATGGTGAACAGATAGGCTTTGTGCTTTTTCCAGGCTCCCACTCACTCATATCCGGAGCTGTACATTTGCAGTGATGTCAATTGGTTCTTCTAGGGGTTGCTGTCCTGGGAGGTTCCTGTTTCCACTCAACTGGTATCAACATATCACAGAGCAAAAAAGGATCCCAAAATTATAGGAAAGTAGATCAGCCACATGAACAAGGTACACACGGACACTTAAACGTCTATCGCGTTTGCTCTTAATGGTTTCTATGTCATTCAGCTGTATGGGGCAGTTCTTTATCATAAATGCTTTCTTATAGTTAGAAAACGCACTGATTGGACCTGATAAGACCCTCTCTTACAGTGTATACTCACATAACATTCAAGAGTAAAAACAAGCTAGTAGTTGTCCCTGTAGACTGAAAAACAAACAGTTTAGAAAGACCTGCTGACAGAAAAAACAAAAAAGAAATACAGTATGAACACTGTATTTATTTATATTTACACTTGAGTTAGGTGTTGGCAGGAGGATTTATATTTTAGAAAGAATGAATGTGGTTTCTCTTCTGTAATTGGTTTGTGTCTGGGGTTAATCTAGTGATCAACCAATTGCTTAGTGTCCAAGTTCATGAATATATTTTGATCTGACTCTCACAGTCTGATGCCAAGATCAGTGAGGTTCTGTACTTAGTGATATGGGGTTGTGAAAGACCCCGGAGAGAGTTGGGACAATGGGTATGTCAAAGGGATCCAGGCAGGATGGGAGAATATTGGGAGGAGATGGAGGAGTGGGAGAACATTCCAGAGGTCCAGGAAGGAGTAGAGGTTTGGAGCAGGAGTGTCCAGGAAGTGGTTGCTATGAGTAAGCACTGAACTAACACGTGGGCAAGTGCCAAGTAAAAATTGAGCAAAGGCATAGGGTGGGACCACCAGGCTCTCAGAGCATTGCCTGGGTGAAAAGGTGCCTGTTATGCCTTGCCCAGTCCTGTTGCCTGATAGCCTCTCAAAGACTGCTGTCAGTGCCTACATGCAGGGCTGCTGGCCTCACTTTTTCTTAAAGGAAAAGGCTCTAAAACCACGAAGCCCTGCCCTGTTCTTGATTCATCCTCCTCCTAATACCCGTTTAAATAGCCAAGCCCCACAGATCCCAATAGAAGCTATCTCTGATCTCCTAAAAGACTTTTTTCTCCTCCTCTCTTGTTTTTTCCATTTTTCCACTTCCTATTCCTCCCTTTTTCCTGCCACCCTATTCCATCCTACCCCCTCATCCTCGCCCCAAATGCCACTTATATTTTAAATGACTAATATTGCTCGAAAATTTAGAATAAAAGCACAAAATATCTCAGGCTCTCACCTAATTCAGTAATGCCAATCACCTCATAGCAGGCAAACTTTGGGTGCAAAAAAGAAAAAACCATGACCTTGCTTTATTTAGATGATCCTTTTTGTTTGTTTGTGTGTTAAACATGTTTATTTTTTTGTGTGAATTTTTTTGTGTGTGTGTGCACATGTGTCTGTGTACCGCATGCCTGCCTAGTACCTGCAGAGGTCAGAAGAAGGCACTAGATCCCCTAGAACTGGAGGTGTTGTGTTAATTCTAAATGGTTGAGAAAAAAGACCTTTGTAAGAAAAACACCATTGCCACAACTTTTGAATTAACTCTAAAGCAAGCTTTAATACTGGCCAGTAATGATGGACACTGACCAGGACCATGTGGAGGTTTCCACAGAGAGGGACCAAGTCACACTCTGGGGTTCTACAAAATGGCTCTGAGTTGTAATTTACAGGGCTTATGAAGGCAGAACCCATAAAGCTGTATATTTCCTATTAGGTCCAATCAGGGGTGAACATACACCCTGAACATATTTCTTCTCTGGGTATCTCCATCTATATGCTTCCTACCTGGGTATTTCCCACCTATATCCAATCAGGGGCAAGCATATATCCTGTGTCATTGGATTAGTTAAGTTTGCTTAGGGCATATTTGTTTTTGTTCTGGTCTTACAATTGATGGCTCCAGGCATGGCACGGGAGCAGTAGCTAAGACTTTATATCCCGAGCCTCAGGTTGGAGGCAGAGAGAGATTGGGCCTGGAGTGGGTTTTTAAAACCTCAAAGCCCATCCCCAAGTGACACACCTTCTCCAACACCTCCCAATCCTTCCCAAAACAGTTCCATCAACTAGGGACTAACCATTCAAATCTATGAGCCTATGGGGGTCATTCTTATTTAAACCACCACCACATTCACCCATCACCTGATGCTCCAAAAGTTACTCAGTTGACATGTAGGTGTATGATTTCATGCTTGTGTTAATGCATTTATTTATTACCTCTGTGCATAAAAGGCATGGTTTGTGTTTTGGCTAGTTTTATGTCAACTTGACACTAGCTAGAGTCATCTGAGAGGAGGAAACCTCCATGGAGAAAATGCTTTCATAAGCTCAGGCTGGAGGCAAGTCTCTAGGGAATTTTCTTAATTAGTGATCGGCATGGGAGCTTCCAGCCCATTGTGGGTGGTGCTATCGCTGGGCTGTTGGTTCTGGGTTCTATAAGAAAGCAGACAGAGCAAGCCATGAGGAGCATGCCAGTAAGCAACACCCCTCCATGGCCTCTGCATCAGCTCCTGTCTCCAGGTTCTCACCTGCTTGAGTTCCTTTGATGATGAACAGTGATGTGGAAATATAAACACAAAAACCCTTCCTTCCCTGCTGGGAGCCCCAGTACCCTGGCAACCTGGTTTGAGGTCTGTCAACAAGGTTCCAGACTCCCTGGCTGGGAATTTCGGCTTACCAACCCTTTCTCCCCTTTGCTGTAATGGCAACAAAAGCCTTTCATTATGTCTGCATGGCCTAGTATACCTTAGCTGGCTGGTGTTAGCTGAGGAGAAGCAGCCATTTTTTTACTCAAAAGTAATTGTCATTGTAAAATATCTTGCGGGCTTCTAAGTCCTGGCATGTGGAAAGCTACCTATTCATATTGATAGTACATTGTAAAGGGTATTCCTGGAATGGGTGTTGGTCCTTCCAGGAAGAGACAAGCCTTTAACAGATAGAAGCAAAAGGAGCCTGATAGAGAAAAAATAAATAAGCACCAAAGAGCTAAAAACCATAAAATAAAAACCTCCTTTGCCTACATGGCACCCTGCTCTGTTTGAGACAGATGGAGATATTATTCTGCTAACAGTAACATTCAACCAATTATGGATTATTGAGTCAAATGTTCTTTCATAGCAAACAAGATAACCTCGAAGTTTGTAAGTCCGAAGGAGGAAGGACACCCGGCTCCTCCCCGCTGGGCGTGACTACATCTACATATGAAACCAGTTCCTCTGAAGGCCTGAGAACATCTACAAACCAAAAAATTGTATTTGGCTTTTTAAACTTCTTGCCAGAGCAATTCACTCTCTCTTTCTGGGGTGGGCCCTTCCCCTGGTAATGTACATTGTCAGTCTCTCCCTCCTTCTCTTCTTGGTGTAGTTTTTCCACTGACAAGGCGCATTGTCAGTCTCTCTCTTGCCGCTCTCTTTTCTTAATATGTATACTGTTAATTCCCCTATTAAAAACGCTCCTACATTTTACTTCTAAAGCATTCTACGTGTCATTTTAAAGCACGATCCTGCGTGTCATTTTCTTGGGTCCCATAAAAGAACGAACTGCTCCGTTCGTTTGTCATTCCTCATTTTTCCTGCACTATTACTCCCTCTTGCGTAGAGTTTTCGTGAACCCATTTGTGGAAAAGTCTGGTTCCCTCCACACTTCTCAACTTGCTTTTGGACTTGATATTTCATTACATCAATAGTAACTCTAACTAATACAGTTTGTAAAAACAACGGTAAATGATTTTATGCTTTGTACTACGGTTTGAATGTGAAGTATCTCCTACAGGCTCATGTGTTCGAACACTTGACTCCCAGCTGATAGTGCTGTTTTGGAAAATTGTGGATCTTTTAGGACTTGGCCCAGGCAGAGCTGTGTACCCAAGCTGGGCCTTCAAATGTTATAGTCTGGCCTTGTGTCTGATCTTGTACTCAGCATCCCATCTAATGTGAGGAATTTCACTGTACACTTGCACTGTCAAGGGCCATCCTGCCATCTTTTCATCATGAAACTGAGCCAAAAAACCTCTCTTCCTTTAAATAGGTTCTCTCATGAATTCTGTGATGATGAGAAAAGCAACAAATTTGGCTTTGTTTGTTTATTCATTTAGACTATGTAGCCCAGGGAAACTTTAGACTCCCTGAAATCTTCCTGTCTCATTCTCCTGAGCGCTGCTGGGATTCTAGGTGTAGACCACTGGGTCTGGCTTCATCACTTCCTAATCCATGTCTGCCGATGGTTGATCCAGGTTGTCAATTTGGTTGAACCAAGAGATGCTTCTTAAAGAATTAAAGTACATGTCTGCATGCATCTGTGTCTTTAGGTTACTGACACAGACAGCATCTGTGGGTGAAGGACCTGCCCTGTACATGGGCAGTACCATCTGATAGGTTGGGCACCCAGGAGGAACCAAAGCATCGTCGTCATCATCATCATCATCATCATCAGCAGCAGCAACAGCAGCAGCAGAAAGCCAGCCAGATATGCAAGCTCCATTCTTTCTGAGTGAACACATCTGTAGCTGTTGTGATCACCTGTGGGCAGCAGATGCTTCTTCATCTTTTCAACACATCATATACCACTGATTCACTGCTGAGCTGCTAGGCTTTTCTCCTTGGATTGGAGCTTGGATTGGCTCTCTTGTTCTGAGGCTTTCTGCTTCAGGGAACTATCAGGACTTTTGGCTCTCCACTTATCATAGGGCCAAACATCAATCATGTGAGTCAGTGTGATAAATGCTTATGTGTGTGTGTGTGTGTGAACTCTCCGTTGGTTTTGTTCCTCTAGAGAAACCTGGATAGTATAACCACTGTTTCACGTTATTAAGTATTTTCTACAGCTTCAATTTTGTTTTGAGGCAAAGGCTCACACTTTAATCCAGGCTTGCCTAGAACTATTGAGGTCAGGCTAGCCTCAAAGTTGTGGCAGCTTTCCTCTCTCAGCTTCCTGATGTATGTAGTCTGTGTGTGTGTGTCTAATGATCAGTGCTAAGTGGTTGCTCATTTTTATTTATCACAGTGTAGTATTCCTTTGTGTGGACACACCATACATTAATTTATTCATTCATCAGGCTAGTAATGGTTGAGCTGTGTCCAGTTTGGGGAGATCATATGTAAAATGACTGTAAATATTTATGCACAGGCTTTTGTACCAACCTATTTTTTCATAGGAAGTAGTTGAACTATTTTTTTACAAAGCATGTTAATATTTTTTATTCCCTCCAGTAATGTACAATAGCTTAATTTGCTTTACATTTCTATCAGTACTAAAAAATATTAACTAGCCAGGAGTGCTTGCCTTTAATCCTGGCACTCAGGAGAAGAGGAAGGTGGATTTCTTTGAGTTCAAGGCTAGCCTGGTCTACATAACAAGTTCTAGGACAACCAAGGCTACATAGAGAAATCCTGTCTGAAAAAAATACTTAACCATTCTATGGACTACCTGGCTAAGGAAGCCCCCAAGGTCCCACAAACAATCTAGGCCACTGCTGTTGGTTTTCCACCAGAACTAGATGCTAAGACCCTCTTGGTGGAGATGCCCCATGTTCTGGGTATAGAACCCAAATAGGGAAATCAAGCTGGGATTGAGCTGGATGCTTCCTCTCTTCTGACAAGTCTTCACAGTGCTAGAAGGGCCGTGCAGCTGCTGGAGTAGCATTGTCATCAACAGTCTTAGTTGCCTGTGGATTCTGCATGCCATACTACCCACCTTCCAGGCAAAATGTGCCCACGGGTACAATGGTGGCATGACTGTTATTTATGGGGATCACCAACTGCTTTTTGATTGAATTTGAGGTGCACTGCACAGGGAGGAATTCACATCTAGTACTGTAAACCCGGTGAAAAGCCATGTTTGGGAGATCATAGACTCTACTTGGGATGCTACTGCTGTTGTTTTGGTAAGTGGACATTACATGCCATCAAGTATTTATATCTGTGCACATAGGGTAGTGCTGCTGTCAACGATGGCTAGAGAAGCTTCTCTTTGTAGTAAGTGATAGTCCCTGCATAGAGACTCACTGGTCTGTGCTAAGAGGAAGTGACTGTGGAATGCTCAGCCCTAGATGGAACATAAATATCACCCCTCCAAGGCTCAGGGAACACTCTGGCAGCAGGAGAAGAGTACATGTAATGACCAGAGGAAGGATGTTACAGAATGCTCCTTTCTGGTCATGATGTAGCCATTACATTACAACTCTCAGAAGCTGTGATTACCTGCCTAAGACCTGCACAAAATTGGGCCCATCAACCTTCAGTTACAGACAGAGGAAGGGCTCTCCAGGGCCTGCACCTTCCTGAAGATTTATAGACAGCTAAAGGTTGCTAGCAGGAAGAGGCTCATGAGGATTTATAGACCATTAATTGTTGCTGGGGAAGGAAGTGATATAGCCACTGGTAAGTTGTAAGTGCTCCTGTATATAAACCTAATTAAACTTAATTGATCACCAAAATATTCAGTTCAATTAAAAAAGACATGAAAATTCTTGCCATGTAAGAACGAAGACCTGTCAATCTGCAGCATGTCCGTCCAAAGCCAGGCGTTTAGTCTCCAGCACCCATGTTAAAATCAAGGAGTGGTAGTGTGCACTTGTAAACCCAGTAGGTAGAGACAGGAAGATCCCTGGGCTTGCTGGCCTACCTAGTGAGCCCCAGGTCCTAGTAGGGGACCTTCTCTCCAAAAATTAATGTGGATAGCTCCTGAAGAATAATACCAAGGGCCAACCTCCATACATGCCTGCACATATGTGCATTCTCATACACACAGACATGCACAATAACACACATTTGTATACACACAAAATAAATGTAAAGATACATTATAGAGATGTATAAAAATGTCAATATGAAACAAATTATTAAGCACATTTAAAACATACCTAACCAGGTTTGAGCAGTAACCCTGGGAAGACTGCTTTTTTTGGGAGGGGGGTGAGGAGGGGGAGATTTGGAGGAGAGGGAAGATTGGAGGAACTGGGAGGAGTGGAGGGAGGGAGGACAGAAAAAACAAAAAAAGAAAAATTAACCTCTAGTAGCTGGAAGTGGCGTCTCATGGTAGTTATACTTTGCATTTTCCTGTGCTAGTTGTATCCTTTTTGTTATGAGATGCTTGTTTTTTTGGCAGAGGTGTTGTAGTGGCATTTGCCATGTTTATTTTACTTTTTCAACATAATACTTTTATTAATCACTTGAGTTTCCTACAATGTATCTCAATCACACCCTCCTCCCATTCCTCCCAGGTCCACCCCCCACCCCTGTGCCCTCAAAAAAAGGAAAAAAAAACCCAAAAAATGAAAAAAAGGAAAGAAAGAAGAAAGAGAGGGAGAGAGAGAGAAGAAAAAGAAGAAGAAGAAGAAGAAGAAGAAGAAGAAGAAGAAGAAGAAGAAGAAGAAGAAGAAGAAGAAGAAGAAGAAGAAGAAATAATTAATCATGCTTAGAACATGGATCATGGGCATGAACATGGTTTTTGGTGGCAATAGGCAGCTTGGATCCTGGACATCCACCTGGCTTGTATTAGCCTGAGACTACTCATGACAAAAACTCAACCTGAAGTTGGGCTTCACTGCCCAAATGTGCAG
Organism: Cricetomys ansorgei; assembly: GCA_026225945.1. Classification (NCBI taxonomy): domain Eukaryota; kingdom Metazoa; phylum Chordata; class Mammalia; order Rodentia; family Nesomyidae; genus Cricetomys; species Cricetomys ansorgei. The sequence continues at coordinate 13,838,843 of JAMJFZ010000239.1, read as the reverse complement.
GCACCTGGACATCCCACCATCACCTGGACATCACATAGCACTTCGGTATCCTGTAGCACCCGGTCATCACACAGATACCCAGGGTTCACACATTACCTTGTTTATTTTTATTGATTCTTAATTAAAATGACTTCTCTATTTGAGAATTTCATACATGTGTACAATATATTTTGGTCATGTTAACCCCACTCCTGCAATTTCTCCCAGACACTTCCACACCCCCCTCCCAACTTCCTATCCCCCGCCTTTATATCTCACTGAGTCCAGTTAGTGCTGTCTGTCTGCACATGGATGTGGAGCCAGCCATTGGAGCATGAGGACCCATGAGAAGTCACACTCTGAAGAAAACTTCCTCTTCCTCCCTCAGCAGCCATCGATGGCCAATAGCTCTCAGTTAGGGGTGGGGCCTTGTGAGTAACTCCCATTCATGCTGGAGTATCTGTCTTATTACTGAAAAATTTAAAGTATAAATTTAGTGATAGATGTGCTTTGGGGGAAGGGTTGGGGTCTGTGAAGTCGTAAAGATATATACATACTCTTCGGGGGAATTCTCTTTTAGAGAATTTGTTCTTGGAAGGGACCCTCCCAGTATATTGAAAGAATCCACGCAAATGAGAGACCCGAAGCTTAACTTTCCTCAACTTGATGGAAAAGCGTCCAGGATAGAATACAGTTGATAATCTAATTGCCTGCTATTGTACATTTGTTTTGTTCTTAATTTTTTTTGAGATGGGGTCAAGCTGGCCTAGAACTCACTATAGCTCAGTGTAGCTCCACACTTCCAGCCACCTTTCTGTGTCAGCCTCCAGGGTGCTGGCATGAGCTGTCATATCTTTTGAGACAGGCTCTTGCTATTTATGGCCTCAAAATTTCTATTCCTCCTGCCCCAGCCTTCCGTATTCTGGGTTTCCATGGATGTGTCGCCTACATTTACCTTAGGTTGTTTCTTTTTCTTATTTCTTTTAAATCTTGCTTTGTTTTTAACCACTGAAATTCATATTCAGGTGAACAGCTTATAACTAAATCTGGTCATATGTGTGTATGTATATATTTATGTATTCGTTTTTTTGGGATAACCTTCTAGGAGACAGGTTAGTCAGTCAGATAGTATGACTATATTAAAAACATTTGTCACCATATTGCTCATACATCTGGCAGGATATGAGCATCCTTCCTCCTTCACTAGCTCTGTCTGTCACCTTGCTTTGGGTTTATAATGGTTTATTTTCTATTTGACTTTCATCACGTCAGAGATTGAGCTCCCCGCCATCCCCTACCCCACCCACTGTCTTCCAAAGTGCTTTGCACATCACTAAGGACCTGCTCTCATATACTGAGTGTCTTCTTTATCATCCTCTCCCTAAATAGCAACACAGTTATCATTTGCTTGACTTTTTAAAAGACATTTATTTTATCTGAGAAGTATTTATCTGCTTGTATGTATATGCACTATGTGTGTGCCTAAAGGCGGCCAGAAAAGGGCTTCACACCCCTGGTAACTGGACTTACAGACATTTGTGAGCTGCAATCTACTAAATCTGTAACCTCTACAAGAGCTGCAAATGCTCAAAACTGCTGAGCCATCCCCCCAGCCTCTTTCTTGTCTCTTAAGACTCAAAAGTCACCTCTTATACATCCAGAGAGAATCAGTGTTTCCCAGTGTGCTTTGATTCCAGCATCTGAAACACTATATTGTGCTTTATTTATATACATGTGTGGGATTGAAATAAAGCTCATAATTCCTTACAAGATTAGAAATAATTTTCCTGATCAGAGAGTCTGACATAAATTGTAGATGTGCATTTGTACAGGTTGAATAACTAAATGAACTTATAAAGGAAAGATAATTGTTGACAAATTCAGTTACCCATGGTCTGTTCTGGCTCCTAATTATTAATTATTAATTTAGCATATTTATTTAACTCCAGTGAGTCACTAGCTTACCTCTCGTAGTACAGGTGGCCTTGGGTCTTGTTGGAGATGGCAAAAATATCAGCAGCTGATGATGAAATTGGCAATCAGAGCGTGCTGAGGCTGTCCTGAGCCCTTTCATTGATTACTTGTTCTCAGTATTAAATTTAGGACAACATTTCATGCTATGCTGATATCAAAAGGTTTGAATATCCACAAGGGGCCAAGAGTGCTCATGCTGCAGCAGCCATACAGATCCCCTCCCCCCACCCAATCTGGGAGGGAGGACGAGAAACCCGGTGGAGAGAGACATTAATGGAGCTAACTCTAGCTTCTGTTTGCTGACACAGTTTGGTGACTGGTACAGTACCAAGAAGGAACTTTTCTTCTCATAAACCTGGGGAAGTGAGAGATTTTCACACACACACACACACACACACACACACACACACACACACACACACATACACGGGGGTGGGGTGAAAGGGTTTATGTTAATGACAATGCCTTGCATTGATTATAATAAGAAACTCTGGTGGCTCTTGTGTTTCTGAATCTATGCTAGATTTAGATCAGTTCTTTGACAAGAATTTTGGGCTCAGTTTACTTTCACTCAGATCCTTCCTTTCTCTTCCCTTCTCTTCCCTTCCCTTCCTTTCCCTTCCTTTCCCTTCCCTTCCCTTCCCTTCCCTTCCCTTCCCTTCCCTTCCCTTCCCTTCCCTTCCCTTCCCTTCCCTTCCCTTCCCTCCCCTTCCCTTCCCTTCCTTTCCCTCCCCTTTCTTTCCCTTTTCTTCTGTGATGGCTAATTTGGTTGTCAATTTAGTTATATCCAGAATTAACTAAAACCCAAGTGACTGGATACATCTTTGAAGGAGGCTTTCTTAATTAAATCTTTTGGCATGGGAAGATTCACTTTTAATTTGGATCTTTTGAGGTGGGAAGATCCATCTTCAATCTGGACCAAACTTTCTACTGGCAGCCTATATAAAGGTCACAGAAGAAGGAAGCTTTTGCTTTTTGCCTGCTTGCCCTCACTCTCACTGACAAGTTCATTCCTTCACTGTCATTAGAGCTACTTCTTCAGGATCTGGCATATACTGAAGACCAGCTGAGGCATTCAGCTTCGTATACTGAGAAAATACTGGATTCTTGGTCTTTTCACTGCTAGACATCCACTGTTGTACTAGCTGGATCACAGCCTATAAGCCATTCTAACAAATTCTCTCTCTCTCTCTCTCTCCTCTCTCTCTCTCTCTCTCTCTCTCTCTCTCTCTCTCTCTCTCTCTCTCTCTCTATATATATATATATATATATATATATATATATATATATATATATATATATGCTTATGACCTCAGACCTTAGGCCCTGAGACCTTAGCATAAGTGACTCCATGATGGAAATGCCATTCAGGCTCTAAGACTCAGCATGTAGATAGTACTACCTGCAAAAACTAAAAGAAAAGCCTTTGATGAATATCAAAGCCCATACAGTTCTGGGAAAATCTCAAAATGTACTAACCTTGCTTTTTAGCTTCTGTAGTTCTGCATTTGGCTAACTGTTCTTGTTAACTGAATTATGCCAACCCAGAATATGGTGTTTGCGCTTAAAAGCTCATTCTGAGAAAGGCTTGGGGCTACACTTGGATCCTGAGCACCCAGTGTAGGTACCAGTTGGCTGATAAAGACTTTCTGTTGGCTTAAACCCATGTTCAAGCAGTCTTCCCTGATGAATACCCAACAGCCTGCGTGTGTGTGTGTGCATGTGTGTGTTCATTCTGTAAGTTCTATTCTTCTAGAGAACTCTGACCAATACACCTTTCCTCCTCTCCCCTCCTCTCCCTTTCCTTTCTCTTCCCTTCCCCTCTTTCCCCCTTCCTTCCCTCCTTGTAAACCCACATGCTGGGAGCCTTGAGACAGGAAGATCTGTAGGGTTTGTTAGCAGTAACATGCCCACATACCAGTACACATACGCACATGTGTACACACATACATACCAGCACACATATGTGTATACACACCAACAGGAACTCTCTCATGCACAAAAGTGAATTGAAATGTGGCTGGAAAAGAGTGGAAATTTGCAGGAAAACATGCACATGGCGTAAACAAGGCTCTGGATTTAGTCCCCAGCATGCAATCCAAAAGCCCCAGGCAATCACGATCTAAGAGCTACATAGTATGAGAAGCAAAAGTACATTTTAGACATTGGTAGAGCTGCTGGTTTGCAGGCCTGTGAATCACCTGGTGAGTCATTATCACCTCTGACTCTCAGTCTATCCCCTGATGCTTTCCACCCACAGATTAATGCATGGGCCCTAGGTCTTTGCAATTATCCACCTTAGGTTTTTAGGGCTCATCCCTGACCAAGCACTGCTTCAAATGTGTTCAGTTTGTGGTGATGTCATTTACCCTCTACTCCTACTGAGTTCATTTCCTTTAAGGTCTGCTCACTTTTTGCTCTTTTCTTATGCTCAGTGATCTTTCCCTGCCAGCTTGTGTGAATCACGAGTCATGACTAGCCTGGAAGGTGAAAGAAAATATCCTTAGTTTTACCCTTGTGTGTCTGTTCCAATACCGAGTTGGGGGAATCACTGTCCCACCTGCACCCCTGTCCGGCCAAGGTACCTGACTCTCCTATTAAAATCAGAAGGTGAGTTATGGGTACCAGACCAGTGTAGAGAAGATTAAGGTCCTTCTCTGCCTAAACATCCTATTAATCAACAGAGACAAGCTGCCAGTGTGACAAGCCTCTACCCATAAGCCCTTAGGATCTGCTATTACTTCAGCCTCCGGAATCATAAATACTTCCAGATTGTAGGCGCTCTCAGCTTGTTTTTATCTCCTTGAAATGTGCCCTGGCTCCTGGCAGATGCCATCCACGACTGACTCAGAGTTCTCACAGGAGACAGCTGCACAGCCTGCCTTCAGATGGAGCCCCAGCCAGCAGTTTGGGTTCTGGGGGCGAAAAAATACAAAAATGTCTTTTTAAGCCACCATTGTCATTTATCTGGAAATTGGGGGTTCATGCCTGTCACCCCAGCAGTGGGGATGCTGAGGCAGGGTTGTGAGTTTCAGGCCGACTTGGGCTACAATGTGAGATGGTGTCTTTAAAAAAAAAAAAAAAAAAAGAAAAAAAGGTTATCCTTGCCTTCCCCAAACTCTTGTAATTTCAATGAATCATTTTAACCCATGAGGACAATATTACAAATTTATTATTAAAAGGACACTGGGAGCTATCTTCTGGCTTCCACACACGCATACATATGTATACTTATGTGCACATGAAGTGTTCCTGACAAACACACAGGGAGAATAGCTGCTTCCTTCTTGGTATCAGGAAGACACTTCCTGTCTTGGGACAGGATATAACTATGTAGCTCACACTAGTCATGGACTTGGGGTCCTCCTGCCTCAGCCTCCCAGTTGCTGGGATTTCAGATGAGCTCCGCCATAACTGTCTTGAAGGGTGTCTCAGGAATGGCAGGGATTGGACAAGCACACTGTAGCAAAAGCAATCCTATGAAGTGCCAAGAACATAGACTAAATACGAATCCTAGTAGAGACCTCATCTAACTCAGAGAGGGAATTCAGGACATCCAAGAAGCAAACAGCGGCTTGCCCTTCAGATAACACTAAATAGTATATATAAGACTTGATTTTATTTTACATTTCATAAAGACTTTTACTTGTAATGTTTTTCTAAACACATATAATAGGGTACAGATATTTGAGATCTCCTTCTTGGGCTTGGCCGTGTCAGTGTATTCAGGGTTGTTGTAGTAGGCCAGTTGAGTTTTGGTGGTGACATAGTGCCCTGTTTGTTGTTGCTTGTGTTCTTACATTGGCGGTTAGGCATCTGGCATTGGGGTGCTTGTAGTTCCTTGCTTGGGTTCTCGGGCTGGGGAGGTGGGGTTGGAGGAGAGTGGTGGGGGGGGGAGGAGTGAGGTCCGGTAGAACCAAGAGGGCCGCTTGTAGGAGTCTCACCTGGTCAGTCTTCTGGCTGGGTCTGCAGTGGAGCTGAGCTCTTTGCTTGGGTTCCAGGGCGAGGGAGGTGGGGTCCTATATTTAAGATTTTAATAAGTGAGTTGCTGGAGTTTTCAGACAGACACAGGATACAGCGAAGACAAGTGAAAAGTTACAGGCTTTGACAGTGAAGCCACCGGAATTTATTTATTGGTTACATTTTTTTGTTCCTTTTAATTATTTTGAGACTATGAATTAAAGGATCCCTTCTCCCCAAAAGCCAACATACCTGAGCTAAATATTCTACAGGGTTGATTGACTGACTAGAGCTTTGTGATATGGAGAGTTGGGATGTCTCAGATCGCAAGCCAAATTACCTTGAGCCATCTTAGCTCCCTTAATAGCCATTCATTGTCTATCTCCACGTCTGACCTAATATCCTTGTGGCTATTGGGTAAGTTCTCTTTGAATATACTAATTTAGTAGATGGCTAGCTTCCCCTAACCTAGAAACTAAGACTGACGTCAGGTAGGGTTGGGAAGGCTGGCTAAGAACACTGGTTGCTCTTCTAGAGTACACAGGTTCCATTTCCAGTACCAACATGGTGTTTCATAATTGTTTATAACTCCAGACCTAAGGGATCTGATGGTTTCTTCTTGTTTCCACAAGCATTGCATGCATATAGTGCATAGACATACATGCAAGCAAAACACCTGCACACATAAAATAAAAATAAATAAATAGAATATCAAGACCAGGGGAGCAAGCAGACTAACTGCAGGTCTTTACTTCTCCCTCAGCTCCTCCAGATCCACTCTCGCAGTCATGCATCCCTAGCTCTGTGAAGACCTCCTGCAGAGCCCGCACACCCCCCCCCCCCCCCCCGTGGATCACACAGATCTGCTCCTAACTTCCCTCCACCTCACCCAGATCCTTCACCTTTATCCCAGATCCCAAACTCCAGCAGGCACTCCCTAGGCACCCACAGGCCACGCTGACCAGAGAAGTAAGCAGACTAACTGCAGATCATCACCTGTCCCTTTTCTCCTCCAAATCCAACCCCTCAATCTCATCCCCTGCTGTGGCCTCTCCTCCCTCTCTGCTCCAATTCATTCCTAGGGAAATAAGCAGATCCCGGTGGAATACCCTGCTTCCCCTATCCTGTGGACCCCCTCATCTCTCACGCCCTGCCAATCCCTTCTTAAGAGTCAGCTCCCAACACCTAGAAACACATTTTACCTGGAACCCTCAGTGGCCACACCCATCAGGATCCCAGAAGAATTTCCTACCAGGCAACAACACACAGCCAGCACATTATCCTAAGAACCAGACAGGGCAACATAAACCAAGAAACAAAACACCCACCCAACAAAGACAAGACCAGAAATCAGCACCTAGAATTACAATCTTCCCAAACCTAGATGCCTAGATGCCAACACAAAAATGCAATCAATATCAACCAGGAGAGTATGTCTCCAGTAGAGCCCAGCCACCCTATCACAGCAGGCTCTAGCTGAAGCACAAGACAGAGACCTTAAAACAGGCTTTATAAATATGACAGGGTCCTTAAAAGGAAACGGAGAAATCTCTTAAAGAAATCTATGGATACACAAACAGTGGAAGGAAATTAATGAGTGTTCAAGACCTGAAAGTGGAAATAGAATCAATAAAGAAAACACAACCGAGGGAAATATTAAAATGAAAAATTTAAGAACTCAAACAGGAGCCCCAGAGACAAGCCACACCAAGAGAACACAAGAGATATAAGAATCTCAGGCATTGAGGACAGGATAGAAGAAATGGATACCTTGGTTAAAGAAAATGCTAAATCTAAAAGACTCCTGGTACAAAATATCCAGGAAATCTGGGGCACTATGAAAAAAAAAGCCGAGAATAATAGGAATAGAGGAAGGAATAGAAACCCAGATCAAAGGCCCAGAAAGTATTTTCAGCAGAATCGTAGAGAGAAGTTTTCCTAACCTAAAGAAATATAAAGTTATAAGAAGCATACAGAACATCAAATAGGCCAAACCAGAAAAGAAAGTCTCCTAAGCATGTAATAATCCAAACACTAAATGTATAGAACAAAGAAAGAGTATTAAAAGCTGCAAGGAAAAAAAAGACCAAGTAACATATAAAGGCAGATCTAGTAGAGTAACACCTAGCTTCTAAGTGGAGACTGTAAAAGTCAGAACATCAGATAAAATAAATAAATAATAAATAAATAAAATAAAAGGATGTCGTCAGATAGTATCTGAAACCTACAACAGAGATCTCTTTGCTTTGCTGAGACCTTTCTACCCCACAGGTTTTCCCTAGCATATTTGAGAGATGCCTTGCTTCAGGCCTTTGTAACTATAAGAACTTGGCAAACTCATCCCATGCTAGAACATGTTATCTGAGTTCCTAGGCCATGCTCATTCACATTTATACGAAATGAACTTTCTGTCTCCCTTTGAGTTAAGAGCTATGCTTCCCGTCTGTAAGGCATAGTCCTGCTGTGTATCCCTGGCCGGCATAGTACTCGCTACATAGCTGCAGTAAGTGTATGTGCGGTGCCTGGAACAAACAGATATGCCTTGTGTCTTTCTACAAAGCCGCAATCTAATGGCTAACAATAGATCATGAGCTGCATCGATTTTGTTAGGGGTGACGTACTGAGTAGTCCTGATTTCCCTTCCTAGTTGGCCACTGGCAATCACAGGTTCTTTAATTCAATCCTAACTGCTAATGTCAACTCTCAAATCAACATACAAAGATGTAAATGTGTCTCTGTGTTGCAAAATGGTTACAAAAGTGTTAATAAGACCACAGAGTTCAAAGAGGCCTTACTAGAGCCAGGGGTAGATCTGGCACAGACACAGAGAGATACTTCAGTAATTAGGCAAGATATTAAGGAAGCTAGTTGGAAAGCTGCAAGAGGCCCATAGAGCCAAAGTGTCAGGTTGAGCGATGCTGGACTATTTGAGAGAGGTGTGGATTGGTCTGTAAGGATGAACAGACAGACAGATGGAAGTATTGTAAGCATTAAGCACTTGGACCATGCTGAGCTGAAGCCCATGGGATAATGAAAGTACTCTTCCTGTTTGAAGTGTATATTGGATAGTTAAGAACAGGTTGGTGGGTATTCTTTTTATGAGGGTCCGTGTAAGACTTTTGAGCTATTTGTTCCCATTAGTCCTCATGGACTGTTCTCTCTGGTATGGTTTTAATATGAACATGTGCCCATGTTTTCACAATCTAATGCATAGGTTCACAGGATGCATCTTTTTACTTGTGTGATGAAATCATTGTTTTTCACTCTATGTGTCATGGTTCATGTTAGACAGGTATCTACACGCACAAAGAAGATATAGTCATTGTGCCTCTACATTTGCTCTCAAAATAGATCCAACTGCTGCTTGTAAAGTGGACATACTCAGGTCAAGGCGTAGCCTGAGAGCCACTGTTTGCACAATCTGGAGAAAAGGATAGCAGGGCCTAGCTTGATCTCCACAGTATCCCAGTCAACTTGCAGTGATCCTCCTGTGGTAGCCTCCTCAGAGCCAAGGTTACAGGCATGCAAAACTACCTCCTTGTATTGTGCACGTGAAGTAGAATAGAGAGAAAACACTAAGGGGACAGGGGGAGGGTCCAGACTCTAGGTTGTTTTCTCCTGGCCCAGGAACTTCGTCTTGGTTTAAGTTTGATATTCTGTATGCACCTAGGAAATCATCAATTTTTAAAATATTTCCCTAGGCTAGAGAGACAGCTCAGCAGTTAAGAGCACTGGCTACTCTTCCAGAGGACCTGGGTTCAATTCTCAGCTCCCACACAGCAACTCACAATGTCTGTAACTCCAGTTCCAGGGGATCCAACACTCTCTATACAGATATAGATTCAGGCAAAACACTAATGCACATAAAATAAAAATTAAAAAAATTTCCGATTTTTTGGAATATGGTTTGTAAAGTATGTCTTTATGACTTTCTGAGTTTCACTGTTCCTGTTGTAAGGTCCCATTTGTTTCTAATTTTATTAATTTGGGTCTCCCCCCTCTCGGTTAACTGGTTAAGGGTTTGTGGATCTTGTTTACCCTTTCAGAGAGCCAGCTCTTGTCTTCTCTCTCTAGCTGTGATCTTGTGACTTTGTATTGAATGAGAACATGCTTACTTCATTCCTGCTTTTAGAGCAAACGCTTTCCAGTTTCTCTCCATTTAGTACTATGTTGGAGATAGGTACAGATGTCATTAGGGTGACGTATTTTCCTCCTCTCTCTATTTTACCTCAGGGAATTTATCATACAGAAATATTGTGTTTTAGTAAAGGCCTTTTAATTCATATATTGTGTTGATCACAGGATTTCTGTCCTCAAATCTATTCGTGTGTTGTACTATATTTTTATCAGTTTGTATATGCTGAACCAATTTGCATCCTTGGGATGATATCAATTTGATATGATCTTCGTGAAGTCTTTTTAACGTGTTCTCAAATTTTATTGGCAAGTATTTTACCGAGAACTTCTGCATTCTTAAGAGACTTTTGTTTATGTGTATTTTATGTGTATGAGTTTGCCTGCATGTTTGTATGTGTACAACATGCACGCAGTGCCCTAGGAAGCCAGAAGAGGGCACTGCATCCCCTGGGACTGGAGTTACAGATGGATGTGAGCTGCAAAGTGAGTACTGGAATTGAAACTAGGTCCTTTGCAATAATCAACCAGTGCTCTTTAACCATTGAGCCATAGCTAAATGTATTACCTGTCAGGTGTGTTGGGAATGTGGGAAGTAACGACAGCACTAAGATGTGTACAGGAGAACTGTCTTTGTGCTTTAGAGATGTCATAAATATTAGCACCTTGCTGGAGGGAGCACTTCAGAGTTCTCAAGCTCTTTCAGCGAATGGCAGATAGGTGGTGCTAGATGTTGATCCACATGCTGACCTCAGGCTCAGGGCGATCAAACTTCTGAGTTACTCACAGTTGATGAGGTAGACTCCTGGTCACTAGTAGCATGCAGGAATATGCCTGAAGAGAGCCTCCAGTGGCCTGCACTTCTCAGCCTATCAGAGTCTATCTCTCTGGCTCTCTACATCTGCCTTTTAGTACCGTCTCTCACTGTGGGGCTGTGGCAGTTTAAGTTTAGGCTTTCTGCCTTGTTATTCCCTGTTCTCAGGTCCCAGAGTAGCTAGCTCACTTTTAAACAATAGAATTCTTTTACACAGGATGCCTGGCCACTGCCCTCAGAGTCATATATAGAGTGACAATTCCAATTCTGCTACACTTTTGACCTTCCCACCAAGGACTCACAAAATCTACATCTGGACTTGAGACTTGTGAATGCCCTGGTCTCTCCTGAAGGCAGGGCTGCCTTCTCTTTTCACCAGAGCCACTTGGCCTTCTTTTTGGGTGATACTTCTGTTCCCCCTACACACACCCCCTCCCCCCCACAGGCTTGGTTTTTCTGTGACTCGCTTGTCTTTTCAGGTCACTATTAGCATCTTTGTGAATTTCCAAAGCGCATTTCTTTGTGTTTGGAGCAGTCCTTTTTTTACTTCCTTTTTTTTCCCCTTATTTTATAATTTTATTTTATGTATAAGAGTGTTTTTCCTGCACATGTATATATGTGTACCACATCTACATGCTTGACTAGTGTCTAGTAAGGTCAGAAGGGGGTGTCAAATACCTTGGAGCTGGAATTGCAGACAGTTGTGAGCTGCCATGTGGGTGCTGGGAATTGAACCCAGGTTCTCTGGAAGAGCAGCTGGTGCTCTTAATCACTGAGTCATTTCTCTAGTCCCTTTCTTCTTTCTTTTTATGTGTATGTAGTGCCAAGGATCAAACCCAGGGCCTGGTGCATGCAAAGCAAGCATCCTGCTTCTAAGCTACTTTCCCAGCCCTGAGTCTATTCTTTCTGACATTGACTGTTCATCTTAGCCAGGTCTTTAATGCCAGTATTTGGGAGGCAGAGGCAGGTGGACCTCTGTGAGTTTGTAGCCAGCCTGGTCTATATAAACTGTTCCAGATGTCTTAGTCAGGGTTCTATTGCTGTGATGAGACATCATGACCATGGCAACTCTTGTAAGAGAAAGCATTTATTAGGGCTGGCTTACGTTCAGAGGTTTAGTCCATTACCATCCCAGAGAGAAGCATGGTAGTAGGCAGGCAGACATGTTGCTAGAGAGTAGCTGAGAGTTCTACATCTGGCAGGCAGCAGGAAGAGTTTTGAAACCTCAAAGGCTACCCCAAGTGACATACTTCCTCCAACAAGGCCACACCTCCAAGCATTCAAATATGAGCCAATAGGGACCATTCTTATTCAAACCACCACAGCTACCCAATGAGGCCTCAGCTCAGAAAAATCAAAACAAAACAATGATGAACCCAAATAAATAAAAAAACCCAAATAGAGGAAATTCAACTTCTTGGATTCTCATTTGCACAGCTGCTCTTCCTACTTGATTATATCTTTAGAACTATGATACAGAGACAATATAGGCACACACAGAAAATTGCCAGGGATAAATGGAAAAAATTAGCCACCCGATTCACAGGAAGGCTCAATGCCAAATTGTTGTAGATGTTTACTTTTAGTTGTTTTTAAAATTATTGTTTTATGCACTTTTGGGTAAGGGGCTGCCTAGGGGCTTTGGGGTTTTGTATTGTCTGCAGGTGTTGGATTTACGTGGGGGATGTTTAATTGCTTATGACCTGCACGTGCTATCAGTAAGCAGTTCTGAATCAAAAATGCCTGAGTTCAAATGCTTGGGGTTCCACCGTGAGTATGGCACTGGCCACAGTGGTGGTTCCCTCTGCTGAGGTCTGGCAGGGTTTGCAATTATGAAATATGCCTCCTTGTCTTCCTTGCTAAGCTGCCCCAAAAGCATACAACTACACCAAATAAATGATATCCTTGGACAGGTGAGATCTAGTCCAGAATGGGGAATTCCAGAATTTCCCTTCAAAGGGGACTGTAAATCGAATTTACCAACTTCCCTACAGGCGACCCCCAAGTAAATTGAAAATTTCAGTTTTATTTCTTTCAGTTTTTTTTCTTTTGGGTATTACAAGCACAGAAATTGCTGTATAAATTAAAAAGCAAACAAAAAAAATCAAACAGTTTGCCCTAAATATATAGGAGTACACTTGGATTTAATATAATTGCATTTTGTGTTCTTTTAGTTTCTCGTTTGTCTATATTTATGATAATTATTGACTTCATGTAATTACTTATGTGCCTTATTGTCTGTTGGTCTAACTGTTAGTCTGTGTCTATGATTTGATCCTTTTGTTTCAGTATGCATTGTATACCAGAGTGTAATATGGAGGCTTTTACCTCTCTGTACCATCTGGGTTTCCTTTTTTTTTTTCTCCTAAGAAAATTGATTATTCAAATTTGTTATCTCAATCCAGTCCTAACTAAATTGCAGATATATGAGAGTTAATTATTGAACTGTCTTGGGACTAAGGGAAATAAATTCCCCCAAAGAGATATCTTAAATTACAACTGGTTTGTTTAAGAATAAACATATGATCTTTATTTTGTTCTGCTATACATTTGGATTTAATGCTCCCTTAAAAATTGATAGTTTGCTCTGCTCTATTATTTTGTCTTATTAATAAGTTTTCAGCTTAAAGGTTATATCATGGTTTATGGATATATATTTCTGAATATTCTGTTTGGATATTTTGTGATATGCATATATAATGAAGTTTCCTCCACAGACATTCCATTCAAGTTGTCTTAGGAATAGGAGAGAGATGGCTCTGTGGTGAAGGGCACCGGCTGCTTTTTCAGATGACCCAGGTTTGATTCCCAGCAGCCACGTGGAGGCTCAGTTCCAGGGCATCTGATGTCCTATTCTGGCCCTTCAGGCACTGCACACATGTGTACACAGATAGGCATGTAGGCAAAACACACATACACGTAATGTAATAAAAAAGGTGAGCACTCAAATAAAAGATTTCTTTTCATTTATAACACTTTAACAGGTCTTTAACAAATAAGTTAATTTGCTAATTAGATAAAATAATGTCTCTAGGACTGTTGTATATCTTCCCGTGTTTGTGTTTATAAGTGTTGGATGCTTAAGACGTAATATTTGTTTGTTTATTTATTTAAGTATTTATTTATGTGTGTATGTTTTAAATATAGCTTCTTGGGTTTTCACTAAGATACAAAGAATTGTTCTATTCTGTTAGAAAAGTGTTTTTTATTCCAAATGTTTATGAAGAAACATCAGACAAAAAGGAAACATCAAGTATAAGACAGACATAAGAAGTTGTAGGTATAAAAATATATTTCTGGAAAAGGTTAGAGAGAAAAGGAACTGCTCTTAGATGAGAAAATATTTTACAGAATAAAATAGTTTTGCCCTAAGCGTAAAGGCATTTTCCAACATGGAGAAAAGAACAGCTGAGGACAAAACCAGGAAGCTTAAGCCCATCACGGAAAGTCTTATTGAGTTGTAAGAAAGTCCATAAAAAGTTAGACTGAAAGGTGGTGTTACTAGCTGGACATGGTGGCCCATGCCTTTAATACTGGCACTCCAGACGTAGAGGAGGCAGGTGGATCTTGGAGTTTGAGGCCAGCCTGGTCTACAGGGATAAACGGAAAAACCTTGTCTCAAAACACAAAACAAAACAAAAAACAAACAGAAAAGATGGTATGTCTATAATCATTAAAGGTCATTAAAATCCTAATATGAAACGCTGGTAGGCACTTATTTTCTCAGTTCTTTTATTCCAGACATTAAGAAGAAACCAGAAAAGAAGGAAGATAACAGGACACCTATACACCCCTAAATCAACTTTTACATTTGGCTTTTGGGATTTCCCACAACAGGAATAAAATAGAGACCATCAGAAGGCATAGCAGAAGTAATTCCAGGCATAAAAATAAGCCTCCTTGATAATCTTAGCTCCTGGGAATAATATACTTTCCTAGGCAAATAGATGCGCCCTCCCACCCCCAAGAAATCCCAGGCAGAAGAAAAAGGATTCTAAATGGGCCAATGCTTGCCACAGCTCTGGAACTGGCACTAATAAAGCACTACCCCCAGTGGGCTCCAAAGCAGGATGGGTCTTCACACACACAATACACACCCATCATGCTACCCAAACACCTCATAAAGCAGGCTGTTCTAGTCTTAGTGATAATCCTAGGTCTACGAATAACACTTTGTTGTTTGATTAGTTGTTTCTGCAGTTTGACATCTCCATCCGTGGCACCTGTTCTTCTGGGTTCACAGCAAAAGAGGATCCTCAGGGTTTCAGACTCAGACATGCTCATGCTTCCTTTCGATCAGACAGGTTCAGATTTTGGTCTCTGATAGACAACTACTCTGTCCCTGATCAGTCTAAAGAAGCTTCAGAAACAGATCCTTAACTACCATCAACCCTTAAGATTAAGAGGTCAAAAGTCAAAGAGGGGGAAACCGAGGCAGAATAGATGGTTAGGGAGAATTCCGAGGACACCCTGGGATGCAGCTTGTGTTTCCTGTTGCCTAAGAGTCAAGCATCTTCAACTGATAAAGCCAAAGTTGTTTGCAGAGACAACGCTCAATCCTCCCTTCCCAAGGCTGTCTCGGATGAGGATGTTCAAAACATCAAACTGTTTAGGTGGGACCAGAACGTTTGTGGACTTGAACTATACTGTGTTAAGACCCTGCTCTCATCCCTAAACCTAAACAATGCACCTCACAGAAACATGTTATAGATTAATTTACCAAAAGAAGTTCTCTAAGATAAGGGAAATAAATAAACCAGAGTGTGAGAGTTGGCATGGTCATTGTGTCTCATCAAGCAATAAAACCCTAACTAAGACATGCCTCTATCATGCAAGTACTGAGAGTAAAAACATTCACCAACATGTCTAGCTTTAATGAAAGAACACTTGTAGTATCCATTACAAATCTCCCATTAAGTAGTTTTTCATACTGTCCATTTATCACTTAAAATTCTCATATTGTAGTATGGAATGCTGACTTCTGGTCGTGGCATGGCTGTTGCATTCTTGAACTCACAGCAGCTATGATTATCTGCACAAGAGCTGTACAAGGTTGGACCATCAGCACCGTGTCACAAAAGAAGGAAGGGCTCATGGTGCCCCAACTCTCCCTGAGGATTTCTACATAGCCGATGAGAGATCCAGAGAGATTTTCCTTTTCTTTTTTGTCTTTTCAAGATAAGGTTTCTCTATTGTAACTCTGGCTGTCCTGGAACTACTCTGTAGACCAGGCTGGCCTCGAACTCACAGAGATCTGCCCACCTCTGCTTACCAAGTGCTGGGATTAAAGGCATGTGCTACCACCACCTGGCCAGAGATATTTTCTTTAGTGGTGTAGTACTAGTAAGATACACATGCTCCTGTAAACAAACTCTCACCCAAGCTCCTGTAAACAATCCTAAAAAAGAACCCATTTGGGGACTCACGAGAGAGAGAGAGAGAGAGAGAGAGAGAGAGAGAGAGAGAGAGAGAGAGAGAACGTGAGAGAGAGCACTGAATGCAAAAGCTAGTTGGGAAGATGAAGAGGATAAATTAGCAGGAAAAGGATGGAAATGAGAGAATAATGAAGATGAATATGATCCAAATGCATATGTGCATGTATAAAAGCATCATAGGAAAGCTATTATTACATATAATTTATATATACTAATAAAATGTTTATAAAAACAAATAAAGACATTAAAAATTTAACTTATTTTAGGCTAGTGAGATAGCTTAGAAGGTAAAGGTGCTTTCTGTCAGGGTTGGTGACCTGACTTTGATCTTCCAAACCCACAGGATAGAGAAAAGAGCTTACTCCAGCAAGTTTTTCTCTGACTTCTGTGTTTGCCATGGTACACATGTGTCCCCTGCCCCTTAAAAATAAATAAAATATAATTAAAACTTTCCTTATATTATCTGTGTTTTACTTTTGACTCTTTAATACATTTAAAGTAGTTATTTTAATTATTTTAAAGTTTGTGTCCATTAACTCCAACACCTATCACTGTGGGCCTGTTTCTACTTACTGTTTTTGCCCTTGTTTATATTTTCCTGGATGTCTCATAACTTGTGCATCAGGCATCATGCACAAAAAACCCCTAAGGGATAATGTAGACATTTGTTTAGACTCAGTGTGATATCTACAACTGAATCGGGAATTTATTGAGGATAGTTAGTTACTGTCACAGTCTGAATATAAAATGCCCACCAAAGTTGTGAATGTTTCAATGTTTGGTCCCAGCTGGTTGTGCTATTTTGGGTAGTTCTGGAAACTATAGGAAGTGAGACCCAATTGGAGGAAGTGTAACACTGGGACAGGTCTTGGGAAGGGAGGTGTCTCTTGGCCCTAGCTCCTTCTTGACTCATTTGATCTGCTTCCTGGCTGTCACTTTGTGACCTGTTCTATTCTGACATTCTCTCCCTCTGTCATAGACTGACATCTCTGAAACTGCGAACCAAAACAAATCTTCCTTTTGAGTGTTTTTTTTTCTTTCCTGTCAAGAATTTGGTCTCAACAATGCAAAATTGACTAACACCACGTTGTTTGCCAGTTTTTGTTTATCTCTGGCTTTTGATATTTTGAAGAGTGTATTTAGATTTATTCCTTTTGAAGAGACAAGTGCTTCAGGTGACAGAATTTATTTCTGCTTTGCCCCTTGTCTCCAAACTGCTATTTACTTAGAGTACAGTGCAAGAGAATTCAGAAGTTAGAAAGGTTCACAGCATCATAGATGATCACACAGCTTCTGCTGTGTTCGCATTCCAGCACCGCCCTCTACTGGCTGCCTCCCATGGTCGTTCAGCCGGGACTGCAACTTGGTCCCCAAGAATGAAAGCATCTGGTCTTTGCTCATGGAGGACTGGCCATCCTAGTGTACAATTTGATTATTTTATACTTCATTGTATTCACAACTTTTCAGTAGCATAAAGAAAACTGCGTGGGTTTTGCTTGTGCCTGCTTTCTTGTCTTAGTGGGCGTGGCATCCTTTTCCACTTTTCGTTTCTCAGGCGGAATGCAAGTGCTGCTATTTCATATACATAGCTTAAGAAAAACGATTCCAGTTATTTATTATTATTATTTTTATTTCTCTAGTTACTAAACTTAAACTTTAGGATAAATCTATCCCTGAATCTCATACTCCCCATGAAGGTAGTTTGCATATTCAGAATGGCCTCTTAGGCTACACAGAATCTGAAAATACTTAATTTCATATCCTAAAACCCATAGCGCCTGATATAATCCCTTACATCAACTACAGAAATGTTTACAAGACACGCATAGGCAGAAGAGCCTTTTAAAGAGCCTTATTTGAAAGAGGTTTGGGGTTTAGTCTATTGCATGATATTATGCTAAAAGTGTGGAGAGGAAGTAGTATGCGATTGAGTTGTGAGCTAGAGGATGGGAGAATGCAGGGCGAGGGAAGAAGATATGGCACAAACCAGCACAGACTGTTACTAACCACATCTGCCCACCCCCTGACGAAGGATGAGTCGGAAATACCGAATCAGACCATGTTACTGCATATGTTTTTGCTACTTGTATTTTGGACATGTGCATATATTTGAGCTGCTTTCAAATACTTCATTCATGTGTAAATCACATGCCTATAATCCCAGAACTCAAGAGGCTGAGGCAGGAAGTTTGCACATTTGGAACTAGTCTTAGGTACAAAGCATCTCAAAGGATTTGTTTTTTATTCCCTCATTTAATCACTTAATGAGCACGTGCTTTATCTCTGATACCTGCCACTTGTTTCAGGAAGTGGGGTGTCTGGTGCTAAATGAAACCATAGTGGAATCTCTTCCTACTCTTACTGTATGTGCCTGATTTCATAGTAAGAATATTTTTTTTTAAATTAAATCTTGGTCATTCATTATTAAATCCCAAGTTTTGTTTTAATGTGCTATTTTCATAGTTTGATTATGAGCAAGTTAGATGTAGAGATTTATAAGGTATGTACTGCACTGGGCCCTGACACGTGAGACTGAAAAACAAAATGAGTCAGCTCACTTGAAGTGCCAAGTCACCAAACCGAAACTACGCTGCCATCTGACCTTCTGAGATGGCAGGAGGGAGGTCATGCTGAAAGTACACAAACCTTTGCTTTCATCTTCCTACATAATAAAGCTACAGGGTGGGTTGGGTGGTTGGGGTGTGGAGGGGTGTGGAGGGGGAGCTAGCCAGGGTGATTGTCAGTCTCCATGTTCCCACCTTACAAGGAAAGGAAGTTGGAAGTGCCAAATTCTCTTTTGTTATGTTTCCGCTTTTTCTCAGCTTCTGTCTGTCTATGAAACCAACCTCCTCCTTCCAGCTCATTGGAACATTTATTTTATGGGATGAAGTAGCACCCAATTCTAGAATGCCAAATAACACCAATTAAGATCTGTATAGTAAATTGCTGCGATTTTGTCTTTTGACAGTAGCTATCCTATAATTTTCGTCTGTGTAATCAAAGCCTAGAATTACTTTGGACAGCTAGGAAATGTTTGTTGATTTTACTCAATGCCTGTTGTTATGATATGGGAGAGTCATGTGTGTTAGCAAGCCTGACATCTACAGCAGACATTGTGTGCTATGTATTGGGATACCTATGGTGTTTATGTACTTACAGAGTAGAGGTATCTTGCTGTTCAAGCTAGTTCGTGTTGCACCAGCACTACAGTGGGTATCCCTCCAAGGATTCCATTGGATCCTAGTTTATTTAGGACAATACAATTTACTGTGCACTGGCTATATCCAGACAAACATCTGGCCAGAACAGCAGTCTTGGGCATGTAGCAACCTTCCTGCCTATGGCGAATTATATCAGCTGGTTGTTTTTCCATGATTGCCCAGTGCCTTTTATTATTGATGCTTTTTGTTTCCTATACTGCATTATTTTCTGTAACCATATTAACTTAGCTAACTATAATAAACTTCACTCTTTTGAAGCTTCCTATCTTATTCCTATGTTATTCCATACTTCAGTAACATAGCATTTTGATTGTAGTGGAGACTTACCTTTATCCAAGAACTGCCTGACCTTTTGTGTACTTCTACTTTGATAAATTCCAAGCTTCCCAAGTGCTGGGGTTACAGACACTTACTACCATTCTGTTGTTTTTAGTTTTCTGTCTCCCGCCACTACTCTATCCCAGCCCAGAGCTGGCTGGGAAGCCGCTCGGTTCCCACCCTGGCCAGGGGCGAGAAAAGGCAAGCCGAGAGCCGTAGGGAAGCCCCGGGGAGCCGCGAGGGATGTGGGTTCCTAGGACCGCGTGGCGCCGCCTGATCCCGCTTGCTGAGAACGAACCCGAGAGAACACGAGACGGAGTCGGCATCTGGTGGACCCGAACTCATTTATTCCCAGCTTTTCCCCAAATAAATAACTTCTCCCCATAAGGGCGTGGCTTCTCCCCTCCAGCGGGGAAGCCTTAATTAGCATGGCAGGGGGAGGGGCATACCTGGCCAACCCCCACAATATCCATGGCCTTTGCAGTGACCAAGGTGTATGATTCACCACGAGGCAGGCAGACATTTTGCCAATCTGTTTGCTGAGTAGCAGCTTCCAGGGCTTTAAGGGTAAAGGAGTCAGCAGGCTATCCTACAAGCCCGAAGGGCGAGGACCACCTGCCGCTTCAACTTCACTCTTTAGCCTGGAGCCCTACACCATTCCTGGCGTCTATTTCTTCTCATTTCCTTTGCTTACATTTTCCTTTGCCTACTTCTAGAGCTTTCTGTTTTTCTAGCATATGGGCTCAGTTTTTCTTCACTTTTACTAAGCCACCTTCTCATAAATCTTCACTTTTGCAGCTGTATTTCTGCACTGATGTTCTCACATCTGTACTTTCCACAGAGGCCATTTTCCTGAATGCAAGCAGGAATCACCAATTCCCTTCTGGGTATATTTAATACGACCCAAGGGAACAGCATGCCTCTCCCTTCAAAGCAGCTCTGCCTTCTGGGTTTCTTACCTTGATGAATAAATAATGTCACCATCTACTTAGGCTCACACGCTGGACACCTGCTATTAGGCTTTGCTTCTCCCTTTTATTATATCTCATCTGGTCTCCAAGGTGCTTTGCTATCCCTGGATCCTTTTTCATTTTCTTGGTGGTTGAGAGTCTGACTCTCTTCCTATTTGTGGGGACGTGTTCTGCCACCACATGCAGCAGCTTGGTCCCCCACTTTGGTAGTCAGGTGCTTACTTTCTCAATCCCTGGCAGCTATGGTTGGTGGTTCAGGGATATAATCCCAGATACTTGGGAGGCTGAGCCAGAAGAATGCTAAGTTCAAGGATTGCTTGTGCTACCTATTGAACTCAAGTCCCCGACTGGGTAACTTAGTGAGATACTGTTTTAAAACTGTGGTGCAGGTAACAAACAGGGCTGAGGATGTTAAGTCAAGTAGAACTCATCTAGTACATGTGAAGTCCTAAGTTTAATGTCAAGCAACACACACATACACACACACACACAATCACCCCCTGTTCAAAATTTTCTAATGGCTTTCTGTCACATGAAATGTCTCTTACCTATTGTGGCCTATTAGATCCTTCACAGTCAACTTCTTGCTAACTGTCCCGACTCCTTACCCATCACTCATCCCTGTTCATCTGGTTCCTACAATTTGCCAAGCACACTCCTGACCCAGACTCTGTATGCTGCTCTGTCTCACCAGCTTTTCCATTATCAGATCATTACTTGAATGTTTGCTCTACAAGGCAGCTTTCAGTGCCATCCTGCTATATTAAATAGCCATAGCCCAGCTCATTCTCTGACTCTGCCTTCATTATTGTTGTTCAATCACTTCCTACTCTCTGATATTCCTTTGTTGAATAAGTTGTATAGGTGGCTTCTTTTCTACCCCTAAAATAGCAGGTATAGGCATAGATGTTGATATAATCACTGATTTAATTATTCTTGTGAGTTTGTGGCAGAGGACAGTTTATTCTTTGCTAATTCAGCCCCTGGTCCTATATGGTTTCAACCTCCTGCGTACAACGTAATCTTCAAGATACTAGCTTGGACCTAGAAAGCTGAGTATAGTTTTAAAAAGTGAGAAATGTTATCTACAAAGTTCAATTACTGATATGTGTAGACCTTAAAGGAGACACTTAACAAACAGAAAGGGGGAATAAGAATAAGGACTCCTGTGGGGCTGTTCTAGAGCTAAGAGGGGGTTGAAGCATGCTTTGAATCCTGGAATTCTCATCCTGAGAGTGGTAGGAGTTTGGCCACTTCTCCTCCTTGCCCTGGCACCAAAAAGACCCAAGCTAGTACTTACAGCTAGCAAAGCTCCTCCAATGCTGCCATGACATGCAGCACCTGATAAGATCCTGTCTTTCCAAGGAATCTGGTCTGATTGCTGCTTGTCTGGTTACTGTGGCTGGAGGGCCTCGGGCTGGATGTCTCCTCTCCCTATATGAACTTAAAAGATCTCTTCCTCTGGATCTTGTGAGACCTCTGCCTATGCAAAGAAGGCTTCCTCAGGACATTGCACCCAGCCAATGACAATACAACCACCCAGGTCTGGTTGTGAGCCCCCTACATGCAAATGGAGCTACCCTAGTGTCATTTCTTTAGCCAATGACTCTTTTCTCTCTACCTCATAAGTGTGACTCCCCTTGCTTCAATAAACTGAGCTGTTCACACTGAAACTGTCTCCTGGGAAGTCTTTATTCCCTTGGCTCTTCATCTCCACGCAAGGCCTCTTGGAACTGGTTTGTTCCTGACTACACTACTTCCTCTTTGAAGCTGAGCTATCAGCATACAAGGCTTGGCTGCCCCAGGGAGGGAACGGAAAGCACAGACCAACAGACTGTCATAGATAGATTCCATAATGCTTTATTAACTTCAAATTTTTTGAATGCCAATGAGGCAGGAACAACAGCCACTGAAAGAAAAAAAATACTGAATTAAATCAGCCTGTATACTATAAGGATATGTTAATATCAGAATGGAAGTCAGGGAATGTGTCACATTGGTGAAGAGGTTTTGATTATATTTCCACAGGAAATAAAAAGCTGTGGGTTCCATCTAAATTGAAGAAGCTTCCTACATACTAGCAGCTAACAGAAAGACATGACTCAAGGAAGGAAGAGACACAGAAAGACAACAACACAGATGATGCAAAAAGCTGATCCATCTACACCGGGGACAGCTCAAGAAACTGGCTGAAGAAAGAAATATGATAGATAGTTCATCAGACTGGAAAATCTTGATGCTGAAGTGGATACTTGCTGAAAGAATATTGAAGACAACTAGACAGATCATTAGGACTGATAGTTGCTGATGGACGAAGTAGATCTTCATAAATGCATTCAGACTGTTAAGTTTATGGGACTAATACAAGCATTCTATGGAACTTTGGACTCAAACAAATAAGCTTGTCTTATTGTAATCATTAAACTGTGTTAAAACTATTTCCACAGCACTATTTATATCTTAAACAGAAAGGGGAAAGATGTAGAGGAACATTTACTCTTTTAATCCAGAAGCACGGCTGCTTTAGGGTAGAAAGAGTGTTAGTACACACCTTTAATCTCAACATAACACATGCCTTTAACATAATTCAGAAGAGAATGGTGGCATACACCTTTAATCCTAGATTTATATCTTGGGATATAAAAAAAGCAGTCAGTTCAGAAGTAGGTCATGGTTCTCAGTTCATGGCTCTCAGTTCATGGGTCTCAGTTCAGAGTTCACAGTCAGTTCAGAGTTAAGAGAGAAGTAGTACAGACTGAGAGAACAAAAAGAAATTGAGTCAGAGCATGCTAGTCAGCTGAGAAGCAGAAAGTCAGAGGCAGAGTGAAGTATAGAATGAGTACCTTTAATCCCAAATCTGAGTCTTTTAATCCCAAGAGTGAAAACTTGACAGAGTGATGTCTGAGATGAATCAAAGTGAAGAGCAGGCAAAGTGACAAATCAGAGGAAGAGTTATCAGAGTGAGTCTGAGTGAAGACATGCCTGCTTCTCAGGGTATAAAAGCAGGTTCTCAGCTCAGAGAGGCAGTCAGTCAGAGAATCAGTCAGATAAGACACAGAGGCACTTTAGCAGGAGTCAGTGTCAGATAGGAAAAGTGAGTTTGGGAGTTGAAACTGAGCAGAGCAGTTCAGTCAGAGAAATTGTGGGAGTCAACCAGAGTCAGAAGAGTTCAGTCAGAAATAGTCATCTGGCTCAGAAGCTTGGAGAAGAGTTTGAGCCAGAACAGCAAGTGAGTTGAATCAGGCAACCAGAAATGTCAGTTGAGTTCAGTAGAACTCTGAGCTCAGAACGAGCTGGTCAGAGTGAGTCAGTAAGCAGTAAGTCTTGGAGGCTGAAATGCTCTAGGTTTAGGTTTGAAGATTAGATTGTATGGAGGCTGAAACCCTCTAGGTTTGAATTATCAAATTATCAATTATCTTTTGAATTATCAAAAGAATAAACTGTCCTCTGCCATGAGCCCATGAGAATAATTAATTAAATCAACACATCTACATCTACACCTACAAGCAGGTAAGCTTCACATGGCCAAGGGAAGCACAGGCATCACTCCCAGGTCATCTGGCTGACATAACTATGTAAGAGCTTTCAAGTCCCCCTCGAAGAGAAGGTGCCTTGGAGCACCTGAGAACAAGGGCTTAGAGGAAACAACTTGGAAGCACAGGAGGGTGTGGTTACATGTTTTCATCATAGCCTATCCAATTCTTTGTGATCATATACTGATGGCCTCTGTATTAATCAGGGTTCTCTAGAGGAACACACACACACACACACACACACACACACACACACACACACGTGTATGTAAATATATACCCACCATCAGCTTACACTGCAATAGTAGCAACAGGTGTCTCATACCTGAGAGGCTGACAGCCTGGTAGTTGACAAGCTACAAGACTGTGTGCTCAGCAGTTCCAATTGGATGTAAAAAAATTAGAAAGTTCCTGGGGAGCTGCTGGTCCTCAGTCAATATTGAGAGTCTGAAAATACTGGTTCTGGTTTCAGGGAGAAAATCAGCTGCCGCTGCAATGGGTGAATCAACTCAGCAGCAGGAGGAGGCTGAGCAGGCAAAAGGTAAACAGCATTCCTTCTGCCATTGCCCTTTTATTATCTGGACTGTTACCAGAATGGGTTGCCTGTAATAGGCGTGGGTCTTCCCGAACCAGTTAAGTCAACCAGGACATTTTCTATTCTGAGTCTTGTTACTCAGCTAATTCTAATCATGGCAATTTGACATTGAAAGCAACTGTCACAGCCTCTCTGAGAGAAAAGGCCATGGTTTGTCTGAGGGTTTGATTCCATTTAGAGAAAACACACACACACACACACACACACACACACACACACACACACACACTCATTTCCTCCTGTTGGGCTGCTGAGCCTTCACAGATTTGGGCTTCTTTCCACCTCTGACCATCATAAGTGCCTAGTAGATGCAGTAAAACATAGAACTTTCAGTTTACAGACACCTATGCACCTGTACTTGCCTAGCCCAGCCTTGAGTCCAAGCAACACCTGTCATTCAGGACCTGCTTATCTCCACCTTCTCCTATTGACAGAGGAGGAAATCAATGACATGTTCTTCACCTGTGGCTCATTTTCGGATACTCCAGTGACTCTTGTCACATACTCTTTACTGTTGCCCACTTCAAAAAACACTCAGTGCTCAGTCTAAGTTGTGATCCTAAGTTGTGATTTCACTATCCTTTCCAGGTAGCAAAGGGCTGTCAGCAGTGTCATTATTTCAGTGGAGGAGACTGACAGACCTGTACAGGGTCCTCCACTTCCTCCACACCGAGGGAGAAGACCTTTGATTTACAACCATCACTGGACTGACAGCACTTGCTCTCATTTGCAACCAATTTTGCAGCTTTGTCTAGTGAGACCTTATGTAACCCACTTATTCGCTGTCCTAATTAGTGACACCCTTGGCACCGGAACTCCTTACCATGAGGCTCCCTTTGTGTTTGGTGTCTTTCTGACTTTGGCATATCTTCTTTGCTCATTGTGACCTTTGTCAGTCAATTGTTCTCACCCTTGGCTATTTGATGGATTCACATTACACAGAAGACAATTCCAAAACTCCTATCTTTTGTTTACTTTTGAGACAATGTCTTGCTATGTAGCCTAGGCTTACCTTGACCCTGTGATTCTCCTTGCCCCCACCTCCTCAGTGGCTCCATAGCCAGTATAAACATGCCCTGCTTAAGACAGGTTAAGACAGGCTGATGAACATGTGGCATTTTATTTTTTTCATCGACCTATACACTTACTTATTGTCCTGTAACTGAGGTATGGAAACATGAGTTCTTGTCTTTTAGGCAGGAAGTAGAGCTGCCATCTTTCTGCAAGCAGTGTTTTAAACATGGAGGATTCTAGAACTCATTGAGTGGATTGGCAAGTGCTAAAAATAGAAAATAAAATAGAACCAAATATAAAAGTCAGAGTACCCTATTGTGAAATTCTTTCAGTTCTGGGTAGAAGAGTGTATATATACAAGCATGTACTAGTGAGCAATTTGAAATCTGTTTACCATTGCAGTTTGGAGTCAAACGGAGAGACCCTCTCAACTTTGAAGTGATGATTACCATTCGACAGAATGTATTTGAAAGACGCACTATGAACAAGTCACTGGACAGAAGGACCAGGTGTGTATTTTTCAAATGCCTTGACTGATTATAACATAGCTCTCTGTACCTTTCTATGACGCACACCCTCCTGTGCTAAGGACAGCATTTCATCTCTTGGGTCCTTATATGATTGAAGTGGTGTCTGGCACTGAGAGGGCCCTCAGCAAATACGAACAACTGCCAAATGAAAGTATGAAGGTGAAAAGTGGAATCGATGTAGCTTCCCTTTATTGTGTTCTGCTTACATCTGGCACCTGGTGAATGCCACTTGGTGTGGTGATAATGACTCATGGAAAATAAACCCTAAGGGTCCAAGTGAGGAAAAGACACAAGTGTAGTGAACAGCCAGCCACAGACCCGGATCGACCTCCGTAACAGAACTGAGCTGTTTCCCCTCTCAATGCACTTGAACAAACCAATCCAAGCCGGGAGACCTCAGAGAAGGAGTGGCTGTCACCTCCCTAAGCAGCAGGGTCTATCTCCTCTTAACCTTTGTGACCCCCAAAACCCAGTAAATTCCTGCTTTTATCTATCTCAAATCCTTTCTATTACCCTCTAAGCCAATTTTCTCTTGTACTGTATTCAATGGGAATTGAAAACAGCTGGTCACCATCTGCTGTAGATTAATTCTTCATGTACTTGAAGCCTATAATTAGGTCATTCCTCAGCCTTCCCTTCTCCAGGCAAAATAGCTTCTTTCCTTTAACCCTTCCCTGAAGGTTTTGTTTTCCAATCACTTAATTGTTCTTTTCTGTGTTGCTCATGGCTCTGCATTCTGTATACGCCTCCAGTCAAGGCGGTAGATTGTCTGAAGGGTCAGGGGTATTGAAAGTCACCATTGCCACTTTCCGTGAGTCCTTTTCTGAGTTTTCTTTTTCCCCCCAGAGGGCCATTTATTTTTTAATTTACTATTACTTAATTTGTTTTATTTTAAATTAAAATATAATACATCATTTCTTTCTTCCTCTCCTGTTATGTTCTCCCCGTCTAAAACTCACGGCCCTGTTTTCTTTAATTATTATTGTTTCGTATATATGTATGTGAATAAATAAGTAAGTGTATAAATGCAACCTACTGAGTTCCTTTACTGTTGCTTGACTGTATATGTTTTTAGGGCTTACCACTTGGTATTGGACAACCAATTAGGGGGCTTACCCTTGGAGAAGACTACTTTTACCTCTCTTGGCAGTTGTTAATTACTTGTAGCTCTTTATTTAGGTGCGGGGACCTGTGGAATTTCCCTCACCCATGTTGCTATGCCTATTGATTTTCATCCTTGTTCATGTCTTATTGAGGCAGCCATGTTGTTGAGGTTTCATGGGTGCAGCTCCTCTGTCATATAAAGAAGACTTACTGTCACAGCCAACTTCCCTGTCCACTCACACTTACAATCATTTTGCCCCCTCTTCTCTGATGTTTCAGAGGACCGTATAGAGAGGAAGCAGCAGCCTTCAACTCAGCAGGACCCCACTGTCTTGAAACTTGAACAGAGAAGTCAGAAGATCCCATTTTGCTTTTGTCTTCACACGGGAGGAGCTGGGACACAGCGTGGCCTTTGCTTCTTGGTATCTGTGAGCTGTCCAGTGCAGACCCGTGAGGCATAGTTCTCTCAACTGCAGATGCAGCATTGAAATAATACCTGGAAAGTAGGAAGATTTTTCTTTTGAAAATAATGTTTTTACAAACAGATACTAATTATACACAATAATGAGTTTCATCACGACATTTTCACAAGCATTGTGGTGGCTTGAATGGAAATGGCTTCCAGAGAGAGTGGCAAAATTAGGAGGTGAGGCTTTGTTGGAGTAGGTGTGGTTTTGTTGAAAGAGGTGTGTCACTGGGGGTGGGCTTTGTGGTTTTAGAAGCTCACGTCAGGCTCAGGATGTCTCTCTCTCCGCTGCTGCCTGAGGATCTGGATGCAGAACTCTCAGCTCCCTCTCCAGCACCATGTCTGCCTGTGTGCATCATGCTTCCTGCCATGACACAGCAGACTAAACCTCTGAACTGTAAGCTGCCCCAATTAAATGCTTTTCTTTATAAGCTTGCCAGGGTCATGGTGTCCCATCACAGCAATAGAAACCCTAACTGAGGCACATGTGTATAATTATTTTGATCACATTTCCTCACCATTATCCTCTCTTGTGCACCTCCTGTTCTCAATGACCCCCTTCCTCTTCATAACCAGTGTCCCAGTAGAAGATTCTTAATTTGACCTGTCTCAGGAAGTAAGAGTCTGGTTGAGAGAAACTTTGTTTTTCTCTAAAGCTTTCTTTGTTTGAATATTTCTTTGCATGTGTTTGGATGTGTGAGGGCATGCACATGCCACAGTGTGTTCTACATGGAGATCAGAGGACAACTTGAGGACTATCTGACAGATATCCTTCAATCATGTTGGTTTTGGGGATTTAACTCAGGTAATCAGGCCTGGTGGTAAGTGCCTTCACCCACCGATCCATCTCACCTGCCTCCCATTTCATTGTAATTAATTAATTAATTAGTTTTGGGTTTTTGTTTTTATTTTTTGAGACAAGGTGTTTCTCAGAAATCCAGGTTGGTAATGGATTTAGGGTCTTCCTGCCTCTGCCTCCCAAGTGCTGGGATTACAGGTATGTGTCACCAAGTCTGGTTTGTTCTTCCTTTTAAGTCCTGGAAACATGCTGACACTTCCCTGTCACCTTGATGCTTTGTGGGAGACTTAGTTGGCTAGCATGCTAGATGTGATGGTATTGGCCCAGATCTCTTGCTCCTTCTATGTGGAAATGAGCTACTGGCTAAGGAAAGAGTGGGAGAAACGCCACTTAGAAGAGCATGCTACCTCACCAGATATCTCCCGAAGAGTACAGCCTAAATTGAAGGATAAACAGCCATAACCTGAAACCCAATTACAGCACTGCATTTGATATTGGAAATATAATGAACAGGTAACTACTCTTCATGATGTCATAGCAGGTAGTGTTGTCTTGGCAACACGGCAGGGGACTTACAGCCAAGAGAAACAAGAACATATGGGCAGGGTGTCATTCCATTGATAACTTAGGGGATACTGAAATGTTTCTGGAAATGAGCAACATAAAAGATATGTGACATATTGAGCAGCACAATGACAGGAGATGAAAACTTGCAGACCTAGTTCTCTGAATGCATTTTAAATCTACAAAATATATTTAAACTATAGCAAAAGCAGAAGGCTCCCAGATGTCTGAGAGATCCAAACCCTGTAGACCTCTCTGCAAGCAGTTCTCTTGCGAGTCACCCACTGCACCAAATGCTCATAGTGCATGGGGAAGTAGCATGGTGGAAGCACTTATAAGTCAAAGTCTGCAGACTTGCTCTAACCATCCCTTGACCTGAAAATAACCGATCAGATTCAGCCTCACGACTGATATTTGTCAGAGGAAGAAGATATGGAATTTTGAAGGTTCATACATATGTGTGGTTAAATTTAAAAATTATATATAATTGTATAATCTTTATAGACAACGTATGTATGATTGGATGTATGTATTTATTTTTAGACAGGGTCTTACTGTGTAGCCCTGCCAGGCCTGAAACTTGCTATGTAGACCAGGCTGGCCTGAAACTTGCTATGTAGACCAGGCTGGCCTCAAATGCACAGAGATCTGTCTGCCTCTGGCTCCCAAGTGCTGGAATTAAAGGTGTGTACAATAAGGTCCAGCTAGGTAATATTTTAAAACAGATAAAATTTAATTTTGTAGTTTAAATTTTACGAATATTTATTCAATTCATTTTTACTTCTTTCCTATTCAGAGAAGAGGTGATGAGCAGACCAAAGGCCTTGAGTGTACCAGGCAAGCCCTCTATGACTAAGCTGCACCCCAGCCTCATACCAGGGACGCATGCTACTTCCAAGCTGCCTCAGAACATTGAATTCAGGAAAGGCCATTCTTAATACTTTAGTGTCTACACGTCATCCTCAATTTCATGACAACCTATTTAAAACCTCTGCCTACTCCAACAACTGAAGCTCATTAGATATTTAAAAGTATAATTCCAGAACTAAAACAGTTTATCAGGAAGCATAGATTTATACACACAACATTCATACTTTTGCTGAGAGAGATCATGCAAGTTTTCTGCCATACTGGGGACCAAACAGATGCTGAGCTCATCTGGACAGTGACCAGGAATTCCTTGCTTATTCCTGTTTTGGTTGGTTTCCAAGCAGTAATGCAAAGAAATAAAGGAAGGAAGTCAGCACACTGGCTGGGTGCATGTGTGAATGAAGTCCTCTCAGGATAGTCCTTGAGATGAATTCCTGATCCATCCAATTCTTCTAAAGACACACGTATTCCCAATTTTTATTATGCCACGGCATGGGCTCTGTGTAAGGGCACTCTTCCCCTCTCACACCGTCCAGATGACGTCAGCGTCTGTTTGCTCCCCAGCGTAGCAGAAAACTCGTATGATCTCTGTATGCAAAGGTATAAACTTTGTGTGTGTGAATCTGTTTCCTGCCAAACTCTTTTAATTTTGGAATTACACATTGAAAGCTCTAATGTGTTTCAGTTGTTGGAGGAGTTTTGATGAGTGACCATGACCAATGGATACAGAGAAAGTCCTGAAGCCAGCACAGCTGTTTGACACAGTTTCAGCAAAGCTGAACTAAATGCTACCATTGGTGTCATGCTGTCTTACACTCTCGGTTTTGGTCTCTACATGTTGCGTTGTTAGGGGACTTTTTAATGTTATTATTCATTCATGTCTTTACCTGAGAGAATTATTTCTGAGTCTCTTTGGGAAAGTCCCAATTATTACAGCCCCTTTTGCTTTTAGGGAATTAACCTTATCTGACCTTACTCAGGAATCTTCCTTAAGCTGTGGAGATTGCGGTAAGTACAAAAACGATGGGAATTTCTTTATGAGGCTATGGATCCAGGATATTCTTGGTATGTCTACCCCCTGAGCAAACTCAGAAGCAGGCAGTCATAGCAATGTAAATTTGAGAGAAGGTGATAAGCCCCAGAAGGCCAGGGTAGGTGGTGGCAGACCAGAGGCCTTCTCATACATACGTTCAGAGTTTCTTGGATATGTAGCTTACAAGATAGGGGGCCCTGCATGACATACACACAGAGGAAAAAGAAACTTAGTAACTAAGTTAGACTGGCTAAAACAACCTTTTCCATAGTGCTATGATATAAAAGAAAAAAAGAATTAGGCATAAGGGATTGCCATTTATAAAAAGACTGACTTATACCAGGTTATGGTGTAACTTCACTAGGAAACAAAAGGAATTCTCTTGTACAAACAGATTTTTATAGAGACATAAAAGCACATTGGCTGCAGAGGCTTTTAGTCCTGAGAAACCTTTTGGGTTTAAGCTTAACTTAACCACCGAAGTTTTAATTATAAATTGTTCAAGGCTTGGGAACTCACCTAAACTGGCTCAAATATTTACAAAATGATATGATCTGAATCTCCTTGGAAACAATGAGTTTGTCTTTGTCTTGTGAAGTCTGTATAAATTAAAAAGCACCCTGATTGCTAGTCAGTCAGAGCTGCAGTCAGAGCTGCAAGGTCCTCTCAGCCTCAGTCTCTGACTCAATCTCTCTTTGCCTACTCCTTATCTTCTCTGTGGACCCTGTTGACTGTCGGGCCTTCCCCGAGAAGATGAGGTGACTTTTCTGTTTAAATGTCTCATTTTGCTTCACAGCCTTGGGCAATGGAATTCCTTCCGATGTATGAAATGAGGGCTTCTGTCTGCCCTGCATGCCTTTGGAGGCATCTGCTGTTTTCTTCTCACGTAGATGGTTGAGGCTGTGGGATTCTGTGAACCACACTATCACATCTACATCTCATTGATGAACATCCTGGATAGTTTCCTCCAGGCCCAGACTTTCTGAGGAGTATGTCTACTGAAATCTGGGTCTGAAGCCAGCAGACTCTCTCAGGAGGTCACTTAAGATCTGGACTAAGTTCTGTGCTGTACAGGACTGAAGCTATTCATTCTGGCCACCAAACTCCACCCTTTTATTTTTGCTGCTCACTGAACTCAAGGACTCAGATGTATCAGGCAAGGGCACCGCACCGACACACCCACACATCCTACTCTGAAGTCAGCACTGGACAAAACGTGAGGCTCCCCACTTTTTGAGAAAATTCTATTCCACTATGAGGAAATTATAATTTCCTGATGGAAAGCAGTTGGTATAAATGTAGTTAGATGAGCTGGTGGTCAATTTAATGATCTGTTGGCCTTTTCAGTCTTTTCAGGTAGTCTGAGTTTATAACCAAGATCAGCCTTGCAGATGTGAAAATCTCAGAAGGGAGGCCATGAGAAAAAGTAACATCCAATTCTGGGATGGACTTATGGGGGGGGGTCTTTGTGGCACTCCCTCACCCATGGCCAGCAGAATAATGATTCTTGGGTGGCAAAAAGGTTCAACACAACTCAGTAGCTAGTGTTGGTTGAACTTTTGGGAATCTAACCCCAAATAGTTTATTTTAGGCATATTTAAGCATAGCACAATTCAGTGAAAATTTTCCTGCTGATAATGAACTCAATCCCCTTTGCACAAAAAGCTTAAGAGGTGACTAAATCAAAATTCTTCATAAAGTACACGTGACATCTTTCATAAAGATGGCTTCTATAGATTGACAAGTTCATGATAAGTGTCTAGGGGTGAGGATCTGGTGTGGTCTCAGCCAAACAGATAGCACAAAGGTTACCAGGCTATTAATGACATCCACTCTGTGTGCAGCCTTCTAGATGGATAACAGATTGCCCTGTAGAGGAACATTGAATCTTTTAATCCATTAACACAGCTGCTCTAGGGTAGAAAGAATGTTAGTACACACCTTTAATCTCAATACAGAAATCAGAGGTGGTGGATGGATGCCATCTCACAGAGTAGGCCTTAAATCCAGTCAGATAATGGTTAGCTACTACGTTTGTGCAACTTTTGGACCAGCACATCATGCAGATAGGTCATCGTTGTATATCAAAGGGTTTGTAGTAGCATTGGTTTTTAGCTTTCTCCCCTGGCTGGTACCTTCCGGAACTATGAACATTAGTAGCAGGAGAGAAGGCTCTAGTTAGGCACCAGCTCAACAACTTCATGTTCAGTGAAATATGTAAGTGTTGTCTTCAGTAATAGGGCTGTATTAGTCGGGGTTCTCTAGAGGAATAGAAGTTAGGGGATACAGTAAAATGGCTTAAAGGCTGTGGTCCAGTTAGTGTAACAGTGGCTGTCTACCAACAGAAGGTCCAATAACCCAATAGTTGTTCAGTTCAGAAGGTTGGATGTCTCAGTTGGTCTTCAGTATACACCAGAATCCTGAAGAAGTAGAATCTATTGCCAATGAAGGGGGGAGAGAGAGGGGGGAGGAGGTAAAGAGAACAATTTTCCTTCTTCTATGTCCTTTATATAAGTACCTGGCAGAAGGTGTGGCCCAGATTAATGTTGTGGGATGTTTTAGTTGTGGATAATATTTTAGTTAAGATTCATCTTTTACTTGTTTACATCTCTGTGCCATCCCCAGCTTCCACCCCCCCACAGGAGGTTCCTGTTATTTGTTTATTGAGGGTCTGTGTGAAAACAGGAATAAAAACAGTTAGGGGAGTGAGGGGTGGAGCAAAGATGGAGCAGAGAGGAGGAGGCAGAGCAAAGTATGATGGGGATTAGAGAAGGAGAACCAAGAGGAGAGCATGGGGTGAGGAAGCCTTGGAGTGAGCTCTCTGCCTAAGCTGCCTGGGTGTTGGACCCTGAGATTTGTAATATAATGTCTTAATAAATAATTTTAATACGAACAACAGTGGACGTTTATTAACAGATTAAAGGTGTATCTTCTCATCTCAAAAGTAGTTCAAAAATCCCTCACAGATGTATCCCGTCACTTGGCCTCTAGTTAATTCCTGATGTAGTCAAGTTGACAACCGAGAAAAGACATCACAAGGGACTTAGCACCAGTTTGTGGAAAGCAACCAATAGCCTTGGCAATAACCTGAGTTCAAAGGTTTCCACAGGGCCCCTTTGGCCAACAACTCAGGTGTAATCCATTTTTGGTACTGGAAGTTTCACTTGGTAGCAAGAGTTCTAGCTGGGGCTTTGTCATCTCCATTATTTGGTGATTGCATTTAGATTCCTTTCATATATGTATATATTGTAAGATGCTTCTATAGTAGCAGGTTTCCATTTGACCCCTGCAATGGCCCTTAGTGTAAGCTATCTCTCCCCTTATTCCCTCTATTAACTCCCTCTTTCCTCCTCTTCCCGGTGAAATCCTCCCATTCCAGGCTCCCCCCACTGTCTCTCCATAATTATATATTCTATTTCCCTTTCCTTGAGAGATCCTCCTTCCCTGCTAGTTTTTTACTCTATACCTAACCTCTGTGGTTGTTCAGATAGCAGCATGCTTATCAAAGACTTGAATGCAAACATCCACATATAAAAGAATGTGTATCATATTTGACTTTTGGGGTATGATGATTTTTTTTCTAGCTCTCTCCATTTTCCTGTGAATTTTATTATTCTTTTTAAACAGCTGAATAACAGTCTATGGTATAAATGTACCACATTTTCATTATCTGTTCATCTGTTGATGGACATCTAGGCTGTATCTAATTTCTGGCTATTATGAATAGAACATCAATGAACGTGGTTGAGCAAGAGTCAAGTGTAGTATGATGAAGAGTCTTTTGGATTTGTCCTCAGGGTGATACAGTTGGATCTGGAGGTAGAACCCATTCCCAACTACATGAGGAACTACGACACTGATTTTCATTGTGGCTGTACAAGTTTTCACTCCTACTAGCAATGGATGAGTGCTCCCCACTCCGCATCCTCACCATCATAAAATGTCATTTGTGTTATTGATCTTGGCCATTCTGATTGGTGTAAGATGAAATCTCAAACTAGTTTTGATTTGCATTTTCCTGATGTCTAAGGACGTTCTTCATTTCCTTAAGTGTTTCTCTGCCATTTATGTTTCTCATCTTTGGAGAACCCTCTGTTTAGTTCTATGCCCGTTTTAAATTGGATTATTATTATTTTTTTGATGCCAAGGTTTTTTTATTTTTTTTTATATATTTTAGGTTTTAATTGTATTGGATATGTAATAAGTAAAAATCTTTTCCAATTTTGTAGCTTGTCACTTTGTCCCAGTGATGGAGTCCTTTGCCATACAGAAACTTTTCAGTTTTATAAGGTCTTGTTTGTTTATTAATTGTTCTTTAGTGCCTGTGCTATAAGTGTCCTGTTCAAAAACTCTTTTCCTGTCCCAATGTGTTCAAGACTATACCCCACCTTCTCTTCTATCAGATTCAGGCTATTTGGCCCTTTGTTGAGGTCCTTGATCTACTTGAAGTTGAGTTTTGAACAGGGTGATAAATATGGGTCTATTTGGAATCTTCTACATAAACCCATCCAGTTTGATTGGGACCATTTGTTGAAGATGCTGTCTTTCCCCTCAGTGTTTCTCTCTGACTTCTTTGTCAAAGAGCAGGTATGCATAGGTATGTGGAGTTATGTCTGGAGGTCAAATTTAATTCCAT
Source organism: Cricetomys ansorgei (assembly GCA_026225945.1). Lineage (NCBI taxonomy): Eukaryota > Metazoa > Chordata > Mammalia > Rodentia > Nesomyidae > Cricetomys > Cricetomys ansorgei. The sequence continues at coordinate 13,802,893 of JAMJFZ010000239.1, read as the reverse complement.
TGATCAACGTGTCTGTTTTTATGCCAATACCATGCTATTTTTATTACTATAGCTCTGTAGTACAACTTGATATTAAGGATGGATTCTTTTGACTAATTATTTAAAGTTACAACGTTAAACAGCCCACTCATCTCCTCCACAACTCTCTGGCACATACCTCCCTTGTTTTCTCTCAGTTCACCACCTAAGATGGAGGTAGTGTTAGTATTTTTTTCTGTTGCTTATTCCATTCATTCATTTAACAAAAAGGGATTATTCATGTCAAGCTTTGTTATAGGAAGTAGGAATGCATCAATGAACAAAACCAGATCTGTCTCTCCAGAGAGCTTACTTCCTTGGAGAGTATATGTTTATGTATGTGCCAGGGGTCGGGGGAGATAAATAAAAAATACAACCAGTGAGTAAATTGAATGATAGATTTGAAGGTGGCAATGGCATACAAGGTGAAACAGGGAAATAGTCACATTGCATTCAGTGGAGAGACTGTAATGCTATACGCTTTCTTCATGGTAATCTTTGATGGGTTGAGATTGGAGGGAAGATTTAAGAAAGCAATGTCTTTAACAAGCACATAACTGGGAATGCATGCTTCACCCCAGAGAATAACTAGACCAAAGGTATAAGATAGAAAATGCCTATCCAAAGGGATAGCAAGAGGCTAGTGTGGCAGAACGCTGTGTTGGAATGGACAATGAGAGGTGAGGAGCTGGGGACACAGCCCAGGTATCATTTTGTAAGTCATTATAAGGACTTGAACTTCAACTTTGGGCTTTGATATTGGGAGCTTTTGCATCCTTTTCAGTATAGGAATGGTTTACATATTCAAATGATTGTTCTGGCTTCTAAATTTGAATCTGGATGTGTGAACATGGTGTGAGGAGTAAAGGTTGAAGCGGAGAGACTTGCAAGAAATAGGTTCATTGATTCAGATCATCTCATGTTTTTGCATGAGATGGTGAGCCTGGTATGGTCATGGGAAGGGACATGAGATAGGTTTGGGGGAACAGAGTTTCTAGAACAGAGGTTCTCAACCTGTGGGTTGTGATCTCTTTGGGGGGGGCAAACAACCCTTTCACTGGGGTTGTTACCTAAGATCGTCTGCATACCAAGTATTTACATTATGATTCTACCAGTAGCAAAATTAGAGTTATGAAGTAGCAACAAAAATAATTTTATGGTTGGGGGTCACCACAGCATGAGGAACTGTATTAAAGTGTCACAGCATTAGGAAGGTTGAGAACCACTGTTCTATAGAGAGGAGGAGTCACACAGGAGAAACCTTGAGGGAGTCACACAGGAAAAGTGTTAGGGAAGCAAGTCCCATCAAGCACTGGGGAGCAGGGAGAGAAAAATGCTCCCTGAATATTTACTTTTATGGGCACAGGGCAGAGCATGTATGTGTGTGTTTGTGTGTGCTCATGCACGCACGCGCTCAAAGACAAAGGGAGTTCCAGTTGAATGTTAGCAGGTTCTAGTCAAGGGAGGGCAGAAAGAAGAGATTATGAGAGGGACCAACACGAGCCCACAAATGCCTCTGGGTATTGAGGTGGGGTGCTCATACATTATTGGTGGAAAGGAGATGAAGACCAGAGACCTAATTAGCCAAGACACATCACTGTTACTCAGTGATGGTCCATGAACAGCAGGTGTGTAGAAGGTCATTATGTAATGCCAGTCTGTTATGTTCTATGTTTTGTGGGTTTTTTTTTTAAAGTTTGTGTATTTTATGTATGAGTGCTTTATCTGCATGTACACCTACATGCCAGGAGAGGGCACCAGACCCCGCTATAGATGGTTGTTAGCCACCATGTGGTTGCTGGGAATCAAACTCAGGACCTTTGAAAGAGCAGTAAGTCCTCTTAACCACTGAGCCATCTCTTCAGCCCATGTTCTATGTTTTGAATCTTACCCTTTTCCAGTCACTTTGGTACTCCATGCTTTAGTTATTTCTGTATTACATTTTTTTTCCAGTTTCATAATATTTTTTATTAATTATTTGAGAATTTCATGCAATGTTTCCCAATCATACTCACTTTCTATTCCTTCCAGGTCAACGCTCCCATCCCTGTGCTCCCCCCTACCCCCCGCAAAAAAAAAAAGTCCATTCTGTGTTACCGTATCCTTGTTTGAGTATGTTCAGACTATGCGTGGGTAGACCTCTAAAGGAAACTGATTCCTATACTCCCCAACCAGAAAGCATCAACTATGAAGAGCTCAGCATCTCTACCACTTTTTTTGGGGAGGGGGAGGTTGGTGCAGAAACCCTCGGTGTCTCTTTCTCAGTCATGAGTCTCCAATCATTGATACTATTGCTACAGAAGCTCTCCTGCCTATAGCTGATGGCTGCATTTGCATTAACATGGTTTGCAGCGGCAGCATGGATCAGTGACATTAACATGTTCTGTGGCTGGAGCATGGCTCATGAACGTCAACATGGTTTTCAGTGGCAGCAGCCCAGATCACAGACATCAACCGGGAGTCTGGCAGGAACCTGGATTCTGTACATGTTCCCGGTTTCTGGTGGGAGTACTATTCAGAGGTATCAACATGGTTTCCCAGCGGGAGCGTGGATTACAGACACCAACATGGTTTCCTGAGGCAGGGCGGATCTGCGACAATAGCAGGAATCTTAGATACTGACATGGCCTCTGGCTGTGGCATGGACCATGGACATCAGCATGGCTTCCGTTGTAGCACAAATCACGGATGTCAATGTGGATTTCAGAGGCAACGCAGACTGCAGGCAAGGACATGGTTTCTGGTGGTAGCACAGTTCACAGAAGTCTTTTGAGGAGACTCAACCTAGAAAACGAAACGTTGTTCAGTTGGGATACCTTGTGGTTGCTCAGAATCAGGGTGATCTCACGGTTTGGCAGCACATTTGGGGGCGGGACCTGTTCAAGCTCCAGACTCCTGCACACTGCCCTGCCCTCAGCACCGGCCGCCCTGCTACCTCGGCCATCCGGCTTGCAGCCCACAGGCAGTGCTAAAGCCGGTGCTCTCCCCCACCCCACCAGATTGAGCAATGTGAGCCACAGCATTGGCCTCTGGCATACAGTGAAGCGGAAAAGCCCTTGTCCACCTTGCGTGCACTCTCATACCTGCCACTGCCTCCCAATTGGCATTTCCATATCTGTGACCACCAAGACTCTAGCTCCACATCTCCACCGCGCACCCTGCCGAATTCTGCTATCGTTCCTCATTTTCCAGATCTGTTGCCTTTCCAACTACAATTAATTCTTGGAGTTTTCCCCGCTGGACTTGACAGCAGAATAGCTCCTTTGCGTCCACGAACTTGAGAGGAGCTGGGGGCATCTGTAGTGGGGGCGGCAGGGGTGATGACTGGAGTCCTTTTGGATTCTGCCTACCACCTGTTGGCATCTTGAGCCCCCCCCCCCCCCCCCCTGCCACCGGCAGTAAGTCACACATTTTTGAAGTCACAGACTAGGTGAAGTCTGGCTCAACATATTAAATTCTCAGGGAAGAGTCCTGCTCTCATACCTCCCATCACGATTGTCTGTTTTGCCTTTATATTTGTAACTTGTGTGTAGTATTTAAGCATGAGATGTTTTTGTTTTACATTTGTTCCTTTTTTTGGGGGGGTCTTCCTTTTCATGTCTCGGTTTAAGCCCTCTAATTTACTGTCTTGCTTACTTCTCAGTCTCTCTTCCTCTTATTTTTTCACTTTCTTTGACTCTTTTTATATTTTCTTTATATTTTCCTTCTTTATATTTCTCTGTTCTTTCCTCTCCTATACCCCTCCAGTTATTTTGAGCCCAAACTAGTCTCAGACTCGTAACGTAGTCCAGGATGGCTGAAAACACAAGATTCTCCTATCATGGCTTCTCTAGTGATGGAATTGTAGGTGTGTACACCCACACCTAGTTCCCAGTTTTTATGTGTGTATGTGTGTGTGAATTTGGGGCTCTTTCATGTATGTGCTCATTTGTGGGTTTGGTTTGTGTTTGTTTTCTGGGTTTGGATGGGTTTCCCGTCTTGTTTGGACAGAGCTCCCTGAGCGCAGTAGGTTTGTGTCTTCAGAATGCATCTTACCTTCGCTTCACCTAGCCTGTGCTTGGTGAAGCACGTCCCTCCGTTAGGGACTTCTTTACTGGAAGCTCTGCACTCTCTGTTTATGGCCTGCCACTTTTTGAAACTACCCTTTAAATATCTTCTTCCTTAAAAGCTCTCTCACCAGGACAGTCTCTTCTTGGAATGAGTCAGAAGCCTTTGTCTGGTCTCCCTGTCTTTGCTCCAGCATAGCAAGAGCAAAGTTTAATTACAATTCTCATTCCGATCAGTTTTTCTTTCTAGACGGAACAGATTTTGAGATGGAGCTGTCTCGTCATCCTGCGTGCTCAGGGCTTGCATGTGTACCTGATATGTATGCAAGAAACACTTATCAAATGTTGAGGACTTGCAAGGGTAGGAATGCAATTCAGGTGGTGGGAAGGTCACAAAGTGGGAGGGTCTGGGAGGAGTTGGAGTCTGTTGGAGGGAGTGAATATGTTCAAGATACATTGTATGAAATTATCTAAGAATTAACAAAATATATTATTTAAAAATATGTTCTGTAGTGTCAACAGAATGAAGACTTTGTAGTGCTTTAGGAAGAAAAGTTTAAAAATATCGAGGTTAAAATTTATCTTGAAATATTGCACGTTTTTGTTAACATCTAAGTAATTATCAGGACGGAATGATGTTTATTAAACCTCAACAAGATGGTAAATCTAGTACGTGTGTGTTCAAAGTCACCAAGAATACAGCCTGTTCAACACAGTGACACACTTCATAAACCTTAGGCTGTGTTGTGTAGAAGCATGATATGAAACACATGTTTAGAGTGAGTCCATAGGGGTGAAATGATAAAACAAAGGAACGGCATTTGTGCGGCTGGAAAGGTGACACGCAAAGCAGGGTTGGCACATCCACATGATTCTCTGTTGCGACTACCTTGCAAGTTCCACTGAGGCAGGCCATGTGTCACTTGGCATAAAGAGGTGCCTGATATGTGCTCATTGAACTCAGATTCTTGAGAATATGCTGCTGATATGAACAAATTTTGTCTTAGCAAAAATGTAGAAACATCAAGGAGGGGATTTTTAAATTATACCATTATATTTTTAAATTATATCATTATACCAACTAAGGTTGATGGGAATAATCTCATGACCATCAATAACACAGATGCCCTTCATTTATGACAGGTAACATTCTGATAAAACCATCACCCGTTATGTCTAACATAAGCCAAGAGGTCATTTAATATAGCCAACCTACTAAACACCACTGAGCATTGTACAGTGTGGGTGATCTCCCCCAGGGTTACGTGACTTACTGCTGGTGGTGGCTGCCTGGCATTAAGCCGGAAGGTCCTATTTACTTCTTTGCCTTTTGGTCAAGATCAAGATCAGAAATACCAGTTACATGTCACTAGCTTGGGGGAAAGATCAAAATTTAAAAGTGTATCTGTGTATGTGTGTGTGTGTGTGAGCGCGCGCAGATGCAGGTCAGTAGTCAACCTCAAATGTCATTCTTCTGGCATCATTCACCTTGTTTTTTGAGACAAAGCCTCTCATTGGGACCTGATGCTTGCCAGTCAGAGATCTTTAGGTTTCCATCAGTGCTGGGATTCTAAGCTGGCTTTTTACATGAGTGCTGGAGATTGAACTAAGGTCCTGGTGTTTGTACAGAAAACACTTCGCCCACTGAGCCATCTCCCCAGCCTCTGAATGCTTTCTAAGAAAGTGTTTCGATGCTACCTTATGGACATCTTTACTGCAAGTATCTTTCTGGTTCTAATTAACTTCTAATTTTGAAAGTTATTTCAGAGAAACCAGAATCTTTCATATGGTCTAGTTTGGTCCTTCGTTTATAATGTGCTCTATTTCTTGACTCTTCAAATGTCATCTTCTGTCATGGGTTCTTTGATGATGATGAGGGTGTGATCTGAGTTTTGGTGCACACAGTTTTAAGTTGTTAAGAAATGGTGATAGTTCAGAAGTAACGAAGAGGGATCCTGAAGGGATCTGCTAGAGCTGCACAGAAGACTGAACTTGTTGTTTGCAGGTTCCTATGCCTGAACTTTGCTGGAGCATCGTGGTCTGCTGCCTGATGCACCGACTGCATTTGTAGCAGTTCAAATACCCGGGATCCCTTCCTGCAGCACCAGACTGGCCCGAGACAACCATTTGTTCCAGCTTTCTAGGTTTCATGCTGTTTTACAATGTGGGGCACTTGAAGTGAGTTGGCACATGCCACTCAATACTGTTATTTGTTTAATTTAAAAGATGGCACGTGGCCACAGTGGAGTCTTGTCAAGGAAGGCTGACTCCACCAATGCTCACAAGGCACAGAGGACGACATTTTCCCTCTGGAAAATCTCCACTGTCCCAGATCAGGCCCCCAGGCTTGAGGTTTTGAACATTTAAAACACTAAGTATACATAGTGCAAATCCAGTTCTGTGGAGCAGACTCCCATCAGCCATGGTGTTGAGGCTGATGTAGAAATTGAAGTAACTTATTTTGTGATGGAAATCTTAAATATTCTTCTGGCTGAGATGCTTGTCATTAAAGCACGTAATTTGTCCTGGCAGCTTCGCTAAGGGAGTGAAGATCGTAATCAGGAGCTTCCTGGAGAATATGGCCTCAGAGCAAAGGGAAGATGTGGTCCGATGAAGATAGTCTCAGCATGTGTCTGCAGTCATGCAGAATCATGTGCATTGACTGAAGAAGGGCTGTGCTCCTTCCTCCTTCCACCTGAGTATGGTAGGCACTGCCCCTTTGGGGGGTCTTAAGTTTACCCTGCCTGAGGTTGGCAGGGTCTTCGAATTCAACCATCTTTTTTTCTGACTGGATTCCACAGTGTGGGTCAGGCGCCTGCCTTCCTTGTCACAGTGTATCTCCCCTTCATAGCTTTCCTGCAGCAGCTCTCAGGCCCCTCAACTGCATTTTAGGTGTTTTTGAAAGCATTTTAACAGCTTTGTGGAGAAACCCGACAATTAGCCACCTGTCTCAGGTACAGACACTCAGGTTTAACTCTTCAAGACCAAGCTGTTCCTGGGGTCTTGGGTATGTGGGGGTTGTCCCTCTATGTCAGCTCTGTGTGTGGCCCAGAGAAAACCAGAGGTGTTGTGGTTTGAAGGAGCGATGTCCCCCATGGGCTGTGTGCTTCAGTACTTTGTCCCCAACCGATGGTGATGTCTGGGATGGTTATAGAACCTTAGGAGGAAGTGAGTCACTGGTGGCAGGCCTAGAGAGTTTAAAGTCCAGCTCTACTTCCTGTTCATCCTCTGGTGTCAGATGGCCTTCTGATGCAATATGGCAGCCCGACTGTTGACTCAGCTGCCATGCCCTTCTGGCCATGTTGGGAAGAATGCCCCTGGAACTATAATCCCCAATAACCCCCCTTCTTTAAACTGCTTCTTTTCAGGTGTTTGGCCACCGCAATGAGAAAAACAACTAATAATATGGGCTTGGGCCTCTCTGAGCCTCCCAATATTTTTGATTCCTGGAAGCTCCCCACTTGGGAATTTTCCAATCCAGACTTGGCCCGCATCTTTTTTCTTGGCAAATGTGGTTTTGCAAACCTGGGGTCCATTTCTTCCTTTGAGAGTTCCACATGAGGCCTCCTGAATGGAAGCGAAGGCCAGGACCCATCTGTATGCTCTGCCAGCTCCTGCTGCTCCAGCTCAGCAGATCTCTGCACCGTTCCAGATGCAGTCCTTCTGCCTTGCAGGCCACCCTGGCTGTCCCCTTGCCTGGGCCTGGCGCTGGCCCCAGGCCTGGCTCATCAGCTCTGCCAGCTGCTGTATGATTGATGATTCTCCAGGGCACATTAGCAGTTTGGTCATGTCCGGGACACTCCTGATTAAATCATAAAATAAAATATGCCTGAGGATATAATGTAGCTCTTAGGGGGAAAACTTAAATACTTTAAAGTAAAATACTTACCTTAAAAGAACTCATCTCAGAATATGTCATAATGCTCAGTATAATTCTTTGGAATAATAAGCAATTAAGAAAAGTAAAAATTGTAGAAGTAAATAGCTTTTCATCCTAAAGATTACAAATGTGGCTGATTGTGTATAAATGCTGCCCCCCAAACAATGACATGTTTGTCATCAGAACTTGGTTATATTATCAGGAACTTATCAAATTCTGTGTCTGGAAAAAATCTTCTTACTCAATAAATTAAATGATAATGATGCACGTGAAGTGCACAAATGAATTGGTGAAATAATAGTCTTTTAATAATATTGATTGAATATACACATTACATTATTATGAAGGAGTAGTTTAATCACCCTCATAGACGGAGATAGAAAACAGGACAAAGCTTAGGAAAACAATGTCATAATATCAGCTAAATGGTTTCTACGTGTGTTGGCTGGGACATCATTTTAGTAGCATCAAGCTCAGAAATTTGACAGCACTTACTCGAATTAGGTTCTATCTGAATTCCTGAAAAGAAAATGATGAATGGTAGGTAGGAAAACAAACAAACAAACAAACAAAAACAGGACTAGGCTTGCCTGGGAGAGATGGCTCAGTGGGCAGAGAGCTTGCTGTGTAAGATGGGGACCTGAGTTCAGATCCCCAGTGCCATGGAGGAGCTGGGTGTGGCAGTGCGTGCCTGGAATTCCAGCACTTAGCATATGTGGGTGGAAGGCTTGCAGATCTTAGGTAGTTCCTGGCCAGCCAGTCTAGCCCAAAATGGCAACTACAGGTTCAGTGAAGAGACTTTGTCTCAGAAAACCAGGTGGAGAGTGATAGATGAACATACTTAACACCAACTTCTGTCCTCTGAAGCACATGCACAGAGCACATCTGCACACACATGTTCATACAACCACATACATACACACACACACACACACACACACACACACACACACAGTAGTAATACTAAATGTACATGATTGTATCCATTTGCTTTCTATTGCTGCGATGTAACACTGACCAGAAGGAACTTGAGGAGGAAAGGGTTTATTTCCTCTTACAGCTCACAGTCCATCATGAAAGGTAATCAGGGCAGGAGCTCAAGGTGGGAACCTGCAGGCAGAAGCTGAAGCAGAGACCATGGAGGGGTGCTGCTTACTGGCTTGCTCTTTATGTCTTGCCCAGCCTCCTTTTTTTTTTTATGCTACCCAGGACCACCTGCCCATGGATGGCACTGCCTTCAGTGGGCTGGGCTCCTCAACATAAATCGTTCATTGGTAACTTGCCTATAGGAGATCTGATGGAGGCATTTTCTCAATTGAGCTTCTCTCTTCCCTAGTTTGTGTCAAGTTGACAAAAAGCTAACCAGCACGGAGATAGTGAGTCTGCCAGTTTCTGTTTTGAAAATGTCCTATTTGATAAAACAAACACTAAGCCAGCACTTGTTAGCACATGTAAGTGCACAAAGCACCTTCAGGTCACTGACCTCTGTGTGCCATAGTATCTTATGAAATAATCAGCCTATTATTAATCACTTCAGACGGCTCTGTGTTGTGGCTACCCCCTGGAGAAACGCTGTCTATATGCAATACACATGACTTTCATGACAGAAGCAGCCCCCTCTTCTTATAAACAGCCCACTGGGGCTGCTATGGTTTGCTAACACTTACGATAAAGGGCACTGAAAGACTCCTGCCTCTGTGCCTGAGAGTGTGTAAGTGTGAGTGTTAGGCATCTGCTCTTTCTCTCTGCTCTATCCCTAGGAACCAAGTATCTGCATCTTCTGACTTCTCCCTCCTGTGGGCAAGAAGAATCCCTGGTAAGAGACTAGAGAGTAGAGGGAAGGAAAGAAAGGGCCGTTCTCTTTCCCATCTGTCTACTGTGGCATTTCTACACGCAGAGGCAGCTAGCTCTCCTGTGCAGTGTTAATTCCTCTTCCCCATAGTGGTTCCAGCTGCTGCCAGCCACTTTGGATTTTGGGCTCTTTAAGACTACCACCACCTTCCTTTGTTTTTGTTTGGCTACTTAGTGCTTCCATCTTCCATGGAACTAATCTCCTGCCTTTGATTCTGTTTACTTCAAAGACTTAGGGTGGTTGGTCCATTTCCTGACTTGATGGTATTGTCTCAATGTGTGTGATGGTACATTTAACCTTCACAACCACTCCTGGCAGGAGGGAACATCTCCTGTATTTTTGTGTGAGGATTTTGGGGAGGACAAAAACGTGTGTGAATGATGGGTCTATGCTGACAGAGTCCCACAGCTGGAGGTTCTGGGACTCAGCTTTGTGTTTTTCTCACTTCCAGGTGACAAGCAGATGACCATGAGTGAAGTGCATTATGGTAGATCCCAGGGTCTGGGAGTGTCTACATACAGTGTAGTACTCACATCTTCCCACACCAGTCAAGGAAATGGAGTGCAGACACATTATTTTGCCAAAGGGCAGATATAGGACGCAAACCCATCCCGTGCCCCTTCTCCTCCTGGGAGAAGTTCTTCCATGAAGTTAGCATGTTTGGAGCCATGATGTACGAAGCTGTTCTTCTAGTACACGTTCCCATTTCCTGCCTCTAGAAATTTCCACCTGGTACATTTAGAACAGGGCCCAGGAATACTTCTTTTACACAAAGGAGGTCCTTGATGCGGAGGTCCCATGGGAACAGTACCACTTCCGTCCATTCGGTCTCCGTTCTGCCCGCTGCACCCTATGTCGTACTTGTTTGCCTCTCTGTGTTTTTAGTTGTGCCATGATTGTATTCGATAATCTGCAGGGTCGTTCCATGCCTTTGTACACACTCATCCTGTGACTGCAGGATGCAAGGTGTCTTGAGGATGTCCTGCATCCAGGGCACCCGAGCCGTGACGAAACCCTCTGAGGGCGCTGCCTTGAGGCTGTTTCCCAGGATTTCCCCCGCACTGTGGGGCTCCACAGGGTCCCTCTGGCTTGAGGGTGAAGGAAAGCCCTGTTTGTTGGTTTGCAGTAGTTGGCAAACTGGCATTTTAAAACGGAAATGGACTGTGGGGTAGAGGATTTAATTCAGGGAAATATTTGGAGAACTCTGTTTTCTCTGAGAGGTCATCAAATAGGTTTTGTTCCCACACTCTCTGGAAAGATGATGCTTCATTCAAATGGCAACGTGAGGTGTAGCGAAAATGGTGAAATTGGGAACTCTGAAAAGACACATTCACTGGATTCCACTTAAAATGTGAAAAGGAGTGTAAAGAAAACAAATGGACATTTTCTTGAGGCAGCTGAGCGATACAAAACACAGGCATCTTTGTCCGCGTCTTGAAGACTTCCACAATGCCTTCTCCTTTCTTCCTTTCGACTAATCTGTACTTCTGAGAGGTGTTGAGTTTCAGCCAAACTTTCTGCTTCGTTCGCATCAAAGGCTGCCCTCTTGTGAATGGGCAGCTCCCACCTAACCCTGGCCTCACTCACTCCTGACCAGCGGACGCAGGTCAGTCCCCACAATAATGAGCTCACAGACAGAGTCTCTAGGCGGCTCCAGGAGCATCAATCACAGGGATGAATGGGAAGCTGGTGTGTGGGAACCTCAGGGGAGCCAAGGACTGAACACTGCTGCCCCAGCTTAGTCCCAAGTCACACTCTTTTCCTCCATCCACCCTGAAGCTGGACAGAGCAAGTTGCACTGGGTACCAGGTAATTGGAAGGATGCCTGACCCACAGAGGATGAGGTTGACTAAGTTCTGTCATGACACAGTATTTCTTCTAGATTCCATTTATGACTGGGTTCCAAGCTTAGTCTTTATGCAAGTAGGCATGTATGTATGCATGTATGTATGATGCATGTATGTATGTATCGATTTACTTATTATGATGTAAGAAGAATATGACCAGGGGAGGGTGTTCCCCGTGTTTCATAACAAATGAGGCAACAGTAGGACCTCTACTGCTTTGTTTCATTTGCTGATCTCTCCCACTTCCTCTTCTTCTAAACATGAAGTAGAGAGAGATGTTATAACACTGAAAGGTGCAATATAGTGTAAGCACACTCTCTTTTGTTCTTCCTAAGGTTTATCTATCTGCCTTTTACTCTCTCCTGACCGAGTCTGGGGTCCCAATAGGTCCCCAGCCCCAGGTGGTACAGCTGTACCCCCTGCCCCCCCAACACACACACAAAAGAGACCCGGGCTTCAGAACTTAAATTCAGGACCTATACAGTGGCCTCGAAAGGTACTTCTCTCCACACCTATTACTGGGGCTACTCCCTACACCAGAATCTTGGAATTTCCATCTAGCACCGTATAGAAAGAGGGCGTGCAAGGCCTTGCTACAGGGGTCTGGGCAAGGACTCCTGAGTACTTTCAGAGCTGAAACAGAAAAGTCTTCAGTGGAGTCACTTGGGACCTGTGCAGGATCCAGCTCAGGAGCAGGTCTATGCTGCCCCCTGGTGCTCATGTGCTTTACTTCATCCAACTTATTTTAGAATTACAACCCTAGGAGGCCAGATGTCTAAAGCTATAAGAATCAGGAGGGAAGGATCCCGGGCAATAAAATCATACAGATCTCAATATTCTCATGAAACCTAAGACAGATTTTTTTTTTCACCATGAGACACATCCTGTTTTTTCATCTGAAACCAGCACAAACTACTATGTGATGCGAGAATATAAACAACAGATAAAATGGCTTTAAGTTGTTTTTGACAATGAACAATTCAAAGTATATTCATTTAATATGTGTTGACTTTTTATCAAGGTTGATTTTATCTTTCAATAAACTTTATTTCTTACACAGATCAGTGAGGGAAAGAATGCAGTGTTTGTAAACGTATATACACGTGTACATATTTGTATGCACACATATATTGTGCGTGCGCCCGCAGGCGAGCATATCCGTGCATGGACCTGTAGAGGCCAGAGGAGGACATCAAGAGCCCCTGGAGTTTTCTTCACTTTATTCTTCACTTTATTCTCTTAAGACTGGGTCTCTCTGAACCTGGCGCTTGCTGTTTTTGAGCTAGGCTGGTGGCCAGCGAGCCATAGAGCATCACACCCAGCAGGTTCATGGGTCACAGGGGCACGAGAGACTGTGTAGGACTTCTTAGGTGGATGCTGGGCAACCCGGACTGGAGTCCTTACACATGCACATTTTGTCCACTGAGGCATTCCCCTGGCACTGATAGAGTTTACATTTGTATTTCATCATTTTGAAACCAAAATAGAAGACCGAAGTCTCAAGTCAATTTAAGCTTTAGGTTGAAGGCCTCTGGTTTTAGAAGTCAAATGTGAGGCAGGGAGGTCTGGCTGGGGCCTGGCCACAGAGGGCTCCCACTTTGTCAGTACACTGGGGACATTTTGTCAGCTGTGTATACTATGTCAGACATTTTAATATGTTCTTGGAGTGCTCTTCTCTATGAGGCCTGAAGGCAAGAGTCCGTGTTTGTAGTAAACAAGATACGAGAATTGTATCAGCTATTATGAGGATGGATTTCTTCCAAGCTGCTTTGACATATTGGCTGTGTGTTGATTGCAGCCACGATGCCAGCACATTATGCACAGACACCTTGTATTGCTGAGTGATGTGGAAGATGGTCGTGCCGGGTACTGACAGCTGTATTGAAGACGGTTCTGCTGGGTACTAGAGTGACATCCTAGATGTCATGCTGGCCTGTCTGGGTGGGGATGTCATAGGTGGTCAGCCAAGTCCGAGAAGGAGGTTATGGAAATTTTGTTTAGATGGTAACACCAGTGGACTAGTTCCCAGGGAGGCTGATAGAGAGGCACAGGTTTCCCTGGTGATTAGGCATCGGATGCCTATGAACAGCAAATTTCCAAGAAATGTCCACTCCTAGAACTGAAGACACATTTGTGCAGCTTCTTTGTTTTCTCTCTAAATGTCTGTTTATGGCTGAGTTATACACCCTCCATCCCCAATTCGTAGGTTGTAGTCCTGGCCCTGAGTTGCCTGAATGTGACTATATTTAGAGTAAATTCTTTAAGCTGGCAATTAAATGAAAATGAGGCCATTATGATAGGACCCAAACCAGTGTAACCGTTGTCCTTATAAGGAGAATAAATTAGAACAGAAAAACAGGGGGACTGGGTGAAGACATAAGGGGTGCATGTACCTGCATACCCAGGAGAGAGGCCTCAAAAACTCAATGCTGCGGGCGTCTGGATTTCAGACTTCTAGCCTCCAAAACTCAGGAGAAAATACACTCTATCACTTAAGCCAGCAGTCCATGGCACTTATATCTAGAAAATGGACCCAGTCCTTCTCTGAATTTGGGGGGCGTGGCAAGATGACCTCCTACTCAGAATTAACCCTGAGCACGTGCACATCATTCAAAGGCTACATTCTGTACAGAGCTAAACATCTGAGAAGATGCAAGAGTGCCTCGTTTGAACGGCATCTAATATCTTTAACTAGACAAGGTATATGAGCATGATTTTTGGAAAGAAACCCGAGTACATGCCTGAAATGTGTACAGCCCTGTTATGACTGAACAAACGTCTTTCCCTCTCATTCTGTGGTGTCCCGTGGAAGGAATCCAAATAGCCTGAAAAATGTCCTCATTATAAATGGGTCTTTCTTTTATGGCCGTGTTGGGGATGAAGCAAAGACCTTATACATATAAGGCCAGCACTGTATCAGAGCTACATCCAGCGCCTCTAACTGAATCTTGTAGCCAAGTCTCATGGATTCAAGCTATGACGTTATCAATTGTTACATAAAAAAATGTTTCAGTATGTTACCCATGTTTTTCTTCTTCCCAAGCACCTGATGTTTAGCTAACAAAACTCCGCAAAAGATTTAGTGAACAAAGAGACCTTAGCCCTGGAGACTTAGGATGCTCTGTGTGTCTGCAGGGATCATTCTCCGGAGAGGGTGAGGTAATTAAGGCAAACTCCACTGAGCACCTCATGGCACAGGCACTAATTAAATATGGCTGTAGGTTTGACACATCTCACTTATCACAGACACGCTGGAGGAGGACGCTGGAATAAAAATAACACTCCTTTCAGGTCTGTGACCTTCAACAAGCTGCTTCCTGTGGACCTTGGTCTTCTCAGGTGTAAACGCTGTTGGTCATGCACACAGAGCTTGAGAGGTACCTGACACTCACCAGAGTTGCAGGAAGTGTGAGATGCCAGGATCTTGACACCAAGGGCAGTCAAGGTATGCAGCTGTTTGCTTGATGTTTCACGCACCATGGTGGAGAGTCAGTCCCAGCCGCATGCAGACGCCTGGCTGCTTGGCTTCTGAGTGCCTCCTCTTTGGCATGCTGTCCTCGCAGACTCCTTTGGAATCAGTCTTGCTGAGGCTTGCATGATGCTAGCTGTAGTAAGTATGTCACATGTTCTATCCCAGACATCTCAATGTGGGCCTTTATAATTTTTTACCTATTCTTTGGCAATTTAAAATATTTAAATTTTATTTTATATGTTTGGACATTTTGCATACATGTATGCATATGTACCATGCACACGTAGTGCCTGTTGAGGCCAGAAGACAGCTTCAGATTTTCTGGAGCTAGAGTTACAGGTGGTTGTGAGACACCATGTGGGTGCTGGGTATTGAACCCAGCACCCAATGCTTTTGACTGCTGAACTGTCTCTCTGGTACCTTTAACAATTTCATGCAATGTACCTGTGTCATATCTACCCCTAATACAGTCCAGTGTTCCACAATTCAGTTAGTTTTTATCTCCCTTCTATTCTGTCTCCTTCCTTTCCTTTTTACTCTTCTTTTTTCATTTTACAAGAGTCTCACGGTAGCCCAGGCTGGCCTGGAATGCCCTATCCATCTTCCTGCCCCAGTCTCATGAGGGCCTATGGGAATCTTCCACCTGATGTTTAATCTTGAACAAATCCCTTAGTATCACTCTCCTTCCATGATCTGTTAACTTTTAGAGTCCAGACTATTTACTTTGTGGACTCCCCTTCTATTTTGAAGACAGAATTGCTTTTAATTCATACTTTCTAGAATGTTACCCAAAGGGATTTAAAATTTTTGAGGCCATAACAGACACCACATGGGGACATTCTGGGGTAACTTGGTCTCCTCAGTAACATTAAAATCAAACGATATTGGTAGAAATCATGGCTGACACTTCTGCGAAGGGCATTGCTAAGTGAGATTGCTCAAATCATGTATCTGAGTTCTGTGATTGCCAGCATTCTGTGTAGCTTTGGGGCTCTTCTGACATGCAATTCTAGCACCTTGTCAGTGACCTTATTGATGTTCTTCTTTTGGTCAAACGTCCTCACATTCCTTTCCATGTTATGCACATCTTTGTTCCCCTTTATCTCTGCTTGTTCAGTTCTCTCTCCCTCTTACCATTTACACTTTTTACTGTGACCTTCATGTGTCTCTGTGCCTTTTGTGAACATGCTTCTACCATGTGCCTACCTACTCTTAGAATATACGGAATGCATTGTATTCTAGGAATGTTATTCCAAACTCTCCCTCCACCTCCACTGAGGGTGCCATAAACTGCCAGGGAGCAGCTCTGGGTATATGTCTTGTCTCACTGAGTACAGTTTATCTTTCCCAGACGCCCCTTTGCTGTGTATAGGGGCTTAGCAGAAGCTTGGACTGTCTGCTGAGGAGCAGTACGGGTGAATGACTGAGCTCCGATGGATGACCCCCAGTGGCTGACCTGCCATTGCTCTCTGGGAAGCAATTCTCTGGCATATTGGATAGCTTTCCCTAAACAAGATTATTTGCTCCATATTTGCCTTTTGAAGTAGAAGAAATAGACATATGTCCACTGGAACTCTAAACTCTGAAAGTTAGTCAGAAAGAATCGTGATACTGAAAAGGACAAATTCCACATACAGTGACATGGCAAAGGCGGGACAGTTCTGGATGCTGAGGTGGCAAAGCCCTAGCTGTCTTCTTGAAAGGTAAGGATAGAGCCCAGGGCAAAAGGGAAGCTTGAGTTCCAGTCTGTGATAGTGCATGATAGTGACGGAATGAATTGAAATGGACCAGTTCATGTTTTATGAAGTTCTTTCCAATATCCATATCCATATCCATATCCATCCATCCATCCATCCATCCATCCATCCATCCATCCTCCATGCTAGGTCCTTAGAGAATGTTGATGTTGTCAGAGAGAAATCTTAGCCCACTCAGTGGAGCAAATGTCATAAAGGATAATTAGAATGCACTGCAGTATTAGTTGGAAAGGGATAATTAATGGGATACTAGGAAACATGCATGAGGGTTAAGCAAGAAACATATATGGAGCAGGAACACTTACTTTAGGCCTGCAGAATGTGCAAATCCTACTTTGTGAAAGGATAGGAACATCCCAGACCCACAAGAAGACCTGGATTGGCATCTAGAAGGAGCAGGTCTGTAGGTTGTGAGAAGCAGAGCCTTTGATATATTCTCTGGGTACATCTCTGCCTTTTCCAGGAAGCTCAGCTTGTCCGAGAGTGTCTCTAAGAAGTCCACACTGCTTGTACAAGCTTGGAAAGGGAGGAATCTGTTTCAGGGACTTCCTGAAGCTATTGAATTGTTTGTTTAAGGAGTTTCTTAGCAGGGTGAAATGTTTCACCTCCATTTAGAACTTCCTGAGTCTTAACCAGCTTCCCTCCAAGATGGAATGTTTCAAATTTGAGAAAATCTCTATATAACACCAGGTATTCCAGACCCTCACCCTCAGAGGCTTGGAGTGGCTCCAGGTTGGCAGGGCAGAATGTCTATGATGTGTGTTTCCTCTTCCAGGAGTATCTGCCTGGAAGAAAAGATGCCAGGGTTGCACTGGCGTCTATGCACTCTGCAGAGGACCTGTGCCCTTTGTCCTGTGCACTGCCCTCCAAATCCAGGGACAGCAATTGGACAAGGCCTGTCAAGGCAGCCTCATAATGTGAGACATCCTCCCTTCCTCCTCTCTTTTCCCCTCTCTCTCTTCTGTCCTCTCTCCTTACTCCACCTCTGTCCTTTCTTCTCCCATCTCTCTGTCCTTCCTCTGTTCCTGCCTTCTCTTTCCCCTTCCTTCCTTCCTTCCTTCCTTCCTTCCTTCCTTCCTTCCTTCCTTCCTCCATCTCTCTCTCTTTCTTTTTTGTTTCTTTCTCTCTTTCCTTTTTAGAGATAGGTCTCACTATTTATCTCAAGCTGGCCTCACCCTTGCAATCCCCCCTGCCTCGGCCTCTCCAGTGTTGAGATGACGAGTGTTTGTTACCACACATAGCTCCAGGAGACACCTTCACATACTAGCATATCTCCTTTCACCTCAGCTTCTACTTACATTATGTTTCCTTGTCAGTGTTTATAGCCAGCCGTTGTCATCACAGTAGAGATGGGGCGGAGTGTGAATGCGTCCTGGCTTCTGAGCGCTGGCATCGGCAGACTTCATGAGCAAACACTGATTACAGAGGTATATTTGTGTTATAAAAATTTTATCAAGCGGTTCACTATTTGTGCACTTTTCAGTGCCTACGATCAAATTTAAAGCAACTGAACATTATTGAGAGTTGTGTTGTAATGCAATCAACCGAGACATGGTTTTTCCCTTGGCTCCAACCCCGGGAACTGACGTTCCCCAGCAAGACTTCCAAGGCTCTGCCAGGGATGGAGCCCAGAGCCCAGGCAGGGACAAGGGTCACCTGTGTGTGGGAAGCCTCAGTGGGTGTGGGAATGGCCTTCCTGGATTTCCTGACTTTTGTGTATTGATGGTCTCACTCACAGACTCGCAATCACCCAGTCTCATGGACTGAATAGAACCATTGGCAACTTTCTGGCTTGCTGTTTTTTTTTTCCCCCCAGCCAGAGCTGAAGTTGGTAAAGAAGCCAGGAATTCCCTCCCAGGCGTTCCCAGGCAAGTGTGGAGAAACACTGGGACTCCTTCTTCTTCATCTCTGTCCATCTGCAGGCCAAGCGTGTACCGGTCACAGGCAAAGCCTGAATTGAGCTTTGTGCAAGTCTCTGGAAAGAGACCAGGTTTTTGTGATGGGCAAAAGTGACAGTGCAGTGGCAGCGACATCTGCAGAGCTAGGTCTGTCCCTGTCTGCGGTAGAACTGTGTGTGGGGACCCTTTATGTGAACAATCCCCCAGGATAGAATGGGGCTTTTGACATCTGCGGAGACCCGGCATGCCTTACAATGAGAGGCCTGTTGGTCAAAGGAGGGCTGTGTAGTGAACTGAGGGTCTGAGGCCAGCACTGGCCATCTGTATGTAGACCTGAGAGCAGCTCCTAAATGTAACCAGCTACACGAAGGCCACTGCCTTCAGAGAAAGCAACTGTGATCAGAAATGCATGCTTCAAAGCGATGTACTATAGTGTGTTTATTTTGTGTGTTTTTGATGAAGAGCATAACGAAGAGGTTAGACAGCACCTTTTCATTAGTTCATAGACCTGAAAAAGTATCTCTCTTGACTCCAAGGTCAGCGATGATAATGTTCGTTTCCTTCCGTGGGGCATCAGTGTTCTATCAAGGATAGGAAAGCACTCTGTGGAAGCCAAATCCATTAAAGTCCTTAATAACCGAACTGGGAAGGCAGGTGCTCCTGATCGGTACCACTTGGCAAGGGGACCCAGAGAGTCTCAGGGAGGACAATGACTCTGTGAACAAGGTTGAGCTGCAGATGGGAGGTGGAGCAGATAGCTGATGGTATCCTCTAGCCCCCAGGATCGGGAAAGGACAAGCCAGGCTTGTTTGACTTTTCCTGGCAGGCTTGTGGTTCCCGGCTGGATTGCAGGTGGCACCGTTGTGACTCCTGGCATATTCTCCAGTGCTCCAATGGTAATCTCCACCAGTGCCAGGCACCAGCTGAGTTTCAACGTGTACTTCCCAGGCTTAAGCGAGGCAAGCTGAGGCCTCCAGAGCAGCCTCTCATTTATTAGTTATGTTGGAAGGAGACTTGCTCGTATCTACCTGGCTGCTGGATTTTAACAGCTGTGCTGTGTAAGAGATTTTGGAGGGAGCTATTTTCAAAGTGCCTTTCAGAAAGTGTCACCTTCAGTGGGAGTTTCCACTCTGTTCCAGGGGATAACCAGTGCTCAGAAATTCAATCATGCAAGGAAAAAAAAAAAAAAAAAAAACAAAAACTGGTTTGTATTTTGATACCCACAGCTCATTTTGGCAAATGTGACTTTACATCACCTCCCTCCACTCGCTTTTATTGGCACCGGCCCTAATGGAAGTTTTATGTCCAATGTTGAGTTTCTTGGAAGAAGTCCTGGGTTCTCCACAGATACCACTGCTTGGCTTGATGCTAGAGAGTCCTAGTTGGCTGGGAAACCCTGCGGGTCCCTTCTAGGTAAAGATGTTATGATTCCAGAGCTAATCACTCTCAACTTATGAAGTGAAATGGTAATGACGACCGTGTACAGGTGCTTTCTGTGTTGCATGCTTTGTGGTGAGATCTTAGAACCCTTCTTCCAAATACCAAGCCCGTCTCCACCACCATATTATTCCTGTTTTACAGATGAGCCAGTTGGGGTTTAGAGAAACTTGAAACTTGTCAAATACTTTCAAATTTAGTAACTGATACCTCTCAGAGATGGCCTGGGCTGGAAACCCACACTTGAACCAGAATGAGATTTAGACACCTTGTGGTCACCTCCATTTTTCAGATTAGTCTGTGATTTCCAGCTTTTCAAGTGGCAAGCCCTAATTCTTTTTCCAATAAAACCTCCAACTTCCACCAGAGATGTCCTGCCATGAGTCTCTGCTCTCTGCTTACCAACAGTCCAGAGATTAATGGCACCCTGCCGACTAGATACAAATGCCTTTAGAGAGATAATGTAGTAACTGTCACCCACTAGCATGACTGTATAAGTTAGTGTGATTTAGCAAGTGCCCAGAAGGAGTAGAGTCCAGCTTCCTGGGTCCTGAGGGTGGGAGCGTGGGCCTGTAATGTGGACCCCTGTGTAAGTCTTTCTTGATGCCTTGATAGAGCCCTCTGTTCAATAATGGTCGACTCACTGATCCAGTGTCTTACTTTCCAGTGAACCAAAGCATGGTGTTACTTAGAAGAAATACAGACAATTGCATAAGGAGAACACATATAATAATAACACTATAATCTATTTTTTCTTTTGGTTTTTCAAGACTCTGTATAACCCTGACTGTCGTGAAACTCACTCTGTAGACCAGGCTGGCTCAAACTCACAGAGACCCACCTGCCTCTGCCTTCCAAGTGCTGGGATTAAAGGCATGTGCCACCACCACCCGGTTTACACTATAATCTATTTTTAAAATGTGGTCTGAGAAGTGAAGTTTAATGAAAGTGTGCGATAGGTAAGAAATATATATTAATCCCCCAGGAAGTAAGTATAAATACATATTTCCTTTTATATATGTGTGCATAGAGCTGCTTACGCAACCTCGATCACAAGAGGTCTTAGTCCACATCCAGGCTGTGCTCACAAAGGTGCACACATCTTCTGCCTTTCCTCGGATGGCTGAGGCTGCATGCTGTCTTGAGCTGTAAGTGTTTTGAGATGTCAGAAGCCACTTTGCTTTTCAGATATGTCTTAGACATTTTACTTAAATAAAGTAAAACACTGTTGTCAGAAAGGAGACTTTAACAGTGACCAAAATATTAATGCTATGTGAAGTATACATGAGCCACCTGGTACTCATGCTAAAAATCACAGTAAAAGTAACTCATGTATTTCAGTTTGTTTTAACTTTAGAATTAAAATGAGCCCCAAAGTTAAGAGACTAGAAACTGGCTTTATTATAGTAGAGTTCTGAGATATAAAGTGCATACTAGATGTTGTAGGGAAGTATGTTTCTTTTAATCACTTGATGACCATTACAAAAATAAATACTAAATGCAGATTTCATCCACGAAGTTAGTCTTTGCTTTTTTTTTTTTTTTTTTTTTTTCCTATTTGAAGACTTAAAAAAAGGCTTACTGTGTTAAAAAAATACTTTGGAGTTCAGTCGGAAGCTTCCTAGTTACACTGTCCCCTGCTAGTTACCAAGGATACAAAGATATGTGAGCTCAGCTGGGGACTGTCATCTCTTACCTCTTACATGCCAACACAACCCTTCTCCATGAGGGCTACAGTCAAATGTTAGTAACCTGGGCTCCTTGGTTTCTGCAAGGACATCACCAAGGCCACACTAGTCAGGCAAAAACAACCAAAGCATGCCAAACCCAGTGTGCATCTCTTCAACTGGTTCTCTGCCATTTGAAAGATGATTACATTTTTTTTTTAACAGCCAAAGGAAGCATCTCTAACGTGCCATGAGTTATTCTGAACACATCCTAGAGAGTGGAAGTGTTTAATTAAATAGGGTGAAGAAAGAGATGGAGGAAAAGGAGCGGGTCCAGGGCTGGAATTGTAGTTTTAGCCCCCTGCATGTACCTTCTGCTCTGTGGATCTAATCAACCACAAACCATAGTATTTAAAGAAGCAAGGCAGTGCCTTTTTCTTCTTGCTATTATTTCTTAAATAAGATAGTATGACAGCTATTTACATAACACACTTGCATTAATAGTGGGTTTTGAGTCATTTAGGGTGATTTAAAGCACAGGAGGGTCTGTTTGGGTTATATGCAAATATCATTACATTTATATAAGGGACTTGGTTAGCTGTAGATTTTGTTACCCAGGTGAACACACTCTTCTCTTCTCCTCACCCTCCCCAACTCTGGACTGGGGGTTGAAACTGGGGCCTTGGATGCTAGATGCCACCCTTTTGTTATTTCTTGTTAATGATGTAAGTTGCCAGTATTGGCTTTGGATTTACTATGTAGGCCAGGTAGCCCTTGCATTTGCAATTCCCCTGCCTCAGAATCCAAAGACTGAAAAGATGATGCAGGGATTATAGGCCTACATCACCAGGCCTCTGTGTGTGTGTGTGTGTATCTTCTAAGGATACTGTTGTTGTGTTTAGGGCCCACCTGAAAAAGCAAAGACATTCACTGGCTTTCTGTTACTATGATAAATGCCAGAGACAATAATTTTATGAAGAGAGAAGGGTTTTTTTTTTTGGTTCATCTATGATCAGATGACTCTGTAGATACTGGGTTTATAATGAGGCATCACAGAGGGAGTGCATGCAAGAGCAAAACCTTATGACCAGGAATTGACAGGTAATGGAAAGAAGAGGGGAGAGTCCACAATGTCCTTTCAAGGCTTTCCCCCAATGAGCTAAAGATCCCCCACATGGCCCTACTTTTGAAAAGGTTCCACCTCTTCCAGTGGCACCATGCTTAGGACCACTACTGCTACAGATTACAATAGCCCAGAAGACAGCATTTCAATGCTTACAGCCTCAGTCTGTTTCCACACACAAGCACAAGCTTTCAGGGCTAGGATACAGATATAATATTTCGGGACCACTATTCAACAGACCAGTAGGAGAACAAAAAGGATCTTTTTTGTCCTTATCAATTTGGGATTACAAGCCCTCTCTGAAGAGTTGACATGCCTGAAAGGGGGTAAGATGACATCACTGGACTTCTGGAGCAGAGTGTCCCAGGAAGAAGAAAGGCCAGTGCAGTGTCCTTGGTACATTCCTTAGGAACAAGGAGGCCAGGCCTGGGATGGCATTGGCAGTCCAGGTAGTGACAGATTTCTGCTGTAAACCTGCAGAGGAGCCAACAGACTGTTACAAGTTGAACAATGACACCACTTGACTTTTGCTTAACAGCAGCCAGTCAGTAGGGAGGACAGATGGAGAAACGGCAGAGACAAGGGAGACTGTTCAGACATGATACTAGCATGGGCATGGATGGTAGCTTCAACTACACTGGCTGCCACAGCAGGGAGGGGAAGTGGTGGGATTATGGATACATCTTAAAGACGTGGCTGGGAGGATTTGCTTATGGATCAGAGGTGGGTGGGAGGGAAAGAGTCAACGATGACTCCACATTTTGGTTTGAGTAACTGGAAAAGCTAGAGTTGTCTGTATGGAGATAGGGCAGCAGCAGCAGCTTAGCTGTGGCCCGCTCAGCTGTGCAGAGCCCATAGGTCACTTTGATTTAGGTGCCAAATGGGCAGTTGGGTGTATAAGTCTGGAGGACAAGGAGATATGGGCTAGGCATGTAAATCTGGAGGTCTGACTAGCACAGAGAAGATGCAGGAAGTCACATGACTCAGTGACGTCACCAAGAGGGAACTGGGCTTTGTGCCATCCCAGGGCTTGATGCTCCAGCTGGCGGGTGTGGGCAGTAGAAAGGCAGGAAGCAGGATGAGTGGGAGGCACCAGGAGGATGTGGGTGTTTGCTCCTTCCTCTACTTCCTTTATCCAGATCTGCATCCAAGGCCATCCCCAGTGTGGTTACTTCCCCCTCTCAAGCATTTCCTATCAGCTTCCTGTTCTCTTCTCATTCATCACATTTCACCATCTCTACTTGGGGTTTTATTTTAGACTCAGCTTGTGGTACTAACACATTGGTGCAACCATTTATCCACCGAGAGGGTGCTGGTCTCTCTACTTGCTTGGCGATGCTTCCTCTGGGAGGAGGTCCTGTGAGCAGATAGCACAGGGGGAAAATCTAGCTTAGTTTATGAATGAGCTAGCCTGGAATAAAGTATAAGCAAGCTTGTTGCTCTACTCCAGGCCCCAGACAGCTAAGGGGACTCTCTGACAATGCAGCTGGGTGATAGATGTATCTACTCATGCACTTGACCTATGAGAAGGGTGGCATGTAGATTCCCAAGCAGGAGCAGATGGCTTGGCTGGCTGGTCAGAGGGAGAAAGCTGGGACTACCAGGGACAAGCAGCCTCAGCAGAGTGCTATTAGGCATGAAGGTCTTTGGTAGTCATATTAGTAACTACCCGGAGGTGTCTGCCATTCATGGTGCAAGGAATGTATGAGAAGAGAGTCTGGGTCACTCAGGAGGAGCCAGTCACCTCATCAGTAGTGACTCCAGAGCTGGATACTCCGTCTGCATGTGGAACAGCTGTGTGTGGTGTTGGAGGTGTATGTGTGTCTCTCACCTAGAATAATGTGCTGTGAGTGTACATTCAAGACCAGCACTGAACAAGAACACAGTGCCATGGCTTCAGTAGGCTATCTGAAGCAGGTGGGTTATATGGAAACCATGTCAT
Source organism: Cricetomys ansorgei (assembly GCA_026225945.1). Classification (NCBI taxonomy): domain Eukaryota; kingdom Metazoa; phylum Chordata; class Mammalia; order Rodentia; family Nesomyidae; genus Cricetomys; species Cricetomys ansorgei. The sequence continues at coordinate 13,777,954 of JAMJFZ010000239.1, read as the reverse complement.
TGTTCAAAACCTTTTACTGGATGGTACATACTCTCCCTTTTAGGTGCCCTTCCTGGAAACACTAACTTCCTGTATACACGTTTGCTTGCAGCCATACCTAGGAAACCCGACTTAAGACAGACAAAGAGAGGCATGATGGGAAGAGGAAAAATTTAAAAAAAAAGAACATCTGATATGATGTCACTGACTGTTCTCAGTCTCCAGCTGTCTCATCATACCTGTCTTTCCTTTTATTAATGTTTAAAAAACATCCACTGGGAAGAACAGGTAGACTGTTTGCCTGCTGAACTTCCATACTTTCTAAGTTCCAACAGACACAATTCTCCACCATCCCTCTCCCCTACCCCTCATCCTCGTTGCCATGTCCAACTTGGGCAAGATCTTATCCACGGGAGACCACATCTGCCACCAGAAGTTCAGCCCCCAACTCAGGTGGAGACCCATGCCTAGCTACAGGCCACTCAGACCAGAAGACCAGAAAGGAAATAGAAACCAAGGAATGAAACACTCATCCAACAAAGACAAACTCAGAAATTGGCACCTAGATCTATAATCACCCCAAACCCAGAAGCTTAGACACCTGCAAAAATGACAATCAGCAGCAGCCAAGGAAATATATCACCACCTGAGCCCAGCTACCCTACCACAACAAGCCCTGAATATTTCATCACAGCTGAAGCACAAGAAAAAGACACTGAAACCAATTTTATGAAGCTGATAGAGGTCCGTAAAGAGGAAGTGGATAAAATCCCTTAAAGGGATCGAGGAAAAGACAAACAAAAGATTCGGAGAAAATCAACAAGTCTTTTAAAGAAAGCCAAGAAATGCAAGGAAAAAAAAAAAAAGCAGTTGAAAGAAATGAATAAAACTGTTTCCGTACCTGAAAATGGAAATAGAAACAATAAATGAAGCACAAATTCAGGGAATTCTGGAAATAAAAAATTCTAGGTAAGCAAACAGGAAGTACAGAGGCAAGCTTCACTAATAGAACACAAAAGATGAAAGAGAAAATCTCAGGTATTGAAAAATACAATAGAAGAGATAGGTACAGTAGTCACAGAAAATGTTAAATCTAAAAAATTTCTGACTCAAAATATCCAGGAAATCTGGGACACTATAAAAAGGCTAAACCTAAGAATAATAGGAATAAAAATAGGAAGAATAGGAATGAGAAGAATCCCAACTCAAAGGTCCATAAAATATTTTCAACAAAAGCATAGAAGAAAAATTTCCTAACCTAAAGAAGGAGACACCTATCAACGTACAAGAAGCATACAGAACACCAAATACCCTGGAACAGAAAAGAAGGCCCCCTCACCACATAAAAAATGAAAACACTAAACATACAGAACAAAGAAAGAATATCAAAAGCTGCAAGGGAAAAAGAGCAATTAACATATGAAATCTGATCTCTTAGAATTACACCCAACTTCTCAAGGGAGACTCTAAAAGCCAGAGGGCCTGGACAGATGTCCTGCAGACTCTAAGAGACCACAGATGCCGGGCCAGACTACTATACCCAGCAAAACTTTCAATCACCATAGATGGAGAAAACAAGATATTCCATGATAAAGTCAAATTTAAACAATTGTTGGTTCACACATTCAGCCCTACAGAAGGTAGTAGAAGGAAATTTCCAATGGAGGAAGGTTAACTACACCCATAAAAACAAAGGAAATTGATAATCTCACACCAGCAAAACTGAAAGAAGGGAAGCATACGCCTGCATGCACGTGCGTGTGCACACACACACACACACACACACACACACACACACACACAGATAGAACAGAGACAGAGAGACAGAGACAGACAGATACATAGAGAGAATCACACATACACTACCACAACCACCAAGAACAAAATAACATGCATTAACAATCGTTGGTAATTGATATTTCTCAATATCAGTGGATTCAATTCCCCAATAAAAAGACACAGACTATCAAAGGTAGACATTGCCTCAGAGTAAAGGATTGAAGGGGTGAAAAAAATTTTCCAAGCAAATGGACCTAAGAATTAAGCTGGTATAGTCATTCTAATATCTAATAAAATAGACTTCAAACTAAAATTAATCAAAAGAGTCATTTCAATTCTTAACATCTATGCCCCAAATGCAAGGCACCCACATTTGTAAAAGAGACATTACTAAAGCTTAAAACACACATTGACCTCACACATTGATAGTGGGAGATTTCCCCTCTCTCATCAACTGACAGGTCATCCAGACAAAAACTAAACAGAGAAATACTTGAGCTAACAGACATTATAATCAAATGGACCTAATGGGTATCTATACAACATTTCACTCAAACACAAAAGAGTATACCTTCTTCTAAGCACCTCATGGATCTTTCTCCAAAATTGAACACATACTCAGCCACGAAGCAAGTCTCAACAGCAACAAGAAACTGAAATAATCCCCTGTAACCAATCTGATCACCACAGACTAAAGATGGTTTTCAACAACAGAAACGATAGAAAGCCTACAAACTCATGGAAACTGAATAATTCTCTACTAAATGATACCTGGGTCAAGACAGAAAGAAAAAAAGAAATTGAAGACTTTCTAGAATTCAATGAAAGTAAATACACAGTATAGCCAAACTTATGGGACATAATGAACGTGGTGCTAAGAGGAAACTTCATAGCAATAAGTGCCTTCATAAAAAAAAAAAAAAAGAGGTGAGATCTCATACCAGCAACTTAAGAACACACCTGAAAACTCTAGAACAAAAAGAAGCAAATACACCCAAGAGGAGTAGATGGCAGGAAATAGTCAAACTGAGGGTTAAAATCAATAAAATAAAAACAAAGAGAACAATATGAAGAATCAATGAAACAAAGAGTTGGTTCTTCATGAAAATCAATAAGAGAGACAAACCATTGTCTAAACTAACTAAAAGACAAAGAGAGAATATCCAAATTAACAAAATCAGAAACAAAAAGGAGATATAAAAACAGATACCAAGGAAATCCAAAGAATTATTAGGTCATAATTTAAAAACTTCACTCCACAAAATTGGAAAATCTAAAAGAAATGGATAATTTTCTTGATAAATACCACTTACCAAAGTCAAATCAAGATCAGGTAAGCAATTTAAGCAGACCTATAACCCCCAAGGAAATAGAAGCAATCATTAAAATTCTCCAAAGCAATAAAAGCCCAGGGCCAGATGGTTTTAACACAGACTTCTATCAGACCTTCAAAGAAGAATTAATGTCAATATTCCTCAAATTATTCCACAAAACAGAAACAGAAGGAACACCGCCAAACTCATTCTATGGGGCCACAGCCATGCTGATACTCAAACGACACAAAGATTCAACAAAGAAAGAGAATTACAGACCATTTTCCCTCTTGAAACATAAATGCAAAAACATTCACAAACTGAATCTAAGAACACATCCAAAAGATATGATGTGATAAAATCCATGATTAAGTAGGCTTCATCCAAGAGACACAGGGATGGTTCAGCATATGAAAAAAGGCCAATGTAGTCCACCATATAAAAAGACAGAAAGACAAAACCACACGATCATCTCATTAGATGTCAAAATAGCCTTTGACAAAATCCAACAGCCTTTCATGATAAAAGTCATGGAGAGATTAGAGATACAAGGGACATACCTAAACATTATAAAGGTAATTTACAAGAAGGCTATAACCAACATCGAATTAAATAGAGAGAAACTCAAAGCAATTCCATTAAAATCAGGACTGAGACAAGGCCCCTCTCTCCACATCTACTCAATATATTACTTGAAGTTCTAGCCAGAATGATAAGACAATATAAGGAGATCAAGAGGATAGAAATTGAACAGGAAGAAGTCAAAGTATTGTTATTTGCAGATGATAGGATAGAATACATAAGTGACCACCAAAAATTCTACCAGGGAACTCCTACAGCTGATAAACACCTTCACCGAAGTGGCTGGATATAAGATTAGAAAAAAAAATCAGTAACCCTTCAATATACAAATGACAAATGGACTAAAAAAGAAATCAGAAGAAACAACACCCTTCTCAATAGCCACAAATAACATAAAGTATCTTGGGGTGATTCAGACTCGTATGACAAAAACATCAAGTCTTTGAAGAAAGAAACTAAAGAAGATATCAGTAGATGAGAAAATCTGCTCTGCTCATGGATAAGTAGGATTAAAATAATAAAAATGACCGTTGCCAATTACCAAAAGCAATCTACAGATTCAAGGCAATCTGCATTAAAATTCCAACACAATTCTTGACAGACCCTGAATGGACAACACTCAACTTCATATGGGAAAACAAAAAACCCAGGAGAGCTAAAACAATCTTGATCAATGAAAGAACTTCCAGAGGTATTGTCATCCCTGGTTTCAAGCTGTACTACAAAGTTATAGTAATGAAACCGCACGACATTGGCATAAAAACAGGCACAGTATCAATGGAATCAAACTGAAGACCCAGACATATATCCATACACTTATGAACACCTGATTTTTGATAAAGAAGCCAGAAACACACAATGGAAAAAAAGAAAGAATCTTCAACAAATGGTACCTGTCAAACTGGATATCTGAATGCAGAAGAATGCAAGTAGATCCATACTTATCACCCTGCTCAAAACTGAAATCCAAGTTGATCAAAGACCTCAATACAAAACCAGATACACTGAATCTGATAGAAGAGAAAGTGGGGAATAACCTTGAACACATTGGCACACGAGACAACTTCCTGAAGAGAATACCTGTAGCACAGGCACTAAGACCAACAATTACTAAATGGGACCTCATGAAACCGAAAAGCTTCTAAAAGGCAAAGGACACTGTCAATAGGACAAAACAGCAGCCTACAGATTGGAAAAAGATTTTCACCAACTCCACATCTGATAGATAGCTAATATCCAAGATATATAAAGAACTCAAGAAACTAGACATCAACAAAACAAATAATTCAATTAAAAATGGGATGCAGATTTAACCAGAGAATTCTCAATAGAAGAATCGCAAATGACCGAGAAACATTTAAAGAAATGTTCAGCATCCTTAGCCATCAGGGAAATCCAAATCAAAACTACTTTGAGATTCCATCTTACACCTGTCAGAATGACTAAGATCAATAACATAAGTGGCAGCTCATGCTGGTGAGGATGTGGAGAAGGGGAACACTCCTCCATTGCTGGTCAGAGTGCAAACTGGTACAGCTACTATGAAAATCAATATGGCGATTCTTCAGAAAATTGGGAATTGATCTACCTCAAGATCCAGCTATACCATTCTTGGGCATATACACACAGGACAATCCATCCTACCACAAGGAGACTTGCTCAATTATGTTTATTGTGGTTTTATTCATAATAGCCAGAAACTCAAAACAACCTAGTTGTCCCTCAACCAGAGAACGGATAAAGAAAATGTGCTGTATTATTCAATGGCATATTACTCAGCTTTTAAAAAGAATGGCATCGTGAAATTTTCAAGCAAATGAATGGCGCTAGAAAATAAAATCATCCTGAATGAGGTAACCCAGACCCAGAAAGACAAATAAAATATATATTCACATATAAGTGAACATTATCTGTTAAGTAAAAGAAATCACGTTATAGATTCACAGACCCAGAGAGGCTAGGTAACAAGGAAGGCTCTAGCAGGGATGCGTGGGTCTCCCTGGGAAGGGGAAATAGAATAAATCTTGTGGTATACTGGGGGCAGGTGGGGATGGGAACAGGAAGTATTAGGTGTGTGTGTTTGTGGGGGGGTGTAGCAGTATGCTGCTGCTGGGATGTCTCAGCAAGGAAAACAAGGAGGCATTTCATAGGAGTAAACTCTGTCAGTGGAGGGAACCACCATTCTGGCTAGCACCATACTCGATTGACAGCGGAACCCAGAGCATCTGAGGTCAGGTGTTTTTATTATTCAGAAATCCTTAGGGCATACTGACACCATGTGCAGATCATAAGCAAATAAACATCCCCACATAAATTCAACACCTGCAGACAATGCACAATTCCAAGGCCCATGCATCCCTTTTTCCAACAGTACACGAAAACAATTACTTTAAACACAACTAAAAAATAAACTTCCATAACAGGGGTGAATGAAGGGAGAGAGTACGTGGAGAGATGGTTGGGAATAATTAGGGGACATTTGCAGGGCAAAGTGGAAACCAAGTGCAGTGGAAACTCTCTGGAATCTATGACAGTGACCGTGGCGAAGAGTACAGAGCCTGACCTGGCCACCTTTGGCAACCAGGAAAATCTTCCAGTGGTGGGACTGGGACACCAACCCAGCCACAATATCTTTGATGTACAATCTGTCCTGCATTCAAGATGTGCTGGGGCACTGGGGGCACAGAACTAGTGGGAGTGGCCAACCAATGACTGGTCTAACTTGAGGCCCAGGTCACGAGAGGGAGCCCATGCTTGACACCCCCTGGATGGCCAGGAACTGGACGCTGGATAGCCCTGACACCTAGGCTAGAACCAAACAAGACTGGCCAAGCAAATAAATAAATAAATACAAGAGAAGAAAATCAAAGAAAAAATAATCAATGAAATGATTTCTAATGATATTCTGCTATAATCATATGCCTTGCTCAAGCCCAGTAACCATCAGGGAGGTTTCCTCTGGCAGCTGAAGGGAGCAAATGCAGAGACTCACAGGTAAACTTTAGGTGAAGCCAAGGGAACCCGGTGGAAGAGGGGGAGGAAGGACTGTAGGAGCCAGAGGGGTGTCAAGGACACCAGGAAAACGTGGCCCATGAAATCAACTCAGGAGGCTCATGGGGGCTCACAGAAACTGAGCAACAGTAATAGGGCCTACATGGGTCTGTGAGAGGTCCTCTGCATATGTGCTATGGTTGTTCAGCTCAGCATTTTTGTGGAACTCCTAACTTTGGGAGTGGGGGTGTCTCTGAAAACCCAGTAGGGCATTTTCCTACTGTGTTGCCTCATCCAGCCTTGATATGAGGATTTGTGCCTTGTTTTATTGGATCTTGCTATGCTGTGTTTGGTTAATATCCCTGGGAGGCCTGCGCTTTTCTCAAGAGAAAGGGATGAGGAGTAGATCTGGGGGAAAGGGATGTCGGGGCGGGGGAGGGTGGGACTGGGAGGAATGGAGGAAGGGGAAACTGCCATTAGAATGTATTGTATGGGGAATGAATTAAAACAAAAACAAAAACGAAAAACACACACACAAAAATTATCCACCAGATGGCGAACTTGTCTCAAGTTTGCTGCTCAATTTGTGACTCCCGTTTAGACAAGGGAGTGTTTTATTTTTTTATTTAACCATTACTGAAATGAAATGATGGGTTTGAGCCAACAATGAAATGCATTTATGGCGCTTCTTAGCGGCCTAAGCTTTTCCCACATCACAGACCTAAAAACATTCTGTAGGATTACATTCTCCCGAGAACTGTTCCTAAGGTCCATTTTAAGGAACAAGAGGAATAGTGTAGAGACAAAGCTCACATTCCCACACAATCACTTCTGCCAAACAGTGTCTCTTGATCAGTTTACTGTGATCAATTCTAAGCTGTCTTCAATTTTCAAGATTGTGTGTCTTTTTTTTTTTAATTCCCAGAAGTATTAATTATAAGATAACTACAGACTAAGGAAATAATTTTATCTATTTACTGCTTTATCCACAATGTATTCTTTCACACATTCACTAGGTAAAGGATTTCTTTTCATATGCACAGCTAATCTTGCTGATTATTGAGGGTTTTATATAGGTCATAGAATGTAGGTTAATAGAATTTACTATACTGAGTGTTCCCAGTTGCAGAACTGAACAGTAGGAGTGTGGCCCCGATTCAGCTGCCAGCCAGCCCTGCTTCAGAAACAGTGCACCAGGAATACCTACTGGCTTGTGGGTCGCAAGCCTCTGTCCTCATTTCTCACCGCTGTGTCCAGAGCATGGGCAGCCTGTTGTGGAGAGCCCTAAACTCAGTCCAAATAGGAGCTCTTTAAAATAGTCTAGACCTGGTCTCTAGAGCTTGAAAGCAGAGGTTGGCATATTATAACTGTTGGGTGGAATCCTGTTCACACCAGCTGCTAAGGCCTCTGAGCTAAGGAGGTTTTACAAACACACACCTGCAGCCCATTGATCATGGGAAATACTAACTTTGAACCGTTGTAAAGTGAAATAATCTTCCCCCTCCCCCACTCAATAGTAGACCTGTCTACCCCTTCCAAATCATTTTAAATTATTAGCATTTTGGTGGGGGTGTCCTGCCAATTAAAATTTGTGGGAATTAACTTTTTGTTTGCACCTACACAGTGTATTTTATTTGGCCTCTTGACCCACAAAGCCTAAAATATTGCCATCTGGCCTTCATAGAAAGTTTATTGGCTCAGCTATAGAAGGGTATTAGATTTATGCACTTCCTGAAACTTCATGTGAAATAGTACACAAAATGTGGGAAATTTTGCTTTAATTTGAAAGTCGACTGTCTAAGGACCATGCCACCTGGAACGCTTCTGATCCCATTTGAAAGGTGACAGTGACCACCCAAATGTTAAGAACCACATGGATAAGGGGCTGCGCCTTGTAGTGAACTTGTGCTCTTAGTAGTAGCTGAAGGAATTGGGGGTCAGCATGTCATCAATGACCAAAGCATCGCCCACGAAGAATTTAAAGAGCCAATGACAGGGCTGGATTTGAAGTTTGAGGAGAGGTCTGGAGTCACTATTGCGGAGTATGTGGTGTGGCACTGACACAGGTTTTATAGTGAGCTGTTTTCTGCTTTATGTCGCAATGACAAAGCAAGGGAGACTTGGAGACTCAGTCCCTAACACTGAGTGGTCTTCTGAAACGTCTGTGCAGGTGACTGATTGATTCCTGTGAGCTCAGCTCAGCGGGCACTCCATTGCAATGTAGTGCATGCGATTAAATGAGGTGACTTATGTTATTTAATTTTTATAAATTTGTCGCTCAATGAGGAAGGGTCGCAGAAGGTTGGAGGTGATATACATCTTTGTAGGGCCTACTCTGTTCTGTAGGCAAGCTCACAAGATGGTGCGCTGAATGTGTCTTAGGAAGCAGACTTGGGTGGGCAGGAAACCTTCTGAGGAGCCACAGAGTATGACTCCTTAGAAGTCATGGGTCACATTTTTGTTTTGTTCAGTTAGAGTTTTTGGGGGTGTTTTTCAGATCGTACCCATAGGGGCATTCAAGAAAGCTGAGTGAAGGTCAGTGGCTCCAAACACACCCTTCATCTCTGGAGCTGGCTCGGATGGATCTTTAGTAAGGGCTAGTAGAAACAAGTGTCCTCCCCCATCCGCTGGGAAGAACCAGGGCAGAAATGGGGCCATTCGCTGGAATCCAAGCCGGAGACCTGAAAGTGCTGACTCAAACGATTGTTCTGTTCTTCCCAGTGGGCTCCTCACTCAATTTCATATGAAGAAGAAGGTCTCACACACTTTCTTCTTTGATTGAGCTGTTTATATTGGTGTGAATTCTGGCTAATGTGTCCTAGGGCTTAGCTGAGCAGTTTGGGCATAACAACACTGAGTGTTTTCATTTAAGAGACTCGCAGATTGCGCAGAGACAAAGCATTTGCAGAGAGGTGCAGCCCCGTAGCGCTCCGATGCTCTAATCTGAGTTCTGCTCTGCAAAGTCCCTTCTAATCCTTTTGTACCCTGCTGTGACTGGCAGCCTAGGGAAGGGCAACAGGAGCAGACGCTGTGGGATACAGATTTAATTCAATCTAGCAAACGTTTATCAAGCCCCTCTGGAGTGCTGGACGCTGGGCCAGGATCTGGGGATGGGGATATGGTTCCAGCGCTCAAGAAGGTCATGATGTACAGGCAGCAGAGAATGTCACACAATAAAAGACGAGGGGGAGGAGAGGAGGCTGAAGGGATGACATCATGGGTCTTAAATGACAAGAGGAGGCTAACAGGCAGAGAAGGGCAGGTGGGCATCCCAGGCGGAGGAAAGGACACTAGCAAGCAGAGAAGGCTTCCAAATACTCTGAAGGCAGTTGAAAGGACTTTGTCTTGGGGGAGAGATGAGAGAAAAGGGCACAGTACATATGAACTGCTAGAGATAGAATAGGAACAATAAATAAGCCAATTTTTACCTAGGTAGAACTTTCAGGGTAGTAGGTTGTGCTAAGACAGAACCCCCACCTCCCGAGACACACACACACACACACACACACACACACCCCAAGCAATAGCTACAGAATATGATACTTCATTTCACCACAACTGCCTCAACACAGTATCACAACGAGGTGGAATAGGTAACATAATTTATTTTCCTACACTTCTGGAGGCCGGAAGTCCAAGGTCAAGGGATGGTCAGATGAACTCCTTCCACAGGCAGGGAGAGTGGGCCTACTCCGAGCCTTTCTCTCAACTTGTGGTGCTTTGCTGGTAACTTTTGGGGCTCCTTAGCTTGTAGATGTATCTTCTTGATTTTTACCTTCATTTGCACATGGTGTTCAAGCAATGTGTGCGTCTGCTTCCATATTTTCCTTTCTAGTCATATTGGATTAAGATTTACTTCTAATGATCTTATCTTAAAACTGAATCATATTAAAGACGCTCTTTCAAATAAAATCCCCTTCATAGGTACTAGAGATTAAAACTCCCACATCGTTTAGAGGCATAGAATTTTACCCAAACGGTGAATTATAATCTGCACATTAGAGTATTAATAATACTTTGAGGAAAACATCAGCCCCATTATGGTGAATCTATGGGCATCTATGTGTGAAGCAAAGGAAGATGAAGGTTTGCAGTCTGCATAGTGGTCCAGGGTATGTGTCTCTGTAAAGGTGACATTTGAACAAAGCATAGATGACGAGGCTCACAGACGTCTGGGTAATCAAATTAAAGGCCTGAGGCAAATGCTAAGGTTGGGAGTAAGCATTTACCTAGGGGACATAGAAACACAGCAGAGACAAATGGGGCTGGAGAGGAATCAGGAGAGACAGTAGAAGGAATTGTGTTCAGTGGCCATAGGCTTCTGAGGCATACAGGGTCTTCATGGGGCCAAGGACGTGGAGTGTGGGATGATCCAACTTAGATCTAAAAGCTTTTGAGGGTTTCTATCAGGGTAGTTTAGGGGCATATGCGGGGAGACCAGTAGCACATGTATGTGGATATGGCAGTGGACCCCAAGGCTAGGTTCTTGCATTAGGCCTAAGCTCATGCTAACCTGGGCCATTCCATCTCCTGTACAGAGATAACCCTCTCTTTGATGAATTCATAGGTTCCCGTATGTGTCAGGATATGTCAACAGTAACTTTCTGTGGAACATCTGCACTCTGCAATGGCTTTCTTCCACCTGAGCTGGAAGATATAGCCTTTCAGTGATAGGGGGTCACATACCGTAGCCTTTTAATCTCTTCATAAAAATGGAGACAAGAGCCACAAACGAGTAAGTCAGTGTGATCCAGAATTCTATTCTTGGATATTTTGGGTGTGGTAAATATCAAGCTAATCAGAGCAGTGACTTTCTCTAGGAAGAAGTAGCTTTGCAACATCACTGAGGGACTGGTGAAGCCTCTCAGTCACTTGCCTGATTTGTGTGGCAAAGGTCTCAGTTATGTCTCGTTCACATGTAATGGCCCAAGTTCCTTTCTCTTGTGAGGTATTAGAATAATTTTTGCACCACTAATTTCTGTTTACTTCCCTCTAAAGTATTTTAAAAGGCATTTCCAGAATGCTATCCCTAAAATACGAAGCTATGATAGACATGACCCTTGATCCCCCCTGAAATCCCATGAATCGCTCATCCTGTTCTCCAGTGTCGAGGCCCCAGAGCTGCCATACCAGCCTCTCAGCCAGTCTCTCCACTCCTTTGTGGATCAGCCTTTTCTATAACCCGACCTTTTCTATGTCAGGAGGAAAGACTTTGGTTGAGGACAGTTATCATCTAACACCTGCATTTCTATTTACGTTATCCAATCTTGTGGACTAGGAGAAAGACATGTATTTCTGCGCCAGCAAGACCTAGATTCGACCTCTAGTGTTTACAACGGCCTCCGTGTGGCTTCAGTCAGTGACTTGACCTCCTTTAGACTTTCTGTCTTCATCCATATGATGGAGATAACAGCATTTATTTGCAGGAGTGTTGCAAGGCAGACGCCATGTTGTTAAAATGACTGCCCAGCACTGGATTTCTGAGAGGCACCCAGCAAGTGGCGATTATTATTATTAAATATCAGTTTGGAGCTCTCGGGAGAAACTGTCTGGAATAAGACTTTCAGGAGTCATGGGTCTCTGTGGGAGCTTGGGCAATTTACAGTTTCCTGTGTTGGTGCGGTGCAGTCGCTGACTCAGGACAGGACACCCACAACTAATTGATGTCAAGGTTTTAATCTAACGCGTAGTCACATTTTATCGAGTTAAAGTCAACTGAATTAGACTGTATGAAACTGTAGGCAAAACGAGGTGGCTGTTTACTTTTGTATTATTTATAATAAAGTTACTAGGAAAACTATGATCCAGAGCTCCCAATGTGGAGATGTTTAACCCCTTCAAGCGAGTGAACTTTAAAGTTATGCTAGAACTAAGCAGCAGGATCACTATATGTTGGAACCACACATTACTTGAAGTAAATTAGAAATGTAAAATTAAATTACGGACTTTGAGAAGACATAGAGGTGGGCCACACATCCCTTTTATTTTCAAGGTTAGGAAACAGAAGGCTGAGAGGGCAGCTGTTGCATACAAGCCTGTACAGAATATGTAACCAGACTGAGGCAGGGACCAGTCATGGGACTCCCAGCAGGAGTTTGTTATATTTGCAGTATATCAACTTTTCCATTAAAAGTCTTCAGTGTGCAGGACATGTAGCTCAGTGGTAGGGTAGTTATACGCAGCCCTTGATTAATCTCCACTCTAACAAGTGTTAAAAAACAAATAAACAAAAAAATGGTGTGTCCCCTGCCTCCACTGGCCACCCATAGACAGCCATTAGTGTCTTTGCAAACCCCTGCTGAAAAGGGCTCTTTACAAATCACACAAATACAACTTCCTACCACTTTCTGCTGCTCTTCTTAGAAGAGTTTTGGAATGAACTACAGAGGTCTGGCTGGCTTACTTGGAGAGAGTTGCAAAACAAGGAGCTGTGCACCAAGAAAGATCTTGCTGGCAGCATCACACAGGACAAGTGTTCTTTATTTAAATAAATGGCCGGTAAATACACAGTTTAGCTCACTGGTCCTCAGTTAGAAGCAGGGTGGGTTTATGGTTTGTGGTCCACATTAGAACGTCTGAATCCTGAAGTCTCGCTTGCTGAGGTCAAAGGAATTTGGAAAATTCACCTTCCCCTTGTCACCCGAAAGGATAGAACTCTGGGGATGTGCTTTTTGGGGTCACATCTCTGTAGGAATCCCCATTGGCCTAAATCTGAGCTGGACTCACTCATTTCATTGGCCAAGTTCTGAGAAAAAGCAGCAAGTGGGCAAATAACTGTGAGGTGCAACTGGTTTATGCAGATGGTATTGGTGCTAAGCCTTTTTTTTTTTTTTTTAAGAGCGTATACCTCCCTTTCCCAAATGCTTTTTACTTGATCTAGAGTGAATTCGTAAGGAAGTAAATCTAGTTGAATTCATTTTCAAAACATCTGTGCTGTTTGATATAAATCTTTATACTCTTAGTCCTGTGTAGCTCCAGACTGCTGAGACAAAAATACATAAATATATTAATTGCTGGAAAAAAAATCAGAAGGAAGCCAGCTGCAACTAATGGAAAAAACAAGCCAACAAATGGGAGTATTATTCCACTGTGGAAGATTACTGATGAGGCTGGGATTGCAAACATCCAGAAAATCCATGTAAACAGACACTTCTCACCCTTTTACCCCTGGAAACACCCCTCCCCCACACAACTAAAGACCACCCGCTTCTCCCCCCCCCCCCCCCGCCCCGGAGACGGCTCACCTTTACATATCCAACATACAGACATACAAAATTTTGTCTTTTCTTCTCTGTCCTCTTTGCCTTCTTGGGTTTAGCAATAATGATTGTAAGAATGCAGTTAAGATTTCAATACATTTTGGGGGAGGGCAGAAGGGTAAAGGACACGCAAAACTTGGTGACATTTTGACAAGACAACCAAAACTTTAGTCTATGAGCGCAGTGGTGATGGCAATTCCAGACATCGTCTGCCTAACCTCTTCTGGCAGTTTGGTCTTGCTGTTTCAACTCTGACCTTTCCTTGTCTGGTTATCTCTGACTCATGCTAGTGACCTTCAGCAAGGGTCAGTCCCCAGTATGTTGCCACTGCCTGCTGTGTTTCTGTATTTTTCTGTCATAGTCACAGCCCTTCTCAGACCCTGTGCTCATGGATTTGTGTGATGCACGGTAATTTGCTCAACATCTGTCTCTCCCTCTGGATTGGATGACACAAAAGGCCTGTCTGGGGTGGCTTTGCTTACCGCTGCCCATTCAGACAGCAGCACAGAGTTGTCTCTTAGTAAATACAGTGAATAAAATAGCAGGCCTCCCTTAAAGAACACCATAATGACTATATGCCAGCTACCATAGCCAAACGTTCCATATTTCAATTAACCACTATGTCACTCTACAGAATTTCAGTCCCAAACATGTGATGCTGTTGTTTTAGTTAGGCTTTCTATTTCTGTGATAAAACACCATGACCAAAAGCAACTATGGAAGAGAGGGTTTGATTGAGGGAAGTCAGGGAAGGCAGGAATCTGAAGGCAGGAGCTGAAGCAGAAGTCATGGAGGAGTGCTACTTACTGCCTTGCTCTTCACAGCTTGCTCAGCTTTCTTTCTTATACAACCACTGACCAGACTTGGTTCTGCTAACACTGGGACAGGTCCTTCCACCTCAATCAATCAAGACAATGCCCCACAGATTTGAGTCCAGGCCAATCTTATGAAGACATTTTCTCAATTAAGATTCCCTCTTCTTCCAGGCAATGGCGGTGCATGCTTTTAATCCTAGGACTTGGGAGGTGGAGGCAGGCATATTTCTGTGAGTTTGAGACCAACCTGGTCTACAGAGTGAGTTCCAGGACAGTCAGAGTTACAACAGAGAAACCTTGTCTAGAAAAACCAAAAAAGAAAAAAGAAAATTATTTCCTCTACTTAGATATGTCGAGGCTGTCAAGCTGACAAAACCAACCAGGACAACTATATTCACTTGTCAGTGATTTGGTGTAAGGCCAAGAGCTCTTTTACATTATAAATGTATTCATTAAAATGTCTTTAGTCTTTTTGACATAAACCACACCTATGATGCCTTACTTATGATTTCCAAAATATCTAGGACACAAGAACACTTGCAAAGCAAGTGGTTCATTGGGACCAAACCCAGGCTGCCATAGATCCTAGGTAAATGTTTCCACTGAGGTATAACTCAGCCTAATCTTTCATTTGGGAAAACCTGGACAGTATCTTCATATTCAGCTCCCCATTCAGTTTCCAAATATGGCATTCTCCTAGCTTCTTCCAGGAGGCAGCAGAGTTCAGAGACTACAGAAACTGCTGCTTGCTTCTGAGGGGCAGCTCTAGCCTATGTTTGAGGAAGCTACTGCCTCCCCACCTCTCTGGACGAGGGAGTGGGGACACATGAATGAATGAATGAATCCCTCCTTGCTATTTGTCCTTGTGCCTGTGTCTATCGGGTGACATCTCAAATGTCAGCTTTCCATAAAAGCTGTCCTGGACAACATTATTTAAAAGTGTCCCCTGATCCTAGTTTTTAAAAAAAATTATAATTTTTTTTGAGATTATAATATAATTACAATATTTTCTCCTATCCCTTTCCTCTCTCCACCTAATCCTGTACCCCACTTTGCTCTTTTTACAGTAATGGCCTCTTTTTCTTTAAATATAAATATGTGTGTATATATAGGCATATATATACACACATATATACATACACACATATATACACATATATATATATATTTCTAAATATATAATTATAATCTGCTAACTCTGTATAATGTTATTTGTATGTATATGTTTTCAGGGATGACCACTTAGAATTGGATAACCAATTGGTGTATTCTTCCCTGGGGAAGACTATTTCTCCCACTTTCAGCATTCATTAGTTGTCTGTAGTTCTCTATTTATGTTTGAGACCTCATGAACATTCCCTGTTTCATGTTAGTATTATGGTTCAGATCATGTGTATTCAGCCATGTTGGTAAGACTTCATGGGTACAGCTTCGCTGACATTTCTAGGAGCTATAGTCTCAGAGTAAAATTTCTGTTCCTCTGGCACTTACAGTCTTTCTGACCTCTCTTCTACAATATTTCCTGTAGATGTACCAGTTGGGAATGGGCTCCACACCTCTGTATTTTGATCGGCTGTGGTTTTCTGTTGTGGTCTTCATATGCTGAAAAGAAGTTTTCTTGATAAGGGTTAGGTCTGCACTTATCTATGGGTATAAGGACAAATATTTAAAATGAAGTTCAGGATTATGCTGGTTTAGTAAAGCAGTGGTTGTAGGTTCTACTCTATCCATGACTTCACCAGCCCCAATCTATCTGAGGGGAGAAATGAGAAAAATAGGGTGGCTTTGATTAGGGAGGGGGTGGAAGATCAATACAGAAGGATGAAGGAGGCTAACATAACAGTAAGAATGTCAGAAAAGTCATAAGGAATCATACTATTAACTATCTACCTAAAATATCTATGATGCATATAAGTCTGTGTATAAATATACACAGATAGTTTAAATGAAAATTTCCCATCTGGGCTGACAATGCTTCCTTCAAGAGCCCTAGACTAACAAAAGCTCCAACAGCAGGCATGAGAAACACTCCTTTGAGTGATTGGTCAGGGTTGTCCAAGAGACATTACAGTCTATTGTTGTTGCCCTTGGTTGCCTTCTATTGCCCCTACTGCTGAAGACACCATGCACTTCAGACACAGGACTCAGAGGTCCCTGATCTGGATCTGACCTGAAAGTCTCCTCCCTGAGGATTGGCCTTTATGGTCCCAGAGGGTGCCACTCAAGCTTCCAAAGGCAGGAAGCAGCAATAATCCTACCCAGCTATGATATCTATGAACCACAATAAAGGCCAGCATGGCAAAATAACTATGAGGTTATGATGGTGACACACATATCTTGGCAGTAACTGACAGCTCTCTACTTGGACTCCAGGCTGACTCAACAAGAGCAAAGCCACGTGTGGGACCGATACCCACTCTTTTATTTACCCGCATCAACTTTTCTGCATCTGGAATTATGCTGATCTGTTTTCATGTATATTTATGCTCTTTGGGGGGGAAAACATTATTTTACCCATTGCCTTGTCTATTCAGACTTAAAAATATTAGTCGCATAGTGGTGCTTAATAAAATTTTGTGAAGTGAACACTGGATGAGCCCTGCTGAGAATAATTAATACTATGGGAAAATCACAAAAGTTATTATAGGAACACTAACTGAATAGGTCTTGAAATCTGGATATATATATTTACCAGATGAAAAAGATTGGGAACAATAACTATGAAGGACAGAAAATGCTCTTCTCTAAATATATCTAGTTGCTGCAGATCACAGAATTATTTAAAATGACAGCTAGCAGTGAAGTGGAAAAATGGTCATAGATGACCTGACTTTGAAAATGTTTGCAAAAATGTATTAAATATTACTGTTGTGAAACTTGCTTTGATAACCTCCATCTTAGAACAAGTCTTCTAGGTACCCAGATGTTAAGTAGAGTTGAGGAGTAGTAGTGGGTAGGAAGGTTAGCAGAGGTGGGGAGTGGCTAGTGTTTAGGAAGGCCAAGTATCTTGTTTAAGGTCATTGAGCTGATCCACGAATTTGAGTTTGGTTTTATCTGGTTCAAGTGCCTGAGATGCTGCTGTCTAGTAAAATATAGTGTGAATCACACTTGTTTTTCTAAAAAAATTCTAGTCAACACATTAAAAATTAAAAAGAGAATGTGAAATGATCAACATCACTAATCACCGGGGAAATACAGATCAAAATCACAGTAAAGCATCATGTTATTTCAGTTAGAATGGCTGCTGGCAATAAAGACAGAAAAAACTAAGCTAATGAAATAAGCCAGTGAGAATTCAGGGGAAGGGGAACTCTCATATACTGTTGGTGAGAATATAAATCATCAGAGCTATTATAGGAAATAGAAATAGAATTAGTCTGGAAAAAGAACCATCATATAACTCAGCAGCCCACTGGGGAGGTAACCAAAGAACTTAAGTCTTAAGACAGGCTGAATAGACATCTGTGGTCTCACATCTATTGTGGCAGTGTTCATAGTAACCAAGGTATGGAATCAATCTATGTGCCCATGAACAGACAAATGGATAAAGAAAATGTATGTACAAACAATGTAGTATTGCTCAACAATAAAATAATAAATGAAGTTCTGTTATTTGTAAACATGAGTGGGATGGGAGGGTGTTATGTGGAGTAAAATTGAGCCACATGAAGAATATATGTTCTCATTTGTTTGTGGAAGCAAGAAAGCTGATCTCAAAGAATTAGAGAGCAGGGTCTGGGTACATAGGTCAGGGCTAGAGTACTTGTCTAGCATGCATAGGCTTTGAATTCATTCCTGAAGAGCAAAACCAAACAAAAACAAAATAGAAAGTGGAAAGCATAATAGTGGTTACTAGAATCTAGAAAGGGGTGAGGAGGAAGAGTCTAGTGAAAGAAGTATTAGCAGATAGACAGGTACATTTGGTTAGCAAGAATAATATTTAGTTTTATATAACACACATAAATAAATATGATTTATGACAATTAATTGAATATTTCAAAAGAGTAGAGAGGATCCTACCCCAGTTAAATGATAAATGTCTGACATGCTAGATGAAGCCAATTTCACTGATAGAATCTTATACATTGTCATTATTCCCTAAGCATCCAGTGTATTTATTGTTTACACAGCATTGAGATTGTATCATGCATTATAGGTAAACTGAAGATTATTTAAAGTGATGATCCTTAATCTTCCTGATGCTTCGACTCTTTAATACAGTTTCTCATGTTGTGGTGACTCCCGCCTAAAAAAAAATTTTTTTTTGCTACTTCATAACTGTAATTTTGCTAATGTTATGAATTGTAATATAAATATCTGATATGCAGATGGTCTTAGGCAACACTTCCACTGATTTTAAAGTTTATGGAAGTTATGCACAGGTTAAATACAAATACTAAAACTTTTCATGTGGAGGACCTGAGCATCTATTTTGTAGCAATTCTTCAGAAACAAAACATTCCATCCTGTAGGGAGCTCTTGAAAACCCAGAAAACTCAAAAAAGCAAACAAAAGCTTCAGGAAGTTCCTGAAACTGACCAGATTTACGAGGCTCCTCCCTCCCATGCCTTACATAAATAGTAAGGACTGCTGAAAGACATTCTCAGATAAGATGAACTACTGGGATAAGACATTCAATAGCCTTCTGAGCTACTGGGAAGATGTGCAGTCTGCTCTAGGGTTCCAACTTTTATGTGCTATCATCCATGATGGGATGGCTTTTGTGATGTGCTGATTTTGAGTTATTTCTGCTCCTGTAAGTAATCTGTCACCCATCCTCCTGTAACACCAATAAAACTCATTGGTTCAGCAAGTTGAACTTTAATAGTTTTCTTTGGTCTGTTGTTGTTTCCCCATCTGGGATGTGCAGATATTTGTTCATGTCATGTGTAGAATCACACAATAGCATCTCTCTCTCTCTCTTTTTTGTATTCTGGGAGATCTGTAATAGTTTGAATAAGAAATGTCCCTCTTAGATGCTGGTATTTGGACATTTGATCTCCAGTTGGTGGCAATATTTGGGGGAGATTTAGGAGTTGTGGCCTTGCTGGAGGAGCTAAGTCTGAGGGTGGGATTTGAGATTATATAGCTTCACCCTATTTTTAGTTCTTGCTCTCTGTTTGCATTTGAAGATGTGAGCTCTTAGCTTCCTGCTTCTACTGCATGCTTGCCCCTTGCTGCCATGCCTCCTGACCATAACTGACTCTTATCTCCTGGAATTATAAATCAAATAAACTCTTCCTTCTAGAAGTTGCTTTTGGTTATTGCATTGACCATAGCAACAGAAAAACAACTAATGCAGGATCCTAGAATCACATTCCTATGTATAGGAATGAGGAATCCAGGTGTTTGGTTGGTCTGGGGAAAACAGCTGGCTGTGGCTGAGCACGCAGGGGGAGTTTATGACCAGACTGACTCAGTTTATCTAAGTGAGGCTGAGGGAATGAGGAAGCAGGCTGAGATGTGAGCCCTTCAGTTCCCAGTGTTAGAAGCCAGAGGAAAAGGATCAGGATGAGGAAAGAAGAAACAGGAGGACTTAGGAAGAAAGCCAGGAGAGAAAGGCATATTGGAAACTAAGAGTCATCAGAAAGGAGGGAGCCTCAACTGAGAAAATGCCTCCATAAGATCTGGCTGTGGGCAAACCTGCAGGGCATTTTCTTAATTAGTGATTGACTGAGAGGGCTCAGCTCTGTGGTTGCGGCCACACCTGTGCTGGCAGTCCTGGGAAAGGGTCTCTAATTATTGTGTCTGGATAGAGATGACAAAAAGCCTGAGCACAGAGCATCTGACTTGCAAAGAACTCACTGGTAGCACAGACAGGGCCATTGTTAATCGAGAATAAAGCCACAGTAGATTGGAGATGAGGAACATGAAGGACTAACAGATCTGTTTGAGGAGAAATGCTCAAGTTGGGGAGCTAAAGAAAAAGTAGGAGGGCTGAGAGTGTCAGAAACAGTGTACCTGATGACTAATTCCTGCCATTGCTTGCTACCATTGCTTATAGATGACTACAACATTGGGGAAAGAGCCTGGACTTAGGAGCCAAGTAGTAAGATCTGGTTTAAATCATCACGTAGCTTCAGTAGGTTGTTTATTCTTAGATCTTTAAGACTCAGCTTATCAGTAAAACCACTAGAAAGATATGTCAAATTAAACTATTTGACCAAGCAAAATATTTGGAAGGGAGCTGAGTACCCCAGAGGTGCTTCTTATATATTGAACGGGTAAGCAGCAGTGCTGAGCATGGTGTTCAGGGTAGGTGGAGCATGCAAGTGCATGCCAGGTTTATGTGTTCTCCTATCCCAGCGCATTGGAAAGCAGTGTGGCTTCCTATTCCCAGGACCAGGGGCAATTCTTGCATCATTTGTAGAACAAGCTCATACTCCTTTGGGGCTTGATTCTGGATATTTGGATGCTCCCTCTTTGGAAAACCAGATAGAGACAATTAGTGAAACTTGAAATGTTTTATGTCAACAAGGAGGTATCAGGCCAGGCAGTAGGGTGCATGCCTTTAATCCCAGCACTCGGAATGGAAAGGCTGGCAGTTCTCTGTGAGTTCAAGGTCAGCCTGGTCTACAAAGCCAGTTTTAGGACAGTCAAAGCTACATAGAGAAACCCTGTCTTGAAAGACAATAAAACACAAACAAACAAACAAAAAAACTCCAAACAACAACAAGGAGATGTCAGGGTTCTGTCTAACAAGCATCTCTTGTTTATTAGATTGGAAGTGGATTCAGGTTTCACTTTTCTTGCACCTGCCTTACCTCTCCTGGGCTCCTGAAGTGTCTTACCCCTACTTCCTAAGGTACCCTTATTTACCTCAGTTGTTGGATCTTGTATATTAGTTGATACAGGATGGTTCAGATAACTTAAACACTAACTTTAGTTCTTCTGGAAAATACTATACTCAGTTCTTTGCTCTCGATGTCCTCTTTTATTTACAGGGATCACATTAAATCTATTTTTGCGTGTCAGTTCTGGGACATCCTGATTTAGCTGCCTATGTTCCCCGACCTTTGTTCCTAAGAGACAGAATTGTGTTGAGTACAAGAAGCAGGTGACACAGTCCTGTCATTGTTATTATTAGTGCCTGTCTCCAAAGGAGCTCACAGGCCTTGGGGGCTGGGGCTCGACACTGGGTCTCACCCCACTTTCAGTGGCACAGGAAAGTTGGGGGAGGTGCCAGACAAGTATTTCTGACTATTTCTTAGGAATCTTGCTAATTGCAAGTGATCTAATAGGTTTCATCTGTAAAGTTCTGTACTCAACTCTTACATGTATTTCAGGACTCAGAACAACTGTAAGGCCCTCCCACAGGCTGGGAGGACAGTTCTATAGTTCTATAGTTCTATAGTAGAGCATACCCTTAGCATGCATGAGACCTTGGGTTCAATCTCCAGCATTGCATCTAAGACCCAGTCATATAAAATTTCTCTTTAGCCACAGAGTACTGTCAAGTGGAAGGGTTTTCTTCAACAGTCTCATAACATTTAAAAAACAAGTTTTAGGAGCTTATTAAAAGGGATTTGATTTAAGTTTTAAAAATGATGCATGGGGTTCATGATCTTTATGATATACTATCTCTATATTACTTCCGCGTGAAGATGTGTGTCACCCGTGTGCCCCCCCACCCTGTTCTTGAGTCCAAGGAATAGATTCAAATGGCTGTGTGAAGGAATGCGAAAGAATGTGAGAGAATGTGAGGCAGCTTTTACTAGGCCTAAGTTTCCTGTTCCTGGCAGTCAACACCAGGAACCAGGAACAAGGAAGTAATAAATACCAGCTAGTTGGGACTTTCCAGCACCCCTTGTTCCAGGAACTAGCTCACCACTATACCACAGTACTGTGACTAGGTGTCAAAAATTGTTAGGCAATCTGAAGAGACCAATCAGGGTGAAGGGCAACTTCAGAACCTATCGGAATGTACCCACTCAACCTGCATCTGGGATACTGTCTCTGTACTGTATAAAATTGATGGAAGTTTGTTCTTGGGGGTCGCCATTTTCACTTATGTGAGAGTGACCCCAGCGCTCTGGTTCATTAAAGCCTCTTGCTGTTTGCATCGATCTCCCGACTGCGTGTCTCTGTGGGGTGCGGTGTCCCGGTTTGGGTCTTCAGGGTCCAACAAAGACGGTACAGCAACGAAGACTCAAGTCTTTATGGAAATGATGGGCCTCTACTGTAAAGACTTTACCTTCCTGATTCTTTAGTGTTCATTCCGGTTTACCAAGTGAGTCAAGTCCAGCATGGTGCTGATAGGAAAAAAAGATTTTGTAACGGTGAGATTTTCTTGGCTTTTTGGATTGCCTCATACCTGCTAGAGACATCCTAACCTTACAGACTCCTGTTTGGCATTCCAGCCACATGCCGGGTACATCCCCAAATGTCAGCTGCTCTCTCTCTGCAGCTTGCCATGGAATTTATACGGACACACTGTACGTTCGACCTCTTTGCATCTTTCTGCGATCACTATCAGCAAAACGAGGTTTGGGATTTGATGGGGTCATGTCCGAATCAAATTCCCTTAATTCTCATTCTCACACAGTAGTTCGATCTAGTTGAAAGGGCTCTGCTCTCCCTGGCAGTTACTCCTTCAACATGGGGTGTGCCAGAGGAGGAGTCTTGGAGGCCTGGAGATGTGCTCAACAGTCTGGGCTGCAGTGAAGGCTGAGGCTGACCTCTCTCTTTCTGGCATGGGTTCTTAGCTGCAATATGTGGATTGAAAATTGTAACTCTCTAGTGTCTTTAATTGAAAATGACCCCATGAAGTATCAAGTGTCGATTATATTGCTAGATTTTGTCCACATCTTTAGCTTTGATTACCATTTCCTCTTGTAATGGAAATGTTGTTGAGCGGTGTTAAACTGTTGAACTGATGCCCACTGCTCCAGGGCCCACATTTTCTAAAGATCAATATTCTGCTTTCCACTTTGTTATTATGTTTCCTCTGGTTTGGGGAACGATTTTGGTGGCTTTGTGCTCATTTCTTTCTCTCCTTTGGGGAGGTGTAGAGAAAAGACCTAAAAATGTCTCTCTCCTCAGAGTCTTTTCTAGTAAGACCGTCGTATTTAGTTTTTGTCAGCTTGTCACAACACAGACAAGTCTGGGAAGACGAAATCTCAGTAGACAGTTTGCCTCCACAGATTGGCAGGTGGCGTGTCAATGGGGGGAAGGGCATTTTCTTAATTGCTAATTGATGGAGGAGGGCTCAACTGGCTGAGGGCAAGGCTGTCGTTGGGCAGATGGGCCTGGTCTGTGCAGAAAGGTAGCTGAGCAAGCCCTGGGGAGCAAGTCAATTAGCAGCCTTCTTCCGAGGTTTCTGCTTCTAGCTCCTATCTTGGCGTCCCTTGATGGTGGACAGCAAAGCGTAAGTTGAAATGAAGCCTGTCTTCCTCAAGTTGTTTTTTGTCAGTGTTTTAACACAGCAAATGGGAAGCAAAATAGGATGAAGATTAAGATTATATCTACAACGCTTGGATTAAAGGACACAATTTCCCCTTCCTAAACCATAAACCACAGATGACGTTGAGGTCATCTGTTATGGGAGCAGAGTTTCAGAATCCAAGCTGTCTGCCGTCACAGTTTTATGGTAAATGTCACCGAGGTAAGCGCGGGTCTGCGGGAGGTAAATGGAGATTTGGTTCCAGAGTGGACACAGGAATGAGTCTACAAATATGAAGCCCAGTTAAAGGATCACTTTTCCTGCCTCCTGAGGTGTAGAGGTAAGGACCTTGAAAATAAGCAGACGGGCTGGATGATGGGAAATGATGAGATGAGACTAAGTAATAATAAGTTGATAATGGTTTGTCTGCAAATAGCGTGGCAGATGAATACATTAGAGGCTTGCTCATCTCCAGGGGCCTTCGTCAAGTCTCCTGGGATGACTCATTTGATGAAATTTGGGAAGGAGTGGTCTAGTTGCTGATCTCATTAAAAAACAAAACAAAAGAGAGAAACATTTACAAATAAGTATATAGCTAGTGTTTTGCTCTCATGGAAGACAACAGAGAGCCCGCTCTTCTTGTTTCTACTATAAGGAAACAGGAATAAAGAAACCAAACTAAAGACAAATTTCCTTACAATGCCATGCAAAGGAAGAGTGCTTGTCTGGTTCCAGCTGTGAGGCTGGGATGGGTTTATTTACAATTCCCTTTCTGTGGCGGTGCTGGCCTTGCGCATCCCTCAGCAACTGTGCTCCGCTTCTTGGCTGCATTTTGTGTAAGTGCCACTTTCCCCTCCCCCTCTTTTTTCTTTTAAACGTTATACTCCAACAAACTCCAGTTCTCCTAGTTCCGTTGTTTGCATTTAAAACAATTTAAATTCTTTTGGAACTAGATAAGGTAAATAAATGGCACAGAATTAATTGCGTTAAAAATCTTGTGTGTGTGTGTGTGTGTGTGTGTGTATGTGTGCAAGCATTCATGTGTTTCTGTATGTGTGTGTGCAAACATTCATGTGTTTCTGTATGTGTGTGTGTAAGGGGCCATGGTGGGCCTGGCCAGAACACAACTTCAGGTATCAGTGTTTACTCTTCTCATTGTTTGAGATTGGTCTCTTGTTTGCAGCTGTGTATTGGAGGGCAGGCTGCTTGCCTATCCTCTGGGGAATCCCCCCACCACATCTCCACCTCACCACGGAGTGCTGAGATTACAGGTGCACCCTCCCACATGTGGCTTTACTTGGCTTCTGGCATCAGAGCTCAGGCCACAAATTCATCTTTGCAGCCCTGTTTTGTTTTTGTTTTGTGTAACCGAAAAAGCTTGTTCTCTTGCCCGCCAACTGCTCCTCCAGTTTGGTTGGGCAGCTCACAACATCTCTGGCTGTGGCTGGCACTGGCTACAATCTCCCCCTCCCCCAGCCTCACTCACACACACACACACACACACACACACACACACACACACACAATACATACACATATAAATAAAAATGTAAAAACTGTTAAAAAGACAGAATTTTTATTGTTGTATTAAAAAGACATTGTAGCCCACGTGGACCTCACCTCTAACCTCAATTGATGATAAGAAAAGAGGATATTGAGTTCCAGGCCACTCAGCTGCCCAAGGAGACAACGACCCACAGCACAAAACCAGCATTCCAGAGTGGGGGAAGCAGAAGCTCTGTGCCGGAAGGGAAGCCTCAGTTTTGGATTTCATCACTTCCAACGATGCTTCACTGACAGTAGTTTTACTGACAGTAGTTTCCCCTCAGAGTTATATGCAAATCCAAATCCTTGTCCCTTCTTTTACCTCTCCCTGCTGTTTCTCCATCCCATTCCCTACTTCATGGATCCCTCTGGGTCTCAAAGCCGCAGCCACAGCCCACGGATTCTTTCCTTTCTCTGTGTGGGGGGCACCTAGCAATGTCAGAAGCAGCTCTCCCCGGAGGTTTTGCTCACAAGCTAGAGCCTTTGCTGGCTGCAGGGATGTCTTTTCCTAAATGTGCCCCCAATAACCAATCAACCAGCCAGTTTACTGGGAACTCAAGCCTCAGACTCCAATACCTATGAAACAGAGGGTGACACCAGCCTTGGCCACAACCTCCAGGATTCCCTAGATGCTTTTCTGTTGTTGTTGTTGTTTGTCATTCTTTGTGGCTTCCCCTTGTGTGAAGCCCATCCTCACCCACTCCTCTAGCTCCACACTTATGGAAGCTTCCGAAGGAGTCTGTCCAGGGCTCATGGAAATATAAAACCATGCTACCCTATGCCTTTCCAGCTTTGTCCCTGGGATTCATTTCCTGTTCCCTGGAAACTGTCCCAGGACCAGTGTCAAAACACAGATTCTTTTTCAAATAATATCTCAAGGACACTATCAGTTCTCCTTGATAGGAAATATAATCCCGCGTTCAAACTTAATGAATGACACAAGATATGTGCTTTTCCCTGATTGGGTGTGGGCAGGAGATATCCAGGAAAGAGGCAGAAAATACCCAGACATTTGGAAGCATGTAGGAGGGAGATGCCCAGGCAGGAAATACATCAGGATGTGTGCTCTCTCCTGATTGGACCTGATGGGAAATACATAGCCTCATGGGATCTTTCTTTAAAAATCACCAAGAGGTATAGCTTGCAGCCATCTTGGAGGAATCCTAGGTGGGAAACTGTTGGGTGAGAAATTTGCCTCCCAAGGACCAGGGAGACCACGGATGTAAAAAGCAAAGGCACTTTTATTCTGCAGAGAAAAAACAGCAAGCTGAGGTCAGTACCATGGAAGATGACCAACTCCAAGTAGAGGATTACAGCGTCTTTTATTGACAGAAAAAGGGGTTTCCCACATAGGTGAGGTAGTCTGGTTTCTAATTGGCGAACTTCTAATTGTAAGGTTAAGATACAAGTACCAAATTGGCTATATTTTTGGGCAATATTTGGCAAGTTAATCATTAGAATCAGGCATCTGGTTTTATGGCCTTCAGGGCTATGCTGTCTGGCCGAATGAGCCTTCAAGGCTACCTGGCCGGATGAGGCTGATGACCCTTAGTGTGGCCTTCAAGGCTATCTGACTGGATGAGATAATTTGCCCTTAGAGTGGGGAGTTAGCAAGGTCAGGCCCAGGTCGAGGCCTGGAGCATGTACACAAAATGGGGTCTCTAAATAGGGGCTTTGGTTTCTACAGGAACTCCATATAATCCTGGCCAGCTTCCACCATTACTGGACAGTATTAAAAGCTTGCTTAAAATTCATCCAAACTTTGTAGCCATGTTTTTTTTTTTTTTTTTCCTGACCAATTTGGGATTAACAGAAAGAAGCCAGCACTTCAGTTTGAAGCCTTAGCTATAGTATAGAAACCCATCCCTGTGGACCTGTTGGAGCCTCAGACAAGGTGGCATGCGACTCCATCTGCCACAGGCCATGAGGGTATACAGTGTACTTGTGGTCCTGCAAGCTTTCTTGATAATGTTGTGTGGTGGTTTGAATGAGACATCCCTAATAGTCTTGGGCATTGAATACTTGCCAGTTCGTGGCACTGTTTGGGTATGTTTAGGAGGCATGACCTTATGGCAGACGTTGAGTGTTTCAAGACTCCTACCATTTCAAGCGTGCTCCCTCTGCTTCCTGCTTATGGTTTAAGATGTGAACCCTCAGCTTCTTCCCTATCAGCCATGCATGTTGCTTGCTAACATACTTTTCTGCCACGGTGGATTTTTATCCCTCTAGAATTGTAAACCCAAATAGCCTTTTCTTTCTATAAGAGGCCTGAGTTATGGTGTGTTATCATAGCAATGGTAATTTAACAAATGCACGTAGTCAGTCTTGCTTCTGGTTTTCATTTTTTTAAAAACCTGGTTTTACTTGAGCTGCAAGTGATTAAGCCCCGCAAATAAGTCATGTAGATGTTCTGTATGGAATGTCATACATCCCGCTCTTCAGAAAAAGAACCTGCTTATTTGTCATGCCTTGTAAGTGAGACCAGATGTTGTATGAGGGACTTTGGCCCATTTTTTAAATTTTAGTTGTGGAGGACAGTCAGCAGAGGTTAAGTGCATCTGCTAGATTTTCTTAGCATCTAGCACCATAAACATTCTCGCTGAATTATCTTCCCATTTGCTTCCTAATGGCCTCATGCAGTTTTCCTTTGCAGAGAAAGTAATTAGGTTGACATTAACATTTAGTGCTTGGCTTAGTCTGTTTGGGTGTCCATAACAAAATACCACAAATTAGGTGGCTTATAAATGTAGAAATTTATTTTTAGCAATTAAGGAAAATGGAGAATTCGAGGTTACTAATGATTTGGTATTGGGCCTAATTTCTGGTGCATATGCAGTGCCCTCTAAGTGTGTGTTTCCATGGCAGGAGGAACGAAGGACCTGTGTTTGTTTTACTTTTTAAGGCCTCTAGTCCACACGGATAGAGATTCAAGCCTTCATTATGTTCCCAGAGTCTCCCCCCGCAACACCACCACTTTGGAAACTAGGAATTCAACATATGACTGTGAGGTACAGACGCAGGTGTTCTGGTCTCAGCAACGGTGTTGGTACGGTGTTTATTGATGGGACAAAAGTCCTGAGAGAAACAACGTAAAAGGATGGAAGGCTCGCTTTTGTTCACAGGTTGAGTCTATGACTGGCTGGCTGTGCTGTCTTTCACCGTGATGAGGCAGACCATGATGGTGGAAGGGCGTGGTAGAGCATACCTTCCTAGCAGCCAGGAAACAGAGAGACATGGAGAGGAAGGGATGGAACTTCCAAAACACCTCTAATGATCTATTTCCTCCAACTGGGCCCAGCTCTAATGTTTCTAATTAGTGCTCAATAATTTGATGATTATGAACCCATAAGTCATCAGTGAATGGATGGGCCCAGGAAGTCAGAGCCCTTAAGACCGTACTTATTGCTCTGACCCAAATCTGAACACTTGAACACTTCTGTCTTGGGGGACCGAGCCTTCAACATATGAACACTTTATGGTTCATAGCACCAATGCTTATGGTTTTATCTTTGTGACTTTGATATCTCAAGTCTATGGTAACTTTGACTCACGCCATCAGTTATTGCTATAACAAGGAGGACAGAGCAGTCAGAGGCTAGGGTGTTCATCTTCATTATTTGGAGATGGTTGTTGTGAGCATTGGTGGAAGCTGCAGGAAGGCAGGGTTCCTCTAGAAGAGGCCACTAGACATTTTATGCAGTCAGTAAGAGAGCCAACTGCTCTACGGGACGCTGGGGAAAACCCTAGAATCTCAGTATCAGAATATTCTGAGGAAGCAACTGGTGACTGTTTGGGCCATTCAGGTATTAGCCTGCCTGAAGGGCAGTCCTCTGCATTCTGGGCTTTGACAGTGAAGTATTTATGGTACATTATTATGTAGGTAATGAAAATCTTTGAGTATTGTTTGAAGAAAAAGTCCATTAACTTCCATTGGAAGTTAATTGGTAGCTTACTGTCTTTGAAATTCATTTCTTAACTACGCAGTTAGCAAGCCTCTTATAGTCACACTTTGCCAGAATTCCTCTTCAGGCATCTGTCATATGGTTATTGTTAAAAAGAATACCTTTAATATTTAATAAAGTACAAACCATTATGGTAATTATTACATGGTATTTAGAAGTATTCATATTTGATTTGGTAAGATGGTAAAGGCTCTTGTTGCCACACCTGATGAACATGATGGTGACGAGAACTAAATTACTTAAGTTGTTGCTGTGTTGAATAAGAATGGCCCCCCATAGGTCATATAGTTGAATGTGTTGTCACCAGGGAGTGGCACTATTTGAAAGGATTAAAAAGTTAGGAGGTGTGGCCTTGTTGGAGGAAGAATATCACTGAGGATGGGCTTTGAAGTTTCAAAGAAGCCCATACAAAGCCCAGAGTCTATCTCTCTCAGCCTATGAATCATGATGTAGCTCTCAACTACTACTCCAGCAGCTGCCTGCGTGCTGCCATGCTTCCCGCCATAATGATAATGGACTAAACTTCTGAACTGTAAGCAAGCCCCCAATTAAATGCTTTCTTTTATAAGAGCTGCCTTGGTCATGGTGTCTCTTCACAGCAATAGAGCAGTGATAAGTCAGTTGTCCTATGACCTCTGCTTACTTACTGTGACATGTGTACACACACACACACACACACACACACACACACACACACACACACTACATACAAACATACATATACACACACATATATACCATATACACAGACAGACAGACAGACAGACAGACACACACACACACATACACTATCCTGGTTGGTTTCTTTCTTTTTTTTCATTGTCAACTTGACACAAGTTAGGGTCATTTGAGAAGAACGAACTTCAGTTGAGAAAATGTCTCCATCAGACTGGCCTGTAGGCAAACCTGTGTGCGTCTTTTTAATTGACGATGTTCAGCCATCCCTGGGCAGGTGGTCCTGTGCTGTATAAGAAAGCAGGCTGAGCAAGTCATAAGTAGTAGAACCTATGAAGAAAAGTCACTATGGTTGTCTAATGTCCTCAGTGTGACTATGGTCATTTCTAGACTTGTGTGGACTTCTGGGATACCAAAGAAGGCTGGGTAAGAGTAACAGGTGACGTTTCTTAGGGTTTCTTAGGCCTGGTCTAGGAGGGGGAAGAGTGAGGAGGAGGGCTATGGTATGTAGTAGGGGATCAGAAAAAGACCTTTTACAGAGGGTTCAGCACATGGTCACGAGAGCTGTAAAAGATTGGCAGTGGTTCTATAATACACTCAAGGTATCCGCTAGGACACTTGGTTTTAAATTAAATTTTGTCTGTTCAAGGACAAAATTAGCTCAACATAAAGAGCACAAATGGTTTTATTTTGTGAGTCCAGAACTGGAAAACTCTTTACAAGATGCAGTATGTTTGAGTATATATCAGGAAAGGTTGGTTTTATAGACAGAGAAGGTTTGAAGAAGGAGAAATAAAGTTTAAAAAGATGTTGGCAGTGTTGGAGGGATGGCTCAGCATGTAAGGAGCATTGCTGCACTGTCAGAGGACCCAAGTTCTGTTCCTAGCTCACAACCACCTGCAACTCCAGCTTCAGGGGATCTGATGGCTTCCACAGGCACTCGAATATGCATAGCTTATGCTCCCCATCTCCCTCCACACACATGCAAGCACATCACCATACACTAAAATAAAAACCTGAAAAACCCTCCCACCCAATCCAAATTGGCCATTTCAACTTCACTTTCTTCTTAAGGTAGGGGCAAGAAGATGGAGAAGTAGGAAAATAATTTATTATTTAACATCAGTGCACTTCAAAAGATCTCTGTGTGTGAGGTTAGCGTAGAGGGACTTCGCGATCACCGCTTTGGTTGTGATCTATCAGCTCCTGTTTTCATGGCCACAGCATCTTTCTGAAACTTTAACATGACAACTCCATTCTCTGGAATTTTAGTCAGGCTTGTTGGAGCCCTGTGCAGGAGCCTAGTCTGAACAAAGGCACTTTAAAGTTAGATGAATAAGTTGTATAGAAGGGCACAGGTCATGTTTACAGCTGGAGCAGATAAGGAGACAGACAGAGTAATTGTAGTTTGGTTTTTTGGTGGCCAGGAGCATTGAACTAGGTTTGACATGCAACTATACTCCAGTGAAGATCTTAGCTTGTTAAATTGCATGTCTTAGTCCTAGTGTTATTAGTAACGACACAGAAAGTTACATGGTCCCCTAAACCTAGAAGCATGTGGAATAATGTACATATTGAGACAACATGAAACATAATTAGATAAGCCAGAATCCCAAATCTACCACAGGACTCATTTTTATGTGATGTGTTTGTTGGACGATGTAACAGGTGTTCTGATGAGCAGGAGGTACCAGGATGGTTCAGAGAAAGAGAACACAAATCACCAAAGTTTTCATCTTTGATGCTGGTATTCTAAACATGTGTGCAAACCTGCTTCTTTAATGTAACATTTCCTTCTTTCTTCCTTCCCTTCCCTTCCCTTCCCTTCCCTTCCCTTCCCTTCCCTTCCCTTCCCTTCCCTCCCCTCCCCTCCCCTCCCCTCCCCTTCCCCCCTCCCCTCCCCTCTCTCCCTCCCTCTCTCTCCTCTCTCTCTCTCTCTCTCTCTCTCTCTCTCTCTCTCCCTCCCTGTCAGTGGCATAGAAAGTTCTACTGTTTTAAGAGAAATCCCAAGTGGACTGCTCATCTATGGAACTGATGGACAGAGTACTTCTTTTATGACATTCCTTCCCGCACATCTTATCTCTCTGCCTCCTGCATGCCTTCAAATTCCTGTAGGAAAAAAAAGAAACCAATCAGCCAACCTAACAAGAACCCCTAACCGGCTTTCCTGTCTGGGGTCATTCAAGAAGGTGCTTTTCCAGCTAAGTTCTTTGAAACTGTTTTTGTATTGTTTTCTTTTGATTCCTCAAACCTTCAGGAATTTCCAAGGCAGTCCTAAGAGGTTCACGTGACATGCTCGGAGGTGAATGCCAGGTGAAGCGGCAGTGAGGGAGGCTGGATGATTGGCTCCCCTGATCAGTGATGGCTACACTCAGGTCGTGACGTCCTTTCTGGCTACCCTAGCTTCCTTAGGCAGAGACTCGCTCACACCACCTTGCCAGGAACATACTGTCAGGCTGCAAGTACTTTCTTCTTTATCATGTTTCTGCTCTATTTCCTGCATTGAAAGTATATAAAATGAATAGGTATAGATGGTTACTCCGGCATTATTCCGGCATTGAGTTTGTGTTGCAAATTTTGCCTGTTATCAAATGTTACAAGGTATGTCCTTGACGAAGTTCAATGCATAGAAGCAAATTTCATGTATGTTGAATTACCTGTTCTCTGGAATGTCTATGTGGCCATATGCCCACTTTCAGCCACAACTTTCAGCTTCCTGGAGTCTCTGGTATATGCAGATGCTGCAACCAGGACTTCAGCGTGTGTGTGTGTGTGTGTGTGTGTGTGTGTGTGTTGTACAATACTTGATTATAAGTATATGTTTCATCATTTTGGAACCTTACTGGAAAACAGAAACTCATTGTTCACATACACTTATCTTGATAATTTTTTCCCCACTCCCACTCCTTCCCCTTTCTTTCATCTCCTTTCCACATCTTCTGAGTGCATGGATTGCAAGCCCATGGCATCTTGCCCTGCCAGCCTATTAAGTTTGGAGTGTATACAACACCAAAATGTAGCAAAAGGCAATCGATCGCAATTCGGTAATGTAGTTGTTTGCACTGGTTCTTGGAAGCGTACTCTACAAAGCCCTATATTTATATGAGTAAATTTCATATTCTGGATTTTTTACATGTGTATATGGTGTTGTGTGTGTGTGTGTGTACAAGAATGTAATTGCCTGTGGAGGCCAGAAGGGGGTGTTGGATCCCCTAGAGCTGGAGTTAGAAGTGATTGTAAGCTGCTTGATGTGGGTGCTGGGAACTGAGCTCACGTCCTCTGTCAGAGCAATATGTGCTCTAAATCACTCTCCAGCCCCTAGGTTGTCTTTTATTGATGGAGTTATCAGACTTGTTTTAATGTATGGTATGTCATGTCTGACATCTGGCATGTAAACATGAGTATGCTGAATTCACCTTTAAACCTTCGGAGCTTCCACATTGTAGCTGGCCTGCCATGGGTTTTCAGTGTGAGAATGCTGTCTCATTACTAATGCAATCCTGGAGATGTGCTCAAATTTTCTATTTCTTGTGTCTGTATTTTGTGTCTTTCCTCCAGTGTGTTCATTCCGTCTAAGCTGTCTGATTTCTGGACATACCATGCTCGTAGAATTTTATGGCTATTTCTATTCCTTGAATATTGGTAGGAAAGTTGTTTCTGCTTTTAGTAATGAGTTTTCTATTGTTAAATCCGAAGTTGGTCAGTTTTGTTGATGTCTTTCATGAAACCATCAATGTTTGGTTTTATTTTTATTTTTTGGTGTTTTTAAATTCTTAATCAGTCTCTGCACTAAAGCCTGCCATTTCCTTTACTTTCTTGCTTTGCGTTTTATTTACACCCCCTCCCCCCCCCGTGTCCTAACACAGAAGTTAGATTAATGGTTTAAGATCTTCTCTTCCCAAAGTCCAGGAGGCCCAACCATGCACAAAGAACTACAGGCAAGTGAGTAAAGCCGGGAGTGGGAGAGGCGGCCTTCCCCAGGAAGAGCACACCAGCTGGTTGTCAGTGTCAAATGGTCAGCACCGAAGACACACACACTGACTGGCATTATATTGACTAAACAGGTTATATTTAGGAATATATAAATATTTGCACATATTTATATGTATGCAATAACAATCAGTGGAAAAAAGAGAAGAAGGGGTATATGGAAAGGTTTGGAGGGAGTAAAGAAAAGGGAGAAATGTTGTAATTACATTATAATCTCATAACTAACTAACTAACTAAATAAATAAATAAATGCTGGTGGCTTATAAAACTCTAAAAAGAAAAGAAAGTCTTCCTCCCCACCCTGTTCTGAGGTTCAAACTCAACACCTTGTATACATCAGCAGTGTTTTGCCACCACTAGCCCTTGTTTTTATGAAATAGGGTTTTACATTATAGCTCAGGCTGCCTTGAATGTGCTATGAATCTTAGGCTGGCTTCAAACTTAGAATGCTCTTGCTGTTGGAGGGCTGGGATTGCAGGTGTGTGTCTCTGACAGGCTTGCCTCTGTTTCGAACGAGGGCATCAGCAGCTATACATCTTCTTTAAGCTCTGCTTTAAACATATCCCATCAGTCGTGACTGAGTGACACCTTCATTATTTTGTGAGAAGATTGATACATATGATTCATATTGCTTATTTAAATAAATGTATCAGTGTATGTCATTTGTATGAAATACTGGGTTTAGTTAGGAAAATTTCATACATGTATATAGCATTGTTGGATCATACCCATTACTACAGTCTTTGTGTCTGACATGGGATAATATGAAATCTCCAAGCAGTTTTAATTTGCATTTTTCTGATGGTTAAGCATGTTGAAAATTCTTTTCAAATATTTATTGGCTATTGGTAGTTCTTCTTTTGTTAATTCCTATTCATTAGCCCATTTATTGATGGCATTGTTTCTTATACCCCTCACATCTGGCTTCTCAAGCCAGTTCTAATAAACTTCAGGAAGAAGTTAGAATTCTGGATTATTCTATCTTTGTGTTAAAAATCAAAATTTTGCAATTAAAAAAAACATAGTCTATACACAGTGATGTTATTAACCCCTTTGTTTTTATAATGACTTGGTTCTATTCTCTATGGAACTAAAATTTACAAAAGTATTAACCATAAAATTATTTAATAACATAATTTCAAAGCAAGTATAGATATTAGGTAATCATATATGAGGAAAGAAATCACAGTAAATCAGTCAATTTTTAAAAAAATTATCAGATCAGAGGCATGGAATTTAAAGTAAATTTTATATGTGTATGAATTTAAAATAACAATCACTTCTTTAGTGAATGATTATGTGTAAGTCTAGGTGCATGTAGCACACTAAGATAGTGTGGGTTGCAATTCTTTTGGGGGTTAAATGATCTGTTCACATCTGTGTATCAGATATTTACATCGCAATTTGTAACAGTAGCAAAATTACAATTATGAAGTAGCAACAAGAATAATTTTATGATTGAGGGTCACCACAACATGAGGAACTGTATTAAAGGGTTGCAGCATTAGAAAGGTTGAGAACCACTGCTCTAAGAAGTTGCTGTATAATAAAATATAAAGCTTAAAGCTATGTTTTCTTTTTTAAAAACAAGATCTAGTATCATTGATGGTTTTACTTGTTCATATAGGGGTTAAGAGATTTTCTTAATCACTGTTCCATTGCTGTGAAGAGACACCATGGGCAAGGCAACCTCTTATAAAGGAGAGCGTTTGATTGGGGGCTTGCTTACAGTTTCAGAGAGTAGTCCATTATCATCATGGTGGGGAGCAGACAAGCATGGTACTGCAGCAGAGACTGAGAACTTTACATATTGATCCACAGGCAGCAGACAGAGAGGGAGAAAGGGGAGATACTGGGCCTGATGTGGGTTTTTTGAAACCTCAAAGTGACATACCTCCTCCAACAAGGATATACCTCCCAATCCTTCCCAGACAGTTTATCAACTGGGAACTATGCGTGCAATATATGAGCCATTTTCACTCAAACCACCACATTCCATTCCCTGGTCCTTCTATCCTTCTAGCCATGTCGTGGTGGTTTGAATGAAAGTGGCTCCCAAGGGCTCATAGGGAATGTCACTATTAGGATGTTTGGCCTTGTTGGAGTAGGTGTGTCTTTTTAGAGGAATTGTGTGTCACTGGAAGTGAACTTTGAAGTTTTAGGTACTCAAGCCAAGCCCAGTATCTCTCTCTGTTCCTGCTGCCTGCCAGGATGTAGAACTCTCAGCTACCTCTCCAGCTCCACATCTACCTATGCACCCCCATGCTTCTGACCATGATGATAATAGACTAAACCTCTGAACTGTAAGCCAGCCCCAATTAAATGTTTTTCATTATAAAAGTCATAGTGGTCATGGTGTCTCTTCACAGCAATAGAAACCCTAAGTAAGACACATATCAATGCAAAACTCATTTAGTGTAACTTCAAAAGTCCCATAGTCTTTCACAGTGTTTAAAAGCCCAAAGTCTCTTCTGAGATTCAAAGCAATTTTTTAACTGTGCTGGATTGCTTTTTGTCAACTAGATAAGACAAGACAAACAAACAAAAACCACCACAAGATAGAGCTATCTGAAAGGAGGGAATTTCAATTGAGAAAACACCTCCATAATCTGGCTGTAGGGCAATTTCTTAATTAGTGATTGATGGGGGAAGGCCCAGACCACTGTGGGTGGTGCCATCTCTGGTGTATAAGAAAGCAGGCTGAGCAAGTCATGAATAGCAAGCCTGTAAACAACACCCCTCCATGGCTTCTGCATCAGTATCTGCTTCCAGAGTCCTACCTTCTTTGAATTTCTGTCCTGACTTCCTTCAGTGATGAACAGTGATATGGAAGTATAAGCCAAATAAACTCTTTTTCCCCCAACTTGATTTTTGGTCATGGTGTTTTATCAAAGCAATAGAAGCATCAACTAAGATAACCCTCTTGTAAAGTCAAAAAGCAAACTATATACTTTTAACATACATCACCACGAAATATATATTACCATTCCAAAAGGGAGGAAAGGGTGCATAGAGAAAAAATACTATACCAAAGCAAGATTGAATAGCAGTAAGGCAAACTAAAAATTCTTCAACCCCGTGACTGATGTTAAAGGGTTTATTAGATTGTTTGTCTCTTCCATTGTTGACTGCAACATATATTTTTTTTCCCTTTTGAGCTGGTTCCACTTATTCTTAGAAGGTCTCCTTGGCAGGAATTTCTAACATCTTGGGATCTCTCAGGCCATCCAAGGTTCATCTTCACCGCTTCATGCAATGGCCTCTTCAGCCTTCATGCAGGGACATGACAGATGACTGTCCTTGGCAGCTTTCCTTAATTGTGGATGAAGACTCTACAACTCCTTTCCTTTATCCTTTTTGCTTCTACATGTAGAACCATGTGGCTGAAGCTGACAAGTTCTTTTGCTTGCTGGGCTGCACCTTGGCCCCCTCCTTGAAGTACATTTGCATGATTTTTCTGTTGATGTTTGGATCTAGGAAATCTCATCAGACCTTTTCCTTTCACAGGTAGCAGTATTAGCTGAAAGTACTACTTGCCCTGAGGGTATTACTTCCTGTATTTCATTTACCGTTGGGCTTTCCTTTAAACTTTTCATCTCCTTGAGCAGAAGACTTGGCTCTAACAGTACTATTCCTACTGCTCCTTCTTTCCTCAGACTATAAATTTTGCATTTCTCCTTGAAATTTTTTTTTTTGTATTTCTACTTGCTCCTTTTCATTGTGGTAACCTATACCCATATGACACAGTCAATACTAGGTTGTCTTGAAGTATCCTTTGGCAATTAGTCCCATTAGTTCATTTTGGCACCAGACAGATTTTTTTAGGATAAGGGGAAAAAGCAACCACATTCTTTGCAAAAATATCACAAGAATTGTCTCTAGGGTAGCTGATGTAATATTCTTCTCCTCTGACACTCTTAAGCTGGACCCCCATAGTCTAAATTGCCCTCAGTACTACTGTCTTCCACGCTCCTACAAGATCACTAATTAAGCCCCACTTAAAGCACTCAATGGCTTTTCTAGTCCAAAGTCCAAAAGTCTTCCATATTCCTCTAAACAACAGCATGGTTGGGCCTGTCACAGAAATACATCACTTCGTGGTATTGACTGTCTTAGTTACTGCTCTATTGCTGTGGAGAGACACCGTGACCAAGGCAACTCTTAGAAAGAAAGTATTTAATTGGACCCTTAACTACAGTTTCAGAGATTATCCATTATCATCACAGCAGGGAGCACAGCAGGCATGGGGCTGAGAGCTCACATCCTGATCCACAGGCAGCAGAAAGAAAGACACTGAGAAGCCACAGAGAGGCTACGAGGAGCCCACTCTGGGTCTTCTTTATCAGGTGAGACCCCGAGAGAGACACTGAGGCACGAATCGTTGCAAGAGCATGAGGTTTATTGTACTGATGCATCCTTCCTATGCGTCAGGTGGACCTCCACAGAGTCCCCACGCAGGGGGAGGAGGCCACCCTGAGGGGATTTTCAGACTTGCTTATATACTCTTTTCTTAGCAACCACATAACCTTTAAGCTGATTGGTTGGATACAATGATACCACATAACCTTTAAGCTGATTGGTTGGGTGCAATGACATAGATTGGTATATTCCAGGTGTATTGTTCTGTAGCTAGGGAGTGCTGAGCTGAAACCTATTCATATGTGAATATTACTAGAACTTTTCCTTATCTGGGTGCCAAGTTTCTGGGAAAGTTCAGGCAAAGTTCAGGCCTACTTGTACATTCTCAAGCCTTACTAAAGTTTGGTCAAGTCCAGCCTTGACCTTACAACACCAGGTCTGGCATGGGTCTCTGAAACTTCAAAGCCCACCCCCAGTGACACACCTTCCCTAATGAGGACACATCTACTCCAAGAAGGCCACACCTCTCAATTCTTCCCAAATAGTTCATCAACTGGGAACTAAGCATACAAATAGATAAGTCTATAGGGGCCATTATAGTTCAAACCTACCTCAATGGTAATATTAAAAATCATAATGGTTTGTGGTGTTAGGAACCACGCCCAGGGCCTTATACACAAGAGGAAAGTACTCTCAGCTGAGGAATGCTACCAGCCATAATCATGATTTTGGATTTTTTTGATACAATTATTAATTACTGCAAATACAATTACAATTTTTCAAAGTCTTTCCTTGTCAACAAGCAGCAGCTCAGGAAAAGATGAAACAAAATAGGAAATCAAAATATGTAAAAATGTTACTTTGTAAAATAAAAATATGTAAAAGGTTTTTTTTTTGCTGTATTTAAAAACTTAAATATATGCATCTCAATAAGTTGGATATCATTAGTGATTTTAAAAGTATGCAGTCAATAATCTCCAAATAATCTCCATCCTGTGTATGTGACAGCATTTGTCTCTGTTGTTAGGGTAGAAGTTTCTAACTGGGTCCCTATGACTCTTAGAGGTGAATCTCTGAAGGTTCTGCTGTACTCAGGGCTGTAATAATGAGAAGCCCAGAAGGAACGTCTGCAGATCTGTGCAGCACCACTGGCTTTTAACAAAGCTGGGAGGAACATTACTGTGGAAAGAGAACCAAGGGCGATGTTGAGTAGTCCACCCTGGGAGAGGCTGGAGCCCTCTCTTTGAGACTCCCCTCAGACTTTTGAAGACCATAAGATGTCATTATTTTAAGTTACCATTTTAAGGATATTCTTGTATAACAATAAATGACCAGTGCAAAGATGCAGGCAGTTAAGTGAATAATGTTCTTTCCTTTATCTTTAGCCTGCTCTATATTAGTTACTTTGCATTTCTGTCACCAAAATATCCAACAGGAACAGCTCAAGGAAGGAAAGATTATTTTATTTTGTGAAAGGTTTTTTTTTTTTTTTTTTGGCTCACAGTTGCAGAGAGTCTCAGTCCATCATTGTGGGGAAGTCATGGCGGCAGGAGTTGTGTGCTGCAGAGATTACTCACATCTCAGTGAAGCAGAAAACAGAAGAAATGACAGGAAGAAGGAGTCAAAGATGTTCTTCAAATGTATGCCCCCTGTGACCAAGTCCTGTTGGCTAGGACCTACCTTCTAAAGTTTCCCAATAGCTAGGGAACAAGTCTGTGAGAATATTTCAGAGTCTACCTATAACACATAAGTTATAGTACCTCTGTAAAAAATTAGCACAATTTGAACATTCTTTAAATGATTCTGAGGACTACATCAGACATCAACTATAAAAAGATCTATCAGCGTGCTCAGTAGTACATTGTATAGCATGGCTGTATTACACAAAGGAGACAGAGTGGGCTCATCAACTAGTAAAGTCTCATCTGTTAGCAGATAAGTTGGTTTAGCTAACTGACATCAAACAAAACAAACTGGAAACTTATTTGGTTTAAATTCCCACATTTCATTCGGATGTTCTATTCTTATGCTGTTATTTCTTCTATTCCCCTTTATTTTCTTTTCCTTTAAATCCTCAGACAAGTTCTAAAACTATCTATGGCATTTGTGGTTAAGATAAAGGCAGTGGGTCTTACTGAAATTTCATAAATAGCTGGGTAAATGTCTCCAACTCAATGTCTAAAGCTTGGTGTAGAAAGTGGTCTCAGCTAGTCTGGAGCCGGCCCAGACTTGTGAGTCTTTGGTTAGGTGAATACTTAACTATTTTCCTACATGAGAATTTGTAAAATATTTATGCAGAAGAAAGGCTATCCCCAGTCTGTGTGGAGTCTTTATGATATTCCTTTGTGCATCCTATAATAGCAATTACAGCCTGGTGTCATTTTACCTGTGCACTGAAGCTTTCCTGAGCTCCCTCGATTGCCTAGGACAAGAGGGTATTCAATAAAGCCATTTTGAAAGTTCTTGTCTGCTACATTATGCCATCTCGTTTGCATACAGAGCTTCATGATAAATCAGAAGAGAAAGGGAGAACATTCAAGAGAGATTCAAAGGAACTAAGCACTGTATCCTTTAAGAATGACTAACATGGAATTCGGACACAGAATTTTCACCCAGTGTAAGATAATACCTTAAAGATCTTACAAAATATGGAGTGCCAAGACCAGTAGTCAACATGTAACAAAGCACAAGAGTCCCAGAAAAAAATGTGAGCCAATTCATCATTGCACACTGATGACATCATTGTGTAATTTTCAGAAATCATAAGATGTGAATCTTGATGACACTGTTACTAATATATTCCCAGTTGTGAGGATTGTTTTGTATGTAGATTTAAGAAACTTGTCACTGGATGTTACACAATGTAATGCGCTTCCTCCAGAAAATAATATTTGTAATACAAAAACCCAATGAGCAAGGAAATTTACTTGCTGGCTGAGTCACTTCATTGAGAAATAAGCAGTAAGATAAAGGCTGTTAGAATGACTCCTGTATAACAAACAACTAAGATGCCCACAGCTGAGCTGCTGACCAACCAGCTGGAAGCCAGACAGTGGAAAAATAGAACATATGACCTCTAACAAGGTGAAAACTGCAGTGTGAGGAGAGTTAGGTACTGGAGATTCTAGCTCTGGCTTGCAAATGCTCTAGGCGATACAAAGTGCAAGATGAAACCAAATTTCATTTCTGGGAGAACAATCCCAATACACAGAAACCTGAGCTCAGAGCTGACTAGACTGTGCCTGCAAAGCTATATTGGTTTTATTTTTACTGGATTATGTGTATGTAGGAATCAAGTTTCAGGAGATTTTAAAGACAAGTTAAGGAAGTGTTGTAACCGTAAGGAAGTCATTTCTCTCATTCTAGAGATGTTCTTGACTTGCTCTCTGCTCCTCCTTATACCTGGCCCTCTTGTTTAAGATTTGTCTCAAAACATATCACATTCATGAACCGCTTTCAAAACAGTGTTTTGCCTGGAGAATGTAAAAATCTCTAATTTTGTGTTATCTTAAACTCTTTGTCAAGAAGTTTAGCTAAATAACAAGATACTTGACTTGAATGGGAAACTATCGAGGAACTTGTTTTCAAGAGTAATTTACCCCAATTTAATTTACCCCAACATGTGTCAGCTATGTATGAAAAGGCTGTACAATTGCCTTTGGTTTTACAATGATAAATGGAAAATATTAAAATTCTCCAACCACGTAAGGTACGCAAGGAGTTTTATGTTGTTGAGTTCTTTTGTTAAAACAACCAGAGCAAAAAATTCCTGAAACCTTAAGATAAGAGCCAAGTTAACGTGCCATCAATGGGGAATGTTTTCACAGAACCATCCCCAGACAACCTCCATTTTACGCTAACCAAAGCACAACATTGGCCATTTGGGTTTTTGTTTTGTTTTGAGAGAGTCTCACCATGTAGCCTTTGCTGGTCTGGAACTAACTGTGTAGACCAGCTGTGCTAGAATTAAAGGATGTGCCACCTTGCCCGGCATAGTTTAAGGACAGGTCACTATGCTTGTGTGCATACATCAGTTACTTTATGTCTAATAAAGGAATGTGGAAGGAGGAGGACAGCAGAGGGAAAACTGTAGAAGTCAGGATGTGCTGGAACCAAATTTTGGCTTTCTACGGAGAATGGATTCTTAGTCTGTACAAAATTCAGGAGTAAAGTAGCAGTTTTCGTCTTTAGTAGACTTCTCCTGTTTGCTTCGGGAACTCAGCAATTGTATCTTCTGCCTTCGTTTCCAACAGGGTAGGTCTGTCTATTTCGTTGACTGGGTTGCCCCTCAAGCCAGAATCTGATCTGCCTGATTGACAAGCCCTGTGGTTACCAATAGGTGCTGATTAGTTTACTGATGCTGTAGCCCTCTTAATCTTAATCTGCACCACAGAACCAGCCTGCTCCACTACCATCAAATTAATATAATTTTTATTCTCAGTCTTGCCTCCTTCCTTGGGTTTCTTGTTGGGCATGGTTGCTGCTTCTCAGATGAAGCACTTGGTTGGCACTGAAGGATCATGCAAGTAACACCAGGAGCAGAAGGCGGCGGCAGCATGGACCAGAGGGTTTACCAATACAAGATTTTCTATCTCCACACCCCTCTCCTTCTCCCCTCCCCTCCTCTCCCCTCCCCTCCCTTCTCCTCTCCTCTCTCCCTGCCTTCCTCCTTCCCCTCCCCTTCCTTTTTGGCTTCATGTGGAGATCCCCCTGATTTGAGCTTAAGTTCTGCTGTGTGTCTTCAAGTTAATTCACATTTGGGACAGCTGCTAAGCAAGGCTAAGTTGTAAAAAGACTAGCCCAGAGGCAGTTCGTTTTAGGAAAGTCAAAGATTATTTAAAGAGACCTTAATCTCATAAAATAGAATGTTTTCTTTATGGCCAGCTAAAGAACAATACTGTTTTGTATATATTTTGATTCACCTTGCTGATTGTAACCTAGTGATGACACATATGCCTTTTTCCCTTGTGGTCTGTAAACTTGTGATCCAACCTATGCCTTCTACCTCGTGATTTTAACCCCGTGCTGGCAAGCACATCTGGTTTTGCCCCTTGTGAGCGTTGCCCTGGCAACCTCACGTGTGTCTCTGGTGGGAGAGGGTATAAGAATTGGACAATAAACTACTTGGGCAGTTCGGCCCCTGTGAACTCAAGATGCAGTGTGTGTGTGTTCCGGTTTATTCAGACTGCTCGCGATCCAGAACCGTCTGATCTGGTAAGCTGGTCTTAACAGAACTGGCGCACAACGACTTAACTAAAATTAAGCGGAGGACTTAACAGCTTCCTCCTCCTCCTTCATGCTCCCTTTTCTTATTATTTTTGTATTTTGCAATAGGTTCTCTCTATGTAGCTCTATCTAGCCTTGAACTTGCAGTGACCCTCCTGCCTCTGCTCCTATGTGCTGAGATTAAAGGCATGAGTCACCATGACCAGCTCTAAAACTAAAAGGATTGGACTTCTGGGTAATAACTATAGTATTAAAAAAATCCTCTTAAACATTTAAATTTCAATTCTCTTGAACCTTTCCCCCTTAAAAACA
Organism: Cricetomys ansorgei; assembly: GCA_026225945.1. Lineage (NCBI taxonomy): Eukaryota > Metazoa > Chordata > Mammalia > Rodentia > Nesomyidae > Cricetomys > Cricetomys ansorgei. The sequence continues at coordinate 13,733,785 of JAMJFZ010000239.1, read as the reverse complement.
CAGATTAGTATACAATTCATAAGAGGATACAAGCACTGTAGCCAAATATCTTCTACACTGTCACAAACAACTGACAGTTGAGCATGAGTTTTCCAAAGAAGACCAAAGCAACCACTGATTATCTTTATGAGAAACACATATGCCTAGTGAAATATCATCTTTACCTACCACATTCTGGTCTTTTGCCCTATGGGACATCCTAACCTTCATTTCTATGCTCAGAAAAATATTAAAACATGCCCAAGTTAATTTGTTTTGTTTGTATAAAAATATATTTACCTTCTGGAGCCTGCACTCAGACTCTGCCACTCTATTTAAGATAGAATACAAGTGTGTTTTGGGCATTTTGTTATTCTTATATTTTTATGAAATGAATTATACAAGCAGCTATTTTTAATGAGTTAGTCACCAAGAGGCAGACTAAGGAAGACTAAATGGGATTACAAAAGGCCGTGCTTTAGCTCGCAGTAGAACAAGGATGGTTAGCCTAGGAGTTGTAGGATGTGAGGTGTCCCATGATGATAACCCTAATTCCCACAGCAATAATGACAAGCAGACGAGACAAGGTCTGGTGAGTTAATTTATGTGCTATGTTAAAAATTCTTTTCCCACAAAATAGAAACAGAGGAACATTGCCCAATTTGCTTTATTAGGTGACAGTTACCCTGATATTAAAATCACATAAAGACCCAATAAAGAAAGAGAATTACAGGTCAATTTCCATTATGAACATAGATGCAAAAATACTCAATAAAGTATTTGAAAACTGAATTCAAGAATATACAAAAGAGATCATCCACCATGATGAAGTAGGCTTCATTTTGGAGATGTAGCGATGGTTCAGCATATGAAAATTAGTCTGTGTAATCCACTATATAAACAAACTGAAAGACAAAACCCCCACAATCATCTCATTAGACGTCAAAGAAGTCCTGGAGAGATTAGGGATACAAGAACATACTCAAACATAAAAAAGGCAGTTTGCAGCAAGCCCACAGCCAACATTAACTTAAAAGAAAAGAAACTCAAAGCAATGCCACTAAAATCAGCAACAAGACAAGGTTGTCCACTCTCTCCTTATCTATTCTGAGCTAGAGCAATGGGACAACTAAAGGAGCTCAAGGGGATACAAATTGGAAAGGGAGAAGTCAAAGCATTTTTATTTGCAGATGATATGATATTATACATAAGTAACCCTAAAAATTCCACCAAGAAACTCCTATAGCTGCTAAACACTTCCAGCAAAGCAATGGATACAAAATTAACTCATTAACTCACAAAAATTAGTATCTCTCCTATCTACAAATGCCAAAAGAAAAAGAAATCAGGGAAACAAAACCTTTCTCAATAGGCTCAAATTATATAAAATATCTTGGGGTAACTCTAACCAAAGAAGTGAAAGTCTTTTACGATAAAAACTTTAAGATATTGATGAAAGAGACTGAGGAAAATATGAGGTGATGGAAAAATCTCCTATGCTCTTGGATCCATAGGATTAATATACTAAAAATGGCCATCCTACCAAGAGCACGCTACAGGTTCAATGCAATCACCGTCAGAATCCCAACACAATTCTTCACAGATCTTGAAAGGACAATATTCATCTTGGAAACAAACAATCAAACAAACAAACAAAACCCAATATAGTTAAAACAATCCTAAATAATAAAAGGATTGCTGGAGCTATCACCATCCCTGACCTCAAATCATAGTACAAAACCATAGTAATAAAAACAGCATATTATTGGCACAGAAACAGACATGTTGATCAAAGGAATCAGATTGAATACCCAGACATAAATCCATATATCCATGGAAATACACAGTGGAAAAAAAAAAAGACAGCATCTTCAGTAAATGGTATTAGTCAAACTGTATAATTGCACATGGAAGAATCAAAAAAGAAACATACTTATTACCCTGTACAAAATTCAACTCCGAATGTATCAAAGACCTCAACAGAAACCTAGAAACATTGAATTCAAGAGAAGAAAAAGTGAGGAATAGCATTGAACAAAATGGCACAGCAGAAGACTTTCTGAACAGGACATCATTAGTACAGGTGCTAAGATCAACAGTGATAAAAGGGACCTGTTGAGATCGAGAAGCTTCTGTCATCCAGACAAAGTAGCAGCATACAGAATGGGAGAAAATTTTACTAACTTCAAAAGCTCTGTTGAAAACGGGGTAGAGATATAAACAGAATTCTCAAAAGAGGAAACTCAAATGGCTGAGAAATACTTAAAGAAATGTTCAACATCCTTAGCCATTGGGGAAATGCAAATCAAAACCACTACTTTGAGATTTCATCTTACACCCATCAGAATGGCTAAGATCAATAAAACAAATGACAGCTCATGCTGGTGAGGATGTGGAGTAAGGGGGACACTCTTCCATTGCTGCTGGGAGTGGAAACTTGTACAGCCACTATGGAAACCAGTATGGCAGCTCCTCAGGAAGCTGTAAATTGATTTATCTCAAGATCTAGCCACTTTGTGCATTTACCCAGAGGAGGCTTCATCTTACCACAAAGGCATTTGCCCAACTGTGTTCATTGCTGCCCAACTCATAATAGCAAGAAATTAAAAACAACCTATACGCCTCTCAACAGGTGAATGGGTAAAGAAAATGTGGTACATTTACACAATGGTCATTAAAAATGAAATCATGAAATTCACGGGCAAATGGATGGAAATAGAAAAAAATCATTCTGAGTGAGGTAACCCAGACACATATAGGTACGTATGGATTATATTCCCTTATATGTGTATATCAGCTGATAAATCAATGATACCAAGCTGCAATCCCTATAACCACAGAGGTTAGATATAGGGTAAGGAACTACTCTTATAGATAGATCTCAGTAGGAAAGGGAAATAGAATAGACAGTTATGGATGGGTGTGGGGAAGGCGTTGGAATGGGAGGATAAAGTGGGAGATGGGGAGGAGTGAGGGGGAACAGGGAGGAAATATGAGGAGAGACAGCTAAAATTAAGGGCTATTTGAGGGGTCATATGCAAATCTAATACAGCAAAACCTTCCTAAAATAAATACATATATGAAGGCAATCTAAATGAAATTGCCAAATAATGGGAGATACAGAGTCCCAAATGGCCATTGCTTGTCACCAAATGAAGCTTCCAGTTCCAGGACTGGGTTACATCTAATTGGGTTGTTGGCTCAAGGGGTCCCATGGCAATATCCAAACAACCTAGGCTGTTGCAACCAAGACTATATGTTGCACTCCATCAACTGATGGCAAAACCCCATGGCAGAAGACAACACTTATACAACTCACTGAATATAGAGAGCTGGTACCAACATAGAGCCTTCACTCCTATGTTCAGAATCGTTGGTACAGGAAAGTACTCTGAACACTATCAAAAGAGAAATGTAAACACCAACCCAGCCACAAATCCTTTGTTCTACAATGCTATTCTGACTGCAAGATGTAATGGTGGCAGAAAGCTTGTGGGAGTAACCAACCAATATCTGATTTGACTTAAGGCCCATTCCATGAATGGAACCCATACCCAATGCTGCTTGTGTTACCAAGAGCGTGAGGCTAGGTAGTGCAGAGACCTAGAGTAAAACCAAATAGTAATGTTCTAAAAAAGTAGCAACAAAATATCTCCTAATGATTAATCATACTCTGCTATACTCATAGATCAACTGCCTTGCTCAGCCATTATCAGAGAAGTCTCCTTCTGCAGCAGATGGGAACAAAAACAGATTCTCACAGCCAGACATTATGCAGAGAGTGAGAGACCTTGGAACACTCAGCCCTACATAGGATGCCTCTCCTCAAGGCTCAGGAATCCCTGCAGAAGAGGAGGAGGCAGGAAGAGTATAAGAGACAGAGGGGATGGAGGACTCAGAGAAAACAAGTCTCTCTAAATCAGGGTCGATGCACATATGAACTCACATAGAGACTGAGGTAGCATGAACAGGGCCTGCACAGGTCTGCACCAGATGGGGTCCTAGAGCTGAAAGGAGAAGGGGACACATGTCCCCATCCCTAACCAGAAGCAATCTCCAATTGACAACTACTTGCAAACTAAAATTTAGTTTTCTCTAAGGGATTCTCACTGGGGAAACAAACTATTCTTAAGGCTAGGCTTCATGCTCAGCCATAGACAGCCAGCAGAAAATGAACTGAATGGCATCTTTGGAGGTTCTTTGTCTCATAATGTCACGTCAGGGCTTTCTTTCTTTCTTTTTTTTAAATTCTATCTCATTTTTTTACTTTTATTTTATGTAGCTGTAGATGTGGATATAGATGTTGATTCACCAGATGTAGGTGTTGATTCAGGCAAAGGAGTTTATTCCTTTGTCTAATTTAATCACTGGTCTTGCCCAGAGCCCTGGAGCCTTAGATAATTTTGCCCTCTTTTCAATCTAGTCTTAACCCTTGAACAGAAAATCTTCAGCCTTGTACAATCTAGCCTTGTACATTTAAATTGCTAGACCATTCCTAGAAAGCTTCAGCCTTAGCCCTCTGAGACCTACTGCTAACTGAGACACCATGACTAGCTGCTTCTGAACTCTGAATCTTCTGGTTTAACTCGGTCTCTGTTCTGGGCTTCTCCTGCTGAGCTCTGTTGTATCTCTGTGTCTCTCCCCTAGCTCTCACTGCTCCATCCTGCCTCTGTGACTGACTGCTTCAACTGACTTCAGTAACTCCTCCGTGACTCACTCTTCAACTTGCTGTGTTAACTGCTTCTCTACTATCTGACTCTCCAGTCTGCTTCTCAACTCAGTGCTTTAACTAACTCTCAACTAACTCTTCAGTCTCCTTCTCAACTGATTCTCCAGCCTGCTTCAACTGACTCTAACTCCTATGTAACTCTCTTTAATTGAGCAGAGCCCACATTTTCTCTGAGAGTTGGGCATGCCTTTATCTGCTAACTCTTCCTCTGATTAGTCACTTTGTCTGTCATTCACTCTGACTCATCTCAGATGTCACTTCTTTTGTGTCACTGACTCCTGCTGCTTCCTAAATCTGCTTCCACTGTTTCTAGGGATTAAAGGAGTGGACCATCACTGCCTTCTGAATACTGGATTAAAGGTGTGCCTACATTCCATCCAGACCACACAGGCTTCTGAATGTAACCCCTGGAATGTAGACCCTAGCTTCCACACAGGGCTATTTCTCTAATTTTATTTATATATTTTACTCTATTTCTCTCTTTTTACCCTACAGGTCCTTTGCCTATTTATTATGGCTTCCAGATTAGTGTTTTGCTGAAATTCCTGGGTGTGTGAATGAGTGGGTCACTACATCTATATCTCTTTCTTGTGTTTCTTCTCGGGCTCTTTTCCTCTATTTGTTTGTTTTGCCCTGTTCTGATGTGTTGGTTTTTGTTTTTTCTTATTATATTTTTTATTATCCCTTAGAAGCCTGTTTGTTTTATAAGGAGAGACAGAAAGGGGCGAAACAAGGTGGGAGGGGAGGGGTGGGACCAGTAGATGGAGGGGAAATGGTAATCAAGATATATGAGAAAAAATGTTTTAAATAAAAGAAAAAAATCTTGCTTGAGAAAGTGGGGATGCAGATCAGTGTGAGAGTGTGTGCTTAGCATGCACCAGGCTCTGGGTCTAATCTTCACCACCAAAAAATTCCTACTTGACTTCAGACTTAGCTTAAATATTTAACAAGTCCATATGCTTGCATATTTATGTTTTCATTTCCTTATGTCCTCAGTCACACAAGTTTAGAAGATTGGTGTTAAGTTTTTTTGTTTTTTTTCTATATGGCCCTTCATTACCCACTTAGGTTTTACATATTAGGCATATGTCACCTTCTGGGTACTCTCTTTCCCAACATAGATTCAGAATATAATTGATTCTCATGAGTGAGATGGTAATGCACAAAGGAAGCATGCAATCCAATTACAAATGAGAACTCCTTAGAGGACAGTGATACAAACTTAGACACTAAATCTCTTGTAAAGTTAAATTCTCCAGCACTATTTTATCCCGCTTTGAGTTCATTGAGCTTCTTGGATAGGTGACAGTTTTCATCAGATATGGGAAGTTTAAAGCTTTCATTTCTTCAAATATTCCTTCTGTCTTAGTCACTGTTCTATTGCTGGAAACAGACACTATAACCAAAACAACTCTTATAAAGGAAAGCATTTATTGGGGGCTTGCTTACAGTCTCAGAGGCTTCTTAGTTCATTGTCATCCTGATGAGGGCGTGGCAGCAACCATGGCAGTAGAGCAATAGCTGAGGGCTACATGCTGATCTGTAGGCAGAGAGGAAGAGAGGGAGAGAGGGAGAGAGACTGGGTTTGGCATCGAATAGACTTTTGAAACCTTAAAGCTACCCCCATGACACACTTCTTCCAACAAAGCCACGACCCCTATTCTTTCTATTCCAGAGGAAGAAACTGTAGCTACTAGGTTTTGCACACTGGTCAATCATTTGTAAACACTCATATTTGGCCAGAGAAAGACTTTGCCAATACCCAGAGCCTGACCCGGGTGAGGCTTTCCGTTGCCATGGGTCTGAGGCACTGGGCTCCTTGGCATCGCTGTGGGCATGTCAACGATACAGATTCACTCGGGACTTCTACTTCCACATCCCACCTCAGTTCTTTCTGACTTTGAATTACGATCTACTATGGACACAGTAGTCATCTCCATTTAGCATGTTGACCTTTCTCCCAAAACTCAGAAGGAAATTTAAAGAAGTACCTCTTACGTAGCTTAAGCAAGTTGCACGAATGTGGTCACCCTCTCCAAGTGTTCTGTGTCCTGTTCACCATCCTTCCTGTCATGGAATAAAATGCCACCATGACTCTGCGATGAACTAAAGTGAGGTGAGTGACAGAGGTGAGTGGTGGAGTTTACCACTGATCTTCTAAGTGACACACCAGAGAGACACTCGTCAAGCTGTGACTAGGCAGACTGACCTCAGACAACCGAAGCTCTGGAAAGGAAAACCACAAATAATAGGTGACCACTATCGTAAAGGACAGATGCATCGATTCCACTGTGAAACTGGGTAACGGAGACTTAAAATGTGTCTGTGACAGTTTCATTTGGAATCAGTCATACTCTTACTTTGAGGAGGTACAACATATCTTGACTTTAGTGAAAAGTCTTGTATTTCTTTTCTTACCAAATGTTTCAGTTGTCTCAATGTCAGCTTCACAACAATAGCATGAATGCTTTCCTACTCTTGCGTCTTTGAGAGTATCCAGTATGGCACCATTGGGAACAATGCCTACGTTTGGAGTGATGATAAAATAAACAGACATAAAAAATATATGCAACTTAGCACAGTAAACAGAAGTATGCCAAAGACCTTTGGTTTTACTATACATAAAAATGCTTTATTTTTTAAATCTAGAATTAAAAGTCATTTCCCCAAAAGAGCACTCAACTTAGTTTAGAAGGAAGAGGGAAGAACTATTAAGTTTAATTTTTTCCAGTGTCCTGAGTCAGAATTTCAGCCAATCCTTCCTAACAATTGTGTTAATTGGAGATAGACTCTTTCAGGAGCAGGGTTTGTTTTTGGGAGCTCCTTTGCATTTTTGCAGGACCACTTCCCTTTAACACTACAAACTTCCCTTGAATACACTTCCACATTGCTCATGGTTACAATTCAAATATTTAGAGGTTGATAACCAAGCCTGCTCCCTTTGATATATTATTCTCAAATTTATTCACACTGATATCCTAGCAACCGCATCAAAACTTCATTTGGGATAGGGGCTAGATTGTAAAAATAGCCATTGATAAAGAAATAACATCTCATATTTCCCTGTAGTTAACAAGCACTCTTTAAAAATATAATGTACTGGATTTTAAAAGTACCAAAGTAAGTAAGAAGGCGTGGCGATGCATGGCGATGCATGCTTGTAATCCCACATGCAGTTGGCTGAGACAGAAGGGCTGTAAGTAAATGTAAGCCTAGTTTGGGACAGGCAGCAAGATCTTGTCAAATGGAACATTGTCATCATCATCATCATCATCATTATCATCAACAACAACGAGACAAGAAAACCAAAACAGCAACAATAGCATTAACAACGTAAAGCATCAGCCCAGCGGGAGTGTCCTAGGCCCTTATCTAAATCCTTCACTTCTAGATGCAGGTGAGAGGCTGGAGTTGTTAAAAGGCAGACAGACAGCTTTGCTTGCTCCTCGTACTGCGATTTCTGTTTTAAAGTTTAATCCTGGCTTTAAGAACCAAATGTTGATTGACACAGAGATACACACTATCCAAGGCGCAGAGAATAACAGACTGCAGTGTACTCAACATTAAAAGCAATATACATATATACATATGTGCATATATAATATGCACATACATAATATATGTGTGTATATATATATAGCATATAATATGCACATACATAATATATATATGTGTGTGTGTATATATATATATATAGCTATATCTAATATATATATATATCACCCCCACTCCCAAGGCTCAAAGATAATTGAGGAAGAGGAGACAAGAAGAGTTTAATATCCAGAGGTAGTGGATGACTACAAGGATGACTACAATCTTCTGGACACAGCAGGGCTGCTGCACGTAGGAATTCACAGCAGTTGCGACAGCATGCACAAGATCTGTGTAAGCCCAAGATAGATCAAATCCCAGAATAGAGAGAGGAGTTAGACACATAATCTCTCCACCTCCAACCACGGTGCTATTGGTAATTGTTAGCTGTTGGGAGAGGGAGAGACAGTTTTCTTTAAGAGGGCAGCACTTGGTTCATCAAACACATTCCACTGGAAGACCACGTATCCAAGAATATTTGGGCAGCACAAATTGGTCTCTTGAAGAATTAAAAAAAAAATGATAGGAAGTTGGGTGGGTAGGGAAGAGGGGAGGGATCTGGGCATGGGAAGAATGGAGAGGGTTACCAAGACTAGCTCATGGAAGCAAATGATGAAATCTGCTGAGCAATAAGCTTCTCCATCTTTCTATTTCCTCTCATTCTGGGCATGTCTTGTAAAGCAGGCTGTGGTTGTTGATCATCAGTATCATCCATGGCTGCCCTACCCATGTAAAGAAGAGAAACGCAATGCCCTAAGTGGTCTATGTGTGGCAGAAACAAAACCGATTTGTATTAAAACCCAATTTCTCTTGTTTTCCAGTATCTGTTGTATTAATTACTATTTGAAAGACACAATATAATAGCAATTACGACTTCAAATATTAGAGTCATCAATTTAAACTTAAACTCCCACAAATTAAAGGTTCTGTGACCCTGAACAAATTTGTTCTGGACTACCTAACTTGAGGATACTAATGTGAGGTTGTTGGGGAGTCAAAATTTGCATATTATCTGACAGGAAATATCTGACACTTGAGAAAATTATTATTTTTTAATTTTTGTTTAAAAATTCCCTTACAAAAAAAGCCAACGAGATTTTGCTAATATATTATGGACTTTTGATTTCTTAAGAAATCTCGTGGTTATCTGTCAGTTTTTCTAGAGGCTATGATTCCAGCATGTGATAGGAGGGGTTGTATTCTTTGTGAAAGCCAAAGTAAACATTTCAGCTAGTGTGGTCAGTAGGGCACACTAACATTTGTTTACTAGAGTGCATAGATCTGGTTATGCTACTGACTTTGACACTTGGCAATTTCTTTACCTTCTGATTTCAACTTCAGAATGGAGGAGATGCTAATATAGAGCTGCTGAGAGAGCAGATGAAGTCACGTTCAGGAAGAACTCATGACTGCGCCTGATGTGAACAATGCCTAACATATGGTAATATAATTTCCATTTTGCTCACTAAACATTGAAATGGGTCTGACACATTATGTAGAAGAAAATATGCAGCCCAATGAATGGTTCATTGATATTAGTAATTGTTTAAGGGACACAAATTCCCAAATCCTCTGTTTTCTCTTATCCTCCTGAAGTTACTGAGAGAGACTTATTCCAGGAAATACAGGGCATACCATGCTATAAAGCTATGCAGTTTCATTAGCTAGACCTGATATAGGGAAGGGGAAGCTGAGCTGTACCCCTTGATCTGCCTCCCTCAGGCTGGTCTGACTGACCTAGAATCCAGGCAAACAGAAGTCTTGCTTTGTGAGGCTTGGATCATTGCATAATGCAAGTCTAGGAATGTATATTTTTAAGGATGTAGCCACAGGAAAAAGAGTAAGGAGCATGTTTGTTCTGGTTGTGTATGTGCACAGGTGTGGTCATATGTGTGTGCACGTGGAGGTCTGTAGTTGTTATGCTGCTGTGATGGTTCACCAAGAATGACAAGGAGGTATATTTCATAATTGCAAACCCTGCCAGACCTCAGCAGAGGAAACCACCATCATGGCTAGTGCCATACTGCCAGTGGAACCCTGAGCATCTGAGCTCAGGTGTTTTTATTGACTCAGAACTCCCCAGGTATTCTACTGATAGCATATGCAGATCATTAGCAATCAACATCTCTCACATAACCCAATACCTGCAGACAATACAAAACTCAAAGACCTAGGCAGCCCCTCACCCAACAGTGTACAAAGCCATTTCAAACTAAAACTAAAAATAAACTTCAACAACAGAGGTCAAAGGATAACCTTGGGTTTCCTTCCTCAGGTGCATCCATCCCCCATCTTTTTTTGAGAAATGGTCAGTACACCCCCAGGATCCACCTGTCTCTACATTCCCAACACTGGGATTACAAACATACTACTATTCCTGTCCTTGTTGGGTTCTGGGGATTAAACGTGGGTTCTTGTGCTCACAAGGACTGAGCCACCATGACAGGCTCACAATTGATCTTAATTGGCTCATTCAAACTCTTGTCTCCATTGCTAGAGTATGAGCAGTTTTCCTTCTTAGGATAGAGCAGTAGGTGGGCTGTGGAGAAAAGCTCTCAACCTGGACTGCTCACTAGAGAAGCCTTAAACACAGGCACCAAAAGTCCCTACTTTAGACCAACCAGAATCGACCCTAGCATTCTAAAAGCGCTTTGGAAGAGCTCATAAGGTGTGGCCAGGATGGAGAGGCACTACCCTAAAAGCGAACATTATTGTTATTAAAAAATGAAAAACTATAGCCAGACAAAATGAAATTCACAGTAAATTTACCACTTCCACAATGACTGTAGCATCATGGTATTTTATATATCTCTGTGTTAATTTATATTCCAATGTAGGTGGTAGTTTAAAACAATGTGAGGAAATAACTTATTTAAGCTAATAAATGATACACTAAAATATTTCCCTTTTGTAATTTGTTCTGTTTCCGAACATTCCAGAAGCCATTAGCCCAGAATGGAAAGGCACCTCTTTTGTGTCTTAGTCTGCATTCTGACCATCTTCTCATCTTGCTCTCTGATGACAGTCTTCCAGACAGACACTGGACTTCAGTTCTTCAGTATGTACAGGACAGCCTGTGCATACTGGAGGCTTTTCAGGAAGCCTTGTGGTGATCACGAACTTGCTGATGAATATTCTCTCTAGAAACACTTTTTATGTGATGTTTTTAGAACTCAAGCAGAATTTTCCATTTTATGTAAGCTATGCCATTTTTTCAGAGTGGGCCTTGGTCTGCAGTACCCTTCCAGGAAGGCCTCTACTGAAGAAGCCAGGTCTGTGAGGCAGGTACTCAGGACAAAAGTTTTCTCTGCCTTTCCTCTTTAGAATTCTCTGTGTGTGGCTGGTGACTCTCCACATCAAATTCCATCCCCTTTGAATTCCACTTACTTTCCACTATTCCGGCAGATCTCTCCATCCATCCCAGTGAGGAATGTGGTATTAAAACACTCATCCAGCAATAGAGCAACACCACGACTGTGATTCTAACGGTGTCCGGAACCCCTAGAGGAAGGCTGTCAGCAGTAGGAACCTGAATTAGAAAGGTACGAGGAGGAGGTGACTTTGAGTTGGGTTAGAAAGGAACTTTAGCAGTATATCACCCAAAAATTGGAGGAAAGAAAGATGTGTGCGGGTGACAGCAACAGGCAGGATTTCTGGACACAGATCAGAGCGCTGCAGGGGAATGCCGGCCTGGCTCTGGCTCCATAGAAGGCAACTGAGTGATGTCACTGTAGAAGAGGATCTGGTAGGCCCTCTCCTCTATTCTCAAGCTGAGGAAAGTTAGCACTTTATCCTATGAGCACAGGGGAGCCATGGAGGAATTCTGAGACAGGTGTGATAGTACTATAGTCCCTTATTGGCAGCTTTTGACTACCTGTGGGCCCACCGGAAACACCCCAATACATCCCCTCCCCGGCCCTCAATAAAGCGACTTTTGGCTTCCACCATAAGCGGGTCTCAGGGTTTTTCTTCCATCCTGTACGACTCTTACTCTCTGAGCTGCAGTCAGGTCTGCACCAGCCCTGATCCTCATCCCTTTTCCTTCCCCCAAACCCCTCTTCCTGCCTGTGATCTCCGTGCCTGGCTAGGTTGGAGAACCGAATCCAGTTGTAGGGTGGGATGGGGGGGGGGGGAGGCCAGAACACATCTCTGCGAGGACCCCACAACTGTATACAAATAATGGCAAAGAAGAAAAGGGTGAACATAAACTTGAAAGCCTAGGCAACTGCAAGAAAGGATCTCAGAACGGAAACTGGGAATGCAGGAGGAATGAGTTCAGAAGTGGAAACAGTGATGCATTACAGAGACACAGACACAGCAAGTATGAATAAACGGGGTTAGAGAGATAGCTCAGCGGTAAGAGCACTTCATATGTATGTGGTTGCTCTTTGAGAGGACCCAGGTTCAATTCCCAGCACCCACATGGTGGTTCACAACTATTTGGAACTGCAGTTTTAGGGGATCTGACCTCCTCTTCTGCCTTCCCAGGGCACGGCACAAGAAGTGGTTGGAATGTAGAGAATCGCGCAGGACGCATAAGGAGATGACCTACTCTGTCACATTCAAGGGTGTGACTTTTAAAATTACCTCAATCTATTTGCCTTGGGCAAGTCAATGTTTTCCTAGAAATGTCTCTATAATTGTGTTTATAGCATCTTATGCAATCATCAAATATTTACTTTCTAACAAAGAAATTCTATTCCAAATAAAAAGGATCCTTGTGTTTACTATTACACAGAGTTAAAAAAAAAAAAAAAAGGCCAGGTGCTTCTTTGAGTCAGCAAACACTCACAGAGACACCCTGATTCTGTCCTATTAATATTTCATGGTGACAGGATCGAAGGATGGGTGGCAGTCTCCATCGCAAAGCAACCCACTTCCAACATCCACCCAGGGATCGTTACTTTTACCTCAATGACCTGCTACGGAAAACACGCAGGTCACTGCATTTTAAGTGGATTGTTCAGTGAAAATGAAAATGTTTTGATCAAAAATTATTACGCTGCTTTTATAGTCATCTTTCTAGAGTTTTCATTGACAATATCTGTCAATATGTATCGTCACAGAGTTAGCAGCTTGGTAAGACTCTAAAACTTGTGAAAACAGTTCCTATCCAGCATACATCTGGAACATACGTACTATGTGCTTGTTAAACACATGGTATGGGTTATTTTTATTGATTTCCACAATGACTTACTAGGGACATTCATTCATTACCATCAGCTTCCACTACTCCTGGCTTCTGAATTTGCAAATTCACTTGTTTATCTTTATCACCCCAAAATAAAAAACCCATGGCTAATTTCTCACTCACTCACAGACTCATGAATAGCAGCAGAGCATTTAAGCCACCTGGTGTATATTCCCAGCTGAAGTGAAACTGAAAGGTACCCTGCTTCTTTTTCAGCTCCCATATGATGAACAAGTATCCTATTTACGATGCAGTTAGTGCAAATTTTCACATCTTTGTGCTTTATGGTGGTGATTTTTGCTGTCTAAAATGGCTGTTAAATATAGTGGTGAAGGGCCAGCTCATGTTCCCAAGTGTAGGAAGCTGTGATGCGCATTGTGTCTTAGATAATCTGGGTGCAGACAAGAGTTACAGCACTTTGGCTGTAAGATCAATGCCTATGAATCCACGATGTCTGCTAAATATGGAATATTTTATTTTATTACATTTACTGTGCTAGGGATTGAAGCTGGGGTCTTCTTATACACACCAGGCAAGTGCTGTCTCACGGAGCTACCTTCCTAGCCCAGTACAGTGTCTTTCAATAAAGCTAACCGTAAACCAAGATTATATGTTGACTATTTGACCCCAAGATTCTTAGCAAAGGCACACAGGAATCTAACACCACACCAACAGTTGAGTCTTCACTAATTTAGCATTCGCTAAAGCTTTAGAAGCCTAACACAGAGGAAGAATCAGGTGGCACTTGCACTCTGTAGACAGGAAGCTGAGATTCAGGGTCATGTGCTTAAGGAGTTCTGTGTCTAGGTGAGACCAATACTATTCAGTTAAGAACTTCATCAGGGCTGGGCAAAATGGTGCATTCCTTTAATTCTAATACTTGAGAGGCAGAGGCAGAGTGATCTCTAATAGTCTGAGGCCAGCCTGGTCTACATAATGAGTTCTAGACCATTCAGGACTAATGGTGAGATACTGTGTCAAAATATAAATAATCTAAAATTGCCCCTTCTCTCCTTTATATAATCTCTCTGTTGTCTGAATTGTCTACATCAGCTATTTGAATTCTGAAGAACATATCTTCCTCTTAAAGTGTAAATGTCCCCTGTGCTGGCTACCACTGCAGCATGGGGTCTGGGGCTGCCCCGTGATACTGGGCATTTGGCTTTCTCAGGTGCAGCATCATCCACTTACCCCAGCCAACAGGGCACCAGTGCCCACAGCACCCACAGGCACGGACAGTCTAACAAGGGCAGAGAAAATGTCAGACCTTGCTGATTCTTATTCTCAGGAATTCTAAGCAGTTTCTCCACAATACTTAGTGTCATTGCCTTCATTTTATCCCTTGAACAAAAATCTCATGGCTCAGCTCCTTGCTTCAACCCACTAGCAACTCAATCACAGCTTCCTGGAAAAACTTTCCTGCTCTCAATCACTTAGCAAACTGAAACATAATCCCTAGCAACACAGCAGTATTAGGAAGAGCATACAGTTCTGCTAGTTGGTATACACGTGTCTTAATTTGCAAGCCTTCGTTCCCCTGGAGCACTGGTCTTGATATCTGCACGATCCAACTCATTTCATGGTTTAGAAATGTTTTTGTGTGAATATAAAAGGAACACATATTAGTTGTAGATTACTAAGAAACGTAAAAACAGAAAAGGAGTATCACAGGTGTTTGACAGTTCTGTCTCTTACACGTAGCTCCTGAGGGTGTGCTTTCTCTATTGTCTTCTCTCCTGCAGTTGATACAGTGCATGATTGTGTGTGTGTGCATCTGTGTGTTCATCTGTGTGTGTGTATGTTTGTGTGTGTATTAAAAGGGCTTCACTGTGTAGCCCAGGTAAGCCTCCACTCGATGAACCTCCCAGCACCCCAACTTATGGGATCAGAAGTGTGTACCATCATACCTGGTTAGATATTTAAAAAATATTACATTATAAAGATTGTTTAATTGTGGATATAATTGATACCATTATTATTTTTTGAGAAATGTCTAATGGTATAGCCCAGGGTAGCTTTGAACTTGTGATCTTCCTAGGCCAGCTTCTTGAGTGTTGGTATGATAGACATGAACCGTTGCTCTCAAGTTCTTAATGCTATTTAATTAACAGTAAAATATTTCAATGTAGTTTCACCATGAATTATGTAAGAATCTTTTTTTAGGTAGTTTTTTTTTTTTTGATATCAGAAATCAGCTCTACAATAGCAATCTTTGTAGTAAAAACCTTGAACACAGCTCTCATTGTTTTTCTTTGAAAAAAATGATGCAAGATGAAATCTGCAGATCAACAATATGCACCTTATTTTGAGAACCTTGAAAGACTTCCACAAACTGCACAGTAGACATTGATTAGCATCCAGTGTGTACTTCCAAACTGAAATCTCTGCATGCTAGTAAGTGTACTCATGGCACACCGGGGAGTTAGCTAAGGCCTAGAGAAATATACTTCCAAGACAGTGCTCTAGGGAAGATCCCTTCTCTTTCAAGTGTTGCTGGCAGACAAGGAAAAGTCTGTGTGTTTACATAGGTGTTATGAAGAGTGTGTTTAGCCACAGCAAGTTTCAAACCAGCCTGGTGTAAATGTACTACTTGAACTGGCCTGGAACTTGCTTGGAGTAGCTGTTATGATGTGATAATGACTCTGAACATCTTATGCTAATTTCTCTCAGATTCTACCATTTCTCCTAAAATCTGTCAAATTCGCAAAACAATACTCTAGAGTTCAAGATTCTACGAAAAACAAGCAACGTTGGCAGGAGTGCCTGCTGCAGGAGACTCCTCTGGGCGCATGTCTGAATGGAGGAATGGAACAATCTAGTGCAAGTTTGTGCCTGCATCTCCAAGTGTTCCCTGGGAAGGAAGTCGCTGTATCATCAGTGGTCAGTGTCGTTAATTAATTCATGGCTACTACGCCTGGAGAAAAGCAGCCACTGCCTGCTGATCAATCTTCCTGCTTAAGGAACAATTCAGGATCAAGTCTCAGCTGCTCACACATCTCAATGAAGAAGCAGTCTGGCCCACAGAGTTGTCCCTCACATGTGTGAGTGGGGAACGAGTGAGATTGAGCAAAACATTACCTATGATTTATATAGCAGATCCTACCCAAGTCCTACCCGAGGTCCGTGCAGATCAGAAGGAAGCTTGGATTGTGTGTGCTTCCAGCTGATGGATGCCCCTGATTGTCATCAAGACAAGACTTTTGTCATCTTTTGTTTTCTGGGCACAGTGGTGGCAGCAAGCTGGCTCTACTCTGGGACCTGTGCACACGCTGAAGCTCAGTCAGTGCATTGAGAGGCGATCTAGGCTCTGACTGTTGGGGCTGGCAGAATTGTATAGCAGGTTATTTGTGTTTCAGACCAACACTTCCTCTTCTTGTACACTTTCTTCACTTCCTGTTGTTCCCACTTCCTCCTGAGCAACTTTGTCATAGACAGGAAGGACCTGATAAACGAATTTCCAGGAAGATGATGACAGCGTATGCTATCACTATGGAGATTTTTTTCTTTTTGAATTCTATCTTTTATTTATTTTTATCTTAGTTTTTTTCTTTTTGAGCATTTCATTTCTGCACGCGATGTATCTTGATCACATCTTCCTTCCATTCCCCCTAAAATAGGACCACAAGAAAGAAAAGCCTGAAAAAAAAGATTTGTTTTTATTTTATGTGTAGGAATGTCTGTCTGCCTGTACATAAGTGAGCCATGTGCTCAGTGTCCTTGGAGACCAGAAGAAGGTGTTGAATCCCCTGAAACTGGAGTTACACATACAGTTGTGAGCTGTCATGTGGGTGCTGGGAACTGAATCTGGGACTTCTGGAAGAGCAGCAAGTGCTCTTCACTGCTGAGCCATCTCTCCAGCCTAAAAGAATACTCTTAACAACAACAACAATATTTCCAGTGTGAGTTTCTATGCCATTGTGATTTGAATGTTCAGAGAGAGGAATATTTATTTGGTAGGCAAGAGACATGTGGGAAATATCAGAACCAAGACTAGAGGAATAATTATATTTTTGAATCAGCCAAAGAGATTTAATTTAGTCTGACTGTTATCATGTAAATAGTCAGGTTGCTGGTAAAGATTCATTCATTCTCACTTATAGTTCCTTATATTCTATGCGTGTCCCTGCTAGCACAAGAATAGTATTTAGAAACAGCAAAGATTTGAGTATATTAAAATCACCAACTAGGTTCTTCTTTTGTTAAGACTTTTTCATGGTTCGTTCTAGCAAATGTGTGCTGGCTCGTGTTAGAAATGTTTCTGTGCCTCGCATTCTAGGAATAAGAAAAACGTTAAGTGCTGAAATTTAACTTATTCTCATTCATAAGCATCCGTGAAACATGGATTTCAGGATAAACAAGATAATTGGATCTGGTCCTCCTTGCACTTTCAAGCAGTTACCACTTAGAATTCAGATCTCCTTCTGGCGGCATGGGGTTTTACTTGTTTTTATTTATCTTTTGATAACAAGCAGAAAATACTTCAGTCTTTCAGGGACCAGTCCATGGGAGCTTTGTCTTTAATTTTGCACAGAGGAGTAAACTTTCAAAAACAACTTTCTTTGATTTTTTAAGAGAGTTGCAGGTGTATACAGTACCCATTATAAAGAAAATAAATACCATATGTATATATTTTCATTTGGCTAGTTACTTGTTCTTCATAACTTCACTGTAAATTAAGACACCAGGAGCTTCTCTTTAGGAAAATGGAGCCCGCTGGGCTCTTTAGCTACAGAAGGAAACAACTCAGCACCACAGTGGAACTTCTAGCCTTTGTTGAGTTTGCCTGGCACGGCACAGCTGCTAAAATTCAGGTGAGAAAACAAATACTATACAGTAAGACCAGAGCTCCAATATGAAGGTCCTAGTTTCTTTGTCTTTTTCATTGTCCTTCCTTCCTTCCTTCCTTCCTTCCTTCCTTCCTTCCTTCCTTCCTTCCTTCCTTCCTTCCTTCCTTCCTTCCTTCTTTCCTCCCTCCCTTCCCCGCCCCTCTGTCTTTCCTCCTCCTGATGAGGAGTCATTTTATTGTACTTTCTACTACACTAGGGTTTCACTTCACACAATTCTAGCTCTCTCCCCTCAGTCCCATCTCCCCTCCCACTTCCCACCTGACCCTTCTGTTCTCACCCCACTACCAGTCCATTCCACTCATATAATATATTCTCTTTAGGTTTATGGATTGTAGCTTGATTATCTTTTAATTAATGGCTAATATCCACATATAAGCAAATATATAGCATATCTTTTATCTTTTGGGTCTGGGTTATCTCACTCAGGATGATTTTATTTTAGTTCTATCCATTTGCCTGAAAATTTCATTAAAAAAACAAAAACAAAAACAAATTCCTGAGTAATATTCCATTGTGTAAATGTACCACATATTCTTTATCCATTGTTCTGTTGAGGGATATCTAAGTTGTTTTTAATTTCTGGCTATTATGAATAGAGCAGCAATGAACATGTTTGATCAAGTACCTCTGTTGTAGGATGAAGCATCCTTTGGGTGTATGTCCAAAAGTAGTATAGCTGGATCTTGAGGTAGATAGATTCCCATTTTTCTGAGAACAGCCATACTAATTTCTATAGTGACTGTACAAGTTTGCACTCCCACCAGCAATGAAGGAGTGCTTCCCTTGCTCCACATCCTTGCCAGTATGAGCTGTCTCTTGTGTTATTAATCTTAGCCATCCTGACAGGTGTAAGATGGAATCTCAAAGTGGTTTTGACTTACATTTTCCTGATGGAATGTTGAACATCTTTTTAAGTGTTCCTCAGTCATTTGAATTTCCTCTACTTAGAGTTCTCTGTTTAGATCTGTACTCCATTTTTAATTGAATTTTTGGTGTTTCATTTTTTTAAAATATCATGTTTCTTGAATTCTTTATATGTTTTGGATATTAGCCCTCTATTGGATGTATTGGATGTGGAGTTTGTGAAAATCTTTTTCCATTCTGTAACCTGCCAGAAGGCTTGCTGTGCAGAAGCTTTTCAGTTTCATGAGGTCCCATTTATTAATTGTTGATCTTAGGACTTGCACTATTTGGTGCTTGGTTCAGGACGTCTTCTCCTATGGCACTCCTGTGCCAATGAGTTCAAGGCTATTCCTCACTGTCTCTTCTGTTAGGTTCAGTGTTTCTGGTGTCATGTTGAGGTCTTTGATCCATTTGGAGATGAGTTTTGTGCAGGATGATAAGTATTGAACCTAGTTTCTTAGGAAGCTGTTTCTGAAAAATTCATTTAATCTCTTTTCAATCAGTGTTTCTCTGATGTGTTATTTGATTCATTCTTTACGCATACCAATATGTAGCCCACTTTAGGAAGTTCTGTTAACATGTTGGCATTGTGTCATTTCTAAAATGGATCCTGTCATATCACAGCATTTAGAAAGGATATCTACTACCACCACCACCAAAGGCAGTCACAAGTTGATTTTCCCTGGGATGCAAGTGAATTCACCTATGTGGGTTTTCAGAGAAAAGGTGGATATAAATAAATCATCAGTCACATTGTGGTTGATTAAATACATGGTTCCACAGAGAGATCAGGTCTTAAAATTAATAAACAATCCCTAAAAATGTTGACCATTAATAAAATGCACAGTAAACTTCTAGGAAACCATTCTTAGACGTTTCCAGATAAATGCTGTGTTTAGGAAGAAAAAAATGAATGTGTGGATAAAATGGCAGTCTTTGAGAGGGTAAGGTCAGATCTCTAAGCTCCCTAAATGGATCAAGGAGAGGACATGACGAGATTTCTTCAGAGAGCTCATACTGTTGATGTAGTGACTGAGTAAAGATGAATGTTGCAATTCGGGCTTTTGCAGTGTAGACCCAGTCCAATCCAGTTCTGATTTTCTGGCTGTGTCTCTAGGATCTGCATTCCTATCAACCCACATGTAGCTGGTGAAGCTACTCCTAGAGATTTAAAAACAAAACAAAACTAACCTGTTTTAAAATTTTAACATAATATTTGTATTAATTACTTGGGAACTTCATAAGTATTTCTCAATCACGCCCTCGCACCCCTGTGCCCTCGGGAAAAAAAAAAAAGAAAGAAAGAAAAGAAAAAAGAAAAAGTAGCAGTAGGCAGCGTATCCTCATGGCCTCTGGCATCCATATGGGTTACAAACATCAACATGTATTCTGGCAGGAACACGGATTTTGGACATCAACATGATTTCCAGCTGTAAATTGTAGTTCCAGCAGGAACATCAACATGACCTCTGGCAGCAGCACACACCATGGACATTACCTGTCCCCCAGCATGGGCCAGACCTGTGAGCTGAGTGGGAACCCCAGCCTGGCAGGCAGCTACAGGGTAAGGTGGGCCCTTCTGTGGTCCTAGACTCCCAGATGCCTAAGGACTGGTCCCCTTAGATAAGGACTTGCTCTGCCACATGTGCTGCTTCTTCAGTTCCATGTTTCTCTCCTTCCCTCACAGGAGGGACCAGAGAACGTGACCACGTGGAACCAGGGCTGATTCCAGCATAGCTCCTTTCCTCAGCCAGTGGGGAGACAATACCTGGCCATTCAGAGTTTGCCAGTGTCCCTGGGGAGTCCCAAGCCCATCAAATCTGGGACTGGAAGGGTCCACAGTACATCACACCTTTATCTCTGGATCCTTCAGCCCTCATAGTGAAGGTGTTGTGCTATGTCAATCTGAAGAACCATAGGGACATCCTCACTGTGGGGGCCGTCCTACCAGATGGCAGAGATGTGTTCATCTCCAGTTGCACTCTGGTAGCACCTGTGCTGACAGGTACAATTGGGAGTATCTAATGAGGAGGACTTTGCCTTCTGATCCCTAGAAATACCAGAGTCTTCCTATCCCTGGATAGGGTTCTGGATTTTCCTCTTGACATGCAGGTTGGAGAGTCCAGTTAGTCCTCCATTGTGTCACCCTGGTTGAAACTTGTTCATGGTGGGCCTGGCAGAGTTGGTTATTCATCATGTCTGCCTTGCTACTCCCGTGCACTATAGATTACACTGCAGGCTCCAAAGTGAGGGATGTGGCTGGTTATGGATACTAGGCCTTACAGGTTACACCAGGTGTGTGTAGGGGGCGGGTTGAGGGGGCTGGATGTTCCGCAGCTATCCTTGATGGTATGAGAACCCCCAAGAGGACTTGTGAAGGCACCTCTAAGAGTCACACACTCACACCTAAGCCTCTCGGGACTGGCACAAGCCTAGTTTCACCTGTTATCCCTTAGTTTCACTGCTGTGTCACCCGGCTCTCTGGCTCTCTGTTGCACTTCCGTGTGGTGCTTGGGGAGAGCCCACTCTGCCTTCCTGGAAACTCATGCTTTTCTCCTACAGTTTCATCTTCGGACTCAACACCTCCCTGACTTGTCCAGGAAAAGGAGATCAGCCTACCATGTTTAGTGAACCCCACTGGATACTCAGTCCTGAGGCCTTCCAGACTGTGTTGTTCCACTTGATGGGTCATGTTGGGCACCCGTGCCTCACTGGTCTGATCTTTGACCATTTGGATCAGAGATGGCCTGCTCTTTCTTGTCTAAGTCCTGGGCTCTGCGCTTCTCACTCGTGCTTTCAGCTTTGGCTTTGATGGGGCGTTCGATAGGGGTACCATGTTCCCTGAGGGTGACTGCTGGAGGGCTCAGCTTAGTGTACAGGGTCTGTTGACTGGAATGTGGTGCCTGAGTGAGGCTACCCTGCCAGGGTCACCATGCCTAGCATGCTTATCAATGAAGATGTGGCTCACACATGCACCACTGGGGCCATGGGTCCACTCCCTGAGGCGGCTAGGTAGAAATCCTCACCTGACCCTGGTTCCAGGAGAAAGCCCTGGAAGATGGGAATCCAGAAGAGGGGAGATCTCCTCCATTTGCATACCCACAGGGTTTGAGTGCTATTTTTAATGGGAGAAAAATTGTGATTAAAAATGGGGGTTTTTATTTAGCTCACAGTTTGCACACCAGCATTTGTCCAGCTTTTGGTGAGAGCTTTCACTGTCCCAGGCATGACAGATAAGCAGAGAGACAAAGGATGAGCCAAGAGACTACATGGTGAGACAGATGCCAGCTGTTAAAAACCAAGGGAACTGGACTCAGTTTATAACAATCTACTCTTGAGATAAGGAATCCACTCTCATGGGAACTACATTAATGTCTCAATGAAGGTGGGATATTTACTTCTGAAAGACTTACTACTGCTTACTATTACACTGACACTCATATGAAGCATGCATTTTGGAGACAATATGATATGAACTATAGTACCACCCAAGGGCTGATGAGCATGAGAAGCCCATCAGTACAGAGATCCTGGTGGGTATTGGACTTCTACTTACCAAGGCCTATTTAGCTAATGTCACCATCTAAACTACCACCTTCAGAGAGGAGTACTTCAAGAGCTTCCATCACCTCCAGAATGTATTTCTGTAACCTGATGCACTTCCTGTCTCCGTATTCAACACACCATTCCTGACCTGCTGCTGGCTTGAGATAAATTGAGAATTTGTGAAACTTTATACTTTGCTGCTGCTCTTCCCCTTCTCCCCACGTCAAGGCATGAGAAACCCCACACAGAAAAGCCGATGCATCAGTGTGATAAGGTTGACCCACACCACAAGTTCCTCTTCCTATTTTCCTACCACTGGATGTGGTGATGTCCAGAGGCATCAGTAATATCCCCTCATGCCCTTTGCTTGTGTCCTCTACCCAGGGTCCCAAGAAACTCATTTGTCCATGTTCTCCACTGCAGGGGCATCCTTCCTGTTTGGTGAGCTGCTTTCTTGAATTCTTCCCACAATGCCTCTGCATAGTGTGCTGTGCACCCCTCTCCAGATGTGTGAATGTAATAAGTTCTTTAACTTCATATGCTTTGCTAGTGTAGGTTAGAAGTAGAATTGGAGAGATCTGTAGCAACCTCACAAGGGGGTTTCCCTCCTCCACTTAGAGCACAGGGCCTCAGTTTACCCCAGAGAAGCCTCTTAAAAAACAAGAGGTTATCTACCTGGAAGGTAGGTGCTATGATGAAAGTACTTGGAGTTTTTTTTCTTTTTTCATTTTTCATTTTCAGGGCTAGGGATAGAATCCAGGGCCCTGAATGCTTTACCTAAGGCCCATCCACTAAGCTATAGTCCTGGCTAACACTTTCAATTCTTAAGAAAAAAGTGATCTCATGGGAAAAATGGAAAAAACAGGGGTGGGGGGCTCAAGTTAAAGGGTAGAGGAAGATAAATACAGAAGAAGCACAGTAAAATAACAGTAAGAGTGTCTGAAAAAGTTATTAGGAATCATACTATTAACCATTTACCTAAAACACCTACAATACACATAAGAGAGTATATAAATATGCATATATAGTTTAAACGAGTTTTCCCATCTGGAATGATTATGCCCCCTCCAAGAGGCAAAGACCATCTAACAAAACTCCAACACCAGGCATGAGAAACCCCTTTTAAGTTGTTTCCAGGAGACTCCCAAAATGCACAGAGTATTGTTATTGCCCTTGGTTATACTCCCTCCCAAAGGTAGAAATTAAGCTCCTATCGCTGAAGACACCATGAACTGGAGGACACAGGGCCCAGAGACACAGGAGCTGTAACTGACTTGAATATACCCTTCCTGAGGACTAGCTTTCATGGTACAAGAAGGTGTCATGCAAGCTTCCAAAGGAGGGAAGCAAACAACAGTCCTGCCCAACAATGATATCTATGAACCACAACAGTGACCAGTGTGACACTATATTGCAGTAATGGCACACATACCAACAGCTGTCTAATTGGACCTAAGACATGCTCTACCATTGGAAAACTGCCTGGTACCGGAACCTAATCAACTACCCAGGACTACTAAAGTCTCACCAACACAACTGCCTGAACATGAGCTGAAGGAGAACAATGACTAATGTATGGGTGTGTGTGGGGGGTCAGGGGGGGCACATGAGGCCTCAACGCTGGAAACAGAACTATAGCCAACTAAGGAATGCTAAGAGCAACAGAAATAATCTTCTGTAGGGAAGAGCACACCAATGGGTTACTCACTACCAAATGGTCAGCCCAGAAAATTTAAGTATGGGTAACATTGTACAGACTGAGCAGGTTGTACTTATGCACTTATGAATACACACACACACACACACACACACACTCACACTCACACTCACACTCATATAAATATATGCATATAACAATAATTAATGAAAAAGTAGCTGAGAATTCCAAAGAGAAGGATGTCTGGGAGGGTTTGGAGGTAGGAACGGGAAAGGAGGAAGTTACATAATTATACCATAATCTCAAAAATAAAAGAAACAATTAATTTACTTAAAGATTTTAAACTGCGATAAGGTAAAACCTTTCTAACCCTCAAGTGTGTCAGGTTCTCTCCTCAGTTAAACAACAGAATATTTTGTATATGCACCCAGGAATATTTTATCCTTTTGTATGTATATGTATACATAAATCTGTGTATTTTTATTTTTCTCTTATATAAATGTTCTACATTTATATACACTGTTCTACATACTCCTTTTTAAATTTCAAGTACGTCTTTTAGAATAAAAAATATTAATAATATCTAGGGGCTGGAAAGATAGCTCAGAAGTTAAGAGTACTTGTTGCTCTCCCAGAGGACATAAATGTAGGGCCCAGCACTCATGCTGAATAGCTGTAACTCCAGTACCAGAGGGTCTGATGCCCACCAAAGGCACCCGTTTACACATGGCATACATTCATACAGACATACACAGTCACATAAATAAAATAAAGCTTTAATTTTTTTTAACATTTTGCACAGTTCCATGCATGTGTGTGTGTATGGCAGAGAGGGAGAGAGAGAGAGAGCACGTAGACATCTGAAGTCACAACTACCTGGAGCTGGAGTCTGTCCTCTTCTGCTGGGTGGGTCCTGGGGTTTGAACTCGATT
The DNA here is from genome assembly GCA_026225945.1 of Cricetomys ansorgei. Classification (NCBI taxonomy): domain Eukaryota; kingdom Metazoa; phylum Chordata; class Mammalia; order Rodentia; family Nesomyidae; genus Cricetomys; species Cricetomys ansorgei. Next base: position 13,708,410 of record JAMJFZ010000239.1, on the reverse strand, counting down.
TGTCAGGCTTGGCTATAGGCGCCTTTATCTGCTGAACCATATTACCAAGCCATTCATTTCAATTCCCAAGGAAACTTTTTACTTGCGGGGTGGCACAAACTCAGTTTTATTTAGCCTTAGTATAAATATTTGTTAACCTAAAATTATTTTGCCTGTTTTCATTGGTTCATAACTTGACAGTTACTGAAGAGGTCAGTTTAAATACCACTAAACAATACAACATCAGAGAAAAAGGGCGGCAGAGGCTAGAGTAGGGGTCTGGCGGTGCATACTTGAAATCCCAGCACTTGGGAGGCAGAGGCAGAAAGATCAAAAGTTTAAGGGCAGTCTTAAACTCAATGTTTATTCCAAGCAGGACCTAGGTGGATGCTGGGATTCCTGCTAACAACTGCTCCATCGTTGCTTTGCTTGGCTGAAATCACTCTGCTTCAGGGATCAGTCTGACCAAAGCTAGACTTTCATCTCTGTGACAGGCTGTGAGCACTGCAAATGCATGCTCTTACATTTTCTGCTATAGTTTTTAATATGCGGATGGTTTCTGGTAATGAGCTCTCTCTCTCTCTCCACCACCTCTCTCTCTGGTCCTCAAAACACATTAATCTTTTTAAAATACACTTAACTTAAACAACTATAATGGGTTTTATGAGATACATCGTGCATTCAAGCCCTGGCTGGGCTACGTAAGACTCCATCTCAGAAAACAAGAAGACAAAACAACAACAGGGAAATCAGAGAATGGAGGACAATGATGTATGGGATGCTAATGCTCTTTAAAGCTATTAGTCTTCCATCTTCAGAGTCAGCATCGTCTCCATCATTGCAGGAAAATTCAAAAGTACCACCGTGACCTCTTGTCCATTTACAGAATCTCATAAACCCAGTAAGAGTCTTGTAAGTTAAGAGTATTTTTAAAAGACTAATGTATTTTGAGGGGGACAGAGAGAGAGAGAGAGAGAGAGAGAGAGAGAGATAGAGAGAGAGAGAGAGAGTCATCAGAAGCCATTCTCATATTAAAAACCATAGCATAGCTAGGAAAACGTAAGCGCATGCGTTTGCTGTGCTCACAGCCTGTCACAGCGATGAAAGTCCAGCTTTGGTCAGACTGATTTATGCAGCAGAGTAATTTCAGCAGAGCAAAGCTTTAGCTGAAGTCTCAACATCCAGCCAAGGCCTGCTTGGGATAAACCTACTTTTGAGTTTTAAGATCTGAAAATCTTTATTCTGTCTTATGTTTTGAACTTTATTAATGCGTCCCATGGCAGAAACAGTCCCTCTACTGATTGCCCTGAGAGACTACATCTTCCATAGAACTCTTGGAGTATGGTGAGCTACCGTAGATTACAAAAGCGTCTTTGTTTCCTATGACAGAAAATAATTATTTCCTAGTAAGTAACGGCACAGGAGCAGCCTCCATTCCCTTCCTCCAGGTACCAGGGTAACATGACTGAACCCTCTGAATGACTAATCCATCTCCCGTGGCAAGTAGAAAATGGAAGAGAAAGAGAACTTCTGGCATTTTCCGTGCTGTGCCTTCAGGAGACCTCTGATGTTAGAGATTTAGGGAGCAAAATAATCACTTTTCCTCATATTGCGCTAATGGTTTTTGAAAAGCTAAGTCATACTCCAAAATAGGTCACATTAGGAACGTCTTGCTTCAGGAAAACTGGCTTTCCACGGCCTGGGTTTCCGATACCCTCTGACTCTGATGTCCTGAAAATCGTGCCTGTGTGCCTTGCCTGACATGGTTCTCAGTATGCTCTCCGCTTTGTAGCCAAACTCCCTGTCTTGGACTAGTACTTCCCGCTTCTTCTGAGCCTCAACTCCGCTGGACATCCCTGCGAGCCCTCTCCCCACCAGAAACCCTGCCCACCGTTTATACTCCTCTTCCACATCACTTCTCTGAGGGAACTTTTGATGCTTGCACAATGACCAGTCTTGCTAAGCTTGCCCATGACAGAGATCACACACCTACGTGTGTTAACAAAACCTATTTATCAGTCTGTGTCTCTCCTGACACTCAAGGTGTACCTCTCTTTTCCTCAGACTTCCTGTTCAGAGGGTTTCTTCTTGCTACACTGTTCACACAGCCTGTGCTCCCTGGGTAACAGTTTCCCCTCTTTCCTACAAACTTAATTTCTTTGATAAATAAAACTATATGCTTAAAGTAAACAACATGATATTGGATATTTGGATATGCATAGACAGTGTGAAATGGTTCCAGTGCCTAAATTAATAACATGCTTTGCCTTTTTTAGTGTTTGTCTATTAAGAATATAGATCTCATGTTTTTAGTAAAATTCAGGTACATAATATATTACTTTTTGGCCTCCAGAACACTTTGCTACAGTTTGGGTATTGAGTGTCTACTCAGAGCCCACGTGCTGAGGATTTGGTCTCCAGCCTCTGGGATTATTGGCAGGTGGTGGAGCCCTTAGTGGGTGGGGCCTAGTGGGAAGGAATGAGGTCATTGAGACAGGCCATTGGAGAAGATATTGGCAGTGGAAGCTCAGCTCCTTCTCTCTTTGCCCCCAGGCCTCTGTGAGGTGAAATGCTCCTTCTGCCAACTGCGCCCACCCTGGTGTATTATGCCACCATGTGCCCAAGGCAACAGAACCAAGGGACCACGGACTGATAGCTACAAAAGCGTGAGCCAAAATAAATTCTTCCTCCTTGTGAGTTGAGTATCTCAGTTTTCAAAAAGTTGACTAGCATATTTTTCTAACGGGAACTTTGTACCTCTTGACCCACAGCTGCTCACCCACCCCCATAGCTGCCATGCTGCTCTCTGAGTCTTCGTGTGTACCTTTGTTAGTTACCATGCTCATGTAAGCTCATATGTAATTTGTTTTTCTGGGCTTGGCTTATTTTATTTCGTGTGTTGTTCTCCAGGTTCTGAGAAAACAACACTAGCCCACCCCTGTCATTGAGGCTTTAATGGTGTTCTCCTTCACACCACCTACTAACCTCCAGCTGTACTGTAGACCTGGGGAGATGCTGTTGTACAGAAAGCCATTGTATTCACTGACCACCAGAAGAGTGTGGGATCCACAAAATTCACAGAAGGTATTCCTTGTTGCTGTGTCTCTGACCAGTGTCCAAATTAAATTTCATCATTTTTTTTTTACTTCATTTACAGCAAACTGTATTTGTTAATGAGGATTTTCAACTTGTAAAATGCTGTTAGGATATTGTTATCTTGCTCATCTCAGTTCCTCTAAAACACAGCCCAGACACTGTCACCGATGTTTTCAGAGCTGCTTGGGACGATCCCTGGATGGACGATCCCTGGATGGCTTGCAGAGCAGGAACTGAACTTTTGTAGAGGAGTGATCTGTTCTAGAGTGGTGCAGAACTCACAGCAGGCATACAGGAGACGCTTCAAAAGTGGCACACGGACCACTGGAAAGCACTCTGTGACCCAACACAGTTTTGTTTCTGCATTTCTGCTGCACACCGTGGAATAATGGAGGGTTCTAGCAAACTAAAAATTATCCAATGCTAAGCCAAGTAAGTTAGAAATACGTCGAGTCTATACCTGTGGTTTTCTAATTTTATAATTTGTAATAGCGTTGTCAGGATTGGAGGCGTACGGTGTCAAAAATGTTTTAGTACAAACACGGCTGCACAAAATAGCTATTCTGCAAGGGAAGTGGAACTTGGGAGTGTTTCAAACGAATGGCGTGCATGTGGCCAGGTCCCACCTTCCTCAGTACAGCGAGGCCTTGTTACTCAAGCTTAGAAACAGTTGATGTTAAGTAACAGTAAATCTTGGGACTTGTCAGATGTGCAAACCACCATAGGAGTGACACGGATGCAGGGAAAGGCTGTTACCCTTCTCCAAAATCGGTCTTTTCACTTCCATACACTAGCTGTATTTTTGTAAGTTGTAATTAGGCTCATTTTACTGCAAGGCTGCCATTTATTCCTAGTGTTTGCCCACCACCTTTCTGACTGTATGATACTTTTGGAGCCATCTTAAAAAGAGATCAGATTTCTGCACTGCAGTGGAAGGCCAGGAATCCACACTGGGGATTTTCCATTCCTGGGCAGCTTTCCCCCTTTCTTCCTTTTCTCCCCCCTCTTCCTCTCCCTCCCATTTTTAGTTTTTTTCTCCTTCGAAGCAAACTCTTCCCTTGTAGCTCAGACTGCTCTCACATTTGTGGCCCTCCTGCCTTAGCCACACTGCTGGGATTACAGTCTTGTGTCACATCTAGCTCAAGAATACACTGTGAAGAAGATCCCCACAGACCTCCCCTTTCCAATCCTTCTTAACCCTCTCAGTGGTTCCTTTCTCTCTTCGCTTTTAACAAGCCTTCTTCTTACTATTATGACCGGGCTGGTGTGCGAGCTTGTATGTGCATGAGTGTGCTATGGTACATGTGTAGGGGTCAGAGAGCAGCTTCCAGGAGTGCATTCTTATTTTCCTATTTGTTTCTTATTTGCTTACTTTCATCTACTGGTAGTTATGCTGGTCTTATAGATGTGTGCCACTCTATCTGGCTATTTATTTATTTATTATTAATTGATTGATTGATATATTTTTTTTTTGAGACAGGGTTTCTCTGTTGTCCTGGAACTTACTCTGTAGACCAGGCTGGGCTCGAACTCATAGAGTTCTGCCTGCCTCTGTCTCCTGAGTGTTGGGATTAAAGGCTTGCGCCACCACCACCCGACCTTCTGTCTAGCTTTTCAAAAACAAGTTTTTAAAAAGTGTGTGTGTGTGTGTGTGTGTGTGTGTGTGCGCGCGCGCTACTACAGGCACATTGATATTACAGGACAATTTGTGCATGTCAGCTCTCTCCTTCCACCATGTGGGTCCTGGGCATTGAACTCAGGTCATCAGCAAGTGTCTTTATCCACTGAGTCATCTGGCCTGCCCCACATCTGGCTTCTTATATGGGTTCCAGTGGAACTCATATTGTTGGTTTTGAGCAGCAAACACATTTATCTGCTGAGCCTTTCTCTAGCCACCTCTTACTTGACCCAAGCACAGAGCAATGACATTGAAAAGCAAGGAGATCTGAATGTAAATATGTCCACTTGACTTTCTTGGAATGAGGGTCACTTCTGGGGAAGGACAAACTCATTGTTGGTTTTCTGAGATTGTTATGAAGTCCAGAGCGCTGCACATGGTTCTTTCTTTTCTAAACCCTCAGGCAATGGACCCTTTTTGCAAAGACATTATTGCTTTCACAACCGTTAGTCTTTGCCCTTTGGTGTGAGCCAGAAATGGACAAAGCTTTGGAACTGGTGAGCCATGGCCTTGTACACCCAGAACACATCCTAACTGGATAAATGTTACAGTTACAGAGTTCAAGTACAGGTTCTGGGTTCCAAATTCAGATTCAGTGCTCGATTCTGCTGTTTCCCACTGATGGCAGCTTCTCTGTCTTTGCAAACTTTCCCTTTTCCTTTTTTCAAGTGGAGATAACCATCAAGGCTTAATGGCTTTAAGTGTGTAAATGGCTTTGTATGATGTCCTCTGGTCCACCAGCACGCAGTGTCAGCTGTGGCTTGTATGTGGGTTACCATCACCACACAATTTTCTAATTTTAAGAATTCTGTTGGGAATGTCATCCTATTCAGCCTCTCATTAAAATCATAACTGGGTCACCCTAAGCTAACTTTGCCTCCGAGGTACTTCGGGCCTCACCTCACAAAATGATAATATTAATTCATCTCATTTTAATTTATCAAGGGACTTCCACTAGGTACTAATTTAGCGGTGCCCAGACTCTCCCTGTATGTCCTTGAACTTAGATGTTAGAGATTAAGTATTAAGAGGAAGAGAAAATGATGACTTAGCTTTGCAGCTGTTAATTTTCTTCATTTTCAAAATGGCTCTTAGTAGCAAGTAGAAGACAGGAAAAAGGTGGCTCCAAAATGAACTTGATTTAATGAGTTCTGGACACAAAACTTTCCCTTCCAGCCCCCCTCAAGCTCACAGTGTGTGACACACAGCCTGTGTTGTGTTTAGTAAATGGTCAAAGAGAATCTGGCGTGACGGGGAAGCCTGAGCTCATTCAAGAGATGCTTTTGCGGCTGCTGGCTTTTAGCTGTAGCACTTGACTGTCCCCTCTGTTTTGGGAAGGAAGAGTGGGTGATTAATGCAGGACCCTGAGGAGCAAGAGAGGACAGTCTTTCCCTTTGCAAACCATGTGGAGCAGACAACACTGGCTGTACTGAAGCCACAGCTTCTACAGGGTCCACAGAGACATGTGGAAGGAAAATTGTGGACTGAGGTTCTCTGTTGTGGAGAGGGTAGATGCCTCACAGTATTTGGGGCTTGGCATGGACCTAGGACACTATAGTCACCAGGCCATGTTTTCTGAGCCGGGGTAATGAAGAGTGCGTTCAGTTTTACATGGAGTCACAATTGTTTCCCTGCTTTGTTTTAACCTGCATCCATTCATTGACTTCGTTTCTATTAAGACTCACCAAGGAGTAAACTCTGTACCAATCTTATTTACTTTGAGACCAGATCTTTCTTTGTAGTCCCGGCTGGTCTAGTACTCACAATCTTCCTGCCTCAGTTTCCCTGGTGCTGGAAATGTAGTATGTACTATATTCCTGGTGATGAAATTTTAAAAGATGTTGATTACAGAAAAAAATATGTAAGAATAAATTCTCTCTCTCTCTTTTTGTATAGCTTGTCTTCATTGAGAAGGCATTACATGGAATGTGTAAGTTGAAATGTGAGTCTTTTACTGCTGAACTCATAATTCCAACAAGAAACTGTTGTTTTATTTTGGCTCTTTAAATTTTCTGGGTATCTGCTTCACTTAAAAATGAGGGGCTTGTGATTAAGGATGTAGCTCAGTGCACTGAGCACTTGTCTCTCATCTACTTGATCCAGGTTCTATCTGCAGCATTAAGAAAATTAAGGAATTAAGCACGACACACAGGAACCTGGAAATCCCGCAGGCACCTGGGCATCCAGCAGGCATCCAGGCATCCCACAGGCATCCAGGCATCCTGTAGTCACCATGGCATCCCTCGGGGACCCAGCCAATCTGCAGACACCATGTCCATGTTCATGATCTGAGCTGCCTACCACTGCCAAAAACCAGAGTCATGTCTGTGATCCATACTTCTGTTTTGTTTTTTTAGAGTGCAGGGTGGGTGGACTTGGGTGAAGGTGTGATTGAGATACATTATATGAAATTCAAGTAATTAATACAAGTATTATATTAAAGAAAACAAGAAAAGGGATGGGCTTAGAATAGAAGAACCATGGAGCCCCTGCCATGTTTTTAGAGGTCATGGCTTTGTAGAGGTTTAATTTGTAAGGAAATACATTGCTCCCATCAGTTCCAGACAATGTGCCATTTTCCACAAACATTGCGGGTATAGTAGCTATGTTCCATTTCCAGTGAGATGGGGACCAGTTTGACCTGCTCAAAGTTGGCTCCTGAGAGAACTCTAGTACAGCATTTATCAATCTTCTGTTTAGTTTTCCTGATAAGAACCATATAATAGAAACATGTCTTTGCTGTAAAAACTAATAGAGGTACAAACTGTGCTTGATAGTACTGTATAGGCACTCTGCAGCCGTGCTGAAAACAGATAGATAATTATCAATTTAATTTGAGTGAGTTGAGGAAAGTCAAGTTGAGTGAGTTCCCTAACCCAACTCAACGTCACAACGGAGGACTCTTGTGGTTTGAATGTAAAACATCCCCAGTGGGCCATTCCCCTAGCCTGGAATCATAGGTTTCAGATCTCTCAGAGATGCAGTTTTCTCTTTGATCAAATCAGATGGGAATGATAACTATACTGTCCTGCCAGATTGTCAATTGAATTAAAACAATTGTAGTGTTTACAACAGTTGCTGATACGCTGGAATTGAGTGTGATATAGGGAAGTGTTGGTTAAATACGTGTGTTATGGTTAGAATTATGGTTATGGTTATGGTTATGGTTATGGTTATGGTTATGATACCCAGGAGCAGGAGTATGGTTCTGAGTCCAGTGATATGGGTGCTGGGAATCAAACTCAGGTCTAGTGCAAAAGCAGGAAATCCTCTCGACTGCTGAGCCATCTCTCCAGTCCTAGATTTCGCGTTTCTGTGTTTCTGTGACAGGGTCTCATGTAGTCCAGACTGGCCTCGGATTTCCCATTAAGCTAAGAATGGCCTTGTACTTCTGGTAATCTACATCCCAAGTGCTGAAATTATAGACATTGACACTTGAATTTCTCTACAGAGAATGACACCCAAGGCTCATGTGACCAGTCTCTCCACACTCTCATCCACCACTGGATTCCTGCCACATGTCTGGGCTGCCTGAACACATCTCTGCTGTGTGTGCTTTTACCAGCAATGCAATTGTTTGTCTGTACCTGTGCCTTATACACTAGACTTCAACCCTCAGGAACAGTGACTCCGTGTTTTTGGTGTCCTTCCAGGTAAGTCATTAACAGATACATGTGAGATGAATGAATAGATGCTTGCTTATTAAAATTCCTTAATCTTTCTTAGGGACCAGACATCATTTATTTTTGTATTATGTTATATTATTATTATCATTACTATTGTTTTGTTTTTTTGTGGTATGGTCTTTCTATGTAGGTAGTCCTGGAGCTTGCTGTGTAGACCAGTCTGGCCTTAAATTCATGGAATTCTTCTTGCCTCTGCTTCCCAAGTGCTAGGATTAAAGGCATGCACCACCATCTAGTATAGAAATTGGTGTGGCTGTTCTTCACGAAGTTGGAAATACACAAATCTACCTCAGTTCAGCTATACCACTCTCAGGTGTATACACAAAGGGCTCTCTAGCCCACGGCAGAGACACTTGCTCATTCATATTTGTTGCTGCTGTATTTATAATAGCCAGAAATTGGAAACAATCTAGGCGTCTATTAATGGATGCATGGATAATGAAAATGTGGCCCATTTCCACAATGGAATATTATTCAGCTGTTACAAAAAAAGAAATTATGAAATTCATAGGATGGAGCTAGAAAAAAAATCATCCAGAGTAACCCAAAATCTAAAAGACAAATATTGTATGAATTCTTTCATATACAGATATTACCTTTTAAACTTTCAGTGTGTGTGCTGGAAGGAAAGGGCATTTCAAGGAAGCAGCAATAGAATATAGTGCCCTGGAGAGATGAATGGGAACTAGAAAAGGAGGGTTAATTAGGGAAGGGTATGAGAGAGAAGGGTAAACAAGGGAATGTGTGAAGGGACAACTAACACTAGAGGCATTCAAAAAATCATATGGAAGCTTACCACTGCAGAAGCTTCCTAAAAGAGACGCATATATGAAAGGAATCTAAATGGAGTCACCATGTAGTAGGGGAGACAATGCTCCAACTAGACAGCCATCAAGTAAATCCTCCAGAGCTACGTGTGAATGGCTTACATCACATGGAGTCATTGGCCAAAAGGGCCCTGCGAAAACCCCCACATCACAGGCTATTGCCAAAGCTATTTTTGTTTTTGTTCTCCACAACCTGATGGTAAGGCCCTGTTGTTGAAGACAACACTTATTTATGTCACCAAACACAGAGAAGTCAAGCTGCTGTCTAACCAGAAGCCTTTCCCCTACCGACTAGTGTTCATGGTATTGGAAGGTCCACACCACCAGAGGAAAAAGGTCATCAATATCAGCAAACGTTAATTTTTATGGATTCATGTGGGGCGTTTAAGTCACACAGATATCAGGCACCTTCAAGGGCTTCAGTGACACTGTCACTATGCCTCACTGTTGGCAGTTTACGGGGCCTCCTTCCTAGAGCCACCTGCCTTCTGCCTGCAGCTTTCCTTGGCAGACACGCCGCCCTTCTGGGGTCTCCACCTTATCTATGACTTCATTCTTCTTTCTTTTTTAAAAAAGAAGATACACTGTATTTTTTTAATTAAAATACAATTGCAACATTTCTCTTTTCCCTTTCCTCCTTCTAATTCCTCCCATGAGCCCTCCTTCTCTGTGCTCCTCAAAACATGTCCTCTTTTCTTTAATCTATCTCCTATCTATCTATCTATCTATCTATCTATCTATCTATCTATCTATCTATCTACCTATCTATCTATCTATCTATCTATCTATGTATCTACTCTATATAAAAATACAACATACCCAGTCCCTTTAGTGTTACCTGTTTATATTTGAGTTCAAGACTGGCCCTTGGTATTGTATAACCAATTAGTGGGGTTATCCTTGGGGAGATATTTCTCCTGCTTTTAGCATTTCTTAGTTGTCTGTAGTTGTGTATGGGTGGAACTTCGTGAGATATCCCTCTTCCATGTTAGCATGTCTATTGGTGTTGTACTTTATCTTAGTCGGTGTTCCATTGCTGTGAAGAGACACCATGACCATGGTAACTCTTAAAAAAGAATACATTTGATTGGAGCTGGCTTACAGTTTCAGAGGTTTATTCCATTACTGTCATGTCAGGGAGCATGGCTGCTCACAAGAAGACATGATGCTGGGGAGTAGCTGAGAACTCTACATCCCAATCTATAGGCAGCAGGCAGAGTGAAAGACTCTGGGCTGGCTTGGGCTTCTGAAACCTCAAAGCCCACCCCCAGTGATTACTTCCTCCAGCAAGGCCACACTTACTAATACTTTCAAGTAGTGCCACCCCCTAAGCATTCAAACATATTAGCCTATGGGGGCCATTCTTACTCAAACCACCATACACTTATTCAGGTCTTGTTTAGGTAGCCATATTGTTGAGGTATCATGGATGATGCTTCCCTGTCATTTCCAGGAGACATAATCTCATCGCAACTTTCTGGTTCTCTGGCCCTTATGGTCTTCCTTCCTTCCTCCTCTTCTGAGATGTTTCCTGAGCCTTAGGTGCAAGAGTTGTGTTGTAAATCTAACAACCAAGGCTGGGCACCCATGACCAAATGTTCTCTGTCTTTTGATCAGTTGTGCTTTTCTGTAATGGTCCCCATCTGATGCAAAGAGAAGCTTCTTTGATGATGGGTGAGAGCTATGCTTATCTGTGAGTATAAGGATAGGTATTTAGAACTGTAGTTAGAAATTATGCTGACATATTAGTAGGTTCTCCTCCAAGATTTATGACCACACTAACCCTGAGTGGTTGGCTAGTTTTTCAATACTAGGCATGCCTTTTCTATTGTGAGCAGACCTCAGTCCAATTAGACAGCTGTTGGTAAACATCAAGATATGAGTGTCACTATTATACTCTGAGAGTTACCTGGCTTCACTCTTAGTGATTCGTTATCCACCTTATTTGTAGGAACTACTTAAAAGGGTTCTGACTTTCCCACACAGGGGCCACCTTCCTATGTTTTCCTTTAAAATCTTGTTGGAAGCCTTCATGACCTCATGACTATCAAATATGGCTGGGTCTCTCTGTTCAAGGGAAAGTCTTTCAAATGAACCTAATTATCCATACTTTTGAGCTCATAACGGTGGCATCTAGCCAGTTTCTGAGTTTCCCTCAAGGCATATTCCCATTGTGTCCATACAAAGTCCTTGGCTTCTTTTCAGTGCAGCAAATCTGTTTTAAAAATCAAGCTTTCCTTATCTTCAACTTTACTTATCTGATCAAACTGCAGTCTTCCTGCTTTGTATTTTCTCCATATTCTCACTGTATAAAAGCAGACAACAGGCCAGAGCTCTAGCTCCCAACTGGGCAGAGATCTGTTTGACTAGAGGCCACAGTAGGCTGGTCACAGACCTCCCACACTCTCTCAGTGCACCCTACCCTATCCTCAATCCCCCCTCCAATTCCGTAATTGTCATTTTGTTTCAGCCCCAAACTCAAGCCCAGGACACTCAAAGACCATAGTTGACCACAGAGGAAACAGAAACCAAGGAACAAAACACTCATCCAATAAAGACACATCCGGAAATCAACACCTAGCTCTATAGCCACTCCAAACCTAGATTCCTAGACACTAGCATAAGAATACAATCAACAGCCAGGGAAATGGGTCACCACTAGAGCCCAGCTACCAAACTACAAGCAAGCCCTGAGTATTCCAACATAGTTGAAGCACAATAAAAAGACAGTAAAATCAATGTTATGAAGATGATAAAGGCACTTAAAGAGGAAATGAATAAAGCTCTTGAAGAAAAGGAAAACACAAAAAATTTTGAGGAAATCAATAAATCCATTAAAGAGAGCCAAGAAAACCAAAAACAAACAAACAAAAACTAGTTGTAAGAAATGAATAAAACTGTCCAAAACCTGAAAATGGAAGTAGAAGCAATAAAGAAAGTGTCTACTTTGGGAATTTAGGAAGTTAAAAATTTCTAACAAGAACTACAGAGACAATAAAGAGATGGAAGATGGAATCTCAGACATTGATATGATAGAGACAGAAATAAATGCATCAGTCAAAGAAAATGTTAAAAACAAAAACGAAAACAAACAAACAAACAAACACCTGACATAAAACATCCAGGAAACCTGGGATATTATGAAAAGACCAAAGCCAAGAACAATAGGAATAGAAGAAAGAAAGAGAAGGATTCCAGCTCAAAGGTCCAGAAAATGTTTTCAACAAAATCATAGTAGAAAATTTCCTAACCTAAAGAAGGAGAAGCATACAGAACACCAAATAGATTGGACCAGAAAAGAAAATCCTCTTGCCACAAAGTAATCAAAACACTAAACATACAGAACAAAGAAAAAATATTAAAAGCTGCAATGGAAAAAGAGCAAGTAACATATAAAAGTAGACCTAATTCAATTATGTTTGACTTCTCAATGGAGACTCTAAAAGCCAGAAGGACCTGGACAGATATCTTGCAGACTCTAAGGGACCACAGATGCCAGCCTAGAATACTGTACCCAAAAAAATTTCCAAACACCATAGATGAAGAAAACAAAATATTCCATGATAAAGTCAAATTTAGACAATATCTATCTAAAAATCCACCCCTATAGAAGGTACTAGAAGGAAAACTCAAACCCAAGGAGTTTAATTGCACCAATGAATACACAGGAAATAATCTCATTTTAATAAATAATAAATAAATAAAAGAAGGGAAACGCACACACACATACACAGACACACACATACACACACAGACACAGACACACAGACACACACATACACACACAGACACAGACACACAGACACACACACACAGACAGACACACACACACAAACCACAACCACCACCACCACCACTACCACCACCACTAACTCTACCACCAAGAACAAAATAGCATGAATTAACAGTCATAGGTCATTGATATATCTCAGTATCAATGGTTTCAATTCCTCAATAAAAAGACATAAACACACAGAATGGATGCAAAAACAGGATCCATCCTTCTGCAAATGTAAGAAAAACACCTCAACATCAATGATAAACATTTTACCTCTAAGTAAAAGGTTGGAAAATGATTTTCCAAGCAAATCAACCTAATACCTAACAAAATAGACTTCATACCAAAATTAATCAAAAGAGATGGAGAAGGACACTTCATACTCATCAAAGGAAAAAAAAATCATCAAGGTGTCATTTCAACTCTTAACATCTATAACCCAAATGTAATGGTATCCACATTTGTAAAAAAAAAAAAAATTACTAAATCTTAAATCACATATTGACTCTCACACATTGATAGTGGGAGACTTCAATGCCCCACTCTCACCAACAGACAGGTCATACAGACAAAAACTAAAAGGAGAAATTCAGGAGCTAACAGATGTTATAATCCAAATTATAAATCAAATGGACCTAACAGATATTTACAGTACATTTTTTCCAAACACAGAAGAATATACCTTCTTCTCAGCACCTCATGGAACCTTCTCCAAAATAGACCACATACTTGGTCACAAAGCAAGTCTCAACATATCCAAGAAAATTGGAATGACCCCCTGCATTCTATTAGAATACCATAGATTAAAGCCAGATTACAACAACAAGAACAGTCTACAAACTCCTCCAAATTGAACAATTGCCTACTGAATGAAAACTGGGTCAAGACAGAAATAAGAAAAGAAATTAAAGATGTTCTAGAATTCAATGAACATGAATACACAACATATCAAAACTTATGGGACACCATGAAAGTGGTGCTAAGAAAGTCCACAGCACCAAGTGCCTACATAAAAAATAATTAGATCTCGCACTAGTAACTTAACAGCACACCTGAAAGCTCTAGAAGAAGAAGGAGGAGGAAGAGGAGGAGGAGGAGGAGGAGGAGGAGGAGGAGGGGGAGGAGGAGGAGGGGGAGGAGGAGGGGGGAGGGGGAGGAGGAGGGAGGAGGAGGGAGGAGGAGTTAGATGGTATGAAGTTATCAAACTGAGGGCTGATATCAATAAAATAGAAACAAAGAGAATAATACAAAGAATCAGAGATACAAAGAGTTGGTTCTTTGAGAAAACCAATAAGATAGACAAAAACCTTATCCAAACTAATTAAAGGACAGAAAAGGAAGCTCAAGGGGATAGAAATTCAAAAGGAAGAAGTCAAAGGATCATTATTTGCAGATGATATGATAGTATATATAAATGACCCCAAAAATTCTGCGAGGGAACTCCTACAGCTGGTAAACACCTTTAGTGAAGTGGCTGGATACAAGATTAGCTAAAAAAAATCAGCAACCCTTCAATATACAAATGACAGATGGACTGAGAAAGAAATCAGGGAAACAACACTCTTCACAATAGCCACAAATGACATAAAATTTCTTGGGGTGACTCTAACTAATCAAGTGAAAGACTTGTATGACAAAAAACTTCAAGTCTTTGAAGAAAGAAATTAAAGAAGATCTCAGAAGATAAAATATCTCCCATGCTCCTGGATCGGCAGGATTAAAGTAGTAAAAATGGCCATCTTACCAAAAGCAATCTACAGATTCAAGGCAATTCCTGTTGAACTCAGAAAGCAGAGTTCTTTACAGACTTTGAAAGGACAATTCTCAACTTCATATGGAAAAGCAAAAACTGAGAATATCTAAGACAACCCTGGATAATAAAAGAAGATCTGGAGGTATCACCATCTCTGATTTCAAGCAGTACTACAGAGCTATAGTAATAAAAACACATAGTATTAGCATAAAATCATGCATGTTGATCAGTGGAATGGAATTCAAGACCCCAGACACAAATCCACACACTTATGGATTTTTTGATGAAGGAACCAGAAATATATAATGGAAAAAAGACAGCATCTTCAACAAATAGTGCTTGTTATTCTATCTGCATGGCCCCTTCTTGAGTTCCTGCACTGACTTCTCTTAGTGATGGGCTATCACCTCGAAGTGTAAGGAAATAAACTCTTCCTTTCCTAAGCTGCTTTGGGTCATGGCGATCCATTACAGCAACAGAAGCCCTAAGACTCCAAGATTCGGCAAATGCATCTGTATCTAATGTACACATACCACATTCCTTTCCAAATTAAATGCGTCTAGGTAGCTAAAAATTTGATCTTAAATATCTGTGTTAAAAATGCCAAAACGGCTTGATTGCTGGCCTGTGCCCTGTTGTGAAATGGTGGCTCCTTAGGGCTCTGCAGAAATAAATTACATTATTGGTGGTATGCCTTTTAAGGTCAGATCTTTCCTTTCCGTCTTTTGCTTTAGCCACTGTGTGGTGGACGGTCCTCCTTTACCATACGTTCACATCATGATGTGTGTCATGAACAAGTCATGAGGGCCAAGTGACCATGGGCAGGAAACCTGAGCCAAAACAAAGTCTTCTTGTTTATTTATTTATTCATTTATTTATTGTTTTTTTGAGACAGAGTTTCTCTGTTATAACTCTGGCTGTCCTGGAACTCACTCTGTAGACCAGGCTGGCCTCAAACTCACAGAGATCCACCTGCCTCTGCCTCCCGAGTGCTGGGATTAAAGGCATGCACCACCTCCACCATGCTAACTCTTCCTCTTTTTAAGTAGATTTCTATAGTACTTGCTGTAGCAACAGTAAGTCGACTATGGGATACAGCTAGCAAGGCTGTAGGGTAAGGACTACCTGCCACCATGTGCCCTATATGCCACACATAGAGTTATAACATGTTTGCCTTGCTGAGTTTTGTGTTTGAATAAGTCCAATTCCTCCTTGCTATTTCCAAGTTCCCCTCTTTTGGAAAAATAATGTTTATCCTGCACTGTGTGTTGGAAGTAATTAACTTATTCCTGATATTTTATAAGAACTGGCAGCCAGGAGTTTACTTTGAACATCAGGGAAGACTTTGGACTTGGAGTGCTTGGAGAGGTAAGATTTGGGGGATTCTTGGAAGTAGAATGAGTGCATCTTGCATTATGAAATGGGTATAAAGCTTTGGGAATGTAGTCATTTGGATCTGGAGTGTCCCCACAGTCTCACACGAAATGTCAGGGACGTCACCAAGCATCAGTGCTGACTGGTGGTGGAGACACTAGAAGGCAGAGACTAGTGGAAAGAAATAACGTCACACTGCCTTTGAAAATGAAAGCCCAGATCCTTCCCTCTCTCCTCTGCTACCTGGCCTCAGTCAGGGAAGCTGATTTACTCTACCACACCACTACCTTATGCCGTGCCAGAGGCCCAAAGTAATGGAACAAGCAACCACAGAATGAAATTTCTGTAACTGTGAGCCACGGTGAGCCTTTCCTCCTTATAGCTATCTCAGACACTCTGTTTCACAGTGGAACACTGACTAACATGAGAGCTGGAGATTTTAATTGGGGTCTTACATATTGGTATTTATCATTGGGCATACCATTGGGCATCCATCTCTACTAATATCAAATTCCTTTTCAATGTGTGCTATCAAAACCTACATTTATTTCTTTATTGATGTGGTCCTCAATCTTCCTAAAGCTGTAACCTTTGAATACAGCTCCTCCTGTTGTGGTGACCCCAACCATAAAATCATTTTCGTTGCTACTTCATAATGGTAATTCTGCTACTGCTATCAACAGTAATATGAATATCTAATATGCAGATGGACTTTGGAGACCCCTGTGAAAGGGTCATTGACCCACAGATGGGGAACTGCTGCTCTATTGGCTGTAAAAAAATCATTTGTTACTAGCTAAACAGTTAGGAAAAGGACAAGAAAAAAGTAGGGGTAGATGAAGTTGCCTTTAAGTCTACTGGGAAGGGAGACAGGGTTGGACACTCTTGGTAGCCAAGAAGACAAAAGTTTCTTTTCAGGAGATGCACAGAAAGACAGATCTTTATTTTCATGTAACCAAGAAACAGAGTTTCTTCTTCATAGGACATTCTGGAAGAGGAGCAGGGGCCATTTTCTCACAGTTATCACCAGGGCACAAGGTTTCCATCAACTCCAAATATAGATGGGCTTGGATATGTGCAAGTCAGGAACACATGGTTCTTGTCAGGCTTCTGTTACAGTGGAGAAGGTCATTCATGCTGGAGAACTTTCCAAGAAGGACAAGAATTAATGGTTTCAAAAAGAAAATATAGAAAGTTTAAAAAAATAATCTAAAGTTAAATTTTTATGATGATTTTTTTTCCGTATAAAAAAGAGAATCTAGATCCATTTTAGCACATAGATGCTTCAGACATGAGACCTTGTGGGACTGGTGAGATGGTTCAGTAGGTAAAAGCTTTTGCTGACCAAGCCCAATAACCTGAGTAAGATCCTAGAACCCACATAAAAGGGAAGGAGAGAACCCACTTCTTAAAGTTGTCCTCTGACTCACTCCCACATACACACACTAATAATTAGTAAAAGCATGATACTTCATATTTTAAAACATGTAGAATATGAAACATCAAATATCAGTTCTTTTTGTTTGAAATCTTTCAAAAGAAATTCTCAGAAGTCCTAGAATCTTCATTTTTGAGGGTCAAGTCAGTTCAAGATGTTAATGGTTATTTTTTGAAGAGAGTGTTAATGTCTTCATGGGAATTGGTAAGTATGCTTGGAGAGCCTACACGAATGTGAGTTTTTCTAGGTCGTGAGGATTTATGATGAACATTGAGTTCATACTCAATTGCTAGAGCCAGGAGGATGATGCAAACACTTAAGAATAACAGCAAATGCCTGGCAAATGGCACAGTCAGAGGAGGTTCTACAGGGAGAGATAATATGAACAGTTCTGTTACAGTAAGGGGCTAAGGTAGGCTGTGTCGGGAATAGGAAGAGGAATAGCAGGTGTTCTACCTTTGGGCTGATGAACTGCATGTGTGATACTCGTCTCTGGATATAACAGAGTGTATCTGGGGACCAGAAAGTATTCAGTGTGGGAGTTATAGGAGAACACCAGAGTTCTGAGACTACTGTACTTTCAAGATGGGAAGAAAAGGATGGAAGATCACTTAGGTGATTTTAGCACTCAGGGTTATAATTGGCTAGCCTCCTGTTACTCTACTATGTATATCTATATGGATCTAATATATGTTGAAATTCAAATTCCCTTTGAAAAACAGATTTTTAAAAACGTGTTCACTATTATCAGCAGATATTTACTTAACTTCAATTTACTCCTTCCCTCCCTCCCTCTCTCCCTGCCTCCTTTTCTTCCTTCCCTCCTTCCTTCTTTATTTTCTTCCTTCCTTGGGACAGAACCCCCAAGTTATACTTGTCAGGCAAGTGCTCTGCCACTGTTTCAGCCCTAACCAAGCAGTATTCATTGCTAACTTTAGCATGCTTCTGAACCACAAAATTCACTATTTGCTTAATGCACACCATACTATCGTTGAAGTTAGCAGATCTTATGAATTCTCTAACGTTGTTACTTGTCATTTCTATCGTGCTGAATAAGCCACATCAATTCTCCTGGTCTCCATTTCCACATGCTTAAAATGAAGACACTCCTTCAGAGAGTTCTTGTGAGGGTTGTGCAACTAGTACATCAATATCTGGCGCTCAGGATGTATGAATCACGGATCCTGCCCTAACCCTCCCTCTGACTTGGTATCTATTTTCTAAACATAATACCACTTGTTAAAGATTTTTGACTTTGCGATATCCCTGAAGAAACTGGGGACACTTGCTGGAAGTCTGAGTTGAGGTTTTCTACGTTCAGTGACCCTTAGAGCCATTGTATATTGACATCATTCAGGAGAGCTTTATAAAATTATGATATTGGCTCTCATTCTTTCCCATGGTGTAAATCAACACTAATCCATTTAAAGGAAATCTTTTAAATAAGATCAAATTGATCTGGGGAGTCTGTTTTCAGTTTTTTTTGCAAGACTACTATCTGGCTATTTGACCTCAATCTACAAGGATGCTCTTTCATGATCAGGGATTACTGATTGGGATGGTTAGTCTTGGTTGTCATCTCTACTATATCTGGAATTAACTAAAACCTAAAAATGGATGGGCACATGTGAGGGATGTTTGCTTAATTTGAAGTGGGAGAATCTACTTCTAATCTGGATCTTTGAGGTGGGAAGACTCCACTTTAATCCAGATCTTTTGAGGTGGGAAGACCCACTTCTAATCTGGGCCACACCTCCTGCTGGGAGCCTATATAAGGACGTGGATAAAGGAAGCTTTTGCTCTATGTCTGCTTTCTCTCACCTCCTTAGCATGTCCATTCCTTCACTGGCATTAGAGTCTACTTCTTCAGGATTCCAGCATATACTTAAGACTAGCTGAGACATCCAGCCTTGTGGTCTGAACAACTACTGGATTCTTGGACATTTGGTTCATAGGCAGTCATTATTGGATTAGCTGGACCACAGCCTGTAAGTCATTCTAATAAATCCCCTTTCTATATATAGAGGGAGATTCATTCTATAAGTTTTGATACTCTAGAGAACCCTGGCTAACATTGTGATCATTTACAATAGCATTATATCATCCTAAGACTTCTTTTCCAATGGCTTTTTGCCTAAATTAATTTCATCTATTTCTTTTCTGGGTCACAAAATGAACTAGAATTTTTTTCCAGACAGAAATCACATAAGTTATGATGACTTTAAGAATTAGTTTAAGAATTAGAAGTTCATTTCAGGACATAGTTCTGCTCTGTAGATATTAGTTAAACATGTTAGTAAACCACGAGACTGCTAGAAAAACATATGGTGAAATAGTCATTACTGGAAATGCTTTGTGTTTTCATTGGGTTATGGATACCTGGGGCAGTTCCAGCTACAAAACTTGTTGTGGAGCTCCCTCTGGGAGCATGAAAATGTGCACTTTTAGGATGGAAATGGAAACTGCTGTTACCAATGAGAGGAGAAAGAACTATGCAAAGTGGTGGGCATTTCTACCAGAAAAGAAATGTGCAAACTGGGAAACACGTCCAGCATCAGAAACAGACTTGAAACTTCTTCAGCTTTTGGATGTCTGGAGGACTTATGATTACTCTGAGCATTGCCTTTAAAATTAAAGGATCTGGGGCCTTGGGAGAGATAGAAGATGATTTCCATGCAACCTTGAGGACCTGAGATTAGGTCTCTAACATCCAAACAAGATATTGCAAGCAGTGGTACATATCTGTAACACTAGTGCTAGCAGGGGTATATGGGCAGAGACAGGTGGATTCCTAGAGCTCAGTGGCTAGTGGTCTTGCCAGTCAGTGTGCTCTGAGTTTAGAGATAAAGCCTTGTTTCAAAAAATAAGTTAGAGCCATTGAGATGGCCCAGTTGGTAAAAATGCTTGTAATAAACCTGATAACCTAAGTTTGATCTCCAGAATCCAAATGGTAGAAGGAGAAAAAAAATGCTTGCAATTTGTCCTTTGACCTCGCGATACATGCTGTGATGTGAGTGCACATTCAAATTTAAATTTAATATTAATTTATAAAAGAAAAAAATAAAAAGGTGGGATTGAGGAAGACACCTTATGTCAACCTCTGAGCTCTACATGCATGCTCACACACATGCACAGACACCCTCACACACATGTGAACATGCACATGTGTATACACTGCAAATTTAAAAAAAAGTAACTTCAGGATATTTTCTGTCAGGAAAAGTAACTGGAAATGGGGGAAGAGATTCAGGAGCATTCTTTCTGTGGAAATCTGAACATTGTCTATGGGATCCTTCCAGGATGGTCTTGTTTTCTGGGAATTATAGGACTTTGATTGTGTTTGAGTGCTCTAATTTAAATATTAGTAGAAATTCTGTTAGTTACTTTTCTTGTCGCTATGATGAAATATCCGGCAAATGCAACTAATAGAAGGGCAGGCTTATTTTGGCTCATGATTTGAGAGTGCAGA
Organism: Cricetomys ansorgei; assembly: GCA_026225945.1. Lineage (NCBI taxonomy): Eukaryota > Metazoa > Chordata > Mammalia > Rodentia > Nesomyidae > Cricetomys > Cricetomys ansorgei. Next base: position 13,687,332 of record JAMJFZ010000239.1, on the reverse strand, counting down.
TCATGATAGCAGAGAGCACAGCAGGAGCTTGAGGCAGCTTGCTAGTAGACAGAGAGATGAATGCTGCTGCCCAGCTCCTTTTCTTTTTTTAATGTGGTCCAAGATTCTAAGAGCACATTTAGGGTAGGTCTTCCCATCCCAATGATCTACTCTAAAAAACTCTTCATCGACATGTCCAGAGGTTTGTTTCATGGTAATTCTAAATACCATCAAGTTGGTATGATTAGTCATCTTAAAACAGTACCTTAAAGTTATACTTTCTACATTTGTTGAGTCTCTTCTATTGGCCATGATTTTGGAAATACAAAGGTAGATGAGGAAATATTTTAATCAATTCCTTTTTCACAGGCAGATATACAGGTACTCAATGTTCTTGAGTCTTCTGATGTACCCTGTTATGCCTTTTTCTTCAAACTCACCCAGGGATGGGGATTTTGTCTAAAAAGGCACAGCATAGAAGAACCTTGGATATTTTTTTACTGATGATTAAGTTTCAGGTAGTTGGAGATTGGAGTCAATTTTGATGAACACAGTGAGGCTAGATGGTAAGATTTGGCCGGCTTAGAGCTCCTGTGTTCCTTACTAAGGGAACTGGATCTTAAATTTTTTTCTTCTTGGTTTTTCGAGACAGGGTTTCTCTGTTGTAACTCTGGCTGTCCTGGAACTCACTCTGTAGACCAGGCTGGCCTTGAACTCACAGAGCTTTGCCTGCTTCTGCCTCCCAAGTGCTGGGATTAAAAGCGTATGCCACCATCACCCAGCTTAAATTTTTTACTTAACTATTTTATTGCTGTAATGCTTTATGAATTAATTGATAATTTCATATGGTATATTTTGATCATATTCAACTCTAGTCCACTCCTCAACTCCTTCCAGATCCAACCCCTCTTTAGCCATTATGTTCTTTCTTCTGAGAACTCTCAGTTCCGGTCCATAGTCCACTTTTTAATTGGGTTGTCTTCTTGCTTTCTAGCTTTTAGAGTTCTTTGTGTATTCAAGACCCTAATCCTCTATCAGATGTATAGGTGGCTAAAATTCTGGGAAATGATCTTACACAGTGTGCATCAGCAAGTCAGGAAAGATTGTTAAGCAAGAGACACAGAATTTCCCATCCATCGATACGGACAATGATCAACTGAAGATAAAGTCCTGGGGCGGCTTCACCCAGCTGAGAACTGAAATGGGAGGTTCAGATAGGCTTTGAAGTGGAATTCGCTATAGTGAATTAGAGATGGATATTCACTTTATGAGAAGGCAAACAATGCAGGTTGATTCCGAGCTTCCCACACTGGATAAATGATGGCTTCTTCAGTTGCCATCAGAAATACATCTCGCATCATAAGGGCAGGCTGGGAAGGTTGCCAGTGAATTTTGTTTTAGACATGAAATTTGAGAAGCAATTAAACGAAGAAGATTGGGAGGCCACTTTAAATTAGTGTTAGTATTTAAAAAATTTAGGGTTCGTGTATATTGACTTTTGTTTTACCATTATGAGTTGCTCTTACTTTAAAATCCTATGTGTTTTACATAGAAGGAAATGTTGCCCATCCCAGTGTACTAATGTGTGAATGTGAAACGAGGTATGATTGCTTTGAAATGAACTGTCATAGTAGAGTTTCCACACAGCAGCAGTCCTTGTGGAAGGCTCTGTGTGAACCCACAAGGTTTCCAAGCTCTGGGATGCTTTCCACTGGCCATGTCACTGCTTCCAAAGCTGGTTTCTCGTGGTCCTTCCTTGAAACAGTCTAAATGTGGGCATGTGACACCTCAAGAACAAAGACAAATCCTACTCCTCATAGAATCCCAAATGTCTGGATGATATCTTCTATAGTATCTGTGTTGGTTAGTTTTTTTTGCCAACTTGACCCAAATGAGAGTCACCCATGAAAAGGTAACGTCAACCAAGATATTGCCTTCATCAGACTAGCCTTGGTATGGCTAGAGGCCATTTTCTTGATTAATGACTGAGGGATAGCCCACTGTAGGTAGTACTACTCCTGGGCTGGCGTTCCCAGGTTATATAAAGATGTAAGTCAAGCAAGCCATGGAACGTAAGCTGGTAATCAGGTTTCCTCTACAGCCCCTGCTTCAGTTCCTGCTTCCAAGATCATGCCTTGAGTCCCTGCTCTTGTTTCCCTTCACGCTGGACTGTAATTTGTAAATGAAATAAACCCTTCTCTCCCCGAGTTGCTTTTGGTCAGGGTGCATAGCATAGCAACGGAAAACAAGATGGGATAATACCTAATCAATGAATAACTCCTAGGTGAATGAATGAGCATGTTCGTACGAACAGAGTAGTTGTAGGAGTGACGGAGTGCATGAAAGAGCCTTAGGACATCGCTACAGCCATGCACCGTCCGGCCGTGGTGTAATAATGACGGGCTCATATGCTGTCCAGCGACATCGCGTCCATCTGAGTCTGTGGAGGAACATCCCATGCTTATATGACAATGTCATTGTCTAATGGAGCGTTTCTCAGAATGTGTCCCCATGAAGACATTCATGATTATGTTTGCAATTTTATTGTTCCTGGCGTGTGCAGAACGTTCACTTCTCACATGATTTTCCTGCCTTCTTTCCATGACCTCAGCTCCTTTCTGGATAAGCTTATTGGCTACCTCACCTGAAATGCAGACGCCAGTATCCTATTTACATGGGTGTGGGTGGAGGGGATGTGAATAACTGACTCAGGGTTACATGTCTGTGTCTAAATTTGGACTTTCTCCACGTCAAATACCTGGTCACCTAGACCCTCGGCAGATCCCATCTTGATCTGAGGACTCAGAGGGATAAAGGTTAAGTGACTGGGCCATTCACCATGTTTGATTTTCTTAAGAGATGATGGTTCTTCTTTTATATACTGGGAAAGTCTTGAAAGTATGAGAATCATAAAGATATTCCTGAATATGAATGTCATAATAAGAGTAACACAGGAATGATTTAAATTAACAATAAAGCTAATTCCAACATATGGTGATCTAAGAAAGCATAAGAGTGCTGTTTTCTTAGAATAATCACAATAATAATTAAGAGTTGTTATTCTATGCTAGGTAAAGTCAGTTTTGCTCTAACACAGTGCATGCACATCTAAAAACCAACACTGGCAAATAACCACAGAGAAATGGAGAAAATAGACTTAAGGGAATGGTACTCTAAAAAAATGTCTGATCAATGACACATTAAACACACACACACATGCGCATGCATGCCAACAAAGATGACTCTAAGAAATCAACAACAGTTTTGTTTTTTTTTTTTAACATGTGTGCAATGGTGACACATGAACAAATGATAAAACAAGTATGGCTTCTTTAAATTGAGAAAGAGATGATGTGTGCTGTGCAAGCACGTGTCAGGCTGAGGGCTGGCAACTTTGAAGGGGAGGCTGGAGGCCACCCGGCATCTGACGGTCAGCCGGAGCCATTACAATGCACAGTCCTTCAGTGTTTATAGTGTGTTAATGATAAGACACATTTAATAAAATGTGGTTCCACCTGCTTTTTGAAGCATGGTGCATTTTTCTTTAATTTCTAGTACTTGACAATTATTTTGTCTTAAGTCTTTCGTGTTGTAGTTTTAGTCTGTTTTTTCAGTTTCCTTCTCTGCAAAGCTGGGGGAGGGGAGAATATCAGGTTATTATGTAGTATGTTACTGATCCTTAAATAACTGAGTTCTAGTTGAAAGTAGTGATGTCAGTCTTGCTGGTGCTTTACACAAGCTCAGCAGCAGGCATGGCTTTCTCTTCCATCACTGATAATTATGCTGATAGGACCCAGGGAAGCCTAATCAAGAGCTTCCAGTCAGGGTAAACACTCTGAGCCCCATCAGCATCCCAAAAGCTTATTGCCCTTTGTATTTCCTTAGTGTCCCTGGTCCTCCTCATTATACAACCTCTTTACCGAACAGAAATATTTAACATAAAACATCTTGAATGTTCTCTGTTTTGGAGGAGAAGCATTTTCAATTGCTAAAGAGGCACTTCACAATTGATACCTCATTGAGAGTTGGTAGCAAATGTGAATGAATGAATAACTAATGGCGCTATGAATGATCTTTTTGAACAATAGTGATTAAATACCTCCTCACATTGAGCTGAGAAGCACGAGAGGGTCTGGGGTGAGTTCTGGCTTTGGAGATGGTCAGAACTGCACTGATGTCTCAGTTCTTCCCTATGTTGGCTGTGTGACCATGGCCAAAGCGTGTAATCCTCTAGGATGCGTTTCTTCAGCTATTAAAAAAAGTGCTTTTGTTTCACATTGTTGCAAATTAGTGGACCAATCATATTACACACAAAATACACATATTTTGGTAAGTTACCTGTCAATAAAAAAGGATGTTGACATCTATCAAAAGATGAAACTTTGGATTGCTGGTTTGAGCAAGACATACCTGAAGAGGGAGATGCAGGCTCCAGATAACCTTCTCTGAGCTAACTACTGTAAAGTACTCCAGGTTTTAATATTCTCAAGATATGAGATTTAGAGAATGGGCTAAAACAAGCATGCCCAGAAAGTCACTAGAGAGGGTAGACCTGGAACAAGCAGAGACACACAAAGACATATTTATAGAGGAGGGATGGGAGCTTATCTTTTTAGCAGAGGATTCTAGCCATTGATTTCCCTTTTCTGTACATAAGCAGAATCTGAAGCCCAAGTTGTAATGGAGCCCCTAGGATGTTGGATATACCAGAATATAGGACATAGATCTAGGATCAGGGTAAATAAGTAGTGAAGCCAGCCTAAAAGGGAAGTTGTGTCCTGAGCAGAGCACAGCTGAAGGGAGAGGATATCTAAGAGTATGGGATCCCAGTTGATTTCATTAAGAGCTCCAGATGCCGGATACAGAGGATGCAGGATTTGCATTTGCTGAGTTAATTTTAAGTCTTAATTTGGCTTGGCATTCCTTATCATCCTCCCATTCCACCATTTGGGGATGTGAATGTTTATTCTGTGCCATTGTATATTAGAAGATGTAACTTCCTTTTTGATTCTATAGGAGCTTACAGTCAGGCGACTGCTTGACCTTGAAACTGGACTTTTGAACTGTGCTGGGCCAGTTCAAAACTCTGTGATCTTTCAGAGATGGACTAAGTGTATTTTGAATTATGAGATGAAATGGAGATTTAAGAGGTCGGGGGAAGGATGTTATGACTTAAAATGTGTTTGAGGGCTGGAGACATGACTCAGCAGTTAAGAGTGCATACTGTATTTATAGAAGACCCAAGTTTGGTCCCAATCATCCATGTCAGGTGACTCACAACAACCTGTAAGTCCAACTCCAAGGGATCTGACGCCCCGTTTTGGACTCCATGGGCACTAGCCTTCATGTATCCTATGCCCGCTCCCACACATATACACATACATAATGGTTTGAAAATAAATAGTAAAATGTTATTCTAGAGAGGTTTAACTCAGGTAAGAAGACCCATCTTGAATGTGGTTGGTACCATTCCATGGTCTAGGCTCCTGGACTGAATAAGAGACAAAGAACAAAGTGAGTTCTGGTGTTCATTTCTCTCTGGTTGTACTATATGCTCTTACAGTGATGCCTTCCTCCAACACGACAGATGCTATCTCCTCAAACTATGGGCCAAAACCAACCCTTTCTTCCTTAAGTTGCTTTGGTAACATCAACGAGAGAAGTAACCAATATAATGTCTAACACAGTGACCCCTGCTATGGACTTCGGTTAATATTGATGTACCAATACTGGCTCATGAAGCGCAGTGCATATATGACATGCCATTAGTAGAGAAGGAAACTCGAAGTGAAGAAGTACATTAGTGTTCTCTGTTCAATTTTCCCTGTAATAAAAAACTGCTTAAAAAACAGGGAAAATGCAGAAAAAGACGCCAGAAATAAAATGTATTTTAAAAAAGTTTATGTTGTACTCTTGTCTACTTGCCTTCTTCTACTCTTTCCTTTTAAACCACTCAGATGTAGCTGCCTGTGCTGGTCCAGGCTACCTCTGGGCTGACCAGAGAAGGATGGATAACTGATGAGTACGAATAACATATTGGGGCTGGAGTGTGTTTTAGGGCGGCACGGTGTTGATAGGATCCTCATTGTGGTGATGCGGCATATTGGCTGCGTTCAGATACCTGGAAGTTTCAGAGTTTAGGTTTGGTGGCTTGAACTGTAGGCTCCAGCATGAGACAGATGTCAGATCATTCGTGGTCTATGTCTGCTGGCTGCCAGTCTCAACCATTATTGTCTCATCAGAATATAGAACCACATTTTTGAGCCTTTTACAAGAATGAAAGCAAACAATCTGAGGAAGGTGCTTGGCATGGGGTCTGGTAAATAAGGGATTGTGACTGTCGTTGCTGTTGTCGGCGTGGTGTCTGATACACGAGGGACTGCTGTTGTTGTGTGTGTGTTTAACAAGAACATTTCTTTCTTTCTTTCTTTCTTTCTTTCTTTCTTTCTTTCTTTCTTTCTTTCTTTCTTTCTTTCTTTCTTTCTTTCTTTCTTTCTTTCTTTTTTTCTTCTTTCCTTTTTGAGACACGGTTTCTCTGTTGTAACTCTGACTGTCCTGGAGCTCAATCTGTAAACCAGGGATCTGCCTGCCTCTGCCTCCCAAGTTAAAGGAGTGTGCCACCACCATTTGGCTAGACTGTTTCTTTACAACCCACCTAACAGACATATTAATATCAAGACACAGGCTGTTCTGTGAGAGCAATGAAACTGGGACTTCTGGGTCCCACCTTAGACAGTACCTGACTGACTTCCGGCCTTCAGAGAGTGTGGGAACTTTGCCTGGAGAATTTTTTTTTCTTCCTTTTTCTGTAAACTTTTCTTTCTTGCTTCAGTGCTGGCTTATTTCTCAAGTTTCAATCTGACAAAACAATCCACATGAGACACCATAAAGAATTGTTTCAAGTTGGATCTTTTACTTAGGTACCACATTAGAGGACACTGCCTGCATTTGTCTTTTACTTGACCAGTCTGAAGAAGTCTTAAAACATCTTTCCTCTCCCGTATAACTCTATTTAAAATATCCATGGTTGTTGCCATAATCTATGCTGGAGAACAAGCCAAAACAAAGTGGCTCAAAACATGAATTTCAGTGAGCGGGCTGGGAATGTGGGAGGGCAGGACTGAGAGGGATGATTTTTCTGTTCTCATTGTTAGCTCAGCTACTTTCAGCTGCTGGTTAAGCTTTTCTCTCCAGCAGTGCCTCTGTCTTCTCTTTCTGTGCCCCTGGCTGGGGTACACTCAGACTTGAGTGGACTTGCAATGGGAGGAACTGGTCAGCTTGAAGCAGTGGAAGGCCGTTCTACCACAGACTATTGGATCAGACAATTCTGAAACAAGTTCAGATTGACACGTGCCTACGGGAGGGCAGAAGTTACGGCAACCATCTTCCAAGTTGGCCATAGTACTCGAAGTATTATTCCCTTCTGATCTGGCTTGCTGCCTCAAAAACAGACATGGCTGCACCTTGAGGGCAGGGTGGTGTCTTAAGAGCTTCAGGAGCTGAAGGACAGGTGCAGTGAGGGAGGCGTTCTCACTTGGCCACGCCATCTTCTCTTAGATTCAGAAGGTCTCCGTGAATCCGAGTCCTATAGTTCTGTCAGCCAAGTCATAAACTTATTTTGAGGCAATAAAAATAATTAAAACATAACAAACTAGTAAAATAGGCAATTTTTCCCTGGTTTTAGATGCACGGGGGTGGTGGGGTAGGGAATAAACTTGACCAAAAGAGTGAATCCCCCCTGGTTTTTGTACTTGTTTTTGTTGTGTATTTTCCCTTTGAATTGGAAAGTTCTTCTGAGGTTCTTTGATCCCTTGTGTGGGCAAAGGAGCTCTTATTTATCTTTCAAGAGAAATCACGTGTCACTTCCTTGATGAAGCCCCTGTTGACACACCTGGCATCAGGTAAACTGGATCACACCCTTTTTTTGTCTAGGCCTTTCTGTACTCCAAAAGCTTCCGCCTTAGTAACTGTAAGTTTATTGCCCTAATATACTTGTAAAGGTCAATCAGGTCATGGTATGGCTGGTGACATAAGGCCAGTAGTTTCTAAGCACATGTCTTGTGCTATGTGAGGGCCACGCAGAGGAATAAAGCTTGGGAAGTTCACTGTCTGTTGGAGGGGAAGGTCGAGAAACACATATTTAACATAGAAAATGTCAGTATTAGAGCTCTGTACTGTGTTCTCTGGGTTATTTCTTGTTGCTATGACCAAGTATCTGATAGAAACACTTTTAGAACTTTTTTTCCACCATGACAGGGAAGATGTGGTGGAAAGCAGTACAATGAGAGTACAGAAAGGGGCCGGACTAGCACATGGTCCCCAAGAACACTGTCCCAATGACTCCAGTGAGAACCTACTGCCTACCTTTCAAAAATCTTCCAATGATGCTATGAATTCATCCGAGGATTACTACATTTGTTAGGTCAGAGCCCTCATGGTCTAACCGTCTCTGTAACTACAATGGCATCACAACATACCCAAAGGCGTGCTTTATTGATCTCTTAGGCATTTATTAAACCATTCAAGCTGTCAATAAAGATTAACCATCACTCGTATTACAGAGCACAGGGGAAGGGCACTCTGCCCCTGCAGCGTGGAGTTTGTTTGGTAGAAGGCTCCCTAGAGAAGGTTTGGTTGCTGTAATAGCATACGTCATCAGAAAGACGACCTTAAACATCCCAACTGCGCAGAAATCATTTTGATGCTAACGTAGATGAGGAAGCCCCAGCATAACTGCTGTGGCCTCAGAATCAGTGGGCTGATTCCCTGGTTATCTTCATTTCAGGGTCCTGGAATGACCCTGGAATGGTTTGGTTTGTTTGAGGAGTAGTGGTATACAGAACAAAAACGATGGTGGAACCACATAATAACTCCGTAGACTTTCTCCTAAAGAAAGAATCACATGAAGCCGGAGAAATGGCTCAGCACTTAAGAACACAGAAGACCCAGATCGATTTTCAGCACTCACAATTGTCTGTATCACTCCAGTGTCCGGGGAAATGACGCTCTCTTCTGGCCTCTGCAGGCACCAGGCAAACCATACAGGCAAAACAGCCATACACATAAAATACAATAACTAAAAAAATTAAAAAGGTAGCATGTGCCATTCTAGCCATATTAATTTGATATTACCTGGCTGGCCCCAAGTAGAAGATTGAAACTAGAATCCCACGTCTCACCAGGCACAAAATTCAGTTCCAAATGTGTCAAAGACCTTAATGCAAAACCTGAAACTCTAGAACTACTAGAGGAAAACAGAACATGCAGGGCTCTGACCTAATGAATATATTAATCCTTGGATGAATTCATAGCGTCATTGGGAGATTTTTGAAAGGTAGAAGGTGGGGGCTCACTGGAGGAAGTAGTCATTGGGACAGTGCTCTTAGGGACCATGTGCTTCCTTGAAAAAAAAATATTTCAAGAGACATGAATGGGCAAGAACTTTCTGAAAAGGGCTCCGACAGCTCAGGAAATAATCCCAAGAATTAACAGACAAGAGCGCAAGATTACGCACCAGTAAGAAGCCTCTGCGGAGCAGATGGGACAGTTAACAGAGTGAAGAGACTTCTTACAGAAAGGGAAGAAACTTCTTGCTAACTATACATTTACCAGAGGAATGATATCTTGATGACTAAATACATAAAGATCTCTAAAAGTTAAACACTGCAATAAATGGGTTTAATGAAGTGACCGGAAAGCTCTTAAAGGAAGAAACACAAGTGGGCACATGAAAAACTGAGAAAATGTCCAACCTCATTAGCCACCAGGGAAATGCAAATTAAGCTTTCTGGAAATTCTATCTCGCTGTCTGAACGACTGTCCTCGAGGAAACAAATGACAAATGTAGGTGGGAAGTGGGAAAGATGACTCCCCTTCTGTCTCTCTACCCCCTCCCTTTCTCTCTGTATGCTGTTTTCTGTGACTAGGTCTCTCACTGGCCTAAAGCTTGTCAAGTAGGCTAGGCTGACTGGCTAGTGAGCCCTAGGCATCTGCCTGTTTCTGCCTCCCCAGTGCTGTGATGCTACCTCACACCATGTGTCTATACCTGTCTTGGAGAGGAATGGTTATACACTGTTAGTGGGAATGATAAGTACATCCAAATTAAAAGTCAGTATGGCTAGACCTCAAAAAAAAATCTAAAAGTAGAACTATTATATGATCCAGCTATACCAGCCCCGGGTACTCACTGGAGGCAATCTATGTCATCACACCACTGTATGGTTATTGCTGCTCCATTCACAACACCCAAGAAATGGCCCACACTTGATGGCCACCAACTGACAAATGGATAGAGAAAATGTACACATACATAATGGAATTTTAGTCAGCTATAAGGAAGAAGGAAATTATGACACCTGCAGGAAAACGGAGAGAATTAGAGCTCGTTATGTTATGCCACATAAGCCGGACTCGGGAAGATAAACATCTCTTATATGTGAATATAAGTGAACACATATAAGATAAACATCTTCTCTATGTGAACACACACACACACACACACACACACACACACACACACAGGACATGAAAGTAGAAAGGGGATTATTAAAGAGAGGGTGAGGCTTCAGGGCAGGGAGCAGGAGGCAACAAGAGAGTGTAATGGAATGTATATGGCAGGAACACAGAAGGAGGACTATTTGCGAGGTGGAAGAGGACCATCAAGAGAAGAGGAAGAGGGACAGGGGAGAGCAGTGGAGGCAGTTGAGTAAAAGTGAAATAAAATCACTCATGGTATTGTAACAGTAAAACTAACTTCCTCGAGGGCAGAGGTAGGTTTTATTCCTTTAGAGTCTTCTACTGACCCTATTGATGAAGATCTGGAATTACAACCTGCGTAGAGTGCACTTGTCATCCATAAACTACTTCTGCTGTAAGGTGTTCCCAGAGCATAGGAAGCGTGCAAGGTGAGGAAGGAGACAGCTGCACGTGATTACTCTAGGACCCAAACTCACCCATGCACTAAGCACGTCTTGGTAGGGTAGCAAAGGATAAGAAAGCCTGAGGACAGGAAAATACAGATGCTCTGAGAAGTGATCCTACTTTCTCTGCTCCTCTGACATCTAGTGGAGATTGTCCCCTTCGGGGATCTTATATCAAAGGAGAATTAGTTATACAGATATTAGCTTTAAGAAATCATTTGGCTGATATGGTTCGACCTCAGTTACACAAAGACAAAATGTGAGCAAATGATGACAATTTAAAGACTCAAATCCGACATTCGCTTAAGAGAGACCCAAAGTCAGCAGATACATCTGTTCGTAACATGAAGCATGGATATTTTTAGATTCTGACATTGGGTTTGGAAATGCTTGTTCTATTTTGTCAATTAAAGAATTGGCCTATATCTTTGATCTGTGTTTAGATTTTATGATGACAGAACTTTATAACTTTATAACTAGAACTAGAAATGCTGTCTTTAGTGGTAATACAGCAGGGGACCTGTGGAGAGGTCTTAAGGTACTGATAATTAGCAGAGTGTGAAGCACACAGTCTCAAAGCAATTAAGGGTGGTAATTGAATATTTGGTCGCAGAGCAGAATGGATTATATGTAGCTGGAGGTACTGTTTGCTTGCTTACAGGAGGAGTTACATTAAACAAATGAGGCTGGAAATCTAGAAAGAACTAATATAGGCCAGATGAACGCTTGTTACAGACAACCACATTTTTTTAATAGAAATGTCTTATTGCTATATGTGACACCATTAACTATAAACTTCAATGTCAACAATCCAATCTTTGAGCCTATCTCTTGAAAATATGGCACACCATTTACTTATGAAAAACTTAACTGGCACGGAGGGTCTGTTGTTATTTGATTTGGTAAACAGGCCTATGTTCATGTACTTTAAATGCAGTCAGTGGTCACACAGTGACCACAGTGTCACATCTATGCTCTTTTAAGGGTAAAAGGGAATATTAATGATGACTTCAGAATGGTCCAGGGATTTTATTACAGAGGTCCAACACAGCTTTTGCATAGACTTCAGAAACTATGGCATTTGATTAGTGTGAACATATATAAAAGAAACTCAAAACAAATCCAGTCTTATGAAAAAGTTTTCAAGTAAAAGGCAAAAGAAATGCAAAGTTCCTTTTAGACTGAGGAACATCAGTAGACATTGGTGGATGTTTTTTGCCGGTCAATGCTTATGGTAGAGTAGGCTGCTCCTGCCTGCCTAGTCTAATTTAGAAGATACAGTGTCACTAAAGATGCAGGAAGGCCAAGAATCTAGGGTGAGTGTAGTGTCTGATTATTTCAGTGGGGGACGGAGAAGCCTCTGTGTTGAGGCAAAGTAATGGCATATTCTTGAAATCCACAGGTTATGTTAGTGCTGATGCTGGCCAATAGATTTCACTTGTCAAGAGAGAAAGTCATCTCCTGATTTTTTCCCTTTTTGAAGAGATACGTGATGTGACTTTTTTTTTTTCTCCTTAAGTTAAGGTCCCAGCAGGCAGGGAAGATAGGAATCCAGCACCTTACAGTTCCCCCAATGAATTACCTCTATCCTGTGTGAGGAACCAGCCCTCATAAAGATGTTATGATCTAGGAACCACAGTCCATTAATCTACATACGGATATTTTGCAGCGTGCACAGGGTACATAAAAGGTAAATTGTACTCCAGGCCTGAGCCCCGAGCTTATTATGCAAATACAGTCTCCTAAAATGTGGGCTAAAGGAGCTTAGGGGTTGCTGAGCAGGGCTGGAGCAGGGCTGGAGCAGGGGGATGAAGCATTAGCCTAGGGTTGGGAAACAGGTTTCAGAGCTAACGCCTTGACCTCTTTGGATCAGGGAAAGTTCCTGTTTGTTTCGTAATGTGTGCATTTCATTATTTGCGAGATTTCATGAGGCGGCTTGGGAGCTGGGTACACAGCAAGGTGAGTCTGCTGCAGTGCCCCAGACATAGAAAGTGGAACCAAACACCCGATTTCATTGCTTTGAAATATATTTAGTCAAAACTTCCCAAAAGTAAAATTAACTCCCAGGACACCTATGGCCACCGCTCGCGCCCCTCGCCTGCGGTTGTGTATTCTTGCAATGCCAGTGTTTGTGAAGTGGAGGCCGGTGCAGTTCAAGGTCATCCCTTGTTCCACAGGGAGGAGTTTGACCCTGTCTCACAAAACCAAATCCCAACAACACTAACCAGTAAATGATGGGCAATAAACCCTGAGACTACGGAGTCTTATTCTGTCCAAGGTCTTCAATCCCCTTCCCAAAGCAAGCAGACTCATCTGCTCCCTTTAGGGAACTGAGCGGGGCGAGGGCAGCTCCAGACCCCGTAGGATACTGGGGTCCTGCGGCTACTTAAAGGGCATGGGCACAGCGGTTTTCCCGGGTCGCCGCTGCTAGGTCGGGGAGGGGAGGCACGGGGGGGCGTGTCCTTGGGCCGGACACGCCCCCACCGGCCTTAAAACTCGCGAGCCCGCGCCCGCCCCGCCGCCGCTCGTGCTCGCGGGGACTGCCACGCTCCGCGCGGCCCCCAGCCCCGCGCCCGCCACGCCCGCGCCGCAGAGCTGCCCATGGCTGACCTGAGCTTCATCGAGGATGCGGTCGCCTTCCCCGAGAAAGAAGAGGACGAGGAGGAGGAGGAGGAGGAGGGCGTGGAGTGGGGTTACGAGGAAGGTAGGCTGGCGGGACGGCTCCCGCTCCTTCCCACCCCGAGGCCGCCGGACTGCGGGCGCACCTGCTGAGTCCCCGCAGCCGCACGGCCCCGAGCGGACTGGGACCGAGCTGCTCCCTGGCCTTGGAAAGTACAACTAAAAGACGCTTTAGAAAACGTGTGCCAAATTGCAAGCCGGGCCAGTGCTCTTGGCGACTTTTTAAAAAGAGTTTCCTAAATCTGTCCCCGAAGACCCAGGGCTCCTAATAGCCACCAGTGCCCACGTTTACTGTATATACGGAGAATAACACAAAAATAGTCCACATACAGATGTATGGGACACTGTGTTTATGTTTTAAACAAGTGGGGCTCCTTCGTTTAACGGGTTTTCTGCTGTCTCTGAGCATGTTGAGCGTTGCAGATATTTGCTAAGTACCGCAGAGAATTGAACAGTTGAGCGGAGGAAATTTCTATGGTGTTTTTTTTTTTTCTAATCACTTAAAAATGACATAAGTTTCCTAAATCCCTAAATGAAGGCATCTGTGTGCACAGATATAAACACACAGTAAAGGGTTTTGTGTGTGGTGTGTAACAACAGATCACTCACATAATGAATGTAAAGACCCACACGCATGGCTTTAATGTCAAGGATTATGAGTTTTTCATGTTGTATTTTACTGTCATTAACTTTAAAAAAAAAACCAAACAAAGCTATTCTCAATTTTTGTCATTCTGTCTGTCAGGTGTTGAGTGGGGCTTAGTGTTTCCGGATGCTAATGGGGAGTACCAGTCTCCTATCAACCTAAACTCAAGAGAAGCCAGATATGACCCCTCACTGCTGGATGTCCGCCTGTCTCCAAATTACGTGGTCTGCCGCGACTGTGAAGTCACCAACGATGGACACACCATTCAAGTTATACTGAAGTCAAAATCAGGTATTTTGGCAAGCATGTTTCTGCACTCCTGTAAGCAGGTGGATACTGTCTGATTTAAATTGCATAGTTTTAAAGGTGGCACCAATGCCATTTCTATTTGCATAGTTCTTTACAAGGTGCATTTTCTGGGAATTACTTTCTGAAATAGCTCTCAAATGCTAAGAGGGTAAAGTGATGGCTATCTCAGCGGGCTGTTCTTCCAAAGCTGTGCCTGGAGCCGCCTCTGTTGCTTGAACAAACATTTACTGAACTGTGAGGAAAGGAGTACATACACAGGTGTGCTGATTGGAGTTTTTTTTCTGCCGTGCATTTTGTTCTAAATTATTGATTAGCTGAAATCATTTAATTATAATTTTTTGTTTTACTAGTCTGTGAAACTAAAGATCAGAATTTATTGGCGTCATTGATGTTGTCTGTGTTCAAGATAAACTCTTCACACTAAAAATCCCTTCTTCGTTAATGAAAGAATACTTTTAATGACAGTTAAATGTATCCTCTGAATTCAGCCAGATATTTAAAAGGAAACCCAGCTCTTGCTTTTGTTTATTTTTAACTCACTCCCTCTTCTTCTTGAATCAAGTTGAAAGGATTCTGATATGTTTTGTGGAAAAATGCAATTTCCAAGGAAATTGGTTTTCAGCTTAGATATAGGAGAGATGAAAGCAGATTTAAAAAACATTCGCATTAACATCGTGTTTTCCATGGGGAGTCATGACTGTTTTTCCTCCTGGAAAGTATGCAACATTAGAGAATGCTGAATATTGATGCGCCTCATAAACAGCCTGTGTTTGCATTAATTCCAAATGAGTACAGTAAGTATTTCAAACCATAAAACTTTTAGGTCTATCATTAGGCAAAGAAGGTATTGATTCCTTTCTTTAACTCGTCCTGTTTCAAAGCTTTGATTCGAAATCAATGAGACAGAACATGTCTTCTTTGCCAGTGTTGTGAGTTTAAGCAAGTGGGAACAGCTCTGGAAGGACAGTCCATGTTTTGTATGCAGTTAGAAAAACACACGCACTGAACTTAGACTTGAGTTTGAATCAGAATGTTTTGGCGACGTTTACCTCTGGTCATTATATATTCTGTATTACCATATATTTTATATACTCCTCTGCCCCCTCCCCGACTCTGACCTCCATCCACTCCTGAGTGGTAGGAAGAGTTGCCTGTATTTCTGTCCTGACTTGGACACGCCTGATCCAGACTTCATTCTCTGCTCCTCTCTCCTTCCTCTCTCCGGTGCCCTGTCCTCTTTCTGTCACTGCAGTAATTTCTCCCTCTCAATATTTCAACAAACTTAAGTGTGAATTGGTGCTCAGCATGGTGGTGCACTCCTTTAATCCCAGTACTCAAGAGGCAGAGGAAGGTGGATCTCTGTGAGTTCAAGTCTTTTTTTCTAGAGTTACTGTATTCTTGTTTATTTATTTTGAAAGTTACCTAACAGGAATTCACTTTGATCTCTGACAGATGATGGATCCTATCTCAGGACATTCAAAGGCACCCAGTTGTCCTTCCCTCTCGTTCTTTCTCCCCGATCCTTGGTGCTATTCCTTCCTGTCTGTCTGCCACTGAATAACTAAAATATATACATGTTTCATAGTTTGCTCTCACACTTGTAATTTCTAAAAACCAGTGCTGATTGAGTTAATTTTCTTTTGAATCTCACCATTCTGTGTTTCGTGGAAGTGAGACCTTTCTTATTCTTTTCCATTGCCTTCTTCCTGGTCCTTTGTTTATTCTGAGTTTCTTCTTTGTCAGAGCACTCTTGCATTCTCCAGGCAGAGCCCCCCTCATCTAAGCATCTCTTATAGGACTGTGCTTGGGACCTGGCCTCAGCAGCAGGCCTGTGCTGCCGAGGATATGCCTCCAGTGGCCATCCTCTGCTTAATTTCTGCTTTACTAGATCAGGCCACTAGCAGCTCCCTCTGTTTCTTTGGCATTTCTCTTTCGCTTTTAATTTCTACCCTGGGCCCTTCTGCCCGTGCACATTTTCTCTCTTTTGTGTAGTGAGGATCCAGGACAGAGGGAAGCATTTGTCTAACTGGAGGTGTTTGCTGATTACAGTGAAATGTCTTTTAAATTTATTTACTGTTTGCTTTTAATTTTTGTCTTGTTTTGTTTTTGAGATAGATCTCAATACGTTATCCAAGCTGGCCTGCAAATCACTGTGTAGTCTGAGATGGTTTTGAATTCCTAGCATTCCTTATGTCTCTACCACCCAAATGCTGGAATTATAGACATGAGTTGCCATGTCCTGTTCACACTTTTTAAAACTTAATTTTTAATTATTATTTTTGTCGAGTGTGTGTATGTGGTATGTGTGTGTGTGTGTGTGTGTGTGTGTGTGTGCGTGTATGCATGTGGTATGTGTGTGGTGTGCATGTATGTGTGTTATGTCTGTGTGTGTGTGGTATGTGTGTGGTGTGTGGTGTGGGTGTGTGTGTGGGTGTGTGGTTGTGTGTGTGGTATGTGTGTGAGTGTGTGGTATGTGTGTGGTGTGTGTGTGGGTGTGTGGTATGTGTGTGGTATGTGTGTGGTGTGTGTGTGTGGTATGTGTGTGGTGTGTGTGTGGTTTGTATGTGTGTGGTGTGTGTGGTGTGTGTGTGTGGTATGTGTGTGTGTTATGTGTGTGGTTTGCATTTGGTGTGTGTGTGTGTGTGGTATGTGTGTGGTTTGCATATGGTGTGTGTGTGTGTGTGTGTGTGGTATGTGTGTGGTTTGCATGTGGTGTGTGTGTGGTGTGTGTGTGTGTGTGTGTGTGTGGTATGTGTGTGATTTGTCTGTCGTGTGTGTGTGTGTGTGTGTGGTGTGTGTGTGTGTGATTTGTCTGTGTGTGTGTGTGTGTGTGTGGTGTGTGTGGGTGTGTGGTATGTGTGTGGTTTGTATGTGTGTGGTTTGTGTGTGTGTGGTGTGTGTGTGTGTGGTGTGTGTGTGGTTTGCATGTGGTGTGTGTGTGTGTGTGTGTGTGGTATGTGTGTGGTTTGCATGTGGTGTGTGTGTGTGTGTGGTATGTATGTGATTTGTCTGTCGTGTGTGTGTGTGTAGAGGTCAGAGGGCAATTTTCTGGATCTATGTCTCCTTCCACCTTTGCTTGGGTTCTTGGAATCAAATTCAGGTTGTCAATCTTCTCAGAAAGTGCTTTTTTTTTTTTTTACCTGCTGAGTGATTTTGCTGGCCAACATGCTGTCTTTATAAGTTTTTAAAAAAAAAAACAAAAAACAAAAAAACAAAAACCCCCCAAAAAAACACCCATAGGATAAGCACATGCTCTTTTTTAGGAATTGAGGCTGCCTTTTTATCACCTGGTATGTTGAGCTCCTAGTTTCTCTGAGGATGTCAGTGGCTGTGACACTTAGTCATCTTTTCCTTTCCTTTTATATTTCTTCTATTTTTATTGTAAAAAAAAAAACCATAAGAAATCCCCCAAATGATGACAGCATTTTTATAGTATAATTTCAGGGTTTGTGCTTCACAAACCAAAGCTGTTAGTATTACCCTAATAATGCAGTTCCTATGTATGGTCGCATCTGGGAACACTGGGAACTTGAGGCAGCTCTTGAACACACTGCCTACTCTCCCTACAAGGCAGCTCTGCTGAGACCGATGCTCTTCCCACAGGCTCTCCTCCGTAGGAACTGTAAAAGCTTTATCATCCTCCACCTCTGCCAGGTTTGAAGTAAGATGTCTGGAAACTCTCGCTGATCTCCGACAGTTACCCGCGGTCTCCCGCCAGTTCTCCGTGCTCAGTCATCCTTAGCAGACTGTGCTCTCTAGGCTCCCCCCCAGCTCTCCTCTCACATACACACTGCAGTGTAGAGACCGGGTGCTGTTTCATGCTATGTTCCCCAGTTCACAGACTGACCCTACATTGTGTACCCCTTGGCAGGTCGGGACAGCTTAGCTTGTGCAGCCCGGGGCAGGAAAGTCAGTCCTTACTGAGGAACACATTTTGCACTTGAGCAATTCCTTCCACAAGTCAGAATGTTCTATGACTTTCCCCATCATGTTAGTTTCAGAGCTCTGGACCTACATAGAGCACATGTCACAGCATCCCTCGGAACACTGCTGTCATCCCATCCAGGCACCTGTGTTCCTCCAACTCCTGATAGTCCTTCATCTCTTACTGATTACTTACTGCAGCAGTGTAAACTCACCCATCGGTAAGCGCTAAGCAGATACTCAAAGCTAGGAGAGCAAAAGACAGGAATAGCTACCGGCTGTCTGATTTAGCTGTGGTGTTGGGAGGGGTAGGGCCTGGACAGAGCTTGCCCGATTTGCCAGATGTTTGACGTCAGGAGAAGCTGGAGGCGTGCACCTGTTCAGCCAGCACACTTGCTCATTGGTTTCCTCTGGTTGGCAGAGTGCAGTTGGGGAGGTTATATTTTTACCTTATGCTGTAGATGTGGTAAATATAAATCAGAGACAAAGCTATTGAAGGGAGAAGGCCTAGTGGAAATTATTATAGAAGGGTTTGGGGGAGGAAATAGGATTTGAAATGACTTTGAAGGGTCAATATGCTGGCAGGTTGGCGAACGATGGAGCTGGGAGCTTCAAAGAACACAAGGATGTGGGGAAATGAATGGATGACAGAACAAGGGAAGGCAGGTCTTTTAGCACATCTGGAAGGAGATGTATTTGTGATTAAGGGCTTCATGGGAAAAACAAGAGTGAGTGCGCCTTCGAGCACAGACTTGAGGGACAATGCGGGGAGTCTAAAGAATAAGACCCTCCTTCCCCATAGGAGTCTTAAGAAGCATATTGCTCTAGGAAAATTAACATGGCAGCTCAGAATGAGCTGGGACCTATGAGAAATTGGGAGGTGACTGAAAAATCAGTGCAAGAAATAAGTTACTCAAGAGTGTGGCCATTTTGGTATCTTCCAGTGGAAAACTCGGGCTGACTCGGGGCTTTATGGAGGTGTGGTCAACAGATCTAGTGTGTGGAGCGGGGGGGAGGAGGGACTGGATAGAGACGGGCAGGAGTGGAGTCCCTGAGATTGGACCATGGTTGGGGTCCTGTCGCCATTCTCCATCTCTGCACCGGGTCTGCTTACAAGTGGCTGAGTTCCACGTGGCCTGGAGTTTGGCCTGCTTCCGTATCCTACGGGTGATGACTCTGCCAGGCCACTTGTCCCGTTGTCTCCTTGAGGTGGAGAAGTTATTAAAGCTGTCACATGCATCATGTGATTTCTCCTCAGGACCGATGAATGGCAGGAATCTTCACATGAAGTAAAAAAAAAAATTGAACATATTGATGACGATATGAAAAATAGTATATATATTAAAGTATAATGACAACATTTGTTGGTAGTGGATATGTTCTCAGATCCTGTGGACTGCGATGAACTCTCTATATACTGTTTTCCTTGAGATATATATATATCTATATATATATCTATATATAATATATATTTAGAAAGTTTACCTTATAAATTAGGCACAGTGTAAAATTAGCAGCAATATGTAATAATCATATAAAAAGTTGTAAACTGAAGTAAATACGTGGATGAAGTCTCTTACATGTTTGAAATTTTCAATTCAGTACTTTCAGTTTGCGGTTGCATGCGGGTGACGGAAACCACAGTCAGCAACTATGGATAAGGGTAGACTTCTAGTGGGAGCAGTGTGTGTGACATTGACTGAGCACATAGGATAGCACGCTACTCCGTCTGACTACAAAGGGTAAATACTTGGTTGTTACAAAACACGGTTTTGTTGTTATCCCAGGCTGACCTTCAGTTCTCCAGCCTCTGAGTGCTGGGATCATGGGAGAATTCCCCCCCCCCCCATGCCCTGCAATGGTAATGACATTTTTAATTGGCTATCAGCGTAGGAGAAATTACTCATCTCTCTAGACCATTTATGCTACTCACTGTAACTTACTATAGCAACTTTACTTAGGAAAGTTTACTTCCGGGTTTTTTATTATTCTCCATCTAATTTTAGAGTAGATGATCATTCCTAATCCTACCTCCCCTGTATAGAATGTCTTTCCACTGGAGATTTACTGTTTTCTTCTCAGAAAACATGTGAACTGCTTAATATCTCTGATCCTTTCCCAGAGAAGGATCTCTGATCCCACATTAGCTGCACCTTTCTATTCCTTTATCATATTCTTCAAGGGTCAGCTTGGCCATCATTCCAGAAAATCTTCAGTGATTCTGTGCATGCTTCCTGATTTTTGGTAGGCTGTGGTTAGGTGTTCTTCTACTGTCCAGTTTTCTCACTGTCTTTGATACCTCTGTTGGGAACACTCTTTAGGTGCTAGAGATGCCTGGTTGCACTGGGGTGCCTGGCTGCACTGGGGTGCCTGTGCCTGGCTGCATTGGGGATGCCTGGTTGCACTGGGGATGCCTGGCTGCACTGGGGATGCCTGGCTGCACTGGGGATGCCTGGCTGCACTGAGGTGGCTGGCTGCAGCTTTGGTTGGATCCTTTTGCTTTGTCTACCCTGTGGTTAATCTTGCTCAAAGTGTATATTCAGTTCAAGTACAATGTAAAGTAATTCTCTTCCAGTCACAGCTTTCAGATTACACTGTAAATTTGTTTTCATCAAAGGATTATGAGGCTTAGGTGGGGTTAGGTCAATGTTCATCAAATTGTCATGTGATTTTCAAATGTTGTAGAGAATTCCTCTGGGAATGCTTTCTGTGTCTCTTAAGCATCATAGGAAGGTCCATTAGAGAATAGCTAAGAAGTGGGGACAGTCGCAATGACATCATCTCAGTGCAGATTCTTCTCCCAACTTTGTCACTCTAAGGAAACGTGTGTCATGAAAGCCATCTCTATGTTGTTTCGTGGTAATTTCATTGAAATCGGTGTCATTCCAACAAGGAATTTCTCAAGCAGTGCGCAAACATCACTCTTCAGAATGTAGTGTGCAGCTCTATAGGAAATGAGCCCCACTGGTTCCCACATCCGCAGAAAGGAGGGTAGTATCCCGAGAGGATGTCACCGAGTACAGGCTAACAGATGACGGTTTACTTTAGTGTTATCAACAGTCAATATTGAGGGATGGATAGGAAATGCCTCTACTTGACCCCTCAAACTAAATTCAGCATTTTGTCTTTTTTAAATGCCTTTGTGTGACCACATGGTGTTAGAATAGTTTAATTTAGGGTTGTTAGCCAGCAGCAATAGTGACAAGTACCCACACCCTGATACCTGGACAATTCGCCTCCTTGCCTCCTCTCCCTGAGGACTGGCCTAGGAATAGTGCCTCCCTCTTGTGTGCCCGTTTCCCCCTGCAGAATGTGTGGTCCATGACGACCCTGTTGGTTCATTGTAATTTAATGGAATACAGTTAAATGCAGTTAATAAAACTGCCACACCGTGACCAAGTATAATTTGGCTGTGTTTAAGTAGATGAACTCAATTTCAACCTAAATGAATGTGATCCAGGAAGGCAGGAATTTTATCTGCTTTGTTAAAATCATTGTATGCTAAATATTTTATACACTGCCTGGTATCATATAATAGATGATAAAAATATTTATAAATGGGTCCCGTGTGTTTTGAGTATCTTCCTGTCAAAACATGGGCCTATGCAGCTTGAGTTACCAGCATGGTTAAAAACAGAAGCTCCAGGGCTGGAGAAATGGGTCCAGGGGTAAGAGCACTTGCTGCGTAAGCTTGAGGACCTGAGATCATTTCCAGTTTCCACCACTCATGGTAGAATGATGGCTACTGTAACATGTATGTCTGTAAATATCCAGCACTGTGTGTGGACAGGCAGAGGGTACATGGGATAGGAGGATTTTGGGGGCTTGCTAGCTTCCAGCCTACCCACAGGCTCAATGACAGACCCTGTCTCAAGACAATAGGGTGGAGAGCAGGACACCTAGCTCCTGCATGCACATCTGTATCTGTAAATACATATTCAAATACACAGTAGACATACACATACACACAAGAATGAGTTTTTTCTTTAACTTTTAAATTGACATCTTAATTGTTTTAAAGGAATTCTGGAGCTGGAGTGTGGACATGTACCTGTAATCTCAGAACTCAGGAGGCAGAGGCAGAAGGATTGCAGATTTAAAGTCAACATGGGCTACATAGTGAGATCTTTAGAAACTAACTCAAACCATTCCTTCACCCCAATAAAAGTTCCACAACACCAGAAACAATGTAATAATATTTTGATAATAATTCTTTTACTTTTTAAAATTATGGTATAATATCATTTCCCCTCCCTTCCCTCCCTCTAAGCCCTCCCACGTAACTTCCCACTTCCTCTCAAATCACAGTCTCTTTTTCTTTAACTGTTATCTCTCTCTGTCTCTGCCTCTGTCTCTCTCTCTCTTTCTCTCTCTCTCTCACACACACACACACACACACATACACACTCCTAAATATATAAACACAACCTGCTCAGTCCATATACAGAATATGTATATGATCTCAGGACTGAGAAACAGGGGTTCTCTTCCCTGGGGATGGCCATTTCCCCCACTCTCAGCATTCCTCAGGTCTTGTCTAGTCCTGAAGCCCCACAAGCTTTCTCCCTTCATGCCAGCGTGTCCATTGTTGTCATCTGTATTAGGTCTTGTTTAGGTAACTGTGCTGATGAAACTTCATAGGTATCGCCTCTCTGACATTTGTAAGAGACACGATCTCAGAGCATACTTCCTCTGGCTATTAAATCTTTCTGTCCCCTCTCCTTCGATGATCCCTGAGATTAGGTACAAGAATTGTAGACGTCTCAGTTGGGTACCACACCATCTCTTGTTCTCTGCATTCTGGTTGGTTGTGGTTTTTAGTGATGATCTCTGTCTATTGTAAAGAGCAGTTTCTTTGATGAGGTTCAAGAACTACACTTACCCGTGGTATAAGAATAAATACTTGCAATGCAGTTAGGAATTATTCTCATTCAGTAAAGTGGTGGTTGTAGGTTATCCTCCAAGATCGATGACTTCACTAGGCTTGGGTAGTTGACTAGATTTCCAGTTCCAGGAGTGATTTCTCTCCTGCTGAGTGGGCCTTAAGACTGTTTGCAGAGCTGTTGATGACTGTCAGGATAGCCATGACACTGTTGCGCTCCTAGGGTTCCTGTGCCATGCTGGTCACTGTTGCCATTTATAGGCATCAGAGCTGGATTGCTTCTATTCCTTAGAAGCTTGCATGGTGCCTTCTGGAACCGTGAAGATTCGTCCTCAGGGAGGAGGAATTCAGGTCAGATCCATCTCAGGTCC
Organism: Cricetomys ansorgei; assembly: GCA_026225945.1. Taxonomy (NCBI): domain Eukaryota; kingdom Metazoa; phylum Chordata; class Mammalia; order Rodentia; family Nesomyidae; genus Cricetomys; species Cricetomys ansorgei. The sequence continues at coordinate 13,663,623 of JAMJFZ010000239.1, read as the reverse complement.
CCTGAGTCCTGTGTCCGAGGTACGTGGTGTCTTCAGCAGTAGGGACTTACCTTCCACCTCTGGGATCAACCAAGGGCAACAGCAATAGTCCATGTTTTGGGAACCTCTTGGACAACCCTGACTCAAAAGGGGCTTCTCAGGTTTGGCATTGAGGCATTTGTTAGATAGTCTGTGGCTCTTGAGGGGATCATTGACAGCTCAGAAGGGGAGATTTAATTTAATCTTTATGTGTATATGCATGGACAAGCTTATATGTAGTATGTGTAATTTTAGGTAAATAGTTAGCAGTGTGAATTCTTATGACCTTTTCAGACATCCTTACAGTTATTTTAACCTCCTCTCTCCTTCTGTATTATCTCCATTCCTCTACCTAAGTAAAGTTCCCTCCATTTCCCCTTCACCCCTTCAAGTCATGTGCACGCTCCTATTCCCTACCTTCCCCATGATCCCCCTTTACATTCCTGGTTTCTGCAGTGACTCCAGGTTATATATTTTCGTCGGAAGACTTGGAGCTGATGGCTGTAGTTACACGTTTTCACTTTTGTGCCTTCAACTTTGTTCTGTTGGTGTACATGCCTGCTTTTGTGCAAGTACCATACTGTCCTTCATGACAGTGGCTCTGTAGAACATCTTGATACCTGGAATGGTAATCCCTTCAACATTGTTCATTTTGCTCAGAATTGTTTGGCTATCTGGGGTCTTTTGTGATTCCATAGGAATTTTAAGATAGTTTTTTTTTTTTCTATTTCTATGAAGAATGAGACAGGGATTTTGATTGAGATTGCATTGAATATATAGTTGGCTTTTATTAGAATGGTCATTTTTACAGTATTAATTCTACCAATCCATGAACATGGGGTATCTTTCTATTCTCTAGTGTCTCTCTACATCTCTTTTTCGTTTTAGAGATTTGAAGTTTGCATTGTAGAAGACTTCCTTATTTAGGTTTATTCCTAGATATTTTAGTTTATTTGAGGCTGTTGTGGAAAGGAGTATGTCCATGATCTCTTTCTCTGTGTATTTGTTGTTCATGTAATGAAAAGGTATCAATTTTTGTAAATAGACTCTGTATCCTGCCACAGAACATAATAATAATTTGTAAGACTCTCAGTATTGGCCATTTTGGTCTTATAGTTTTGAAAGGTGGATTTCTTTTTGTTGCACTGAGATCTCTGTCAAAACCAGTTGTATCACACTTTTCCATAAGAAGTAGCACACTGCTCTATAGTAGCTTCTGATTGCGTGTGTTTGTATGTATCCTGTGAAGGTGTTTGGTGCAAATATTTTACTCCTTTTCTTATTTTTGTATGCCTGATTTTATGACATGACACTCCTCTTTCTTTTCCATAGCAGTGTGGAGCTCAGTCTCTTCCAAGATAGTTTTACAGCCTTCTTTCAAAAATGGAGAGTACCAGAATTTGCCCTGAAGGCTGGAGTCAGGTCCATGCTGTGCATGGTGGTGGTGGAGCAGATGCATTGCGCTCTCCAGAGGATGCTGGCTGGGGTGCTGTGTGAGACTCCCACTTCTCCTCTCTGGTTTGGGTGACAGGGTACACAGTGGGTAGACTTCTGATCTCCTTCCTTGCTTTTCTCAAGATGGAGTTTGGACAGCCAATGGAATGGACTGAGTGATAGTGAATGATCCAGGATCTCTGACAGCTTCTTGAAGTGAAAGCGTTGCGTACAATCTTAAACCCACACCTTGGGTGTTTACAGAATAGAAAGGCAGAACAAGTCTTCACAGGGCTCTGGGGGTCTGTAAACCTTTTTGATCCATTCATTTAGATTTGTTTTGATTGTCTTTTGGAAAATCTGATAGAATTTAGTTCTCAAAAGAGAACCTAGAGTTTAGAAATCTAGGCTTAGAGAATATATTAATTTTTAGTACATTCTCATAGGTTTCTGTCCCTCTCAGCCCACGTGGTGGGTTAGGCTCCAGCTCCAGGCTCTGTCTGGGCTTGCTAGCTGGGTGATTATGGAAGGCTACACTTAGTGCTCTGACACCACCTTTCCCCTCTGTCCATGGGAACTGTGATGGTAGGGTTCTGGGTTTCTGGGATACAGTCTTAATCTGATATCCATTCATTCTACCCCCTCTTCCATGAGGTTTATTCACTTTGATTTACAGAATTATTAGAATTTCTCTTGGGTACTCTCTCCACCCCCTGCCCAAGTTGGTAGAAAGCTGGTAGAAACCAATTTTGTAGGACACTGTGTGGTGTGTGAGACAGCTTCATCTTCCTGCTATTTTCTGATGTGCTGTTTCCTCTTGTTCTCTTTCCTATTTACATTTTCTGGCTGTATCGCCTGCAGATCAACATAAACCCAGTAAGAACTGGTTATTAGCTAAGAATTAACCAAATGGACAGACACTGCTGCAACAGTTCACTTTCTTGTCTGTTGTATTTGAGGCTGATGGTGAAGCCGATCCTCGAGAAATGTCAGGCTTCGAAGTGAGCAGTGTTCTATTCACTGACCCTTCTTCTAGGGTAGTGGTGATGCAGGTTGTCAGCTGTTTGGGTAAAAAGAACGTAGAGTTCTTAACTGATACTGTTTTGAATTAGGAATTGCTAGAGGGGAAGCAAAAGTCTGGAATTAATAATTATTTCCATTGAAATTGACCATTGGTTTATAATACACTTTATTTTATACATATGCTTTTCCTGGGGGCTGATAGAAAAAAATAGTTTAAGAAATCACATAAGTCAGCCAGGCTGTGGTGGCGCACACCTTTAATCCCAGCACTTGAGAGGCAGAGACGGGCGGATCTCTGTGAGTTCAAGGAGGGCCTGGTCTACAGAGTGAGTTCCAGGACAGCCAGAGTTACAACAGAGAAACCCTGTCTCAAAACAAGCAAACAAACAAACAAAAAAAGAAACAAAACAGCAACAAAAAACCAGTTGCAATAGGGTACTGCACAGATGGCTCATTTGTTAATAGTCAGTACTACTCTTGCAGAGGAACTGAATTTGGTTCCCAGAACCCACATTAGGTGACTAGTAACTGCCAGTAGCTCTACCTCTAGCTCTGACTGATACCTTTTTTTTTTTTTCCCCTTCGTGAGCACCTGCACATAATTTAAAAGATATGTTTTTAAAAAGAGTCTCAGGAAGGATTTATTTCATTGTCTACTCCTGGACTGAAAACACCAAACAACTTAAAATATACATATTCTTACCGAGGTCCTGTCTGCAGAGCAAGCACAGGGATTTTAGTGAAATCTGGACAGTTTAAATTTACCTCAGTTGCAATGTTTCTCATTTTGACTTTAAAAATTCAGTCTGTAGAGCCCAGGAGGGCACACTTTAGAGCACTTAAGATGCCTCTCCTATACAGCTGATGACATCACTCAGCAGTACTGTTTTCTCTTTTCAGTTCTGTCAGGAGGACCGTTGCCTCAGGGACATGAGTTTGAACTGTATGAAGTTAGATTTCACTGGGGAAGAGAAAATCAGCGTGGGTCTGAACACACGGTTAATTTCAAAGCTTTTCCCATGGAGGTAAGAACAATGATCTTGTGCAAATCTCATTACCGAGTGAAGAATTCAGTGATTTTCTGAAAATGGTTGTTTTAAAGGTATATGTGTAACTCTTGAATTTTATGTTTGTGCTAAGATGAAAGAGTGCTTAGTAATGTTGGTTTGGGGCAGCTAATGAGGCCACCTGCTTACTTCCTGGGCCTAGAGTGCACTGGGAGCATAGGCTGCAGAGTGGCCAGCGTGCGCGCGCGCACATACACACACACACACACACACACACACACACACACACACACGTCTGAAGTATTCCCTACAGCACCCTTTTCTTAGTGAATTCATTTACATGCTTTAGTACCCGGGTGAAGTATCCTATCTCCTATGGTACTTGTTCTGGGTTCCTTGCCTATGTGGAATTCATCATCCCCTTTCTAATCTCCCAGTATACTTGATAGTTTCCTGTCATGTGCTCATCCCACGGTTGGCACATGTGAACTCCACTGATTTCTTTGGCTGTGGTATTTTGAGGACAAGGTCTCCTATTCATCCCTCTGGTGACTCTTACCATTTACCTACTGTGAGGCTCATCACAAGCCATCCACAAAGTTGATGGGATATCTCTGTTGGTGCAGGACTTGTTTGTATTTCTTTCCATAAGAAATCTCAGTTCTCCCCGACAACAGATGTTCACTGTAATCTAAGAGCGTCCCTCCTTCCCTCCCTCCCTCCCTCGCTTCCCACTTCTATTGTTTTAATTAATTTCTAAGGCCTCATACCTTAACTACATCAAGCCTCAACTTCCTGTCCATGCAGAATCATAGACAGCCATCTAGTGGATTTTCTGTTTTGGATACCTAGCAGACATTACAGAATAAAGATGATCTAACACCTTTCAACAAAGAACTTCTTTGAGGTTTACTGCAACGCTAGGCTTGTTTCTCTGTCACCTGCACTGTGGTTGTGCTTCATATTAAGCATGCACTCACTCTTGGCCTGAAGCCCTGTGTCGATCTGCCTCCGTGATTGGAAATCACTGCTGTATAATTTTATATACATCATATGTGGCTTGGACAGGATTACACTGCAATATTTTTCAGCGTTCGCTTAATAATTATATAAAAATCCCATCAGAAGCTCAACATATCCATTTCATTCCAAAGAAACCCTTTTAAAAGTGAAATGTGAAATGCTTCACGGCTGGACGAAACCCTGAAAGGCAGTGCACTGAAGAATGTACGAAGCGTGCCCCAGGCATTCAGGAAGAGAACACAGCCTCAAGTTTCTGTTGAAGAAATTCTGTGCACCTCCTTGCTCTTTGGTTTTGGGTTGACCCCTCCTCTGCAGGCATAGAGACACCCTCTCATTTCTACTGCCTTAAAAATCATTTCGTGTGACCCCCGCTCCTGTTCTGTCCTGAGAGTATCCGAGAAAGAAGAATGTGTACCGCGCAACATCAAAGAGAAAGGAAGACACCATACAAAGCAGTGAAGGATGGTGGGGCGAGGTGGGGAGCGGGGGTAGTAGGGAAGGGTTGTTCTAAAGGCATAGAGAGGTCTGGGGAGAGGTGGGCATGGTGGGCAGTTAGAAGTACAGATGGGATCCGCTGCTCTCTTTGTCACACAGTGAACTGTGAACTGCCTTGGGGAAGTTTCCTTCTCTTTTGGGGTCAGCGGTCTGTGCCCTTTGTGGCAGTCAGATAGAGTTTCCTGACCTAATGTTCAGAGATGTGTAACCACTTGGTGGTCTTTAGCTGCTCTATCCCATTGAGCACAGGCAGTGTTTTACTTTGAGTGGATTAGGTTCTGGCAGTGAGGCTTTTGCTTCTGTAGAGATATTTATATTTGGGATAATAGAATTACTGGTTTTATCTTTTTCCAAAGTCGTTAAGGGATGATATTTGTATTCTTTGTTATCCTAGATTATCCTTGGTGCAATCCCAGGGAAAATATTCATCAGTCATCTGTCATTTGCTTGGATTGTACTCTGTTGGTGTGTAAGTGCTCAGGGTTCACAGGTTTAAAGGAGGATTGCTGCACTGCAGCTCTTAAAAATAAAGGATACAGGGGCTGGAGCGACGGCTCCATGCTTCAAAGCACCTGCTGATCTTACAGAGGACCCAAGTTCGGTTCCCAAGCACTCATGTCAGATAGCTTTCAACTGCTTATAACCCCAGCTCCACCCTCTTCTGACCTCTGTGGGCACTGCTTTCGTGTACACATGCACACACGCACAGACACACACTCAAGAATAGAAATTAACAATTAATAAAGGCTTTGAGAAGAAGCTGGCTTTTAAGGAGACGGCTCTCCTGATGTGGTAGAGAGAAGAGAGTAGGCCATGTAGAAGAACATTCCAGAGTTTGTAATGAGATGACAAATGAATGCTTGCTTAGATAACTTTCTGCAGAGCTCTAGTTCTAAGCAGCCACTGAGAACACGTGAGTACGAAAATGTGGGCAGTGGGATGGTGGAAGGTGGGGGAGCCAGGTATCCTTTGAAACACATGAAGAATATTTTTCACTTTTTCTTCTTTGAGGGTACTATACATCGTTTCTTCTCTCGTCTCTCTTCGCTCCATCCCTCTCCTCTTTTCCTTTATCTTGCCTCTTTTCTTCTTCTCCCCTCCTCCTCCCTCTTCCTACTTCTCTTCTTCCCTTCCCTCCTCTTCCCCTTTCCCACTCTGTTTTATCTTTCGTGGTTGTAGGTATTGAACCCAGGATCTGTGGATCCTGGGCTGGTGCTCTACCACTGAGCTACATCCCGGCTCTTTTGTATTTGTTAGGACCAATCTCACAATCACATATTTATGAATCTATTTTTCCAATTTTGAATACAATTTTAAATCATGTTTTAAATTAGTTCTCTAGTGACATGACGGTACCACCCCTGGTTCCACGCACCTTTTGGTGGTTACTTCTTGAAGGACTGGGACTGTCTTCACAAAGTCCTCGCCTGTGCCTGTCTGTGCCTTAATCTGTTTTTTCTGAAAATTTCCTCCAATAGGTTCAGACTTTTAAGTCTAACATGAGGCTTTTGATCCATTTGGAGTTGGTTTTTGTACAGAGTGAGAGATAAGGATCTCTAGTTTCATTCTTTCTCTGAGGAAATATATTCCTAGTACCTTTTTTTGAAGAGGCCACCATTTTTCCAATGTGTATTATGGTATCTTTGTCAAAAACCATGTAGCTGTAATTGTATCTGTTTATTGCTCAGGTCACTATTATATTTCATTGTCAGTTTTTGTGCCAGTATAAGTTTTCATAATACGAGTCTTTAGTTGTAACTCAGACTCAGATACAGGAGTCCCTCCAGCATTAGTCTTTTGGCCCAGGATTGCCATGGCTATCCCAGATCTTTTGTGCTTCCTGTGTTGATGAATGGCATCGACAGTTTGATGGGTATCACACTGAGTCTGTGAATCTGTAGGTTGCTTGTGGTACCTTAGCCGTTTTCATGATGTTAATTCTTCCAATCCGTGAGCATGAGAGGTCTTCCTGGCTTCTCGTGTATTCCTCAATTTCCTTCTTCAGTGTTCTGAGGTTGTCATTGAAGATATCTTTCACTTCCTTGGTTAGTCAGGTTTATTCCAGTTTCTTTTCCTCCATAGTTGCGGTTGGGATTGTTGCCCTGACTCGTCTCTCAGTTATTGGTATGTAGAAAGGCTTCTGGTCTTTATATGTTGATTTTGTATCCTGATACTTGGCTGAAGGCATTCATTGGCTCTAAGAGTTTGCTGCTGAATCTTTAGGGTCTCATAATTAGAGCCATATATACGTCCCTTTTATTTTCTCCTACTTCCTCCATCTAGCTAAGACTTGAAACACGGTGTTGATAAAAGTTGAGACGGTGGAAACTCTTGGCTTTTCTGATTTAATGGACATGCTTTGAGTTCTTCTCCACTAGTCCACCTTTGCTGTAGTTTGTCGTGAATGGCTTTATTATTGAATGATGGACGTTCCTTCTAGTTCTGGTTTCTCCAGGACTTTTGTGATGAAAACATAATGAAATTTGTGAAAACTCTTTTCTCTTTCTATTGAGGTTACTGTGTGATTTCTGTTTGTGAGTCTGATTATGTGAGTTATTACATTTATTGATTTGTGTATGCTGAACCATCCCCACATTTCTGGAATGAAGCCATCTTGATCAATGGTCAATGTAAGAACTCCTTGATATGTTCCAAAGCTTACTTTTCAAGTATTCTGTTGAGAAACTTTTCAGTGAGATTGGATTATAGTTTTCCTTTTTTGTTACATCTTTACTCAATTTTGATATCAGAGTAATACTGGCTCATAAAAAGAGTTTGGTTTCCGTCTTTTACGTTTTTCTTTATGCAACACTTTGAGAAGCACTGATGTTAGTTCTCCTTTACGTATCTGATAGAATACAGCAATGACTCTAGATGGACTTTTTGTAGTTGAGGTTATCATTATTATTACTACTGATTCAATCTCATCACTTGTTACAGATCTGTTTATAAATTATTTGACGCGTTTTGGTTTAATTTTGCTAGGTGATATGTTTCTAAATTTTATCCATTACCTTAGATTTTCCAATTTAGTGAAATATACATTTAAAAATATAATCTAACGATCCTCTGAATTGCATTGGTATCTGCCATATGACTCCCTTTTCATCTCTAATTTTGTTAATTTGATTCTCCTCGCTTTCTTTTGGCTAATTTGGCTAGGGCTTTCTCAGCCTTCTTTGTCTTTTCAAAGGTCTTGGTCTTTTTTCATAGATTGTTTTCATGGCCATGTTACTAGTTTCTGCCTTGATCTTGATTATTTTCCATCTGCTGATGTTGTGTCTGTCTCCTTTCTGTTTCTTCAAGGCTCTAAGGCACTTCATTACTTATTTGAGATGACTCTGAATTCTTAATGGAGTCACTTGTAGCTGTTAACGTCCGTCTTAGGATTATCTTAATTGTATCCCGCATGTTTTGGTGTGTTGTGTTTTTATTTTCATTTCATTCTAGGAATTTTAAAGTCTTCTTCTTGATGTCTTCAACAACCCATTCGGCCTGCAAACATTCTTTATACTACTAGGAGTCAGCTCTAGCACTGCTTCAAAAGTTAGCATGATTCTTGTCTTTGACTTATAACTTCTTTATTAAGCAGTGCTGAGAAAGCATGCCATTTGTGCATAGCTTTTCCATTTTGCTCACAGTGGCAGGCTAGGGCACACATATACACACATACGCACACATACATAATAATTATCTATTCCACTTCCATTTAAATTTTTTCTTTAGTCATAACTTTCATGTATTTAGGCTCATAGTTTTACATCTTGTTTTCAGGTGTCAGTGAAAGAGAGAGCTCTCACAGAGGAATAAAGGAGAAAATTGTTGCGGAACCCAATGCGAGTGACCTTGGCTTGGGAAACACACATTTAGGTTACCCTGAACACAGTGTTCCAATGAAATAGCAGTTCATGAACTTTTTCTAGTGAGAGAACAAAGAAAGCCATATACCTAAATCAAGACACTTTCCAGCTTCACTGGTGTGCGGACTAGTAATAGTAAACCGGGGCTGGGCAGTACTCTGCTGGGGCCTCGGGTGCTGTCTGACAGCATTATTAGTCTGTTGATTGGTGGGAAAGTAGATTTTTGTTAAGATAATATATTCTGAAAGTTTTTTTTTTTTTTTAATCTGTTTGTCAGGACGTTGGGTAGGTCACAGAGGTCACAGAGGATGTCACCGAATGGCTCTTTAACTATTTAGACTCCAGAATTGCAACATTCCAATCTGTCCTTATTGATGTTCTGATTGGTTAGTCAGCCTTTGCAGACACAGCTTCTTTCCAGGAATTCTCATTCACACAAGCATTGTGTTCTAGTTCTATCAGCTGCAGACACGATCGGTTCTTTGAGCTCCTCTGACGTAACCTAACGGGGACTGTCTGATTTTTGGTAAATCATGACCAGTGTTTGCACAGGAAAAGCTACTTTCATAACTCTAGGGGAGATGCTTTGGTTTTATGTTGGGTCAATTAAAAATAAAAATCAACAAGGAGCCCAACATGTGGCCAAATTTTAGTTTTTCTCAAAAAGAATATTACTTACCTTCTGTCCATTATTAAGAAAGGATCTTTAATTGCTGAATGTAGGAAATATATGATCTGAGAATAAAACACAGACTTGAACAAATTGGGCAGGTTAAGTGTTTCTTCCACTGAATTCCCCAAGGTTTATTGCTACTAGACCATAGCTTTCTGTCCTGCTTGTATACCACTACAGAACTATTCATACACATAGGGTTTCCCTTGTTTCTTAAGTCTTGATTACCAAAGCTGTCATGTCACATAAAACATTGAATAACTTAAAAAAATCATTTCTCTTGCTAATCTGTGTAGTTTACTTTTGTCTCTACTATTTTTATTAAAGATACCTATTTTTAGTTACTTTTTGGCTTGGGATAGAACATGTTTAATAATATTCATAATGCCACTATTAAAAATTAATGTCACCATTAAGGTATAAATTTGGTAAAATGGAAATGAAAACATAAAACTTCATGGGAAAATGTGAATGTACATCTGTATAATCATGAACCCAGAAGACTATATTAAGGGTTAGTCAATGATATGTCAAGCATAAAAGAAAGATTTAACCATGTGATGGTCAAAAAACTTTATCAGAAGATTTCACGAACAAAGCCAAAGATAAACACGACCTGAAGGAAAATAAGACAGAACATAACGTGTGGCTAATTTTCTTCCTTTATAATGACACATGTAAGTCAGTGAGGCACTCAGAGCCCCAGAGTGGCAGGCACATAAAAGAGTCATTTAAAAAGAGTCAGCACATCATTCAGTTGACTGCTGCTATCTAAAATATTCCCACTTTAGATAGGGGAGAAGAATAAAATATTAGTGTTGAGTAGATGAGGCCTCTTAAGCACTATCGCTGGGAGGTATAAGCTGGGAGACATTTTGGGAGAGAGCTGTGGAAATGGCCATAACATGTTTTTGTAATAGTTTACTTATTCTTTGAAAATTTTATACAGTATATTTTGATCATATCCACCCCTCCTTCAACTACTCCCAGATCCTCTGTTTTTGTTTTAAATTTCTAGAATACCTTTTATTAGATCAGTTCTTTGACTGATCTTAGAGTTATCTGAATGTGTCAATTTTTATTATTAATTAATTTTGCTTTGCTTGTTTCATACATGTATATAATGCATCCAACTATTCTCCCTTCACCCTGTTTTATTTTCCGCCTACCCCTGTCGCTCCACTTCTTCCCTATAGGCCTTTTTAAAAACCATATGTTTGACTTTTTGTTTTGTTTTATTATCCATTGAGTTTAACCAGGGCTATCTGTCTGACTCTGGGTTTAGCACTGTCCATTGGCTGGTGGGCTCACTAATGGAGATGCAACTGAAGACAATGCCGCCCCCTTCCCAGAATGTCAATAGCCAATAGTTCTGCAGTAATGGGTAGGGCTCTCTCATCCATGGCTGACAATTGACCAGGCTAGTCTTGGGAAGGACCTGTATGTATGGCCTCAGATGGTGTGCTGAGTTCATATTACAAAGGCTGTGCTTTGCCTAGATGATGGCATTTCATAGCCCTTCTCCCTGTCATTATTCGGCTCTTACATTCTTTCTGCTTCCTATATGATGATCCCTAAGCCAATTCTTAAGAGGAGAATCAACAACTTTGGGATTTCCTATGCACATGTAGTTGATACTTTGGACTGAGGTTGCTTTGGGGAAAGAGCAGTTGCCATTCTGAGGAACTAAGACTTCTGCTAAGAGAAACTCTGCAATTTGAATATTTCAGCTTCCCTGATCAGTTTTATTATTTCCAGTGAAGTTTTATTATTTTAAATGAGACAGAACATCTTGTCTCAGGATATAATAATTATTATTTGCTATTCTGGAATCCCCCTTTGCTCGCACACTGGTCTTCCTGGCTGACCACAGGCCTCTTTAGTGGTCACAGTTGTAGAAACCCCCTTTAATTTTGGTGACAAACACAAATTTTGTGTTCCTGAAATTCTATCAAACACTTGCCTATTTGCTCCATGGAAATCAGGGTCTCTGTTTTGATCCAGTGTGTTTACCTTTTCATTTATTATATTTATGTGTGTGTGCAGAAACCTACCAGATTACTGAGTAGGAAATGAAATTATGATGTTGAGCAAACATAAATGTTCTCGTGGCTGCACACAGCCTACACAGAAAGCGAAGTGCGTGAGGCCCATCTAACCCTTCCCTTGGAACTTACCTTTGATTTTCCTTCTGTAAGCAATTCCGTCTTCATCACTGTTTGAAGATACACAGAAGGTTGTTTTGTCAAGCTAAATTTGGAAGAAGAATTTATAGTCCAGCTGATTTGATGATACAAAGCAAACTAGTGTAGACCAATAATACCCATGGTATGTAATTAATTCATGGGTAGTTATAGACGAGTTCTAACAGACTAATGGTCTATAGTAAATTATGTCTCATCTCAATGTGCTTTCAGATGATAAACATTGATTTCAGTATTTAGTCTGTAACTGAGCAGCTGTCTCTAAGCTTACGTCTCTTTGTGCATACCTCCTACCCATCCATCCATCCATCCATCAGTCTATCATCTATTTGAAAATACATCTTCAAAACCTACTATTCAGGCCTTTGACTAAACACCAGGGAGATGGTGATGAATGCAACATTCAGCTTGGAGTTGTTCATATACTGGGAGAGCCTGAATGCAGTGTATGTGATTTAGCTCCTTCCCACTTTTTTCCTGAAAGGGAGACTATGTAGAAAATATAACTTTCTGTGATACAGAAAGGAACTCACCTCTTTAGCCTGTCCATACACTATGCAAATTCTGACCATTAGAAGCTAATGAGAGTGCTGTTTGAAGGCACTTATTAGAATGTAAACATCATTTGAGATGCACGTTTGCTACCGGCACAGAATTTCAACTAGTGTGTGAAAGACTGTCAGGCACAGGCTTCTGTGGACTAAATTACATTCAGTAAACTAACAAAGTTAGAACCAATGAGGTTAAGGACGGAAAGCCATACCAGGGAAGAGTTAAGAAAGGAGGTCCGTTCGGGAACCATGGGCAGTCTGATGGGAATGAGGGAATGATGGTTTCATCTAAGCTTTCCAGTCTCAGGTAAGCTAGTAAACTGAACTGTTTCCGAGTTCCATGTTACCATATAATGGACCAGAATTTATCTCAGAGGTTGGCAGAGTCTGTCCTTCCTATGACTAGGAAGAGATGGGAGAATCTCAGGGGGTACGGACCTCTCACCTCAGTGGTTGTGATAATAAAATCTTTGTAGTTACTGCAAATAACATTCACAGAGAGTATTCATGGAGAAAAAAGTAGAAAGCCTTTATTTAACCTTGTAACTTCTCCTTCGTCTTTAGTTGAATATATTGGTATTTATAATGTAATGGCTAAGCTGTAATCAGTATCCATTTCTAAGGCCCTCTTTTGTGATGTCTTTTTAATTATGAGTATTATGCATACATATGAAATAGAATTTCCATCATTAGCTGTGCCCACTCCAGAGGTGGTGGGACCTGGGAGAATGGAGCCTATAAATGAGTTGGACTAAACCCTCATGTAATAGCCACCTTTATTCAGAGCCTCAGACAATTTATACTCTGAGACATAAGAAAGGTCGCGTGAGTAAAATCCTCATGAGTCCAGGCTGTATATAATCACAATGCAATGAGAAGCCTCATGTGGGAAAAAACATGTTTTTCCATAAAAGCATATAAAGGCTAGCTTAAACATTTAATTGAATAACAACAGCAAACAATAATGAGTTATCTGAAGTGAACTCACTCCTATCTGCTACACCTGGGAGGAGCACAAAAACATATTTTAAGAACAATTCCGTGTTTTGAAGAAAATGAGGTAACAAGACTCTTGTCTTTTTTTTTTTTTCTTGAAGTGGCCTCACAAGCCCTCAGAATTCTCCTTTTTTCGACTCTATTCCTGGTCAGCTGTTTTGTAGTGAAAATAAACCTTGCTCTGGGAGGAAAATGGTTTCACAGTACTCAGGAGCTGGTTGAATTAGAGATCTTAGAAGACTTTTAGCTTTGGTACATCTTAGTCTGACAAACATACAAGTTTTGGTTTGGATGTTGGTGCTTCAGGAATCACAGCTTAGGTCCTGGGTATGGGGCCCAGGGGCACAAAGCCTGTGATTCCGCTCTCAGAACTGTGAAATGCAAAAACACAGGAAGGGCATTGCAGCGATGTTTCTAGTATATGTTTTTGCTGCTTCTTGGATGATGTTAAATATTTTTTCTTTTAGCTTCATAGGGCTCTTCACAATAGAAGTTCACTACAGAAACCTACAACATTCCCAATGTTCTCAGTCAGAAAGACAGACTTTCTTGGAGGGAGGCATGATTTCCCAGTAGGCAGCTGGCCCTGGTTGATGTGTGTTAGTAAAAGTCAGAGAAAGCTACATTCTGACTCTAGTTCATTGCTTTTGTTTCTTAGTTTCCACATAGTTGTTTAACTTAAATTCCTCCACTGATACACATAAAAATACAATTTTCTCTAAAATGTGAGACAGAGAGAACTGTATAAACTAGTAGGGTAGGGGCTCTAGAGATGGCTCAGTGGGTAACATACTTCCCTGTAAGCAAGAGGACCAGAATTCAGATTCTCAACAATAGTAGCAGCCTGTGTCCCTAACCAAACTCAGTGCAGAGGCACAGAGAGAAGGGAGTCCCTGGAGCTCACTGAGGCAGTGAAGAGACCCTGTCTTTAAAAAAAAAAAGATGGAAAGTGATTGAGGAAAGCATCCATAGCACACACATAGGTATAGGTCTCCCTCTCTCTCTCTCTCTCTCTCTCTCTCTCTCTCACACACACACACACACACACACACACACAGACAAACACAGAGGAACATATTACCCCCCCCCCACACACACACTAAAAATAAAATAATAGTGTAGGATTTGGGAATACCACCTCCGTTTCTCCTATGATGGTAGAACATGTTGTTATTAAGCACAGTCTGGTATTTATTTGATGCTTTTCTGAAAGCAGCGCTCCATGAGCGCAGTTAGACATATTTGATATAAATTCTATAACTTAGGGTTCTAGATTACTCTATTATTTAGAAGCCCAAAGACTAAAAATTAGAAACTCAAGTTTTAAGTTAAATACAAAGACCAACTACAAACTGAGGAGACTTAAGACCATGCCTGTATCAGGAGACCTTTTCTCATTCGTTAATGTCTGTTGGGCATTAATTTGGAGATCCACAGCAAGTAAGTTCTCTGAACCCTGCCTATCACGTCAAAGTCCTCTAGATGAAATGACTTATTCACTGCTTAAAAGGCTCCAGAGTCGGTGTATTTCCCCAGAACGTTCCTTGAGAACTCTACATTGGTGAGCTCAGTGAGGAGACCCAATAGGGAGGTCTCCAGTCTCCGGTCTCCCCAGCCTGTTCTCTAAACTGTTAAGAAGCAAGGCATTCTGAGAGTCCTTGGGTGGGCTGTGAAGCATCACCTTTGCCATGGACGCTGGATGAAAGTGTGCTGGAAACAGTGCAGTGTGAGACAGGAAAGGGAGAGGAGGGGATCAGACAGGTGTGCAGTTAGTGTAGCGGCAGGAGGGAGGGGGAAAGTCCAGTTAGGGCTAATTACTTAACTTATTAAGAGTAGCTCAAATTTCACACGAGCTTAAAAAAAAAAAAAGAGGAGGAGGAAGGTGGTATTGGACTGAAGTAAAGAAGAGGGCTGGCTTTGTTAGGGAAAAATACTTTCATTGTAGAAACCAGGAACAGGGAAGAGATGCTTCCTGTTGGTAGCACCAGTTCCTCAGATTGCTCCTGCTTACCCTTTAAGGCTCTGCGGCACTAGACATTAGAGAGAAGACAGGGGCACCTGGGACTCAGCAGAGGAAATCCTCTTTCTTTATTGTAGACTGGTTCATCTTAACCATCCGTGACCACTCACGTCCCTTTTTGAAAGATTTGGGGGTGAGGTGAGGTGAGCAGAGGTTTTTGAATCATCCCAGGGTTTAGCTTTCCTGTTTCTTCTTTCTAATCTACGTGGTGGGTCCATCCTCTCAAGCTTGGCCAACCACTGACCCTTGGGTACCGACAAAAGGTATGTTATGGCTGTCAACACTTTCAGCAACCGTTGCCTTGGTCCAGGCTCGAGTCACCAATTCTTCTCTTAATTTGGGTTGTACAGGAAATATTCTGTAATTCTTTTTCAAAACAAATACCAGCTATCCACCTTGTTCCAGAGATCAAATATTTCAGATTTTTAATCAATGGACTTGGTTTCTGATGAGCTTGTTAGCCCCGATGTGCTGTGACCTGTGTTCCTACTCTCGCTCTATTGAATGAAAGCCTCCTGTGTGTGGCAGTGGGGTGGGTCATAGTGGAAGGAGGCTCATGATGTTTATAACAGGCTGGTCTGTCACCGTTTTCAGCCGAATACCTTCAAGCTGTTTCCTTTGCAGCCTTTGGGGTTTGGAGGAGGTTTTCCACAAGAGCAATGAATTAGTTATGTTTGCATCACTGTGACCACAGCACATGACAGAATCATGTTAAAGGAGGAAAGACTTATTTTGGCTCAGGGTAACAGATGGTCTCGGTCCATCATGGTAAGGAGGTGTGGCAGCACAAGTGTCTGGCGGGGACTGCCCACACCCTGGAGGACCAGGAAGCAGGGAGGAAGGGATTAAAGGCCAGCCCTTAGCCTTCAACAGCCCACTGCCAGCCACCCATGGCTGTCAGCTGAGCCTCATCTAAGGCTTCTGCAGCCTCCCCAGAGAGCACTAGCATGAGCCAGATTCTAACTGTAGCAGCAAGAGGAGAGAAAGGCATTTCTGATACTTGAATCCATTAGGAAGGAAGATGACAGAGTAGTTGATGTACTCAGTGAGCAAATGTTTGTGTCTGTGTTCAAAGCAGCACCCCATAAGAAATATGAAATGTAAGAAGATCGTATTTGTTTCCAAGGACTTTTGAGTCTGATGGGAACATTAAGATAGAAACACATTTGACACCTGGACCCCCATGTGTTAAATAATGTGTGGAACAGCAGTTCCTGTGGGTCTCTACCCTTTGGGGGCCAAATGACCCTTTCACAGGAGTTGTCTAAAACTATCTTGCTTATTTTATTTACGTTATGATTTATAACAGTAACAAAATTAGAGTTGTGAAGTAGCAATGAAAATAACTTAATGGTTGGGCTCACCACAACATGAGGAGCTGTATTAAAGGGTCATAGCTTTAGGAAGGTTAAGAACCACTGCTGTAGAGCAATCCAGACCAGGCTTAGGAAGTGTTGGCTGTGTGTTTGCCTCTGTGCAGATATCTGCTGGGCTCAGAGAAAGCTAGAAAAGAGGGGACTTTGGAACTGGGCCTTGATCATGGAATAGGAGTTTGCTGACAAACAAGGCCTGAAAGCTGTTTCTGGGCTAAGGAGTAGCATTATTTAGAACAGAAAAATCTGGGCTTCTTCCAGCGTGGGAAGAGGCACTGAATATTCTGGACTTGGGACCAAAAGGCCCTGACTCCAGCCTGAGGATGAGACTCTACCTTCTTGAGGTAAGCAAGATGCACGGGCACTTCTAAGGAGGTAGATGGTCAGGTGGGATTAGGGTAGTGGAGTAGGAACAGGGCAGAGAGGAGAGGAACAGAGGAGGGTGTGAATGACGTGGTAGAAGGCACATAGACAAGACAGATTAGAACAGACTCTGAGATGCTGAGACATGGAACACAGATGGTGAAATGTTACTGGAATACAGGAAGCCTCACAGATTGAATATCTCTAATCCAAAGTACCGGGCACCGGAAGTGCTTGTGATTGGAGATTTTGGAATGTGCATGTAAAAGTGAGATGTAACTGGGTTGGACATAAGCCTGAACAGGGGAGTCATACACATTGCATACACACCTTGCATACTTGCATAGCTTGAAGGTGAACGTTTAGTATATTTATAATGTACGTGAAACAGATGTTCACGGTGTGGAATTATCTACTTGTGATGTCATATTAGCTTTGAAAAAGTTTTGAATTTTGTAGCATTTTGCAATTCAGATTTTGGGATTAGGGAGGTTTGTGTAATAGGAAAATAAAGTGAGGTACCACAGTAGGGAGATAGTGTGTGGAGCTGATGAATGAGTCAGTAGGCTTCAACAATAGAGTTATTTTTATCTTGTAACTGTGTCCAATGGTTTTAGTTCTACCCACTATCAAATTGCACAGAGAACACTAGTAGGAGCCCTAGCCCCTTGGTGTGTTAATAAAGATGCCCTTGGCTACCTCTAAGGTGAAGACTTAAGCTTGTAGGAACCTGTGCTAAGCTGTATATAATTCAAGTGATACATAGAATAGTAACCTCTCTCGATGTAACAGTGTGGACCAATTCAACAACATTATTAATTTTAGTCCATATTTATTGTTAGTTGCATTTGATTTGTATCGTCAAGGGGGAATTTAGCTTTAGAATACCTCCCCCCTTTTTTTCTTTTTTAGTCCAAGTGTCTCAATTTATTGATCTCCACTGGAAAAATGTGTATTTCTCCTTTGGTTTCCTAGGCAACTACTACCACACTCTCTCTTATCTGGTGATGTTTTTTGAAGTGCTTTATCTTGATACCTTTGTTCTCTAAAATTGCTACCACTAGCTGCTGTTGATTGCTGCTTCTGGAGTCTGCATCTTTATCTGCTTCCATTACCTATGGTATTTTCCAACACAAATATCTACATTTTGTCATGTGCCTGGTAGACGGAGATCTCATAGCTTCCATGTTTTCTTATATATAAAGGGGAAGAAAATAAAGACTATGGACTTAAAGCTGCAATTGAGGCAGCATCAGCTTTCCCTGGATTCCCTACATTTGCCTATATCAGAATTTTAATAAAGACCTAATTTTGACTTAGAAATGAAAACCAGTTTTGCGTCAAGCAGTATAGACTTTTATTTAAAATGATTACAATTTGTTTTATTGGCAGTTCTGATCCAGGATCAGCTAAAAGCTTTGGGGGAACTAGAGTTTTGTTTTCCAGATGGAGTCCTCCTTACAGGGAGAGGGTCTGGCTTCAGAGGCATGTAGGTTTCTCCTCTGACTGGTGAGTGTCGAGTCCCATGGGATGTGGAGATTGGAGAGATTGGCAAATGCTCTTCTTTCCAAAGCTGCTGTTTTGTCGAAGCTGGAAAAAAGATAGTATAAAGACTGACTGAATATTCTAAGTCATTTTTGGCGTGATGCCCGGTAAGCACGTATGTGATCCTTTTCATGAGTCAATGTTTTGAGCGTGAGGCCTTGGGGGAAAATGTTATCAATGATGCATCTACCGGAAGGCCAAGAGAACCAGAAGAAAGTTTTCAAGGTCAAATAGTCATGTTGATGTTGTAATTGGTATTAATTTTAAAATATAATTAATCAGCCAGATTCTAAGAATTTTCATACAGTTTGTCTTGATGTCTGACAGAACAGCAAGTCTTGGCAGATAGTGGGTTTTAAATAAGTAAAACAATCAGGTAAAAGACAGGAATAGGTGAAAGAGTTATAGGCATGGTGCCAGGTCCTGAGGCCACACAGGTGACAGAGAGGTCATTCTCCCACTTTGGAGACTTCCTGTTTGCTATCTAGAATGCTTTCTGCTCAGAGAGCTAACAGCTTCAGTGTCTTTGATCCTCTGTTCACGTGTCACATAAACAGGGAGGCAAACCCCAACTTTCCTCCTTCTCTGCCTGGCTTTTCACTTATAGCCTTTTATAGAAATTTATTGGTATAAATATAAAGCTATATATATAAAATCTGTGCAGCTATGTAGTTATATAGTGTTACATATCTCTAAATACATGAATATAGCTATTTCATATTTCTACTCTAGCTGGGTTTTAGCAGATGTGAAATTAAGTAGCTGGAGATGAATTTGAATGATTGGTGAGGGACAGAGATGGGAGGCTTGACTGTTGAGTTTTCACCGAAAAATGGCTGTGGTCAGATGTGTGGTACATGTGTGGTGTCTGGCTAGGAGCTCTCGGGTACTGCCGTGCAGTGCTTTAGCTATGAATTTTTGATTCACCCACTTAAACATTTTTGAGTGCTCACTATGTATGTTCCAGACAGTTTTCACAGACAAATCTGTAGAAGTCTCTATGCTGAGAAGATTTGCCTCTAGTGCCGTTTCCTTGGTCGAGAGAGGTGACACACTGTAGGAGATCACGGTGAAAAGCCAGGTCTGATTGTTTACATGTCTTCCAATGGGATGGTGGCCTTGGCAAAGGGGAAAAGGGGAGCAAGGAGCAAAGGCAGGGAGAAGAGAAGGGCCTTGAGAGTCCTTGAAGACTTTAGAGTTTGTTGGAGGTCAGAGGGAAGTCAAGCACGTGCCTTGGAAACTGGAAGAGTAGAGGAATTCCTAGGCATTGCTTTGGTGGAAAATCAGGATGTAGAGTTTGACATGTTTGGAATTGGACAGTTGCCATTCATCCTGGAAAATGCCAGGAAGGGGCTGAAGTCATTGATCTGTAACTCAGAACAGAGAAGGCTGCATTTTTGGCAGTTACTCATTTTCACTCATTTATCTGTTTGAATATGGCTGTATGAAAATGGTAAGTCCAGGAACACACAGTGTCTTTTCTTTACCCAGTGCCATAGGTGACAGTTACAATTTTAATTGGTGTCCCGTTACCATTGCTTATTGGTACCACAGGCGAATGGAATGCCTAACCATGAAAGGCTTTGCCGAAAGTCCTGATCCTAGGTGATGACTGTGTCATGTGCCTAGCTGCCATAGTATGAGTGTAGCTACAGTAATGTTATTATAACAGTAATGTTATTCTTATTCACATCCATAGTCAATTCATTCTTGAAATTTATTAAGCATCTCTGAATAAGAAATTACTCCTAATATAATCCATAGCTAGATATTTAGGAAATATTGATGTGAGTGTAAAAGATTTGATATTTAGGTGTATGACCTTATAATGGCCTTTGATGATGGGTTTTTTTTTCTTTCCTTGTTTTGGTGTATGTGTATGTATGTGGGATGTGTGTGTAATATATGCACATATGTGTGCATCTATGCATAGATGTGGCGGCCGGAAGGAGCTATCTGATATCCATCCTATCTGAAACTTATTCTCTTCAGTCAGAGCCCCTCACTGAACCTGTAGGCGAGTAGCCTGGTGATTGCCAAGCCCAGGTGATCCTTCTGTTTCTGCCCCTCCCCCAGCTCTAGAGTTTACAGGCATTCCTTGCCAGGCCTGGCTTGTCTATGAGAATTCTGGGGATTGAAACTCAGCTCCTCATTCTTACCCAGTGAGACACCCCCTGCCCCCAGCCTCAATCAATATACTTTCTTGTCATTGATAATTGGCTTATATCCTATATGCCTTTAACTGAATATTGCATATGATGTCATAGAAAATGTCTTTAGAATACTTTCGTGAAAAACTCTAAATCAAACTCCTTGTCTATTTTTAAAAGAAACCTTATTTTCAGAAAATATCAGGAAAATTTCTCTTATTAAGTTATTTTTACCGTGAGCTTACCATCATCTTCCACGTCTTACAGGAGTTGGTTCCAGGAAGGAGTGGAGGAGCAACTAGAAAGCAGCAGGGAGCACTTTGTCCCACAGCAGAAGCAGCAGCCCAGGACTGTCCCAGTGCGGGCTGACTCAGCGCGCAGACACAGTGCCCATCCGCTGTTTCGCCTCTTCCATTTTGTTCTCGCATTTGCTTTGGAAGATGGCTGTTTCTGCAAGCTTCAGGTCCCGCTGATTATTAGTTCTTAGAAGTGAGAGCAGGGCTTTTATTGTCTTGCATTTTATGCAAATGGCAAGTCCGTAGCTTAGTGTATTTACAGCCTGTGCTTGGATTACAAGTTTAGAACCCCTTTTTTGCCCAGCCTTGAAGCTTCTGTTCTCTATTCCCTCTGCCTGGAGTCCAAGGCTGAGGTTTTGTCCCATAGACAGTTGACTGCTTAGACTGTTCACGGGACTGGGATTGTGCCTCTGTGGACGTGTCTGCCTTCTGTCACTTGGCATGAGAAGGGGCAGCACCTGAGACACTGTTCCTTGGCATTTGTATTCTTCATTTTATTATTCATGTTTGCTTTCTGAGACTGGGTGTTGCCTATGTAATACCAGGCTGTCTGCAAGCTTCTAACGGCCCTCGGCCGACTTTCCTGAGTATAACAGGTGTGCAACACTGTGCTCAGTTTTTTTTTTTTTTTTTTTCAGGGTGAAAGCTTTATAGATAGATGACAGAAACATAAAGGTCTTCAAATTATGAGTATGTAATTCATTTCATTTTCCCAAGATGTACCTCTTAGTTCCTGGGCCACCAACTAGCTACGTACTCAGTGGATATTTTCTTTAGCTGACTTAAAAAAAAAAAACATTTAATTTTTACTTTTCTCATCATATTTTCCTTAAGCCTTCTGTTATAAGCCAGATTACCTGCCTCACCATGGCTCACCATATCTTGAAGTGGTAACTGTACAATGGTTATCATTTACCTAGTCAAATAATATTTTAATTAAGCTTTCATTACTGCTAAAGACTTAATGGCCTATTGATTAAAAATATACGATGCTGCCTCATACAAGAGTGAAGCAAGCTAGATGGTGGTAGTGCATTTAATCTCAGCACTCAGGAGGCGGAGGCAGGCGGATCTCTGTGAGTTCGATGCCATCCTGGTCTACTGAGTGAGTTCCAGGACAGCCAGAGTCACAACAGAGAGACTTTGTCTCGAAACAACAAAAACAACAGCAACAAAAAAAACAAAAAGAGTGAAACAGAGATAAAATAACTGTACACGTCTCTTTAAAAAATCATCTTACATCTTGTTGAGGCAGTTTCTCATTGTGTGTCCCAGGCTTACCTCAAATCTGCATTGTCCTGCCCATCCTCCCAAGTCCTGTGGCTACAGGCATTTGTCACTATGCTCAGCTTTCTGTTATATTTTTAGACAGCAGAATTATCTGTTATATTTCATTACTGAAGAGCAAGGAAGGGCGTTCCTTTCCAGAGGGATCCATCTCAGTGCATAGGTACACATATCAAATACAGTCCGGGCTTTTTACTGACCTCATTTGTCTAAAACAAAAAATGAAGTCTGTAATACAAGAGTAGAGACATGCATTGGTTAACAGCAGGGACATGTGGGAGCACATTGATGGGCCACTCTGTTACTGTTGGAACATTGATTTTTTTAAAATGCTACTGTCACTACAAATACAGGAGTGATGAGTTCTTTGACAGCTATGATGTCACTAGGAGGTAGGAGGAAGTTTCCAACTTCTTTGTCATATTGTAAACACAGTCATATTTTCTTTCCATTTCATTTGTTATTAAAACTGATGTAGATTTTGTGAGAATGATCTGCATAGTTAAGATGATAAAGATGTTGCGTTGTCAAGTATAATTTATGTATCACACAGACAATGGTGATGATGTGGAGACCCTGTCTGGACCTGCAGAAGCCCTAGGGACTTTTTGCAATTGATAATTATGTTTGCTCTTTGTTTTGCTGAGATTCTGTCTGGCAGTATAGCCCAGATGGCTTCCCCTCTTGAGTGCTGGGACCCCAGGATTGCAGGCATGTACTACCACACCTAGCAAATTTATTTATTTATTTATTTTCTATTCTCTTTGCTTTTTTGTGGAGGAGGGGTGTTAGCAGGGCCTTTTACATGATAGGTGAGCACTCTGTGTGTGGTTCAGCTACATCTCCCTGATGATGAATCTTGGATTGTGTGTAAGTTTCAATATCTAGAAGTGTTCTCCATACCAGCATAATCTGCACAAAACTGAAGTCTAATGCCAATAAATTAGGTAAAACTTGTTATAGGAATTCTGGTCCACACTCATTGATCTCTTTCCTGTCTCCAGTTGGTCATTTTATTTTTTAAATTCTAAATGTTTCTGTTCAAATTCTACTTCAGTCAAGCAACCTGATACTGTAGCTTCTCATAGCATTGAAAAGGAGCTAGTTTCTGTGCTTTGGGTCAGTAGTTTCTTAAACTTCAGTTTTATGGAATATCCTTTACAACTATTTTGTAACATTGTGTAGTCTCCAGCACCATGGGAGCCAGAGAGTCTTGGCAGGTCTCAGGGGAGTGCAGTCCCCTTTAATTCCTTGTGGAAGCACCTGTAATGTGTTTCACAGTGAGTTTGCTGAAGAATACTTCTTTGTGCTACTCTCTTGAGCAACAAGTGAGTTGGATTAGCATGTTTTGATTTTAAAGTGAGTTACAAAACTTACACAAATAAGGAAGCACTTTGTGCGCAAAGCACCCGTGAGTAGTTACACAGAGCCTTTTGTCTTCAGAGTAGGTCCCCCCTCTTTATCTTTGTGTAGCTGCAGAGAAGAAAAACAAACCACCCAGAATGACTTGGGTAAAATTCTATTCCATGTGGTGCTGTGTGTACATTGCTGAGCCTATCAAAGTCTGGTCTTGTCACAGTATTCTGAAGGCAAGGGATTCTCTGTTGGACAGTTTTATATTCATGCACTGTCTTAGGAGCATGAGGCTGATGCAAAATGCATCCCACTGTGATTCCCAGGGGATGATGAGAGTTGTGTCAATGCTTCTGAAGACTGTGTATGAGCCAGACACATGCCATATCTTATTTGGTCCATTATATGTACATTTTTATGTCTATTTTCAACTGAATAATCAGGTCAAGAAGCATTAAATAAGTTGCCCAAAGCTACTAAGGAAATGGCTGAGATGTGAACTGAGTCTCATTCTCTCTCCCCTGAAGGCTCTGCCTTTTTCATTTCTAATAAAATGGCTCTGATTTTTGTTTTGGATAATTCTAATTGAAAAAACCCTGAGAATATTGTGTTAACACATGAATCCCTTGCAGATAAGATGAGAATTAAAGTATTGTCTCTTTTCAACATTACTAGATACATTCATTTCATTGTAAATAGTTTGCATATTATAATTGGGTCTAAAATATTATTCTGAATAATGAGGTTATTAGGCAAAGCAGAAGGTATATAAACTTGGAGTTGGGTCAAAAACTGACAGTGGTATTTCACAGAAAAATGACATCATGTTAGATTTTAAAATTCAATTAAAATAGCTTTATTTACATTCCTGATCTCAAAAGAGCTCACACTGTAACTGTTATTTAGTAACATAGTTGAAACAGGTAATAAAAACCGAGCCGCATTTGTCACAGTTGCTGACTGTGGAAAGATGTTCTGTTGGGACACTGCAGGCTGTGGATTCTAGTTGTACCCTGTGGGCAGTGATGGCCTCTGAGGAATCCATGCAAGATCAAGAAGGAGGTGAGACTCCAGTCTTGGAGGCACTGATTCCAGTTAGATGTCGGTAGTAAGTATGACTCAGATACCTAAACGAAGAGTGGATGAGTCTTGGGTAAGAGGGTAAATTTGGGGACTTCATGGAGGTAGAAGGTGGCATGTAACTCTTGGTGTATGAAGAAGGAGATGTCAGAGCAGATTTATGGTTTGCTTTCTGTTATTAGAGCTGAGAAACCAAGAAGTGACATGTGCTGAGGGGTCGTGGGGGCTGTGACACCCCACAGGAGGGCTTTTACTAGCAGTTTAACACAGAGACCTAGCCTCAAGGGGCTGCTCCGGATAAGATGTTGATTTTAGAATCATAGACATCTAGGTGATTGTTGAGACATGGGAGCTGATAAGATCACCCACCAACAACGTGTGAAGAGCAGGACAGAGAAGAGGCTGCGAGGTGGAACCTGGACAGAAGCGGGGAGCCAAGTCCGAAGAAAGGAACTGGAGGAGCTGGAGGTGGAGGGATGTACAAGGGAGTCAAGGAGTCTATGCCTGTGGCCCACAGGTGGGGACAGTCTGTGGTGGGGTCAGCAGATGCTGCGGCATGAGCAAGGATGCCGGGCCAGGTTGTGGCACAGCAGGCTGGTCCCTGGCGAGCTGTCTGCTAGAGTTGTGGGGATGAGGAATAGACTGTGGTGTGTCCTGGAAGAAATGGGCAGGGAGGGGTGAGGATGGTGAATAGAGAAACATCGAAGAAAAAGAATCTGCGGGGGAGAAGTGGTGGGAAGGTATATGAGGTCCAGACAGTTTGTTGTTTTTTTATAGTTTAAGGTGAGAAAAAGATACTCATGTTCAAATGATGGCGAGAGGGTAGTTCCTTACAAAGAGGAGAACAAAGGTTGCGATGGACCAAAGATCCTTTTGTGGGCAGCGATAGACCTGCCCCAAGTATATGGACAGGTATTTGGGAGAAAAGATGAGCGAGTGTTTCTGTCAGGAAAGAGATAGGGTTTCTTTTCTCCCGGAAATGAGTGACCTTGCTGCTGTAATATTGGCAAGTGCTTGACCCCAGTAGATGGGCTTCTGGGGTTCAGTTGAAGACTGGTTCCAGCAGACTGTGTTTTGTAAAGTTGGGTTCTGTTCTTTACACGGTTCTCAGTCATCGTTTGGGAGGCATTTGGAGTTAAAAGAGATCACGGTGGCCTGGATGTCTATGGTGGAAAGCATCACCAATTATCGTTGATATTTAAGGAAATAAATAAGTGAGTTTAATCGGCTCTGCACCCCGCAATTACTTGTGGTTTAAAAGTCCTGCCTCGCTGTAATACTTACAAACCACAACCACCAGCAGCATGGCACGATAATCCCAAGGGTGCAGCAGAGGCGTTCCCATCTTGGTGGTAATCGGATTTAAGGCCCTCTCAAGGTGAAGGAAATCATGCCTGATGCTGAAGCCTGGCTAAGTACCTGGGGCTGGTGACATCATGGAGAGTTTACTACCTCCACTTTACTAAATCCTCATAATCCCTAACTGCATTCTAATTGCTTATTTTTATACTCACAAATAAGTACAGCTCTTACCCCTCGGCAAAGAAGCTTCTCCTTGCACCAGACAGAGACTATTACAGAAAACCGTCTGTATTGACTCTGGATAGAGACAATGGCATGTCTCTGTCTAGAGATCATTATAGCAGAGGTTCATGTAGCTCCTGGAGGTGCTGGACCTGAGAAGTCCTAAGAGTACTCGATGTTGCTCACTGCTGGTGAGTGCCTTCCACTGTTATACTGTATCAGAAGTCAGGAGGCAAGTAAACTCGTGTAAAATGCCAAAGCCCAGGGGTGGCCTTGCTCCCTGTGAGGTCACTCCTGTAGAAACTAAGATAGCCTTAGGAAATAAGGAACATACAACAGCAGGGGTTAGCTTGTCTGCAAAAAATCCAGACAGGCCTCTCAAGGACCTAATCCTCTTTCAGAGGCCTCACCATCCAACAGCCATGGTGGGTTTCTAACACCTACATGCACCTCAAAGGAGACCAGTCACAGCAATGATAATGATAGAATCCGCCATTATGAAGATGTAAATAAGGAGCGAGCGGCATCAGACAGAGAACATGGTCTCTCAGAGACTGTAACATCCTGATCTTTCATTGTGTGCTAATTCTTTCACTCATCTTTTTCTCCCACTAGGCTGGAAAATTCATATTTTTATTGATACACACCTTGGGTCTTTTATATCAAGATTTGAGGTCTTTGTGTTTGTGATGCCAAAAGCTATGAATACCAAAACCCTACCTAATCTATGTGACATTCAACACTACCGAGACCCTTTGACAGTCTCTTTACTTTGCTTTCTTTATTATACAAAATAATAAATGCAGGGTAGATTAAGTTACAGCAGATTAATTGCATCCATAACCCACAATTCAGATCATTATAAAGTAGCAGGCTATTCCCTGGGGAACCCGGTCCCAATGCAGAACATTAGTTTTAACATATGAAGAAAAAGGAGAGTGTGCTGCTCTCAAGAAAATTAAATTTCCTTGTATACTTGTATACATTTTTTATCCTTTGAGACAGAGTCTCACTATGTATAACTGGCTGTCCTTGAGCTTGCTATGTAGACCAGACCGGCCTTGAACTCACAGAGATCTGTCTGTCTCTGCTGGCGGAGTTCTGGGATTAAAGGTGTGTGCTACCTCACCCAGCTTCTGCACCAACTTAACTATCAGTATTCTTCATCTTTTTTTCATATAAAATCAGGTTTAGGTTTTTTGTTTTATAATAAGTATAAAATATCATTAAATGTTGCAGTTTTTCTTTGTTGTGACTCACGTGACTGTTCCCCTAAGACTTTCTGAACTTTTCATGGTGAATTTCCTACAGGAATCTTCACTTTGGAGAGAGCCCACTGATGTTACAATATCTGCAGTAGTACGCCCATGGTGTCGCTCAGCAAGGAGACACTGAGGCATTTCATAGGTGCAAACTCTTGTCAGACCTCAGCAGAGGAAACCACTATCATGGCAAGTGCCATACTGGACAATTGAACCCTGAGCATCTGAGCTCAGGTGTATTTACTGATAGAGAACTCCTCAGGTGTTCTACTGATAGCACGTGCAGATCATTAGCAATCAAAGGTCCCTCACACAAAACCAACACCTGCAGACAATACAAAATGCCAAGACCAAGGCCATTCCTCACCTAACAGTGCACAAAACAATTATTTTATACATAACTAAAAATATACTTCCACAACTAAAATATACTTCCCCTTTTGTGTATAAGACAAAACAATGCTTTATTGCTACAACACAATTTAACACCATACCAGCAAAACTATTTACAAGAGAAAAATCACAAGAGTTGCTAATGCACAGGACTAAATGAAACCAAACATACCAAGCTTTTCACAATATCCTTGGACAGCAGAAAAACATTATCAATGTCTGATTATCTGGAATTCACTCACAATCTTCTGGGCTCCTCCAAAGGGCTTAAGTCACTTCTCAGGCTGTGCCCTCTGCAGCACACACAGCTTGTCCTCCAGGTTCTGGCTGGTTCTCTTTCACTGCTGCTGCTGTTCTTGGTTTGTCCCATGATACTGGCATCTTCAGAACACTGGGGTCCCTTGCTACAACTGGGTTGCTCTTTCACCAATAGCCTCTCTTGGGCTCTTTTCATGGTGCCAAGCTTCAAATTCTCTGCATGGCCCCTTCAATCTGGGCCTTCTACTGCTACTGAGACTGCACTTTCATCAATGGCCTCTCATGGCCTCTCATAGTGCCAAGCCTCAGTTGCTCTCCATGACCCCTTCATGCCTTCAAAACCGGTACCACCTGAGTAACTCTTAGCCCAAAGAACACTACAAACATCTTTCCGTTGTTGCTATATCAGTGGGTGAACACTGATTCCTAATTAAGCTTAGGCAAACATGACAAGTAGGTGTCAGGTTGGGAGAGAGTCTCCAATAACTCATTCTCTGCTCCACGCATCACAGCGCCATCTGTCTACACCCTTTCTCTGATAGCAGCCCTGTTGTGTATCGACAGCGAGCCTTCTGCAGCACTGAATCCCCGTTTACCTGCAGACAAGCTCAGGGAACTGAGACCGAGTCTAGAAAAACACGGCTTCCTTGCTTCACTCCTTCCCATCATTTAATACCTTATTTTGTTACTCAGTGACTTTTGATTTCTTTTTTCTTCGTATTCTAATATGGAATCTTTTTGCCTTTCAATCTCTGATATCATAAGGATTTTTTTTTCCTTCTTAAAAAAATCATAACTCCGCATGTCTAGCATGTATGAGGCCCTGGGTTCGATCCCTAGCACCACAAAGCAAACAAATAACGACAACAACGACAAAACCCAAAACAAAACACGGCTCCTCCAGATGCTTTGCAAGTGCATGTTTTGGGGCTCAGAATAGAACAGCTAAGTGAGATCTCAGCTTCTGAGACCGGACACACTGCCTGCTTGAGACTACCTCATTCTCCATTGTTGGCTTCTTGGGCATTGAGGAAAGCGGCTGAAGAAACTTAGCCACGGAGCTGGGAGGGAAGATCTTCTCGGATCCAGTTCCTCTGAGGTCAGAGGTCACGCGAATGCTTATGATTATCAAACTGTGTAGCGGCCCACGGGAGCCCTCGGGACTTTACTGTGGACTATGCCGTGAATAGATGAGGAGTGAAAGTCAGAGGAGAGTTCTGTGTGAATTCAGGAGAGCTCATCTCCCTTGTTCTTGTCAGAGCTCTTTGACTCACGCCAGCTCCCTTTTAGCTGCTGCCTTCCGACAGCCATGCTCACCTCCAGGGTGAGTGGCCTTGCCCCATTTTGGTGTGCAACTTCACGTGGTGCCTTTGTCTCTGAATTGCTTCTTCCTAACTTTAAAAATAAAGCATGTACAGCCTCGCCACTCCTCCCCCAATTCTTTGCAGCTCTTGAAGCCTCGTTGCTGGCATAGCCCTGACATGATGCATGGCCACTTTCTCCTGGAAGAATCTTTTCTCGTCTGTGCTCCCAAAAGAAGTCTGGAAGTTTTTAGAATTTCTTCAGAAACATATTTGATAGGCCTCTTTCCTCATCTCATTTTCCAAGCTCAGTCCTGAGTGAAAACAGAAATTAAAGGAAAGTCATGACTGCTCCTAGGTATGGTGGAGGGGAAAGTTTATTGTAGCTGTGAGGGAGAGCATAATCAGAGGCAGGGACTTCTGGGAGCGTCCAGGGTGGACTTGTGTAGACTGAGCTGCCAGGCCATGTGAGGAGGGGTGGGGGAGAAAAAGGGGAACCTGGAGACAAAGAGGCCAAAATGGCTGGACTATATAGGGAAGAGCAGCCCAGCCCTTTGGGCTAGAGTATTCAGGGTAGGGGACCTTGTAACAGGTAGGGACTGAGGGATGCTGGGACAACTTGGCAGCCAGGTTCGCTCTGATATGTTAAGTAGGTATCCCAGCCGGCAGTTTGTACAGAGTTTGAGACCTAACAAGTTCTCGTTTCTGTCAATTTATCTCAATATGTGGCCAGCAGGCAGGTTGATGCTGTAAGCTGGGAAGTGCGTAGCTGTGACTAAACACCTTTGAGAAGCAGCCTAAGAGGCAAGGTTTATTTTGGATCATGGTTTTCAGAGTTCTGGATGGAAGGCTCTTCCGAGGACTCTGTCTCTGGCCAATTGATTGTTTACACTTGGGCAGGACATCCTGGCAGCAGGAGCTTGTGAGAGAAGGTTCTTTACCCTGTGGTAACCAGGAAGTAGTGGGTGGGGAAGGGATGGGGGCCAGGTGTAAACGTCAATGACACATCCCGGTGACCCACTTTCTCCAGAAGGTTCCACCTTCTAAAGTTTCTAACCACTCCCAAAGTGGCACTACTCCCCGAGGACCAGGCACTCTGAGGACCAGGCACTTCGCTTATGAGTTTTGGGGACATCTCCAGACCATAGCAGGTTGTATCTCCCCATCTGTTGTCCACATTCTCAGGGGGCGGCTCTAGTTCTGTTTCTGTCTAGAACAAGGTACCAAGTTCACCTGTAAACCCCTGTCTAAGACGGAACTCATCTTACTTTTGATGGCGTGTTGGGAATCCTAGCTAGCGTCCTTCCTTTTCTCTCCTACCTGTTAGTTTCAGCTCTCCCCTGTGTCTCCACCCCCTACCCTGCTGCGCCTCAGCTCACTGCTTCTCCAGTCTGGTTTTCTATCCAATGCAGAGTTAGGCCAGAGGGTAGAGAGGATTTGCACGGCTGGGGAAAGGTGAGATGGGTGGAAGGTAAATAGAGACATTCTGAGGACTCTGGGCCACTCTTGCCATGAGCATTGGACTGTTACATGGGGAAGGAAGGGATTAGGGACATTTAAGTCTGATTGGAGTAGGAAATAAAGGAAATTAGAGATTTCAAACGAGGAAATGTGAAAGTCGGGCCCCAGAGAGATTAGGGGGACTCTGCGCTGCAAATGGGTAGGGGCAGGAAAGGCATTGGTGAGTGGAGGAGATAAGGGCTGGTGTCTGAAGGCTCCTGGAGCCTGGGAGATGCTGCACGCAGTTTGGAGTCAGCTGCAGTGCACCTCTGGAAGGAACGGTTGCCAGTTCTACACTGTTTGGCTAGCAGTCACAAGAAGAATCTGAAAGGAAGTGCCATTAAGCTTCTGCAGATAGGAGACTCCAGATAACTTACAGGAGTGCCCAGGGCTGGCGGGGGACTGGTGAGTCAGAGGCTTTTGCAGATTTTACAACTTTTTCCATCCTCATGATTCATTCTTTTGTTCTTTAATGCTGTCATGTTGTTTATGTTAATAATAAGCCTCATTTATCTTGAAGATGGCTTTCTGTTAAGCTGCCCTGGAATCTTCACACTTATTTTTCTCAGTGACAAGCAAATGACATTACTACGGCTTGTCAGAGTTTCATAACTTTGGACGCATTTATCCACTCTGTGAGCTAAGTATATTAGATTAACGTTTTCCGGGGACATAATAGTAAAGCCACACAATCAACTACCGGAAACTCGAGTCTGTGAGCCCTATAGCGAAAACTCAGTCAAGGATTTTCTCTGAAACTACAAGGAGAGTTACTACTGGCTGTCACTCAACCTGTGGTCTGATGTGTTAGTAGGATTGCAACGTGGTTATCCAGCACTTTTAGCAAGGTGGATCACTATAACACATGTCTCTTTCTGAAGCCTAGGTGGGCGAGAAGACAGTGGTAAAGAGTGAGGAAGGCTAGGATTGATTATCAGAGAAGACCGTTTTCTGCTGCTCTGACACACCCATGCTAGGAGGAAGCCAAACCTTTTGCCCTCTGAGGGAGTTTTGTAGCCACAATAAGAGTTTGGGTTCAGTCTGTACAAGGCCCTTGACTACCCACTGTACCATGTATTTTCAAGGCAAACACTGTCCTCATGGCCTAGGGGCAGCTGGGTCCTGGCCTGGGGGTCATCTTTATTCCTGTGTCCTTTGAAGGAGTTAGCTCTGACTGCACACAGTGGGCATCTGGACCTGGCAGCAGATACAGTGACCATGCTATCTAGTCCTTAGCAGTAGCCAGCAGCATTGCTATAATACTTGGTCTCCACTGTAAATGGGAGAAGCTGCTCTCTGCCCTCAGACATCTCCTGCCTGCTTTAGTGCCCTTGCTGGCTATGAATAACCAATGCTATTAGCAAGATAGGGAGCACATGAGGAGACAGAGAGGCATGAATAAACTGAGCTTATGAAGTACAGTGCTCCTCAGGCTACAGGGAGCCTGATGCTCAAAGGAGGTAGTAACTTGTGAAGTTCACAGGGCTGCAGTTGCAGGGCTGAAAGGAGAATCTTGTGCCTGTGATTCCTGGCTGAGGTCTGTGAGAGCAAGTGCATCGCCTCTGGGAGTCCAGAGTTGCAAAGGTTCAGGAGCAGCCTCTCCCTCTCCCCTTGTAGTAGTCAGACACGCCCCCAGTGAGTCTGCACTGTTCGCACTGTCCGCATCTGAAGTTCATCTGCCAAGACCCTTCTACTAATAATAGCTGTCTACTTGGATCTCTCAGAAGCCAGTTCATAAGATGCTGAAGGAAAAGTGACTTCGTCTCCCTTTCCATCATTACTTGTAAACTATAATCTTAGTGTGTGGATTTCATTTCAACTCCCATTTGTCTCTAGATTCCTTTGTTGAACTACCGCTGTTAGAACAAACCATAATACATGTACACTTTTCAAAAAGTTGTATTTATGCGTTATTGTATTAACAAGAATCTCTCTTTATTGGAGAAGGGCATATTTGTTCCAGGACCTCCTAACCCAGTTGTAGGAATTTATTTTTAGATAGGTATAAAATAATTGTTTTGTGCACTGTTGGGAGAGGGGCTGCCTTGGTCTTGGCATTTTGTATTGTCTGCAGGTGTTGGACTTACGTGGGGAACGTTTGATTGCTAATGATCTGTACCTGCTATCAGTAGAACACCTGAGGAGTTCTGGGTCAATAAAAACACTTGAGCTCAGACACTCAGGGTTCCACTGTCCAGGATTATGGTTCCCTTTGCTGAGGCCTGGCAGCGTTTGCATGTATGAGAATGCCTCCTTGCCTTCTTTGGTGAGCTGTCACAGCAGCATACAACTATAGAACACTGTATGTTTGCCCTGTTTTCATGCATGTAAATACCATTGATGGAGTGATTTATGAATTAGGCACAGTGCACAGTGCCAATAACTATTAATTAAAGGGGTAAATTACAACAGTGACTTTGGTAAAAGCTATTTAAAACATGATTTCTTTTCCTGCTTAGATTTTTGGCCACAGGTAACTGTAAATGTGGAAAAGATACCACTGATAAGGAAGGCTATTGTATGTGCTAACTGAAAAGACATTTGGTAAAAATGAGTAGGAGCAGAAGCTGTGAGGTCTCTCTATCAGCTCAGGAGCGTAGTTTGCCCCTCCCCCGGCTTCCTGTTCAGTCCTCTGGGAGTAGATTAGATGTGCTACTCATCCAGCCACTAGGCTCCTTTCCACTCGGCAGCTGTAAACCCCACTGGTCTCTACTCTTTTTTGTTTGTACAATCTGTCTTACTCTCTTTTCTTCAGACAAATTGAGCTTTATAGCTTAGGAAACTTAACACTATACTGGAAGCTAGGCCTGGTAGTGCATGCCTTTAATCTCGGCTGAGGAAGGAGAATTGTTACGGGTTTGAGCCAGGGCCATACAGGAAGTACGAGGCTAGCCTTCACAGCCCCACTCCCCTTCCCATCAAAAGCTGTCAACAGTTATCCTGGCAGTTTCTCAGCTGTAGCTCCTGTGGCCCTGCCTTGCTTATATTCCAGCCTCTGGTGCATTCTCCGGACTCGGAGAAAAGCTTTAGAAGGAAAGAGGTTGTTGTGGGGAAGTGTGATTGCCTCTAAGCAACATAATATTACCATTGTAATCATAAACTGCTTTAGTGTTTGCACTTTAGTGCTATGATGAAGTCTAAAGTGCCTTGCAGTCTGGCCCCCTTGTCTCTCAGCCCCTGTCATCATGGCTAGTAGTGCCTTAGTAGTTTCCTTACTTCTGTGACTTTGATTTAGGGAATTGAACCAACATTCATCTAAGGAAGAACTGCTAACATATAAAGGAGGGCCTGGGGAGGACAGAGATAATCTGAATTAATCAAGCACTGGAGCTGTAAACAAACCATGCTGCGATTGCAAGACAGGAAGGGGGAGTGTCCTGGGAAAATCCCATGAGAAAACCTGGCTGCTGAACAAGGAAGGTTCCTGGAGACTGAAGAACTGGACAGAGAGTATGATAAAGCACTACGGAGCACTCGCAGACAGAAGTATGACCTATGGCAAACTGATGGGTCCTCATGGCTTTGGTGAGAGGGCGTTGGCTTAAATAGTGCTCATGAAACTGACTTCATCTAAGTTTCTGGTGGTGGCAGTGCCGGGGTCTGGTCACAGAGCTCCATACGCCTGTCTGGGATACAGTGTGTAAGCTCAGAATGGTGCTATGGGAAAGCACATGACAACTACTCAGGGTGAGCAACTCAAAAGTGTTGCAGCTTGGTCAAGCTTGCTTACCACAGGTGTGAGATAGATGGACGGGGTTATGAACAGAATTGTGTCCCCCACAAATCAGGTATTGATGCCAGTGCACGCTGTTGGGAGCAGCGCATGAAGGTCCTTGCACCCACAGATCTCCAGAAAAGCCAAAAATGTGTGGCACACAGGATTGCCTCTCCGATGGGAAAGGTGAAAAACCTGTTCTCTCATCAATAAAGCTGAGAATTGGAAGTAATTAATAGTCTAATGATCTATGTTATCGGTTGGGCCAGGCCATATCAAGCTACTACAACCAAGAAGTGGTTAGTAATCTAAATGACCCTTACAGCCAGAGCTCCCCAAGCTCCTGTAACCAGGACCAAAGGCACCTAATAGTCTAAATGACCCTTGTAGCTAGAGGTTACCTCAAACTCCCACAACCAGGTGCCTAGTAGCCCAAATGACCTCTACACCATCTGTATGACTGAGACCAAGCCAGACCCCCCTCCCCACACACACACATTTCTTAGGCCTTTAAGCTAGCACAGGTAGCCTATCTCTAGAGCCCATCTTTTTGGAGGAAATGATATCTACCCTTATTGAATTTCAATGTGATTGTGCTTCCTTTACACTGGGTATTGTATTATACCAGGAAACTCTTTTCCAAATTGTACTGGACTTAAATATGTTGGGAATAAACCAACTGGTATTCGACTCCCCAAAGTCTGTTCCAGGCTGATGAAGTCAATCTGAACCGAATTTCATTCTTATCTCTTTGTGTGTTTCGCTTCTCTGCCTGACTCCTGCAAAGGCCCCCCCAGCAAGCGATTATGAGCATGTTTGGAAATCAAATTTTTATAGAGGTGATTAGGAAAGGACCCTCATCCAATATAACTGTCCTTGTAAGAAGCAAAGATTAGGACATAGACACACATGTGGGGGAGACCATGTGACAGTACCAAGAAGCCTACCTGCAAGCCAAGGACAGAAACCTCACATGCAGGCATCTCTACCAGCACTCATTTTCATACCTCCAGCCTCTGAACTATG
Source organism: Cricetomys ansorgei (assembly GCA_026225945.1). Lineage (NCBI taxonomy): Eukaryota > Metazoa > Chordata > Mammalia > Rodentia > Nesomyidae > Cricetomys > Cricetomys ansorgei. The sequence goes on along the minus strand of JAMJFZ010000239.1, from coordinate 13,627,893 downwards.
AGAAAGTGAATTCCTGTTGCTGAAGCCTTCCAGTCTGTGGCATGCTGTGACATCGTTCCTTATGGGAAAGCACTTGAGGGGCAGAGCAAGCCTAAAGCTGAGAAGTAGCAAAAATGTAGCGTCCTGAGCCTGCAGATTGTGCATCTGGTCACTGTTGTAGGCAACAGCTCCCAGGCTGGCCAACTTCCCGCATGTGTTAGGAATTGGCCTGGAACTTGAATTAGCCAACTATTTTTTGTTTTTTCAATGTGGAAATGGAGTCTCCCATTGTCTCCGTCTTGTAAGAAAGGAGCACATCTTCAGGAGATAAAGTCTCTGGACCAGGATGGTCCTTTGATGCCAGAGTGTGGGATGCTTGTTGACTCTGAGATGAGTCTTCTTGGCCCTGAGCCTGTAGGTCGCAGGTGATGGGTGGGGACCCAGGCAGACAAGGAAGAACAGAGATGTTCTTGCTGCTTTATTTTAAATTATTGTGCTAGAAATAGGGGGATCACATAGGGATGTTGTCCATTTTATCTCGGAATGGCTGAAGTGCTAGTGTTTCCCTTATTTTTCCTTTAAGGGAAAGAGAAAAAAAAATCACAACTTTTAGAAAAGTTTGAGATTCGTAGAAAAATTGTGGAGATTAAGAACGTGATTCCCTTAGCAATTTTCTCCTATCCACACTACTTGTTAGAATTAGCAGGCTGATGCTGATACATTATTAAGTCTGTCTTTCACTTAGGTTTTTCTTGATCTTTGTGGAATTTCCTTCTGTTTCAAAATCTCATTTATAATACCTTAGTGCTCTTGTGGGCCTCTTGTCCGTGACGTTTTCTGGTTTTCTTCTCGATGGTCTTGACAGCTCTGAGCTGCTCTGGCCAGGTGCTTTGGCTGACATTTTAATCACGATTACGTTATAGTGAAGGGTTCCTGGGATCTCGATCATGTGGTTTTGTTAGGCTCCTTTACCAGAAAGTCCTTTTTACCCCTCTGTGATTGTACTCTTTGAAACGGTCACCATGCGCTGTACACACCTAGAGTGGGGACCCTAAGGTTGTTGAAATGCTTAAAAGAATGTGCCAGTGTCTTTGAAGGGCAGGTGTGCATGATGACTCAACTGAGTCGGGAAGAGTATCAAACTCAACTAGGCTCCACACCCAAAACAAACAGAAAACAAAAAGTCATGTTTTAAAAATGTTTATTAATGTTTTATTTCTGGAAAAAGGGTGCCCCATAATATTATTAGGGGAAGAAAGTGTCCTTTAAACTCTGCGGTATGATGAATAAATGTATCTCCTGATGGAGGGCTTAGAGCTTTGTTGATTTAGCAGAAGTTGCCAGCCCTTATCTGTACCAAGGGGCTTTTAAAAGCCATTGTTAGCTGGGCGGTGGTAGCTCATTACTTGGGAGTCAGAGGTAGGCCTGGTCTATTGAGCCAATTCCAGGACAGTCAGAGCTATACACGGAAACCCTGTCTATAACCCTCCCCCACAAAAAAGAAAAAGAAAGAAAGAAAAAGAACAGGAAAACAAGAAGAAAGTCATTGTTGCGGCCACAGAAGAAAGATTGAAATTATTCAGCCTTTTGGTTTAATTGAGAGATGATAGGGGGTTACATTCAGAACAGCTCTGCCTGGGCACTTAACACTGGACATTTACAGTTCCTAGGAGTTCTCAGTCTGGCCTCACGTTGCTGATTCCATTCCTGATTTTGTTACCTCCCTCTAGTGGTCAGTTTTATTTATTTTATTTTATTGAAAATAGATTATTTTCTCATACAGTATACCCTGATTACAGTTTCCACCCTCTCTACTCCTCCCAGTCTCCACCTCCATCTCCCCTCTCCTCCAGGTCCACTTCCTTTCTGTCTCTCATTAGAAAAGAACATTCTTGCAAGAGATAACAACCAAGCACGATAAAATAAAATATAATAAGATAAAACAAAAAACAACACATCGAGGCTGGGCAAGGCAACCCAACAGAAGGAAAAAAGTCTCAAGAGCAGGTGCAAGAATCAGAGACCCACTCATTCTCACACTCAGGAGTCTTATAAAAAAAAAGCTTGTGGACAAATCCGGCAGTTGAAAATGAAATCTGAGGCAATCTTTATGGTCATCTTTTTGGAAATTTTACTATGCTAAGATGTATGGTGATCAAATTTTAGGTATGCTTTTATTTTTGGTGAGGAACTGCTCTTTTTAAGTGAGGGAGTGTTTCAGTTTTCATTCATTATTCTGTGTGGGTGGTGTGGATGGGGTGAGGGGCATGTGGAGGTTGGGTGGTATGGATGGGGTGAGGGGCATGTGGGGGTCCTGTGAGGGACACGATTTGGCTGCTCGCAGTGTGTATGCCTGCTGTAGGAGCAAGTGCATATTCCAGAGATGCCTGAACTCCACAGGGCCTTGTGAGGGGAGCAGTGCAGGCTCCTGAACCCCACAGGGCCTTGTGAGGGGAGGAGCAATGCTGGCTCCTCAACATTGTTTGACATTGCTTCACAGGTAAGGTTTTGTAATCAAGGAAATGCTCCCCTTTTGTTTTAGAAATTTGCACAAACATTCATTATTTTACTGTAGCTTTAAAAAATATAGCCCCTCCCCTCAATAGTTCGCAGTTTGCTGCTTCTGGATATTCTCAGAGATTTGAAATAATTTACCAGATTTTTTTCTTTTTTCTATGGGTTTTTTGAGACAGGGTCTCTCTGTTGTGACTCTGGCTGTCCTGGAACTCACTCTGTAGACCAGGCTGGCTCTAAACTCACAGAGATCCGCCTGCCTCTGCCTCCTGAGTGCTGGGATTAAGGTGTGTGCACCACCACCGCAGGCTTTAAGCATGTTTGTTTCCTCTCTCCCTCCCTTCGTTCCTTCCTTCCTTCCTTTCTTCCTTCATTCCTTTTTTCCCCTCCCTTTTCCCTCCCTTCTCTCTTTCTCTCTCTTTTATTTATTTACCAGATTTTTGAGACTGACTTTTTAAGATTTCTTACTGGAAATACTGGGCAGTTATGCAGGTCATAATTTAATCTCCCTCTCTGACGGAGCTAGCATTTACACTTGGGGCCTTAAACACATTACCATTCTACCACTGAGCCACCCCACCCCCCACCCCCGCCTCCATCCTTCAAAAGAGTACTGGTGTTTGTCTCTAGACCTGTCGTTTTGCTCCATTGTAATCCACAGGGCTTGGATTTAAAGAAAGACAGCTCAGCCTATGTGAGGTCTCTGAGTTGCCCTGAGCCGAACAGAAGGACTGTTACCTAGGAAGGAACAGGAAGGACTCTTACAGAGATCTCTTCTTGGGGCAGCTGAGGGCTGTTTGTGGGCTCTTTTTATGCTGCTAGCATGTAGACTCTGGGAGTAGGATACTGCCTGCTTTTCTGAGTCGTGCGTGAAGTGATGCGGTCTGTGTTGTGCCTTCAGCTCCATCTGATCCACTGGAATTCCACGCTGTTCGGCAGCATCGACGAGGCAGTCGGGAAGCCCCACGGCATCGCCATCATCGCGCTGTTCGTTCAGGTAAACTTCTGCCGCGAGGCTGCATGGTTTAGTGGTGTTTTTCCTAGCTCGTTTTGTTAAATGTTTTTTAAACTCTCAATTTTGTTACTCAGGGATCAAATTAAACACAAACAGACACTGGTAATTTAATAGTTCACAAGTTGAGCTATATTTCATGTATAAAATAGTTTCATTTATTTATTAGACATTTTCTTCAGAGTGGTATCTGGGGCCTTTGGAGAAACAACTTAGAAACAACTGTCTCCTGAAGTTAGGCTTCATTTTATTTAGAAAAAAGAATTTCAGAAAAAAAAATTTTAGACCCAGGTTTATGGCAAAATCTAAGGAAAATCAATACTATAATTATTTAGTGAATCACCTTGTCTTTTTGTTATTAATACTTTTCACTCAAAGATGACTTGAAGTGCTTTATTGAAAAGTCCGATAAAACAAGATTGGCAAAGGTCATGGCAGATTTAGCCAGCATGAGACCGGCATTGAGCTCTGTGACGGCAGGACAGGATTTGTTACAGGGTTTGGCAAACACGTAAAACAGAACTTTGTGCTGTAAAGTAGAAATTTAAAAGACTTCCTAAGGTGAGTTTTAAACTTGGTCCTCAGCTGCATGTTGTGATAAAAGACTTAGTAGAGGTGAAAGTGTCCTTGGGAATTTCAGCAACCTTGGGGTCTCAGAGGAAGAGTGTCCGAGGGCCAAGGGCAGAGTTAAAGCAAATCCTTGCATTTGAGAATGAATTTTCTTCCCACTGTTTACTTCATGTTTACACAGGCAAGCTCCATATTCCTTTAGTTCTGTAACTATTATATAGGAAGGAAGGGATGACAACTTATTGAAAGAAAATGCTTTCGATTTTTAGTGTATTGAAGAATTAACTTAAAAGACCCTTTTCTGTCGCCTGGGCAAGTGAGCAGTGCATCAAGCTGGCAAGGTTGAGGCCGTAGAAGGCATTATGTCATCATTTAGGAATAAGAGTAAGCAAATAAACATAGGAACACAAGTAAACAAGCCATCACGTGTGGGGAGAAGGGAACAGGCAAGCTTCGTTCTCAGATGGTACTCAGTGGGTGTTTGTGAATTGAATTAGATATGATTGTTAACTTAACACTGTGTGACTCTCCATAACGGTCCGTGGACTGAGGGGGCCCTGCGTTGAAGACTTAGCCTCCTAGGACTAGCCCCCTGTCTCCAGGAACAAGCTTGTGGTCACGGAACACCCGTGAACACGCACTCATGTTCTCACTTCCATGCATTTGCTACGAGACTCGGGTACCTGTGTTAAGACGTTTTCCTTAGGAGAGAGTTACTTAACCTGTAAGAATGAAGTCTCACCAGGAAAGGAGTGGCTGATAAATGTCGGGAGACGCAGAGAAGAAAGGGCTGCAGTCTCCATTGTTCAGGCTGGTGCCCTGCCTGCCGCGATGGACCGTAAGAGGAGGAAGTGGAGGCAGTGAGGGCTGACATGTTTTCTACACAGCTTAACTCAAATGAGAAAGGGCCGAGGGAGCAAAAGCTAGTGACGGTTTTAAGAACGGAGGTCTTGTGCTTTTCTCCTGAGCAAGATGAGCTAGCACAGACACAGTTTAAAATATCAAAAAAAGAAGGGATGGTGTAGAAGCACCTTAAACTGAAGGGAGGATGTGGAGAGGAGGACGTCTGCCTGGGCTGCGCGGATCTAAGATCTCATCCAGTGTAAACCACTCTCTTAGGTGAAGAGAAGGCAGGAAGTCAGGGGAGCTCATGTTTGGTGCCCTTCATTACTCTGAGACATGCAAAGCAGTATTACAGAGTAAGAGGAACCTGAGTGAGGGGTCTGGCTTTGAAACAGCCAGGAAAGAGAGATAATGGACAGACTAGGAGACAGACCCATGTAAGGCTGGACATCATGGGTTAGGTGGGACAGCACATGAGGGATCATTCCCCATCCGTGTAAGAGCAAGGAACATTCTAGCAAATTGTTGTGGTGATCAGTTCAAGAGCAGGTGACTTAGGAAGATAGAGGGATGGAAGACCTGATAGTGGTAGAAAAGATGTCAATTTAACGAGAAGCGAGGAATGAAGGGGCAGAGTATTGTCCGCTGCTAGCTGTCAGTTAAAGGAGCGGGCAGAGGAGGAGGGGCTGGTTAGATATGAAAGCTTGATCAGAAAGAGTGGCCTCTTGGAGGTGAAACTTTGAAAAACGTCAGCAAGGAGGATATAGAGGTTAAAGAAACCAGTCTGGATCACGGAGCTAAAACGTGGCAGAGTCAGAATTAGGAGCTGAGCCGGCCAGTGCAGTGAGTGAGCGCTCACTGCTGGACCACTGTGCTGGGTGGCTTTGTTCTGATGAGGACTCTTCTCGGAGTTGATGATCTGACAGGAGATTCACGAAGGGGAAATTGATCCCAGCTCCCATGAATGGAGATGTTCATGCCTCCAAGAGCTACCTGGTGGTAAAATCATAAAAATAAGGTCAGTTTCTCCTGAAGACCAGGGAGGGCTTCTGGCTGACATACTGGCTTTTGCATTCATACATGTATTTACGAAAAGATGCCTTTTAAACTTTAGAAATTTTACTTTCTGTTTTGAGAGCCTGTTTCAGGACATTCTTTTATTACATTGAGCTGACTGGCTATTCTTAGGGTCATTGTTTCTTTCTGTTGCACATTTCACAGTTAACATTCGGAGAAACAAAGGTGTGCCTGTTGCCAGCCACCCTAGCTTCATGCTGAAGACATATATGTAAAGAGAAAAAGGCTAGCACAGCAGTGTCTATCTCTCTAGGTAATGCCTGAACTCTGCTTTTCCCCTCCATTGTCAGGGTCCACTGGAGGCAGGCTGAAAGTAGCAATCTGGTGGCATAAACATTTACAAAGACAGGGATACCAAGTGCCAGAAAACTTATATCAGGTTTCTTAGAATATATACCACATATATGTATATTTAAAGTAGAAGCTCTGAAAAACAGTCTTGTTTTAACAAGAATGAGGAAGAGGCTATTGAATAGTGATAAGCGATAATCCAGAGATGTTTTAGTTTTGGCAAGTTTGACATATGACATGAAACAACATATCCACCTCTGAGTTAATGAAAAATTTTCAACTTTGATGAAATATTTATGACAACATTCTATAAATTTCAAAGGCAAGAATACAGGGCAAAATTAGGTAAGTTAATAAAAGTGAAAAAATCTGGGCATGGTGGTACATGCCTTTAATGCTAGCATTCAGGAGGCAGAGGCAGGGGCAGGGCAGGGGTGGGGCAGGGGCAGGGCAGGGCAGGGGCAGGGGCAGGCTGATGTCTGAGGCTACCTGGTCTACTTATCAAGTTTCAAGCTAGGGCTAGTTAAAGAGAGCCTATCTTTTCTCAAAAGGCTATCATTTAGACACATATTGCCTAACTTTATCTCAGAACTACCTATGACATTTTTATATAGCAACCGTTCTATGGCTTTGTATATTACATATGACACTGTGAGTGATAAATATTTCTAGCAAGATGAATTTGGATAGATTATCATATCGTACAAGCTTTTAAAATTTTAGTTACCTTTAGTTATTGACCTGACCATGAATAGAAAGGTAATTTAGTTTTCAAGAATGTCATTCAGGTGTACTGGGGCCTTATTTCTGGTATTTTGGGTAAAAGCTAGGTATTAAAAATACATGTTTGATGATGAAGACTTGGCTAGGCAACGTTTTATGAACAGAGCATGACATCATCAGAAATCATCTCTGGCCTATCCAGTCTCTAGCTCCTGTATTGACCTGTAGTATCAGGTTTGCCTCCTTTGGCATGAGGTTCTGTCCCGCAGCTGGTAGGAGCGTAGAGGCTCAAGGCCAAACATCTTGAAGAGCTTGGGGAATCACTGCAGAAGAGGGGGGAGGAGGGATCTCGGTGACCAGAGGGGTTGAGGACATCAGGAGAATAAGCCCCACAGAGTCAACTGACCAGCTGCTCACAGAAACTGAATCAGCAGATATGGAACCTGCAGAGTCCCCTAAATATATCTTATGTTTGTCTGGCTTGGTGTTCTTGCAAAGCTCCTACAGGCTAGAGTGGGGGAGTCTCTGGCCCTTTTACCTGCCCTTGGGATCCTTTTGCTCCTGCCCGTTTGCCTTGTCTACCCTTGATGTAGAGAGAAGTGCCCCGCATTGTTCCATCTTGTTATGCCCTGTTCGAGTGGTCACTCTTGGAGGACTTTTTTTTTTTTTTCCCCTGTGGAGAAGTGAGGAGAGCGGGGTTGTTGGTGGGTGGGGGCTGGGGGCAGCTCTGAGGGAGAGGGGCGATGCAGGGAGCTGGAAGGAGTGGAGGGAGGGGAGGAAAGGAGTAGGGATGTATTGTAGGAAAGATGAAAACAAAAATAAAAATTTAAAAAAAATTGTGTGTTTGTGCTTTATATATTTCAGATAGGTAAGGAACACGTTGGCCTGAAGGCTGTGACTGAGATACTGCAAGATATTCAGTATAAGGTAAATCATTATTTAAAAGAAGGTAAAATAGCTCTGTATGACTTGATAATTCTCTAGACGGATTTACTGAACTCCAAATAGCTGCTAGAGTTAACAGTTATGGTTTATTATAGTGATGCTGGGAAATTGGCATAGGTTGAAGTCTAGAGGGACTTCCTGGTATTTCTTTTGGGTCCCTAGGAATCCCCAGCATGATGTGTTTGTTACCTATGTGAACTTGGGGAGCTTTCATGACCCTTGATGTCTAGGGATTTTTTTTTCAGAGATTGGTCATTTAAGCATGACCTTGACTTCTCAATTAATTCCCTTGGCTTCTCAATCCCTGCTATTATTTTTTTACACTGGGCCAAACCAGGCATCCATACATTTTTGGGATAAACACACTGGCTCACACTAGTGCAGCATGCTCCAAGGGCCAGCTTGAAAGCCCCAAGAATTCACCTTAAGTGTGGCCTGGCCACACTTTAGGTATAGGAAGACATCTTACCAGGGGAAGGGGTGGGGGCACTCCAAAGACTCAGAGGCCATCTTCTGGAAGGCAGCCAAGGGTGAGTCCTGAAGTCAACACGTAGAGGGTTTGAGCACTGAGCCCTGCTGAATCCAGGTGGAAAGGAAGGGACTTCTTCTGATAACTTCCTATGAAAGCTGTTTTAGGAAAAATGTTTCCGTGAGACAGATAGGCCCAGGCATTAGAAGAGAAATTTAAGTTCAAAAGCAAACAGCTCAGAGCAGGTGTATTTTATTAGATCTGAGTGAGTTGATCTCACTCAGATTAAAAAAAAAAAAAAAAAAAAAAAAAAGGGAGTGGTCTACTCACTAATGTTGGGATCCGGTGAGATCGTCAGAAAAGATATAAGTATAGATCTTTAGTTCTAATAATTTTTATTCAAAAAATTATAAATTTTACATTAGCATGGACTAAATTATTTTTCCCTTTTTTCAGGGAAAATCTAAAACAATACCCTGCTTTAATCCTAATACTTTGTTACCAGGTAAGCGTCTGTCTGGTGGCCTTAAATGGACTTTGTGTGTGTAGCCACAGTGCTTTCCTTAGAGAGTTCATAATCATGTATTCTCAGTTGATAAAGTTTCTTTGCAATTACTGTTCTGTGTAGCAAGGGCAGTTTCAGATCACCGTTGATAAGGCAGGAAACCTTTTGAATGTTAGGAAACCCGTGCCACTGCTACCTTATTCCAAAAGGAACTTTCTCAGTGACATCATTTGCAGAATGTAAAATTGCCACCTCAGTGTAAGGTACCCACAACCATCAAATAACTGATACACTTCTAAGACTGTTTCTAGAATGAAATAAACATCATATCTAATTTTATAACGTTACTTCCCTTCAGCATCACTACTTAAATATTCTAATTGTATTTATGCACAGGTAATAATTATACACAAACACTCTGAATACAACTTGGAGTTCAAGGTGGTTATTAATATAAAATTTTGGTCTTCACATTTCTCTGTTTAAACTGTGTGCATGGTGTTCCAGACAAAACCAATAGAGCGATACATTGTATCCTCTTTCTGCACTTAACTACTCCATCACAAGCTAGTTCCCCTCATAGATTGAACCTTTACTCTGGTATATTTAATTATGAGTTCCTCTTAGGTAGTGCTAAGGAGTTCAAATCCGTGACTTGTTTTTTCTTATCATGTTAGGATTTTAGTAACGTGCTACGGAAGAAGAAGTGTAGAGATAGCGAGAACAGACAGAAAAATAGACAGAACAGACTGCTTGGGCTCAAATCCTTTGCCAGTTACTAGCTGTGTGATCTTGGACAAATTACTAACATCCTGCAACTTGGTTTCTCCATACAAAATGGGGCGAATAGGTATCGTTTCTATGTTGTGAAGATTCAATGAATTGATTTGTAATACTCTAAATAGCACTTGATAAGTTCATTAGATATTTAGCTTTGAATAAGCTAATATAAAAATGGATAATAGTTTCCTAAATATATTAAGCTTGATAGATATGTCTACAGAACTGTTGATAGAAACCTGTAAATATAACGTGTAAATAAAACGTGTAAATATAAAGGGGGAATAATCACACTTTTCATTGATTATTTACTTCACAAATGGTAGTTTAAGAATTTGTGTATGAGGCTCTAATTTAAAAATGGCATCCATCTGAGAAGTGTCACATGAACAGGCTGCTGCTGGAGTCTTAAGTCCGTTAATTTGCCCTTTCATGACATGTCTACGTGTTTGCACAGACCCTCTTCTGCGGGATTACTGGGTCTACGACGGCTCTCTTACTATCCCACCTTGCAGCGAAGGAGTTACCTGGATATTATTCCGATACCCTTTAACTATATCCCAGCTACAGGTGAGTATGCACCTTTAAATCTCCCTGAGTGAAATTCTGAGGTAAAATATTCTTTCTGTACAGAGAAAATGAGTGTCTTATGCTTTTGCTCCTGTTAGATCGGGCGTAGCTTTCAGATGAAAGTTAAATGTCGTGAGCCAGGGAAAGCGATGGAAAGGTCAAGGATGAACAAAACCCAATGCTCGTTTATGATCTGTGTTAAAAGTTGGTTTTCATAGAGTAAATAGAAGTCACTGTGAAACAGCCAAACTTTTGATTAGTCTAGCCATTCCTTTATGTGGATTTTCCCAGGTATGGAAAAAAAAAGTTCTGGAAATAAGTGAGACTTCTGATTTCCACAGGCACGTAATAGTTCTTTCTTGGCATAAAAATGCTGATATATGTAGGCAGGTTAGAGAGCCGGAAAGAAAGCCCTGGGAAGTTCTGGATTGCCCCCTTGCTTTACTCTTGCTGTCCTTGGGTTTCACATAGATTCTCTAAATGCTAAGAGAAGCCATTTGTGGAGACCCACATCCACAAGCCCAACTGTTTGAGAAGCTAAGGGGGTAAAGTCATTTGAGTCTGAGAGTTTAAGACTAGGCTTGGTATTGTAGCAAGATGTACACCTAAGAAGAAGAAACAAAGATAAATGGGAACACATAGGGAACAGAGGCTCCCCAGTAAGTTTTGGCTGGGTTGTTAGCTGGGAAATATGAGTCAGCACCTCCATTTTGTGCTTAATGACTTTTAAGGGGCTGGGGAGACGCTCTGAAGAGTGCTCGCCTAGTGTGCGTGGTCCTGGCTTTGACGTCCAGGACCGTTCTATACAAAAAAGAATAAAATAATTCCAGTATCATTGCATAGAGATGTTTGAATGGTTTCTGGCTTTTAGAGATCTAAGGATCATATTCTCAAAAGTATTAACTCTCCTTGACCAGCCCCCAAATGCTTGAGAAAGAGAACTCATCAAGTTCCCGTCCCTAAAGTTTTATAATTTTTAAAAATATTTCATCATTTCTTGAAGTTTAAGAAGCTCATGTTTGGTAATTTCTAGAACAATTTCTTTGCTAGCATTAGTTTTATTTATTTTATTTTTTATTTTTAAAATATTACTTTTAATTTTTGAGATTACAACTATATAATTTTCTTCCTTCAAAACCTCCCATGTAGCCCCCGCTGCTGTGGCCTTTTTTCATTAATTATTGTTATGTACATGTATGTATACATAAATAGATATGTATTCATAATACATAAACATAACCTGGTTAGTCTGCATAATATTACTTGTATATGGATTTGCAGGGTTGGCCGTTGGGTATTGCATAACCAATTAGTGTGCTCTTCTTGAGGCAGAATATTTTTCCAACTCTCAGCATTTCTTGGTTTAGCATTAATTCTTTAAAATCTTACACTTAGCATTGGTGTAGAAGTTTATTTTTAGTTATGCCTAAAATAATTGTTTTGTGCATTGTCTCTTCCCTGCTGAGCAACACAGTAGGTGTGCAACTACAAGTTGGTGTGACACACCAACGTGGAGCTCATAAATAAGACAAGGAGGCATATTCGTAGGTGCAAACCCTGCCAGTCCTCGGCAGAGGGAACCGCTATCATGGCAAGGCCTATGGCAGTGGAACCCTGAGTGTCTCATCTCAGGGGTTGTTATTGATACCTAAGGTCCTCAGGTGTTCTGTTGATAGCACGTGCAGATCATGAGGAATTTACACAAAGCCGACATCTGCAGACCAGAAAATGTCAGGACCTAGACAGCCCTTTTCTAAATAGTGCGCAAAACAACCATTTAAAAAAACTGGAAATAAATTTCTGCATCATAGCATTTTGAACCATTATTTCTGCTTGTGTAGGGAACAGTTTTCTAGTCCCCATCGATACTCATCTCTACACCTTTCACTGTTTCTGAACTTTTACTTTCAGCTCTGGTTTTCCATAGGACAAACCCTAATTCCGATGCTATTCTTCATCTATTTGTTCTCATAAGAAACTGTGTCTGACTGTCAACTGGGCACAGGGGTTGCAGAGATGAAAATACAACCTTCCCTCTCAAAAGCGTTGCTGTCCTCTGGGAAGGAAAATGACTGTGTTGGTAGTTACACTTGTGGTAATGTGTCCAGAGGTTCCAGACTGGAAGGCCTGGGGAATGATTTCAGAAAAGTAGAGGTTTGTTTGGTAGGAGTGAAGAAATAGAAAATGAAGTCTAAATGTGAAAAATAGAGCCGTGGGTTAATGGTGTCTACTTTTGAGATTTAACAGTAAATTGGTAGCTTCTGTAATAGATACACCTCCAATTTTGGTGACCTAGAGAAAATAACTGTTTTATATGAGTTTGTTTAATCTCCGTGTGTCAGAGATTTATGATCTCCATGAAATCGCATAGTGGATCCCTTGCCAGCGTGGCTGGGGGCGCGTGAAAGCTGAGCACCATTGTGAACATTCTCAGGTGCCTTGGTAGACATGATGCAGTGCTTCACTGTCACGTTGAACAGTATGCCCCACTAAGATCCAGTGCAAAGTCATCGCTTTGTGGCTCTCTCTGGTTCCAAAGGGAACCTGTCTTTGTGCTGTCCCTTGAGTAAGGCCAGACATCAAGTCTAACTTCACTCACCAAGTCATGCTGGGAGAAGCCCAAACCATGTATGTTTAAAGGAACTGTCTCGTCTTCCCTTGAGATTGGCTGACTTGCCAGTCACTCTAATATTTCAGGAAAAGGGCCTCAGTATTTTCAGCACAGAGCGCAGTGGCGTCTCTTGAGAGGGAAGTGGTATAAGTGCAGACCCACACACATACAACAGCATGTGTGTGTGTCTAGGAAAATGCACTTTAGAGTGGTTTACTAAAACAGTCTTAGGAGAGGTCTGTCTTTGACTCGGAGATTTCGCTCACTGTTTCTCCTAGAATTTCAGAGAAAGTAAAGTTAACAAATCGAAGAGGTCCAGAGAAGACGGTAAAAATGAGAAGTCCAAAGAAAGAGGTGATGACCAAGAAAAATCAAGAAGCTGTGCACTACTAAAGGGGGGAGGGAGGGAGGGAGAGACAGAGAGAGAGAGAGAGAGAGAGACAGACAGACAGACAGACAAACAGAGACAGAGACAGACACAGACACAGAGACACACAGAGAGGAGCACTGATACATAAAACACCAGCAAGAGGGAAACAGCAGGCAGAGTCTCACACTGCACAGTTGAGAAGCCAGGGAGCCGCATCCTGCCACATGTGGTCAGTGTACGTAACCGAGCTGCCCTCCAGCTTCTCAGAAGCTGTCGGTGTCTCTGCATGCCTTGTCTTATAGCGACACTGAAAAATAGTGCACTAAATCACACCGCTTTCCTACATCTACAGCATCTTGTAGTGAAAGAGGGTAGGCTTCTGCTTAGGTGTGGGTGGCCTGCCCTCAGTGCTGAGGCTCCAGGATAGATGCCTGGAAGACTGTGGAAGTCTTTTTCATACGATTCCTGGCTAATGTACCATCATATGTTGGGACAGAAAAAGGATGATTGTGTAGATCTGAAAATTTGAAAATCATCTTCGTTTTATGGTCTATAGCCATTGAACAACTTCAAGACATGAAATGCTCTATTAATTAAAAATCAAGGGACAACACCAAATTCATTTTTAATTTGAATAGTTGCTTAGAAATGAGATTTCTAAAACAGAATAAAAACGTCTAATGCCCTCAATTACGATAGAGATTGTAAGACATCTCCTGCTTCGATAGCCGTTAGAATGGAGACAGACCAGACTGGCATTGCTAGAATATGCTGATGACACAGTGGCCATACAGCAAGGAATGTGAACATACATCAAGAGCAGTGGGTTGGCCTTTGCTACCCTTCTCTCACCCCACCCTGTCCTTTCTGCTTGTCCTGCTCACCTATCTACGTCAATTTCGTAGCTTATCTCTATTCTCTTATTACCTGGCTATTGTTTTTCCTTTGTCTTTTATTGTAAAAAGTGCCACTGAGAAAAGGGAGATGATTGTACATTTTCTTCTTTGTCTTGCCTTCTCTCTGTCCCTTCCCTGTCTTATATAAATGGGTTGAAAATTAAGACTCTTCCTAGATCTGACCACCTGCGTTAGAGCATGATGTATATGTGGTCTGTAGGATTTAGGTCATGTCTGCTTTGGGTGCTGGGTATCAAGCCCAGGGCCTTGCAGGGCTAAGCCATGTGTTCTTCCCTAAGCTGCACGTCCATTATGGACAGATGAGGAAGCCTGGTCAGCTAGGAACATGACTGTCTGTCTCGAGGGTCTTATGCTCCACGTGGGATGGAGAGGCTGTTACTCCAAAGACCTGGTCCATGCCATCCATGGACATGCGTAGAAGGGATTCAGCTGATTTGAAATGCTGGTTGTAGCTTTTCACCTATGTCCATGGCTGTGGTGGTTTGAATGAGGATGGCCCATATAAGTTCATTTGTTTAGAAACATGGTCCACAGTTGATAGAACTGTTTGGGAATGATTAGGAGGTGTGGCATTGTTGGTGGAGGTATGTCATTGTGGGCGGGCTTTGAGGTTTCAGAAGCCAGCACCATTCCTAGTTAGCTCTGTTTGCCTCCTACTTACAGATCATGATGTAAGTGCTCAGTTGCTGCTCCGGTGCTAGCCCATGTCTCACTGCTGCCGTGTTCATCACCATGATGGTCATAGAGTCTCACCCACTGGAACTGTGAGCCCCAAATTAAACACTTTCTAAGTTGCTTTGGTCATGGTGTTTTATCACAGCAATAGAAAAAGTAGCTAAGACAGAAGTTGGTACCAGAGAGTGGTCTAGTGCTGTGACAGGCCTGGTTATAGTATTTTTTTGGAGGAATATAGAAGACTTTGGGATTTTGGACAGGAAAGTGGTTGAACTCTGCAGAGGGGGCAAAATGAGCTATTTTAATACGAGCTTGGAAGACAGTAGTTCTGAGAGCATTATGAACTACAGAGAATCAGCTCAGGAGGTTTCAGAGGGGAACAATGTTAGCAACTGGGCTAGAGACCATGCTTGACATATTTTGGCAAAGAATGTGGCTGCCCTTTGCTCTTGTCTAAGAATCTGCCTGAGACTAAATTGAAGAAAATAATACAAAACAAAAACTAAAGCATGGCTGTGGTTTTAGTTGGTCCCTTCCAAAATTTGGGTGTTGGCAATGTATTAAATAGTACTGAAAGGTGGTTTCTACCTTGGAGGTTTCTTCCTTGTTTATAGGATCAAGATGTAAGAAGAGCTTGGACTGATTTTGTTGGCAGAGGAGATTTTAAGATAAGATAATATTTACTGTCACAATATTGACTCTGTTGAGTAGTTAGTACTAGTAACTTTTATGCAGATCAAGGAAAAAAAGTAAGCAGGGAAAAAGAGAAATACAAAATAAACAGTTTGAAGACAAAAAGAACACCAAGAAATTTTATATTGGAGCCAAAGCTTATACTGAAGGAGATAAGGAGGGTCCTGATGTTGAATGTAGTAAAGGTCCTTAGGGCAAAACCCCATGCAGCTAACCCTGGAACATGGAAAATGAAAGGCCCAAAGAATGTTCTCCACCTAAAAAGCAAAAACAAAGCAAAGCTTATGCAAATATAATTCAAGGAGGGGCCAGGGTTCATCCCAAGCAAGCAGCTCAACTTGGAAGCATCTGTCATGTGGTTCTGGCTTTAGAGTCATGAAAAATAGAGAAGTAAAATGGTTGTGGAATCTTCCTCCTCATTGAGGTAAGCTGCTGAGGCCAGCTCTGTTAGCGAAGGAGTCCATGCATGGAGGTCCTGAGAGTCCATTGTGTGAAGCTGTGAAAGTGAATTGCAGACCCCAGGATGTTGGAGATCCCATTGCTGTGTATGGGGTGTCTGCCTGGGAGTGCTGCATACAGGGAGTAGAACAGTCCCCAAGAGAGAAGTGTGTTTCAGTCAGCAAAGGTGGAAGGATGGAGCCATCTAAGCCCTTTGACATCAGAGATGGAGTTACAGAATTGTAGTTTGACCTCCAGGGTTTCAGTCCAGTATTTCCTCACTATGCCTGATTCCTTCCTTTTGGAATGATAATGTGTCATTGTAGTTTGGTAGCATGTAGTTTGCTTTTTGATGTTAATTTTATTGTAATTGTAATGTTACAATTAAGAGATTGCCTTGAGTCTCAGAGGAGACTTTGGACTTTCAAACTATCTTTAGACTATGAAAGACTCTGGGGACTTCTGCAGTTGGACTATTTGCATTTTGCATTTATGTATGGGAGAGACTGTTCTTCCTCTTTTCTAATTCTTCCTCGAGAAAAATGTCTAGATTAAGAAGCCTGTAAGGGTCACTCATTGCTGAGTCGTTAGAAGCTTCCCCAGTGCTGGGATTATAGTCATGATGCTACCTGACCTTAAACCATTTTTATTGAACTTTGACTAACATAGAAATCTGTATATATTTAGCACAGATCTCCATAGAAATATATACATTTGATATATTTTGGAATAAGCATATGCCTTTGAAAGCCCTGGCTCCATCAAAGCCATAAACATGCTCATCACTTTTGTCTTAGTTACTTTTCTATTCTGTGAAGAACAACCAAAGCACCTTATAGAGGAAGGAGTTTACTGGGGACTCACAGTCTCAAAATGGGAGCCTGTGACCATCATGGTGGGGAATGTGGGAGCAGGCAGGCATGACAGTAGAGCAGTAACTGAGAGTGTATGTCAGCATCCTTAAGAGGAGGAAGGGAGAGAAAGAGCTAACTGGGAATGGCATAGGGTTTTGAAACCTCAAAGCCTGCCCCTAGTGACACACCTTCTCTAACAAAGCCACACCTACTGTTCCTTTCCAAATAGTTCCACCGACTGGGCACCAAGTATTCAAACATATGAACCTATTTGGGTTCTTCTCATTCAAACCACCACAGCTCCCATAAACTCTTTCTTCTGTAGGTTACCTTGGTCATGATGTCTTCACAGAAATAGAAAAGTAATTAAGACCATGGATTTCCTTCCATGGTCTTCATTAGTATTATGTATTCTTGGTAGGAGCACTTAATTTAAGACCTAACTCATTAATACTTTTAAGTGCATAACAATATTATTAAAGGTAAGTTCCGTGCAGTGCAGTATATCTCCAGAACCTGTTTATTTTGTAGAATTGAGACTTTGTATCTTTGTCCATCTCCTCCCCATTTGGACTTCCCCCAAGCTTTTGGTAACTACCATTCTATTCTCTGTTTCTCTGAATTCTGTTTTTATTTCACATATAAGTGAGATCAGACAGTATTTGGCTTCCTGTGTCTGATGTCTCTTCTGTGTATGGAACCACAGGAACGGAAGTCAGTACTTTGCAGAGACACCTACACTCACATGTTATTTGTAGCCCACACCCAGAAACACCAAAATGTCCATGGTGGATAAGTTAATAGAGGGCTCTGACTTCTGTATATTGTGCTTCTTTTTTAGCATGATGACACAGGAAATAGAAATCAAAGCAAGTCTGTTAGATTGCGTGGCCATAGGAACTTTGTGGCTCCTGGAAGGTAATATACCTCAATCTGCAAACCATGGAAATTGGCCTCTTGAATGCACTTATAAAGAAATAGTTTTAGAGTTGGGCTTTAGTCAGTAGTTTGGTTTGTGGGTCTGTGAGGTTGAATAGATGTCTTAGATCAGTTGGGTTGCATCTCTGGTTCACACAACAGCAGCGTCCAACTAAATACCTTCAGAATATGGGGCTCCTTCCATGGTGCAGGATGTCCACTCGTGTCTTTTCCCCTCTATCTGCCTCTTTCCCCACGTCAATTTATTTAAAAATGAATAACGTGTTTCAATGGAGTAGCCTTACAAATCCATACAGTGACCTACGCCACACATTTGTATACCTGCACTGGTGTTGGTCTTTAATGCCTGCTCTCTGGGTTCGTTGAAGACTTTTATCCTGAAACATTGTTCTGCTAACTCATCACAACCTCCTGTTTTGGGATGGGCTGATTCCACATGCTGTTCAAACCGATAAAGGGTATTTTAGGAAGATGAGTTTCCCTTCCACCTCTTCTGATGTTTGAAGTCTTCAAAGTGTCACTGTGATCAGGGAAAAACATTCTTGTGAGGTAGTTTTCTGCAGAATGCAGTAATTGGGGCTGGCATTTGGCTAGATCTCCTTTCAGGAAGTTGTTTTCACAGAACGTGCTTCAGGCTGAGGCCTGGGCCTTCAAGGACATGCCTTCATCTTAGGAAAAGAAAACATAAAATTAATCGAATTTTAAAATAAGCTTCAAAGTCACTGAAAAATGGCATAGTTCCTATAATGTGCTTAGGCAGTTAAGTTTCTCGTCGGCCTGCTCCTCACTGGCCCTCCCCATGGGTTGTGAACTTTGGCGCAGATTCTTCATATAGTTTAAAGTGTTTAAAGTGGATGCTAAGAGGCAGGACTTTAAGCTTTCCCCATGGATTGATTTCCTACCAATTTCGGCTAAGGATTTATCTCCAGATGCTAAAGGTTTGACATATAAAGAAGATGCACAGTGGAGGGCAGGTTAGTAATTAGCATTAGTGGAGAATTGCTGGCGCTATGTGGAGTGAATTGTGAATGGATTCTCTCTTCTTTCTTCACTGTTACTTTGTGAACGTGGCCGTCTCATCGTCTCTGTTACACAGGCGAAATTGGGGCATAAAGAGGTGATGTCACTTGGTCGTTTGGCTCCCAGGTAGTAGAGCCAGGAGAGAATGACAGGGGTTTGGACGGAAGCCCACACCCTCACTATTGTCTTCTTTCTGAAATGGTGCAGGATCGTGTGCTGCCCAGGGTCTTGACATTTCCACCTCAAGGAAAGCATTAAAGGAAAAGCAAATGCTGGAGGGATTCTCGCAGAGCCTCAGTTCCAGAAAGTTCTCAGTTGCTTTAAGCAGTGGGTACTGTAAAAGGCCCAAGAAGGTCTAGTGAAGGAAACGTTGCTCCAGCGGCTCCTTCCTCCCCTGACTGGACCTGCTGTGTAAACACGGCACGTAGGCATAGTCAAGAAGCAGATCGACAAAGCAGTCCAGCTTGGTCAGACTTTCCTCATTGACAAGAATCAATCAGCATTCAGAGACATGGAAAAATACAACATTACAAGTCAGCCTTGGAACCAGGCTGCTAATCTGACCGGTCATCGAATGTTCCAGCTCTGTGTTCTAACATGTTGGGGAGTAGGCTGATTGAGAGTGTCATGGGACCCAGGGGGATGCACATGTACAGTTTTGCTGTTCAGTTCATAGACTGCCTTAAAAAAGATTTAATTCACTTTTAAATTATGCGTGGGTGTGTGCATGTGAGTGCAGGTGCCCTCAGAGGCCAGCGGAAGGTGTCAGGTCCTTTGGAAATGGAGTTACAGGTGGTTTTGAACCTACTGCTAGGGGTGATGGGAACTAGACTTAGATCCTCCGTAATGGCAGTATGTACTCTTGATTTCTGAGTATTCTCTCCAGATGTTTATTTTCTTAATGTTCAGGGTTTTTTGTTTTTGTTTTTTTTTGAGGATGTTCTTTATACATTCTAGGCCAGTGGTCCTCAAACCGTCCTAATGCTGTGACCCTTTAGTACAGTTATTCATATTGTGGTGACCCCCCCAACCATGAAATTATTTTCATTGCTACTTCATAACTGTAATGTTGCTACTGTTGTGAATCTTAATGTAAATATTTGATATACGATGGTCTTAAGCGACCCCTGGGAAAGGGTCCTTCAGCTTCCAATGGGCTCACGACCCACAGATTGAGAATCCCTGTTCCAGGCACTAGGCCTCTGTGAGATGAATATTTGGAAAAGATTTTCTAGGAATACTTGAATTCTTATAGCAAATCTAACACCTAATCACTGCTGACACATAGTAGCATCAGAGCATGTCGGCTAGGGACTGTACTTGGGAAACTTTTAAGAACATTTACTCGTTTGTTCATCCTTTCTCCATGTGTTGTGTTTTAAGCTGACAAAAGTTTTGTGGTAGGATTTTTACATTAACAAATCCAGTAGGTTTCTGTAGACGTTGGTGTTACCTGGATTCCTATTGCCTTCTTATAAGGGCCTGACTGATATCCTTAGATCTGGAACAACCAAATCTATTTTTCTGGTTTAAAATTTTTTGATATATTATTATTTTCAAGTGTGTATGTGCATGTGTGTTGCCGTGAGTGCAGTACCACTGGAGACCAGAAGTGGGCAGTATATCCCCAGGAGCTAGAGTTTCAGGCATTTGTGAGTTTCTTGATATAGATGCTGGCCACTGAACTTGGGTCCTCTGCAAGGTCGACCTGCCTTCTTAACCATTGAGTTGTCTTTCCAGCTCTGGTTTTCTGTTTTCGAAGTTCACCTTTGAGTTTCTCTTTTAGACTGTAGTGCATGCATATTTTAAGTCATTTATGAAACTCTGTGAATTTGCTAATGTGTGGCTAGTGACTAATCCTCTTTATTCTGCTTTTCTTTTCAGATAGAAGAATTTCGAAGGCTGAGGACACACGTTAAGGGGGCAGAACTTGTAGAAGGTTGCGATGGGATTTTGGGAGACAATTTTCGACCTACCCAGCCCCTGAGTGACAGAGTCATTCGAGCTGCATTTCAGTAGCCAGGGAGACTGGGAGCAAGTCCATCTGCATCCGGGTAAGTGAGACTAGACAAGGAAATGAGTTACCTTAAACCCAACATCATTCCATAGTCTGACTGCTGAAGTACACTTCATTTAAATACATTTACGATGCATTCTCATGCCTCATTTATGACAAGCCAGGAGATCCTTTTTATTTCATGTAATTTTTAAAAAAAAATCTATGATTCCTTTATTTTACCACTTAAAGACTTTTGTCTCAATTTCTGCTTTAGTGGTGGCTTTCATAAGGAAAGGAATATGGGGTGGGATTCAGAGTGGGGGTGGAGTGCAGAGGCAGGCGTGAGGTGCAGGGGTATGGGTGGGACACAGAGGCAGGGGTGAGGTACAGAGGCAGGGGTGGGGTGCAGAGACAGGCATGGGGTGCAGGATCATGGGTGGGACACAGAGGGATGTAGAGGTAGGGGTGGGGTACAGAGGCAGAGGTGTGGTGCAGATGCAGAGGTGAGGTACAGAGGCAGGGATTCACAGGGATCTCTTTAGTATTCAGGTTGTCATCTCCTGGAGATGCAGTTGCCACTCCTTGTGGTCAAGGACATGCAAGGAAGCCTAGAAGAAGGAATCTTCCTGTTTATCACTTTGTAGAGTCATCTTGTTCACTGGCATGTGGAAGCTGATCTGGCATGAGGGGAAATCCCGTGACCTACAGAAGTGCTTTTTGTTAGCATATGTCACTTGCACAGAACAATAGGTTTGTGT
Source organism: Cricetomys ansorgei (assembly GCA_026225945.1). NCBI lineage: Eukaryota > Metazoa > Chordata > Mammalia > Rodentia > Nesomyidae > Cricetomys > Cricetomys ansorgei. Next base: position 13,606,341 of record JAMJFZ010000239.1, on the reverse strand, counting down.
GTGACATTTTCAAACATAAGACAGACTTTGGTCTTATCATTCCTGTACCATTATACTCTTTTGTTTGTTTCTTAGAAAAACTTTTTATTTGCTAAGTCAAGAGTATCTATTAGCTATTTTAATATTGTTCATTATTGATTGACATTATATTGAATCCACCATATTTATTACTCACTCTTAGGGAACTCACAAACATGGGAAAGATAAAAATATGCAAAGCCTTCTATGTATTGGAATCGTTCCTTACTTTGTAAGCTGCCTGAGTGTGCACAGATCAGAGACATTGTGGCCGATGGCTGCTTCCCATCACGGGGCACAGCTGCTAGAACAGTGCCCGGAGCAGCAGGATGTGGCTGGGACTGGCCGTGAACTGTTGAGGGTACAGCATGATACGTGTGTTGTAATAGGGACTGGGGAGTCTCAGATGAATGGAAATCCAATGCTTGAGGCACTCACAGTATCACAAGTTGGCCACTGTTGATGGAGAGTTCAGAAGGTGATGGTCTTATCGCGTGCTCTTTAATCATCTTCTCTTGTCTCTGTTATCACGCTAGACTGTGGACAGCAGTTCTCAACCTGTGAGTCCCGACCCCATTGTGGGTTGAATGACCCCTTCATTGTGGTCACCGAAGACCATCTGAATATCAGATATTTACATTACAATTCGTAACAGTAGCAAAATTACAATTATGAAGTAGCAATGAAAACAGTCTTATAGTCGTGGGTCACCACAACATGAGGAGCTGTTTTAAAGGGTCGCAGCATTAGGCAGGTTGAGAACCACTGGTGTAGAGTCTTGTTTTCCAGAGTAAGCTTTGCTCCCTCTCTACTGTACATCCTTCCTTTTGCCTATTGACTTCTTAGCTGTCCTGGGCTCAGCTCAAACACCAGTTTCCATAGGAATCCTCTGCTTTTCTCTTAAAGCAGACTTCACTTCATCACCCCCTTTCCAGTTAGCTATTTACATGTTTCTTATATTTCTATTGTATTTCAAGACTCTAAGGGTTTGGATTGTTTTGTTTTACCAGAAACCCACCATAACATGTCACGTGTTGTGCCTGGCTTGTCTTCATGCCAATTAGAAATTTCTCAGAACTGCACATATAGAGAAGTCAGACTCATTTATTCTCATTTCACAACTGGCCAGTGTAGTTCATTTTCCCCTTCCTCTAACTTGAGATGATGAAGGTCCAGCAAATCCACCTATGTTAGTAATGGGAAAAAGCACGCAGCAATTCAGATGTTAACAAGAGAAAGCCCAAGGGTGCTTTAGGCCAAACCTCATAATATATGTTCTGAAAAGCTAAAGTGAACTAAGTCCAAAATCCTTATTGAGCACTTATTCTGACCTATCATGAGTGTGGTCAGGGAAAGACACACATGGATTCTGCCCTCATAGAACCCGGAGTCTGAGGTAAGGAGTCTGACAGTCAAGAAATAAGCACTCAAAAATACACAGTTGCAAATAGTAATACGTTACGTGAACGAGGCGAACTAAGGAAATGTCAAAGAAACTTCTAGGGAGAGAAACCATCTTTCTGAAAAGGCTTCAGGTGTGCTTGCTGTGGAAGGGGTAAGCATGGTTTTGTTGAGGTCCCTGGAGGGAAGCTTGGTGTGTTCAGAGTACAGAAACAAAGGGTGAAGTAGGTGAGACCCACGTGGCAGGTGTTGTCAGTCACACTAAGGTATCTTTATATTATTATGGATGGATCATGAACCTGTAAAGCCTTTGACTTGGGACCAGCTTTATCCCATGTCTCTTTTTAATAGCACATCCTAAGAAGAAATTGAATAGATTGAATTAAAATGGACCAGAAGTAGAAAGATTTTAGAAATCTGTTGGGTGCCCAGCATGATGGACCTGGAGGCACGGACCTTCGGTTAGCAGCCATGGCGATGGAGAGTAGGTAATGTGCAGGAAATAGAAATTGTACACAATATCTAGGGATGGGCTGGTTAAGAGTGGAGGGAGATAGGATTGTCAGGTTAAATGCTGATGTTTGGGCCCTAGAAAACTGTGGGTAGAATGCCACTGAGCAACAGCAGGGCAGCTGGAGGAGGGCTTTTTGGGATGAGTAAATAAAGAGTTTGAATTGGGGGTGGATGGAGAGATGGCTCAGAGGTTAAGAGCACTGGCTGCTCTTCCAGAGGATCCAGGTTCATTCCCAGCACCCACATGGCAGCTCACAACTGTCTGTAACTCCAGTTCCAGGGGATCTGAGACCCTCACTTCAATGCACATAAAATAGAATTAAATAAATTATTTTTTAAAAAGAGTTCGAGTTGGAGCACATTGATAGAGATGCCTGTCCATCATAATAGTGGACTTACAGGAATGTTGCTAAAATTTCAGAGGTGCACATGCATTTGTTAATGTTCTCATTGCTCAGAACAAAGATCTGACAGCTTAAAGAGGATTTGTTTTAGCTTATAGTTACAGAGAGTTCAGTCCATGGTCGTTTGGCTCTCTGGGCAGAACATGATGGTAGTAGGACCATGTGATACAGGACCTTCACGGTAGACAGGAAGCACACAGAAAGAAGATACAGGAAGATGCCAGGGAGAGTACAGCCCTACAGACATTCTCTAGTCATCTGCCTCCTCCAGCCAGCCAGTGCCCCTGCCTGTCACCTTCTCCATCAATGCGATCATATTATGACTCCACCAAAGGGTTAATCCATTGGATAGCTCTGAGCCCCCATGCTCTAATTGTCTGCAGACACCTTCACATGCACACCCAGTGGTGAGCTTTACAAATCTCCTGGGTGTTTCTTAATCTAGTCAAGTTGAAAATCAAAATTAAGCATCGCACAAGATCACAAAAATCAGTCTGCGTGAAATTTGGCATGGAGGAAAAATATATGTGCATTCAATTGGACCAGAGGGATTGTTTCACTAAGTGTTTATGGAATCTTATATGGGGCTTTACAGTAGAGCTCATCAAAAGACGGGGAAGTCAAGTCATTCATTGCCTAAAACAATCCATTTCTTGAATGGTGATGCTGAAAAGGTAATATACAGCTTGACTAGAAGACGCCTTTTTCTCAAAGCCACCTGGGTGGAGGTCAAAGAGGGTCTCCATGCTGGAGGCATGAATGGCTTAGCAGTGAAGAATGCATGTTGCAGTGGCTGACCTTAGAGACCAGAGGTGCTGCAGGTGCCACACCCTGGGCACTCCCACCAGTAAGGAAAGCTCCAGTTCTGTCACACCACCAGCTCTGTCAGGTATTATTGATCTTCCTTAAGAAATTATTAGATCATCAACCGCACAGATTAACAGTATTCATTGTGATATCTTATACATGCATACCTTATATATGTATCATGATAAACTGGGCAGGGAAGGCAGAATGCTGAGGTTGATTTTATTTTGAGTGCAAGGAATAGCAGAACTTGTCTGCATGTGTGGGGTAGGGGCTGAGAAGTTTGTTCCCAGGAGATGGATCTCAGTATTGAAGACTTTGAAACTTGAGAGGTTGCAACCCTGAGCACACATGGAGACCAGTTTTGTTAAGAGTGAATGCTCTGTGTGCTCCAAGAGGAAGGAAGAAGGAGCTGCTGATTTGTAGATTGGACATATTGGTACCTTGCTTTTGTTTTTAAATGAGGAATGGGTAGTAGCCAGGAGTGCAAGAGTGTCAGTGAGGCTGGGAAAAGACCCCAGGGACGGAGAAGATAGGCCCACAGGAAGAGGGTCAAAGAGAGGTGCAAGGAGGCCGCTGAACATAACTTAAGAGGGTTTCCAGGCTATACTTTGTATTCGCTCTGTGAATATAGCTGACTATAAATGACATTTTTAGTGACATGAGATTATTGCCTTAAAGCTTTAATTTAAATCTGGTCCTAGACTACATTACTTCCAACTACCTAAACAATCACCGCTGTTCTCTGTTTCTGTGTGTCCTTTGTCCCTCTGTCTGTCTTTCTCACACACAGATACTGAAATCTCATACTGCTTATGAGATCAATGTTTACTTTTCCTAGGATATTAACTAATTATAATTGAGATTTTTTTTTCCCCCAAAGGGGAACATCCTTCAGAATTCCTCATTCTGATTTTGTCCTTTTATGAATGCATTTTTATCCTTTCATCTTGAAATGTATAATACAAATGTAGTCATAGTTCTACATAAAATTATATTGGAAGATCAGATTATGGACGTGTTCTTTTTATTTGATATTTAATAATACCCTAAGGCACATAATTCAAATTTTTATTAAAGTGAAATTATTTGACAATCAGACTTTGAATTTAATGCATGAATGTTTCATTTAAGCTCTTGGAACTAAAGAGGAGGAAAATTCCATGGTAGCTGTTCTCTTAAAAATATTTAAAATAATTCAGATTTATTTCGGCTGTGTTTTATTGAAATAACTTTAGCTTGGAATTAAAATGACAGGTTTTAAAAATGTGACATTTCTAGACATCTGGAGGGCCTTGATAAGAAGAATTATTATTCCCATGAGGAATCTGAGGTCTTTTATATTAACATTTAAGAAGTATGAATTAGGATTTGGTAGTTGTTTATCGAATTAGCATGTATAACTCACTAAGGTGCTAGGAATTTTTCGGTTCAGCAGTGTTGGCTCACATATCAGGGAGACAGTTGCTGTTAAAAGGTCCATTATTGTTGGAGTTTTAAAAAATACTTACTTTATTTTTGTTTCCGGGTGTGTGTGAGTGCATACCACGTATGTGCAGAAGCCTCTGGAGGCCAGCAGAGGGCATCAGGTTCTCTGGGACTTGCATTAGAGAAGTTATGAGCGTTCTGGTGTGGTTGCTGGAAATCAAACACAGATCCCGTGAAACATCAGAAAGTTAGCTGCTGAACCATCTGTCCAATCTTAGTTAGTTTTTGAGTTTTAAAAATAGGATTCAGAAAAACCGTATCTTAGTAAAAGCAATAAATAATAGACCAGGCTTGGGATCCAGTTCACAGATCATGCCTTCTATCATAATATTGGTACTAATATTCTGGAATGTGATTATTTGCCTATTTTGTTAAGTGTCAGCTCAGTTTAAAAGCTGTTTGGACTGGTCGCAGAATAGCTCACCCAAGACTCAAATGTCGCTGACCCATGCACAAGCTAACTAACTGCAATAAATACAGATTTACTTCTGTAAGTTCCAATTATACATGTTTCTTTGAGTAATTTTCTTTTCCCGCCTTAAAAATAAAAACAACAACAACAAACAGAAAAAGAAAGAAGATCAGCAAACATCCCAGAATAATCCTTTGTCAGAATTGCTGCCATTGTTTTTCTAGGTCTCTGAAGCCATCCTTGAATGCATTGAACGTTGCCCGGCATGTGCTTTTATAGTTAATGGCTTTGTCTCCTTACCTTTGATGAGGCAATAGCTAGCATTGATTTTCGTATCTATTTTCTTTTGTATCTAGAGATAATTCTAGGCTAGAAAACCCACAAAGCATTATGGGAAAGGAAGTGCCATGTGAGGAAGGCGAGGAAAGTCCCAGTGTTGAAGCCTGCCCGTCGTCCCTCCAGGATAAAGGAAAAGCTCAAAGCCAGAGTTCAGTCAGCGGCACTTGAGCTTGGACCTCTTCATATGATGTCCAGGGTTAGCAAAAGGGTCAAGCTCCACAGACAGGCTTGTTTGCTGTGTACGGTATTCTACAGGATTCCCTCGGAATGAAATAAATTGTCCAAAATTTAAAGAATGATTTTGGTAAAATGCCTAAACACCAAGGATGCCCAAGCCACCTCTTAGCTTTTGATTATGTAATATAAAATTATTATTAGCCCAAGAGCGAAGAATATCAGAGCTGCGTACACAATCTTCAGGATTACGCACTAGGCAAGTAATTCCCGCCTTAAAACATGTCTGTTTCCTTTTTTTTTTTTTTTAGAAATGTTAATAATTTAGTATGTACAAAAATTCTGAAGTGATTTAATTTTTTTTCTCACCTGAGAATTAAAAAAAAAGAAACTGAGGAGAAAAGTAAGATTTTTACAGTCAAGAACTAATGTATTTGTTGAGCGTTAGTACATTCTGACCCCTGAAATACACTCAATATCATGATTTTTAACACCGAAGAATGTTTTCCTGGAGAAAACCGTCATGACCATGACAAGTGTTTGTGATCTAAATATGTTCTGTTTGTCTATTACTCTTTGCTCAAAAGATGTGTGTTGATGTAAAAACCATTGTAAATAGTCAGCCAAACAGAAATACATCAGACAAGGGAATAATTTACTTCTAGGAGCTGTAAGACAGACTTTTCCTATAGATAAGTAGATGAGATCTTAGACCAGGCTTTTGAGGAATGCCGTGGAGTAGAATTCTCTCAGTTCTTGCATGGTGTTGATGGGAACCTGACTGGACAAGGTTCAGCAGACCTCTCAGGTACCTTTGACTTCTTCTGTGATGAAGATGCCTCTTTCACTAACTTTATCATGACAAAGACAAGTGAGCGAATAGGCAGAAGGAGAATGACCAGGGGCTGAAGTTAATAAGGTTTCGTAGTAAGTTTCCAGCTAGAAATAGGAAAAGCTAAAAAATAGAATTTGGGGAAATTGCCAAAAATGCTAAAAATGGGTGCAGAAGTCCTCAGAATGCTCTTTAATCAGGACTTTAAGAAGATATTTTCTTTTAGGTACTACATAATTCTATATACTGCTCCTTCGAACACAGGACACTATAGAAGTACAACCACAAAGAAAACTACCCCCATGCTAGTGTTCCTTTCTGGTTTAAAGCTTTAAAGGGAAAACAAAATAGGATTAGTAATTTACTTAACAATTTTCCCAATTAGAAAAACTCAGAGAATTTTCTAGAAAGTTAGATTGGCTGTTTACAAGTTGGGCTGCTACTGGGTAAAGTTAGATAGATATAGGAATTGCTAGATTATGTAAAAGTGTTGTATGTAGTCTAAATAAATCTTCTAAGGAAGGGCTTAAAAGTAAAAGACACAGCATACAGCACTCAAACTCCAATGTCACCTCCAATTGGTTTGAAATAGCAGTCTGGATAGTGTTAATAATCCCCTAAAACCTGTGAGCACGGTGGGACAGAGGAATGGGACTGACTGGAAATACCTGCCATTGGTGGGGATGAGTTTTCCATTCCTTGTTGCAGCCTATAATGAAAAGTAACATTAATAACAAAAGACTTTAATGTTCTAGCTGTGAACTACGTAATCTTTGAAATGAGCTTTGGAAAATTGATCCGTATTAGCCAGTACTGTTGCCTGGTGTTAGCCATTACTGAGGAAGTAGAGAAACTCGTCAAAATGATTGAATTCCCTGATTTACTTTGTCAATATTTCATCTCATTTATGTCCAGGTTAAGGTCCATGTGAAAGGCACTAACCCCTATCTCTCCAATGCTCCCCTTCCTAATATTATACAGAATATTTCTTACCTTCAGGAAGTCCTTGAGAAACCTGAAGTCTCAGAGCTGGAGGGATAGATAGTTCAGCCACATGAAGGCTAAGGCTCCTAACCCAGATGTCCAGAACCTGCAGTCTCATAGTAGAAAAGAAATAACCTCAGCGTGGAAAAGAATGTTAACCTGGCAGGGCAAAGGGATTCACTCTGATCCTGCTATTTGGGGCGGAAGTCCTCTTCCTGGAAAGGGAAAAGTCTTACTTAGTAAGTGTCTTCTATTTGGGCCTCTGTGACAAAATCCCAGGAGTAGGGGAACAACAGAAATGGCTTTCTCAGTTTTGGAGACTGTGAGAGCAACCTCAAGATAAGGTGACAGAAGACTGTGCCAGGGAGGGCTCATTTCCTGAACACAGAATCGTCCCTTCTTACAAGAAGAAGGGACTACCTAGGTGTGTGGAGTTCCGTCTACCAGTCACATGGGCTCTGACTCCACGATCTAACACCCCCCCCCCCCCCCGCAAGGCTCCAATTCCAATGCTGTGAGAATTGGGGAGAAGACATAAACATTTGGACCATTCAAGTATGATTAGAAGAAATCGTGTAAGGCCAAAGTGGATGCCGACATGAGCCAACCACGACTAAGTAACAATCTACTTTAAAATATTTTAACAGGAATAGAACCAGAGACAAGTGGTTATTTTTAACTGTAAATTCTAGAGATTTTTCTAAAAAAAAGAAAAAACAGAAAAGAAAGAAAAAGGTAAATTCACATAGGTCTGCTTACCTCTGTGGTTATTTGATTAACTTTACTTAAACGTTCCAGTTAATTGTTTTCCTAACAGAGCTATAAGAATCTGGATAATGCCCAGTACTTTTGACAGAACCTGAAATATTTATTCTGATTGTATAGAGAGTTCTCCAGCCAAGAAATATGCCATTAGACAACAGCTCCTCAAAATAAATTGCTAAAATTGTAAAACTATGACAATCTCAGGTGGATTTATTTTCCATTCCTGTAGTTATTAGAACAACCCTGCAAGTGATCTGTGTTCTTGCTGCCCTCATCTCTCTGAATTCTCGTCATTCATTCTGTGATGTGTTTTATTAGGAACTTGAGGTCTTCAGTGCTTGTCTGTGGAAAGTTTAATACTTTTAGAGACTTCTATGAAGCATGATTCTGAATTGGATCTCAAGAAATTCTTTAATCTAGTCTTTTGCCTGAAGAGGTCCTCAACTGAATTATTCCAAATGGTTACTTCCCATACTTGGAGAAAAAAATTAAGGCTTTGCTCTGTGGGAATTCCTACTTCAACCTTTATACCAGCACAATATCCAAAAGGTACAGCCCTTCACCTTCATGAAGGACTGTGCCTACCTCTCAGTGCTGGGATACCTTCTTGACGGTGGTACTCTTATTCTCAGTAAATACATATTTCTGATGAACACAAATGACCGTATTTTAAGCATTCTCAGATTTGCATGCTCCTCCTGTTCACCTGCAATGATTCCTACACCCTTATACTGCAGAAAAATAGCAAGGATTTTTTTTTTTTTTTTGCCAGCCTACAAGTCATTCTGATTTTTCAAGAGTTGAAGCCATAATGCTCTAATGCTGTAATGTCATTTTATTTCTTTAAAGAATGATTATAATAAGTGGATCACAGCAACGAAATCACTGTAATGCTAAAGAAAAGAAATAAGAATAGCTATGTTGCTAATCATCAAAATTAGTAATTCGTGGCACATTTTTTAATATTTACATAGGAAATAAGGTGAGAGCCAACTTAACGTGTAATGAGACACGGTGCAAACCACCCCTTTCTCATAATAGCTGCCCAAATCCCAATTCAACTTAATTCCATTGACTTTGATTTCTGGACTAAAAGAATTAAACCTGAACTAGTGAAAAATGAAGAATATGTTCTTTCAATTAAGAAGTAATTAGACACTCAGTCACCCTTACAACACACCAGGGAGTGGGGAAGAAGGAAGAGAAATGGGACTCACTGTAGTGTATAAAATGGTTTTGTTAATTAGTTTAGTGCTAATTGAGATTGAGAAAGTGTCAGAATATCACATGGTTTACTTCTGAGTAATTTTAAAAGCTCAGTTAAGTGTTTCATAACTTCAGTGCAGAACGATGTGGAGATTATTCAGCCATAAGGTTCCTACAGAGTGGTTAAGTCTATATAAGAGTTCGTGAGTGATGATGGCTTTAGATACTGTCCTGTACAGCATCTCATTTAATGCTCCCAGCACCCTGACAGGTATGTGCCCTTACCTTTATTTTAGAGATAAAGAAACTGAGACAGAGAAGTGCTAAGTAGCTCCCTTCAAGTCACAACCAGTAAAGCCATTCAGATCCCAGTGGGATTAACTCCTGACAGTGAGCTATTTAACTATACCTCCTGCATCTCTGCTTCCTCCTCCCTTTCAGATTGTTCCTTGGGAATGAGATTATCTGAGGAGGCAGGGAGAATGGTGTGTTTTCACTTCATGGGCCGTGTTGCTCATCCCTCTGAGCGCTCATTAATTCCCACATGTCTACCGTGTCAGTATTTAATAGAGTGAGGTTCTGTCCTCCAGTCCCTCCCACCTTTGGTTTTGCTCCTTTTCCTCCCCAGTCTATGCTGTAACAAGACACCACTGATTTGTTTCTTTGCCTTTTGTTTCCATGACTCTAAATATAAACGAGAGATACTCATGGTTTATGAATTAAAGCCACACAGCCCTCAATGAAGCAGTGGCACATATCTCTGGAATTCTGCTGCCAGTGACAGCCATCACCAGCCCCAGGTGTCCTGGCATGGGTGGTGGTCCTGCTGCATGTGTGTGAGGGAAAGCCTGAGTCCTTTAGTGTGGCCGTGACAGTTAGTGATACTTCTTTTCCCTCACGTAAAGAAAGCTGTAGCAGTATCTGTCTCGGGTGGAGGGGAGGGCACGGTGAGAAAAGGAAATCTAAATGTTTAACATTGTTTGTTCTGCAGTATAAGTCTGCAAGAAATAGTACTTGTGTACATTTGATCTATGCATACGTCTGTGTATACATGCATGTAATATTCCATATGGGATTATTCTGTACATTCCATTTGTCTGCTGGTTTGATGATGTGTGTATATCATACTTTTAGTGTTGTTTTCAATATGGGCTATTTTTAAAGATTTGTTTATTTTACGTGTGTGGCTGTTTTCTCTGCATACATGGGTGTGTACTGTGTTCATGAGTGGTGCTCATCATTGGATTCCCCTGGACCTGGAGTCCAGGATGTTTGTGAACTGCCCTGCGGGTACTTAGAATGGAGAGAGAGCAGCAGTGCTCTTAATCACTCAGCGGTCTCTCCATCCCCAGTATGTCACTTTTAAGCATGTTCTAAAATTTATTTCACTTGGGTCATTTCCAGTGTTCTGCTGTAATCAACTACACTCTGGCCTAGTTAGTAACTAATTTCCTTAAAATGCTCTCAGTAATGAAATTGCCAGAGTTTTGTTGTAACTCAGAGTAAAATTACTGTCTTCAAGAGTCGTGTCAATTCATGCCCCAACTTAGCCACGTCACAAGCTGTGGTTCCTCTTCACCTTCACCAGCAACGAATCCTTAGGAAATTCTCATCGTTGCTAACCTGGGAACAGATAACTCTTTTGCATTACAGCCAGTCCTGTGGCCCTCGACTCACTCCTGACCCGCCCCTCCATTCCGTTATTCTGTCTAGGGACGTGCACTATCCGCAGTGCCGTGACGTTAGTGTGGGCAAGACCCCTTACCGGTCTCTTCTGGCTGCTCTTACGTGTCTAACACATCCAGATAAATTATGGAATCATTTTGTCAGAAGAATAGAAGTAACAACGAAGTACAGTGAGAACAAGGAAGGAAAGACTACTACCAGAATAAGTGATTCATATTGCATGTCACTCAAGGGAGTTTATTTCCTTATAATATTGAGGAACAAAGAGTAGATATTTATTTAGTACGATTACTCTAATTTTATGTCCTGCACATACTTGTGCCTTCATTGCAGTTACTCTGTGTGGCATATTTGGGCAGAGTCAGGTAGGGTGTGGCTGAACAGTGAATGCAACAATGGAGAACTGGCCCTCCACTGGCTCCCCAACTGGGCAATTATCAGTGGTCATTCAGCCTTTGCTTTGTCAAAAATGAAGTGGAGACACCAAGTGTTTTAAGTCCTAGAGTTGTTTGAGGACTTGTGAGCTGTAGTAAAAGGTAATGTTAAGTAGCAGAATTTCATTCATGGTTTCTATGGTCCATATTGACTACTATCTTTTTCCATTTTATTTTCATATTGATTAATGTTTTGTGGAAAACATAATTTGATGGGTTGTTTCCTGCTTTTCTAATCCTTTCATACAGTTTCTAATAACTTTCAGTTGCTTATTTTGAGTTTTCTCGCTACACCGCGTTAGTGTTTGTCAATAGTGACAATTTTATGGATTTCTTTCTAATATTCTAATAATTGAATAACTATTTCTCCATTTCAACAATGAGTACTCCTATAAAATTTTAAACAATGAACTGTAGTGTCTGCTATCTTTATTTCTGATGCACTTGGATCTCTAAGCGCAGAGGCTTATTTCCCAGTCTCTTTCCTTGGCGTATTACATAATGATTGTCACTCCTAATCTTTCCCTCTCCCTTCTTCAGTGTTTCTGTTTCCCATTCTGTGATGAGCGGATATGTGGGAAAAGCAGGTAGCTATGTGCCCTTGCTTATACTAGAAGCACATTGAATCTCCACGTTTTCCTTGTGTGTGTGACTGTGCTGAGCTGCCTGCAGTAGCTTTGAAGCCTTGGTCTGAGGCAGGGGTGCACAGCTAAGTCCACTCCAGAGGAACTTGTGCAGCCTACCCCACGGCTGTGCCACTAGTGCCTGGGAAAAGGGCCGGTTAAAATGAGTTCTGATTCTTAACACATCACCATTTCTTAAGGTTTATTAATTTTACATGTACAAGTGTTTGCGTACATGTATGTATGTGCACTGTGTGTGTGCCTGATGCTTCCATGTCAGGGAAGAATCTGGATTCCCTGAACTGAGGTTTGGAATGGCTGCGAGCCACCATGTTCTGGTGCTGGAAACAGATGAAGGTCCTCTGCAGGAACAAGAGCTCTTAACTGTTAGAGCCGTAGCTAGCCCAATGCCACCATTTCCTAAAAGGTCCCATTTTGGAGACTTGATCTTCAATTATTGTTCTTAAAAGGGATACTTTAGTAGATAGCTGAGTCAGACCTCGTGTCTCTGAGATCAGCCTCTGACCTCCAGCAGCCGCTGGGCGGGGGGCAGGATGTGTGCACACGTGCATTTGTATTGTTCATAGCTTTTCAGGAAATCCCCTAAAGGGATCTGAATTGTACTCATTCCCTGAGGTCTCTTCATAGAAGAAAAATTAAGGTCCAAAATAGGCAAATGAAAGATAACATCTGTTATAATTATATTGAAAGAATTGACGGTTTGATAGACTCCTTAGAATGTGGTCATACTTAAAGGTCATTATTGTGAATAATAATCATTGCAGAACAGAAAATTCACTCTACATTTAAGCTTCTCTGTTTATATTTAGACAGATGGGTATTTGGACGACATCCCAGAGAGGAGAATGCGAGCCTGATTACCTCTGCTTGTTTGTCATTTCTTTAGATTGTTTTGTCAAATAGATTCCTGTTCTGATGACCAGATGAAATGGCTATCAGAAAGAGTTTAGAGAATACACAGAGTGCATCAAAAGAAATGTTTGTCCCAAACAATGATCACTGATTGGGCATTGACAATTTTGTTTTTACCACAAATTGCGTTAAAATAACAGAAAAGAGAATTTCCTTAAGTGTACAAACTTGCAAGGGTGAGAAAGGGAGAAGAAAGACAAAGGTGGCAGTACTTTGGAAGCTGGAAGCACGTGGCGGCGTGGTGATGGAGGTAGCAGATGTTTCCATGATGGGCTCTCAGAGTCCTGAGAATTGGCAACAGATGTCTCTGGATATTGGAGGGCAAAGAAGCTAGTGTCAGCTCTGTTGGCTGAATACTGTTTGAGAAGCAATTACCCATTAAAGTCCTCTTCCAAGGCTGGCAGGTGCCCGGAAGTACTTCCCTTGTGGAGAGGACAGAAAAGAGTTGATAGCAAATTACTTAGGCCCAGGTGAGCCCTGGGCTGCCTCACTAAAGTAGCATGGAGGAACCACTTCCTGGGATCCCATGGTTCCGGTTTCTTCCTCTCACACAGTCTCTGGTTCAGTGTCAGATAGTCTGCTTTTCAGCTGACCAACAAGGGGAATGCCCAGGATGGCGATGGCATGCCATCCCAGACATACAAGTCAGTGCAGATGGGACCGAGTTGGGTATGAACTTCTAGAAGAGGTTTCTGCAGAGATGCAAATGCAAAGACAGGGGCTCACTGTATAGTCTGGCAGGCTTGAACTTGCTGTGTAGACCAGGCTGGCCTCCAACCCAAGGAGACATACCTCTCCGCCTCACAAGTGCTGGAATTAAAGATGTGTGCCATCCTGCTCAGCCACAAGGTATGGCTGACATTTTTCCTGCCAACTTCTGGTTTTACTAAGAACACATTTTGGGAAACAATTTGGATGATTCCTTTGCAGAAATTGTGAAAAAACTGTGAAGTGCAGTGCATTGATTTGGCCAGCAGTCAGTTTCATGCATCTTAATTTGTAATACTTGTGTTTATCATTGTCAAAATACATACTTTGACAGCATCTTATTTTACCCTAGTAAAAAGGCCAATAAAGTTTAAATTAGGAGTGTGTTCAAGAGAACATCATAGTGACTGTAGTTTAAAATGATGTATTCTTGGAAAACAGAAGGAATAGATTTTAAGTGTTCTCAACACAAAATGACGACAGTGTGAGGTAAGACATACACTGTTTAGCTTGATGTCGCCATTTTTCAATATGTTTTAGAGCATCATGTTGTATATGATAGCATGTCAATTTAACATATCCATTTGAAATATTTGTAAGGCTGGAACATGGCCATATTTGTTTGAAATATAGTTTGAAAATACATACCCTAACATTATAAACATTTTGTTGTATAAATCATGTATACGTATACATATTGTGGAAGTTAATTTTTAGTTATGTATAAAATAATCATTTTGTACACTGTTGGGTGAGGGGCTCCGTAGGTCTTGGTGTCTTGTATTGTCTGCAGGTGTGGGGGGTGTTTGACTGTTCATGATCTGTCAGTAGAACACCTGAGGAGTTCTGAATCAATTAAAAACCCCTGAGCTCAGATGCCTGGGGTTCCACCGTTCAGAATGGTGCTTGCTGTGATGGTGGTTCCCTCTGCTGAGGTCTGGAAGAGTTTGCACCAATGGATATACCTCCTTGTCTCCTTGCTGAGCCACCACAGCAATATATAACTACATATACATGTGTACATTCATGACATGCAAGTATATATATGTGTATACAGGCATGTGGACTGATGGATGGGGATACCATATGGATAATTCTGAAGTATTTTATTGTGTATTTTATTAAAGAACCATTGCTTATGGTTTTTATTGTGGTGGTGGTGAATATTCTTGCATATAAAATTGATCAGGTGGCTTTGTGTTATAAGTTTCTAGAAATATTATTCTGTCTTTAAAAGCATATGAATCCTTAGCTTTTCTTTTCCTTTTGTGCATATGGGACAAGTGTCGTACTACTGAGCTCTGCCATTAAGATATACCACATATTTGAATGGACATCTATTGCCTGAAACTGCCAGAAAGATGTTGGATCCAGGGCTTAGCTGACATTTTTACCCTCAATGAGTGTATGAGTTACTTTCCAATTGCTATAACAAAACACCATGACCGTGGCAACTTACAAGAGAAAGTATTTAATTTGGGGCTCATGGTTCCCGAAGGCAGAGTCCATGACATCATCATCACGGTGGGGAACATGGCAGCAGTCAGGCAGGCATGACCCTGGAGCAGTAGCCGAGAACCTACATCTAGAGACACAACTATGGTAAGGCAGAGAGAGCTAACTGGGAATGGCCTGGGCTATTAAAACCTCAAAGCCTGCTCCCAGTGACATAGCTGCACACACCTCCCAATCCTTCCCAAAAAGTTCTTCTGATTGGGGACTAAGTATTCAAACATATGAGCCTGTGGGTCCATTCAAAACACCACACTGGGAAACCTGTGGTTGGTTATACCCCCAAACTACTGTGCCGTGTGTTATTATACACTTAACTATGTAATTAGTAGGGCCTTTAAGAAGTGGCTACTATCTACCTGTGATTATTACATGTGAAATCGATAGCAAGTTTTAAAACTTCATTTTTAAAATGTATTAGATGTGACATGGAAGTATTTCCTTTTAATATAGCTCAAATCTGAATTTAGTTGAAAATATCGGTGGCTCTGATATTTTGCTTTCATTCTTTCTGACACAGAAATAAAATTATGGTAGACCTTGTTAAAAAAATCATAACGATAGCAAACCTATGAAGATATTTGAAATCTTCTGCATTCTCTCGTGTTTAGTTTTACTATCTCTAGTTGGGTTTTAGAAAGGTTTTTCAGCTTGCTACGGAAGGTAACCGGTAACCTATGCCGGAAACCTAACCGCTTTGTTCTCTTTGCCTGAAGGAGGAAGACAGTCGTCCCATGGAGCCTTGGAGGAGGAGTGGAAACTCTTGAGTGGCAGTTTGGTTTTAACCCTCAAGCCTGCGTTGTCTTCAGCGATCCAGCTTTGATGGATGTCATGCCTGTTGTCTGTATCTGTGCTGTTATGAAACATTAGGAGTGGCTGTGCATTGCAAAGAAACTCGGTGTGTGTGCACACATCACAGCTGCTGGTATTCAGACTTTTGCACATGCTGCTTACTGCTTGTGTGTAGAAAGAATGAAAGTAGTTTTCAGACCTATTAATATGACTGCATCATATAGCAATATGAGACAAGAAAAATATCTCCAGAGCCAAGTCGTTCACTTTCTGTCTGTATTAGAAAATGTGCTCAGCCCAGCTTAGTGTAATTCTTGACAATAGAGTAAGAGTTTTGATTTACAACAGTGTAGAACTTCAAAATACAACATGGAGGAGTCATAAACACTTTCTTGTGTGTGTGTTTTTTTTTAAACAATTGTACAAAATTTAATGTCAAGCTGATTTGTCATGGTAATCAGTTTTGGAGTTAATGCAAAAATACTTTGTATATTGTTTTTGAGAGAATTTAATTGAATCTAATATAGTCATGGCATATCTGAAAGTGTGGCTTCTACAAAGACTACTATAAGAAATAGATGGGAAAAACGATGCACACAGCTACCAGAAGTAGCTTTGTTTTTCATAATAGAAATAGAAATTCAATAGTATACTGTATAATTTAGCATTGTGCACCCTGTAAGACTTCGGAGTACTTTATTCTAGAGGTCACTTCTGCAGTAAAGCAAGATAATCTTTCATAGATGACTTTAAGAGCCACCATCAGTTAAGCACGTGGTTAGTCCCAGTTCAAAATGACAGAATTGTGTAAAGCAGAAAGCAAGAACTTAATAAATAAACATTAATGGTTGTTATAATTGTTGAAAAACAAATGGCTTCGATAGCAATTTCAGTTGGGAGGAATTTTGTGATGGTAGGCAGAATAATCAACCGTTGGGAGGTTTTAGATCTGTTGGGTAGAAGCTGCATTAATGAAGCAATACAAATAAAAATCACAAGAGACATCTCTGAAAACAGAAGCAAAGAAGGTTCAACGTAGAGTTCTGGGCAGGAAGGGAGGCTAGAGCCATGGTCCTGGGGACAGTGAAACTCGAAAAGGGTCAGAAGCCACAGGCAGGCCTCTGATGGTACGGAGAGGACCTGGATGCTTCCTTTTTTGCAGCTTTTAGTATTTGCTAAAAAGGAAATGGCAAAGTAAAAGTTAGAAATAAAAAACCCCACAATCAAAACATTTGCATCTTCTAAGCTAGCACTACGAGACATGTGTTCAGCCATGGCTGCAGGAACGCCATAGTTCATAGTTTATGATCTAGATCTAAAGGCTTTCGTGCTTGGCCAGGCAAATGGCACCTGGTGCTACTTTGATGGATCAGTGCCTGGGACACAACCATGCACAAGATCTCTTACAGGCTGACTTGGACTTCAGTTCTTGGTTTTCATGTCTCCTCCTTCCTTCAGTCTACACCCATTTTACCCTGAAACATATGAAGCAGAAAATGTAATGATATGATTGACTTTCAGAGTAATATCTAGCTATCACATGATCATCCTCTCTGCTAAGATAAAAAATTGCATAAAGCAACCATTTATTTTCTGAGTATTTTATTAAATGACCTTTTTAGGTTAGTGTCCATTGGTGAGGTTTAATTAGTATCTATGGTGCCTTTTTATCCTTCCTTCCTTCCTTCCTTCCTTCCTTCCTTCCTTCCTTCCTTCCTGCCTTCCTTTTCCTCTTTTTCTTTTCTCTTTTTTGGCAAAGTTCTCACTGTGTGGCCCTGGCTATCTCTGTGTAGATCAGACTGGTCTTAATCTCATAGAGATCCACCAGACTCTGCTGGAATTAAAAGTGTGTCTTATTAAGCAATATCTTCCCTTGTGAAAAACCCCTTCAATTGCCACTGATTTAGAGTGGAAACACTAGTGTGTTTTTGTATAAATGAATTTCACAGTCTAATTTGTCCATCAATAAAAATGTAAATAAGTATTCTCAAATCTATATTACTTTGATATGAGTGGGACAGAAAATCAGAAGTTATTCAATGGGACTTGAAGTTGGAGAAGACTTCTAGAGCAGAAGCGAGGGAGGGTGTTAACTAGGGTATAGGATGAATTTCACAAATCTTGAGATTTAGGGTAAAGGCAAAAACTGAAAGCGCCTTTCCATATAGCCTTCACATATACAAGTGCATCTAAGTTGTGGTTATTAATGAACCGAATGGTGTGTGAGGCGGTGTTGTTCTCAGAAGGTTTGCCAGTCAAGGTAATTTCAGCCTTCTACTTGAGAAAACTGTATGTGTGTGGGTACACACATGCCACAGTGTGTATGTGGAGGTCAGAGAATAACTTTCGGGAGTTGGCTCTGTCTACCACGTGAATCCTGGAGATGGGATCGAACTTAGGTCATCAGGCTTGGCAGCAAGTACCGCTACGCACTGACCCATCTCTGTAGTCCTTTGTCTTTTGTCGTTCATAGATCCAAAGACTTATCAATATTGTCAATCTTTCCAAAGAGCAGAAGTTTGATGTTGTTTTTCTCTTTTGTGTTTCTACCGTAATCTGCCTTTCCTTTCGTTACTTGATGCTTACTGTAGATTTAAGCTCTGCTTCTTCCGTTGTCTTAAGGGGTAAGGTTAAAATTAGGTTATTTGGGATTTGTCTGTTTTACATCAAGACATTCACAGATGTAAGTTTTCCTTAAGCAGTTTTAGCAGCAGCCTATAGGTTTTGAAATGATACTTTTCATTCACTTCAATGTATTCTCCAGTTTGCACTTTCATGTTGAACACGGTTGTCATTTGGAAGTGTGCTGGCTAATTAGTACCTATTAATGAGTTCCAAAGTTTTTGTATTGATTTCTGATTTCCCTTTTGTTTTTGTTGTTAGACAACATACTTGGTATGATCTGGATCCTTTACAAATTTTGTAGGCTTTCTCGTGTCTCAGGGAGAAAGGTGTACATGCGTTGTTGAATGTGGCGTGTTCTGTAGGTGCTTATTCATCCTGGTTGTCTCACAGCTTTGCTTAAGTCTTGCTTCCTTGTCAATCAGCTGCCTATTTTTGCTTACTATTGAAAGTAGATATTGAAGTCTCCAACTACTATTGTTGAATTGTCTGTTTCTTTCTTAAATTCTTTCAATATTGTCTTTGTGTATTTTGGTTCCATTGTTAAGGGTATATGTATTTATAGCTATTTAATTACTCCTAAATTTTTTGCTTTTTGAGTTTATATTCTTAGTGGCTGTTCTATGGTTTATTATATATATATTATAATTTCTTGAGAATTGATTTCAGATTTTACCAACTTGAGTATTCTGATCTATTTAGCTATTCCAAAATATCTCTATGCTTTCCCTTTTTGTGCTATAATCTATATCTATCTATCTATCTATCTATCTATCTATCTATCTATCTATGTATCTATCTATCTATCTATCTACCCATCCTTTGTCATATGGCCAAAGGATATTATCTTACATCGTTTATAGGTGTATCAACCCGACAATACATTTCAGAATTATTACTCTGTATAACTATGTGCATATTAAAGAGTCTGTGAAAGGAAGTAAATATATATTTGTAGAGTTTCTTATTTAAACTTATCTGCCACTTTCCTTATGTTCATTTGGCTCCAGAGATTCAGGTTCCTGACTGGTATCAGTTTCCTCCTCTAGTTCTGCTTTGGTCCCATCTGCCTTTGTGCTGTTAGTGTCAAAATGCTGCATTTGTGTAGGTTGTAGGTCATAGTACAATGATAGAGTGCTGTTTTATATAGTTTTCTTTTAAGTGATAGTTTAAGTAAGAAATACCTACTAGCACTCTTTTATAATGATCTAATTACATATTTCTGGTGTCTTTTTTTGTTTTTTGTTTTTTATTTTGGAATAGATTCAGATTAGCGTCTGGGAATCTGCAATATTCAGGCTGAGGATCTTCCTTTAGCATTGCTTTGGGGCAATATTACAGGAAATCTTCTTGGTTTTTGTTTGAACATAAGATAATTCATTTCACCTTTGTCTGTGAAACGTTGTTTCGCTGGATATAAGATTCTGCATTAGCTACTTTATGAATGAAGTAGTGACCCACTATCTAGTAGGGTCCACAGTGTGTGGACACCACACCTTTCTGGTGTGACATTATCAATTATATTCCCTTCTGACGAGCGAGTCATTTTTCTCTTGCTGCTTTCTGAAATTCCCTCTCCCTTCAGCATCTTTACTGTGATGTTTCAGTTATAAGTGTGTTTATGCTGCTTAGACTTGTTTGACTTTCTTGAGTATGTAGAATAATGTTTTTTTGTCAAACATCAAAAGCATTTTTCTCATTGATTCAGCATTCCTAACTTTTTAGAAGCATTCAAATGTAAACTAAAGGAAAAGGAATCCATGCCTTCTTGGTCAAAATGCCAGCCCAGGACTGGAAGATTAATCCTTATAAGTTTGCATAGGGGACGGAAAAGATTTGGGGCTCAGATTTCAAATTAAACGTTCTTGGTGTGTTTATTAAGTTAGAAAATATTCTGGGGTAAATGCTTCCCCACTTCATGTGTGCTCTTAGGACCGTTTCCAAACCTACACAGGAGCACACATGTGTGGACTCACAGATATAGGCCCTGTCCAGTATTTGTTTTCAGCTACTTTGTTTGGAGCAGGTACACGAGTCTCATATGGCCATTGTGGATAGTTTTCTATCATTTAATATAGTAAATTATTTTAAGTATTAGGTGAGCAGTTCCCCTTTAAATTTTTCACCTGAGTATACACATTTTAAAAAATCCTTCAAAAATCATTATGATTGAAGGCGAGCTTGTGCTCTTGGATAATATAAAAGGGGGGTTGGTTACTGGGAAGGAAATAGTAGATTACCTGGTACTTTTTTGCATCTCCACAGATTTGGTTCCAAACCCCAGATATGTGACTGCAGGCAGATGTTTGTGCCATGGAAGGCAAGGGAGCCTAAGAGTCAATGGTATATGGTAAAGACCAGATGAAATCTAGAAACAATAAATGCTAGATTTGTAAAAGAAAAATCACACTACCATAGGGCTCTAGGCAAAAGAGGGCAATAGAGTTGAGATCAAAGAGAGACGGATTGCTTGGGTGTAAGCTGACTCTGCAAAAATGTAGCTTAGGGTAGGAGATTCTTGGAGATGGAGAGATAGCTCCACAGTTAAAAGCTCTAGGTGCATCAGGTCCTTGCAGAGGACCTGGGTTTGATTCTAGCACCCACATTGTAACCAACAATCATCTCTAACTGCAGTTCCAAGGGACCCAGTGCCTCCTCTGACCTCTATGGGCACCTCATGCATGTTATATGAATGACAGAAAAATAGTTCAAAGATGCCATTTTAAAATTGTCAGTGTTCTCAAAGAAAACTTAGATAAACAGATTAATGAAGAAAGAAAGTGAATTCAAAAAAGGATAAGCAATCCAGCAGTGATTGAGATTCTGGGGAAAAAAATTAAAATGAAAAGCTCAAAAACAAACACCCCTCATGGAAGACTCACAGGTAGATGAAATGAAACAGGAGAGAAGCCATCTGAAATGGAAGACATGGTTGTTGTGGTTCGCATAAGAATGACCCCAGAGGCTCATATATTTTAATTCATGGTCTCCAATTGGAGGAAGTATATGGAAAGGATTAGGAGGTATGGCTTGGTGGAGGAGATTTGTCACTATGGGCAGGCTTTGAGGTTTCAAAAGACTGCCATTGCCAGTTAGTTCTCTCTCTTCTCCCCTTGCTTGTGGATCAGATGTGCGCTCCCATCTGCTGCTCCAGTGCCGTCCCTGCCTGTCTGCCTGCCATTATGATTACCATGGACTCACCTTCTGAAGCCCCAAGTCCCAAATTAAATGTTTTCTTTTGTAAGTTCCATTGGTCATGGTGTTTTGTTATAACGATAGGGACAGTAACTAAGACAGAAAAAAGACAACATAGACACAGCATTCAGGAACTCTGAGACATGACAAAGAGGATAAACCCTAGAAACTAAGAGGTAGAAAGAGTTGTGATCCAAACTAAAGGCATAACAAAGCCTATTTAATGGAATTCTAGCAGAAAATTATCAAAATGCAGGGAAAGATTCAGATAAGATATCCAAGTATAGGAAGGACTTAGAGCTCACATAAATACGATTAGAAAGACCTGTGTGTCATATTTTATTTAAAATGCCAAGAGTCTAGAGCAAAGAAATAATATCAAAGGCTGCATTAGAGCAGCAGCACTGAGTCCTTTCTGAAGGCAAGCTCAACAGAATTAGGTCAGCAGATAGCGTGTAGTGTGATGTATTGTAATTCCTGAGGGTAAATAACTACCAGTCAAGGTTATCTTATTCATAATGATTAAAAAAAATTGAAGAAATAAAGATCTCTCAAGAGAAGTATAAACTAGAGCATTATATAATCACTAGGGCAGATTGCAAAGGTAGAGAAATCCTGCACGTGGATGAGAAGGGGATTTATTCCACAGTGACAAAAGCTTGTGAAGGGCAAATGTCACACATGAATCAGTAAAGAGTAAAAGTCAAACATTTAACGTAGTAGGTCAACAAACTCATAAAATGAATAAAGGGGAAAGAAAAGGACACACAGTATTTGAGACAACAATTAAAAAAATTACAGAACTCAGCACACATCACTAAACAATAACTTTAAATGTAAATGGTCTTAACACTCCATTTAAAAAGACAATGTGAGGCTGTTTGGATTAATAAACCAGGTCTGTCCAGTGTTTGGTATTTTCAAGCAACATACCTCAGGGTGGGCAAGATGGTTCAGAGGTTAAAAACACTTGCTTCTCTTTCAGAGAACCTGGGTTCAGTTCCTAGAACCCACACAGTGGCTTACAACCCTCTGCAACTCCAGCTCCAGGGTTCAGACACCTTCTTCTGGCCTCCTTGAGGACTATGCATGGATGTGGTACACATACATGCAGGGAAAACACTCATACACACGAAATAAAAGTATTTTTAAAAACCTCACTGACAAATACAAATATTTAAAATGAGTGGATAGGAAATGACATACCAAGCAAACAAAATCTGGAAGCAAGCTGGAATAGTTATATTCATACTTAAGAGTAGATTTCAAGCCCAAACTAGGAGAGATAAAGATCATGGTATAAACTATTCTAGAGAACAATCTATCAAGAAGATAAAGTGATTGTAAATATGGACGTACCAAATGTTGGCACATTCAATTTCATAAAACAAACACTGTTGGAATAAGGGAACAGTATAGTAATCATGGAATATTTTATATCTCACTTTTATTGATGGATTATTCAGATAATGAGTTAGCAAAGAAATTTCAGAATTAAACTGTACTATCAATCAAATGGACTTACAGACCTCTACCTAATAACACATTTAATAGTTATGGGATACACATTCTTCATAGTCTACCATGCAACTTTCTCCAATCTGGATCATGTTGGATCATAGTCTTTATAAAGGTCCCAGCATGCCTGTGATTCCAGCACTCAGGCATCACAGCGGGCAGGAGGATTAGAACTTCAGGGCAGCCTTAATTATAGCAAGTTTGAAACTAGCCTGAGGTCTTAGTTTCCTTTTCTGTTGCTGTAATACAATAGCCTGGCAAAAATAGTTTAAAAGATATGAGGTTTATTTGACTTATAATTCTGGGATACACTCCTCCATTGTGGGAGTGTCAAGATAGCAGTGACTTAAAACAGCTAGTCACATTACATCCACACTCAAAAGCAGAGGGGCATGGGTTAGTGCATGCACACTAGTACTCAGATAATTTTCTCCTTTTTATTCAGTCTAGGGCCCAGACCATGAGATTTGAACAGGCCTTAGGCCAAACTAATATTGACAGTTCCTCATTGAGATTTCCTTCTGAGCTGATTCAAGACTTTGTTAAGTGTACAAAATTAACACTCATGCACTGCTATGTAGGATCCTGTCCAAAGGAAAAACAGTTTTAAAAAAGTTCCTTGTATGTTATAACAATGGGATACCACCAGAAATCATAGCAAGAGAACCATAGACAACACACAGAATTATGTGAAGATTGAACAATCAGTTGGTCATTGGAAAAAATCAAGAGGGGGAACATTAGATATTTCTAGAGTCCAATGAAAACACAATTTATATGTGTGGGATATAGCAAAAGCAGTTCTAAGAAGGAAATGTGTAGGTATGAATGCCTACATTAAAATTAAAGTGATCTCAAGTAAATAATCATGTGTCCCAAGTTCTTAGAAAACAAGAACAAGCCAAATCAAAATTATTAGAAGGATGTAATAACAATCAAAGCTGAAGTGAATGAGATTTGAAATAAAATGCTCATGTAAAGTTTAATGAAACATATAATCTGCTTTTTGGAGAGATAAACAAGATTGACAAACTCTTAGGCAAATTGACCAAAAGAAATGGAGAGATGACCTAAATTAATGCAAATCAAGTAGAAAGGGCTATTACAACAGATTTCACTGAAATCTTAGGAGCCATTATGCTGTGTTTTGAAAATTATTTGAAATAATTGGAAAATCTCAAAGAAGTCTCATTCAAAAAACCAAGATTGAGCCAGGAAGATAACATTTCAGGACGAAAGCCCTGAAGAAACTAAGAACAGGAGCAGTATATCCCACATAGTAGCATCTATATCTGACAAATCAATAACCAGCCTTACATCGAATATTAATAATAATATATTGATCTGGGCAGTGGTGGTACATCCCTTCAATTACAGCACTTGGAAGGCAGAGACAGGTAGCTCTCTTGAGTTCTAGGCCAGTCTGGACTATAGAGTGAGTTCCAGAATAGCCATGGCTACTTAGAGAAACCCTGTCTCCACAAACCAAAATAATAATAGTAAATTGAATAGAAAACATTTTCTTTAAATTGAATGAGACTAGAGTGTCTTCTCTCTTCAATCTTATTCATTGTAATGTTCGAATTCATGGCCACAGTAATGGTGCAAGAGAAAAAATTGTTGTCTAATTTGATAAAGGATCTAGACATAAATACAAAAGAAAGACGGGATAATAACTGTTGGTGGGTGATATGATTCCGTACTCAAAAGACGACTCAGCCTAAAGAACCTGAGGTCTGATGAACACTTGCAGTAATGTAGCGGGCTACAAAATCAACTCACAAAAATCTGTAGCTTTTCTACACACTACTATCAGGTTTTCTGAAAAAGAACTCAAAGAAAATAATCCCATTTACAATAGTTCTAGTCAAAATAGTCAAAATTGCACAGAAATACGTTTAGGTCTAGAAAATGGGTTTCTGAATAATTCCCCCCAGATTTCCAGTAGATTGAGAAATAAGAATGCATAAAATGGCAGAGCACATGAAAGGAAGCGATGAAGAGACTGAAGAGACAGACAGCCCAGGAATGGCAAGGACCTTTGCGGTCTCTTCACCTAATAAGGGATTGATGTCCAGAATATGGAAGAACTGAAAAAAGAAAGGTCCTACAAAAAGGGCTAACAATCCAATTAAATGAAAAAGCACACTGAATAGGCAGTTCTCAAAATAAGAAAACTGCACATCAGAAGCATGTTGAGATTCCATTTAGTCAGAACAGCCATCAAGAAAATAAGGCACAACAAATATTTAGAGGACAAAAAGAACCCTTATATACTGATGGTAGGGAGGCATATTAGTTTTCTGCATCTATGATAAATTAGCACAGCAGAGGCAACTTAGAGAAGAAAGGGTTTATTTGGGCTTATGGTCCTAGCAGAGTAAGAGTCCATCACGGTGGTGAGGCATGGAAGTGAAACCAGGAAGCCGAAAGCTCACATTTTGTGAAGCAGAAAGAGCAAGTTGGAAGTCAGGTGAAGCTAGAGCTCTCAAAGCCTGCCTCCAGTGATATATTTCCTCCATCAAAGCCACACCCTCTAAATGTTCCCACCAACCAAGGATGAAGTATTCAGATATCTGAGCCTATGAGGAACATTTCTCATTCAAACCACCACAGAATGGGAATTAGTCCAGCCACCGTGGAAATCTCCATGGAGGTTTTAACAAAAAAAAAAAAAAAAAAAAAAAAAAATTAAAAGTAGAACTACCATATAGCACTTCTGAGTGGATACCTCAAAGAATTTGAGTAAGCACACTGTAGAGATGCCCGTATCCATGTGTCGGTCATGGCACTCTGTACAGTGCCCTGCTCTGGAATCGGCCTAGGTGTCCATCAGTGGACAGATGATGAAAAAAGGTGGTGCACACTGGGGTTCTATTCAGCCTCAAAGAAGTATACAACTTTGTCATTTGCAGGACAATGACTGGAACTGTTAAGCCAAATAAGCCAGGCCTCCCAAAGAAAGTGTGGAATCTGAGGGCAAGAGGAAGGATATGAAAGTCAGTGAAGCCTGCTGGGAAAGTGGAAGGGGGAAAGAAGTGGGAACAGAAAGGGTAATAGAAGGTGAATGTGATCATAAATCCATTATATGCGGGTATGACAATGTCGGAATGCGATGCATTACTCTGTGTAATTAACGTGCACTAATAAACATAAAGGGGAACATTTATTAAAATGAAAAGAAAACTGGAGTAGCCTAATATCAGTTATTACCTTATTGCAGTAATTACTCTGAAATCTTATTTCTCCACTTTATATCTCTATTTTAAGTAATTAATTAGAAGTGGTTAATTGGTATGGAATGATTAATGATTTTCAAGTCTTAACTCCACAAATGTAACCCCAGGAAGGTACGTACATAAATTGACATTCAGAAATCTATTTTCTTGAGAATTTTGTCTATACAGGCCTCCTGGATTGCAGCACTGTAGAAGATACTTAGATGGCAGCAGCAACCTATGTTACGTGAATAGAGTACATCATCTTGTTTCAAAAGATAGTCTATAGACAAGATAAGGTGTTACTTGTCAATGGTTAAATGTGGCTCAAAGACTGTGTGCAGCATCTTTTACTGGTTTTTTTCTGCCATCCCTTCTGTCTACCATCATTTCCGCTTTTTAACGGCACTGCACCCGTCGCTCACTAATGTGAGAGAGCTGCCGCTCTCGGATGTGATGAGCTAGAGTTGTGGCTGACGTTTCAAATATTTTTAAGAAAGAAAAACAATATAGAAGAAAGAATTTTAAGTGGGATATCTCATCCTGTGTTCTATGTAGATGCTTTAATACAGCATCCAGGGGCTGTACCTCTCAGGCTATTCAGGCAACTCCATTTGGAAATAGTGTTGTGGGGTTTGAAGACAATTCCATTTCTGAAAGTTGAAACATTTCCCACTCACTGAAGCTACATTCAACGATTCAATAGAACTCAGGAAAATTTTTAAGAGATGATCCAAAGTCCTACATCTGCTTGATATGCTTGTTAAGCTTGTTTTACTTCCTTTAGGCCTGGCTTATTCTAACTACTGAACAATTTCTTGGATAAAATTTAATTGCTTTCAAATTATATTGGAATTCAGCCAGCCTCAATGGGCACTTTGCTGTGAAATTTTATTCAACTTTGGCTTCACGAGATTTAAAAAAGTGTGTCAAACTCAGTTGTAGGAAAAACATTTCATAATTTAAACCATAAAGTTGGTTTCCTCATAAAGGTCAGGAGAGCCACCCTCTTCCAGCAGGAGATTGGGGTCAAAACTGAACCCTTGAATTTCACTCATTTAATAGTTTTTCTTTCAAATACTTGTTTGAATTAATGGAACAAATTACATTTGAATGAAATACTCTTAACAAAAAATTCATAATATAAGTTTTTTGTATTCAATAAATATATTTAAAAATATTTAGAAAGAAGAAAGAAAGGAGGGGAGAGGAGAAGAGAGGAGAGAGAGAGAGAGAGAGAGAGAGAGAGAGAGAGGGAGAGAGAGAGGGAGAGAGAGAGGGAGAGAGAATGTGAGCTCAAATCTAGGGAAGTCCTTACTGAAAGATGGGAACCATTTCTACCTTTAAGCTTAGCAGCCATGAAACCAAGCTCAACCTCATACATACTCAGAAATGCAACAGCTATTTGGGAAAAGCAGGTTCGAGCAAGTAGGCAAAGTCTTCCATCTCACTGCCTTTGTTTGGGGTCCGTGAGCTGGAATGCATGTGCAGGTCTTGCTGTGAGTAAACCGGTGAATGGTCCCGGAGTACATGAAGCTGTTTCTCATTTACAAAAGGGTGGAGAGAACCCGAGCAGCACTGTCCCAACACAGTTCCTGAGGATCCATTTCATCTCTATTGCTAGTGTCTTCAGCAAAAGGACACATTTTAATACTATCATTCAAAGCCTTATGTGTTTTTATCACAGACTGTGTTTGTATTTATAAAATTATATTCTATCGTATTATGAAAATCAATTCAAAGGGAATAGACAATGCATGAAGCAGAATTTTCTGTCTTTCTAAAATCTAGCCAAAGAGGATGACAGAATTAGAAGCAGGCATTTATTTCGCTTCTTAGTTTAAATATTTTTAGAGAATTTCATACATGAACCGGACTATCAGGGGATAATTACCCGGTCCTGCTGACAGCCATGGGCTTGCTTCTCTTCTTTTTCACTCACCGTTTTCATCAGGAGAATTGCTCTAGTGTCCATCTCCTCTGCCAATGACTCTCTGCACAGCGTTCCGGATCTGTATCAGCAGTGCATGTTGTGTTAGGAGTTGCATGAACATGGATGGGAGGAACACGTCCCCCGAGGCAGCAGAATCCCTTACATGCTTCTCACCATCCTTTCCTTCAAGAGGTGCCTCATACGAGGCACCAAGAGAAGCTGGTCCTTGGGAAGAATCAACCTAGAGTAAGTGCCTGGATATGAACATCCTAGAAAAGAAAGAGAATGAAATAGTTCCTGAAGGATGGCTGAAAGTGCACTGTTGAAATGAGAAGAAAATGCAACTCACTGTGCTACTCTGTGCACCGCTGGCCATCGATGCAGACAGCTTAAACACTTATCTTTGACTGATTCTTCTACAAGTACAGTCAATCATTTAAAAGCACAATTTCTCCCGTGCTTCAGTCTTGTAAAGACATACGTGGAGGTGGCTGTGCTCTTTTTGGGTGATATCAACATTCTCTGTAGTATACTGAGGTAGCACACATCATCCAGATGGTCAGAAAATGTTATTTTCTACATGGCTATGACTAGAAGGACCTCTCATGTCCCTTCACATTATACAAACTTTCTACAAATACCAACTTTTTCAGTCAGCTAATTTTCAGCTTAAAATTAATGATTGCTAGCTATTATTGTCTCAAAAGGAAATAGAAAATTTGTTCTTAAAAGATACTTTAGTTAGGGTTTCTACTGCTGCAACAAAACACCATGACCACAAAGCAAGTCGGGGAGGAAAGGGTTTATTGGGCTTACTGGACTTATACTTCCACATTATAGTCTATTATTGAAGGAAGCCAGAACAGAAACTCAAATGGGGCAGGAACCTGAAGGCAGGAGCTGATGCAGAGGCCATGGAGGGTGCTGCTTACTGGCTTGCTCAGCCTGCTCTCTTATAGAACCCAGACCACCAACCCAGGGATTTCATCAACCATAATGGTCTGGACCCTCCCCCACCAGTTACTAATTAAGAAAATGCCTTGCAGTCCGATCTTATGAAGGCATGTTTTCAATTAAATTTCCTTTCTTTCAGATAACTCTAGTTTGTGTGTCAAGTTGACCCAAGAGTAACCAGAATATATAAAAGGGCAAAGGCTGTGAATGCCAGTGAACTGCAGCTATCAGGACTTCCTAGGCTCACCAAATGTCGGTATTTGTCGCTTCAGATTCCCATGGAGAGGCACATTTATGCATCGTGTGCTGTCTCTGTAGTGTTCACATCTGTGAGGCATCTCTTAGGGCCAGATGGGAGATTGGCATCAACTTCCTCCCTTGCTCATCTCCACTGAGAAGTTTAGACATTCGTGTTCACAGAGCTATTGAGGCAAGTATAACAGATAGACTGTCTCCTTCACCTTCATGTGTGCAGAATGATCCTTACACCCACAGAGGGAAATTTTCCAGTTGATTTTCAGTCACCAAATACACAATACTAACAAAGTTTTCAAAGATTTACCCTACAAAAACTAGCAGGACAATGTGGACAGATGAAGCAGATGGTATTTTGATGTACATGCGTGTGGGCTGCTGGATTGGAGATAGTTTTCAAACATTAAACTTGAAGTCTTGTTTTATCTGGATTTTAGACAGTGCTTTCACTGCTTTCGAAAAACTCAGCAGTTATTTAATGACTGAATTGCACGGTGAGGAAATGGGCAGGGCTCTTTGCGGCAGCACACTGAGTACAGAACTAAATGACAAGGAGAATTAATGGTCGCTCAGGGATTAAAAGTCTCATTTCCTTACACAGGACAAGTCCCTCTTTGGACAGGATGTTGGTTTGTGGGAGACGATCTAGAATATAAGCTTTAGCTCACAATAGTCCCTTCAATTCTTTCCCCTGGCATTCCTAATTAATCCCATCCTACTGGACAATACTGCCTTATTATAAACTGATGCATTGGATTGATGTATTGTCCTGTTTTTAGAGATGAAGGCATATCTGAAGAGCAGTCCCACTGGTGGAGCTCCATAAATGACAGGGCGTATTATTGTTCACTGAGATGTTTCTACAATCACACAGAAAACAGGATAAAATGGGGTTTCCATGATGTTTGGGGTCAGAAAAGTCTATGATGATCTTACTTAATACTTTTTATATACAATGCTGATGTCTTTGACGTGTGCATAGTCTGACATTGTTTTAAGTTTTAATAAGCAGATTTATGTCATCTAATGCAGGGTCTGTTGGACCAATAGAAAAGCTATATAGATGTTGGATATTCATGATATGGGAAAGGCTACTTGTGGTGCCCTCATGGAACTGGTCATACAACAGCTGTGGGTTAAGGCACATAGACCCCCAGCTCTGGCACGAGGAGCTGGCAGGATCTCTGGTCCCTCCCAAAAGGTGGGCCTCATGATGGGCAGAATTGCTTGCCTAAGCCCCACTATCCTGGCCTCTCTCCCTGGGTACCAAAGACCCTCCCCTGCCTGTACCCTATAAAGGTAATCATTCTTGCTTTAATAAAGGAGAGAGATAGCCTCAGATGGCCTCTCCCCAGAGTCTGATTTGCTCTCACTGGCTCTTAGTCCCCTGATCTGGGACTTGCCTGGATGTATTGACCCAAGACCTGTGCTTTCCTTTCAGGGGTGAAACTAAGTAAGTGGCGGATAGCTTAGCCATGTGCTGGGAAGGGAAGCAGGACTCTGCTGGCAGAGGGAGAGAGAAAACAACAGCTACTAATGTCAGATCTTCTACTGATGAATACTAATGTTAATGTTCTGACATGTCCTTGGAAGGATGAAATGTTATCATTACATTAACTTAGCAAATGCTTCTTGAGTTCTGACTGTGTTCAAACACTGTATTAATGCTAAAGAAAACCTAGTCCTGGGGGTAGAAGGAGATGTTCAGTCAATAAAGTACCTGTAGTGCAAGCTTAAGGACTTGAGTTTGGCCTCACAGAACTCACATAAAAATCAAGAGCATGTGCCTGTAATCCCAGTGCTGGGAAGACAGAAAGGGTCTCTGGGGGGCTTGCTGGAAAGCCATTCTAGCCAAGTCTGTGAACTTCAGTTTCAGTAAGAGACCCTGACTCAAAAAGTAAGGTGCAGAGCAACTGAGAATATCCAACATCAACTCTGGTCTCCACAGGTAGGAACACACAGGTGCATATCCCCCCCCCCCCCCACACGCTCATGCGCAAACACACTCACAAAAACCCACTCCTTGTTCTAAGCGTATCCCATTATAATCCAGACTGTTTTCTAAAAGCTGCATGCATAGAACAAACATTGTGTTCAAGAAAGCAAAAGGACGTTTTGAGGTGTGGAAGGTTTCTTGGAGGAAGTGGTCTAGAACTTGAAAGTTAAAGAAAAGAGATCTAGTAAAAGGTGAGGTGAAAAGAAGCCGATATAAAATGATGAGAAAAGATGAGACGGGGAAGCCGGCAGCTGGGCACCGAGGAGGTACAAAGCTTGCTAGCTGAATGCAAGCAGGCACAGGAAGGGTAAGGAGAGGCGAGGGAACAAGGCAAGACTGGGCACTCCGAAAGCTAAACTATTAAACTCCAGATCCACGGACACTTACAAGGGATCCATTTTATAAGTTAATAATGGAGTGCTTGAGTAGCAGCCATTATAATGGGCAGTAGAGACACTGGAGACTGAATAAAACACAGCCACGGACTCCAAACAGAGGTAACAAAGTCTGCAACAGATGACCATGGTGGATTTTATCTAGAGATGAATTCTTCACTTAATTCACGATGAAATATTCATTGCACTTTATTCAGTGGAATGGTAGAAACCAGTGTTGGGAAGGCGGGTCTCTCAGCCACGTGTGCAGATGGAGCGAATGCCCAGCACCCAGCTCCAGCTCCAGTGGGTGCCACGGTCACGTGACCCATTCCCATCTGGGAGATGGCACCTGAACCCGGTAAGTGGCTTGCCTAATGAGTAGAGTTTACTCTGTGGGGAGAGTTATTTGCTAGTGTTTAACACTAATCTGCATGTTTGGCCTTCCGGTTGCATTCAAGCTCCGCAGAGGAAAGACTGCTTCCCACCCTGACAGTCCTCATGGCAGACTGTTCCGCCATACACTTTGCTGTTTTATCACCAGATACAAACTCTAGTTACAGCTAAATGCGAACATACAGTTCGGGAACATAAGCCAGTATTTGTCTGCTTATGTGGGTATGGATGTCCCTATCTTCTTAGGAATCCATGCTTTTATGGTAAGAAGATTTGTAATATGAAAAATACCCAGCAATGTCACAGCCTTTGAGACTATCTTAAAACCACTCCACTCCACCCCCACTTCCTCTTCGGTCACTGCGGGTCAACACGCAGGATGGGAGTGTCTTCTTGATTAACAAGGAACAGTCATGTGGTTGTCCTGCAGTTGACCTGGTTTCTAGTTTCTAAAAGTGTTCCCTAAGAGGATGTATGGGTCAGCTGTAACACTCGGTGCCTCCTTTGTGCTCCCTTGGCTTCCCACAGCCCTGCAGGCTTCCACTTTTACCAAGTCCACATGGGCTGGCAAGATAGCTCAGTGGGTAAGGAACTAGCAAATACAAGGATCTGAGTTTGATTCCCAGAACCCTCTAGAACAGGCTGGGTGTGGGTGCATACTTGTAATCCCAGCACTGGGAAGGTACAGACAGGCAGATCTCTGGGGCTCACTGGTCAGCCATCTTAGCCTAATCGGTGAGCCCCAGGCCCATGAGAAACCCTTTTGGAAAAGCCAAGGTGGATAGCTCCTGAAGAATGACACTTGCTGTCAACCTTCGGTCTCCTCACGCGTGCATACACATAAATAAGCAAATGGGGCGGGGGTGGGGGAGATTCTGTTTCTTTGTTAGAGGAGAAACGCATGCCCAGTCTTGCTTGTTGGGACCACATATTTCAGCGGGTTTTCTCCAGCCTCCTCTACAGACACACGAGCAGTAATGTTACATTGCTTTTGCTTTGAAGCTACCAATTAAAAAAAAAAAAAAAAAAAAGACAGAGCCTCAAGTTGCTTTTTCAATTAGCAGAGTCTTTCTTTACACAAGAAAGGTTGGAACAAGAGGGCTGCTTGAAAGCTTCGGCCCTTCGTGCCGGAGTGACAGCCCGTGCAGCGCGCTGCATTTCTAGAACATGTTTCTCTGCACAAGCATTCTGAAGTGACTAAATGGATGAAGCATCTTAAAAGGACAGCCTACTGTGCTTCGTAATCCAAGTGCGGCCACCGTGGGCATAAGCTGCGGAAATCAGAAAGGCTCTTCCGGCTTTGTGCGGATCATCATTCAGGCATTTAAAAACCCGGAGTGTGTTCTTTCTATGTGAAGTGTTCCCATTAATGCTAATGAAAGCCACACATTTACCTCAAAGCCAGAAACGGTGCCTCAGTCTTCCCCCAGGAATCCTAGATGATAAAAAGGATCTGGCTTCCTTTCCCTTTTGTAGTGGGGCGCAATGGAATCCTGGAGCCTGGGCAGAACCTTGGGCGGCTTGAATATAAAATCTCCGTTGGTTGATGCTAGGGGAAACCCTACTGTCAGAACATGCACACAAGTGTTCCAGTCGGTGCTTTTCTGATTTGCCTTTTTGTCCACTCTGAAGGAAAGAAAAAAAAGAAAAAGAAAAAGAAAAGAAAGAAAGAAAAAATCATTTTTATTTTAAAAGTTAAAACAGAGTTAAAGCCCCCCATCCCCACATGCACCAGCCACGCATTTCCTCACTGTCTGGAATCCAGAATCTCCACAGGCTGGTATTTGAGGAGAGGTTAGGAGACGAAACAGAACATATGAGAGACAGAGATTAAAAAGAACAATAGTCCCGTTCCTCTTCTTTAAAGGCAGGGTATTCTAGTGTTCGGGTTAAGCCAAAATGCTTCTGAAGTTGTTGGGTTGAGTGCACTCAAGCAGCTT
This sequence comes from Cricetomys ansorgei, assembly GCA_026225945.1. Taxonomy (NCBI): domain Eukaryota; kingdom Metazoa; phylum Chordata; class Mammalia; order Rodentia; family Nesomyidae; genus Cricetomys; species Cricetomys ansorgei. The sequence continues at coordinate 13,571,909 of JAMJFZ010000239.1, read as the reverse complement.
TATTTTGCAAGTGTTATCAAGATCACCAGATAAATCCTCACCACCAAGTCATGAGAAGCCAGCACGATAAGGGGTGTGTGTGTGTCAGGAAGCAAGAATGGTTTTTGTTTGTTTCAATATTTTATCAATTTGTATAGTGACTCTTCTTTACTTGGAGAATTTTAAGATAGTTCAGCATTTAGCTCCAAAAGTGGAGAGGCTTTGTGTGTGGCAGGGAGAACATAGGTCTGGGGTTTAGAACACAGGCTCGGATGATTTAGCCAGGAGGACAAGGTCCCAAGAGCTCAGCCTCCTCGCTGTGGGACTTTTGTGAACCAGCTTTCATTTACTGAGCTGTTGTGGCTCTGGCTCTCTTACCCTTAGTCTGCCCCACAGACTCCAGGCTACAAAGCTCAGGGGAATCCCTTCAGGTCCAGCTAAGAGAAGCAGGCCCATGTCCTCAGTTGACCCAGTCCAGCTTGCTGTTCCTACTCAATACCTCAATCCAAAGGAAACACTGCAAATCACACTAAGTTCACTCTTGGAGTATATGCTAATTTTATCATTATTTCGAATAATAGTTTTTATGAATTTAACATTTATAGGAAGTTCAAATGATAACGTTAAAATCATCGTTTTTGTTTTTTGTTTTTTGTTTTCAACCAAGAATAAAACTGTAAATCAAAATGTTATCTCACTTACCCTGTTTGTTAAAGAAGTGAGTCCCTTTAATCTCCATCCCCAGTGACATTCAGAACTGACTACGCAGGGGCAGCTCTGCTGAGGAGTGGGTGGCTTTACACCTCACTGGAGTGCACTGTTTGTAACTGAGTGTCACTGCTTCGTATGTCTCTATTCTATCATTTACTTCAATCTACACATCATTTGATTGCTCTTTTTCACCTGACACAATTCCCACACATGCACTATTGCACTTTATGGTTACATCTCACCTATTCCCTGTTTGATGCTCACGTAGACGGTTTCTATGAGAACATGTCACGCCTTGGCTTTTAACTTGTCTTGGAACTTTTATCACACACACACACACACACACACACACACACACACACCATATATATATATATATATATATATATATATATATATATAGTCAGGGAAGATTTGATACAATGTTGGAAGTTATAGTTCTTCTGGGCATAGTGATACATTTTCCAAAAATTCTCTTCAGTTTTCCAGGGAAGATGGCTGTTGTTTCATTCAGCCACATTTTCAGATTTTCCTCTGTCCTTCCTTCAGTCACCACCACTTTCTTTTGTGTTACCCTCTAAGTGTCTACCCAGCCAGCATTGTGTTCCACCCGAGAGGACCATTCTGGTTACCTGGACAATATGTCTTTCCCATGGCATTTTCCTCAGAATAACACAAACAAATCTGATAGGAAAAAAGCGCAGGAAAATCTACTTTTTAAAATATCAACTACCAGTACAGGTATGGATGGCTCAGGTTTAAGCAGTGGCAAGTAATACATTGTCATTTGTTACTAGAAATTGCCAATCTGTAATCCCTGGTCATCTGGGCCATCATAGATATGACTGCATAATTATTTCCTAAGTAGGGGTGCCAGACAATTTTATTCCTTTGTGGGTCAGACCTCCCCATTAAATTATGTAAGATGGTAGCCAGAGAACTCGGCAAATATTTGAAGATGCAGAAGGGATAATAAAGACAAATTAAGGGTAGGGGGAAGGTCTGGATAGTACCGGTTTTTGTTACACAATTTGATTAGGTTAAAAACTCTTAGACACAAAAAATATTCAGCTGCTAAATGTGCTCATTGGCACAGCAGCAAAGCATGTGCTTAACGTGATATGCATGTGTCAAGGAGCCCTCATTCTTTCTGCCGAAGAACAACACACTATCTGCATTGTCATCATGCCCATTAACATAATTATTTCTCCAGTCGCAAGACACACTGGGTGCTTTGCTACTTAAAGATGATGGTGGTTTGAATGAGATTGACTCCTGTTGCCTCATACATTTGAATGTGGAACTGTTGGGAAGGAGAAGGAGGTGTGGCCTTCTTGGCACAGGTGTGGCCTTGTTGGAGGAGGTGTGACATGGAGGGGGTCGGGGGGGGAGGCTTTGTGGTTTCAGAAGCTCAAGACAGGCCCAATCTCCCTCCTTCCCCTCAACTGCTGCCTTTAGGACAGGATGTACCTCTCAGTTACTTCCTGTCTGTGGCCTCACTCCTCACCATGATGATAATGGACTGACCCTCTGATGCTGTAAGCGAGCCACCCCCAGTTAAATGCTTTCTTTTGTAAGAGTTGCCTTGGTCATGGTGTTTCTTCACAGCAACAAAACAGTAACTAAGACAAAGGTAGAATGTTAAGTTACCCTTTAATAACTGTTTTGGGAAGAAGGAGGCTAGGCTTACAGACAAGCACAGACACACACAAAGAACAAATACAGTCATCAGTTCCCTGGCTGATCACGTGGCTACAGCTCATGTCTCTCTCCAGCTGTGTACCTTTTTCTCTCATTTTCGGCTGCAACCTCACTGCTCTAGGCTCTTTATTTCAAGAAGAAATATTTATTTATTCTTAGATGGTTTGCGACCATTCTGCTTCTTGTTATAATTTGAAAATACTCTTGTTATGGAAGCACTAAAAGTCATTACTTTGGTACAGATGACAAGTTCCAAAGGTCTATAGTAAAGGTGTGGTTCTGGTTGGAGTAACTGAGAGGTTCTGTGGACCTGTAAGAGGGAGGCGACCTTGTAGAAGGATTTTAATTCTTTGAAGTTGTGCCCCTGGAGGGGACTGTGGGACCCTGCCTCTCTTCTCTCTGTTTCCTAGCCTGTGATGGGCCACTTCATTCTACCATGTCTTCTTGCCATTGACATCTGCAGCCTCATCAGAGGCCAAACCATTGAGACATCAGTCTCTGGTATGATCCTCCACACAGTAAACCCTTTCTTTTTATAAGTTGTCTCTGGCATTTCCTTGTAGATACATGAAGTTGGCATCCTGGAGCCTGCATTCCATTCTAAACAGTCCTCTCTCTCCATCTAAAGGCAACAATTTAGCTTTCTTTGATAATGGAAATTAATCACGACTGCCAATAGATTTAAAACTTCAGAAGTTAATCTGCTGGTTCAGTAACATAAGGAAGAAGGTAGAATGGCCAAGGAGACACTTCAGTGACACCGTTATCATGTGGTCTCATGGAAGCATTTACTTTAGGGAATTGATGCCAAAGTTCTATAACCAATGAACTACTTTCCAAAAATATAGGAAAATAAAGACAGTTTCAGACTAACAGAAACTATCATTCTTACTTTTATTTATTCATGTGTCACTCAAATGTTGTCATTTATAATTAATGTTTTACTTGTGGGTTCTTTGAAAAGTGCTATTTAATTTTCTGCCCTTTCACAGCAGTAAGTATATGTGTGTATTTATTTTTACCCTTGATGTTTGGTATTCATTAGTATTCACGAACACATGCTGTAGTGTGAAGGTCTTTGTTGTTATTGTTTGTTTTGAATAACAGGGTACAGTCTGGGCTGGCAACCTCAGACTTGGCATCATCCTGTCTCTGTGTCTGGGTGCTATGCTAACAAGTGGGTACCACCGCACCTGGCTACGGTTGTAAATTTCTCCCAAGGGCTCCTGTGTTAAAGCTTTCCCAGCCTGTACTGTCAGGAAGAGGTGGGGCTGCCAGAGAGCTCCTTAAGCAATAGTGGGTGGTGGGGGTGGTGGGTGGTGACGAGGGTGTGTGCGTGCATGAGTGCTTGTGTGCCTTTGAGGTGATTGTGGGACTCTTGCCCCTCCCTCCTCCTCTGGATAGTTGTAAGGTTTGCAATTCTGCTGTGTCCTGTGCTCTTATCATGATGTGCCTGCCTATACTTTCTATTAAAAAATATATTAATTATCTTCTGGTTTTTCATGATTTGTTCAGCTAGTCCTGTCTAAGCTGTCTTCTGGTTTTCAGTTAGTTATCATCTAAATCCTTCCACTTAGCTTTACTTTTAGTTATTGTACTTTTTCCTACGTCATACCTTACATTTGCATAGTTCCCAATTCACCTCCGCTACTTTTTTCTCTGCTACTTTTTTTTTTTTTTTGCAATTTCCATTTTACTAATGACAATTTGAAGTTTTGTCTTTAAGATTCAGAATTCTAGCTGTTCCACAGGGTACCGTCTGAATGTTCACTCTGTAGAATTTATGTGAGTTTATTCTTGTTTTCTGTTGTTTCTCCTGATACTTAATTATAGAATCTTATTTTCCTGTGTACGTGGTTACCTTTTAACCCACTGGATAGGAAGATTTTAGGAAGATACATAGGAAGATAGCTGATCTTTGTAAATTGTATGGTACTATATTATTTATCTGAATTGATTAGTGAACAATAAATTGATGAGAGCCAATTGTTCTGTGGAGAAATGTACATACAGATTGACTTTTATTTATTTCCATCATTTAAATTTTTAATTTGAGGAAACTAACTTGACCTAATAGCTATTTTTTAAACTAGGCTTTTATAGTTTTGATTTTTGCATATTGGATTAAGATGACTTTAATAAATATTCTGTTTTCTCTTTATGCTCCATGTTAATCCGTAAAGGCATCTAAAATAGTTTAGATTTAACATTTCAAGTATATGGCTTGTAAAATTTGAATTAATTAATAAATGCACCCATATGCCTGAGTTTAAAAAGAACACCACATTTGTTTTCTTTCAAGTATTTCTATGAATGATGTCTCTTTATTCCTATTCCTTTTGTGGTAGAAGTGTCACTAATGGGTCAATGAAAATACATTTTTTTTTTCTCACAAGCACAGCCATGCAGAGTTTTTGTGTAATTTGTCCTAATTACATTGCTCACATTTTACAGATTCAGATGACTGGCTGTAGTGACATCATTCTGATTTCTTCTGTGCCTGCCTTCTGATGCCACTGAAAGCCTCAGATAAGAGAAAATAAATATTAAAAATTACTTTGAAAAATGTACTTATGAATCATTATGCATAGAACTCGTAAGATTTTTCTAAGAGCTTGAAATTGTATGTCTTTGAATTGGATATTCATTCCAACAAAAAGAGAAAGCCAAATTGCAGGAGGTCGTGAGAATCCCTCTTTCCTCTTTCCTCCCGTTTCCAGCCAGACTATTGTCCTACTTACTCATTTTCCAGTTTTATTATATCTAACTGTGAGCATTTTCTAGTTAGCCGTCTGATTATAAAATTGTTCATTTGGGGAAAATGGAACTTTGAATTATACTACTTTTTCCCAAATGCTTCCAGACCTGAATATATAACATGACTCAAGTAATATATGTTTCAGCTTACTTAAAATGTATCTCCTTGGAAACACAAGAGCAAATATTTCTCTTTGTAAATGAATAACCAGATATATTTCTTTTCACCTCAGGAGTCAAAAATCATACCCAGGCTTTAGATTTAAGAGTGGAAAATATTTACATGGGGGAGTTAAAATTATTGAATCTATTATCGTCCTTCCTATTCTACACTGTAGAATCTGTAGCTCTTCAGATTACCTTCTCCTTAAAGACATCCTATATTGAGAGGAAAAATAAAATGGAGATAGTAGAAGTAAAAAAGGAGTTTTTGTTCATTAATATACCAAAACGTATCATAGTTTGGCCTACTTTGGAGAGAAACGAGTTCAGTTTTTTAAATATCCTTGTTGGTAGGATGTTAATGTTTCACTGATGAGTTTTTTGTGTGTGTGTGTGGAGGGGGGAGTCTTTTCTCTCTTAAGGCTGAGGCAATCATAGGTTCCTCCGAATTACATAAGGAAGAGTCTAATCAATTCGCCTTTATTTTTTTTATTACGTTTTTGTTTTATTATGTTTTTGTATCAATTGAATCAATCAAAATATAGACTTAGGGATTGGATCGATGGCTCAATGGTTAAGAGCCCTGGCTGCTCTTTCAGAGGACAGGGGTTGGATTTCCAGCACCCACATGGTGACTCACAACTACCTGTTACTCCAGTTCCAGGGGATTTGATACCTTCTACTGGACTCTTCGGGCACCATGCACACACATGGTACAAAGGCATGAAAGCATGCATGCAAAAAAAAATTACTAAAAATGAAAATCTTTGGAATTTTTTATAATAAAATAAAATAAAATAAAAAAACTGCCTGGTGTTATTGGCGCATGCCTTTAATCCCAGCACTAGAGAGGCAAGGCAGGCAGATCTCTGTGAGTTCAAGGCTAGCCTGGTCTAAGAGTGAGTTCCATGGCAGCCAGAGTTACAAAAGAGAAACCCTGTGTCGAAAAAAAAATTTTTTTTTTCCATGTGTGTGTTGACTCCCCTGGGACTGTAGTTACAGGCAGTTGTGAGCTGCACATGGGTGGTAACCCAAGCTCTCTAGAAGAGCAGCAAGCACTTTTAAATGTTGATCCCAGCCAGTTGAGACATTTTAAAGGAACAAATCCCTTCATTATACGGAAAGAATACCATTTTTGTTTTCTCCTCCTTCTTGAGCAGCCTTCTGGAATTCTGTCCATCATGCTCACAAGTCAGTACTCAGTTTTTGTTCTGAAAGCAGGTGGGAACCTCCAGCCTCGTCCTCCGTTTCTTAGTTCTTTCTGTGTACAACAGCAGTTTTCCATTTGCCACTGTTGATGATGCCTGTTGTCGTCATATCTGTAAATCCCAAATCTGGTCAGGAATAAAACCACCACAACTGAGCCGAATTTGAAACAAACAAGCTTTCATTAAATTAATTAAATACTGGCCAAGAATATGTACTCTGACCAGGTCTATTCTCTGAGGTACCCATGGAGCTAACCTGTTACCCCCAGAGCTCCCACAGAATGGCCCCAGTCATGTGGCACAGGTGCTTAAAAAGGCAGAACCCATAGGGCTACGGGCTTTCCACCAGGTCCAATCAGTGGCAAACATCTATCCTGATGTACTTCCTGTCTGTGGTATCTCCCGCCTACAAGTGACAAACACATGCAGTGCAGTAGGGTCAGTTTGCGGTCTAGACACTCTCTACCCAACAACCCAAGAGGTTATGTTCTTGGGCAAGGAAGATTCAACATTATCTCATCTGAACAATCCCACCTAGCATCCCAGGACGTTATCTGTGTTTTTCTTTTAGAGTTATCTTAGGCACAGTAGCTAAAATGTAAAATATAACGTTTGCTCTTACAATATCCTTGTTATGCTTTTGGTATTTACATCCGTACAAATAATTTCTTTTTCCTGTTGTGTTAGAAGATTAACAGGGAGGGAATGTATGGGTTTTACACTTTGTTGTTGTGTTAGGTACCTGCTGATAGCTCAAGTAGACATTGAGAGATAGGTATGGCCAAACAAAGCAGTTTATTTTCTGCAGATTACATACTGACATCAGGGATGTCCAATTTAAAAATAAAACCAAAACCAAACCAAAACAAAACAAAAAACAAAACAGGCAACTCTGAAAGCTGGCCATGTGGGGGTCTTTTAAACCAAACAGTGTCTAAGGGATTCTTCTGATTGGTCAGGATTTTAATACTGGTTTGGTTGTCATATTTTGGGAGGAAGCAAGGGCTTCTGGGAAAGCTAAGCAGAGAGGCAAGGTCAGTGCATCCACCACTAAGGGGCTCCGGTCCTTTCAGTTGATTTGTTTTATTTTAATAGAGATACTCTGGCTGTCCTGGAACTCACTCTGTATACCAGGCTGGACTCGAACTCACAGAGACCCGCCTGCCCCTGTCTCCAGAGTGCTGGGATTAAAGGTGTGTACCACCACCTCCCTGTGGGCTTTACACTTAAGAAACCCCTGGAACTTCCATCTCAAGTATCGCTGGGGAGGGGCGCTTTACTCCGTTCACCACTCTGGCATTGGGCTTGGGGAAAGGACTAGAGAGGAATGTGAGAGGCTTCTAGAATAAGGAAAAGATGTGAATTCTCCCCCAAGAGCTCCCAGAAAGGAATATAATCCTCCTGGTGCCTTGATTTTTACCTACTGGACACTTGCAGATATTGGGGTTCAGTGGGCACACACACTTGAATTTCCAAACTCTTTTGTCGCAGAACACGGATGCGGAAAGATATGTGTGGACTGCTGCAGAAGCAGAAATGGTTTACTAAGAAAGGATGCACTTTCAAGGGAGAAGTGGGCTGAAGTAGGAAGAAGGCTAAAGCAGAATGGAGCCTGTGCCATAAAGGTTTGGGACTTTTATGGCTCGTTTGCATAATGCAGGCTTTCACACATGCTCTTAACTATTACTTGTCTGCTTTGGGGTGGGAGAGTCTAGTCTTCTTTGCCAACTGGTTTCTTTCATATGCTAATTTTACAGCCTTTGTGAGAGGCCTTTTGGACCTCACTCTGCTTTATTCTCCATCCTCACAGTGAGACCCATTTCAGACTTAGGAATTACTGAACAGAAAGATAATAAATTCATATGGTGTTAAGCTGCTGTGTGTGTGCTAATTTGTTGCACAGGAGTATAGAATTAATTCAGTATCCTTAATTATTTCACCCTTCACTGGGGGTTGGGAAGCTTATAGATGATGAAGCAGATAAGGCATTCTTTTACAGTTATTTTAAGATCATTTATACCTACTGTCAGGAAGACACTGTCCACCGTCCAGTAGCCTAGCTGGGTATTTGCTAACTTAGACATTTGAAGTAATGCTAGAGTAGTAGCATTTAAAGGTTTTAATATGATATTTTGATTTCTGCCTCTGGAGTGTCCTTGGATCATTTAGATATTTTTAAATCTAAATTTTAACTACACAACTTAATGAAGAAAATAGGCTAGAGATTGTGAGGTGTGAGGTGTAAAGTTTGGGAGAGACTGATAGATTTTTAGGAATGTTTGAAGGCATGAAATCATCCACAATTTTTTTTTTTTCCTCCAGAAGTCGGCAGACACATCAGAGTTTTCCTCCATTGCTCTCCACCTTAGTGAGACAGGGGCTCTCACTGAACCTGGGACTCACGCAGAACTCTGGCTGCCGGCTGAGCCCCAGGGACCCTCCCACTCTGTCTCCCCAGTGCTGGGATTACAGCACATAGGCGCACCAGGATTTCCTTTCTCTGGTGGGTGTTGTGGATCTGAGTTCAGGTCCCTGTGCTTACACTACGCTGAAAGCATTTTACTACTGAGCCATTCCCCCAGCTCCCCAGCATCCCTTTTCAGTTCTAAAATTCCATTTAGTCATTGTCTCTCTAGCTTCCTCTCTCTGCTGCCATGTTCTCAGACTTTAGTTTCTCAAACTGTTACTTATCAATGATTTCTGTCATACATGTGAAGAAGCCTGACATGTATCAGCCACACGAATATGGCTCATGTCACCTATACATACTATACAACTAAGCTACTGTTCTTTGCATTTTAACACCTAGCTGACACTAGCCAGAAAGCAGTGGGAAGAGGTGAATTATTTTAACTAAAATCTTTCAACTTCTGTCATTTATTGTTCATCACAGCATGCCATTCTCTAAATATAAGTAGCCATAGCAACACATCTCAACGATTTCATTAATATACGATCCCAAATATATAATGGCAGCTGAAGCTAATACTTTTTACCTGTATATTCAAGACTATACTAAATGAAATAACTGATCTTTAAAATGAGGGCTAAAATATTAATATTAAAAATCTCACATGGAGCCTGGCCATGGTGGCCCACGCCTTTAATCCCTGCATTCAGGAGACAGAGGCAGAGGCAGGCAGATCTCTGTGAGTTCCAGGACAGCCTGGTCTACAGAACGAATTCTAGGACAGCCAGAGATACAACAGAGAAACCCTGTCTCAAAAAACCAAAAACCAACCAAACAAACAAAACAACCTCACATGATGACTGTGAAACCACTGTGCTTTTGGTTTGACTTTTTTTGCTGCTCAGCAGGCCTGGTCAGCTACAGCCCTCTTCCCAACACTGCTGGAGGCACAGCTCTCCTTTCATTTGCAATTTGCCATTTGCTAAAGCTTTCCAAAAACTTTTTTTTAAGAACAATTTTCTCCTTAAAAGTTATGGCTTCAGCTCCCATCTTTAGACCACCTGAAACCAACACATTGCTCTGAAACTGAGTCACGCCAGTGTTCGGTTGTTCTGATGCAGTAAGTCTGTCCAGAGCCAGTGTCAGTGAGCCCAGCAGTATAGCCACATGGCTGTTACTTCTCCACACTGAAAGTTTCTGTCTTGGGAGTGTCCCTGGGACATGCATAGGCATGTTGTTCCTCAAGGTGAAAGTGTAGAAACCTTCTGGTTTATTCCTGGTGCTCTGAAGGCCCCACAGCTGCTCACTGGGGATGGCCCCCTCCCCTATTTCATCTCTACGTGTGTCCCTTGCTTGCTGCAAGCCCACATTTCTTTATCTTTTGGACAATTTCCCAGGATTGTTCTGAAAAAGTCCTCAGAGGATTACAGCTCTTAAGGCCACACATACCCAAATTTATGTACATTTCCCCTTAAATCTGATCAATACTTTATCTTCCAAGATCAGACAGCATCTTTTCATGTACAGATGTTTATCAGCTGTCTGTACATCTTTTTCTGTGTAGCATTTATTTTTTAGACATTTCATAATGACTTTCTTGGATCACCTTACTGAATTGTGCAAATTTTATAGTTTCAAATTTTTCACTTAGTTCCATGATTAATTTAAAATGTGCATGGCATAGTGTAAAAAGGGAATATTAAGTCTTATCTTTATCCTGAAAATTCAAGTACCCATTTGTTTCTCCACCAGTCCTTGAGGAGGTTATATTGACACATTTGTATTAACTACACATATGTGTCTATTTTTGAACCTACTCTACTCCAGTGATCTGTAAGTTAATGTAAATATAAGTTAGGAGTGAGTATTATGTTCTTGTTGAATGTACAGTTCTATTAGGGTGGGTTAATCATGTTATTCAGGTCTATCATATTTTCTATTGCTATGAAGAGACACCATGATCAAGGCAACTTAGTAGAAAGCATTTATTGGGGTTGACAGTTTCAGAGACTGAGTCCAGGACCTTCATGCTGGGGAACATGGCAGCAGGCAAGAAGGCATGACACTGGAGCCACAGCTGAGAGCTAACATCCTAATCAACAAGCACAAAGAAAAAAGGTGGAGAGAGAGGGGGGGAGGAGGGAGAGTGAGAGAGAGAGAGAAGCACACACACACACACACACACTCACATTGGAAATGGCATAGGGTTCTGAAACGTAAGTGCACTTCCAGTCACATACTGACTTGTATGAGGGCCCTGGTAAAGGGAGCCACTATAGCATTTGCAGATACCAACCTATAGCTCAACCTTTGCAAGCAGGGGTGGACAGTATTCTTCAGACCGTGGTGCTGCCTGAGCCAGCCTTTTATTTGTTTTCATTGATGTTGTTTTGGTAGTGGCAGTTCCTTATCAGCAGTCTCACTGCCATGAATCTGTTATAAAATTCTACATGCCTTCTGATTCTGCCCTTTCTGAAAAAGCTACTTGGGACTTCTAGGCAGATAATGGATAAAAAAGTGTGTATGAATACTGTGCTGTGGGTCCCAATATGACTTTTTTCCCTTGATTACACGATATTTCCAAAACACTTATAATTTATCTTGTGACATTACTTCTATGTGATTAGGACGCCCATCTTAATTTCCCCACACAGTAGGCAGTTAGCAAATATTTTCAAAGTGGCACAAGAGCACCCATGCATCTAAATTTTCAATGTAAGTCAAGCAGGAAAGAACTGCTTCAGACATATATTGTGGCGCATTATAACAGCAAGTCTGGAACACGTAGCACTGCAGACTTACTTATACAGTAACTCCTCCAAGCCAGACTACTTACTAATGTGGCTATAACTTGACTTTCTGTTTCTGAAGGATTGATAAGCCAGGGCTAGAGAACAGGCTATTCCTTGAACAGGGCAAACCTGTCCAGCTCATAAATGAAATGAAAGAGTGAGAAAGGTAGACCCTCCTCTTCGAGGATGCCCCAATGATCCAAGACCTGCCAGTAGGCTGCTGTCAAAGGATTCAGCACCTCCTGATAGCATCAAGTTGAGGACCAAGTCTTAACATATGGATCTTAGCGACATCCCATATTCAAACAGTGGCATGTATACATATATGATCGTGACTCCTGGTGATGTTCACCTTCATCACTGAAGAAGGGAGTCTTTGAAACAGCAAGTGGTACCTGAATCATAGACTTGGAATCACAGGTCTGGTTTTCACTTTTATTTTGGACACATTAAATAAAATTTGAGCAAGACCTGACAGACACAAAAAGAGGCATCAGATAGATAGATAATGGGGTTTATTAAATAAGCCCGATTAAGTAGATGTTAAATATTTAAAGAATCTATTATTTTTATGAGTTAATTTAGAAAATTCAGTTTTTTTTTCTGGTTCAATATTCGCTGAGGCTCTTTGGTAAGGAAAGGATGGGGTATTTTATAGTTTTGTTCATTAATAGTATAATATGTAGGACAATATTAGATAAACAGAATAAAGGATAATGAGCACATGCTGTGTTTATATTAATATGAATTTGAAATTACATCTAATGACTAGAATTAAATATAGTTATTAAATTATTCAAATTGTTCTTCAATATAATTATGCCATTGGTTAGATTTATGGTGGTAACTACTGGAGGTAATCTAAATATTGTGACATTATTTAACCGAAATAAATGTTTTATTTCAATTCACAGTAATTTTCAGACCATAACTCTAGGAACTTGGTTTTATAGTCTATAAAGAATTTCCAGTCAAAGGATTTGAGCTATAGGCAGCATGGCTGATTAAAATAAAGCCAATGTCATCTAAACTCCAGATAACTTTTTCTGAGTTACTGATAAAGTACTACTGCAAAGACGTGGACAATATCTATATCTATCTCCCTTGAATCTTGTTATATTGAGCATATATGTCTGCTTCTTAAGGAGTTGTTTGTAAGGCCACCTTAGGACAGCCATGTCAGTATCCAGATACGTGACTGCCACCCGGAAGAAGGGTGTTATCTCTATAAAGTGTGCAACAAACTTCTTCTGGATGCTTTTCATCTCATTTCAGCAATCTTTAAAGGGTAAACACCATTCAAGAACATTGGCCAATATCCATGCTTAGATGATAGTTCCCAAATATCCAAATATCCCAAATACGATTTGACTAACATCAAAATCACCTTAAACACTCATGCAAATGTAGATGAACCAGATGCTTGGACCTGGGGAAACCATAGCACATTAATTCTTTCTTTAAGTATCTATGTGCAAACTGAAGTCTGAGATCTATTGGAATAAAGAATACTATTTTGTTTGTAGTGTTTAAGGGTCGTTAATGATAAACACACGGAGGGCATAATGAGAAAGTCTTCCCACCAAATGCAAGATCTGTGAGAAGCTATTCAGTATTTCTTCAGCTATCATCTTCCATACGGATTGCCTTCTCTCTGCTCCTCTAATAGTTTTGGCTATTGAGTGTGGCATACTTGGCCTTGTAGTTACACCCACAGAGTATCAGACTATAAGCTCCCGGGGGTCAGAAATTGTGCAGCTTCAGCTCTACATTCTCACAGTACATGTATATATTTTGGACACATAAATATTTTATGATCTTAATTAGGAAAACAATTAGCTAATTAAATTGGAGTATAGTTTAGTCTTTGGTATCTATTTGTGGTATTATCAGGTTTATTGACAGATTATGGTAAGTGATACTGAAAATAGCAAGTATAGTTTCAGACCCATAGAAGTTGATAATTGTTTTTTCATATATATAACGTAACGTGTATGTGTGTGTGTGTGTGTGTGTATGTAGGTCAGAGGATAACACAGATAACAGTCCTTGCTTATCACCACACTTGAGGCAGGCAGGGTCCTTCTGTTATTTTCTATGTAATCTGGCCTGACAACATCTGGAGAGTCTCTTATCTCGGCCTCCCATCTCACTGTGGAAGCACTAGGATTACAGACATGTGCTACTGCACCTGGCTTTATGTGGGCTCTTAGGATCCAGACTCAGGCCCACATGCTTGCACAGCATGTGCTCTACCCATTGAGCAATCTTCCCAGCCATAATATTTCTCATTCTACTATAGTCCAGCATAAACCTATCCATCACTTTGCTTTGTATTTATATAGTAGTTTCTTGTAGAGGAATATTTAATCATTTGATCCAGCAACATGGCTGCTTTAGCAAAGAGTCAAATTAAAAGTCCTGTGTGGTAGCTAGGAAGGGACCACATCCAAGGGTCTATATGAAGGGATCACATTCAGAGGCCTGTGTGGTCCAGATGGACTGAAGAAGGAGTATTAGTATGCATCTTCAATCCCAATATTCAGAAGGCAGCGGTAACACATGCTTTTAATCAATAAGAAGCAGAGACAGGAAGCAGAGCTCAGAAGGAGTCAGTGTCAAACAGGAAGTGATGTCTGAGATGACTCAGAGTGAAGGACAGGCAAAGTGATGAATCAGTGGAAGAGTTAACAGAGTGAGTCAGAGTGAGGACACATCCAACTCTCATGATAGAAAAGCAGTCTCTCAGAAGCAGCCTGAGGCAATATGACACAGGCAGTATGATCAGTCTGAGGCAGAGAGACACAGAAGCAGGCTGAAGTAGTCTGAGGAGTCTGAGGCAGAGACACAGAGGCAGTTTGACAGAAGGAGTCAGTATCAGACAGGAAGTGAGTCAGTATGTAGACAAGCAGAACAATTCAGTCAGAGAAGTTGCAGGAGTCAGCCAGACTCTTCCAGAGTCAGAAGAGTTCAGTCAGAAACAGTCAGCTGGCTCAGAAGATCAGTTTGAGTCAGTCATCTTGGAAAAGAGTTTGAGACAGAACAGCAAGTGAGTTGAAACCAAAGAGTCAGAGTTCAGTAGCCCTCTGAGTTCATAAGAAGCTAGTCAGAATCAGTAGTAAGTCTCGGAGGCTTAAATGTTCTAGATTGTATGGAGGCTGAAGTCTTCCAGTTCTAGGTTTAAGATTAGATTATATGGAGGCTGAAATGCTCCACAGCTACAGGACTAGGACCAGGGAGGGATTGAATTAGGCAAAGAATAAACTTCCTTTTAACCTGAATCTACGTCTACAGTTTCTTTCCTATCTGAGGGACCTCTTTTTGGGCGGAGGGCAGGGAGTCTGAGGCAGGTATATATATATATATATATAATATTGGTTAGGCAGTATTGTCGTTATGTATGTAGTAGTCTTTATAAATATTACTTATGGTTATTTTGTTAATAATAATAAAGGTAATACATAAAGCACATTAAAGATATTTAATCAATTCTTACCTGATAGTAGGTGAACAGGTAGTTTTCCCCTTTTTATCTCTTTCTTGATAACAATTAGGAGATTTCTTTCTTGCCCATGTCTCCCTGATGAATGCAAAACACTTCCTATCCCTTAACAGGAGGGAAGTAATAACAAAAGCAAAGACATACTACATTTTTTTCCTTCATTAATCTGGCTTCACTGTTGCTTCTTGATGTCAAGATAATAAGACCATTTCATAGGTCACTTCCTTTCCAGACAAGTTATCACAGTGGGAGTTAATGCTTTGCAAATATAATGTTTTTTAGGTTCTGAGTTGAGGAAATGTGTTCTGCCAGCACAGCTCTGCACAGTCCCAAACAGCCACCACAGGTCACATGGGAAGTGTGCAAAGCCCACTCCTAACACAAGAGTGTTAGCATGAGTACCCTGCCTTTGGTCTCAGACTTGGTTTTGAATTGCACCATTTCTCACTAACTCCATGCTGTGTACTCTGTTTCTGGGTTGTCTTGGTGTTCTAGGGTTTTCTAGTGGGTAGGAGCTTTTCCAAGACTCTCTTCAGTTCTAGCTTCCTTCTCTTATTATGTTAAAACAGTATTACCAAAAGCAACTGATTTTTTTCCTTTGGTTTACACATCTGAGTCACAATCCATCACTGAGGGAAGTCAGGGAAAAGGTTTGAGACAGGAATCGTGGAGGAATTGCCTTCTGGATTGTTCTCTGGCTTATTCTTAGCTAGCTTTTTATATCCACAGAAGTGTGACCAGGAAATAGTGCTGCCCGTAGAGAACTTTGCTCTTCTATATCAAGTAGGACAGTCAAGACAATCCCTCACAGATACTATCTACAGTCCAACCTGCTAAAGATACTTATTCAATAAGGGCTTCCTTTTCAGATGATAGGCTGTGTCAAGTTGACAATAATGTTAACTAGAACAGTATCTCTCTTGCTTGGGAATCTGGTTCTACCAATCGTTGGGTTTATCTCTCTCCTTGAATACATTTCAACCAGGCTATTAAGCCTATAGGTCAACAGTGACTTAATGGTCTTTGTCAGACCACAGACATGTTATTCCAGTCTTACTGTTTCTGACTGACACCTGAAAAATAAAGCAAGCCTGTATATTATACATTTTTTTCATCTCCTCAGAAGACATGTGCCATTTAAACACTAAAACCAAAATGGAAGGTTTAGAAATACAGAAATCAAGAGCCAAAACATTTAATGTCTTCACAAAATGGATTTTAAATGGAGTTACCTGGTCCATAGTTCCCATTGCTTCTAATCCATGACCAAATGAAGAAGCAAATGGATGGCCAGGGGGCCAAGGGCTAAGTGATGGGTAGTTGCCATTATTTATGGCTACCCAGCATACACTGTTCTTTCCTTCATCCAGTTTGTCATTACAAACATGCTTCTCTCCCACTGTGCCCAGGTGTACCACCCCAGGGTGGAGTGATAGATGTGGGTGCCTGCTCTGAAGAGAGGGAAGTCAAAGAGATCGCTGCATCTCCTTCCCATCATCGTGGGCATGGAAGGCGATGTGTGGAGGTCTGGGAGCTATTGTTATATTTCCGTGACTTTCTCCAAACAGGATTCTTCAGTCTTCCTCTAGTATTGGGAGCTTTGTTGGTTTGTTAGCATATCTTGCTCTGTTCTTCATGGAGGCACTTTGGCTTCTATTTTCATGCAAATTGAAGACTCAGCCAACTAGTTATAAAGGTAAGTGGTAGAGAGGGTTGTGTTGTCTTAGATAAAATGCTGTTCATCTACTCTGTTCCAAACAAAGTGTGGGATACTTCCTTCTCAATAACAGCTTTGCTGTAGTCAAGTAATTGTGGCCTTGACTGTAATGTTATAGTCTACAAATCCAGAAAGCATGTTCCTATTTACCTTCCTTATACCCTAAAGGAAGCATTTTCCAAGTCATAATTTCTGTGGCTGGTGTCTCTGGAAGCCAGGTGACCTTAAAATGTTGTCATTAGCCTAACATTCAACAGATACTCATATGCTGCCTCCTTTAAACTTTCCATTAATCACAATCATTAAAGAAATTAGCTACAGAAGCCAGCTTCATTAGATTTAATTCCTTCTGTGGTGTGTAATAAAACACAAAGTACATGTGGCCTGTGGGGGAGGCTGGCTGTCAACAGCTCTTGTCATTGATATGAATGAATACTGATTCACATTTAAGTCACAGGCTTGATTGTCACAAAAGCTTAATTAATTTGTAATCGACACTTTAGCCCTCCCATCCCAGAAAGCAGATTGTTGTTTACTGATTCCTATAATTTACCGTTATGCCCCCATTCCCCATAAGACATCCAAAAAGTGTTTCTGTGTGGTTTGCAGTTTTGCAGCAAGGCACTGAAGACTACAGCCACCAGGGAAGCAGCAGGCCCTGCAGTTTCTAAATCTGCCTAGGTCTCAATCAGCCTGCTTTAAACAAAGTGTCAACCTAAGCAGTCTGAACCTCTCTAAAGTTTGAGAAAGGGCATCTCCCGTGAGCCTTTGCTTTTCTAAAGCAGACCCACCATGTAAAGACACCCACAGTGTCTCAGATTCGCATCTGTAGCAAGAAAACACAGACAAGCAGCACCATCGGGAGACTGAGAGCTGAGGGAAGCCCATAGCCAGTCTTGGGAGCAGCCTCCTATGACTACGCTGCTGGAAGAGCTTCCTATGTCGGGAAGCTGGCCTGGAGGGGACACTGGCAATCCCCGCTGTGGCCACCAGAGGATGTTCTTCGCACGGCTTTGCAGAGCAAGTCGGTTGATTGAAAGAGCTGGTCCTTCCGGCTAAACTTCCGGCAGGGCAGCTTGGAAGGTGGAAAAATCTCAAGGCTAGCCTTAGCTCCACAAGGGAAAGAGCACCACAACCTGGTTCAGAAGAACCAAGGCCCCCAGCCTAACTGTCCAAGAGCCGTTCTGACCACCCATACTGCACCGCGGGAGGCAACTCACAGGACCATTCTTGTCCAGTTTCAGCAAAGCAGCCATTTTGGCCGATAGATTTTTCAAAACAGGTCTATTATTATTACAAGTCTTGCAATTCTAAAAAAGGAGTGTTTTAAAGTGTATTTCAGTTTAGTGTTCCTTAAGAAAGGGGGCGACTGAAAACACACTTTGTGCAAATCCAAGTAAACTCTAAACACTACCCGAAAGATAGCAAGGACATCTGTTGTTCATAAGAGCTTTAACTGTGCTACTAAATGTCACTGGTCAAACTAGGAGAGATGAAAGCAACTGTCATGTAGAGTTGAGGGGTTGTGAAGTGGGCAGGGTCTGGGAAGGGCCATGGGAGGAGAAAACATAATAGAAATTAAAGTAAATCTAAAATACAAGAATATAGCTTTTACCTAATTATACTAATTACATTCTTTTTGTCTGTTCCAAGGACACAGGAGAACATGCATTATATTTAAAAATCAGTAGCTGTCATATGTTAAAGGCAAACCACTTGTGTGTATGTCTACGTGTTTGTGTACACACAAATTGGAAACCATAGAATATGTTTTTCACATTTAAGGATACATCCTTTCATGTGCATTTATATTTCAAATGGCATTTTCTGCTTCCAATTAAAGTAGAATGAGGGCTAGTCCCCAGACCTTTGCAATCAGTCCTTTGTTATAAACTGACTCTCTGAGTTTGAATATCTTACATACTTCTTACAGAGCGGTATCCTGCAGTGCCGGCCTTCCTATGACTGCCTTATTTCACTTACCATAATGTCCTCAAGATTTTTTCAGTTCACCTTTGACACACACCCCTTTTAAAGGTGGGATAAAGGATGGGGAGATAGCTCTGTGGGTAAATGACTTGGTGAGCAAACATGAAGATCTGCATCTCTATATCTGTAGCCCTAGTGTTGGGGAGCCATTCAGTCTAGCCAAATCAAAACGGAGAGCTCCAGATTCATTGAGAGATCCTACCTCAAAAACTAAGGTGGAGAGCAGTATAGGAAGACACCAAACATTGGCCTCTGGCCCCCACATGTGCGTTCATGAGTGAGTGCAACTGTACACATGTGTATGTGCACATGCATAACACACAAACACACACACACAGAACAAAAGAAAAAAAGGATAAGGTCCATTGTGTATTTACTTAATGTATCCTCTATCCATTCACCTTTCAATGGCTGTTTAGGTTGCTTCCAGATCTTGGGCAATAGTTAATCATGATGCAATGTATTTATTTTTATTATGTTTGCATTTGCTTATATATTTGTTTTAATTTACTCTCCTCTCTCTCTCTCTCCCTCTCTCTCTCTCTCTTTCTTTCTCTCTCTCTCTCTGTTTGTGTATGTGTGTGTACTATAGTGTATTTGTGGAAGTCAGGGGACAACTCTGTGGGGTCAGTTCTCCTTCACTTTTATGAACGCTGCAGAGGCTGAACTCAGGATTACAAGCTTGCCGTGGGGCGAGTGCCTTTACTTGCTGAGTCATCCGCTCAGTCTCCTTATTGAATTTTTGTAGAGTTCTCCTACCAGAATACAAATACTTTGTGTTAATTTTAGTGAAAGCTGCATTTTAAAAAAAAATTTCTTTTTCTTTTTTCCATTTTTCATGTGTGTGTATTGTGTGTATGCATGTTTTTAACCTGTGTCGGCACATGCATGCTTGTGTGTTTATGAGCACACGGAGGCTTATGTTGATGATGGGAATCATCCTTCATCGTCTTTCGTTCACTGAGGCAGAGTTGCTCAATCAAACTCAGGGCTCACGGATGCAGCTAGTCTTGCTAGCTGGCTTGCTCTGGAGATGCCCTGTCTCTACCTCTGTGGCTGGATTAGAGTCAGGCCACCACGCCCACCTGGCATTTCTGTCCCTCAAACTTAGTCATCATGCTAACACGGCAAACTCTTTAACCACTGAGCCATCTACCCAACTCTGACAGCTGCAATTCTTATGACAAAATCACTGGTGAATAGACCCCTTCAGGTCTGCAGTACAGCAGTCGTGGGTTTTGCACGTGTGTGTATAGGTGTGCTCACCCAGGAATACATATGTGGAGACCAGAGGCCAATATTTGGTTTCTTCCTCTGCCACTCTCCACTTCATTTTTTGAGTTAGGACCTCTCAAGGGAACCTGGAGCTATTGGTTCCAACTTGGCTAGTCTGTCTGTCTCTCCAGCTCTGGGGTGACAGGTATGTGACATCACACAAGGCTTTTTAAGATAGACGCTAGGGATACAAATGAAGAAATGTGTTGACATAGGTCAAGTTCCTGATATTGTCCTCTGGGACCAGGCAGGGGTTGCAAGACTCTACAAGATGTAGCGCCTGAAGTTCCGTCTTCCAATGTACTTCCTTCTGCCCTTGACTTGTTCCAGGAGTCCAGGCTATCTCAATAGGAGAATACAGTCAGTTCGTGCCATTATTGAGAAAGTAATGAGAAATGCTTTATGTAAGGTGGGTAGCTGGTGACTGGCCTGTAAGCAAGCATTCAATAAATGTTAACTACCCATAATTTCATTTATTTATTTATTTATTGCTATAGTTTCAGTTGTAAAAGCCACACACAGAAAGTCCCAAATATACTATTTTTTTTTTTTTAAATTCTGGGCATTAGAAACTTTGAAAAAATACTAAGAGGCATCTGGCCAGAATAATCAGGGAATCTTCCTCTGAGGCCTGAGGATAGGGACAAGGTGCTGCTACTGTTAGTGAGCCTGGCTTACCGGGACAGGCAGGCAAAGGCCCAGGGACAACAGGTGTGTACTTGGCTCACCTGGAAGGTGAGTTTTAGGCAGCGAGGATTTCAGAATAGCATGTGTCAAATGCCTCAACTTCCCATGTGAGTGAAGGGAAAGGGCCAGGTGATGAAAGAGATGATAGAGAAATTTCCCTCTGGCCGTTCTGAGTCTTGCATCTGGATTAGACTATGCTGTTGATGTTTGCTATTGTTGAATAACTTAATCATTTCTAAAAATATATTTTTAGAAAATGAAGTTTAGGGTGCACCCATAGTAAACAAAGTCAAATTGGCATATGGATTCTTTCAAACAGAAATCTCTTGAAGAAAGCAGGACTTCAGAAATGATAGAGATGGTTTAGGGGAGAATGCCTTAGACATTATACCTTATATGAAGGCTGGACTATATTTAGCTTCGACCATAACAAGTTGGCAGTTGGGTTGCAGTGAAGCCACACAGGCAAACTCTTTGAGCAATCTGTGTCTACCATACCTTTTCCCGGTCTCAGTAACGTTTCTATAATTTATTGACATAGTCATGACATCCTGGCACTTCTTTACAATTCATCGATTTTTTTTTTTTGTCTACCAAGCAGAAAATCATCATGCTTTGACCATTTATTTAGATTTCATTCTTCTGTGAAGATCCTCTTGCGTGCTAAGGCTAACAAAAATGCTATGCCTTTCTCTCGTTAGTTCATTCTTGTATTACTTGTGTTACTAAAGCTGGCCAACACGTCTACCTAAGAGCTAAAGGGAACAGAAGAGGTTTTCTTTCCAAACAAAAGTCACTTGGGGAAATCTATCTGAACTTGGTCATAATTTTTCAGAAAATAAAAAGTATTTGTCTCATTTTTCTCACCACATCCCTCAGTAATAATAACTAAGATTGTGCATTGTGAGAGATAGGAGTGCTATTTGGAGTGTGAATTCAGGATTTCTTTAGCAACAAAGGCATCATGAATAAGAACATCTTGCCATCCAAGGACACTATCTTCCATCTCTTGATGAAAAGATAAGGGAGATGAAAGGGCATGACACAAATAAAGAAAAGTAATGGATGCTTTCACAGAGCCAAGGCTTCAGTTTTTTCTTCTTAGTTTATTAATGTATACCGTAAGATTGTTAGTTGCCTAGTGTATATTTTGTGGATTTTGTAGTTATGCAGTATGTAGTAGTTATATAGCCACCCCTAGCCATGAAGAAGCTATTTGTAATTTATAGCTTCTGGGAGAGGGAAAATCAGTTTTCTTTTGTGGGGCATCATCACTGAGTAGGTCAACCACTCTCTAGGGTAGGCACAATTCTCAGAAGTAGTCACCCAATACAAATTGAACTCCAACTTTTTAAGTGAGAGAAAGAACATGAAGTTGTATGGGGAAGGAGGTGGGAAAAATCTGGGAGGAGTTGGTAGAGGGTAAAAACTATAATCAAAGTATATATTGTATGAAATTTTCTTTTTTCTCCATGTTTTAAAAGATTTCATTTTTTAAATATGTGTTGGTGTTTTGTTTCATGTACATCTATGTACCACATGTGTTCCTAGTACCCACAGATACCAGAAGCGGGCCTATATCCTTGGAACTAGAGTTACAGATGGTTATTAACCCCCTCATGAGTACTGGGAACTGAACCTGGGTCCTCTGGAAGAGTAGCCAGTGCTCTTAATCAATGAGCCATATATATCAGGCAGAATTTAGCCAGGACAGGATGCCCATACACTTGTACATAGAACATTATATGCAAACCCAAACAAGCTTCTGTTTTTATTTTTAATAACAGATACAACTTGAAAATCACTTCTCCAGTAATGGTGGGAGCAAAGAGAAACACAAGCCTATTGTAATAGATACAAGCTACTGAGAATTCTTAAACTTTTAATTTCTTATAGGAAGTAAAATTAAAAGCTCCTAGTTCCTCAATCCTTTAGTTCCTGAGGCACAAACAGAATGCTTGCCTTACTACTGATTTCAAGCATCTGTATTGTAATTCCCAATGTGAAAATGTTCACTTCAGGTTAAAAGCCAAGTCTTCCTTTGACCTATTGGTGTTTGGTTATAGGGGCCACTTTAATGGACTGTGATGAACAGGAGAGGTACTACCATCAAGAATCTGCCAAATCCGATAGAGACCACTGACTTAGAAATGGAACGTGTAGCTGATTTCTGATTTTTCCTTGGAAAAAAAAAATCTTTGGGGAGTCCTCTAAGTGCAAAGTACCGTACATGACCCTTTAATGTATTTATTCTAAAAATGCTTTTGTGAAGATAATAAGGTATTACAAGTATGTTTCGAACATCAAGTGTTTTCCAAACTTCAAGGTGCTTTGGGATTTAAAGTCAGTAACAGTGCTAGAAGACAGTCTAGTTTTCAGGATGGCTGACTGCCCATGTGTTATATGTGGCCTCTCCCTGTTTTCATCTTTGCCTCAGGCAGCTCCATTCATTCACACTGGGGCCTTCTCATCTTCTGAACACAACAGGTTAGATTTTTGTCTCAGATCCACTTTAAGGGTTACTTTTCGGCCTTAACTGCTCTTCACTCATATCTCTACATGGCTGGTAGGCACATGCATCAGCTTCCAGCTCTCTAGCTTAGCTTAGCTCTGTGCTGTAGCACAGATCTTAGCTAAACTCTTAGTTCTGTGATTAAGCTCCATTTCTCTGCAGCACTTGTCTCTCCCCGAAGTTACTTTCACTCTTTGCCTGTTGTCTAGAGAGCAGGCACCTTGTGTATCTTTGTGGTGTATACTCCATGCTTAAAGCAGAGCTCAGCAGTGAGCAGTTGTTTAAAGAATTTTGTACACGTATGAAAAAAATCAAAGCCTTCCTTTGGTGGACTCATTCAAATGAAATAACAACCACTGATAAATAAGCATTTACTGTGTGGCAAACACTTCAGACGAATGACTGAGTAATACATAAAAGTATCCTCATGTTGCATACTTTACAGGTTAAAAGTATTGAATTTCAGCTGGGCAATGGTGGCACACACCTTTAATCCCAGCACTTGGGAGGCAGAGGCAGGCATATCTCTATGAGTTCGAGATCAGCCTGGTCTACAGAGTGAGTTCCAGGACAGCCAGAGTTACAACAGAGAAACCCTGTCTTGAAGAAAACAAACAAACAACAACAACAAAAATATTGAATTTCATGAGTTAATTAACTTTTATAAAATAAACACAGGCTATTGAATCAAATAATCATGACTTTACTGAAGGCACGCGTGTGTCTGTCTGTCTGTCTACCTATCTCTGTCTCTCTGTTTCTCCCTCTACTTTAAATTAATTTCCTCCTTAGAACTCCGTGAATCCTTAATGCCCGAGTCTTATTTTGAATGAATAATAATGATAGCAATCTGTAATATTAATTGAATTCTTTACAGCTGATGTAGCAGACTCACACGTATTAAGTCTTTGTGGATCCTCCTTGCTGTCCTGTGAACTGTGCAGAGGAACATTATTATCAGTTTCATCACTCAGTGGAGAAGATATTCCACATAAAGGAAGGAATCGTTATTTTTGTATGTGAGAAAAACAATGTCACCCTGATTTTAAATGTCACCCCAATTTCTAAAATAGCCTCTGGCTTCACCGTGAAATCATTGGAATGAATGAGAGGAGACAGGAAGTACTACTCCACATGAATAAATCATGAAATATATTTGACAATAAAATTTTCAATTAATGTGGAAATATTTGTTCTGAAATCTTGGCTCTTGAGGATTTAAGTCCTGGCCAAATATTAAAAACACGTTTTATTTCATTGCACAAAGTACATTGCAGACTCTCATATGCCTGAGAAACTACCATTTTTGAAAAATCCTGAATATGGATTAGGCAGATGGGCTGATTCTGTCGGGAAGCTGGGTTTGCCAGGACACCTACAAAAAACCTTTAACCCGGTGCACCGGAGCTGTCTTAAAGAAAGAGACACTTTACTCTGACCAGCTTGTAGATGGACGTTTTCCTATTTTGCTACTTGTGAGCGTTTTTGTAGAATCCTTTCAATTTTGTAAGTGTGCTTTATAGAGGAAAAAAGCGGGGGAGGGGGGTCCAAGAGAGAAAAGAAAAAGAAAAATCAAGATAAGTTGCTCTGAAATTTTGGCCAAAGCTTTTCTTTAGAATTGTACACTTTAGAAAAGATCTTTGTCATGTGTCAGGTGATTACAGAATAATACATTTTCAATCCTTCTTTTAAAGATTTTCGGGCTGGCATTTTATACATTTCCTTAGCATATCATAACTGTGAGAGCATTGCTTTTCTAAGGGTCAGAACTGCCTAGTGAGCTTTCTCCAGTTTAGTTCATTTGTAACTCAGCCTGCACATGCAGAGGGATTGCTGTGTTTACGGTACCATGTGTTCAGCATTAATACACAGCAAAGGCGAAGGGAACAGAAGAAGAAGGAAAGAAGCATTGGAGAAGGAGGCGGCCATGGGGAAGGGATTAGCAGAGATGGCCTCCTCTACCACCCAGCACTTCATCAGCAAATGCATAAATGCTGCCAAAGACCTTAGGCTTCCCAAGGGGACCATGAATGCTCTTCCCTGAGGACTGAGAGTGGGAAACACCCCATTGTTCTGTGGAACCATATGTATATCTTTGTTTTGTTTGGTGGTTTGTAAAACCATACAGTAAATGTGAATGTCAGGGCTAGAAACTATTTTGAGGGCATTTCACTAAAACCTTTTATTGCAATGGGTATTGTCAGGTCTTTCTTTCCTGAAGTAAACATGACTCTAAACATACACCTGGTTCACAGCATCACTCCTCAGCAAGAGCATCCCCCAAAACCCCCATTCTTGGGAGCCTGGGTTGCTGAGCATTGGGCTAAGCGGATAATCAGTTGCTTCCACTACTCTGAACTCAGATGTTTGAATCATGCATTCATTTTTAATATTAAGCAAATATTTACTATGCGTGTCTATGCTGGAGATACATTAGTGAGTGAAAAAAAATCTCAGACCCCAAGTTTAGAGAAAGATGCTCACAGGGTATTGGAACATAGCACGATCTGTGCTCTGTCATGGTATTCACACTGGTCGGGGGACATGGCCATTTTTGGTACCTGCACAACTCTAATGACCTCTGGAATAGAATCGTAGCTTTAGTAGATACAAACATTTAGAAGCAGTTAAACTGATGAATTGTGAGTGATGACAAATGTATGCAACTATTTACCTGTAGTATACAAGTTGTCTACTTGGAAAAACCATGATACAGGTAGAGATTTCAGCTGAGCCCTGAATAACCAACTCACTCCACCCAATCAAAAATCCCTGACTTTGAAGAAGGTCATTTGCCTCAAGATATGCTTCACCTCCATCGAGTTTAGAGTTTAACCAACCTGTAGGCATTGTTTGTTTGTTTGTTTGTTTAATAT
Source organism: Cricetomys ansorgei (assembly GCA_026225945.1). Lineage (NCBI taxonomy): Eukaryota > Metazoa > Chordata > Mammalia > Rodentia > Nesomyidae > Cricetomys > Cricetomys ansorgei. The sequence goes on along the minus strand of JAMJFZ010000239.1, from coordinate 13,545,631 downwards.
ATGTACATGTGCAGGTGCACAAACCTGTGCATGTGTGTGTAGAGGCCAGAAGTTGATGTTGGGTATTCTCCATCTCTCGCTATCTTATTCTTTGAAAAACATCTCCCACTGAACCTGGAACTCACTGGTTGGCTAGAACAGCTGGATAGCCACCCCTTGAGATTTTTATGTCTCTATTTTCCAGTGCTGGGATTACAGGAGTGCACAGTCAGGTTTAGCTTTTACATGGGTGCGGGATTCTGAATTCAGGTCTTCATGTTTACAGAGCACGCACTTTACTGACTGAGCCATCTCCCCAAACCAACAATGTCTAGGCTTTTAACAGGGAAAGACAAGAAGAGGATAGAAAGATTCTGAAAGGAGCAAAGTCTGAGGAAGATGATAGAGAGAAAGTCAGAATTTTTGTGAAAATTTCTACTTCTTTGTATCAGAGATTTCACGATGGGAAATAGTTGATTTGAAGGCTACAAAGGGTGTTCTGACATAGTATGGCTATCTTTAAATGTGATAGAAACGAAAATCACTGAGGAAAGGCTACAAGCTTGTTGTTCTTTCCTCCTGGTCCCCTTCTTCCATGGGAGATAGCCAAGCCATTTATATCCCGCTCAGCCTCTAGGAGGAAAGCACAGGCAGTGGCTGGGCCTGGATTGGGAGGTCTTGGTAGGGGGCTGAGAGTCAACAGGAAACAGACTTCCTGGGAGACCATGTCAGTGTATACAGCTCATTTTGTTGTTTCAGAGTCAGAGTATATAAGGGCTCCTTAAGGCAATGGGTCAGCGCCCAGTTGGTTATCAACAGTACTGTAAGTTTCCTAATTGCCAGACAGGGCAGATCTAAAGTGTAGGCTCCTCTAGAGTTTGCAGGAGGCTCATGCGGTGATATGGGGATGTGAGGGGTGTGTGGGGAGTCCTTTTCCAAATAAGATCAGGAGGCAAGATTAGAAGCAGTCTCCAAGTAAGGTCAGATGGGAGGGAGGAAGCCTCACTCACAAAGGGAGTCCTTCATTTGGCACTGAGCTTCGAAAGCTATCCAGGCTGAGACCTTAGGGAAAGGCTACCCCAACAAAGCATATGGATGTGAATGTATCACGCAACAGGAAATCATTAAGAAACCAATGAATTCTTTGTCTAAGGATGGAGCCCCACCAGCATTCCTTCTTCCACATCTGCAAGTTCATCAGTGTTAGGATTCAGATCTTGTTCAGGCAGCCCTGTTGATGACACTTCTTGGATGTAGCCTTTCTGACATATGTAACAAAATTTAAAAAAGGGGTGGGGCATGCATTTGAGAAGCAGAGAGAGAGCCATTTGCCATTTATTTGCAAGAGGGAGCATAGGAGAGATTGGAGGAAATAAAGAGAATGGGAAAATAATGTTATTACTCTATAATTTCAAAAAAAATTTAAAAAATGATTTAAACGAAGAAACATGAACTTCAGTGGTTGTGACGTCATATTCAGAACCGGTGTAAGCCTAAGCCAGGCCAAATCCCAGCACCATCCCAAGCTGTGGAACCATTGGCAATTGTCATCTGCTGGTAAGGGAGAAAGACAAATTTGTCTAAGAGTATACACCTAGTAAGTCAAGCACTCTCCATTGGAAGACCATGTGGTGGAGAAAGACAGTGCAGAGCTGTCTCCATTTTGTATTCTTACTGAGACCATTTCAGATTTAGTTAGAACGTGATCTCCTCGATCGAGAAACCTGTTGTTGAAGGTTATTTTTAGTTGTGTTTAAAATAATTGTTTTGTGCACTTTTGGGCGAAGGGCTGCCTAGGTCTTAGCATTTGTGTTGTCTGCAGGTGTTGGATTTATATGGGGGCTGTTTGATTGCTCACATGCTATCAATAGAATGCCTGAAGAGTTCTGTATCAATAAAATTGCCTGAGCTGGGATGCTCAGAGTTCCACTGTTGTGTGTGGCACTTAGGTTACAAATAACTGAGTGTAGTCCCAGCTGGCAAGAATAAAGAGTTCAATTGGCTATAAACAAACTGTGTTTGTGTGGTCTATGGAACTCTCAAAGAACTAATAAAAACATAAAGCAACAACAAAAGAATTGTTTTGAGAAATCTGTTGGTTTGTGCAGACATCATAGAGTATACTTATAAAAACTTAGCTGTGTTGTCCCTAGTACCTAGCTCTTGGTCTAAGGCTATAAACCTGTTCAGCTTATCACTTTATACAAAACAGTGGGCAATTGTAATATGGTAGTAAGTATTGTGTATCTAATCATGTATCAACAGAAAAGGTACAGTAAGAAAACAGTAGGCAACAAGAATTTTTCAGCTCATTTATAATCTTAAGAGCACATTCACTGACGACAGTGCTGTTGTGGGGCACGTGCCTGTGTGTGTTTATAAAAACAGCCATGTTCTGGCTAATTTTATGTCAACTTAGCATAAGCTGGAGTCACTCGGAAAAGAAGAACCTCAATTGAGAAAATGTTACTACCAGATTGTCCTGTGGGGCATTTTCTTGATTGACTATGTGTCTGGGTCCGGCTCACTTTGTGAGGTGCCACCCCTGGGCTGGTGGTCCTGGGTGCTATAAGAAAGCAGGATGAGCAAGCCACAGAGAACAAGCCAGTAAGAAGCACTCCTTCATGGCCTCAGCATCAACTCTTGCCTCCGGATTCCTACCCTGTTTGAGTTCTGGACCTGGCTTCCCTCATTGATGAATTGTGGTGCAGAACTGAAATAAACCCTCTCCTCCCCAGGTTGCTTTGGTCGTGGTGTTTTATCACAGCAATAGAAATGCTATGACATCCTTCTAGTGACAGTGAAAATGTTATCAATCCATTTCATTAATAGAGAAGTTTAGAACCTCAAATAATATTCCTATTTTCTTTTGTAAGTCTGAATCCATTCTTAGCATTTATTTGGGTGAGTCTTTCATTTTCAATATTTTTTCAATTATAAATATCATAGTGCAAGTTGGAAACATTATCTGAATTTTTAGTCTGTGTGTGTGTGTGTGTGAATGTGTGTGTGGGTCAGAAACAACCAGGGGTGTTGTTCCTCAAGTGGTTGTTCTCCTTGGTTTTGGTGACAGGGTCTTTTGCTGTCTTGGAGCTTGCAAAATAAGGCTCCCTGACTGTGAGCCTAGGTAGCTTCCTGTCTTTTTCTCCTCAGCACTGGGTCTGGAACTGGTTTTTTTAAAGCTGGGTTCTAGGCTCAACCTGTGATCCCATGTTTGTAAAACAAGCACCTTACTGACTAATGTGATTCTTCTCAGCACTGTTCTAGGACTTCAGGTCTTTGTTCTTTGTATGAACTCTTTATATAGAAAGCATATGTTCCCCAAATCTGAAATTTGCTGACAATATTTTTTCTCAGCTAAATATACAGAAGAAAAACATATATTCTATGGGAGTTGTCACTAGAGATCTTGAAAACATTATCTTTGATTTATATCTTAATTATTCATTTATTCAGGCCCTCCATTTTCAGTTCATTTTAATAATTTATATGGTAATGTTGACTCTAGAATCAAAGAACTCTCTGTTTGAGACTCAGATCTACTGTTTGCCAGATGTCTGACCTTGGGAAATTTATTCTACTTCATTAAACCTACATTTTCTGGTCTGTAAATTAGATTATGATATAACTCACACTTTGTCATGATGACTAAGTCTAGAATATTAATATTATTTGTGATGTTTAATTTATACTTTTTAAACTTTTCCATTTAAAATCAAAATCATGAGCTCAATGAGCATTTATTGATTATATTCTGTGTAGCATGAATCATGTAAACTGCTGCCAGGAGTTAGACACAATCTGAGGCTACATATACATGGCGACCAGCATGGGCACAAACAATGGGTGGCTTCAAGTTATGACAATATGAGGGATTGAAAATATAAAAGTTTCTTGTAACCATATACTAGAAATTCCGTAATTTATAGAAGAGTTAAATACATCTGTAGGGACAAGTGAATGATAACATAAATCAGAAGACTCTGGTAACCTTGGTAACCAAGGCTCTGGGTTTTAGGGCCACTCCTGGATAGGAGATGAGGCATCAGCACAGTTAGGAATCCTTGAATATCTTCTCCATTAAAATGGAAGCTAGGCATTATTTGGCCATTCCACCAGGGACATGAAAGATTATGTTGGCTTGGGTATGAAGATGCAGTCTGAAGAGATGAATTAGCTCACGCAACTGCAATCTGAATAGAACTTACAGGATCAGCTTGACCTTGAATATAGAAAAACTGAAATCAAAGTGTACAAAAGGAACAAGGTCATGCATAAATAAAAAAAAACTTCCTCCCATTATTTCATTTTGGTAATTTTTAAGCACAGAAAAGAAGTTGAAAGAATTTTACATAGAATAAAGAAACATTTACTCTTGTAGAAGTTTTCTAATATTGTCTTAAAATGTGTTCTCATTTATCAATTTATCTTATTTTCAGATGTTTTGAGTTGAGTTGAAGATATAATAGTCTTTATATTCAAATGATTCAGAGTATATTATTTTAATATATATGGCATTCTTTTAATATATAAAACATTGTGTTTAATTTTGTACGTGCATTGTTAATTTAAAATATATATGGTTTCTTTTTAAAATTAAAATTTACATTCAGCAAAATTAAATTCTAACTGCATGATTTGAGAAATTTTGACAAATGTATCTAGCTGTATAATAATCAAGGCTTTTACTTCATACCTTTCTTGGTCAATCCCCACCTTCAAGGCCACCCCTGAAAGCTACCATTTCTCTATCCTGGTTGTCCTGTAGGTGAATTCTGCCTATTATAGAAAACAACCATATACATGGGATATTAAAGTTGACAGCATTTAATGTATATTGCTTTTGTTCAGAATAATATATTTGAATTATATCTATATTGTTTGAAACTACCAAAATTTGTTTCCAGTTTGAGCTACTATGAGTAAAGCAGCTATCAACATTTTTTATCATTTATTGAAAATAGATTTTTTTCTCTCATACAATATATCCTGATTATAGTTTTCCCTCTCTCCCCACCTCCCCTCCCCTCTGGATCCACTCCTTTTCTGTCTCTCATTAGAAAAGTACATGCTTCTAAGAGATGACAACTAAGCATGACAAAGTAAAATATAATAATGTGAAGCAAAAACTAACATACCAAAGTTGGACACAGTAACCCCAAAAGAGGAGAACAGCCCTAAGAGCCGGCATGAGAGTCAGAGACCACTCATTCTCACAATCAGGAGTCCCATAAGAATACTAAGCTAATATCTATAATATACACACAGAGGACCTGGTGCAGACCCATGTTGGCCTTGTGCATGCTGCTTCAGTCTCTGTGAGCTCATATGCACCTTGCTTAGTTGATTCAGAGGGCTCTTTTCTCCTGGTGTCCTCTATCCCCTCTGGCTCTTACAATCTTTCTGCCTCCTCTTCTGTGGGATTCCCTGAGCTCTGAGGGGAGGGATTTGATGGAGATTTCAAATTTATAATCTCTCTCTGCATAATGTCTGGCTATAGTTCTCTGCAACTATTTGCATCTGCTGTAGAAGGAAGCCTCTCTGATGATGACTGAATAAAGCACTCATCTATGAGTATAGCAGAATATCATTAGGAATCATTTTATTGATTTTTTAAAAAAGACCAATAGTGTTTGGTTTTTATCCTAGGTCTCTGGGCTATCTAGTCTCTGGTCTTGGTCACCCATGCAGTGTCCAGTGTGAGTTCCTTCTCATACAGTGGGCCAAAGATCAAATCAGACATTGGTTAGTTACTTCCACAAGTTCTGGGCCACCATTGCCCTAGCATACTTTGCAGGCAGGACAGATTGTATGTCAAAGGTTCTGTAGCTAGGTTGGTGTCCACATTTCTCTTTTGGTAGCCTGCAGAGTGTCTTCCCGCACCAAAGAGGCTAGAATGCAGGAGTGAGGGTTCCACATAGACACCATCTCAACTGCTCTATGTTCAATTAGTTGGGTGTGTTTTGTCTTTGGCAATGGGGCCACACTTTCAGTTTTCAGAGAGGAGCCTTTTGTCGTGGCAACAGCCTGGGGTGTTTGGGGATTTCAATGGGGTGCCTTTGGCCAATAACTCAATCGAGTGCATCATAATCCCGCCATTGGAAGCCTTGCTACAAGAGATGGCCGGTTAAGACTCCTTATCCCCATTCCTAGGAGTCCTCATTAGAATCACCTTGATAGATTCCAGGAAGCTTCTACCACACCGGCTTTCCACACCATCCCCACAAATGTTCCCCTCACCCCCATTCCAACCATCTCTTTGCACACTCTCTCCTATGACATCTTTCCACACCTGAACCTCCCTGCCTCCATTCTGCCCATAAAATCTATTCTATTTTCCCTCCCAGGGGAGATTCCTGTATCATCCATAGATTGATCATCTTTACCTAACCACTTTGTATCTATGGATTGCCCCTAGGTTATCATTTATTTAATATTTAATATTCCTTTAAGAGAAGACATGACATATTTATCTTTTTCAGTCTGGCTTACCTCACTCAGGATGATTTTTACTATAGTTCCATCCATTTGCCTGAAAATTTCATATAATTTTTTTAACAGCTGAGAAATATTCCATTGTGTAAGTGTCCCACATTTTCTTCATACTTATTTTTTTTCTTTATCCATGTTTTTCTGTTGAGGAATATCTAGGTTGTTTCCAATTTTTGAATATTATGAATAAAAGTGCAATGACCATGATTGAGCAAGTACCTTGTATTAGTAAGGACCATTCTTTGGGTATACTCAAGACTGATATAGTTGGTTCTAGAGGTAGATCAATTCCCAGCTTTCTGAGGAACTGCCACATTGATTTCCATAGAGGCTGTACACATTTGCACCCCCACCAGCAATGGAGGAGTATTCTCCTTGCTCCAAACCTTGCCAGCATGTTCTGTCAGTTGTGTTATTGGTCTTAGTCATTTTGACAGGTGTAAGATGGAATCTTTAGGCAGTTTTGATTTGCATTTCCCTGATGGGATGTTGAACATTTCTTTAAGTGTTTCTCAGCCACCTTAGATTCCTCTATTGAGAATTCTGTTTAGATCTGTTCTCTATTTTTAAGTTGGATTATTATTATTTTTTAATATCTAGTTCCTTGAGTTCTTTATGTATGTTGAATATTAGTCTTCTTTTGGAAATGGAGTTGGTAAATATCTTTTCCCATTCTGTAGTCTGCCATTTTGTCCTATTGCTGGTGTCCTCTGTCTTACAGAAGCTTTTCAGTTTCATCACATCCCAATTATTAATTGTTGATCTTAGTGTCTATATGCCAGTGCATTTAAGGCTAATCCCTATTTTATCTTCTATCAGTTTCAGCGTATCTGATTTTATGTTGAGGTCTTTGATCCACTTAGAGTTGAGTTTTGTTCTGGATGATAAATATAGGTTTATTTTTATTCTTCTACATTCAGACATCTAATTAGACCAGCACTATTTGGTAAAGATACTGTCTTTTTCCCTGTGTGTATTTCTGGCTTCTTTATCAAATAATATGTGTGGATTTATGTCTAGTTCTTCAATTCAATTGCATTGATCAACTGGTCTGTTTTTATGCTAATACTATGTGGGTTTTATTATTATAGCTCGGTAGTACAACTTGAAATCAGTGATGGTGATACCTCAGTGGTTCTTTTATTGCTCAGGATCACTTTAGCTATCCTTGGTTTTCTATTTTTTCCATATGAAGTTGAGTAATGTTCTTCCAAGGTTTGTAAAGAATTATGTTGGAATTTTGATGGGGAATGAATTTAATCTCTAGATTCCTTTTGATATGGATGGCCATTTTTACTATTTTAATCCTACTGATCCAAGAACATAGGCGATCTTTCCACCTTCTGATATCTTTTTCAATTTATTTCTTCAAAAATTTGAAGTTTTTATCACAGAAGTCTTTCACTTGCTTGTTAGGGTTATTCCAATATATTTTATATGACTTAGAATTATTGTGAAAAGTATTATTTCCCTGATTTCTTTCTCAGTCTATTTGTCATTTGTGTGTGTGTGTGTGTGTGTGTGTGTGTGTGTGTGTGTGTATTGATTTTTATGAGTTAATCTTATGTCCAGCCACTTTGCTAAAATTATTTATCAGTTGTAGGAGTTCCATGGTGGGATTTTTAGGGTCACATATGTATACCACCATGTCATTTGAAAATAACAATATTTTGACTTTTTCCTATCTAATTTGTATACTCATTGGTCTCCTCAGTTGGCTTATTGCTCTAGCTAAAGCTTCAAGTGCTATATTGAATTGGCATGGAAAGAGTGGACAGCCTTGCCTTGTGCCTGATTTTAGTAGGATTGCTTTGAGTTTCTTTACATTTAATTTGATGTTAGCCTGAGGCTTGCTGTAAGTTGCCTTTATTATGTTGTGTTGACTCACAGAGGGGAAGAAGATGGAGAGTTAGAGGCTAGCCTGGCTTATGTGAAAAGACCTCTTCTCAAAAAGCAAAACCCAACCAAAAAGAAAACAAACAACAGACAAAAGAACAATTACCCCTTTTTTTCTCCCCTTAGGCAAGGAGTCACAATAAGAACCAAGATAAATACTGAGTCAAAGAACTAAGGAGCAGATGAGAGACCTAATAGTCTCCTGAATCCAGGGGAACTAGGTATCTTAGATGGGGCTAAAGTGGGCATAGTGGATACAGATTTCAGTGTTACACAATTATATCCATTTTAAATTTAGGACTAATTACATTAATAACTATAAGCCTACATCTTCAGAAATAGTGTGCTTCAATGTGCTTGTCTTAAAAAAATCCTAACAAATAGGGTTTTACGGAAATTTTCATTAAATTTTTGAGGATTTCATCCAATGTATTTCAATCCTATTCATCCTTCCTTATGTGATTCACCTCTCCCATACTTAACTAACTTTGTGTCTTCTTTTGTTCTTTTTAAAACCTGGTAAGTCTAGCGTGTGCTAACCATACTGGCTGGATTTCATATTGCTGGAAGGTGCCATGCCTGCTATCAGAGGAGAAACATAATCATTAATCTTACTCACCTCCAAGAACTATAATGTCGATAGACCTGGCAAGACACACCCACTGGTGTAACAGTGGCACAGGTGTCATGGAAGTAATCAACTACTTTCTGATTGAATTTAAGGTCTGATCTCCAAGATGAATGCCATGCTTGACACTGTTATCATGGCCGAGGACCTATTTCTGAGAGAAACTATTACTCTTATTTTCCTAAATGGTTACGGTGTTAAACTGACTGCTAGCAAGTTATTGTTGTATCTAACGATGACTTCATCTCTCAGGCCTTGTCAGAGAAGCTTCTTTCTCAGTAGATGTCTATTAACACAGAGACCCAAAGTTGGTCAATGTTCAGAGAATGAGAGACTGTGGAATGATCAGCCCCAATGGGATGTTTATACTAAATCCCTCTTTCCAAGGTATGAGCAATGCTCTGGAAGAGGGGATAGAAACATTGTAACTGTCAGAGGCAGTGGATGACTACAAGGAAACTGTTTCTGGACACACTAGGGAAGTTTCACATGTGAAATCACAGCAGTTGTGAAAGCATGTATGAGACATATGCAGCTCAAACGAGACGGAAGCTCAGCATGGAAAAGGGACTTGGACATAAAGTTCCACCCCTCTCTGAGGAGTCTCTGGCAGCCAATAACTTCTGGGAAAAGAGAATCAGTTTTCTTTAAGGGTGGAGGCCCTAATAGGTCTACCACACTCAAAACAATCTACTGCTTCAAAAAACAGAACTTGAACAACTCAGGAAAATTGATTATACAGAATAGTCCTGATATTATGCATGATCAGTGCGTCACCATATACAATACACATGCTCTGATAAGGAAGTCAGGAGTGGGGTTGTACTCCTGTAATCCCAGAATTTGGGAGATAGCAGTAGGAAGGTAAGGAGTTCAGCCTCAGCAACATAATGAATTCAAGGTCAGCCTGGATCATAGGAGACCCTGTCTCAAAACAAAAACCAAAACAAAAATAAAACAAAAACTCACACATCAAATTGCTGGATCTTCACTCTTATTGCTTCATTTCTTGCCACATACTTTGGGAATAGATCACTTCGGCTTGCAATTCATAGAGTTTCTAACTGATTTTACTTGGGGTACAAGGTTGTGGTATTGGCAGTGCCTTGATCCTGCCTATTTCAGTCTTACTGTGCAGGTTTTTCTGTCTAGGTAAAAAGAGCACATTTCTCCCTGTCAGGGGTGCCCCTGTGGCTTTTTTAATTCATAAATCTATGACATAGAGACTTCCTAAAACATAGATATCCTGGATCAAGACTTCCAGTAGCTTGAACGAAAATTTACACTTTTATTTTGTAGTTTAATTTCCCTGTTAACCAAATATATCTTCAATACCAGTATTGTGTAAGATTGAGTGTGCATCAAGAAGTTGAAGAATGGGCAAGAACTCTTATGTACAAGCTTTCCTTTCTGTTTTCAAATACTGGAATGAATTTGCACATTTCATAATGAACAGTTGGGAAATCACTGTGATGATCTTAAACAAGAGAGTCATTATATATGAACAATTGTACATTTTGTATGAATGTTCATCTTGATTTAAAATAGGCTAATCAAGGAAACTTAATCATATCTTAGCATTATATCTCTGAGACTTTTAGAGAGGAAAAAAATGACATATAATAAAGGATCTGAATTTTGGTAAGAATATTTGGTTATGTTGCCTATTGTATTCCATTGTAGGGGTCTGAAGTAATGGGAGACCTGTCCCCTGAGGTGCTGGTGGGTGTTCTGAATATTGCCATCTTGAGTTTCATTCACAGTGCCTTGATTTGTTACCTCATAATGAAAAGGCCTTTGTATTTAACTCCAGAGTCTATAGTCATCCAAATGCAAAGAAAAATCATGTCACAGGTTTCGTCTCGTTGAAAAAATTTCCTGTCGGGGAGTGCATGGAGTGTGGCGCTACCCAAGGGCTGCAAACACAAAGGCCAAGATGGCAGAGTGGATGGTGATAAGGGTGATAAGAGTATGCGTGTGTGCAACAAGTGGAGCTCAAGCAAGTCCCAACTCCAAATGCTCGGTCAAACCTTGGGATCACTTTGATTCTGAGCAACAACAAGATGTCCCAGCTGAAGAATATTTTATACTAGGAGTTGGGTCTCCTCCTTTTGAGAGGGATCATAGAAACCTCAAAATGATCATGTGGACCAGAGACAATTAGGACAATACATTGCTAACACTGTGAGAATTCACCAAGTACCTCACGGGCACTCATTCTAGCAGGCTCTTTAGTGCCTGTATGAAGTTCAGGTGCCTACATGACATTTGGGTGCCTGTGAGATGCGTAGGTGTCTGTGGGATGACCAGATCCCTTTGGGATAGTCTAGTCCCTGTGGGAGGGCTAGATGCATGTAGAAGGCACCGGGTGACTATGGGAAATTTGGGAGTCTGCAGAATGTCCCAGTACATGTGAGAGGCGTTAGTGATAGCCAGATGACAAGGTGCCTGCATGATGTCCAGGTGCTTGAGGGATGACTGGGTGCCTAAGGGATAGTTTGGTGCTTGTGTGAGGTCTGAGTGCCTCTGGGATGTCTGGGCCCATGGCATGTTTAGTGTCTGCGGGTTGGCCCAGTTCTTGCATAATGCTGGTTCATCTGCAGGATGTCCTGGAGTCTGGGCTATCTTCTGGTGCCTGCAGGATGTGTAGGCACCTGTGGGATGCCCTGATTGCTGTGGGAGACCCTGGTGCCTGTGTGATGTCTAGTGCCTGTGTGATATCTGGGGATGTCTGTGGGATGTCTATGGGATGTCCTGGTTCTTGCAAGAGTTCCAGGCACCTGAAAGATGGCTAGGTGACTGCTGCTTGGCATGTATGATGCCCGGGGATCTGCTGGAATCCCTGGAGCCTGGGGAAGTCCTGGTGCCTGTGAGATCTCCTGACACGTGGAATGCCCTGGTGTCCAAAGGAAGTCCTCATACCTGCATGAAGTTTGGGTGCCTGCCCAAAGTCCAGGTGTCTGCATGAAGTTCAGGTGCATACTTGACATCTGGGTGCCTGTGGGATGACCAGGTTTCTCCAGGAAGACCAGATACCTATGGGGTAGCTGGGTCCATGCAGGATGGCTGGGTGCCTACTTGAGATCTGTGTGCCTCCCTAATATCTGGGTGCTTGGGTGAGGCCGTGGTATCTGTTTGGTGTCCAGGTGCCTGTACAATGTCCAGATGCCTGTGGGATGACCAGGCACATGTCGGAGGTCCTGGTGCCAGTGTGATGTCCAGGTGCCTGTGGAAGGCTCTGGTACTTGAGGAATGTCTAGGTGCCTGAGGAATGACCAGGGGCCTTCACGATGCCTGGGAGCTTGTGGGAAGACCAAGTGCCTGCATGATACCTTGGTGTCTGTAGGATGGTTAAGTATCTACATGATGTCTGGGATTCTATGAGATACCCTAGTACCTGAGGGAGACCTTGGTGCTTGTGAGGCATTGGAGTATCTGTGAGATGTCTGGGGGCCCATGGGATGCCATGGTGCTAGTGGGATGTCTGGGTGCCTGGGAGAAGTCCAGGTGTTTGTAGGATGCTCTGTTGTCTGGGGGACATTCTGGTACCTGCAGAAGATCCTGGTGCCCACAGGATATCTGGGCACTTAAGGAAGGCCCTAGTACATATGGGAGGTCCCGTTGCCTTCAGTATGCCTGGGTACCTGTAGGAAACCCTGGTGCCTAAGGGAGATTCAGGTGCCTGCAGGATGCCCTGGTACCCAGGGGAGGTCCTGGTGCATGTGGGAAGTCCAGGCACATGTGGGAGGCCCTGGTGTCTCTGGAATGTCAGGGTATCTGTGGGTTGTCCAGGTGCTTGTGAGATGCCCTGGTGCTTGCAGGATGTCTGGGTGTCTGCAGGTTGGCCCAGTGTCTGTGGACTGTCAAGCTACCTGCAGGAGGCCCTGGTGCCTGCAAGATGTCTGGGTACCTGGGGAATGACTAGGATCCTGTGTGATGTCTGGATAGCTAAGTGATGTCAGAGTGCCAGTGGGATGTCTGTGTGACTGCAGGATGTCTAGGGAGACTGCAGGATGCCCTGGTGCTTGCAGGATATCAGGGTGCCTTCAGGTTTGGGCAGTGAGGCCCAAGTTCAGGTAGAACTTTTTCATGTTTCATCTCAGGCTAGTATGGGCCAGGTGAATGTCTGATCAGAGCAGCCTGCTGCATCCAAAGACCATTGTGATGTTCATGATCCAAACTCCTGCCACACAAGCTGGACTAAATTTTTATCTATCTATCTATCTATCTATCTATCTATCTATCTATCTATCTATCTATCTATCATCTATCTATCTATCTATCTATTGAAGGCACAGGGGTAGGGGGTGGAACAAGGAGGAATGGGAAGAAGGCATTATCACAACACACTGTATGAAACTCAAATTATTAATAAAAATATTATTGCTAAAAAAATTAAAAAGAAAGGAAAATAGATGGATAAATTAGAAAAAAATAAATAAATAGTTTACCTGATTTAACTTCAGTAGGTGGTATCTGTCAAGAAAATTATCCATTTCTTTTAGATTTTCCAGTTTGGTGGAGTATAGGAATTTAAAACATGACCTGATGATTCTTTGGATTTACTTGGTGTCTGTAGCTATATTCCCCTTTTCTTTTCTGATTTTGTTAATTTGGTTATTCTCTGCCTTTTATTTAGTTTGGATAGGGGTTTGTCTATCTTGTTGATTTTCTTCAAAGAACTAACTCTTTATTTCATTGATTCTTTGTCTTGTTCTCTTTGTTTCTATTTTATTGATATCAGCCTTCAGTTTGATTTCTTGCCATTTACTTCTCTTGAGTATGGGATTTGGAGTTTTTAGTGATCATAGAGAGACCAGTCTGACTGAGGTGGAATATGAAGAATAGGGTCCCACAGTAACCAGGGTTAGCTAGTAGACAGCAAACCTGGAACCACCGTCTACAAAGGCCCGGGGGTGTTTTCACAATGGAAGGCTCATCTGTGGCACAATTAGAAATATTTCAGTGGTTCAAAGGATTTGATCAGAAGTTTCTAGGGTAGAGTCCAAGAGCTGAAGATCAGGAGCTTCCTTTTTGTGGTGACATCATTGTTATGACTAGGGATGAACTCTGAGATGTTTCTGTAATTGCTTGGTAGAGTTACTATCCACACTCTTCGTGTGTGCATGTGTGTGTGTGTGTGATGTGCATATGCACATTGTATGGCCATGAACACTCCTGCAGATGTCAGAAGGACCTAAAGGATCTTCTTCAGTCACTTACCCCTCTATTTCCTTGAGATGCTCACTGAGACTGAAGCTTGCCATTTGAGGTAGGCTAGCTAGCCAGTGAGCTCCTAGGATCTGACTGTCTCCATGTCCCAGACATGTTACAGACATGTTACAGACAAACACGGGCATGTCTGGATTTTTTATGGATGCTGGAGATTCAGATCAGGTGCTCAAGCTTTTACAGCAAGTGCTCTTACTCTCTGATGTGTCCCCAGAGCCCCATGTTGTCCACACTCTTGAACAGGCTGGCTTTTGACTAGGGACACAGTCATGCAGAATGACAAGAGGGAGTCTGTGATAATAACAAAGCAAGGCTAAATTCTCTACAAGAAATATCGTTTAACGTGGTTCATATTGACACATGTAATATTAGCTCTCAGGAGTATATGGAGATAGAGGTGGACAATATAATCAGACAAACTTAGGACCATCATTGCTCCTCATGCAAATCTCTGGGTATCAATTGTTAGGAAAAAACAAAAACAAAACAAAACTTGGCTAACCATGCCATTTTTTAGTTCCTTTGAGAACACAAAAACTTCATTTTGTCTTTATCTACTTTCATGTGCACACACTTTTAGTTTAAAATCTTAAATCATATCTCTTTTGCTTTGTACGTTAGAGATGGTTCCCATAGGAAAGAAAAAAAAAGTATCTTCAAGGATGCTGTGCGATTCACCTTGACATTCTCATTTAGCTTTGGCCTCTTTCGTCTACTTTAATCTGTTAAGAGCGCACATGCCATACTATCTTAATCCCCAGTTGTATCTCTGTCAACAAAAATAACTCCTTTGAACTAACCAGAATTTCTTAGAATTTCAAACAGACTTAGAAGTATGGCTGTATGCAGTATGTGTAGTTGGTGTTACACTGAACAAACGCCTCAGGCTATGTAGTGTCAAGTGTCAAGATGAAAAATTAGGCCTTGTATTGATCAATTTTCTGTCATTGTAATGAAATATTGGAGGCTGGGTAAATTTTTAAAGAAGAGAGACTTAATTGGCTGGCTAGTGGACAACAGATTGCACTGGGCTTCTGGCAGATCTTGAAGTGGTCATTCAAAGGAAGGAGATTTGGGAACTGAAGATTTAACTCAGTTGCACAAAATTTGCCCAGCATGTGAAAGCCTCTGGATTTGATTCTCAAACACACACACACACAGACACACACACACACACACAGACACAGACACAGACACACAATTGGACAGTCCATGTGCCCATTCCCACGTGCTCAGTCCCTAGTGTGGATCTAGGGGCAGACACCATAATCCACATGGGAAGATAGAGAAGGAGTCATTTGGGGTCTATTTTTGTAACCACTTGCTTAACTTAAGAGAACTAAGTCAAAGGACCAGGAGACCCTATTCCAACACCACCACACTGAGTCTAAACTCTCAACTCAGGAGCTTAGGGATAAACCGTACCACCCACGCTGAGTTCCTGCATGGTGATTTGCACATGCAAACATGCATGCCATGTAGATGGATAAAGATGGTTGGATTAAACTGTGAACCGAACTTTGGGATTCTTAACCGATGAATGCACATAAAATGCCTTATTTTCTTGAATGCAGTATATTTTAAAATTACATATATTTTACAAACTTTCCTTGCTATAATTAATACTAGTTTAATGACTTTTTGCATTTCAAAAAATCCCTGTCAGTTCTCTCGTTTACTCAAATAAACATTTACTTAAGGTCTGTCATGGACAGGAGCAATGTCATTATTCTAGTCAAAGTGCTATTATTCACAAAGCACAATTATTATTTATCTAATTTTAAGATTAAATAGCACGTTCATTCTTCCATGTTTTTATCTGCTTGCTTTGTGAGCTTGTAATAGTTCATTGTTCTTTATTATCTCTGCCAGATGATGGGCAGGAGGAAGAAAATGAAATCAAAATCAGATCAAACAATTCTGCTACCTGTCTGCAAATTTAGTAGAAAAAGACATTATAATTTTTTGTTCTCTCTTTTTGTGTGTGATTTTTCATCATGCTTGGACTCTGAGTGACTAAATATTTCTGTAACATTATTACAGCATTACCCTTGCCTCTTGATTATCTAATGATTTGGCTAATTGAGACTTCAGTGAGTTCAGATGTTCCTTTTGGAGCTTAGCCTTGGGGGAGGTTGGTAGTACCAAATGCAGACCAAGAGGGCAACAAGGATGTGTTTTGCAAAATTATTATAGTCTACTCATGGTTCCCAAGAGAGAGCACAGTACAGTAGAGCATATGGGGTGAAAGGAGGGCGCACCAGGGTTTTCAGGCAGCAGAAGTAAGGGTAAAGCATTGACAGGAACTTCTGTTGTGGCATCTGTGAACTGGAGAGGCAGGGCACACAGGCTTAGAACTGACTAGCTTAGACATATATATGAAAAAGAGTTGTATTTAATTACTTAGTACTTGGTCCTGAGATGATTAGGGTTGTTGTACAGTGGACTAGTGTTTCAGTCCTGAGTAAGAGAGGTAGTTGCAGATGTGGACATAGCTCTTCAGGAAAAGGGTGGCCTGGTTGCTAGCCAGGATTTCAAAATATGGGAAGACAGCAGTGTAAAAATCTATATTGTGTATTTATTAAAATATTTCAAACTACTTCTATATAATGCCACGCTGCCTGTCACTGTCTAAATCCTATCTACTAATTCTGTAGCTTGATATACCACGTTTGACTTCTGTTCCACAAGAGGCCATTTGCTGGGGTTCATTAGGAGCTATTTCTCTACCTGCAGCCAAAGAGAAATACAATTTTGAGAAAACAATCTTTCCTTCCACTTCTACCTTAACTCCATGCATGCTGGAAATCTTTTTGGGGTATCCAAATACTTGTAAGACAAAACACCCATTTGGATGAAGCTCTGCATTGCCAGATACACAAGTTGCCTGTAAGTTTACTTGGAGCTAAAACTGCCCAGCCTGGAGAGACGCTCATGAATGCACAAGCTGCTTACAGGGGAGGAACGCAACAAGCTGTCCTAAGGGGAGGTGAAAGGTTCCATCCTGCAGGGAAGCTTCGTATGCCTAAGAAGCAAACAACTTAATATAGATTTAGAAGTACTTGAAATTGACCAGACTCTCTAGGTTGCTCCATCTCTGAGGGAGTATATGAGTATATAAACAGTAAAGACCATTGAGAGTCCCTCTAACACAAGCTGAGCTGCCTGGAAGAAGCAGAGACCAGCTAAACTGCCTAGCCCCATATGTAACCCTGGTGAAACTCATTGGTTCACCAAACTGGACTTGGGTGGCACCCACACTTTGTTCTGTCATTGACACGAGTAGATGTTTGTTCATGTCTTCCAGGGATAGCATCACACAACGTGTCTCTAATTTTTTGGTTGGTCCTTTATAGCCTTTTGTCTTCTCTTTTCTCTCTCTTTCTGCACATGTGCATCATTTTTCATACACAGTTTGTCTGCTCGTCACTACTACTCATTGATCACATTGTATTAGTTGGCAGCCTAACAACTGCAAGAGACTTTATATATTTTTACAAGGGGGAAAAAGCTGATAATTGAGCAGTGACCCAATCTCTTATTTATAACCCTGGGTAATGCAAGGCTAGTTCTACCAGTCCATTTTGCAGTAAGTTTCTCTCTTGTATTTGAAGGGGTGGGCATGTGTCCTGCCTCAGATCTCTCATGTATCTGGAAGCCAGATGTTTTTTTCCCCATTGCTCAACAGTGACATACTCCAGTTCAGACAGTTATATGGGTCAGCCTCTTTCTTTTCTTTTTTTCCTTTCCTTTCCTTTCCTTTCCTTTCCTTTCCTTTCCTTTCCTTTCCTTTCCTTTCCTTTCCTTTCCTTTCCTTTCCTTTCCTTTCCTTTCCTTTCCTTTCCTTTCCTTTCCTTTCCTTTCCTTTCCTTCCCTTCCCTTCCCTTCCCTTCCCTTCCCTTCCCTTCCCTTCCCTTCCTTTCCCTTCCCTTCCCTTCCCTTTTCCTTCCTTCCTTCTTCCTTCCTTCCTTCTTTCTTTCTTTCCTTCCTTCCTTTCTCTCTCTCTCTCCCTCTCTCTCTCTCCCTCTCTCTCTGTCTCTCTGTCTCTCTCTGTCTTTTAATTTTTCGAGACAGGGTTTCTCTGTTGTAACTCTGGCTGTCCTGGAACTCACTCTGCAGACCAGGTGGGCCTCAAACTCACAGAGATCTGCCTGCCTCTGCCTCCCTCCCTAGTGCTGGGATTAAAGGCATGTGCCACTGCCTCCCAGCAGAATCAACATTTCTTAAGCGGTGCATTCTGTTATTGCTGATTTGCCTCAATTCCTCCAATGGCAACATTTACTTCGTTAACACCGGACCATGCACTCCTCCGTTGTTTCCATATCTTTATGTATCCACATTAACCTGTTATTTCAGTGGCAGGCTTTAAGCATTTCAAACATTTTGACACCTGCCATCCACAGAAGTCAACTACAGCAGACAGCGTGAACAGCAAGAGGGAGCATAAATGCAAACACGGTGATGATGACGACACTGCAGGCTTCTCTGGCTTCCCACCAGAACCCATCCTGTCATTACCTTTGTCCTGTGGGTTTCCTCTTGTACTTCCCTTTTATCCTTGATAATTACACGTATTTGTCAATTTTGATCTCACAGCCTTTTAAGCCCCGACTAACGGCAGTCAGTTTCTTATTTAGGAGTCTGGAAGTTGGGAATTGTCTGTAAATAGGAACGCATTGCTCTGAAGTCTGTTTTGAGTGATGTCTGAAAGTATTCAAGTAGGTGATTCTAATTAAGCTTCTTCACACCAAGGCATGTCTTCTTGTTGCCTCTTTCTCATTCAAACAAAACACCCCCTCACAATCCCACATTAACTGACTTGAAATGGAAAATTAGACCTTGTGAAAAATCTAAAAAAAAAAAGAGATAACAAATGATTTCTTTTCTATAGTTAATAGACAGGAGTGATTTCCTTTATTTAAGGAGACTTTCTCCCAATAGGCCATGATTGCATTAACATTGCTATCAACTTTGGCATCTCTATGGCATTTGGTTCTTTTCAAAGGATTTTAACATATATCATCTCATTATGTGCTCTAAGCTCATTCTGTCCCTTTTACACTAGCCAGTCATGGGTATGCAAGAGGTGTGTCCTGTTGAATAAATGGATGAAGGGATCCCTGAATGCTCACTTTCATGACGTTACAGCTTTAAGAATCCGGAGGGTCCTTGGCAGGCTGCACTGTCAGCAGCATCTGCACAGAGTTACCTCCTTTTGCTAGAGCTTTGTCATCGTAGGCAATGGGAATGAGCACTTTAAATTGTGAGGCCAGACAAAACGCAGGTTTCTTCCAAGATCTTGCTTTGATAGTTTGATTTAGGTAAAAATAATAATGATCAGAATTGAATGCAGGCTCAGTAAACTATCTTTAAGACCTGACAACTTTCAATTAGTCTTTCCTTGTGCCGTGGGAAGAATTCATAGTTACTAGTCATCTGCTAGCTTCCAGGAGACTATAGTAAGTGCTTTGACACATTGGGACATCTGATTTGATTGTGTGGGATTTTTCTCTTTCAATAGCTATTACTCGCTTCCAAAAGTAATTTATTTCCTGTTTCTCACAAAGCAACAAACATAGGCTTGTGTGGAAGTTCCATCAGAAAAGTGCTTGCCATATGTGCTTAAGCACTTGGGTTTGATTCCTACAAACTCATGTTAAAAATGCTGGTCATGGCAGTGTATTGTTGGAACCCAGCAGTGAGCAGGTAAAGACAGGACAGTCCCCAGGGCTGATTGGTCAGCCAGCTTAGCCTACTCACTGAACTTCAGGCCAATGAAAACTTCCACACCCTCAAATAAACTGATAGTACCTGAGAAACAACACCTGAGGTTGACCTCTGACCATCCCCCACAAATACACACATATGCACACACATGAACACACACACATACTGTTCTCCTCAAACCCTTCCTGCCAATGAGATATAATTTCTCTCCTGTGTGCTGTCAGTCTGTTATAATGTGTACCTATCCTGTCTGGCAAACTGTTTCCAGTCTTAATTAGCTCTTGCTGTCGTCCTTGTCCTGAAGGGCTGAGACTCAGTTTTCAGCCTCTGGGATGTTTATGCCCCAAGGTCGCTATCCTTTGTTGCTCTTGCAACTCTGTTCTGTGAAATCAAAAACGTCTGAAAAGTCACTGTTGAAGAATCATTTACTATGAGCTATACTATATAATCCGGTGACTGCTCTTTCTCTTTCGGTTTTTGTGAAGTTGTTTTGAGAAGTAGAGGAAAAGCAATGGTTTGTTCACTAGGGTTTTCACCCTAGTGTGTGTGTGCATGAGAAAAGCAATTGAAATTTTTTTCTATTTATTTCTTTTGAGAGTTGACTCTTACTTACTTGCTGGCATGCCTCCAGCTTTCCCTGTGATTGCCTTGTTTCCGTCAAGTATCAGAGTGGCTACAACGTTCATAGTGACAACTTTCTTGTTTGTTTTAAAACGGTCTATGTTTGGTTAACTTGCAATCCAGTGGAACGAATAGCAAAAAAGTACATAAAAACCACACTATTGCATTGCAAATAGTGAAGTTCCCATAATCTTGGGAGTAAATGAACCATTTATTGCATGTCTGTTTTGGTGCTAAGAAGGAAAAGCTTTGTAACTTACTAAGTCCAGGGAAGGTCGCCTGTATGTATGAGCATGGTTGTGGGCTTATACACTGGTGTTCAAGGACTGGCCAACTGCAATTCATTTAAGAAAAGTGTTTCTACCTCCTGTAGCATCCAGCAGTTGTCAGTATCTCCTCAGTTAGCACTGGGGCCTTGAAGTGCAAAGGGAAATCTATCAGGGAGAAGAGGGCCAGGCAGTGAAGGCAGGGAGTGGAGGTATGATTAAGATACATTGTGTACACCCCTGGGTGGTGGTGGTACACACCTTTAATCCCAGAACACGGGAAGCAGATGGAAGTGGATCTCTAAGTCTGTGGCTAGCCCAGTCTACAGATCAAGTTCCAGGACAGCCTGGGCTACACAGAGAAAAAGTGTCTTGAAAAGTAGCAAAAACAACAAGAACAACAAGATACATTGTATACATTTATGAAAGTTTCAAAGGACGAAAAGCTATAAAAGTCCAATATTAAAAAAGGAAGGAACATTATGCATTAGTGTAGCGTATTCGGCGTGTTCAAAAGTTGTCCCTGTTGTCATGGCCTCTACATGGCATATGCATAAATCATTGCATTGCTGCTTTACCTAGACTTTTAAACATTTGAATCAGAAATTGTTTAAAGTTTTGCTATCAAAAGTATTACAGTATCTAAAGTTTAATGTAGTGCTATCAAATCCATTATGATTTAATGTAAACCAAACCACTAAAATGAAATACTTGGAATGCGGACCTAGATGTTGGACTTGGAAATTTAAGTTAGAAATATAGGTGAAAATAAGTGAAGCCAGTTCCCTATCCTGCAGCCAAGATTTTAAGTATCTCTCTGTGGCTAAGATATCTAAGGGTTCAAAATCCACATATTAGAAAGCTATTACTTTCCTCTCTCCAAGTAGTTAAAATTGGGAGGAGGCAGTAACTATTAAGAATTTTAATTGCACATCAGATCACCTGCAGTCCCTACGATCTGGCTTCAGGTGCTGTTGCTTCTACTTTCTTCCACAGCTTCTTCAATTTTTGCTGCAAATTTTAGAGTGATGAGGCTCTCAGTGGAAAATTCCATTCTATACCCATGTCCCCAGCTGTTCCCATACAGCGTCACTGGATGCACTGGTTCACCACACTGCTGTTCATATCATTTGTTTCTGATGTGTGTACATTTAGCTTATTAGGAAATAATCTTACCCCTTTCCCTTCATATTTCTACATTTGCAATTTATGAGGCAATCCACGGGATCTCGCTGATGCTATCCACATCACTTACAATTTCACTTTCTACGGGTACAATTTTCAAGACGAATTCTTTATGTCCAATTGCCAAGAAAATTGTTTCTCTTGGCATATCTACAATTTCATAAATGAGAGAGAGAATATATGTATGTACATATACATAAATATATATACATATACATGTACATATATATGCACCTGTGTTTAATTAAAAAAAAACTTTGCCAGAGAGATGGTAATCTAAAATAATCTTACTTTGCATTAATTAAAGATTTGAAGGTCTATTTAATGTAGGAGTTTCTACAATTTGACACTGAAGATTTGATTTGCTACAACTGATTCTCAGCTGATTCTAATATGGAAGTAAATGTATGATAATGACATCCTAAGAGGTTCCCAGAGCTCTCAAGTGTGCTAATAGAGATGCCCAAGATCTCTATTTGACCATCGTTGTGTTCCCTGCTGTTAGCTCCTGATGAGCTGGATATTTAAACCATTCCTGTGTAGATCTTGTAAAGCAGTACAGTTGTAAAACCACTGTGAAGACTACACCTTCTAAGTCACAGTGATGAAGTTCCTGCAATCGCCTTTCCAGGGCCATTGTAAAACATTAGCGTTGTGTGATGATGTAATGATGGTAGCATGCTTTGTGTTAGGGACTTGAGGAAAGAGAGAGTATGGCACAATTATCTGGTACAGGAGAGATGAGGAGTCACCTAAGGAAGGAGAGATCTCTTAGCATGCTTTGCTTGTTACTCACCTTTACAAGAGAGGGACTGCACACTGAGATGCTTGATCTTGCTTTGAATATTCCTCAGAATGTAAATTCTGAGCTGTTGGAGTTATGCAAGGGGATGATCTCTCCTGCCTCAATAGAGCAGTGGAATCAAGAAGTTCATGGAATGAGTAACAGCATGCCTAATGAGCTAATGAGCGGCAGGTGAGGCAGTGCAATCTGGTGGGGGGCCTGTTGACAGATAGGTCTAGGTATGTCTTCAGTTAAAACTGCAGAAGCTGTCCCTGGAATGGGCTAATTTTCCCAGGGAGAAAATGTATATTTAAACTAGGCCAGTGGAGGAAGCCAACTAGCACTCCTGGAACTTTTAAAGTGTTGATTGACTTAATTTTAAAAATACTTTTTCATATTTTTATTTATGTGTAAAATAATTGTTTTGGGCATTGTTGGGTAAGAGGCTGCCTAGGTCTTAGCATTTTGTGTTGTCTGCAGGTTTTGGATTTATGTGGGAGATGTTTGATTGGTCATGATCTGCACATGCCATCATTAGAACACGTGAGGAGTTCTTAATCAATAAAAACACCTGAGCTCAGAGGCTCAGGGTTCCACTGTGCAGTGTGGCACTAGCCAGGATGGTGGTTCCCTCTGATGAGGTCTGGCAGAGGAAGTGGCAAAATGCTTGGTCCTTGGTTTCTGTAGTGTTATTTTCTGGTATTGGTGTTGGCATAATTTCAATTCTGTTTTAAACAACTTTATTATCATGACAAAGGATGTGAGCTTTGCCCAAGTCAGGATAGTGAGACTCTGACATAGGAGCTGGATATTCTGTGGGTTGGAAATAATTACATTGAAATGTTGTTTCAATAAGAGTGGTAGACTCGTCCCCACATGTCATATACTAGTCACCTCCAGAAGTGATTGGCATGATGGACTAATAATGATTAGATAATATTGAGATATTTAAATACCAGCCATTGTAAGCTTTTATTCTTAGTCCCTTAATTTATTAAGGCCAATAGTCTTGGTTTTGGACTTTGACCAAAAAAACAAAACAAAACAAAACAGAACATTTCTGGTACTTTAAAGAAAAGGTAGTGTTGGGGTCTGAATGCAAGTCTCTGTGAAGTTTACATGCTGAAAAGCCTCAATGTGATGGTACTAGGAGGTGAGGTATCCAGGATGTGATTAGGTCACATCTTGAACTATATGATAGGGTTTTATGCCGATTGGTGGAACTATTACTGTAGGAAACAGGCCTGCAGGAGCCCATTGCTCTTTTCCACTATGTACACCCAACCTTTGAGTTATAGAAAGAGCCCTCATCATACCCCTAATCTGCTGGCACAACCTGGACCTTAGACTTCCCAGCCTCTAAAAGGAGAGAAAAATATTGCTGCTATTCAGAAACTACTAGGTTTAAGGTATCATTGTCACAGCTTCTCTCATGGACCAAAGTAGATAATCCATTAGGATAAGCAGTACTCACTGGACCATTACTGATGGGACCATAATTGGTGGTCCCATGGAGAAAATGCCAGTGTTCTGTCAGGCATTATTCCCTCTGGCCTTTCTTTCTTGTTTTGAGGTCTGTGGTCACAGAAACAGTCCTATTCTACAACTGTTCATTTGCATACAACACTCACGCAGTTTGAAAGAAGTAGCTGTTTCCTTGTTGACTGTTGTGTGGCCATTAGAAGATTGGGATTAGGGAATAGACTTCTAAACTAGCCAACCAGACTCCTTCCCCAATGTCTAATTACTTAAACAAGGGAAGAGCTAGAGTCTCAGTTGTGACTCAGCAGTGGGATACAAGGTAAAGAAGCTATAGCCATATTTTCAACAGATGAAGGAGCTGGTCAGAGAGGAGAACATACATAGGCTGAGAAAATCAGATTAAAGACTGAGTGCCTCAGAAGACATATGATCATGTTTCTAAGTTCTTCTGAGCTCGAGCCATACTTAGGCCTGTTTATTGTTCCATGTCCATACTGTTAATACACTTACCTTTTGAAGGAGCTAGATTGTATTTCTCCCCCTTGCAAGTAACAGCGCTGAGTCATGGAGACTTTTAAAACATAGGCGAAGGAGAATATTTAAGGGCTCTGATCTATGTTAGTTCTATTGAACCAAAACAGCATTTTTTTACTAAAAACAAAGTTGATGCTCGTTTTTGAGTGGGATGTCATTCCAGAAATTAGTAGATGCACAATAGAAGCATAGTTAGATAGGGAGGAATAAGAGAGGAGGGGGTGGGGTGGGCTTAATAAAAAGATATTGTAAGTATGAAACTATAAAATACCAAAAATTAAAAATTGTCATGTTTTCAAAGAATATTTAATCTTCATATGTTGAAATACATTATATCTGAGTATCATTATGCTTCTTAGGGCATTCCTTGGTTAACTGCTGTCTCCCAAGAGATTTCTGGGATTTTTCATACATTCTAGTTGGTACTAGAATGTATCAACATAATAATATACTCCCATATATACCATTATTAAAGCAAATGTGTTTATCATCTGCAGGAGGAAGTAAGGCCTCCCTAAGAACCGGCTGCCAGGAGTTAAAACAGGGGCAGTGGTTGCACAGATGTGAAAGCTGATACCTAGGAATAGATGACGTCACGAGAACCAACCAGCAAAGGACATTTCACCACGATTGTGCTCAAGAGATGAATGGGAGCGGGATGGGGGGTGATGAGGGGTCATAGGGGGGTATAAAGTGTGCCTTTTGTCCTGAACAAAGAGAGTTTGCTTGTCCACACATCTCCCAGAGTCTGGTCTCTTGATTCCACGTCAGCTCATCCCCTGGGCAGCAGTCGGACAGACAGGGCCAGAGATTCCAGGCAGTAGCTAGGAGTGCCCCCCAGGGTGCCTCTAAAAACTACAATCATCCATTATATTTGTCAGCTTTTATTGTATTCTGAAAGTAGTGAACCATCTCCCCATTAACGCTAATGATTTTCAATTTCTTTGGTTTTACAGAGGATAATGACTTAAGAAAATAAACAGAAAAGGCCTGATTTGTGAATTCATAGATAATGGTGATTAGAACCAGAAAAATAAAATTAAATTAAAAATATACAGCATATATAAAATTACTCTTTTGTTCATTCCTTCTCCCTTTCTTCCCAACTCTGCCATATGAATCCACTTGGTTGGGGCAAAACCTTAAAAAGTGTTCCCTGGTGTATTAACTCTTAGATTCTAATATAGCTATGATGCTACCCCAACACACCAGCACTTCACACCATGCTGACATTCATAGCGTACAAGGTAGGTAAGAGATAAAGCAGTTTCTCTCTGTGGGACCCATCTTAGATTTTATGTTAGATTTACTAATCAATCAGAAAAGATCTCATCTATAATAAAAAATACTTCAAATTTATAATATAGTAGCTACAACCATTCTATGTCTTGTTTTCAACACACATAGTGTCTGTGTCTAAGTCTAGAAGTCTCATGGATTGCATGGCATCTCAGCACAGAGTACATGCTCCCCTTGAGACACCAGCTCTTTAGGACATGATGGCGTTCTCATTCCTCTGTCTTTCTTCAACCTACTCACTTTGACTTTGGGTTTCCAAGTTAGGAGAGAACATTATGTTTTAGACTAGAAATCTGGGAGAAAATATGAAGCATTGCCATTCATATATTCTGAAAATACACTGACTTCAGAGATTTTATTTATTAGAAAGAGGTAACAAAAATATCTTCATGAAGTTGTTATGAGACAAATGTAGCTCTTAAAATATCTACTGAAGATTAAAAATGTGCTTTTAAAGATTACCACCTAATGTTTGTTACAAACAAAGAAGAATAAGATGTATAACATATATGCTAAGGAAGAAAATAAATTGGATAAATGGATCAGGAAGTGTCCTAGTTGTTTTAACAGTTTACGTGACATAGCCTAGAGCAGTGGATCTCAATCTTCCTAATGTTGTGACCCTTTAAAACACAGCTCCTCATGCTCTGGTGATCCCCAACCATAAAATTATTTTTATTGCTACTTTATAGCTGTAATTTTGCTACTGTTATGAGTTATAATATAAATATCTGATATGCAGTTAGTCTTAACCAACTCCTGTGAAAGTGTCATTCAACCCCCAAAGGGATTGAGACCCATAGGTTGAGAACTGTTGGCCTAGTGTTATCTGAGAAGGGAGACTCAGTTGAGAGATTACCCAGATCAGACTGCCTTGGGCATATCTGTGAGAATAGTCTTGGTTATTAGTTAATATAGGAGGGTGCAGTCCACTGTGGGAATCACTATTTCCTAGGCAGATGTTATGGGTGATATAAGAGAACTAGCTACGCATGAGCTTGTGAGAGAGAATAAGCAGCATTCCCACATGGCTGGTGCTTCAGATTCCTGATTTCTCTCAATAACAGACTGTGACCTGTAAACTGAAATATCCTCTCCCCTTCTCCCTATATTGCTTTTGGTTAGAGTTGTTATATCACAGAAGCAGGAATCACACTAGAACAGTAAGTTCATAGAAATACTGCTACTTGGAGGAAGGATGCCCTTGCTGCCCTTGTAGGGTGAGGCATAGAATGAAGATCGTGGGTGAGACTTTTTTATGTCTCTGTAAGTTCTTTGACCTTTGCTTTGAGGAAACTCTTGAAATATCTTGCAACAGTTGCTTTGAAAGTGCTAAACCAATTCTGACAGGTTGTAGGTTAAATTTGTTGGTTGAAGAAAGGGTTTGGTTTGGTCCCGCACCAGTGTTTCTGCTTCAGTAGGATCATAAAAGGTAGGGCCCAGGGCACCTTGTGTCAGAGTGTGAAGACTTCCTCTGGTCTTCCTGGGAAAGCCTGTGGCAGCTTGCTGTTCCTCAACCACAGCCATCATTTCTTGAAAAGCTGGGAAGAGGTGGTCAATGCTGGCTTAGCATCTGCGATGCCACGGATAGATATTTCTACCAAATGCTCGTTAACACTGGCACATTTCCTTGGAGCAAATCTGATAGTCATTATATTTCCTCTCTATCAGCAAGGACAGGAGCTTGTTCATGTATTTGCCCAGGAGTTTTAGAGCCATCATGCAAGTTAATTATGCAGTGCTCAAGAGAGCATAAAAATAGAAAAACAAAGTGAGTTGATCAGTGAGGAAGAATCACACCTGCTGGTTTCCTTCTGTGACCTTGATCTTAGAACTGCAAAGGGAGGGAAATTGCCCATAATGTAGAATCTCTCTATGTTCACAGTGTTCCTCGTCCCTGAGAAAACCCACTCATCCCTGCAGGAAAATCGGAAAATTAAAGTTATAGATGTGCACAAATGAGCACTTGTTATTCAAAACAATAATTTGAGAATTCTCCTGATGCAGTTGGTGAACAAAAAGCCAGATGGGACATAGAACGAGGCTTCCCTGGCTTTCCTTGCATGCACATTTAGGAAAGTGTTTAACCAGCATTTGCTGCTTCTGAGTCTGACTTGTTGCAGATTACTCGTTACTAAACACAACCCCAGTGTAGAGTTTTATTTAACAATGTTTGTACTTTTAAACTTCATCATTCTATGTGTGTTCATGATGTATGTGTGGGCACTGGGCTCCACAGAACACATGTAGATGTCCAAGGACAGCTTCATGGGCTTGTTTCTCTTTCCACCTTTACCTGGGCTCCAGGGTTCTAACTTAGGCTTGCAAAGGCTCACAAAGCAAGGGCCTTTAACCACTGAGATGTCTTGTCAGCCATAATGCATAGATTAATGCCATATGTGTTAATGAGGATTTTAGAGCATACAAGCGAATAAACAGGTAAGTGAGAAATAAGATAATGAGCTTCATTAAAAGAATTGGCTCATCCAGATTATGTAGGCTGAGGAGCTGTGTGATCTGTTTTCTACTGGCTAAAGATGGGTGAAGCCAGTGGTGCAAATTGAAGTCCAATTCTGAAGTATTGAAAACTAGGGTTTTGGTGCTGAAGACATGGCTCCGTGGTTGTGGGAGGGCACTTGTTGCTTTTGGAGAGGACTGGAGTTGGTTTCTCAGAACCCATGTTGAGAGTATGACTGTAACTCCACTTTCAGGAGTCGGTGCTCCTTTCTGTCTTTTCTGGGCACCCGCCTGCATACACATATCCAGACACAAACGTGCACATAAGGAACACAATAAATTTTTATAAGAAAACAAACAAACCAGGATTTCTCTTGGTGGGAGAAATCTTCCAAGACCAGGAGAAAGGGAGGCAATAGAGGGGAAGAGGAGGAAAATGGAGGCCATGGTGGGAGGGGATTTGGAATTAAATCTTTCTTAAGGCTTTTGTGTTCTGCTTGACAAATCCTCACAATGGATTTAAAGACTGGCTTGTATGCACTCTCACTGTAGGGAGATATCTCTTGTTCTCAGATCATCAATTTAGATACCAGCTCTCTGAAAATACTCCCATAAACACACTCCAAAATAATGTTTATTCAGATATCTGGGTAACCACTGGCCCAGTCAAATTGAGTTATGAAATTAACTATCACCCTATTTTTGGTTTTTAAAGCACACTTATCTTTCTTTCATTGATTCTTTTTCTCTTGCAAAATACTGAGAAGTGTTGACTACTTCATGATAACTTTGTAAATTGTTTTCATAGTGAAGAATATATTTAAAGCAAAGAATCTATCATTCAGCCAAAGCGGATAAATTTCCCAGCTATAAGCCCCTTTTCATAATATGTCTCAAGGTCCTGGTGACATCACATTCATCAAATGAGTCTGCAGTGAATGGGAATAAATGTCCTTGAAATCACAGACAGTGTACTTTTACAAGGTATACAAATTTATTAGTAATGTCTATGAAATACCATATGAACTTTCTAATGCATTTCTGATTTTTATATTTTCAAGGTAACTGTGAGAAGAAAATTGTTGAAATAGATTGATAAAGAATGAAATTGGAAGTAAATAAGATTATACAGCAGGGAAGATGTGAGATTTATATTTCTCTAGACCAGATAATTATGATATGACTCTGTTTAAATTAAACTGTATAAAATGGCACTTTCAGAGCTGCCTGGATAAGACTAATTTGTGTTCAATGAATTTTAGCTATTTTTTCAACTCCTTTACTTCTTCTCCTTCTTCTTTTTTTTTTTAACAGATTAATTGGGATAGAAATGTAATCTGGAATATTGTATTTATCTAGTGAGTTGTAATTGGAAGGAATGCATTTGTCTCTGTAAACATAACAGTAATTTTGCCGGCCTTCCAGCTTCTCAGGAAAGCACTGTTTCTCTTATTAGGAAAGTTCCTTCCACTACAGGGTCCTGTGAATGCCACCAGCTCTCTGCTCACCACTTTCCTCACCATGTGACCGGGCAAAAGACAGGCACTTACTCTAAGTTGGGAGAACCATGGCACCCAATCTCACTGCCCTTAGCCTTGGTTTGGGAGAGGGATATATGACTCAAGCTATCCAAATTCATGCTGTTCCAGATATTTTTTTTTTAAGTTCCCATTTGTGCTAATGAAAGTATTGTGCTCATCTTGGGTGTCGATGTGTAGGGTTGTGTAGGACACACTAATGAGAATTATCAAGACAGAGAAGAAATAGAATAAACAGAATAAAAGTCCTCAACGTGAAGGATCCCTCACTGCAGCTACCCTTGAGATCCAAACTATAGCCATAGATTCACCAGATGTAGACATTGATTTAGGGCAGAGGGCAGTTTATTCTTTAGCTAATTCAATCCCCAGTTCTAGCCTTGAAGTCTGGGAGCATTTCTGCCTCTTTACAATCTAGTCTTAATCCGAGAACGGAAGGTTTCAGCCTCTGTACGGTCTAGAGTGTTTAAACCTCCGAGCAATCTAATAATCCTTTGAGACTTATTGCTAACTGAAGTCACTCTGACTAGTTCCTTCTAAACTCAGCATTGTACTGCACTCAACTAATTTTTCTGGTTCAAACTCTTTTCCAAGCTGAGTGGTTCAAATTGACCTTTTGAGCTGGTTGACTGTTTCTGACTGAACTCTTCTGACTCTGGCTTATTCCTGCTGATTCGCTGACTGGCTCAACTGAACTGCTCTGCTTGGCTTCAAACCAATTCACTCTTCCTGTCTGATACTGACTTTTTCTGCTGAGCTATTTCTGTGTCTCTGTATCTCTCCCGAGCTTTCACTGTTCCCTACTGCCTTAGTCAGCCTCTATGCTTCTCTGCCTTATTCTATGTCAGACATTGTCTCTGTGTCTTGTCACCTGACTACCTGACTCAAACTGCCTGCTTCATATTGCTTCTGTAACTGACTGCTTAACTCTCTGAGAAGAGAGCCTACTTTTATATCCTGAGAGCTGGATGTGTCCTCACTCTGATTTAAGCTGCTAACTGTTTCCTCTGATTAGTCACTTTGCCTGTCCATCACTATGACTCATTGCAAACATCACTTCCTATCTGACACTGACTCCTGAGTTCTGTTTCTGTTTCCAAAGTGCTGGGTTTAAAGGCATGTACCACCACTGTCTTCTGAATACTGAGATTAAAAGTGTGTACTAGCATTCTTAACTTTCTTTCTACATTCTATCTGGATCACACAGGCCTCTGAATATGATTCCTTCATATAGACCCCTAGAATATAGACCCTTCCTAGCTTTCACACAGGACTACTCTTCTATACCAAATGTATCTATGTTTTTTCCCTGCAGACATTCATCTTTCTGTTGAGATTATGAATAAGAAAGGCCTAAGGGCTCCATGTTTATTGAATGGTATCTCTGATACATAGAGACTGAACAATATCTTTATACTCAGAAATCATGGAAAACTCAGTTAATTTAATCTTCTCAGCTGAAGTTCATTACTTAAATTGCTTATATTTTGCTTATGAATGATACTGTGATACTATGTATTTACTTTATAAGCAGATGTCACATAAGCTTCATATCTAGTAGACCTCATGGGAAGAAACTGAAATTAAATGCCTGTATGGAAAATTGCTGAATATATGTTTTTGTAAATGTATGTTTGTATGTGTATATTTTTGTATGACTAATTCTCATTCTATATAGCTTTACCCTGAGAAAAAGAATTTCCTGCTTGTATAATGACAGATTTAGACCTGTATCTGTATGCTTTTATTGTGTTATATGTATCTGTTGCCATGTAGAAACATAAAATGTAGATTAAATCTCTGTCTTTTTCTCTCTTTGCCCCCCCACCATAGTAATGAAATCCACAGTGATGAAATTTGGCACTTCTAAAAGTAAAACCATTTTTGTTTTTCTTTGGCTCTTTGCAAGTTGCTCTCATTGTAAAGGCAATCTGACCCCGAGTTAGCTTGGATTGTATTTGTTACAAACTGTCCATAATTTTTTAATCTTGTGCTGGCATTTATGCTCCCTATTTATGAGGACAGTCTCTGTCTGTGGTCTGCTGGGGGCTGCCGAGGCATCCCACTGTCACCGATGTTCATATGCTGTCTTTGACATCAACAGATGTAGCATTTTCATACCATCCAGAAAGTAATGGTGCCTGGCATTTCTAGGCTGAAAGCCCTTCTTTGTTTTTTACACTAATGGAAAGAGACTCTTTGGCCTTTTTGTTCAAGAGTATATGAAGCTTCTATAAAAATAGGGAGGCTCTTTTTGATGATTTCATGGAAGTTTGGAAATGGTGGAAAAGGGGCAAAATTGTGGGACAAAGTTCATCTCAAAAATAGTTTAAATTACATGGATCAAGAATAGAATTGTGATATAAGTAGGAGGGTCCTTTCGATAAAAGGAGAGTTTGTACAGCGTTTACAGAAAGGACTAAAAGACACCATGGTTTCAAATGAAAGTAGAGAAGCTATGAGTATATTCAACTACTCTGATCCCCCATTAGTGTTCATATTTAGACATCATGCTGCTGTCAGAACAGAATGAAAACCAACTACTCTGTCCTGACAAAGAACTACCGCAGTGTCTAATGCAACGTTCAGACCCTAGACTTTCAGGACACCTCTTCAATTTCCTCCACTCTGATTAGCTCCCATTTCCTAGCAGAGTGCTCATGGGTGAGCAAAGTGTCTTGAGATGTTTGTTACTTGAATATGAGAAGGTCTTACTCATAAATAAGATTAAACAGCTGAACATAGCTCAGCGACAGGTCAGGATAATTCTTTTTTGTTTTCTGAATGACTAAGGAACATTTTGATTCCTTAGGAACACTATGAATGAGGCTCTCAAATGCTATAAAGCCCAGAATCTGACTGGCTATGCTATTTCCACATGGTGTAGAGTATGTGTACACTCTTATGGCGGTTGCAACAGGTGGATGAAGGTACTTAGTACAATTAACTATTTTAATTTTAATTAACTTATAATTAAAATTATGTTCATGGGCGTTTTACCTGCATATATGTCTGTGTACCATGTGTGTGCAGTGTCCATGGAGGTCAATCCTCTGAGACTGAAATATCACCTTCCAATTGGTCAAAGTAGAGTTAGTTCACCTGGATATTCAGTAGAAATCTCAGACTGGTCATAACTCCACAGTGCTTATCAACATACTCCTTTAGACCACCCTGGTCAGCTTGTAAAGAGATCTCGAAGGGATTCAGCTGACATGCAGTCACACCGCCTTACTAGGATAAAGCCCCAAGTTCTTTAAAGGCTGTAACTAATTCAGAACCTCTGTAACAAATCCAGAACCTAAAATTGATTTATAACGTCAATTTTCTGTGAAATAATTATATACTAAGAAGCTAATATATGACCTGTAAGGATGAGAGAGCTGTTCAATAGAAATAGACCTGGACGACTGGCCTGGGGAGATGTCTCAGTTGGTACAAGTGCTTCTCGTGCAAGCACAAAAATCTGAATTCAGATCCTCAGAACCCACGCAGAAGCCAGGTATTGTGGTGCCTCTCTGTAACCAGAGTGCTAGGGATGAGCAGAAATAGGCAGATCCCTGAAGCTACCAAGCAGTCAGTTCTAGATTAAATGAGAAATATTGACTCAAAACCAAGTGGAGACTAACTGAGGAAGACATCTCATGTTGACTTCTGGCCACCACATACATGCCCACTCATACATATCCATGCCCACATGGATAGCTGCATACACCCACACTGACATGTACATATACCACACACAACATAGAAACAGACCCAGACATATCTCTAAGTCAGCATACAATAGAAATATCTTCACATTTCTATTGCAACACTATTGATATTGATTATGTATTCAGACTAGTACCCACCAAAGAATGAGTGAATAAAGAAAACATGGCCAGCATACATGATGGCGTTTCATCTTGTAATACAACATAATGAAATTACGTCATTTGGAAGAAAATGGCTCAAACTGGAGCTCATTATGTTAAGCCAAAGAAGCCAGGCCCAGAAAAACAAATATCACATCTTCTCTCACACATGAAGTGTCCAATTTTCATTTTGAAAAACATGAAGGTAGAAAGGTGAATGTTTGGAATGGAGGAAAAGAAGTAAGGGGAGCAGGGATAGGGGAACGCGAGATGGTAACGAGGAGTGAATACAATTAAGTGCATGCCATATGAAAAATATGAGGAAACCTGTTTTGTGTAATTAATATATGCTAATCAAAAAAGGGAGAAAGGGCTGGGGTGTGGTATAGCGCTTGCCTAACATGTGCAGGACCTACTTTCAGTCCCCTGCACTGTGAGAAAAATGGGGTGATTGAACACCCCCCCACACAAACACACACACACACACACACACACACACACACACACACACACACAGACATGCACACATGTCCTAACAGAGTTCAATGACAGTACTTATGAGTAGAAATTTTTGAAATATATGTATGAATTAACTTCGATTTAGTTTTTCCTATTGTTTTTATTTTGAATTTACTTTCAAAAGATGCACAAAACCAAAATGTGTACATATTAACATATTCTTTTATATGTGTATATATTATCCAATATTTAAACTACACCAAGTAGTTATCACTTTTTCATGGCGAAAATTTTCAAAATCTTTTCTTCTGGATTTTTGAATGTGTACTATGTTATCTTATCTATAGCTATCCTGGTGGGACAGCAGGTTGGTTTCCTGTCTAACTGTAACTGTGCCCAGTGATAAATCTTTCTCCATTCTTCTCTCAAAGAGGAATCTTAGAATGGTGTTTATAACAATGTTTGAGTGTTTTCATGTTAAAAGACGAACATGAAAAAAAAGACACAGGACATGAGAAGTAGAACCTGAAACTTTCAGAGACTAAACATTCAATTTACTGCATATTATTTGGAAACCCGAAAAGCAAGTGGTTCAAGTGAGCTTGACACCACAGAAACATGATCCGGAAGGAAAGAGAGGGTGGCGGTGGGTGGATGGGCAGAGCAGTGAGCAGCTGAGAGGACCTCTCAGGCAAATATGAGCTAAGATCAAGTAGTCAGCATGTGTCCCAGAAAGAGTGAGAAGAGACGATGTGCAGAAGAAATACTTGCAGAGTTAATGACCAAGATATTTCCAAGCTTGATGAAAAGTATAAAGCTCAAATCTATGAAGTTCAGGAATTCCAAAGCAGGGTATACCAAAAAAAAAAGGCAAAATCGATCACAACAAGATATTTTTAAAATCACCGAGAAAGGAAAAAGATATGAAAATCATCCTTATTAAAATGACCACATATTTCATAGCGCAAGTGTCCTCAGCGGCAGCACTGTGGGAAAGGACAGACAATTCTTTGGTAAGGGAGCATAACACTCTTTTATCTTGAAGGATGTTTAGCAGCATCCTTCGCCTCTGCCCACTAGATGGCAGTAACAACACCCCTCAGTGGCAATCAAAACGCCTGCAGATGCTATTTCCCTTGGGGAGAAAATTGCTCCCTCTCAAGGATCACTGTGTGTAGGAGCAAAGATGAAAATAATTTCAGAGTTCTTATGAAAAATTTGCAATCCAGATGACAATAGTACATAGCTTCAAAATGTCAGGGGAGGGGACTATCAAACTTGAATTCTATATTCCCTTAAAATGTTCCTTAAAAAACCCATTTTTATTTCAATAAAACTACAGCTGAGAGAATTCATTGCCAATAATCTTGCACTGTAAGAAGTGTGGATGGAAGTTCTCCAGGCTAGAGGAAAATGATACCAAGCAGAAAC
Organism: Cricetomys ansorgei; assembly: GCA_026225945.1. Taxonomy (NCBI): domain Eukaryota; kingdom Metazoa; phylum Chordata; class Mammalia; order Rodentia; family Nesomyidae; genus Cricetomys; species Cricetomys ansorgei. The sequence goes on along the minus strand of JAMJFZ010000239.1, from coordinate 13,509,764 downwards.
ATTTTTATAAAGAAATAATGCCAGAAATGGTAAATATGAGAGAAAAATATGAAATATCATTTCCTCTGATTTTTTTATTTCCTTAAAATGTCCTTGTCAATTTTGACAATAAGCAATAGTGTATACTGTAAGATTAATAGCAACGGGGCGAGGAATGGGCTGGAGGCAGAAACAGGGGCTCTGAATGACGCGGGGCTCGCTTGAAAGACTTTGTGATAAGCTATTGTAGATACTCATGTTACAGACTGCACGGCGAGCAGTCACCTTAGTAAACACACGCAGTGATTAAGAAGGGTCGAGGCTGAGATGTGACGGAAGAATTACGCAGTTAACAAAAACTAGTTGGAGACTAGGACTGAAAATACATCCCTTCAGAACCCACAGAGTTGATGTTGATAATTACGTGGCATAAAGCCGTCTAACATTCCAGTTTAAAGACAAAAATAATCAGACTTGATGTGAAAACAAGACCCAGCTCTTTGCTTTCCAAATACAGCAGCATTTCTCTCCCAACAGGGGCGTTCTCTATTGCATCAATACTATGGCTAGCGCCCTGAAGGGATTTTCTCTTCAGTAACACTAACATTTTATTTTAGTTTTACACTGAGTTGTTTCGTTTCTATCACATTGTGATCGTTGAGGCTAACCAGTGCAGCCATATTTGTAAAAGTGAAAACAAAGTTAGCATTGGGAGGAAATGCACGGCTTGTCAAAGCGAGGTGTCTTGCTTTGCCCCAGAGGATCAATCACCCCGAACTGCCTATTCTGAATAATGCCTGTGGTGAGACAAAAATTCACCCAGAAAATGTTTCTTCTTTTATTTTTGAAAAAAAGTTACATGATCTATTTTATCACATTTTCCTCCCCCGATTCTTCCCTTTCCACCTCTCTACTCTCTCGATTTTATGTTCTTTTTCTCTCTCTTTCAGACATAAACAACGAACAACAACAAAACTGAAATACAAACCTCCCCACAAAAACACAAAATGAAAACCAAAACGAACTAGCAAAATATCAGTAAGACAAAATATGCCCCAAACAAAGCAAAATGAAGCAAAAAATCCACAAAGGTATCATTGAGTTCATTTTGTGTTGGTGAACACAAAATGGTGCCTGCCCCAGAGTGTGTTTGATATGCCCAGTGTCACTTCACCGGAGAAAACTGATTCCCCTTTTTCCAACAGGTACCAATTTCTGATAGCTTCTTGGTTAGGGGTGATATCCCATGTCGGCTTTCCCTTCGCAGTCCTGGGATCCCATGTGGCTTGAATTGCTATGGATACGTACATGCTAACACACTCTCCATGGGTTTCTATGTACATCCATCTCATGTCTGGAGACCCTGTTACTTTGGAGTCTTCCGTTACCTCTGGCTCTTGCAATCTTTCTGCTTCCTCTTCAGAATAGATCCCTCAACCTTGAGGGGAAAGCGTTGGTGAAGACATCTCATATAGGATTGAGTGTTCAAAAGTCTCTCACTTTCTGCACATTGACTAGTTGTGGGTCTCTGTTAGTTCCCATCTACTGCAAGGAGAAGCTTCTTGATGTTGGCTGAGGAGGCACTGATATAAGGGTATAAATGAATGTCACTAGTAGTCATTTGATTGCTATGTTCCTTTAGCACAGTTGTAGTATTGGTTTTCCCTTAGGCCATGGCCTATCAAGTATCAGTTTTAGGTATGGGTTCCATCTTATGGAGTGAAACTTAAATCCAGTCAGAATATGGTTAGTTACTCCCGTAACATTCATGTCACTATTGCGCTAGTATATCTTGCAGACCAGTCACTGTTGTAGGTTGCAGGTTTACATCTGGGTTAGTGATTACCTTTCTCCTCTGGTACATGCAGAGTACCTTCCAGTACAATGAATACTAGTCAGTAGGGATCAAGCTTCTAGTTAGACACCATCTCAACTTCTCTGTTTGATGAGATATGTCAGTATTATCTTCAGCAATACAATCTTACCATCAGGTTGTGGAGAGTAACCAATGGCATTGGCAACAGCCTGTGATGTTTGGCGGTTTCCATGGAGCCCCTTTGGCCAGTGACTCCACAAGTTGTAGCTTGGAACTGGAACTGGAGGTTTTATTTGGTGACATAAGATGACTAGTTGGGGCATTGTTTCCCAATTATTTGGTGACTCCATTTGCATTCCTTTCACGTATGTATATATATTAGGAAGCTTCTACCACAATAAGTTTCCATATGTTTTTTTTTTTTGTTTCAAATGGCTTTTAGATAACACTGACATTTTAAAAGGAGCACCAAAGGAATTGTTTCTCATGATGGATCATAGTTTGGACATGTCTCATTTTTCTTTCTCCTGATTAAATGTGTTGAATATGATATGCATATGTATATATATATCATACATATCATGTATATATGTATGTATATATATATATACATATATGTATGTATATATATATACATATATGTATGTATATATATATATATATATATATATATGATTGCTATTATATAGGTTGTGATTTTCCAACCTGAATGTAGTCCTTGTTGAGGTTCATGGGAGCTAAAATCATTATGTAAATGTGACTCCTATCCACTGCTTCGATCTTAATCCCTCATTATTTCTAATCATGATATATATATCTCATACTGTTTTAATTATTAGTCATTAAAGCTCTGATAGTTATAAACTCCTATTCTTCTTGAGGGAATTTTCTTGAAAATTGTATTTTAAGTTTTTATTTTGTTGCTTCATTTTGTTTGTTGTTTGAGATAGAGCCTCTAGCCCAGATGGGCCTCAAATTTCTTATGTGACCAAGGTTGATCTCGAACTTCTGCTCTTAAGGTCTCCTTTCCTTAAATGCTCAGCTTATAGGCATGTATCACAATGCCTGCTTTGTATGGTGCTGAGGATTAATGTTAAACAAATACTCTACCAACTGAGAAGTTTCTCCATCTTCTCCCTGACCAATATTTGAAAAAAATTAATATTTTATTTTATGTATATTTCACCTATGTATGTCTGAAAACCACATGGGTGTAGTGCCTTCAGAAGCCACAAGAGCACATTGGACCCCATGGGCTGGAGTTCCAGACAGTTGTGAGCTGCTCTATGGGTGCTGGGAATTGAACCCAGGTCTGCTGGAAGAACAACCAGTGCCCTTAACCACTGAGACATCTATTCAGTCTGAGAGATTATTTTAAAGCATGGGATGTCTTCCCATTTGCTAGTGTCTTTCTCAAATGTTCTTCAGAGATTTAAAGTTTGTATCTATTTGTTTGCTTGTTTGTTAGTGTTTTCAAGACAGAGTTTCTCTGTTGTAACTCTGGCTGTATTGTAACTCCCTCTGTATACCAGGCTGGCCTCAAACTCACAGAAATAGACCTGCCTCTGCCTCCTGAGTGCTGGAATTAAAGGGGAGCACTACCACCATGCGGCTTAAGGTTTTTATCGTAGAGGCCTTTTACTGCTTTGGTTAGGTTATTTCTAGAAGTTTCTTTTGAGGCTATTGTAAACTGAAGTGTGTCCACGATCTCTTTTTCTGCACATTTGCTATTGGCGTATAGAAAAGCTTTGGCTTTTGCAAATTGAATTAGTAGCCTGACACTTTGCCGAACTTGTTGATAACTTCCAGAAGCTTTTTGGTAGAATTATTTTTTGGGGAGTGCTTCTTCTATTTCTGTAGTTTTTTATTTTCTTTTTAATATTTTAAGAAGGATTGGCTGTAGACCTCCTTTAAAAATCAGGTAGAATTATGCTGTGAATCCATCTGGGCTTGTGATTTGTTTTAGTCTGGTGCTTTTCATTACTGTTTCAACTTCCTCATCTGTTAGGAGTCCGATTGGGATTATGCTGCTCTCTTCTTGGTTTAACTTTGTTAGTTTGGATGAATGTAGACTTTATTTCATTCTTTTAGATTTTCCAATTTAATGGAGAACAGGTTTTAAAGTATTCCCTTATAATATTCTGAATTTCTTTGGTATCTGTTGTAATGGCTCCCTGTTAGTTTCTGGTTCTGTTTTTTGAGTCCTCTATTTCTTATTTTTGATTTGTTGGGCCAAAGGTCTGTCAATCTTGTTTCCCTTCTCAAAGAACTAATTCTTAGATTCATTGTATTATTTCTTTAATTTCTCCTGATTTTGATTATTTCTTGCTGTCTTCTAGATTTGGGTTTGGTTTGTTCTTGGTTTTCCAAATTCTAGAGTTGTATCATTAAGTCATTTATTTGTTGTCTTTCTGATTTTTTTTCAATGTTGGTACTTAGAACTATACATTTCCCTCATAAGACTGCCTCAATATTTCATAGAGATTTTGTTTTGTTTTTAATTTTCATTTACTTCCACAATTTTTTTTAACTCTTCTTTAACTCATTCATTATCCATTATCAAATCGCTATGAGTTTGTGTACTTACTAAAGATTTTTTTGCTGTAAGTTTTAAGTTCTGTCGCAAGTGTAACTGTCTTACTTTTTCTGAAGTGTATGTGCCTCACTTTGGGATCATTGCCTGATGACTGAACACACCGACATTACCTAAAAAACTTGTAGAAATCTGTATCTGATCTGTAATGATACATAAATGAGCAGAACATATACAGGTTTGGAGGGCTGCCCATATCCTCCTTATTGAATGTCTCAAGGATGTGCATATTACAATGACATCTTTTAAATCTTATTTTATTTTTGTTGTGTTGTGAATTGAACCTGAGGTTCATCCACGCTAGGGAAGAGCTCTACCATAGGGCTATATATCTATCCTGTTTTGTGGTTTGAGACAGGATCTTGTCATATTTCTTAGACTTGTCTTGAACTGGTTGGACTTGAGTTTGTGACCTTCCTGCCTTAGCTTACTGAGTAGCTGAGAAGACAGTCTTGTGCCATTGGTTGTAGTAATAATGCCATTCCTGATTCTTCCACTCTTTTGGAGACAGACTATTATATACTTCCAAATGAGGAAGATAGAAAAGTAATAGTACCATGTTTAGTCTGCTAAACAAAGAGAAACCAGTCACATGATTATAGAGCCAATTATAGACCCAACCCAGACAACCTGCCTTAAAATCCTAGCTAGTGAGCTAGGTAGCATATGTGCAGTAAAGTTGTAAAAACTCATAGACCAAATTTCCTTCTCTGTAAAGTAAGAACAAAGGTAGAACTGCTAAGGTAATTCTGTTACATCCAATAAGTTAATATGTATGAAGTATTTAGTGTGAGTAGCATTGAATAAGCGAAATGTTAGTATAAAATCATAATAGTTAGAAGCTAAGGAGTTAGCTTTCTTCTTAACAAGGAGAGATGAAACAACAACTACTGAGTCCCACAGTGAGACTATGATGAAGAAAGCCTTGACAGTCTAGATGCAGAGAGTATTTGGTGACTAACATCCCCACCAGCTATGCATTGATGGATCTCAACAAAGGATACTCAGTGTGAATAAGGGTAACAGAGACCTCTAAAGAGATATGTTTGTTTGGGTATAAAAGGCAGTTCAGCCTTCATAATCAAAAGGAGCCCTTGAGCCTTGCTGATACTAGCTCTCCTTTGGGAAGTAACAGGACCCTTTTATCCAAATTTTGACTGTTTTATAGAAGGAACATTCTCTTTGGGGCTAATTCTCCTAGAGGTAGAGTGAGAAAGGTTGTACTTCTTAGATCACTGTCTTTTGTAAGAAGTTAATTACTTAGGAGGGGCTTTTGAGGAATGGAAAGAGCAGGGTAGTGGGGTGTCTAAATGATGAGGAGTCAAGGGGAAGAGTTACCAAGGGTTTCAGCAAACTTGTATATGAATGTAATTCTGATATCTACTTGTGATCATAGAATTTAAAGCTACCTTAGTAAGATGGGGTGACATACCAAACTACATCAGACTTGGTGCTTTAAACATTAGAATCTTTTTCTTCATAATCTGGAGCCTGGAAGTCTGGGAGCATGGTAGCAACATTACAGGGAGCAGATGAGCTCTCCTTTCCTGCCACTTAGGTAGACATCTCCCTGCAGTGTCTACCAATGATGGAGAGAAAATGATACTGCTAAACGTGTCTTGAATAAGTGAACAGGATTTTGCTTCAGCTTGGTCAAGTAGAAAACTATGGGAGGCATGGACTTAAAGCATGGACTTCAGGCCTTTCCTGAACAACCAAAGACAGAGCAGAGAAAGTGCTGAAATTGGAAGGATAACTTCATGCCTACCAGAGGAAGTGGGGAATGGAGAGTGAGGGCATCTGGGAGAACTGCTAAAGCTCCTCTCTGACCATGCCAGGAATTCTTTCATAGGCTCAGGTGACAGTCAGAACTCCCCACTGTGAAACACATTTTCTTAGAGGTCTGGAAATCTGTTGATCAATCGAGTCATAACCGCAGGTCATATTTAATAATAATATTTTACCCTCTCTTATCCATAGACATGCTCTGTCCTCTACTAATCTGGCCCCAATTAAAAGCACAGTTCTCTGGAATTAAGTATATACAAGAGCAACACAACTGAAGTTTTTATTTTGTTGTTGGTGCTTGTAGCAAAATGTCTTGGTGGCATTAACCCAAAATGTGGTCAACAGTTCTCAATTTGCCATGTCACCAGGTATAGAAAGAATCATGGATTAATAGATGTTAATTTGCTTACATTGTGGTCCTCCAAACTAAAGGCAGAATAAGAAAATAATTACTTTATATTTGGAAACCATTAGAGAGAACATGAACACCAAAATAATTGTCGAAAGCTTGTTTTTAATCTCAGGAGCTATTTTTTTTTTGCAGTTTGCAGTTCAGGATTTGTGCTTCTTAGGGATTTATGATGCTCTTCAGTGAACAGAATGCATTATGTTTAGGATACATACTCATGGTTTTCAAAATGGATGTGTATGTGAAGTGGACTTGATTTAGTCTCCCTTTACTTTCCAGGTGTGCTTGGAAATTGGAAAGGGAACCCCCATAATAGAGCAGGATGCTTGGGTGCATGGTATTGTCCCTCTCCTCCTCCCCATCCTGTTCCCTAACCAATGCTTTTCATCTCCAACAGTACATGAATATGTAAGGGCAAGCACTACTCATTGTGAACTCAGAACAAAGACTAGTGTTGGAGATTTCAATGCATTTGGACCATAATGTGCTGCTTTCTTGATAATGGGCTCTCTTGGCATTGAAATGAAAAGCAAACATATCATTAAGAAGGAGCTCCATAAATGTGTCTGTCATATATCTTAAGCTTCATTAGTTTAGATTAATGGCTCACTTGATATACATGACAATAGCTGAAAGAAATCTTTGTTTATTTATTGACAATTAAATGTGGTGCTGACATGTATAAACAGGCTTCCCCCTGATTAGTTCTATGTTTTAAAGTAACTTTGTGTTATAAAACTTGTTAACTACAGTATCATTTTATTGAGCTCTGCCTGGTGAATGATGTGATCTATGTTGAAAGGCATCAATATTGCAGCCATTCCTGGCAGTCACTGGAGCATTGTGTTCACAGATTGGAGTTGATATCTTATTGTGCGAATTCAGGGACCCAGAAAATGTCCAGTTATTGAGCCTCTGCCCTGTGAGGACAATGTTCTATTCATGGAATGTGGGTGGAAGGTCACAGACCGAAATCTGAACGCAGGGGAAGATTCAAATCCATTTCATGGATTTGTTGGGGACCTCCCTGAAATGCAGCTTTGGAAGCTCAGAGCTTTCCCCAGAGCATCAAAACAGTGCAAGGCAAAGGAGTGTGCACATACATACAGTGCCTGTAATTAATAGCGAGCCTCCCTCTAAACACATGTTGATGGGTCTTCTGTGATGTCGACATGAGAGAGCCTCCTAAGAACACTTGGAATGGAAGAGCCTAGAGGCAGAGGAGAGAAGAGACAGGAGCAGGATGGAAGGCCAATGTGACATAAAAATTTATCTGCATGCTAGGCTCGCTGAAAGATTCGTGGTTTGCCTTTCCAGGAATTCAAAAGTTATAGGCTGTCAGGGATGATCAGTCCCCATCACAGACACCCCGTGGCTCCCTTAATAGCTTCCTTTTATGTGCCGCCAGTACTCAAACATATATTTAAAAAAGACTTATTTAGAAGGAGGCACAAAATAAAATTCAAGTTGAGAGTGAGTATTACAAAGGATTCTCAGCTCCATTCTCTACTATTAGAGTGTCCACAGAATTTCCATACAAAGTAAGAAATAAGTGCTCAGCTACCTTGAAGGAGAATTCATTTGAAATAGAAGCAAGCTTCTGTGCAGCACTCACAGTGTGGCATGAGAGTGTCCACTGAAACACTGGTGTGTGGTTGAGTCATAGATTTCCTAGGCATCCTGATGCTTCATCTTCCACTTCTGGGATTTCCTGGTAGGTGGTGTAGTTCTGTCATAGTAATCACTGTCACCAGTTGAAGGCAAAAAAGCTCGCTCCTTCTCACAGTGTCAATGGAGCTTTTGAAGCAAACCTGGGCTCTGACAGTCCCAGCAAGCTAGACTAGGCCACCTGCCCCAAGCATACCAATTAAAGACATACCTAATGGTGAAAAGCAGAGACAGATTTATTTGGTGTCCCCCCCCCGAATCTGTTTTGGGGTACTGGCATGAGTTTCAACTTTGAATGGAAGGCAACAAGGGAGAAGTCTCGGGTGAGGTACGGCCTCTCCCGTCAGTGGCCCATTATTGTCTCAGATCTGCTCCTGCAAGGCAGTCACTGATTCCCGTAGAGTGATCAAATAAGGTGCTCCTCTGTTCATCACTTAGGGTGCAGACTTTGCGCATGCGTGTTTGTAGGGGTGTTTGCCTTGTGAGGTTTTGCTTTTCCTGAAATTCAAGGTGAGTCAAGAGGAGAAGTTAGAGACAAAGATTTACCCGTGTCTCTTCAGACAAAGTACGGACACAAACATAGGCAGGGCTGCTGCCTGCTCACTGTGCTTTTAGTTTCCTTGTAGACCCGATTAGCAAAAGCAGCTTCTGTCTCAGTCCTGGGTCGGACACTTTTTATTATCCTCGAGAATTTAATATACGCATATACTGTGTTTTGATCAAATCCTTGCCTCTGTTTCCTCGCTTGCCCGCTCTACCACAATTTCATCCAAATTCCATGAGCTCTCTTTAAAGCTCACCGGGACCTCTTAGCGCTGCTGGTGTGCACCTGGGTGTGTGGCCGTCTTCTGGGGCATGTGGAACCTCTTAGGTCTCACATCCCTGAAGAAAACAGACTCATTCTGCCAGCTGCCATCAGTTGCCAATAGCTTTTGAGCTAGGTATGGGACTTCAAGACCCCCTCCCTAATCCTTGCTGAGATTTTTGTCTGGCTTGATATTGTGCATATATTGTGTGCAAGTTCATGTATTGTTGTGTCAGAAAAACAGTTTTACCTTTGGCTCTTAGAATCTTTCTGCTCCCTCTTCTACAATGATCATTGAGCCTTTGGAGGAGGGGTACAATATAGATATGTCATTTAGAGCTCAGCATTCCATAATCTCTTGTTATCTGAATTCTCACCAATTGTGGCTTCCTTTGTTAATTGCCGTGTACTACATAAAGGATCTTTTCTGATGAGAGTTGAGAGATGCACTAATCTCTTTGTATAAAGAGAGAAAGCAATTATTAGGCAGTTTAATACTATGTAACATTAGCAAAGTAATAGTAGCAGGTTTTTTTTAATCTATGGTCTATGACCCAGTCATGGGTTCTTGGCCTCATTGGTGGTACCAGGCAGGCATGCATTCCGCATTTTATGGGATGCACTTTAAGTCCAATCAGAAAGAGTCTAATTATTCCCATAACATTTGGGCTACTGTTGTGTATCTCACCAAGTCACTCACTCTTGTAGTTTGCAAGACTCACAGCTTGGTAAGACTGTTGATTACTTAACACTTTCCTAACATGAAAATGTCCATTTATATTTACAATGAGAAAAACATGGTAAGAGTTTCTTCATCCAGAAAGATGTGCATTGTCACCATAAACTTCCTGTAGGTGCATTTCTATACTTACATACTGTAACATTTTTTTCCTTTGTGATTTTGTAAACATTTAGACATGTTATATCATTATCTTTTATGGAGAAATAGTAGTCATGATAGGCTTATCCCTTGTTTATCAATTTAAAAAAATAACCAGGAACAGTTAGATCATGATATATAAATAATATAAACTCCAATGATAGAAAATAACAGTTCAAAAATAATTGACAAAGACATGAATGATTTCTCATTGACCTACTTACAGTGTGAAAGATAACACAGAACTACATAAAAAGGCTAATGTGGTAAAATTTGATCAGCACAGGGATTGGATGTCATTTACTAACCATTATAGTTATTGAGCCACAAAACTACATGTAAGACACCTGTTACTTTAAGAGATCAAGCCTTCTTCTTTACAAAGGCGCTGACAGGCAGGTTAGACTCCCCTAAAGCACAGAAAGTGGAAAGCTTTTTGGGGGATGTGGAAAGCTGCTGCATCTTTCCATGGCCCAAACCCTGGTTCAGCACGCTGGATTATTCTGTAGGAACAGGTTCTCCTGTGCTAACGAGCAGTTCCAAAAACCCTAATTCTTTGCTGAGAACACTCCGGTTAATTTATTTGGCTCTCCTTTGTTCACAGGACAGCTTTTCTTTAAAAGCATTACTCCCTCCTTCCTCTGTTCTGAGAATTAGAATACAAATCGTCATTTACAAATTGAAGGTTAACACAGACATGCATTGTGCTTGGGATTTGATGAGTAAAAAGTCGCCAAGGAAGAGCAGATAGCAGTATTATTCCATGGGAAAGAGCCCTCTGTATTGATCTATTATCTCCCAGCTTGAAATGCGCCACTGTTGTACTTCCACTCGATTATGAGCCCTTTATCGCTCCGCCTGCTTGATTCAACTTGAGTGCTTCTGACATTTGTGAAGTTCCTCACACATTCTGCTGAGCAGCGGGGGAAACCTTGTTAATGAAGAAATAACAAGCCGAAGATTTGAATAAATATTTAGCTGATTAAAAGGAGGCACAGAGTTACTTTTTCTTAGTGCCGACAGAGGAAGCTCACTAACATGACTTACTTGTGTTGGAGAAAATCAGGTTCTTGCAGAGTTTTTTACCATGCGCCGGGGCCCTTCCATTTCCTGATTCTATTATAGACTAAGTGGCCACCTGAACCTGCCAATGAACTTGTTCTGTTGGGTTTTTTCTTTTCTGAGTCTTGAAAGAGTAAACACATTTCTCATCAGATGTATTGCAGGCTGCCGTGCATTGAGGAGATTGATGAAGGCACTGTTGTATTATTACACGCCCATTCATTTATAAGTAAGTGTCCATTCTGAAGGGAACCATGAGTGATAGTAGCATTTTCATCAGCTCACAAATCTGTTTTATAAGAGAATGTAGGTTTTTAAACATATTTGCTACAGCGGCATGGCAACAGCTTGGGCTTTATACCTTTTAGGCTATGCTTTTAGTCTTAATGTATGATTAAAGTTCTGATCTCAGAACCACACGGTGATTGTTTTGTGTGGCTGACAGTGGGTGCTGGGAGAAAGGTCATAATTCTTCAAGGATTCATTGATTAGTTAGGAGAGTCCTGTGAGCCTAGTCTTGCTGTTGAAGATCCGGAAATCCAGTATCAGCTCACCAGTTCTCTGGGTTCTGCTCCCGAGTCATGGTTTCCTATGTGTTCTCCTTTTTAGCTCTTATGTTTTAGTGTCTTGCACTGAGGACCATTTAAGGTACTTTGCAAAGAGCAATCAATATGCCTCAATCTTCCTCAGACCCATGCCTCGTGAGTGCATATGGGAAGAAGTGAGTGCACTCATGCATGCGTGTCCTGAGTAGGCTATGATGTCCGAAAATGTTGATACCTCGGACTGGAAACTTAGAATTCATGTAAGTTTCCATGTAAGTCATGTAAGGACCAATGCTGAACACTCCCTTGTATATTTTTGAGGATGCTCCAGTTAAATAAAAATATCTTAAGTATGAAAGATAGACATCTGTTTCCTGAAAAAGTCTTCAGAAATGTTTCACAGAACAGTTGATGGAAAGTCCTTTATATTGAGGTGAAATTAGCCTCCTCTCAGGTTTACTCAAGCCCTCTTTCTGTCTCTGGGGCACAGGCACACCAGGCATGCTCTGACTGCACAAACCCCTTTGCTAATGCTTTGTGCTAGATGCTCCACGCGCACTGGTCCCTCCACTTTCTCACCGAGGTGTACTCTCATGTAAGAATCCCTGTGATAGAGTCAATAGATTGGTGTTCACATCCAGAAACCTACTCCAAAAATATCTGTTCCAAAAATAAGGAGCTGAAGGTGAGAGACTGAGTTCTGCCCAGATCCACATGTAGTCACTGGGCAGAGCTAGAATCGGAGCTTTGGAATGTGACCAGTGGGCTCCCGTGATACTGGTATGGGGGAGAAAATTAGAAAACTGTAAAGAGTAAAATCCCATATATCATAGAATAGAAACTTGAGACTTAACCTGCCGTAGACACCTATAGATAATAATGCGGGGATAAGTCTTCATTCTGCTGAACATCTATTGTATCTACTTTAAGGCTTACAAAAGCAGCATCTGGCCAAGTTTCTAGAACTCAAATTCTGTAGTAGTCTTGTTTGCCATAAAAAGGAAGTCCATATTTTAAACAATTTTCCAGAATAGCACCTTTTCACCTTAAGCAGATTTCTTAACTATAGAACTTATCTGAACTTTCTGTATGGTAATATTCATTTTATATTCAAAGACAGAATATATAATGTAGGGTTTTCCAACATTTTGGCAATTCAACTGACTTCTTTTCCTTCTTTGCTTGTCTCTTGTGGAAATTATTCTTAAAAATCACTTTGAAGACTGTTTTGATAAGGTAGCTTTGGACATCAGAATGCAACTGTCAACCTTGTTCATCTGTTTAGGTATTTAACTCCTACCTCTACTCCAGGGCCCCTGAAAATGTTATTTTCTCAGCAACATTGGAATAGGCCATATTTTTTTAAGTTATACATTATTTTTTAAGTCATCTTACAGGCCCACAGGTGGACAGTGATGGGGTATCTCAGAGCAGGACCACAGAGGTCAGCTATCCTGGGCCATGATACAAAATGCCAGACAGGTCACTGATCAAAACTGCTGTTGCAGGGCTTCTAACACAACATTGAAGTGTGGTATTCAAGGAAACAGAGAGGTATGGCTTTGAGATGTTTGGGAGATGAACAGTGTGGAGACTGTGAATGTGAAGACTGGCCATTGGTGGTGAGATTGGAAAGAGATGAGGCTCAGGATGGCAGGACTAGGGGTGCCGTATTAAAGCCGGGAGGTGTAAGAGTGTTGAACAAGTTCTACTAGGTTGAGAGTGGGATGGATGAGGAAGGAAGAGAGAAGTTTGTTTTACACCTACGAAATGCTCAATGTTTAATCTCCCTTAGCAAAATGCATAGAGGCTTCAGGGGAAATCATTACATGCAACACATGAAAGAGTTTTTTCTTTCAAACAGTTGGGAGAGGTTCTAGTTTACCCAATCACCCCCCAGCTCTTTGGCACCCTAGAAAGGCTCTGAAAGCCATCTGGTCATTTTCAGGACTAGTGACTGATTCCAAGGTAGCATGTTGAGTTTGGGTGATGGGTTCTAGTGACACATGCTTTCTTGTGAATCATCAATTTAAAATTTTACTCGTAAAACAGTCTATATGACCAAAATGCAGTCAGTGTTAACAAACAGTTAGTATGCAAACAAATCCATTTCTTGAGAAATCTTTATCTAGCCATGTTTTAGAGAAGTGGCATTTTGATATTGATATATGAGCAACAGAATAGTAAAGAATCAGATCTGTTTTATGCACGACAAACACCACTTTCCATGGCTAAACGCAAGAATATTTCTGTATCCTCATCTAACCGAACACTTAATTCAGGCCATGTATGGGAGGAGGAGAAATCATTTCAGAAAAGTGCCATTCTTCTCATAAAAGTTGAATTTTGAAAGGATGAACTACAAGGCTCTTATAACTTCAGAACTCACATATACGATTAACTGCTCAGATCTCACATTTGTTCCATTAAGGAGCCAATCAAAACTACAGATTCTTATTGGCGGGTTTCTGAAATTTTGTTTCTAATTCTTTGACAGATCAGGATTAATGGCAGTAGTTAACAGTTACATTTGCAGATAAATTTTGTGTGTGTATTCTTGTTTAGGCTCAACATTGGGAAATGGATTTGGGATTGCTGATGGATTCTGCTCTTAGGTTCATCCATTGGCAGATGTTAACTGAACTACAAAAGCATCATTTGGCTATGGCAGTCTGTGAGCCGTGGGGATTATCAGATTAAAAGTGGAAGTACCCTCATTACGGAATCAACATTGTGTGTCCAGGGAGCTTTCTGGATCATGTATCATAAATATGAATATTATCTTGGTTGGGAAAAATTTACTAGGTTGCTGCAACAGCAAATATGGAGAAGATGTTTTGTCTTTTTGTTCTTTCTTCAGTTCATCATCTTTGCTGGTGAATCCATGTGATACCAGCATTTCTCTAGCCTCATTGAGAGGCAATGATTCTGAATTGCAAGGACTGAGCCAGTTATTAAGATAGAGATGTTTATAGACTAGCGAATGGTGATTCATCAGGCTTAATGGAAATATCCCTTGAGAATATCCAGCCTCCATTCTTCCACATTTGTGCTCATAAAAAGACCTCTGGCTGTATAATCTGTTTCTGTGGGGGGGGGTTTGTTTACAAGGATTGAGTTGGTAAGTAGCATGCACGCATACACTAGGTAGGTCTGTTTTTGTAAATTGCTGAACTTGCTCCTGGCATCTGTCTTCATTTTGCAGTCCTGAGAACCAAACCGAAGACCCCCTAAATGCTAGACAAGCACCCTTGCATCAGTTTAATTAGCCTTAGTTTTCCCTTTGAGATTGTTCAATCATGAGGGTTCTTAATAAGTTGAATTTCAAGTTCTGAAATCATACATTCAGAAACTGGGATTTGTATCCTTCTATGCAGGGAAGTGGGAAGTCACATGGTCATTTTTCTGACACTTCATGTGTTTTGTCAGCACCATTTGTCTTATTTGTAATTTACTAGGAACAGAAGATACAGATTTACGACACTTCGAATGTATATCCTATTTGGAGAGTGTCTGATGTGTTTGTGGATCTGTGGATCCTTTTCTAAATTTGTTGGAATGTTCCATCCTGGCCTCACATGTAATCCCTCCAACATAAGTTGGCCAGGCCAATGAAATATCAGCACAGGGAGGAAAAGAGGCCTTATGCACATTAAATGACAAGCATCGTTTGCAAGTCAGTTGCCATGCAATTTGTATGGGGGAGCCACATGGGAACACAAGAAGTTAGGTTGGAAACCCCAGCCTCAATACAGTCTTATCTGAAAGCAGCCACAATTTCGTCTCTATCCTGTACAACAGAAAATCATATCAGAGGAGCTAGCTCTGAGAAAACAATCCTGGCAACCGTGATTGACAATAAATCATGAATTTTAAAAAACTCTCTGCTTTGATGGATGGTTGTAACATGACAGATACTAAATTAATTTTTTGCCACAGCAATGGATTCTTTGACAGATATATTGTTCTTGATTATTCTAAGGAGACGACATCCCATTTCTGGGGATAGTGTGTGGGTGGTACGTATCCAAAGTCCCTTGAGCCCATTGCTTTTCTTTTTAAAACCTGAATGGTATTCTACTGCCATCTGGTGGCAAGACTAACTGTTCTGGATATTTACCTAGTAACATTTGTGAAAATGTTGAAAGATAAATAAAGATAAATAGAAAATTCCCCAGGATACCAGCACTAACAAGGTTAAAAAAAAAATTGAGAGAGGGTGGGGTGGGAAAGTTAACCAAATGTATGCACAGCAAAAAGTTTCTCACTTCAGCCTGTTGTGCTAACTTCCTGATCACTCTTGAAGGTACTGCGGGCACTAGGGGAATGCCGTGCTATAGAAAGCAGTGTTGTCTCAATTGCTCTTTGTACAGCATTTTGGAAGAGAGGACACTCAGAAGTGAAAAGACTTATTTCACTCTCCCTCTTTTATGATGCGAGTTTGAAATTACAAAATGTTCCTCGGGTCCTCAGAGGTTTTGCTGAACCTTTTTGATGTGGGCAGGGACTGCTGTGGGGAGGGAGGAAGGTGGGCAGGCAGCGGGAAATGCAAGCGTTCAGGTGTTGATCTTGTCTGATTTCTGCCGTCATCAGCAGGACCCCAAACAAAGGCAGATGATGCTGAAGGATTCAGCAAACATGGCTGTCTGAGTGAGGCTTCCCAGAGCTTTCAGAAGCCTGACACTTTGCTAAGAGGCCTGGTAGAGGGGTTTTCCAGGGTTTGCCCACTGGGAATGTCTTTTCTTCTTCAAAATAGATTATGGGAACAATTGAAATACATAGGGAGCTATCCTAAATAAAGATTACAAATTAAAATCATTTCCAGAAACAATTCTTCATCAAAGAAAAATCAACAATGATCTTGTCACTGTCTGTTTACCACCAAGACACCCCAGCACTCGTACTGTAAGTAATGGCATGTATACCGTAGGAAGAATACCTTCCCCCAAGCAAAAAGATTTTTCTCTGAACTTACATTGTTGAAAGAGACACAGCACTTATTTGATCTCCTCAGGTTGAAATAACTTTCTCTTAACATAATATGTATTATAATAATAGCTCCTAGTTAAGATTTCATTATGACATTTCAGCTCAATGTAGACCACGGTCCCTGCCATGTTTTTATAAAACATGACTCGGTATGAGATACTCGTGTTAACTGCAATTGCTGAAATGACTGATGTTTGACTCTAGACACTTTCTGTCGTTATTAAACTTCATTATAGAATAATGTATGTGGGTGGAATTGTGGCTCGATGCTTCTGTAATTTCCTCTCTACCTTCTCCATGTACTTTCAGTGACATCGACTGAATCATTTCATCTTATAGATGCAAAGACGAAGGAAAAAGAACAGAAACGTGGCCATTAAGGGAAACAGTGCGCGTGTGCATAGTTAATGGGAACCATTTTGACATTCTGTATTTGATTCCGTGGTGTACCTACTCAAACAATTTCAATAGCATATTAGAACAAAACGCTGCATTGTGCTGTTCACTAAGAATGCGAGTAATAGACTTCAAAAAATTACCTTTTCACTGAAAGTATTATCTGCGGGGAATGAAGAAATGTTTTACAGTATGAGAAGCTGACAGCAGCGAGAGGGAAGGAAGGCTGGCATGACCACAGCAGGGTTGGGGTGGAGTTGACTCTTTACTCTCCAAAACGCACGCTAAAGCTCAACCATGACATTCCCTTTCAGCCCCTGGTCTCTAATCATACAGATTCTCTCTATCTATCTATTTTGATGACATCATTATTAATCCAACTGCACATTTATGCTAGTTAAAAATGGGGCTTATAACTTTGTTTACCTGGAGACCAAAATGTGAAACACAGAAAACTCCTTGTTGACCATGTTAATTTTGATTCTGGGCATGGGACTTCCTCTGTAAAACCAGAGCAGAAGAAGCTGTGCACACAGGGCAGCTGTCTCCTTGCTTCCCAGTCTGTATTTCCATGGCAGTTCCTTCACAGCAGAGGGAGGTAGGCCCTGTGGATACTACTGAAGATGAGATTTCAAGGGGCTTTCGAAACAGGAAACGGAGGAGGTTGCCTGCCCATGTAATGCCTCCCGTTGTGAGGGGCACATGTATGTGTATATATATTATTTATGAAGTAGTTTTACAAATACTTTATTTGATTCTGGTAACAGCTCTCTGAAGCAAGCATTGTTGCCTGCATTTTTTTTCCCCTCACACAAAACCTGAATCTTAGAAACAATATATGAACTCCCTACATTCATACTGTTTGTACAAGACACACCAGGAAAGATAGGCCCTGTCCCTTGACTCTAGGGAACCTGGTCGTGGGGAAAATTAAGGGAAAATACATCATTTTTAAAAGATTGAGTGTAAGACTGTGTTAGTCTTGCCCTCACAGGTCTAACTGTGCTTCAGGATGTGTGGATTTCCAGGGAGAAGGCAACTGAGAAACATGAACTTGATTTTGTCTGTAGAGCTCTGGACAGTGTAAATGATCAGACAGCAAGTGACGTGGTGTCTGAAATCTGGTTCCAGGAGGAGAAAAGCTCCAGATCAAATTCCAGGCTTCTTGGCACTTACTCTGTAGCTGACCACATCAATGTGGTCACATACACTGCTCAGCCCAGGACAGAGGACCAAAGTTGACCCCAGTGAATCTCTGCCCTGATGCCTTGAGGATTTGATGGGAAGATTTTAGCATGATCTGGGGAACAGTTGCAGTGATCTACCTACTTGTACAAAAGACAGAAGAAAGGCTGCTGCAGTGGCTTACGTCGGTAATCCCAACAGTTGGGAGGCTGAGGCAGGAGGAATTATTAGGCTACTTATGTCCTCGCCAATAGATAAGAGAATTGAAATGTGTCTGTGTTTATGTAGTGTGTGCACATAAAGCATGCGTTTTGGAAGTGGTATAGTGTGTATCTTTTCCTTTAAATTAGCATTTTTTCATCTTTCATCATCAGCGATCACTGGGGAAACACAAACCAAAGCTACTATGATTTCACCTCACTGTGTGTGTTTAGAATGCCTATTATCAAAAAGCCACAAAATAATAAGGGAGGAAAAACGAATGTAAGCTAATCCAGAAATGATGGGAAAAGAGTGTGCAGATTCTTTAAAAGATTTAGCAAAGCAATGCTTCTCTTTGAGAGTGGTCATGTGGTTACATCAAGTTGGCAGGTAGCACACAACAATAAGAATTAATTACACTTATATGTCTGTTGTAGATTAAGCATTTGAACACCTACTGCATTTTTCCCAGTCTAAACAGCACAGTGTTATGTCCTCAGATGTAACTCAGATTTGCAGGTTCTAACTTAAAAAAACAGATTTATTCATTTCCATTTTATGTGTATGTGGTTTGCCTACACATATGTATGTACACTACTATGAGCATGTCTAATATCTTTGGAGGTCAGAAGAAGGCAATGGATCCATCAGAACTGGAATTAAAGATGGTCATAGGATACCATACGGGTGCTGGGTTCTGAACCAAGGTCTTCTGAAAGAGTAGTAAAGTACTCTTGGCCACTGAACCATCTCTGCAGTTCCTGAAGGTTATATTTTTAAGTTGAACATTCATTCAAATCACAGCTCTAGGCAGGGCAGGTTCTAGGCTCTCTGAAGAAGGAGTTCTATGTAAGAATGTGCATCATCGGCTAAAGAGCTAGTTCTCTGGGCTCACCAGCCAGTTAGGCAAAAGATTCATCCCTGGAGGTATTCTGGATTTTGGCTGTTTGGCCATAGCAAGGCTGGCTGGGTGAATTCCTCAGGTCAAAAGATTGTGTGTGAATAGTCCATACAGCTGATGGCTTTATGAAGTGTGAAGCATGAAGACAGACAGCTATATATCCCTGTACTTACAAAGAGTAAGATTTGGTTGGGCCAATTCAGGGGCAGGATTTTGGCTTGATGGATGGTGTTCACAAGGATGAAGTTTGTAAAGTGTCTTTTCAGGAGCTATGCAGGTGCTGGAGCTGGTGAAGGGGGGCTGGGGTCCAGGCGTCTTAGTCACACAAATAGTTTAGTGCTTGTTTACCTTGGAATTCCATGTTGCCAGGCAGGCAGGTGAGTGGGCAGAAAAAGAGCCTTGCAGCCTTCCATAGGCGTATGCTCCTTTGTGGATGCAGACAGCAGTGGTTCTTACTCTTACTGTTATTCAGCAAACACGTATGCACATTATTTTTGTTGCCATATCTGTGTCCTGGTTCACCTGTAACTGACAGTCTCATATTTATCTACTAGGAACTGAAGTGCTAGCTAAAATATGAAAAAGCACTTGACTGAAATGTACTCTAGAAAAATGTGCCATTGGATTTCAGGGGAATTTCTGTGTAAAACTACTAGTTTTTAACCAAATAGTTCTTTAAAATAGGACTGTTATTTGAACCAATAAATCATGCCTGAAGTTCAGCCATATGCACTGGATACTGCATGCAATGAAGAAAAAAACTATTAAAAGGACGATCACCTGATGTGTGAATAAAGATAGACAATGGTGCCAGGTGGTGCTTGGTGCATAATAGCGAGAACAGTAGGTCAGAGCACAGCAATCAATACCAAAGAGAAATCAACACATTCAACACCATCCCCATAGTGCTAAGCTGATTATCCACTTCAAGTGATTGAAGCAGCAAGATGAATGTGTGAAGCAGCCTTTATTTTCTCTTTCAGAACGGAGAGCTCGGCATACAGGTTAACTGGTGTCTTATGCTGCTCATGGCTTCCTATCCCAGCCTTAGATTTCTAGGCAGACAGATACTTTTCTCAATGACTAATGCCTACATCATTTTTATTATCTTTAACCATGCCTATCTATGGAAAATAGTGACTTCTGAATGTTTTCCCTTGCATACACATACTTAAACACACACTGAACATAGATGCTCAGATAAACATATACAAATACATATCAATTATTCACAGGTTTCTGGTGCCATCTACAGTGAATGGCCTCATCTGTGTTAGACCTATAATGAGAGAGAAAGAAAGAGAGAGAAAGAGAGAGAGAGAGAGAGAGAGAGAGAGAGAGAGAGAGAGAGAGAGAGAGAGGGAGAACACTGTGCTCCAGTGATGAAGAGTAGGCTTGTATAGCCCCACAGTAAGGAATTTTCTAGATCCCTATGGCAGTTAGAGCATGCTGGTTTCCCCAAACTTCTAGAGACTACTTCCCTGGTGAAATGCACTGTTAGTTCATCCCCCTCATCATCAAGGAAGCTGTAAAATCTCTGATCTGCTCTCTGGAGACCTTTGCCATTTCTCCTCCTCAAGGTTCAGAAGCATTCCACAAAGCCTTTTCTTTCTCTACATACCTACTGGGTTTACATGTAGATTTTCTTTTGAATGTGTGCTTTGTGTAGTGGACATCCTCTTCTTACATGGGGAGGAGCCCAAACATGCATGCCATGGGGGTGGCCATGACTCACTCTTCTAATGGGCTGTGGGCTAGCATGCCAAGCTTCCACTCGTGTGAGGATTCTGGGATATTCATGGGGGATAAGTGCACTGCATGAAGGCAGAGGAGGCAACCTTGCTCAGAAGCAAACTTCATAGAGCTCTTTGGGATTTTCTTAAGTAGTTCTTAACCCCAGATACACAAGGGTTTAACCTAAGACTTGTGACGTATGGGTTCCATTGGTCAGTTTGTAAAAATAAGAGGAAGTATCAAGGAATTTTCTAAAATAAACTGAAGGCAGATGTCAGTATTATTCCAGGTTTAAACTATGAATGAACATTATTGGTTTAAAGATATTTCCCCATGTGGTCTGCTGAATTAGCTATATACATATTTATTTACCAATTCAGTCTTTACACTTTCAATGTACTGCCAATGTTTAGTCCCCATCTTCTTTCTTCTTTTCTCTATTGATTTTTTACAATTCAAAAATTGTTTTGACACAGATTCTCATTATATGACCCAGGCTGGTCTTGAACCCACAGCTTTCTGCTAGGGACTGGGGACTCAAATGTATGCCATCACATATGATATGGATTTATTAATGAAGCTATATCTCTTGAAGTAAACCTGGACTTAATACAATATAATTATGTTATAGGCTGAAAAAGAATGCAGTAATTTCTGGGACCCAGCATCTTGGTCCTTGTTGGTGATATCAACAGACTTAGTTGGAACTCGTGTGCTCACAAATGGGTACAGATTAGAAGCATACCACACTGTAAAAGGAAGAATTGTATTTACTAGCATCCTTTGTGTGTTTGCATGTGTGTATATGAGATTATTTACAGGTTCATGTGCAGGAAGGTGTATGTACACCTTTATGAATGGCTATGTGGAGATCCAAAGTCAAGTTGTGTTAAGTTGACATAAAACTATCCAACTTTTATAATCTGGAATTGTTAATTACACTTGATGACAATATCCTAAGGGGATAATTCAAAGATGTTCTCTGCAGTGTTATTTATAAGTGGAAAGCCCATAGAGACCATTTCTTCAGTGTCTGGCAATTGACCTAGTCACATGCTAGGAACACTTATAGACAGTTACACGAATTTAAAAATCATAATTATAAAATATTTTTGTTAATATGCATATTGTTTAAGTTATCACCTTAGATGGTTCAGTATCTCTCTCTCTCTCTCTCTCTCTCACACACACACACACACACACACACAGCACACAAAATTGTATAGTAAAAGAGCTTTGTAACATTTACATGAGAAAGCCGGGAAGAGTATATGCCATGTTCCAAAATTTAAGAATGATCATCTTAAGTAACACTCTGAGTATTTTTATCACAATTTTGTTCTTTTCTAATATCATAGATAATGATCTTGTAATATCATTATAATTAAATGGAGTCAAATGATAGGTTCTTCAAAGCATATCTGGTCCTGAATTAATCTATCCAATAGTTTTATCTACTTTACTCCCAAGAGCTGCTTGGGAGGGCACACTTTCCAGCATTCCAGTGGTAGAGATCACATGCAGTTTTCCACTGCTTCTTCCAGAGCAGACAAGAAGGTCCCCATCTTGCTGATCTAATGCATGAACAACCTAAGACACCTCTGCAATTAGAATCTAGCCTTCCATCCCTCCAGCATCTACTTGCCCCGTCCCATGCTTAGCATTTTCTCAATGGCCACTGACTCGTCTCCCCAGAACTCATTTCCTTCCTTTCTACTGCTCAGCAGGGCCTAATTTTGTTTCCTGAGTAAATGAGACTCACTGAATCTCGGTTTCTTACTTTTTAAAATTAAAAGAATAAAAAAGTTGTAAAGTGCTTGAGAAGCCTAAACAGCAGAGAGAAGAGTAAAGAAGTCTGCGTGCCTTCCCCGGGAGATGATAACGCCCAGCGCGCAGTCATGCCTTCCGTGCAAATGGAGGGAGCCCGAAAATAAAAGTAAAAGAAAACAAATCATTTCCATGCCCATGGGGCAGGAAAAGAGCTAAAGATAAGGAAAAGACAGTCCTCGGTGAAAAGAAATGAAGTAAATCAAGATTAAAAGCTCTGCTTTTCTCCCCTCCACGGAATACATTCATGGTTCCTTTATCCTCCAATAATGTGCCACAGAGGCTCTGGAATACGACGAGATAGCAGACAAGAATATGAACAATGAACTGAATTTCTTCCTGGGCTCTTCTAAAATTGGTCTTCAGGAAAGTGAAAAGGAAGATTTGATTGCTACATCTGAGCATCTCTCTAGAATTCAAACGAAGACTTGCTTTCCCTCTGCATGATCTAAAAAGTGAAAAAATCACAGCTTACGGGAGACTTTCGTTCTTCTTTTTAATATAATATTATAACGAGGTTCAGTGTACAGGTTAAGCATTAATTTTAAACAGGCCACATGATTAGGAACTTAAATTTCTCTGAAATTTAACTGATACCCCTTGTTGAGTATAATCTTAGATCAAGAATCATTATAGTTTGCTTTGGAGACTTTGGTGTGGTTGCTATGACAACAAAACTTTAGGGCATTGTAGTCTACATGGAATCAGAAAATGACAGATGGCCCATTATGGAACTGTACATATTTGGAGATGAAAAGAAAATACATCAGTCTGAAGTTTATTCATTCACTATGCTGATGTGGAAGAGCTGAGATATGATAACTGAGTGGGGTTAGAACCAGCCACCAGAAAGGGGAGGTTAAAACAAAACTTTATTCATCAGGAACATGTGTTAACTGACTTGAAGGCTACTGACAGATCACTGCCCCTCCCCAGCCATGCACAGACTTCTAGATTAGCAGATTTTGTTCAGCACCATTCAGAGAAGCCTTCTCCATTATGATTAGTTAGAAACCAGAGAGAGGCTGCTGAAGACAGAGAGAAAGGAGATGGGATCTAGATGGGAAAGGTTTGCTTTCTATCTCCCTCGCTTTGGGGGTTCAGACGGAAGCTAATACGAGAGGAAGATGATGGTGTGCTTAGAAAGGGTATTAGAATTAGAAGTCAAATTGGATAACTCAAAAATAAAACACATTCTGATCCTGAGCAGTGATGGTCTTCAGATTACCACCGTGGATTAAGCAATATTTAGCCGGGAGTTTTGCTTACGCAGGTGAGTTTGCATTTTTAATTAGAAAATATTAATTTTCTAGACAAGAAAGGGATTGTCTATAGGGCCTCTCCAATCGCTTTTAAGATGTCTGAGTAAATGTAGCTCTGTACTTACCTGTTATCTGTCTCTTTTCTTTTCTCTGTTTCTTTCCCCAGTCCCGCCCCATCTATGCTCTCCGTTTAGACATAGCCCAAGAAGGAATGTAGTACAGACCCAAAGTCTCTGTGACCTCAAGGAGAAAGCCAAGAACAGGCTTGTAAGCTGAGGTCTGAAAACCGTTGAAATGTCAGTCTTTGTCAAAATAGTATGCTAAATTGTAAGGCAGTAAACGCCTTTCATTAGAAGTCATCTAGCTTCAGGCTTTGGCCTTATGGTGGATGTGTTATTGGGAGGTTTAATTATTAGATGAGAACGTTGGCTAAACGGTTGTGGGGCCTGACCAAAGAGGCCCCTGTTGGGACTCAGTTTTCTGCCATGTCTGAGTTGAGTACATAGTGTTCTCCAACGTCTGAACAGGAAAACTCTCTCATTTTTTTAGACCTGCAAAAAAAAAAAAAAAAATTATGTGGCCAAGTCAGCAAACCATTCACCACATTGGACAATACAACTAAGAATGGGTGAATCCTAAGGACAAAGCCGATGTGAGCACATGTGTTCTTTCTGATGGCTCTCTGGTATAATTTTAGTCTTGGCCTTTAAGGATGGAAAGCCAATACATTAACCTCAATGACACTGCCTCTTTCCTAAAGATTCCTACTTAATTAATGGAAGCATAAAGCTTGTCAAAATGAGGAAATGAGGCCATATCTCCTTTCTAAGGAGGTCCTCAAGTGAACCCAAACATATTCTGCTGAAGATGCTCAGTGTCTTAGCAGCATAGCATATATTGAAGAAGCTCTGCTGGTTGGATTTTTTTGTTGCATGCCTTGAAATATTAAGAAAAAAAAACAGCCTTTGACCATCAGAAGCTATTTATATGTATTTGTATGTGGTATGGCTAACACACACACACACACACACACACACACACACACACACACTATTCATTTTTAGAATGTTGGCATGTTGTAAAATTCTGTTTTCTTTTCATTCTTGGACGTTGTAAGTAAACCGAATCTGTACAGTAGGCTTTTGTCAGAATCCCAGAATGACAATTTTATTTTATAGCATATCCTAGAGTGACAGCCGGAAACTGTTCTGCACCACTTCAGTACAAACAGAATTAGCTTTTCACAATATTTTTGCAGATGTTAAAGGTCATTAATAGAATGAAATGAAACCAGATGACTAAGGCAATGCATTCAGAATGATTGGCCTTCATTTTTCTTCCTAGCTTAAAGACACAGAGACCCTCTTTCTCTCCTACTTGGCTACATTTCACATTTTTTTCTAGTTATTTAATGGTTTCCAAAATCATAAAAGTAAAAGTGGTAGGGCATGTATTTCTTGGCATATGCCTTCTTCCTTGTTTGAAAGAGGTAGAATTTTATTAGACAAAAATAGTGTTAACTGCTTAAAAAAAAATCTCCCTGTTAACAATTGCTGGAGCCTTCTGTTTTCACAGAGTTAAGCTGTTGTGGTGAATTACATGAAATCCTCATTTCACATGAAAAGAATAGAAGAGGCAATTAACTGGATGAAACACTACCAAATTTCTCTCTCAGGAGAGAAGTGGGAAAGTCTCAGGGTATAAAGATGCTGCATGCTTCCAGGCTGCTAGCACCCTGGCCAGCCATCTTGTTCCTGTCTCATTGGTATTTGGACTATAGGTAAGGAAACTACAGTTAATGTAATAGTTATACTTATGTCGGCCATAGCTAAAGGTTAATTTGGTATTATTCGGCATTCAGTAGGGAAATATTTGGAAATGAATATTAATCATGTGGGGGTAACAAAACAAAATAAAATATAACTCACTCCATTTCTTAGAGAAAATGAAATAGCAATGTAAATATGTCCAGATACTGCCCTTTGATTTTGAAATTTTTCCCAAAGGCCGATGTGCTAAGGGCTTGGTTTTCAGGGTGACCCGACTAAGAGCTGGTAGACCCTCTTTATAAAGGAGGCTGGGCCTAGTGAGAAGGTAGGTTGTTGTAGATATACCCTTAAGGGGGTGTTATGACCCTGTCCACCCTTGTTTCCTTCTTGTCAGCCACCATGAGATGAGCAACATTGGGCCTGGACTGCAGTCTTTGAAACAGTGAATTACAGTGAACCTTGGCTCTGTTTAAGTTGTCTGTCTCAGGTATAACGTCACAATGTTGGGAAGCTAACTAGTACATCAGATTGTCTTGTAGCATCCGGTACAGTATACACACTGAAGGAGCACCGTGTGGTCCTTCTCCTCAGCTAAGGTTATTTTTCCATGCAGCAAGCCTGACTCATCTGCAGAAGGGCCTGTGAATGGGAGAATACGGTTGCTGAAAGCAGGGTTACTATGATATGAAGAAGATGAAAATATTAGACACATAAAAGTGAGGAAATGGAAAGCTAAATGTGAGCCCTTTTGGGATATTGCATCTTTTTATCTTTGGTGTCCAGACACCATGAGACTATCTATGGATTCCTGGAAGAGCAAGCCGTACAGTTTCTGCTAACAGTATTTACTGAGATGCTACTGCATCCCAATCACTGTTTGGGTTGCTAAGAAAACCATGAAGTACTGAGTGGGAGCTTATATTTCAGTGAGGAAGAGAAACAATAAGAAAGTAAAAAGGGTAATAAAAATGTAGTATTCCAGGCGGAAGGAAGAGTGAGTAGAGAGGATTTGTGACAGCAGGTGTGCCAGTTCAAGGAGCACAAGAAAGGTCTTTATTTGTGGATGGTGGGAACAACAACAGGAGAGCAGTTAGAACTTGTGGTGGGAGTCAGTCCGCGTGGAGGGGCACAGGAACTGTGGGACTATGTTTAAGTCTTTTTTGAGTGGAGGGCATGGTTCAAAAAGATGAGGCAGATACCCATTTGGGCTACTGTAGTGGGAAGTAAGGAGTCTAGAGCAGACAGAAACAAAAGACTCATGGTGCCATGGTATACTGGTTAGTTTTTTTCAATGTGTCAAAGCTAGGGTCTTCTGGAAAGAGGCAACCTCAACAGATTGGCCAGTAGGAAAGACTGTGTGGCATTTTCTTGATAAATGGTTGGTGTGTGAGGGCCTAGTTCGCTATGATCATCACCACCCCTGAGCAGATGATACTGCATCGTATAAGGAAGAAAGCTGAGCAAACCATGGAGACCAAGCCAGTAAGGAGGATTCCTCCTTGGCCTCAGCATCAGTTCCTGCATCCAGGTTCTTGGCCTGACTTTCTTCATGATGGACTATAAGCTGTAAGTTAAAATAAACCCTTTCTTTCCCAAGTTACTTTTGATTGTGGTGTTTCTCATGGCAATAGAGCACAAACTAATACATATGAGAAAGTGGTAGCAGTGAATATGAGATGGAGTGATTTGAGACCCATTGTGAGGGACATGGGGAAAAACAACAACCCGTTGGTAAACTGGAAGTGAATGATGCGGGTGAGGGATGAGATGACTTGGTTATCTAATAACAAATGATGAGCCCTGAAATCATATACATAAAGCATTTATTAATGAACTCATCAGACTATACACACACACACACACACACACACACACACACACACACACACATATGTAAGAAACAATAAGAAATTACAAAAAAGGGGTGGCCACGAATTTGGGAAGGAGTTGGGAGCATGAGAGTGATTGGAAGAAGGAGAAGGAGGGTGGAAACAATGTAATTATATTTCAAGCAAATGAATTGCAACAAGAAGAGCTGACTTGGTGAGTACCCATGCCTTCTTCTAAAGTGAGGCAAACCTATATATTCAGGGTTTGGAATCATGGACTCTA
Source organism: Cricetomys ansorgei (assembly GCA_026225945.1). Classification (NCBI taxonomy): domain Eukaryota; kingdom Metazoa; phylum Chordata; class Mammalia; order Rodentia; family Nesomyidae; genus Cricetomys; species Cricetomys ansorgei. The sequence continues at coordinate 13,481,843 of JAMJFZ010000239.1, read as the reverse complement.
GTACTATTTTCCTTTGTGTATCTGGAATGATCCCTCCCATCCTAACTCCTCCTCCCTGTGACAGGGGCCATTCAGCCTGGACTAGCCTTAAACTTTCTGATCTTTCTACTTCTTGGTTTTTTGTTTTGTTTTTTTTTTTTTTTTTTTGTGGGTGCAGAATTCCTGAGGGAGTGAGTGGCACAAGGTCCAAGAAACAGACTCTGGGGAAAGCATCTGTGGTGCAAATCCATGGTGCAAATCTGATTATTGTGTAGGGAAGCAGGTTTTTATGGAGAAAGTAGGGCAGTACAGAAGGGGAGGTCCAAGAGCGTTGGTCTATGCTTACTAGACACTTCAATCAGCCTATCTAATGCTTGTTAATCAGAGAGGGATGAGTGAAGGTCAGTAAAGGCCCAATAGCCAGTATTGGTTAGCAATGTTTCCGTAAAGACAGAAGAAGTGGGTACAGTTCTGATGGGGCTTTTCAACTGGTGTACCAAGGACCCACCATTTAAAGGGACGTGTATGTGCTACAGGCTGAGGTACAGCCCAGTGCAGGTACTGAAGCCTGCTTCTCTCTCCTGCCATCGTGATCCAGTAGCTACCAACACTTCCAGCACCCCCAAATGCTGAAATTATAAGCATACATCATCATACATGACAAGATCTACTTTCTTATTAAAAGTTGTTATTAATTTTTTTCTGATAATTTTTGTCTCCTTGATGTATTGGTTTGAGAGAATACAGCTAAAAAGTTCTTGTTGTAACTATGATGTCATTTTTCCCATATGATTTTCCTATTTAAAAAAAATGTATTTTGAGGTATGTTGAAAATTATAAAAAAACTTCTTAATTTCTATATTGTTTTCATAATCTTTTTAGTTGTCAATGTAAATTATTCTGGTTAGTCTATGCCCTGGTTAGTTTTGATTGTTAGTTTCATCCAACCAAGAGTTACCACCTGAGAAGAGGAAGTCTGTGTTGACAGATTACCCAGATCATAGTAGAGTGCGGTATCTCTGTGAACTGCCTTCAGTATTGATGGAGGTGAATGGGCCCAGAGACTTGTGGGTGGTGCCACCTGTGGGCAGGGCCTCCTAGGGTGTATAAGACAGCAGTCTGATCAGGAATCAGAGGGAGCTTGATTCCCTTCCTCTCCCCAGAGAGTGCTGAGATTACAGTTGTGCACACCATGGCCAACTTTTAAAATTTATTTTTATCATTGATATATTTGGAATTATTTTTGGTATTTTACTTTATGTTTTGTGCTATTTTGAAAGGTATTCTATTTTAATTTCTAAAGAATTAATTGAATCTTACCAATTTTTTTTTCAGCTTATTGGAGGGTGACATTACTTAGCTATTAGTTGATGAGTTCTGAAATGTTTTTTAGATTCGGAAACCTATTATACTTTCAGGATGCATTCATAACTTTGAAGTGTTTCAATATGAAATATTTTTTTTTAGCTATTTGTCACTATTGTCTACCTGGGACAATCAGTTACTGAGAAAGCTTATTTTGGCTCACAGTCTCTAGAACATAATTGGTTCTTGCTTTGGGCCTGTGGCAGGGCAGCATGTAACAGTGGGGAGCACGAGCAGAGCGAGATTACTTTCACATGTTACTCAGACATTTTCATCTATAAACATATTTCTCCTTTCTCTAGCATTTTTCTCTGAATTAAAATTTTCTTTCCTTGTTTTAGCTACTTTTCCCCTTGCTATGGAAAATATGTGACAAAAGCAGCTCAAGGAAGGAAGGGTTTATTTATTTTGGTTCACAGTTCAAACTGTTGGTCTACCATGGCAGGGAGGGTGTGGCATCAGGAACACGGAGCGCTGGTCACATTGCAACGCAGCCAGAAAGCAGAGAAAGAGAAATGCTATTTCTCATCTAGGCTTCTTTTTATTTAGTCCAGCCTGTGAATGGTACCAACTCAGTACTTTAATCTAGGAAAGTCCCTCATAATATGATCAGAAATTTGTTTACATGGTGTCTTAATCAGGGTTTTTATTGCTGTGAAGAGACCCAGTGCCACGGCAACTTTTATAATGGAGAGTGTTTAATTGGGACTGGCTTACAGTTCAGAGGTTTAGTCCATTGTCAGCATGGCAGGAAGCAAGGAAAATGCCAAAAATAATCCAAATATATCATAGGCAGACATGGTGCTTGAGAGGTAGCTGAGAGTTTTACATCCATATCAACAGGCAGCAGAAAGTGAGAGTGAGCCGTTAGGTCTGAAACATCAAAGCCCACCCCTAGTGACACACTTTTTCCAATAAGGTCACACTTCCTCCAAAAGGCCATACCTCCTAATGAGCCAATGGGGCCATTTTCATTCAAACCACCATACATAATGATTCTAATTCTTATCAGTTGGCATTCAAGATTACACTCCAACAGAGAAGAGGGAGTTCACATGACTCAAGAAGCTAAGGAAACCTAGACTACTTGAGAAAGGCACAGTTAAAGAATTCAAAAGGCTTTTCTCTTGAAGTCATATAAGTAGTGAACAATTCTGGGGCAAGCAAGCCTCTTCCATAGAGCTGCCTGAAAGCTGGGCAGAGAGGACACCTATGGTGAGGCTTTCAGGAATTGTCACTATTCTGTGATGAGCTTTTTGGTGAGGCAGCTTATCTAGTCACCCATATTTCCGCACCCATGTTTCCATAAACAACATCAATAAATCCATTGGTTCTCCAAACTGGGTTTAAGTAGAACCATTTCTTTGGTAAATAGACCTTTATTCATGTCTCCAGAGGAGAGGTCATGAGATTTCCAAACAGGACACAGAACCGAAGATGAATGGAAGATTCAACGACCCCTGTAACACAGAACTGAGGTTGACCCATCTTAGAGTGGCGCCTCTGTGTGGGTAATTGTGCTGTGGCTACTTTTCGCTATGTGGCATGGTATAGTGTATCTCCTTGGTGTAGGGTGTAGTAAAAGTTGCATGTTCCCTGATATGATGATAAAACATGTTAGAGGATGCTAGTTTGTCTAACAATGAAGTACATGTATGGTGGATCATCTCAGGGTGGATATCTTCTTCTCTGTAGTATGTCTCCTTAAAGAATGGAGTCCTCTTTTCGGGTATAAGGATACAGTTGCGTCCTACTGGACTAGGGAATATATTTCAGTCATTAAAAGTAGCACATATATACAGAACTATTTCCCTCTGAACATCACCCCTGGGGAGAAAGCTCTGGGGTACCTGACATGGCTCTGCCCATTTCAACAGCACACATTCACCCAGGACTTCATCTACTCGGGGCTTCCTCTACGCCTTACAGTGGCTACAGACAAATGCCACTGTAGGCTTCCATTTTCCTCTATCACTTCTTCCTCATTGTGCTCCATTCCACAGAGGCCTCAAAGGGGTAGGAAACTTTCCTGAGGGCATTTATATGCTGCATATGGTAACATATGATTCTAATCTGTAGTCTCCCCTTGGAATCAACCCTTCTCATAGGTGTCTTGTCTTGTTTTATCTCCTCCTGCCACCTTGCATCCAACTGTGCACTGGCGTTTCTCCCAGTGACTCCTCATTGTGGCTGAATTGCAATGTCACTAAAGTCAAATGGCTTTGCCAAACTGCTAAGATCTGTCCCAGAAAGTTTCCATATAACCAATCATTATTTCCTAATCTTCCTTGTGTGGAGCCTCGACTCTTACTGCAGTCATCGTGTCATGCCCAGTTCCTCCAGGACATGAATATATGGATCCCTGCCTTGCTGCCTCCAATTCTCCTGCATGCTTTGCGTGCTCCTTTGAGTTTACTTCACTTTCAGCTCATTGTTTTGCTGAGTTTCCCATCAATGCATCATCGTTTGACCTCTACGTCATAGATCAAGATACTTAGAGTACTAAGTTCAACCTAGGAAATTGAGTACACACAATTTAGTATCATTAATCATGATTGAGTATTTAATGCTAATATGGAGCAGAGGAGGAAGACATTAAGCTTGTCTTGGTGAGTGGAGCTTGCTCTGCTCGTGGGTACCACAATGAGGTATTGTGATGACTAATAATATTGAAAGTCAACTTGACAGGACTCAGAAACAAACCTCTGGGCATGTCTGTGAAGACGTGTCTAGATTGAAACTGAGATAGGAAAACTCATCTTAAATCTGGATGGCACCACTCCATGGGTTGGGGTTCTTGAATAAAAAGGAGACAGCAAGCTGATTATCACCATTCATCCCTCTCTTCTTCCTGATGGAGATGAAATGTCAGCAGCTGCCTCACGCTGTCTCCACTTATTTAATCACCATGAAGGACTGTATCTCCCAACAAAAAGCTGAAACAAACATTTCTTCCCTTTAGTTGCATTTGATGATGACAGAAACAAGAAAAGTAGCTAATACAGATTCCCACGAGTGAATGGATACTGTGACCTGATGTTCATGGTAGATGCAGATAGAGACACAGTGTCAGAATCTGTGATTGTGGAAGTGGTAGCAGAAGCTAAGAGCTGTTGCACATGCTTAACACTAGCAAAAGGACAAAATTGAACCCTGGGATTCCAAAACCCAATAGTTTGATGGGAAAAGTAGGACAAAGGTGAGTAAGAAAAGCCATGGGCTAGGAGATGAAAACGGGAGAGACTATCGTTCTGTAGGTGGGAGTCCTCTGAGCACATTCTCATTCCATGGGAGCAGGTGTCCTGATAGAATGTTATCAGAAACACCAGGTGGATGCCCATGCACTTGTTCTTAGAAATGTCTATCCAAGACCATTGCCTGCATGCCAAAATGTGACCATGCTTCTTGAGTTGCAGAGGTAGCAATGTAATGCATGTAAATATACTGTTCCATCTCCAAATGATAAATTGTAGAACAAAATAAAAATTCCCTTAAACATTGTAAATGAAAGGAGCATGCAATTTAAAATGTCATACTTCAGGTGTAGTATACCAGCAAGATTCCTGTAAGCAATCAGTCAGAGAAAACTATTATTTTGGGACTGTTTGAAAGTAGATAAGCTGAAAATATAATATTTTAAGAATAAAAGGAGAGTGATGATATATGAAAAATTGCCTTTTATATCAACATATTGGATTCCCAGTTAAATTTAGTGCTATTTCCTTTATAGGATCATAACAAGTTAGAGGCTTCAAATACCTCAAGAAGGCAATAAATATTGGTGCGAAAGTCTTGCATTTCTCTGAAACTGCTTTAATATATACCTTTCAAACTTAATGTACTATCTGCATAAAGGCAAACAAGAACTTTTTTTATTTTTACATTGCAGGGGCTTGGGTTATTGCTTTAAAATGTTTAAAGAATAAAAGTTAGTTGGCTCATACTTTCCCGTTACATACCAAATACACTGATATACAGATGTATGTGTAACATTCTAATGCAAAGGTATGCAAAACCTGAAATTTCCATGTAGCACATCATCAGTTTAAAATACTTGAATATTGAGTGGCCTAAAAGAGAAATTAGAGGCCAAGGAATTATTCAAAGTCATCATGATTCAGAAAATACCAGCAATAATGATAACACAACAAGCAACAACTACATTAATTGCTGATGCAAACTACTGTGTGCCAAGTGATGTCCTAAGTCTAACATACCAGTTCATTTGTCTCTTGCCAGAAAGGCTACTTTTCCCGTTTAATAGAAGATGAAATTTTCACACACAGAGATTAAATAATTGTGTGCCCTGGTTTAGTAAAACAAGGATAAATTTCGTGGTCCTCTTTTACAACATTAAAATTCAGAATAGATAATTATGATTAAAAATAATTTCAGAAAATATGACAATGCTTCTTTTGTCTCAATATGCCTCCATCTTTAGGGTCCCCACTTAATCTAAGGCGACCCAAGTCTTACTTACTATCTTTCATCTTGGGAACTTGTAGCTTGTTATTCCTTCTAGAAAATTTTACTGAGCCATAGAAATCACAGCTTAAAAAGTCCTTAAAAAGACACCAAGATAAAAGACAATACCCTCTTCTCAGGAAAACTGTAGTTTGATAGAGCAGAGAGGCAGACACCGAAGCTCAAGGCCTGGGGAGGACAGGAGGTAAAGTACTGCCCAAGCTAGGGCCCCGAGGTGGGAGATCTTACGGTGGATCTGAGGATGAGGCTGCTTAGTCAACTGGCCTGCCAAGCACAGGTCAAAGGGTGTGCGAGATGGACAGATAGGTGTCTTTGGATGCATGGTACCCTTTCCTATTGTATAAACTACTATTTGATCATTCATGTCACACCACCATGGTGAGGTGATTATTCAATTTCAGGGCCCATTTCTTTTTTTTTCATTTCAGGTCGCCCATCTTCCTCTGAAGAACAAGTAGTGGCCTTCATTTCCTCATCAACCACCTCACTGGGGTATGATGACAATCACTGATACGAAGCACTGCTAGGTCAGCTCAGTTTTACTCATGACACACACTTGCCCAATAAAAACCAACTTGTCAAACTTATTTGTTATTGTGAGATCATTCAAAAGAAGTAGTACATTATTTTTGTTGCAGGTGCCTATAGAAGCCAAAAATGTGGAGTACCCCTGCAGTTGGAGTTTCAGGCACTTGTGAGCTGCCTGAATTGGGAGCTGGGAATGGATCTGAGTTCTCTGTAAGAGTAGTATGAACAATTAACCACTGAGTCATCTCTCCAGCTTATGAAAAGAATAATTCTTATTTATTTATTTTTTTTTTGAAATACTGAGTAATGCAAGCACGTCCAACTGACTTTGAGTTTACACTTCAGAGTCACTTTTCAGCTGGGGATCTGATTTGCCACTTGCTGGCAGTATTTAGGTGGGTGAGCTTTTAAGGCTTTCGAATGCCGATGTTTTCTGTATTAAGTGAGGTAGTAATGCTTTCAGGCTTGTGGTAAGAATAAAGTGAAGAAACACGAATACATTTTATTGGCAAATCGTGTCTACGCTGAATCTGCTGAATTAGTGAGCGGAATGATTTTTAGCAGAAGCAACATGAGAGGCCGTGAAAGACGGAAGAGCAGGTAGAAGGGTGACGCTAGGACAGCACACGTTCTGACGTGATTATTATGGGCATGGATGTTTCTGGAAGAGTCCCAGCTCCCACAAATGTTGAATATTTTGCAAGTTGGAAAATCCCCAGCTGCACCATCAAGCTTAATTTAGTCACAGATCAAATGCCATCACACATTTCTCTCTTCCCAGCTGCCTTTGCCGTGGGCTGGGAAAAGTTAGAGCTGCAGCACACAGATCCCCAACTGTGAAGCTTGGGGGCTGTGCAGTGAGTTCCTTCAAGCTCGAGCTAATGAGGATGCTTAGCACAGTCCTTAGCAATTTGTCAACACCTTGGCGTTCTAGAACCATCTCCCAGGGCACCAAGTAAACATTTAAATGTGAACGACAACACAGGCTTCTCATTAAGAATCATGTTATATGTTCGCTGTGTGCTTTATCCTGCTAGTTTAGAAACAAAAGCAGGATTTCTTTCCTGCTACTGCTCCCCAGTTGTGAGCACATCCTTAAGGTGGACTCTCTGTCTTTTTACAATTATGCTATAACTTTTACTCTGGAGTCTGTGTGTGAGTGTGCATGTTATATGAATGTGTGTGTAGAACCCAGAAGTTCATGTGTAATACATTCCTTCATTGCTTTTCACTTTATTTTTGAAGCTGAGCTCATCAATTTGTCTAGGCTGGATGTCCAGTGAGTTTCTGGGATCTGCCTTTTGAATCCTCTCAGCCCTGGGATTACAGACATGTGGCCATGCCCAACTTTCAAGATAGACTCTGGAGATCTCAACTCAGGTCCTCTTGCTTAGGTGGCAAGCATTTTGCCAATGATGGCACCTCTCACCCACATAGTCTAGACTTTAACACACATATAGCATAAGACAAAATCAGTAACAATTGCTCAAATTAAATATCTCCAGTTTAAAATAAGAAAGCTCTGATGTCAAGTCATCATCCAAACCTCAACAGAGTCAGGAATGATCTAAGAAAGATATTCTGGGTTAAGTTTCATTGAAAACTTTGCTTCCATGGGGGATTTATTCCCTAGTGAGAATTCATAACCTCTACAATCACACTGATTTCATCAAGTTGAACATTTTAATTGCTGAACAGAAGAAAGAAAAAAGTAAACTCTGACAACTGAGAGAAAATATAGTGCCCACAATAACATCAATAAAAGAATCAGTTAAAAATGAATGGATTTACCTATGAAAAATAGGATCAGAATTACACAAAAATGTTAACCTTTGCACAAGAGCAGAGAGAGGTAAGCCTCCCAGGCCTCAGGAGACATGATCCCAACTGTAGAAGGTGTGAATCTCCAGAGGACTAGGGATGACTTCAGTTAAGATTACAAACTCATTTTTATCAACCAAGCACATGCAAATTGTTTGAAGGGTTCATGTCAGCAGTTTCTCCTGCAAAGCTGAGCCTACTTTCACAAGCGATAACTGCTGGTAAAAACCCAGCATAGATATTGGCTCAGCACTTCTGGTGGTTTCAGACTGTGGTTTGAACAGGTGGATGGCCCGAGTTGTTTTGTGCCAGTATCACTATGAGGAGCTGGGAGTGGAGACCTTGTCCCACACCAGGGCAGCTTGGGGAACGGATCCAGTTTCTCAGCTGGAGGAGTTAATTTGTGGGGTGGTAACCCTCCTTCCTTTACCATTTCCCCTGGTCCTCAGGGCTACCATCACTTCCCTTGCTCACATAGATACAGACCATCATCTTCCCTTGTCAGTGAGTCCAACCACAGCTGTGACCTGGTACCTTCTAATATGTTTGTTGTCTGTGGTAGCCTTGGTCACCTCTCATTAGTACCGATGAGCAAGGGTTGGAGGAAGCCCTGCTGCAGCCTCTGTAGAAACTATTCCTCTAGGTAACAACAGCTGGTCCTGGGGATGAGGCTTCTTACAATAGGGCCAAAGGCCAGCAGTGCAGGTGGTTACTCCAGCCTCTTACTGCCCCAGTGCAGATGGAGAGCAAAAAGGGGACTGAGCCCATTGATGAGAATTTCCTGTCCTTGTGTATCTCTAGAGTATTCCAAGGTTGTCTTTCAGTTCTCCAATTTGGGGTAAAAGCCTTGGTTCTGATGAAACTGCATTATAGGTTAGCTGATGCAAAGGTTAAACTATTTTAACATTTCTTGGCAGGATTGACCAAACTTGATGAGTTGGCTGGTCTTCAGCTGGGATGTTGCTGCTGTAGCACTATTTAGAAATATTTTTAGCCCTTTGTCATCTGTTTCTGATCACCGGAACCAAGGTGGCTTGTTACCAACCACAGGGGAACATAGACTGTGTTCAGGACTACAAGTCTGAACATATGCAAAGAAATGCCAAGCAAGTACAACTTTGCAGGGTATCCTGCCTTTCTTCCCAGAGTTCACTGCAGAGTGGCCATTATCAAAGAAACCTGGGAATGTTTAATAGCTCACTGGTGAAAGAAATGTCATCAAGCATCTTAGATATATAGTATTGGCTCAGATTCTTCCAGAGTTAACTTACTAGTGAGGGGCCTCAGACCTTTCTAAGCAGTCATAATTATTTCTATATCAAATTCAGCATTTGACAAAGTTGACTATTGAGTGACATTTTTATGTTTTGAAATAATCTGTACTTGGACATTTAAAAATAGATAACCCCTATGTTCACTAACAAGAATTTCTTTCTATTTCTCCTTTAAAAGTTACAGACTTTGAATTCAAAGCCCAGTTTAGATATAGGTTATCACTGTATGGCTCAAGCTGCCCTTTGGGGAGAGATGCTCCCATCTGAGACAAGTGATAAGTTTACCAGTGTGGCATTATGCCCAGTAACAACCCTTAAGTTTAGAGACAACAAATTTTGCTCTATTAACTATGCTCCTTACTGGAGAACATTTGCTGTTGCATGCAAACGGTTCCTTGGGAAACATCTAATAATTTGTTTTTATGAACAGCACTAGACAATGATGGTCCAGGTTATAGACCATGTTCAACGATTGTCTGTCATTTCCCTTTCAGGAATATTAAGTCAAACAGTCACAAACTTACAGAGGAAATTTATTTATAAAATTATAGCACAGTGCAGGTGAAGCCTGTGAGGTAAGTATTTAGTGAAGCCTCCCTCAGATTGGCCTGTTGGCAAGTCTATGAGTACTTTCTTGACTAATGATTGGTGTGGGATGACCCAGCCTACTGTGGGTGACGTCATACCCTGGCAGGTGGATCCCAGGGTGTATAAGAAAGCAGGCTGAACAAGACACAGGAGAAAGCCAGTAAGCAGTGATTTTCCATGGGTTCTGCTTTCGTTCATGTCTCCAGGTTCCTGTCTTGAGTTTGTGTTCTGACTTCCATTCATGATGGTCTGTAAATGTATGCTGAAATAAGACCCTTACTCCTCAAATTACTTTTGGTATGGCATTTTGTTCCAGCAACTGAAAGCCAACTAGAACACAAGCAGACCCCGTTTCTACCTGACAACAAATTCCTAGATAAAGTATAAGGGTAAGTTACCAGGATTTTGGCTGCATCTTTCTGTATTTTTGTGTTGTATAAAAGAAACAATGCAGTCTCCTGGAAGAGCCTGGGTTTGGAGCCAGGAGACCTGGGCTGGAATCCTGTTCCGACACTTGAAGTTTCCTGATGATCATTTCACCTTTCACCTGTGCAAGTTTTCACTTTCTCCTGTATTAGGTTTTGATGGCAGTGTCTACACTGAGTGGCCAGTGGCTTACTGAGTTTAAGGAGCCTAGTAAGTACTGTTCTGAGAATATAAAGGACTCTTGAAAGTGGTGATCACCTCGAGAGAGGGGATAGTTCAAGTTGAGTCCAACAATTCAGCTATCGATTAACCAATCTGTCATGAGGAAGTGTATTCATCTCCTCAAGCTTTAGCTTGTCAATCCACTGACATCTATCTGGACTGATTCTACTATCAGGCCACCGTTGCCTAGTGACGGCTGTCCCTTGCCTTTCTGGTACCATCCTTGCTTCTGCCTTTGGAATGAAGCAGGCTCCACGTAGGCTCACTGCTCCGTTGCTGCCTCAGGCGTGGTCCTGGCTCCCAGGCATATCACCAGACTCACAGCTCCTGTTCTTCCCCTCACATGTTCAGGGAGCCTCTGCATTTCCTGAAGTGTGGGGGCAGATTGCATCCATCAAGATTTTGGCAGCATCTTTCTACAATTTTATGTTGTGTTGCTTAAACAGGGACTGCTTTGTTGACACACACTAGCCATATGGGAGTCATTTGGACGGTGCTGCTGACAGCCATGTCTGTGCTGCTGTTTGTCTCTTTTACCCCTAGTCCTGAAACAGTTTAGGGTTGGGAGATTCCACTGACATCAAGTGGGAGCACCATTTTCTTCCCACAGCCTGCTCCCCTCTCTGCACATCTTGCTTCTTACTTGTAGAAGCAGGTGAATCTCTGAGAGCCTACCAGCATAGACCTTGTTACATGTGCTTTAGCATCTTCTATTTTAAGAAACTTGTTATTAGTTTCCACTGGTTAACTGTGTAAAAACCCCAAAAAGACCAAAAACGCCAACTGTGAAAAGTAAGCTAATAAGATGAGTCAGAGAGAAAAGTTTCAAAGCTAAAAAAAGAACTATTACAAATAAAAAGACAGGCTAATGGTAGGAGAGCCTTAAGGGCTGTTTGGGTAAATCAGACAAGAAAACCTGTTCAAATTTTAATTAAAAAAAACCCCAGCACCATCACATCTATGGACAGACTGTGAATGCTTACTATAATTATTTCTTCTGGCTGAGAAGTGGAAATTCTGATCAAATTTTGGGAGAGAAGAGAAAGAAAACATTTAGATGATTTCCCACCTCTGAATGACTTTGGGTGACACGTTGAGTTTAAGGATGTTCTCCATGTGAAGCATCAGCAGCAAATGGACTAGGTTGTCAGAAAACATACCTGGTGGGAATAATACTTAAATATGTTGAGTATACTGAACACTTAATCATTTAAGTGATGAAAATCCCTTGGCAAGTACAGAACTAAACAAGGGACTAACGTTCATTTTTACATGTAAAAAAAAGAATACAATTATGATATCAATCTATTGACAGAAAGTGTGGGAACAGCCAGACCTGGGGTTAGCCTGCAAGTAGTTCAAACTCAGAGAGCTTACCTGAGAAGGCCCGCAGGGAGTTTCATAGGATGATAAAAATCTCTAATTCAGCCAGGTGGTGGAGGCACGTGCCTTTAATCGCAGCACTTGGGAGGCAGATGCAGGCAGATGTCTGTGAGTTCTAGGAGCACCTGGCCTCCAGAGAGGGTTCCAGGATAGCCAGAGCTCCACCAGAGAGAAATAAAAAGCCTCTAGCAGTTTTTCTTTTATATGTGGTATAGTCTGCTAAAGTGGCTTTATAGCTAAACTGTAGATCTTTTTATTACATAGTGATTATGCTCAGAATGTAGTTAGTCCCAGTATTAACATTTATCTGTGCCTTAAGTTTAAAGTTGGCAAAATGATAAGAAATGAAGATTCTCAGCTAACCCGGGATCACTCATCTTCTCTGAGGTAGAAGAACTTCTAGAGCTGTTGGAACACAAGCAAAATATACAGATTGGGACTCTCTTGTGATAAGTATATTGGTGGTAAAGGCCTGAAGGGTCTGCAGGGTGGGGGGCGGGGGAGGGATGTCCCAGGGAAGTTTCTGGAATATTTGCCAAAGAAATTTAATGTCTTGACTGGGATGTCAGCCAAAAGCTCATTTGTCATGCTCATGAATTGTACTTTTAAAATAAATGTGCAACTTATTATATGTTAATTATACCTCAATAAGGCTAAATAAAAATTGATTTTTACTAAGACAGAGCATAGGTATAAATCAGGAAGATTATTGAGTTGAAGACAATTATCACATAGATAAAATAAGAATATGAATAGATATTAAATTTTCAGGAAAATTAGAATGCATGGCCCTATGAAAATACAACCTTTAGTTGTTGATTAAATTTACCATTTTTAATCTAAGCATTGCAAAATTTTTTTTCTGTCATCTTCTATTTAATTACTATTGGGTCTGAGTCACAATGTTCAGAATCCAGATTCCTCATGATTTCTCTACAGGCTTTGATCACAAAATGGCACAATATTTGGGTAGAGAGAGAAAAAACATCCAGACATTCCTTTAAGTGTGAACAAACATTCAAAGCTTATTTGCTTCATATCTTATTTTTCTCAGTAAAATGTGTGTCTGGAATAAGATTATAAGAAAGGTCAGGACTACAGTTTTTGGTTTAGTTTAGTCTTTGGGTGTGCCCTGGTAGGCTGCTTTCTCTTTTTAGATGGAAGACAGTCTGTGGAGGTGTGTTGAGTATCAAATGTGATCTTGGTTCAGCTTCTCCAGCTCTAACCAAAGAGGCTACTGACCCCCAAAAGGAAACCTGACATCAGTTCTGAAGGACACAGTGCTAGCACCCAGGCTCTGGTTGTGAGGAGCCATTTACACTTCTAAAAGGGCAGCTGGCACAGCCGTGCTCAAGTACTTTTGGAATTTAATAGCTATCCTCTGATCTGACCAAATTTTTGCAATTTATTTATTTATTTAAAATCATTTTGTGTTTGTGTTGGACAGTGTCTGCGAGGCCAGACATTTTGGATCCCTAGAAGTTGTAGTTATAGGCAGTTGTGAGTCACTTGGTATGGGTGCTGAGAATCGAACTCCCATCTTCTGAAAGAGCAATACACATCAGTAACCGCAGAGCCACCGCTTCAGTCCTGACTTAGTCAATTTTATTTCCCATTTGAAATAGCATAAGGAACTGGAAATGTCCCTCTTCTTTCTAATGCTCTGAGTTTATTTCAGAGTTAAAACTTTATTGGACACGTAATTACACTGTGCTGTGCTAATTTATTATCTGCATAAATGATAATAAAATGGGAGTTTCCTCTACAGGCAGTTCTAATCTCAGTGAATCATGAATATATCAAAAGATTGTAGCATATTCCCTGGTGGGCTTGGAGTTCTACACAGGGTACAAACGACAATTTATCCATGTTAGGGAAAAGCTTCTCACATTAGTTGAACCCTCCCATAAAATTCACCATGATTTGGGGTTCTAGTTTGGCCTCATTTGTTCTGGTTCAAGTAATGCCAATTTGATGATTCATTATTGTAATTGTGGGGTAATAAAAATGCCTAACATTTTAAAGACTCTGTGATCCAAAACACTTCTCCTGGAAACCGATTATCCCATAGAGTGATCTGAGGGAAGACAAGAAGTTCATGTCAGATAAACCTGGGAAATACTTTAACAGTTGTGGTTTCATTCTATCTCATTTAGAAAATGAGTTTCTTATTACTGTGAAGATCCAAAGTGGACTTAGCTTAATTTAGGGCTGCTCAATTATCCAGTATACCTCCTCATATGTTAAGAAACATTGCTTCTCAAAACACGTGGTTGGAAAATGATTTTTTTTTTTTTTTTGGTGAGTGTAAAAAGTTAGTTTTTGTTACCTTCAGTTTTCAATCATCTTTAGTTTTCAAAGAGATTAAATACTTATAGAACCTAAGTTTCTTTCCCAAACCAACTAGTAAGTAATATAAGAAAGAACATATTCATCTATCCACCCATCCATCTATCCATCCATCTAGCTATCCATCTACGCACTCATCCATCATCCTTACACCCATCCATCCATCCATCTGTCCATCCATCTATCCACCCATCTAACTCTCCAGCCAGCCAGTCATGATTCTCTCAATAAAATGTGTTTGCCTCTGTTTTAAGCTTTCTGAGTATGCAGCTAAACTAAATAAAGTTGATTCCTGTCTTCGATGAATTATTATTCTAGCAAGAAGAGGATACATTTGTTAAAAACTTTGATGCAGGCCTTCTATGATAATGCAAACCATTGGTATATGTGGCCCAATGGTACTGGTACGGTGCTGGAGCAGGTATTGGATGTAGGTGATGATGTGAGGACTCTTAGAGGATAGAAAACTTATTTTGAGACCTCAAGATGGAGAAACATGGCTTCCCAGATTTTTACTGTAGCAGGAGAGCTAGATAAATTTAAGCCAGTATCCCATGTTTAGTTTAGCCAGAGGACATGGCTAAGAGGGTAAGCTTAGAGTGATGGCACATACGGTGAAGTTCAGTTCCTACTGTGTGAATAATTCTGGGTAAGGAAACCAGCATCTCATTACCTCAGTTTTAAGATGTATAAAATGATAACCATGTCAGGAGTTATTGGTAAGAAGAGCTGATGACTTCGTAAGCATCAAAACATAACACACTATTTGACATACAGTTTGTGGAAAACGATCTATTATCCTCTTTTCTCATGAACTCTGGTAGTTTCATCCTCTGGAGGCCTGGGCTGAGTGTAGTTGGTCAACTTTTATTAGCAGTATAGACTCTGGGAAAACAAATCACGCAGAGTATAATTCTCCCTTTAAAGCTATATCAGTTGTGTTCTTGAAAAACATTCATAACATAACTTATAGACAATCTTAAGACTTCCTGGAAAGTTAAATTTGTCCAAAAGAGCATCAGTATGTTCTGGAGACAGTATGTTCTGCAGAAGTTGACATTTAAATGGTGTACTTATGTGTGTGTGCAGTAGGAGGGTTTGAATCTAGGGTGTCACACATGCTAGGCAAGTGTTCTACAACTCAGTCCACATTTACTTTTGATCCAGAGAACAGTTGCACTAAGTTTAACTTGTCTTGAACTCATTCTGCTCTGCAGACAGTTCCTGAATGCTCCAGCCTCTTCCTCTGGACTAGTTGGGATTGTAGGCCTAGGCTACTGGGGGTTGGGGGAAGGGGATCAGAAGAAGTCTCTAAATGATGGAAATAGCATTGCTTTTTCTGAGTTGGCTTCCAAAGTTGTGTGAACATTCTTCTACCAAACTTATTCTTTGCAAATAAGGTATAATGTTATCTGGGCTTCAGGGGAGGGGACACAGTGACCTTCTGTCATCAAAAAGCACTTGCCATGGGCCCTGTTGCTGTGGCTATCTTTGCTAAACAAAACTTGCTGAAGCTACTCAACCGAACCACAGAAGGAAGCTTATAGGAGAGGCTTTGGTCATTTTCAAGTGTTCAGACCAAAGAAGGGTCAAGACTTTCAGGAGGAGCAGGAACACCCTGCATGCCTGGCTGAGTGAGACAAGTTAGACTTTGGAGGTGAAAGAGCCCAGCCTGTGTGAGAGCTCAAAGGCCTTTTACAGGGATGATAGCAGCCTTGATTAAAAGGCTGAGGGAAATTGACAGGGTTTCGAGTGGTCTTGGGGGTGTAGTTTTATACTTGGATTTAGGTAGATCACTCATTCTGCTGCTTCTTCAATGATCACCAGTCTTAAAAAGAGAGGGATGGCAGCAAGTGCATGATGGGTAATTGTGACATGGTGTCCTATGACAAAGGACAAAGCACGGGTGGGACGTGATGAGATTACTTGCAGGTTCCTGAGGACAAGATGTTTGTGTGTTTAGCACTGTGTGAACATGACTCAAGGAGACACTGGTGTTTACTCTGGGCAGCGCTGAAGGTGAGATAATCTAGAAAGGGAATATTCACTATCATGTGAAATTAAAAGCATTGTATTTCTTTGGGTTTGTCAGTCTTCACTGTATAAGCAAGAAGTGACTTTGGAAACGATTTTATCCAATCTAAGAAGCACACACTGAATGTGTCAGAGCTGGGCTGAGCGACCTACGGAAATTTCACTCAAAAATCTTGTCTAAAGGAAGGGCAGCTGGGGTTCATGATTGAAGTTTTGGCCTGTGGTTTAAAAAATCAGAAATTTCATCTAACTCCTTGGAAGGTTCTAGAGACTTCAAATTGTAATTTCTGTGAACTCAAATCAGCCGCAAGCTCATTTATTCGCACTTGCACTTCCACACGGAAACACAGTTCTTGGTTATGAAAATACAATTTCTCCCCTAATGGGCTGCCCTTTCTTCCTGAGCATGTTCGCTTTTATTGTTCAGGAAGGACAAATGTGTTCAGGCCGCAGAATGAGAGCTGCACATTGAATTTAGCAGAGGAGGGAAAAAAAAAAGCTTCAGCTTGCAAGATCAGAATAAACAAGACATTAAGGGGGACCTGTGTGAATGCTTTCTGAATGGAACGAAGGCCCGTGTGTAGAAGTAATTTGTCTGATTTTTTTAATGTATAAACATTATTCTATACATACAGATCCAGCTTCAATTATTCATTAAATAACTATCTCCAGCCCTCTCTACGTGTGGGCTCCGTGTCTTCAGATTTGACCAACTGTGGATGAAAAATATAGTCAGGCTTAGGATGTCTGCCCCTGCAGAGGATGTGTGCAGGCAGCTCTCCTTGCCATTGTTCTATAACAACAGTCTGACAACTACTTTCATGGTATTTACGTTGTATTAGGTATTAGGTGTAATCTGGAGATGATTTAAGAAGGGAGGATGACACAAATCTGACCTCAGTTTATGTCAGGAACCTGAGCAGCCACAGTTTGGTTTCTGTGGGGTCCTGGAACGATTCCCTGCAGGCATGGTTGGGGACCAGGTCCTGCTGGAGATAAGGTTGGCATGGAAGACACAAGCCCCCACAGCAAGCAGGTGAGTGTGGACAAAGACTGTTTTTTTCCGTGCTATCTTCCCCAAGTCAGCTGCAAGTTGTTGAAGCACCCAAGTGCAGTACAGTTCCCTGGTCCAGTTCCTCAGCTGCAAATCGCCAACCTCATCTTCAGGAGTCCTAACTCGCTGCTCCATAGCAGGGGCCAAGAGATCCACTTTAATTATTCCAAAGCTGGAATGGAGGGCTCCACCAACCACACTTGGGGACTCTGCTGCAGATTCTTCATTGTGCTGTCATCATTAATAGCCAACCACCTCTGCAGAGGTCCCTGAGGATTCTGTTAGCCCAGGACCCAGTAGATAGTGTTGCAAATAGAGGGTGTTCTTAAAACCCTTCAGATAAAGTCTCTGACAGTTTAAAGCAGGATACTCCTGGACCACAGGTGGATCCAGTCTTGTGTGACTGACTAGTGTGCACAAGTATTGCTAATTTGGGTGTGTGGATTTCTCTTGTTTAAAATAACCTCATTTATACTTGTGAACACATTCCTGTGCTCAAAGAAGATTATATGTGGACAGTCACACAAACAGCAACTGCATGTGGCTCATCATTTCTGTGTCCCTTTTTCTAGAAATGCAGATTTTTAGCAGACAACACACTCATTTCTACCTTACTGGCCCCCTCTTCCTCTTTGTGTCTTTCTTCAAGTTGTTGCACATGTTTCTGTTCCTGCTGCACATGTTCGTGTTCTTGCTGCACATGTTCCTGTTCCTGGTGCACACATTCATGTGTCAGTTCAGCTCGCCAAGGGATGTGTGGTGTCTCCGTGTTGAGCACTATTGCTTTCCATTCACCGATGAGGCAGAGAGCACACACAGCCACTGCAGCACTGTGCACCTGTTTCTCAGGTAGCCAGGTCTTGGTGAGTGGCACTTTCATGTCACAGGGTTTCTGCACAGAGGCTTCTCTTTATTTAAGATACACGTTCATATGTTTTATTCTTCCAAATAACTGTGATATGTTATTAAAAAACAGCTAATCCATGGGCATAAAGCTCAGAATGCAATGTTTTCCATACATTTGTGAGGATGTATAAACATTATGAAGATTTAATTTTTGATCATTTTCATCCCACTAGAAACAGCTTTCACACCCTGGCAATAGCTGCGCATCCATACATGACACTAATCTACATTATGCTGTAGATTTCTCTTCTGGACATACAGTACAGGCGAATTCATAAACGGCCTAACTCATGACAGATTCCTCCCTTCACAAGGTTCACTCTAGTTGTGTCATGTACATCATTTTGACACTGCTGCATAATATTCCACTACATGGTCAGACTATAATTGTATTTATCTGTTTATTAAGAAGGTCTGAATTGTTTCCAATTTGGGGCTATTTTATACCAAGCCATCATGAATATTCATGTACTTCTTGTCTTTTTTTTTTTTTTTTTTTTGCCTGATCATATCCAAGTTATCTTTCAAGACCCAACCCTAACCCAAGTCCTCTGCCAGATTTTCCTGGTCTTTCCCACTTTTTTTATTTTTATGTTTCCACAAGGTTTCAAAAAATTTTTTGAGATCATAATATAAAAACATCATTTTCTCTTTCCCTTTCCTCCTTCTAACCCCTCCATTGAACTCCTTTTGCTATCTCTTAAAAAGAAGTTTTGTTTTTAAAAATATACTTTTAAGAAACAAATTATATAACTTCTGTCCCTACAGCTCCTCCCAGGAACTCTCCCAGTTGACCCTTCCCGTTGAAAAAATTAGACCAAGGACAAATAGATAAAGGACTTAGTAATGCAACAGAAGAATCTGAGAAAACGCGAACAAACGAAACTCAATTCCAGTAGATGGCAAAAAGTAATAAAATAGTACAAAGAATCAGTGGATCTAAGAGCTGGTTCCTCGAGAAGATAAATAAGTCCAACAGATCCTTGGTCCAACTAATCAAAAGAATGAGAGGGCCCGCACTGACAGAACCAGAGAGGAACGTGGAAACGCTATAACAGACACCAGAGAAATTCAGAATATTGTAGGGAATGCTTAAAAAACCTGTATTCCATTGAGTTGAAAAATATGAAAGAAATTAATTTCTTGACTCATCCAAACTACCAAGTTAAGCCAAGAGGAGACTAACAGGCTGAACAGGCCATAACACATGAGGAGAGGGAGCCTTCCAACTAAAACAAGCCCAGGCCCCGATGAATTTGCAGCAGAACCAAACTCAAAAGAAGAGCCACAAGCAGTCCTTCTTAAACACTTAAAAGAGAAATGGAAGGAAAAGAGGCCATCAACTTCTCTGGCTTCCTGTTCACAATGCCTAGCCTGTGCTTTAAGGGGCCACTGGCTGATCTCAGCTTCGCCTCCCAATGGTGGGTCTAACCATCCCTTATTTCTGCCTTTGGTGATTTGCATAGTCCCTGACCAACAGTCAGATCCATGCTATCTGTTGTAAGAAAGACACAATGGAAGGGAGGAAAGGAGGGAGGGAGGAAGGGCTAAGTTTTAAAATAATCCTTTGTTCCTAACAGGATCATAGAGCTATATTTTCTCAGATTTTGTGGGGGGCTTTGGGGAGAGGCATGGGAGTTCAGATCTTGCTGTGTAGCCTGAGCTGACTTCAGTGTGCGCGGACCTCTTGGCTCAGCCTACTGAGTGCTGGGATGACAGCCTACTGAGTGCTGGATGACTTCATGAGACAATTCTGGATTCTTGATGTCAGTAGCCAAATGGGTTGTTTGAGGAGGAAGAAAAGGACTCTGTGCAGAAATATTGTCAGTTAAAAACATCAAAAGACTTGAACACATTTATCTAATTTCTTTTTTTTTTTTCAAGACAGAAAGAAAATCTAAAACCACTAACAGCAGTGAGTCAGAAAATTAAATATACAGCTGGAAATAGGCGATTTTGTAAGGCAGTGATTAGTCATAATAACACCATTTAATTTGTTTGAGAAAGATGCATTTTTCAGTCACAAGTTTGCTTGGGTAATTACTTATCTTGTAGCATGTATTATATAATTGGGAAATTGTTTACAGCACATGAAATATGTAGACAATATATACAATTGGATGTAGAGAATCTATACATGTATTCATATAATTTGACAAGGTAGGCGGGAAATCGCTTTCCAAAGAAATAAATTATGCGTAGAAATGCAGAAACATAGGAAGGAGTATCTTTAAAAGCAAATGTGAAAAACATCCACGTCCATGGGTATGGAGCAGAGAGGAGTCCCTTGCAAACTCTATACTCCAATCCTTGCTCTATGAAGGTGAAGAGCTGGGAGCCCATGCTGCTCTTGGCTGAGCACCACACAGTGATTTCTTATCTTGTGGGGCTGGCGTGAGATACATGATGGGGCTGGAGTGAGGACAGCTGCCAGTTCCCAGAAAGAACTGAGTTTTTCCTTTTTGGGTCCCCAAGAGTGACAATCAGGGTTATGAACCAAGACAAACCTTGCTTCTTCTTCCATTTCCCTGCAGCACTCCCTGATGGTATCAAGGCCTTTCTGCAGTTCTTTGGGTCATGTAAACCAGCTACAGACCTGACTTGGTAAAAATGCAGAGGTGACCTCAGCAATAACCAGTACTAATGGGTGGCAAGTAACAAGACCGAGGTGTGTAGGTCTGTGGGGAGCTTTAGGCCAGGCGTGTGTCGATTGGTATCCTGTGGCTTTGATCTCCTACCTCACATTGCTGTTGCTACATTGCCCACTGAAATACTCCTTTCTGTTTTTTTTTCTTTTTTGTTGTTGTTTATTTGCTTGTGTTTTGTTTTGTTTTTATTTTGTTTTTCTAGACAGTGTTGTAACTCTGGCTGTCCTGGAATTCATTCCATAGACCAGGCTGGCCTGGAACTCACAGAGCTCTTCCTGCCTCTGCCTCCTGAGTGCTGGGATTAAAGGTGTGTGTCATCACTGCCAGGCCCTTTCTGTTTTTAAAGACATGATGGAGACATTTGCAGATTAGGTACATTGTCTTTCACTATCCTGTTTTATTTCGTCCACACTTACAATGGTTGTTGAGTGGGCTGTTGCTTTATAAGATGTACAGCTGTCAGCTTTCACTTTGTCCTATCCAGGGAGCGCCTCTCCCCATGCTTTGACACTCAGGAGTTTGTTCCCCTGTAGTAACATTGCTCTGTCACTCGTTCTGCATACTTTAACTTCCTGCTTCCTCCACCATCTTAAAACCCCATAGCCGTCATGGAATTGGCACTACCTCTGCCACCCCTCTCTTGTGCCAGGGCCAGCTTCTTCCAGGGGTGTTCATGTTTTCCCCACCTCCCTCCATCGAGCTCTACCCTGTGCACCCACTTCTTTCCCCGCCATTCCATGGAAACTGCTGTAAACAAAGTCATCATGGGCTTCATCAAATTATTCACCAGCGATATCTGACTGTTCTGTTCTGCTTTGCTTTGCTCCTCCTCAGGCTTCCACGTCTCTCCTGTCTCCTGGTGTCACACCCATTTTAAAACACATGTTTTTAATTGGAATTGAGTCACATCATTTTCCTCCTCTTTCCTCTCTCTGCAGACCCTCCCAGCTACTCTCCTTTAATCCTCTGCCATGTTCCCCACCACTCAAGTTGATGGCCTTTTTCTCTGATTATTATTATCAAACACATATATGTATGCATGTGTGTATATATATATATACAACCTACTGAGTCTGTTTTCATTGTATGTGATTATATGGTTTCAGGGCTGACCACTCTGCATAGGACAACCAATAAGGGGGCTCATCCCTTTAGAGGGTAATTCTCCTTTTCCTAGCTGTCTTTAGTTTCTTGTAGTTCATTGTCTGAGAGTGGGACCCTGCAAAAATTTCCCCCTTCAGGGTTAACATGTTCATTGGTATTACAATTGTTCCAGTCTTGTTTATGCTGCCATTTCTAGGAGACACTGTTTCACAGTAGACTTCCTGGTAGCTGGCTCTTAGAACATTTCCACCTGGAACATCCCAGGATGTTCCCTGAGCCACAAATGCAGGAGCTGTGATGTAGATTCATCCCTTCTGATGACTTTTCTTTTTTGGTCCAATCATGGGAGTTCAGTCTTTCCCCAGAGTACACTCACTTTCCTGTAGTCACCAACTCGCCATAGTATACGTATCTACACGGGCTGACTCCAAATTGAATCAACTACCTGGATTTCATAGCTTCACAATTACTGGAACAGCTACTGTCTGATCACCCCCTACTCACTGTCTCATAGATTCCTCAATTTCAATGTGTGAAAAATGGACTCTATACCTTTCCCTCCGAAGATTCTCATTATCTTATTAAACTGAGGATGCCAGCAAATTCAGGCACCTGGTCCAGACTGCTATGGTCAACCTTAGTCTCTTCTTTCTTTAGATACCTCCCAGCCTTACACAGCTACTGGAGTCTGTCCAGTCTTTAGCCTGTACCTCATTTGGAGCACACTCTCATCTTTCCATCCTTTTGTTGCTAATTTATTTTTAAATGATATTTGCCTCCACTCCTTCAGGATCCTGATTGTTCTTCCTGCTTTTAGACACCGTTCTCTGCCATTCAGATTTCCCTCTATTTTCCACTGATATTCAGTGCAAATCAAGTCATAACATTCCTGGTGTTGAATTTGATCAGTGGGTTTTCCTAGCATTGTGTAAAGTCTAAATTGCTAAATTGCTAATAACACATTCAAAATCAAGTATATGTCTCTTTCCAGCAGTGCTCTTTCCCACAAGGAGACCTCATCCTTGAGTGCAGATTGCTTGCTCTGAAAGTACTTGGAACACCATCGTCCTCATGTGCAATTGGAAATTTTTCTTTTCTGTGACAGGTATTTACTCTTTTTATACTTCCTGTACATTTCTTTTTTTTTTTTAAATTTTTTTTGGATTCGTGACACAACCATTCCCAATCTGGCCTAGAGCACTTTACCTCTTCTTTGATCACATGAGCAGTAAATCATTACTCGCTTCTAACATAGTATTTCTAAAGCTTCTTGCAGAGTAAAGCTTCTACTCTAAGAAATAAATTGTGAAATTGTTGATCAGCGGTTGGCTGTCATTGGCACATAGAAGAATTTGATTCTGTAATGGAGATGGTGGGATCAAATGCTTGCACAGGTGGGTCCCAGTCTGTTCTTTAAATACAGTGGTGTTACCTTAATTTTCTTTTAAATTTAGAGCAACAGGCTCTTGTCACCCTTTACTCTCTCTTGGAGGAGTTGAAGGTGGATCGGCTCATGAAATTTTCATGAAGGATGTCTCTCTTTGATTTTCTCAGCAGAGTCCTGCCCGTACCACTCCACTTCTGATCAAAGCAGAGCTTTGGTTCCAGAGATCTTAGGTAAAGATTTTGAGAAAATCAGCCACAGGGATATTCTTATTGTTTGGTAAATTAAAGAGCAACCCCAAAGCAAGGCAGGTTTATGAGATGGCTTCAGCCAGCCTGAGGGCTGAGGCTCCTGAGATGGCTGGGTACTGGTGTGTTTCTTGTTACTTATTTCTGACACCCAGCGTCAGGGAGGAAATACTTTTACAAATTAGCTTGTCATTATGTGTGAACATGTCTAGAGAAGTAACTCAGATTTAGAGAGTTTCAGATAAAACCCAACACCCCGTAGTTAAGAAAAATGATGTTTACAAATGTGCTAACGATGTATCACATGGTACAATCAGGCTGTGGGTCTGCAGGTGAGCTCACCACATTGCATGGGACAGAGGCTTCAACCCTAGGAAGGATGAGGGATGTTTCTCTGTATTAGCCATAACACTGCTTCAATGCCGCATGACTAAACACTGTTTATTGAAGGCCACATAATTATGCCATGGTATATTTTTTCCAAATTTAAATGTATTTCTCTGTCGCTCACTTGGACCAAATATGGAACAGTGTTTTGGGGAGGGAAATAGAAAGTGTTCTCCATGCTTAAGGTAACGAATCTTTTCATTTCTCTGGACGTGGTCATACATGGTTCATTTTCGTCTTTCTTAAAAATCAATATGAATTTAATTTTCCTTACTTTTGGCTTGAGAGATATTAAATTCCTTGTAAGTAGTTATTTTCATCTGTTGGTTTATTCACAAAGAGTTTAGGAGCTGGGATGTGCAACATAAATTAACTCATCTAACTAGCATTTATTGAGCATCGCTGTGTATCAGGCACTTGGAACGCATCAACTAAACAGACATAATTACTGCCCTGTGGCCTTATATTTCAGTGAAGGAGTCAGACAACATGGATAATGCAATTATTTAGTATCTTAAAGAGAATGAGTGCTATAAAAACAGGACTGAAGGAATGAGGAGTGTAAGGCAGGAAGAGACAGGTTGGAGGTTGAAGCAGCAGGTTCAAGTGTAAGATCAGTGTTGGGGGCTCAGACTGGAGTGAGGGAAACGACTGCAGATAAACGGAAACTGGTGGATCTGATGAAGGAAGAGCAAGATCAAAGGCCTTGGAGTGTGCATGTGTGAGGTGTGCGTACAAACTGGGAATGCCCTGGGAGAGATAGAGCTGAGGACAGAGATAAAGCATTTCTGAGAGGCTTTGTTTCTCTTCTTTTTAAAAAACATTAATATTTATTCTCTCATACAATACATCTCTACTGATGTTTCCCTCCCTCTATCCCTCCCAGTCCCATCCCTACCTCCCCTCTCCCCCAGATCTACTCCTCTTCTGTCTCCATTCAGAAAAGAGCAGGCCTCCCAGAGATATCAACGAAACAATGCATAACAAGACATAATAAGACTAGACGTAAACTCTCATATCAAGGCTAGATGAGGTAACCCAGTAGAGGAAAAAGGTCCCAAGAACAGGCAAAAGAGTCAGAGATATCTGCACTTCCACTATTAGGAATCCCAGGAAACACCTAGCTAGCAACCATAACATCTATGCAGAGGACCTAGCACAGACCTATGCAGACTCTGTGATTGCTGCTTCAGTCTCTCTGAGCCTGTATGAGCCCTGCTTAGTTGATTCCACGGACTATGTTCTCCTGGTGTCTTGACCCCTCTGCTTCCTACGGTCCATTCTCCCCCCTTCTGAGGAGTTCCCTGAGCTCTGAGGGGAGGGAACTGATGGAGATCTCCGATTTGGGCTCAGGCTCTTTCTTCACCCAGTATTTGACTGTGGGTCTCAGCATCTGCTCCCAACAGCTGCTGGAGGAAGCCTCTCTGATGACAACCAAGCTAGGCAGCAATCTATGAGTATAGCAGAATATCATCGAGTATCATTCTATTGATTGTTTTTGCCAGTCATCTTTGGTTCTACCGTAGGTGTCTATGCTATCCAGCCTCTGGTTTGTGGCCATCTAGGCAGCGCTGGACACGGGCTTCTTCTTGGGGTAGGGGCCTCAAGTTAAACCAGTCATTTTTGACCACAAGTTTTGTACCACCATTACCCCAGCACATCTTGCAGGCAGGACAGATTGTAGGTTGAAGGTTTTATGGGTGGGTTACCTAGTCTCCCTGGGTCTGTGGATTATTGCATGATTACTTCACAGCTAATATCCTCTTCTAAGTGAATAAATACATAGCACATTTGTCTTTTTAGGTCTGGGTTACCTCACTCATGGTGATTTTTTTTTTTTTTGGTGCCATCCATTTGCCAGCAAAATTTATGATGTCATTTTTTTAAACAGGTGAGTAACATTCCATTGTATAAATGGAGAAAAAAAAATTCCATTCTTCAGTTGAGGGACATCTGGTTGTTTCTAGTTTCTGGTTATTATGAATAAAGCTACTATGAACATAATTGAGCAAATGAGACTTTGTTTTTCATTCTGAGATATTGGGAAGCCATTGGAAAAATTTAAACAAATCTGTAATCAGATCTAATAAAAAGTTTGAAAAACAGCTCTTTGGTGTTATTTCTGAGTACTTAGAAGGAGGCAAATCAAGACAGGAAGTGCTTCTTAGGGTACTGCCAAAATCTAGGTGAGAAATGATGGCAGATAAGACCAATGTGGGGAGCGGCAGAATGAGCCAGACTTTAAGTAATGAGGGCTAGGGTGATAGCTCAGATGGTAAAGTGCATGCCCTGAAAACAGGAAGATCTATGCTTCAGAATCCATGAAAATGCCAGGCACATACATGCACCTGTAGTAACCTCAGCATTGTGGAAGCAGAGGCAGGAGAATCTCTGGGGGTCACTGGATCATCCAGCTTAGGCTAATCAGCGAACTCCAGATCTATAGGACCCTATTTTAAAGGATGTGGATAGCTTTCCTGAGGATGACAGCAGAGGTTGTCCTCTGTTCCCCAAATTAACATGCATAGACATACTTGAACATACATGTGTAACTTAGAAAAAAAATTCAAGTGAAAATATCAAGTAGAAATTATATCTTTGAAGTCCAGAAATCAGGTCTAAGCTAGAGACTTAGGTTGGAGAGACAATTTCTCTATATGGATGGTACTGAAAGCAGTGACAGTGGATGAGAGCTTAGGGATGAGGTGAGGGCAGGAATTTGTGAAATGATATCTTGGAAGCCAGTAGACAAAAAAGTATGAAAGAGAGTAGGACAGACTAATCTTATCCGGTGGTAAGGATAAGTCAAGGTGAGGATGGATGTCATTTCAAGATCATTAGGTAGGTCATCAACGGCATTGACACAGGATATTTTTATACAGTAATAAGGAGAAAGGCTGCAGAGGAGGACTTTTAAACACAAGAGAAAGGAAAGTGGATAAAACAAGAATATATAGTTACTGGTTTGTGCTCATGCAGACAATCTTAATTAAATGCATGGTTCACAAACGAAGTAGGTATAAAAATAAGAGGGAAATTTGTTGGCAGGAAGAGGGAGCTTTGGTGTGAGATGAGAGAGGATAATGGAGAAGAATGTGTTCAAAGTACATTATATATATATACATATAATGAATTTGTGAAAGAATAAATAGAATACATGACTATTTACAGGAAATGTGCTGTACATAGTAGGGAAGAAAGGCCATTTTCTACTGGGAGAATCTGAGTCAACTTGGTAGTTTTTCAATAAAATAGGTAACATTTACTTGAGATGCTATTGATGAGAATGATTTATCAGAGAAGAAAACAGATGAATTCTTAGCGTGATGCCTCTGTTGAACTGGAGATGGATAAAACTTAATGCAAGGTTGAGGGGGGCATCAACAATGGCATTTGGACTACATGGATATTCTTTCTCACCATGAAGTAGACTGGAACAATGGTATTAAGCCTGAATATTCTCTTCTAAATACTCTGTATGTAGTATCCTTCTATGTACTAGCTACTAATTACTCTGTACTTTACAACGTCTTTTGTGGTTAGGAGTAACCCACAGAGAAATAGACTGAATGTCAATGTGCAGTTTGATAGGTTGTCATCCAAAGAACACAGTGCAGCTATTGTATTGGTCAAAGAGCAAAACATTACGGGCCACCCAGGAGACCCTCCCACTTCGCTGTGTCTCCTCTAGGCATGTTCTCTCCTCTATAGTGAATCTTCAATTATAATGCTGCCATTTAGAAGTGAATTTCAGTAACACCACTACAAAAAATTGTCTTGCATTCTCTTGCCACTGCTTGTCGAATTCACTTCTTGTTGCATATGGCTATATTATAATTGTTTTCTGTTTCTATAGAGAATGTCAGTATAAGGGTATGCAATTTAATCTTTCGTTTTGCAGTTGACAGCTATTTGGATTGTTTCCAGTTTTGAGTTCTTAGTCTTCCACAAACTGTATTGTAAAAGAGTAGGGAGACTTCTATGCTGAATGTATTTCTAGGAATTGATTTATGGGTCAACAGGTGTGCCATATTCAATTCTGAGAGAGAATGTCAGATAAATAATAACATTTATTTATATTATTTGAGATTCCCTTAGTAGTGTATAGATGTTCCTGTCTTTCCAACATTTTAAGCTATCTTTTCATTTTCAAACTTCCTAGGGAGTGTGAATTTTACGTTTCCCTAGTAAACTAGTAAGCTGAGCATCTTTTTGTGCATATGTCGACCATTTAGAATTGTTCTGTACAGTACCTTCTCAAGTTTCTTGTTATATTTTAGTTAAGCTACATACTTCCTATCAAAATGTGCTATTGCCTATTCTAGTTATGAGCCCTTGGCTGGTCTTATATGCTACCAACATTCTCTTGAGGTGGGAGAGTAGGGCCCAGAATGAAATCTTGAAGACCTTGCATCAAGACTGAAAACTTACAATGTGAAAAGAACCAATTAGAAAACAGGGAAGCACCCTCTTATCTCCAGGTCCAATAAGTCCAATCACAGTCACTGGCACAAGCCT
The DNA here is from genome assembly GCA_026225945.1 of Cricetomys ansorgei. Lineage (NCBI taxonomy): Eukaryota > Metazoa > Chordata > Mammalia > Rodentia > Nesomyidae > Cricetomys > Cricetomys ansorgei. The sequence continues at coordinate 13,453,140 of JAMJFZ010000239.1, read as the reverse complement.
ACCGATACTCCAGTGTCTGATGGTAGCCCATGTTTCCTTTTAATATTAAAATGCACACTTCCAGGTGGAGACTTAAAAGGCTGATAGACATGACATCTGAAGTTATGTATAGAACTATGTGTAGCAATAGAGCATGAGCAGAAAAGTCTGTGCTTTACAAATGACCTAGCATGTGCCCAAAATGCTATTGCCTTTGTACAGCATTGCTGGGAAGAGCTGCAAACTCTCCTTTGCTCTGGCCTGCTTTTGCCCTTGGAGGTATATCTTTTCTTAGAAAATTGTCTCTATTTCAGTCATAATTGTTTCCCTGATTGCTCCTTGTATGGGGACTTAAGAACTTGGGATCCTGTAGTTGTTAAGCTACGGTGTATTGACTCAGCAAGGAAGACAAGGAGGCATATTCATAGATGTAAACCCTGCCAGACCACAGCAGAGGCAACCACTATTCTGGCCAGTTCTGTAATGGATAGTTGAACCCTGAGCATCCCATTTCAGATTTTTTAATTGATACAGAACATTTCAGGTGTTCTACCGATGACATGTGCGGATCATTAGCAATCAATCATTCCCCACCTGCAAACAATACAAAAAACTAAGACCTAGGAAGCCCTTCACACAATATTGCATAAAACAATTATTTTTAACACAACCAAAAATAAACTTCTACAACAGGACCCTTTGGGAGGGCCCTCTGAACTCTCATGTTTGATTTTTCTGTTTCGATATTCTGTCACTTACCTTTAAATTCTAGTTCTTCTGAGGAAGTGAGTTTTTAAATTTTAATAAAACATTTCTTTTAAAAGAGTTAATTTTGCCATCTATGGTTAGCTTTGTCTATACACTATGAGGAAAGTTTCCCTAATTCTCACTAGAGTTGCTTACCTCCTAGAATTGCTGATAGTTCACAGTTCAGTCCATAACTGACCTGGAATTGAGTGTGATGTACGAAAGGGGCCAATTGAACTTTTTTTTCATATAGAAATTCAGTTTTCTCAGCATCACTTAAGAAAAGTCATCCACGCTTCCCTAGATGTCTGAAGCATCTCATTAGCAGTGAAATGAATATGCATACATGAGCGAATGGGTTTCACGGCATTCTACTTTGTCTGATCATTTATTTTCTTATCAATGGTACAATGCCTTGATTATTGTTACAACATAGTCTTAAACTATAGGAGAATAAGTGTTCATGCCCTTGTGTCTTGGCTCTAGCTCCTTAAGTTTGAATAATGTCCTAGGTTACTTTTTGTTACTGTGATAGAGTACTGATCAAAAGCAACTTGAGGAGCAAAGAGGTTATTTCAGCTGACAAATCACAGTTCGCCATCCAGGGGAGACAAGGCAGGAACCTGGAGCAGTAACTGAAGTAGTGACAGTGGAGGAATGTTGTCTACTGACTTGCTCAATCACCTTCTTTTTTAAAATTGAACATAGATTTTTTTCCTCTGTGTTCATATTTGCACGGTAAAGAGGACAATGTAACCGTTATCTGTGACCCTAAATAAACTTTTAATTTTATTTTCAACTAATAGAGAGCGCCTTGAAAATTACTTCTGGAGTGAGCTGGCTTCAAAAATGATCTCAAATGAAGGTTTCTCCAGCACACTTCATCTAGGTTTTTCCCCTTACAGACTTTCAACCTGTATGCTTCATATTTATTTTTTATTTGATTCACCAAAATCTGTTTCCAATGTATTCTCCAGAGGCCAGGAACCTAATCAGCCTTTGTAAAATGCTTAAGTTTGAAAATCATGTTTGCCAGTACAAAATAAAATATGAACAAGTTAGTTTGAGTTGTGCTGAACACCGACAGGCAAGCTGCTGCGAGGTTCCTTCTCAGCTTCAGGACAGACTGATAGCCTCAAACAGAAGCAAATAACTGTGAATGGAGGAGAAAGAACCCTGGATTTTCCTGCACCTCCATCAAAGAGTCAATAGAGTGATATGTTTAATAGCAAAAGACTGTTGCAACAGCTACTTAACTCTCATTTTTTCCTTTCATTGACAGTGGATCTTTCACATAATACATCCTGATTATGGATTCTCCTCTCTCTACTCCTGCCAGTATCTCGCTACACCTCCCCTTCCATCCAGATTAACGCTCTTTCTTTCTCTCATTAGAAAACAAACAGGATTTTAAGGAATAATATTAAAATAAAATATAATGAAAGAAAAACTAACACATCAGAATTGGAAAAAAAAAAACAAGCAGACAGAAGAAAAAGAGTCTAAGAGAAATTACAAGAGTCCAAGACCCACTCATTCACACTCACAGAGATCCCCTAAAAACACTAAACTAGAAGCTATAGTATATACACAGAAGACCTAGTGTGGACTCTTCCGTCTGTGTGAGTTCACATGTGAGCTTTGATCATGTTGATTTAGAGGGCTTTGTTTTCTTGGTGTCCTCCATCCCTCCTGGCTCGTATACTCTTTCTGCTTCCTTTTCCACAGGGTTTACTGAGCCATGAGGGGAGGGATTTGATGGGGATATCCACTTTAGGGCTCAGTGTTCCAAATTCTTTCACTCCCTGTGTAATGTCTGGCTGTGTGTCCCAGCATTTGTTCCCATTTACTTCATGAGGAAGTTTCTCTGATGATGGCTGAGCCAGGCATTGATCTCTGAGTATGGCAGAATATCATTAGGAGTCTTTTATATTTTTGTATTTATTATTATTATTATTTAGAACAGTAGTATTTGGTTTTACAATAGGTCTCAGGGCTATCTAGCCTTAGGTTCTTGGCCCCTTAGCAGTGTCAGATATGGGTTCCCCCTCATGGAGTAGGCCTTAAATCCCATCATAGTTATTGTTTACTTTCATAACATTTGTGTTACTATTGCGCTAGCATATCTTAGAGGTCAGTCACTGTTATAGGTCCACATTTGTTGCTGGGTAACATTGCTGATTACCTTTCTCCTCTGGTATTGTGCAGTATAAATTTCAGTATCCTGACGTCTATATGGGTAAAACTTTGAGTTAGGCACCAGCTCTACCTTTCCATGTTCAGTGACCAAGTAAGTGTTTCATTTAGCAATATAGTCTTACTATCAGGTTATAGAGAACAACCAGTAGCCTTAGAAATAACCTGCGATGTTTGTGGGATTCCATTGAACCCCTTTGGCCAATGACTCAACAAAATGTAACAGATTCCTGGAACTGGGTGTTTAACTTGGTGGCTTAAGATGTCTAGCTGGGGCATTGTCTCTCCTGTTATTTGGTGACTCTATTGAGGTTCTCTTCATATATATAAATATAAATATAAATATAAATATAAATATAAATATATATATATATATATATATATATATATATATATATATATATACACACACACATACATATATTACAGTAGTTTTCCACTGGTGAAACATTATAAAGTTCATTGTAGGCTATTGTTCAATGGATTAAGTTTTCTTCTGGTCATAGTTTGTTGAGCTTTAATTTCACTGGATGCTATTTTATTAATTACATTTTCCTCACTCTAGGAATATCTAGAATATCCAAGTTTTCTTTCTCTTTTATTTAATTAATGTATTGAATTATTTCAATTTATTCATATATATTCATATGTATATGTATATACATATATGTGTGTATATATATATGTGTTTACACACACACACACACACACACACACACATATATATACACACTTGTTTGAAGGTAACTGACAGCAGAAATTGGTCATGTCACCAAAGGTTTACACAGCACATCAGAAATAACTTCTATCTTGATAATTGATACTGTTATCAGTAAAACCAACTTGAGTTTTGAGTTCTTAGACTTTGTAATAAAAGATTTAAAAAACAGCCTTAGAATAAAGCTCAAGAACTATTTTGTTAGACAAAACAACAGGGAAGAAAAGCTTAAATTCTCTGCAGCTGCCAGGAAGGAGATGGAGAAGAGGAAGAGAGAAAGCTGGGCTTTTTCATCTTGGATCCAAAATAGTAGGCATATTCAGCTGTGGATCTCAGCATGCAGCTGTGTGGTTGAAGGTGGTAAGAAGCCTCAGAGAAGTGAGAAAGTCCCAAGTGTCAAGAAAAGCATGGGTTTGGGGCAGAATCCCACAGTGAGACACACAGAAAAGGAAAAGCTCTTCTCTGAGTTAGGACTAGAAGAGTAGCCTGCTTATGTGTCAATCACCCTTGAAGTTAGACATTTCCATAATATTGATTAGTCTTGCCATTATTGAAAGGAATCTCATTCAGGGGATAGATACTCTTCCCATCTCCTTAGCGTGTCTTCACGTGAATCAGCTTTCCTGTTGGGTATACGCTAGCCAGCTGATTGACAGGCTCAGCTGGATTAACTCTTAAGGGAGTAGACAATAGTATAGCATTTTAATTTTTGGAGCAGATCAGAATGTCATATCTCCACCCAGGACCAGAGGTTGAAATCAGATTCCATTGTTTTGACCAGGAAGATGTAGCTTTGCCCTAATGTATCTCATTAGAGTCCAGAAACTGCCACATTTTTATATGGTGATTTCAATGTTTAAAACAATTTTTTTTTACACATTTCTTTTTCTTTCTTTTTTCTTTTTCCTTTTTGATCAAGGAAGGATTTCTCTGTTGTAACTCTAGCTGCCCCGGAACTCACTCTGTAGACCAGGCAGGCCTCGAACTCACAGAGATTCACCTGCCTCTGCCTCCCAAGTGTTGGGATTAAAAATGTGTACCACCAATGACTTTTTGTTATATCATGTTTCTGTTATATCATAAACTCTCTAGCTCGATGCCAAACCCTCGATGCCAAAACCACAGCTCTCATCTTAAATGGAATAAGAGAGAGTTTTTTTAGAGTCATTTTGAGTGACCACAGCTCAGGAACACAGATTAAGATCACCCAAAATTTTATGTTTTAATGTAGAAGCAGTTTCATGAAGTTTTATAGTTTTAGAGAACACAGAAAATAAGGCAAGTTTAAAATATATTGGGGAGTACATCAGAGAGGCAGGTATAGTGAGATGTGGGGAGCTTTTTTATAGGCCCAAGATGCTATCTGACAAATGAGAGAGAGATACAGAGAGAGAAAGAGAGAGAGAGAAGACATATATAACTTCTTTCGTCCTGTTCCTCTGATCGGCTCAAGTGGCTTCTTTTTGTCCCAGAGGATACAAACTGACAAATAGATGCTGTGTTTGTTGAAAAGTTCAAATATCCAATATTCTCTCAAAACTTCATATTCTCAATGTGTCAGGACAGGATACTGAAGGACAGATGGACCTCCTTATCAGACATTCAGGTGTTCCTTGAATGAGATAGTTCCAATTGGCATCTAACTCAATCATCACCATTGATGGGATGGATTCTCAGAAAAATCTTGATGTCATAGGTAAGATCCTAAGTTCTCACTGTGACAGTGAATCTGCTACTCTGTTGAGCCTTAGTTTCTGGAGAGGTAGACTCTGACTCTTGTTTGGGTAATAGGTACCAGTGGGAATCCCACTACCAAATATTGCATTCTACTTTCTAATAATAGGCTTCTCATCATGAATCCCCCAAGTATTGGCTGCTGACATGCCAGCTAGGCAATCACATCCATCCTAGATATAATATTAAAGGGCACTCATGTTTCTCCTGTCCTTAAGCAATGCTTTCCTAGGCTTGGAGCTTGAGCAGGATTTTACTCTTTAATCATTAAGATTCTGTCACAGCTTTATAATTCCCTTCCAGTTACCTAGTAACATCTCAAAGTCGCCAGTAAAATTATTCCTCCCTTTGGCCTCTGAAGATCTCTTCAAAGTGATAATGGTCCTTTTATTTCCCAGATCATCTGGTCTATAGTTAAATCTCTAGGAATTATACTCTGTCTTCATTCTTCTTGGATGCCTCAGTTCTCTGTAAATGTGAAACAGGCCAATCAGATCAAAGCTTGGCTAGAAGGCTCCTCTTACTTGGAGGGAAATATTACTAAGAGCCCCCATTAGAGTCCACAACGTTTGTATTCAGCTCTCGGCATGGGCTCTTCTGAAATGCCTTGTTGGCACCCTTTTTGTATTCAGCTTTTTCCTAGATGATGAAGCCCCATCTTTAAGTAATTTGCTTTCAGATGCAATGAATTACTATAGGGTATTCAGGAATACAGCTCACAGAGCCAGTCCAATCCATTAGAAAAACAAGATGAATCTCTATCAATCTAATCAAATTGTTTGAAAGTGTTTTTTCATTAAAAAAAAAACAACATGCTTTTATATTTTCCTACAGTCATGAAGCTCATAGAAATTGTTAAACCTTAGAAGGGTGATCCTCCTGAGAAAACACTTTTGGGTTTTTAAGTTTTTAATATATGAGTTGCCTTAAATACCTGTTCAGATGAATAGATAAATAAAAGTTTTACTGTCTGTTTCTTCCTCATGTATGTCTTTGGTTCGGGTCAGGCTTTTGATTCTGTCTTCTTGTACCCAAGAGGAAAGCTGTGGGCCACCTTGCTAATTCACCTATGTTACAATAAAATGGAAGTGTTTCTTATTGATATGGTCATCTAGCTTCCATTTTATTTCATTTATAAGACCTGTGGACAGTCTTTGGTATATTGAAACTCTTAGGAAAAATACTCAAATGGCTTAAAATACATATCCTTGGAATTTTCCATCTTGATTCTAAAGTCCAAATGACGAGATACAAAAGAATAAAGCCATATGACTGTAAGCACCTTCATGTTCACTCAGTGGGAACTTGTGCTGTCATCAGATTGAATGTTGGCCATATTTCTAATAATTCTGCTAATGTCCCATCTGCCTTACTTGATTTACAGAATCAGATTCAAAGCACACCGGACTGCGACACCATGGAAACGGGCAAAGCCTTGTGTATGCCCTAGTTGAGGGCACTAGGCAGTGTCCGGTGCCGTGGCCCCTCCCTCCTATGTGTCATGGTGGGCTCCCTTCCCACATAGTCAGGACAATCCCTGCCCTAACCAGCCCTAAAGAAGTGATTGGCAGATTGGCTACCTTTCTTCCCACCCAGCACCCCAATATACTCTCCTACCCCTCTAAATAAAGTGACTTTGACCTCATTGAGCTTGTCTGAATGAAAGTCCCAGGGTAATCATTATCCTATCCAGCTCTCTGTGCCCTGACCAGGATCTTCAGTCATTCAAACTGGAGTCCCCTTCCTTCCCGCATTCCTGCCCCTGGTCTCACCATCTGGCCAGTGGGGAGATTGGATCAGGTGGGCAGGAGCAGGAGTGTGGGAGAGAGTTCGGTCCAGAACACCAGACCAACACCAGACATTATTATCTTTTTTAGAAAACAGCTTTGTAATCAGATCTCTAGATTTTCATGATGGAAATGAGTTACATCTATTATAATCACATTATGAAATAATTTTGCTAAGATTTGCAGATGTTCATGTTATAGATGTTTCCTTCTCAGAAGTAATGTGGCCTAAAGAAAAAAAAAAAAGGAGTTATTTAGTCAGTGCTGTAAATTGTTTATATGTTGGGGTTTAATGTATTTTCCTGTTTCTATTGGTTAATTTTCTCATTACAGTGACCAAATGCCTGACAAAATGCAACTTCATAGAAAGAAGGCTTATTTTGACTCACAGTTCAGAGGAGCACAGTCTCATGGCATGGGGAGTTCAGCTTGATCCCTGGTAGTGACCAGGAAGCAGAGAAAGGAGAATGTCATTAGCACTTGTCTGGCTTTGTCTCTTTTCTCTGTTTGTTTAGTCATGAACCCCAGCCTGTGAGTCGATGCCTCCTACATTCAGGATGAGTCTTCTCTACCTAGTTAAGTCTGTTTGGATATGCCCTCACTAAAACATCTGAAGACATGTTTCATTAATGTCCTAGGCATTTCTTAATTCAATTGGGTTGGTAATTAAACTTAAGCACCACAGTTTCCAACCATTATATGTTATTTTTCTCTCTACTTTCTGTCTTTCTTTCAAATTATTTTAAAAAATAATTTTGAACATTTACTAACATGGCAATAGCATAGTTTTAAGATTCCTTTCCTAAACATGAAATCATGTGCCCATCATTTTCTTCGATTTTTGTTTCTTTTGGCTTTTGCTGTTTCTTATGAAATCCAGTTCTTGGAAATTTTAGATTTATCTCTTTTGCTCTTTATAGAATGGTATTTTTTTGTGTGTGTTCTTAGCTTTCAGCATTTTTTAAAATAAAGATACATATCTTTATTATCCATATGTATATGTACATATGTGCATATGTTTATGTGTGTTTGAGTATGTGTTCATGTGTGGAGAGGTTTGAAACCAAACTTGGCCATCATCCTCAAGAGTTCCACCCACCTCGTTGGATACAGCCTTCTTTATTTACTTGCAGCTTGCCAGCAGGCCTGTGAGTGTCAGTGTTCATCTTATCTTTACCTCCTCATTGCCTGGATTATAGACACACGCCACCAAGCCAGTGGCTTCTGGGGATCAGACTGGACTCTTCATGATTATGAAGCTAGGATGATACTACTCAATTTTTCCCCAAGCTTGTTTTGAAAAGTGAATCCAGACTGTGGCCCATGGTGCTTCTCAACTTTGTGCTCCACAATGTCCATTAGTTTTGGAAAATTCCCAACCTGTGTCTTCTCAAATATCATTACGGCTTTGTTTTTCTTTACTTTGCTGAAAACAAACCATATGTAAGTTAAATGCTTTCTCTCCTTCCTCCTCAACTCTTAATCTGTTTTACTTACATGCATTTTACTTACATTTATTTTACATATATTTTACTTACATGCATATTTATTTACATGTGTTTTTAGATGTGTTCCAATACAGGAGCCTATTTAGGAAATTTATCATTCAAATAACCACCTGTACATTCCCTGACCCCCAGAGGCTCATGCTATCATATTGCAAAATGCACAAATTTAAAAGTCCGTAGACCCTTTTATTTTGCTACTGTTCAAAAGTCCAAAGACCAGTATTTCTCCTGATAAGCCAGGCAACTTTTTAATTATGAGTTCCTATAAAATAAAAAGAAAATTAAATATTTTCATTATATAATGGCATGAAATATACATTTCCATTAAAAGGGGAAAGATGGAGTTATAGCAAGGAAATACTGACCAAGACAAGATGAAAACCCATCAGGCAATAACCAAACTCTGTCCTTCTATGTCCATTATCTGGGGCTTTAGTTTCAAAGGGCATTGTTACCTGCAGCATACATCTCTCTCTTGGGCTGATGTATATACTTTCTGTGTATACCTCTCCTTGGGATCATGACTCTGGCCATCTCCAACATCTTGGAGTCTATTCTGTAACCCAGGCTTCAAGTTTACAGCTTCACACAGTAGCTTGTGACAGCCTTCTTGCAGAAACTTGGCTGCCACACATTGCCTGATCTTAATGACTCTTTGAACAACAAAAGAAGAATTCATGAGCCAGTCACTCTTGATTTCTTCATGCCTCCTCAACCAGTACCATACAGATGCTGCTGCCAAGTTCAACTTCCATCTTGGATGGAATACCTCTTGAATCACATCTGTAGTAGCTTTTGTCTTCTTTCATTTTCTGGAAGCAGAAAGCTTTTCCTTTCACAATTTAGAAGCCTAGTTGGTAGGGTCTTGCCCTGAGGGACCTTTCCCAGTGTTCTAATGCAGATCAGGTGGCCTGTTCTTAATGGTGGTGACCTCCTTGACAATCACAGTGGCTCTTTCAGTGCATGCCTTGACTGTAACACAAGCCTTCTTTTTCTCTCCAAACTGTGCATTTTGTATTTCATTTTGCTCCTTTGCTCTTTTTAACTGTAGACCTGCTTAACAATTATCTGTAGTAACTATGCCACAGACTCAATGTTACACTTTTTTGAAATTTCTTCCACAAAAAAAAATTGGTTCATTATTTTTAATTTAACCTCAGATTCAGGTATGAGACAGCCAAAAGCTTTGCTCAAATGTCAGAAGAATGGTATCCAGCTCAGTTGCTGATACAGATTTTGTTCCTCTCTGAAATTTTTTTGAGCCAGGCCTCTATCATCAACTTTATTCTGAGCACAGATGTCTTCCAGGCTTAAACCAGCGTGACCTGTTAACAATGGTTACAGTGTTCAACCTCCAAAGTTCCAAAGTTTTCCTAAATCTTGCAGAATACAGCAAGGTCAGGCTCTTCACAGCAATATACTCTCCTCTGGTAACTTCTGTTTTAGTTACTTTCCATTGCTGTGAGTAAACAAAGACCAAAAGTGACTTAGAGCTTACTTTAGCTTATAGCAGGCTCAGTTCTTGAGTTTTCTTCTATATCATGCCCCACTATTCTTCACGATCTTGTTAATTCTATTTTGCTTTCAAGACGATTTCATGGATATGTTTCTGGCTCCAGGATTTACTCTTTTTCAGGGATTTGTCTAGTTCTCCTTCACTTAAATAAACTATGACTTAAATTTTCTTGTCTGGTAAGAAGCAAAATCATCAGTATGAGGTTTGGAGAGCTGTAGGAAGTTTGAGAACACATTGCAAGTGTGAAAGGGTCAGTCATCAGAGTGAGACAGTAAATGGACCCATTGATGATAGTGCCACATTATAGTTTCATAGGCTCATATTTATTTTACTGGGTATTTTAAAAAGACACATTTAGTGTTTATAGCCATCGATTGCAAATGGTACCAGCTAGCATGGACAGACTTTCATTTAAGTGTGTGATTCGGTTATAAAGGAACAGTAGATAGAGATTGGCTTTATCTAGGTTTGTGGCTTTGTAAACAAAAAAAGTCTTAAAAAGACTGTGAATGGCAAGAGCTTTGGGCATCTCTACCAGGGAGTGATTAAGATTATTTGCCTATGGGCTGTTGTATGGATAAGGAGAGAAGACAAGAGATAATATGGGAAGGGGGAGAATTAACAGAATCAATGGATTGAAAGTCACAGTAGCAGATGTGGAAAATGGAGTGCTAAAGGGAGTGAGCTAGAAGGATGTAGCACTCAGAGAGAGGGATTCATGGAACTGATTCATGAGTAGCTGGTTATTGATGAGGACAAGCTCCCTGGAAGGAAATCATAGTGATAAAGTTAAGAACAGAATGAAAGAAAAGGGACCTCAAAGCCAGAGAGCTAGAATGTCAGAAGCGTTACCTGTGTGGATACTGAACTGACAAAGAGTTAAGACACAAGTAGTTCGGACATGGTAGTGAGTCGTGAGAAGCAAGAGAAAATGAGAAAGAAGCAAGAAGAAACCTGGAAGCTTGGAGGAAACAGGGACATGGATAGTAGAAGGTTTGATCCCATGGGGTTTTAATCAGGGGCACTCGTCTGAGAACCAGTGAGGCTGAGCTGGGTGGCTATTCCATGTCCAGTGTTTTTTTTTTTTTTTTAATATGGATGTTGAGAAGGTTGAAGGAAAACATATGATTTCAGCTAATGGTAAAAATGTATTCCTTAGAGAAGTATAGGGCTATATGGAACTCTCCTTTTTGTATGATAATCCATAGATTTCAGTTGACAATGTAGAAGTTTAAGTATGTCTATACTGAAAGGCTATTATTGGGAATTAGGAAGAAAGTGTGTGTGAGAACATTAAGCAAAGGCTGCCCAAGTACAGTCTAATTGACTCCCGGTGTCAGTTGCTGAGCATGATCTAAATGTATCAGGGTAGAATCATGACAATGGTTCTACATATCTCAGCAATTTAGCTTCTTTTCTTATACCCACGCTCTTAGCACTCTTACCATATAGCAGAAGCCACTGCAGCTACTATACTCAGGTCACCTGGAGGAATCATAAAGAATGTTTCCTCCAATAGGTCTTTGACAGTGAGAGCTCACAGTGATTTCCCCTCATTCCTCACTGCTCAGAACTGCATCCCACTCACAGGCAAAACAACTGGGCCATCATGGCTGATCTAGCTGAAGCTGCCCTCTGATGCTGCTGCCTGGACAAATCCACATGTTGAACATAATCAGGACTTTATTAGTAAGAAGGAAAACAAAAAACTATAATTCAGGCTTCATAAGGTATTCTTCACTCTGCTCCCCTGATTTCATTCTGCAAATGGTTATCCCTTACACTGCTTCTGACAATAAGTAGCTCCTGACTCAAAACCAGCTAACATTTATCCTTATAATATATAATAAGCATAATGTATACTAATTTTTACAGCTGTTTATTAAATTGCTGCAAATTTAGCTTCTACAGACAGTATATATTTATTACTTATCTCACAGTTTTCATGGGTCAGGAGATTGGATGGGCTGGATCTTTTTTTTCAGGGCCTCAAATGACTCCAATCAAGGAGATGGTTAACTGAGCTTTCATCTAAAACCCCAAATCCTCTCCAGTGTTAACTTAGCTCATTATCATAACTGGGATTCTGATGTATAAGAATAGGGAACTCATTTTGTTATTGTTGTTGGTTGGCAGGGAAACCTCTCAGATCTTAGAGGTACAGGTTTTGCCTTGGCATCCGTATAAGGCACTTCTCTATGTGAATGTGTCTGGTTTTTTTTTTTTTTTTCTTCCATGAGCAAAGATATACCTGGCATTCAACCATCTCTGTAAACCAGTAATGGAAGTGGCTCTGCCATCTTCAATTTCAGTGCAATATAGATTCCTGAAGAGCATCTATTACCTTATTTGATAGATTTCAAGCAGAGATTGTATTACAAACAATACATGTATCTATCAGGGAAAAGAAATCTTGGAAACTCTCTTAAACATATGCTTGCCAGTAAAATGTCTTGGTTGCTTTCACAACCATATAGATGTCCATCAACTTATTAAGCTTATGCTATCTAATGGGCCAACTATAACGATGTTACAAAAAGTGCTACTCACTCAGTTGAAATCATATTTAGAATGTTGATCTACAGACTGACCGTATGTGGTATGCTCCTCTTTTGAGCCCTGAGTAGTATACTACAGTGTACATTGTTTCCCAACTAGGATTCTTGGTGGATTACATAACTTAAATGCTCTTTGACCTCATAGTATTGTTGACTTAACATAGGTTTGTTGGGATGGAATCCCATTATAAATCAATGATATCCATTAGTGTTTTCTCATTATACATTCCATAGCTGTGTGTCTATGCATCCTAATATAATAAGCATTCACTGAAATAACAGAGCATCATTTATTACAGTAGATTAGCTAAATGCTCCAACTTAACTTTAGTTCCACAAGAAAAGATACTGGGGAGACAGAGAAGGTAAATGATCACATTTTCTATTCTTTGCCTACTTGTTTATTTAAAAATTCAAATTCTTCCTAAAAAAGTAAGATTTTTATTTGTAAGCTCTGTTCTAGAACATTCTTTCCCTTCTCATGTCTTATCATGCTTAGTCGTTCTCTTCTGTTTCTCTGATGTTGGAATCTTCTCAGATTGAATAAGTAGACCTGCTGATGTGGGGCAGCTTTTTCAGAACATGTAGACAGGGTCAAAGGGAAGTGGTTCTGAGAGCAGACGTTCTTAGGAAAGCCTCAGGGGAACATTATTTCATAGCTGAAAGATTTTCAGTTAGTTGTTTTTATTATATATAATAATATACAATGGTCTTTCTTTTTATATCTCAGGATTTCTGGAACTTTCTATGTAGAGCAGGCTAGTCTCAAACTCATACAGATTCACCTACCTGAGTGCTATGATTAAAGCCATGAACCATCATTCCTGACCTTAATTTAATATTTAAAAATATATTAATGAATGTAGCAGCAATTAGGATTAAGACTTCATTAATATCCTATTTAAACAAATTATCTTTAAACACATTTTGAAAAAGCTGGGTAAATTCGATGTGCACTGGATACTATAGAGAAATTGTTATTGGGTTAAGTTTGATTGACAGCACCAAGAACTGTGAGAAGGTGTTTATAGAAATGTTCAGAAGCACATAGGAGTGAAATGGGCAGAATCTTAGGCAGAGTAATTTTCATGAATGGAAGAGAGGAGAGGATTTGCATCTGACAGATGAGTAAATGTGGCAAGTTTTGATTATTATTGAATCTTGTGAATTTATGTTATTTATAGTCTTATATTATCTTTTCATTTTTTTTTTACAATTTATTTATTTTTTACTTTTTTGAGATTATAGTATGATTATGTAATTTCTCCTTTCCTTTTTCTCTCTCCAAAGTATTCTTGTAGCTTAATCTCTTTCAAATTCATGGCCTCCTTTTTTGTAATTGTTGTTACATAGTTATGTTTTCTTTTAGCAGTTCAGTGTTTTATGCTTTGGTCATTAGTCTGTTTGGAGTTAGTTTTTGTGCAGGATGATACAGATTTAATTTTATCCTTCTAGATGTGGACATTTAGTTTTCTCAATACCGTTTACTGAACATGCTTTCTTCCAGTGAATGTTTTCGGCATCTCTGTATAATATTAAGTTCTGTATGCACAGCTGTGGTGGTTTGAATGAGAATGCCCCCATAGGCTCATAGGGAGTGACATTACTAGGGAGTGTGGCCTTGTGGGAGTAGATATGGCCTTTTGGAGGAAGCGTGCCGCTGGGAGTAGGACTTTGAGATTTCAGAAGCTCAAGCCAGTCTCACTCTCTTTTCCTACTGACTGGCTATCCATATGTAGAACTCTTGGCTCCTTCTCCAGCACCACGACTGATTATGTGCTGCCATGCTTCCCCTCATGTTGACAATGGACTAAACCTCTGAACTATAAGCCAGCCCCAATTAGCTGTTTTCCTGTATAAGAATTTCCATTGTCATGGTGTCTTTTCACATCAATAGAAACCTTAACTAAGATACAGGAAGAGACATATGCACAAGGGAAGTTCATGAGAAGACAAAGAGAACATCCATGTGCGGACTGAAGAGAGAACCCGAGAAACCATGTCCACCAATACTTTAATGTAGGACTTCTAGTCTATGGGCTATGGAGAAATACACTTACATTTCTGAAACTACCAGATATTTTGTGTGGTACTTTGGTATGGCAGTACTAAAAAAATGAGACAGACTCCAGACAAATTAGAGGCTAGAAATCATTTATATTCCATATCTTTATTTTTATCTCAGTGTGCATAGCCTTTGAACTTCCTTAAAACACACACCAGTAGCATATCTTCTTCCCTCATTTAAAGTATGTTGATTGAGCACCAAGTAATGTGAAATTTTCATAGATTCCAAACACCAACAAAGAAATATTTAGTGTTGGTCATGCATCATTTGCCTTTGCTGATTTTTGGCCTTTTTTGTCTTGTTTGTTTCTACCCTTATAACAAATACTTTTCCTTTTATAATGTTAGATATAATTAGATACCGAACTGTAGGAGTTGTATTTTAATTAGCATTGTATGAAATAATTATTTTTGGATTTGGTGATATTCCTCAAGTCTAGTGGGATAGAATAGAAATTGTGGAAAGGTATTCCTATAGATTTTTTCCTGTTACATGAATCTTACTTTCACTATGTGTTGCTTGTATGACTGCCTGGGAAGTTCTTGAACTCTTGAGAATTTTCAGTTTACTCATATGCAAAATAGGGAGAGTCAATAATAATCAATCATTATTTAAATATAATACATTCATGATTATTATTTTGATGAAGGTATATATGTATATATGTATATATGTTAGGAATAATTACTCTTATACTTCTATGCATATTGCCTGGTATATGGAGAAATGCTTATTTTTATGCAAATGAAATAATTATTGAAAGTAGTGGAGGGCAGATAGCCAATCATTTACTCTTACTCCAGAAGTACATTAATTCCAGCACACAGTATCAGTTTGTTATAAAGAGTGACACTGTATTCCAACATCAACCTCTTTCTCACCTTGTGAAGCCATATACCAAGTTGTACGAAACTGGGGCTCATTGGCAGCCATATGATGTAACACTATTTACAGCCTCTGCAAAGCTCTCAGCCTCAACTGTGGAGACTCAGAAATGAAACAGTCTTCAGATAATTCAAGGCTATCGCTAGATTTAAGGTCAATGCTATCAAGTCTTGCAGTTGAGGCTACAGACTCCATAGAGGTGAGCTGTATTCACTGGGCTCTGACACATTTTTGGTTCACAGAAACTTAGAAGGACTGCTTTGTAAAATATCAAGTTTAGTGATGTTTTATTGTGTGTCTACAGAGAAACAATCGTTTGGTAAAAATAGACAGAGATAAGCCTGGTCTCCACACTGAATTAACAAGTGAAATTCCAAGTCCTAAGTAAAGAAGCTACCAGAGGACTTAGACTTTCTTCACCGTTTATGTAAGAAAAGGAGGATGAGTGAGCATCACATGTTTGAGGTGAACAAAAGAAGAAAAGTCCTTGTTTTCATGAATGATAACATCCATATTACTGTATCTAAATGAGTGAGAGACTCTTTGCCATCTCAAATCTTGTAAGCCGTATCTACTGGACACAAGACCATGTGTGAGAGGTGCTTGCATGAGAGTTGTGAACTGCTATGGGAATATCAAAATTTATAAGTGTTCACTGGCACTGAAAACATATCATTTAGAGAGTAGAACCAGAGAATAAAACAAGTATTTCAAATGCCACCTGAATAGTCAGTTTGTAAATGGAAAGCCCATGTGTATGTATGAATCTCATATTTCTAGCACACATTGGCCCACTCCCCACCTATAATTTCCTTCTCTTGCCTGACCTACTTCATGTTCAACATCATTGGTTATGAAAATGAGAGGCCTGATTAGCATCAGTAGTGGTCACTGGGCCACTAAGAGCACATGTAGCGGTTTCAAGGGAAGAAATTGGGGACAGAGCTAATAATACCGAAATACTGAAAGGTGGAATCCAGTTCTGAGTAATGAGGATGTGGTTTCTGAAGTCAGCTGGTCTGCCTACTGCTGAGGTGACTCTTCTACGTGGAAAAAAATACCATGAAAAGCCTCTGGTGGTTTTCTTAATCCAGTACTTAAAAAAAATTCCCTGACAGTATTGGCAATTGCTTTTCTGAATCAAGCAGCTTCCTGGGATATAATTTATAGATTTTCCTTTTCTTCTAGACCAAAGGAGGAACATTCATATTACTTTTTTTGTCTATATTATTAAGTTCTAAACATTTTTTCACTTCTTTCTTTCAGAAAGATGTTATTTTTGTCCTGGTTTTAAAATTGTTTTTATTTGATTTTATTTTTATTCAAGGTTTGTAGACTTGGGGAACCTTATTCTTATGCAAGCAACCAGTTGGAAACTGGATGGAAACTGGCTAATGTCTTCCATGTTACTTTCTCCAGATCTGTTCAACCAACTAAGCTTCTACTAAAGATGTCTAAGTTGAAATATTTTCCAAACTCTACACTGTTCCTTTCTTCTATAAGAAAATGTTAGGGTCAGACATATTTCTTATGTATTTTGCATCAAACTAGAAGTTAATCAACCCTTGTGGAGAGAATGCTGAAGGAGATGCTGTCACTGCTCTGGGCCTCATTTTCTTTTGTTTAACCTGCATCAAGATGGATTTATTTTGGCGCATAACTGAAATCACAGTATGCAGGAAGCTGAGGATCTTGAGTTTAAATGTAGCCAGGACTATAGTAGAATCCTGTAACCTGTTGGTAACCAAAGCACCAAAAACCTTGCATTGGCCACATCAGATTACAAAGATACAGGTGGTCTACTTAAGGATTCTCTAAAAGATTGCTGACTCATTCTAAGCAATTTCAGTTGTCTGCTTATGTTTCCAGTGAACTGAAGAGACTGACCTTGAGACCTGCTTTAAGCAATCTGCATGTTTGTCTCTCCTCACATGTTCCCTGATGACTATGACAACCACACACACTAAAGTGACAAATGTTGACAACTTAGTGTTAATGCCAAAGAAAGAAAGCTTTACCTTCCAGTGAGTAGCCTTGGTCAAGGATAAAGGATGGCACTGTGCTGCAGGTTAATATTTCCTGGCAGTTTTTGTGTAAACAGGTTGAATTGATGCCTTAGAATAGTTGAGAAAAAAGTGTCATTGGCAATTGTCCGAAAATTACAAACAGCGCCAGAAAATGATGAAGTCATCTATTCAACTAACGTAATTTCCAGGTACAAGAAAGAAAATAGGACATTTATTCTGCCTCATACTTTTCCTGGATCTTCTTCAGAGAAACAGAATATCAGCAGGTTCTAAAAACAACTAGAATTGTGCTTATTCTTGCTTATTCCTCATAGAATTAGTCTCATAATAGACAAGAGGTATTTATCATTTTATAATATGCTTTCCCCCCATAGTCTCTGTGTTTCAGATTAATTAAAGGAACTTTGAAGATATTTTAAGAACTCAAGTTTACTATTTTAGTGTTCTATAAAAACAAGCTATCTGGCACACACACATATATATATGGAGAAGAGAGGGGGTATAGAGGAGATGGGGAGGGAGGGAGAGAGAAAAAAGAAAGGGAGAGAGAATGTGTGCATCTAATAAGAGTTCTTTCTATTCTATACTGAAGGAAATTTGGCAGAAGTAATTTTTTTCTAAAATAAATCTGTGCATATTATGTTTGGTCAGCTAAATTACATCTGACAGACCTAATCAGGGCAAGTTCTTATTTGTTCATCCAGACAAAATATTTAATATTTTAATCTATTTTCAATGCACCAAATATTTTATCCATCATAAGCTTATTTCATACCCTCTTATTTCTTTTTATTGCTCCACAAGAGAAATTAGTTTAACTGTGGTGTGGTGTGGTGTGTGTGTGTGTGAACACGTACTGGGTGGAAGGTCTTATGATTATGGATTAAGATGTTATACACTATTAAATAGTGAGTTAACCATTATAAATGAAAATTACAAGAACATGGATCTACTTTATATTTCATGTGTGGAAATACAGGAAATGAATTTATTACATAACAATTTAACAAAAATCATGTCCAAAAGATTATTAAAGGCATAGGACTTGAGATAAAGATTTGTGTAACAATGCCAGGCCCATATCCTTAAGTCCCTGAGCTCAACCTCCATTAAACAAACACACAAACACACTCACACACGTTCACACACTCTCACATACACCGCCACTACCACCCTTAACAACAAAAGCATGGGCTGAGTAGAATTCACAACCCTGTAATCCCCAAACCCAAGGGGCTGCAATGAGGGGATTGAGAGTCTATCGTCAGCTTGATCCTTATTGTGAAAATGGCAAAAGTATTGGTTTTATAGCCCACGATTATTAAGAAGTTACAACTGTTTTAATGGGACATTCAAAACTATTGATACAAATCTGGCATACATTTAATAATAACGTTTTTCTTTCTACAAAGAAAAAAATGTGTGGAGAAGTTACTATTTTAGAAGTCACTATTTAACACTATTTTAGTCATTATTTTGTCACTGTTTTATTAATCACTTTTAATGATTAGAAGATTCTCTGCCATTTTTGTGGTACTAAAAATACCTCCTTTGGATCTCTGGTTTTCACTTTTCATCGTTATACAGAGATTGGTGATGAAAAAGAACCTCCAAATGCTTTAGTTGTTTGGCAACAAAAGCACTAGTTTTGAGCCAGGTGAAAAGAGAAGAGCTGTCAATTTTCTTCATAAACTCTAGACAAAGAGCCAGATAATTAGCTCCTTTTGTGTTTTAATGATAAAATCAAATCAACTGTTAAGGAAATGTAATCTGTTGCTAGGTGGGAAAAATAACAAAGCCACACCCAGATACAACATCAATTATAATTACTTTTATTATAAGAGTATTTTAATGGTTATAATGAGGTCAATTTTTCTCACAAAGTATCTCCAGAAAGATTTAATACCTTAGAATTATTGAGTATAATAAAGAAAGGGCTATAGATGAGGAAGTATCCTACAAGTCCTGGTGAGCATCAATTCAAGAATTTTATACTGAGGACAAACATTAAATGGACCTGGGTAGAGAAAGCAGCAAGGAATATTTGCAAAATGCAGCAAATAACACAGGAAAACTATTTATCCATAATTTTTTTTAAATAGACTTATTTTTTTTACCTTGAAATAATTTCTATCCTAAAGAGCTAGAGATGACAAAAGCATAAATGATCTCATATTTTCCTTCCATTTTCTTGAAAATGTCATCTCTCAGTATGCCTATTTGAGCTTTAAAGTATTGTAACCAAGAAACTGCATAATTCTCATTAGTTAAACAGCTAATTTAAAGAAATGGTCATAGATAACAGGAGGAAAAGAAAGGGATGACTTGAATTAAGATGTGGGCAATTTTAATCAAGACATGCTATATTCAGTAAACTATTTAAGATCAGTGAAGGAAGAAATATATTAAGGTTAATCAGTTTTGGAGAAATGTAACTAGTAGATAATGTGCCCTGACTTTTTTCTCTGTGACAGGTGTAATAAGCACAATCGCTGTTCATCTATATTTCACTGGGCATAAATAAATGCAAATTTCCCATTTTCACAGATGAGAGAATTTTATTACATTATATTGATTTAGAAATAATTCATTAACCTCTTCTCCTTCTTTTTCTTTCCACATCAATCTGTCTCTATTCAAGGCTTTGTGTTCATTTTTCAACTGTTTGCACTGAAGTGTCTTATATTGTAGCTTATTAAAAGACTGCCTTTTGCATATTCAGCTCGGTCATTTGTGGCACAAAAACCAGTCCTTGTTTTGTTTTGTTTTCCATTTGAGGTGTGTTTGGATGTTCAGAAGTGTTATGTTTTCTTTCATATGAGCAACTTAATAGTTTCATGTAACCCAAAACCCTGTTACACCAGCTTTTATAAATTAGATATGTATATATGGTTTTCCTTCTTTCTCCAAAATCAGGTTAGTATAAAAGCAGATCTATATATTATGGCTATGAGTCTAACGCCTTGGTCCAGTGACTTTTAGTGGAAACTAATGGGGACTTTTAAATTATCTAAATCCTATCATGGCAATCTGGGACATTTGACAGTACCTGATGTTTTTGCTTATTTATTTGCTCTGTTCTTTTTTGTTGTTATGTGTCTCATAACACTGAGCCTCATCTCTTGCTACTGTAGGCATTTTCAGTTGTCTAGAGAGGGGGAGGAGTAAATGTGACAGACATAGAGCATTGCAGCCTAAAGCTGCTGTTCCATAGCTTACCGTGCAGAGTAGCTCCCCATAGTTAGGGATTATCTGGATGCATAAACAGTGTTTATGGTTCTGGTTTAGGGTTCCTAGGCTAGATGGTTTGCATTAAAGTCTGAGATGTGCTACTTTCCAGAACTGTGAAATCACGTACAACTTCTCAGGCCTGAGTCTCTTTATACACAGGCTGAAGGGCGTAAAGTATTCATGTACAAGGATACTTATTAAAGTTTTATTTATAGTAGTAAAAGGCAGAAATCACCTAAGTGTCTAATGATACAAGATTTAGAGAACAAATCATGGCCACTTCATACAGATAATTGGCTTATTATATAGAAAAATCTTCCATTTTAGTAAATGTTGGAATTACATAAAAAGCAGATAGAGTGAAAATTTATCATTCCCTCTTACATTTACAGAGTGACTTAATGATAGGAAAGTATACGCGCTGCCTGTTTATTCCCATAGAAAAGGACTGAACACAGGTTACCTAGTTTTCTCTGAGCACTTGGACTGTGGGCTAATGGATATTTTTCAGTCTATGCCCTGAATGTGATTCATACATTTTAAGTATAAAAGTAGAAATGAAAGTTTTAAAAGCGACGTGACAAGATCTCCCGGGTGACTATGTGCTGTCCTGAACAGAAATGTGGTACTTGAGAGATTTGATTTGCATCAAATTTCTGCTACTTACTGGTATGTGTTCTGAAGCCTTAGTGTTTCTATTCGTAGATGAGATGTGGCTTTAAAGTATAAAGAACCAGCGGTATTGTGTCTGACTCACATGGACAACCTGATTTTGCTTCACTTTTCCATCAATGAGATCATTTTAAGGATTTTTATGAGGACTCCTAAAGATTTTCTTAAAAAAAAAAAAAACAATTTTCCCACAATGATTAACAGCTCTCGCTGATAGAGCTGTGGCTGCCTTGAAAACTTTCTTTGAAGGCACATTTTTATCTCCAGATCATCTTGCTCTGAGTTTCAAGTCAATTCAATTTGATTTATAATTGTCAATGGAATATTCACCTGCTTATATGATACCTGGAATAAGAGTAAGACCAGCACCCTCTTCATCAGTCTTAGAGCTTGGCAGGCATGTAGATGAATGTGCAATCACCTCAATTAGAAGGTAGGAAGAGATACACTGTGGAGTCAGTGGATAGGGCAGGGAAAGAAAGAGGACATTTTGGCCAATTGAAGGTTGTACTTGGTAGTCTTCAAGAATGGGAGATATTTATTGTGGGAAGGACACTATTTCAGGGGGTCCTCTTGTGGTAAATGTAAACACCTTGGCAATGTTGATTTGGGACGTCTTTATCAATGGAAAGAGGCCAGGTGGGGGTATTATATAAGAGACTAAGCAAGAAAGATATGGATTGCCTCCAAAAAAAGGTTTGAAGTAGATTCTATGAGTCCTGGTCCATCAAAAAAAGAAAACCACCATTTTATTTATACAAAGGCCAGTCTCTGAAAGTTCATAATGGGGAGGTGGCAGAGAAATGAACTCTATTGCAGGTGGTGAAGGACATTTTGACAAATGTAATATCCATTTTTTTCTTACTTAAAAATAGACTAGATTTTTACTACATTAAGCATTTTAAATATCTAGTGAGTATTTTTGTAAGTAATTTAAATTGAGAAATTTAGGAGGTGTTATTGACAGCAAGACTAATACGTTATGCCTGGTTATGATAAAAATTGATTGAAGGCATAATGAGTGACACTGATTGATTTCTGAATAAAATTCTTATTTCTGCATCTAAAATGATCAGATAGGATTAATCTGAGGAATTAATTTATTATATGGTTGAGAAATAAATTAATATCAAGGCCTGAATTATTGATTCAAAATTTCCCAAAGGAAGAAATATGACTTGGAGATATGCTTGGAGTGTACATTTCATGTAGGCAACCTGTAGGGACTTACTTTTGAGAAAATTTCACTCTTGGCTTATAACATTGTGAGTAAGCTTATTTTCAGAGACAGAAAAATCTCACTTTAGTGACCCAAAAATGATCAATCTGACTTCAATGCTCATGTTATTAATTTTGAAGAATGTCCCAAGGAAACAAATAAAGAGTTTGCTTATCTGAAGAAAAATACAGCAGAGGACAGCCCACTTTCTTTTTGTGGACTATGTTGGCCCATTACCAAAATGCATATTTTAAAAATTACAGCTCTTCCTAAGCAGTGGCTTCTGGTCTACTTCAAATTCTAAGGTGATTTAAATTACATGATTTCTCTGTGCATTTCAAATAAGGTTTTTAATATTTTAGTTTTAAGTAATAAAATGTCATTCAAGTGTGTAATTTATTACTAAACCCATTAATATTTATAGCTGAAAATGATTTTCCTGAATGGTGGAGAAAACCTCTCCGATCATTTCTTGCCTGAGAAAGAAAAGGCAACACCGATAAAGAATTCTGTGACAGAAATTTATGAAACAAATTACTTTTTTCTTTTTTTTTTTTTGGTGAGAAACATAAACTTTTCTATCATATCATTTCCCATAAGACTGTGCCCTTCTGTAGGCTAAGCTTCTCTGGTAGACTCTGTGTTGGGATCTTTGTGTGATTGTGATATACTATGTGAACTCTGTGTAAACTTTGTTTTGAATGAAACAACTTATCTTAATGAACAGTCCCTTGCATCTACTGAAATAAGCTTGTCATGTCACTGGTATCAGCAATTGATTGATACATTCAGTCCGTATTTACACAGACCTTAATGTGTGCTGGGCATTGCAGATAGAATAATGAAAGTCAGACCTCCAACTTCCCTGTTCCAATGGGGCTTATATTCTGTCATTTTCTATGAAGTCTAAAACTCAGTGGTGGGTAGTATTGTTCAGAGGACAGAATCACTGCATGTGTAATGACATAACTACGTAACACAAACTACTCATTTTAGAAATAAGGCCACACAAATGCACAAAATGTCTGAGAAAGTAAAGATCTTAGAGCTGAGTGAAAAAAAAGCCCAGACCCTCAGCAGGCCTCCTGAAGTTTAAGGCATTCTTGTTGGATTGGAACCTCACAGGAACAGCAGGAAGCCCTGGGCTGGGGTCTGATGTGTTGGCTAACATAATAAATTGGGAAGAGAAGAAACTGGGTGCAGAATGGAGGGAGTGAGGAGTCACTCATCATTTCCCATCTTTAAGGGCCTCCAGAAGACAGTAGCTACTCATTCATTTCCATCATCGACATTTCATGCAGATTTTCTTTTTGGCCAACTCTAATCTGAAACTTATAAAAGAAGGAGACTCTGTGGACCATGGTTACTGTCTTGTCCGGTCAATTCAGCACAAAGTACCACATATAGCAATACCATCAATCTCAACATCTTTTAATTGTTCATGTTGAAACGCTTTCCTTTTTATCTCTTGGACTGAGTTTCCTCCTTTCATAGCGCATTCTTCTGCTATCCCCTGACATATCTGGAATATTTATCTCTTACTCTCTGTCCATTTGTACTTCAACTTTAGATATTTAGAAGGTCTATCAAGCCCCTGGTTACCATGGATTTTTCTTTCTTTCTTTACTTCTCTTTCTGTCTGTCCTTCTGTCTATGTCTCTGTCTATACAATTTTGAAAGCACTGTGAATGTCAACTGTATTTGAAATTATGTTTTATACTACTTTGTAAAGGGAAGCACAGTTTTACAAAATGATTGATAAACAATATGAAAAATAGTTTTATCTAAGGAATAAGTTCACTGATCTCATGAAGAATGATTCCCATTGAATTCTGAGAGAAGTAAAGTTGCACAGATTATAGAACCGGATTAGAGAGTTAACCAAAATGTATGAGAAAATGCAAATTGCATAAAGGTATAATATTTTAAAACATGGTGATCCTAGACAGATGGCAGATGAAGAGATGAGGAATTTATAAGTTGCAAAAAAAAAAAAAAAAAAGGAACAAAATTAAAACCCAGAATTATCAGAAAGCCAGAAAGGTTGTGAGAAAAGTAGCACATTGAAAATAGCTATTTCCAGTTTTCAGTATGATCTCATATAATCTGTGAAAACAAACAAAGACTATAGAGAAAGTGGCAGATGTTGTTCAATTGCTTGACTCACGCCACATTCTGTTCTCATGCTTTCCATATGTTAATTAGTAATCTTCTTGTACCCCAGAGATGTAGAACTCCTTATAGATCCATTTTACCCATGAGGCACTGTGATACAAAGAAGGTGAATTTATTTTTGCCCATGCTACCATAGTTAGTAAGACATAGACATCTGATTTGAACTCAGCCAATCTCACTTCAGAATCTGTACCTTGTAATTCTGCACTATATTGTTTCTATATTTAGCAGACATTCAATTTCTGGAGTTAATAAAAAAAACTTGTATTTTCTTTTTGACTATCTAAGATAGTCATCATTCTCCTTTAAGCATTCCACAGAATCAAGCCATGAACATGGAGATCAGAAGAGAGCTCCTTTTATACTGCTAGCCTTACCTTGTAAGTGTCTACATCTCCTGTGTCCATTTCATCAACCTAGGGGAGCACACAGGTGCCAGTAGAACCTGGGAACTGGCTAGAAACACTGAGTGCCTTAAGTTTTTCTGACATACGGTTAGGTGGACTCCTGGGTCTATATTGCATATCTCTCCATCCTCTCTGTATAAATTGGAGAAACTAAGTGGTGACGTCCCATTCATCCATCTAGGCCCTGCCCAAAGATCAACTTCACAAGCATAGAAAGTCTTCACATGAAACTCCTCTATTTTCCAGCATGATAAACCTGCTCCTATTGTTCGTAGCTTTCTGTTGTACCAATCTGCTTCATTTCTATCTCACATTTTGTAAGATTTTTACTAGGTGCTCCATAATATTTTTCTTATTAACTCAGTGAATTCAGACCAGGCAGACATGTGTTATAAGTAAACAGCAAGTTTCTGTAATTATGGTAACTTCTTTCTTCTGACCATGGCTACTTGCCTTTCTCTGTGGCTACTGAGTTTTCATGGTCTTATTGTTGTAGCTCCTTGTAGAAGAAAGCCCTATGAATCCTGTTAAAACATCTTGCTGGGCTTGCCATTGTTATGACAAATATTTATCATATTTGTATTTAATGTATCGGTTAAGAGATGCATAAACTTGAAATCACACCAATAAATAATTTTATGCATGCTTCATATTAGAAACTAGACAATGCATTTACTTTGTTCTTAATTTATAAAAATTAGATAATTTGATCTACAAATTTCCAAAGTCCTATTTGTGCTCTTCCATTGAGTGTAAAGGATAACCTAATTGTATAAGGTAATGAAAAAATTGTGTTTGGGAAGTTTTTGAAAGGAGGATTCCGATAGAATTGGAAACAAATAAGACTCAGCTTTGGCCTTCTGTGCCTATATATTCTTTTAAAACATTACTCTTTTTGTGTGTAATTAAGGGCATCAGGAACTTCAAGGGTGACCCATAGGGACTATGTTTTTCAACTTCTATTTCTTATTCCTAAATTTGGACTTCCCTGTGGAAGTCAGAGATTACCTTTTCTTTGCATGCATGCATGCATGCAGTCTCCTGATTATTTAATTCGTAATTGCTCTAGGTATTTAGCATAACAAAGCAAAATAACTTGAAAATGGGGCCATGTGGCCATGTGATGATGTCAACAAAAAGTGAACAAAAATCTTCTGTGCCATGTGACATTACAACTTCCTTTCTCTGCAGAAGACATTTTGCTGTGGTTGGAATCAGATGAAATCTCCACTGCCTTGTGTGGATTCTACTCAGCTTTGGTTCACCTTACTTGACCCAGTTAGTCAATTATAAAACAGGGCTGTCAATGTTAGACAACAATCAGAGATATAATTATAGGAAAGTAGGTAAATTCAATAATAGTTCCTCTTTAATGATAATCAGAATAAATGTTTCCTTGTCTTTAGGATTAAATATATCTATTGATTGGTTGAAGATGAGAGATGTTGCTTGAAGTAAATATTTCTATCCACTAAACAGTGTAGAAACCATGACCCTCAATGTCCCTGACTAAGCTCCAGTTATAAAGTTTAGAAGGAGGATTTGTACAAGGTTAACATAGGGAAAATCGAATTTATAAAATATGTGAAGTTATATGTTTTATGTAAACAAAATAGCACTGTTACTTTACTTCATTAGAAGGCTATATTTATTAGGTTCAGGAGACAAAATTATGTGGAATTTTTGATATTTATAAATTGGAAAATTATGTTAAAATAGTAACCTTTGACTCAGTAAAATAGAGACCTAATGATAAAAAAAAAATCTGGAAAAGCTGAGCTCCATCTATATTAAAGGTCTAAAAGGTTAAAACTCACCATAATTGAGGAAGAGTTAAATAACTTTTCCACCTGGCAAATTAGCAAGTTTCTACATCACTTGAAAGAGGGCCATGGCTATGTATAGGTTAGATACAAGAACAGCTTGCAAATAGAACAATCATTTTAGTAGTTTCCAGTCATCTTCGTTTCTAATTCTTCATAGGAGACACTTCACGTTTACTCCAGCATTCTCTGCCTACACAGTATCATTCTGTCCTGCATCTCAAATCCTGCCTTCTTAAGTGCTCATGACTCACAGGTATAAAATCTCTATCAAATTTCTCACATGAGTGGAGAATTCTATATCCAGCATCTTGGTAGACCCCTGTAATTATCATTTCTTTCTATCATCATTGTAGTCAATGTAAGCCCAAAGCAGAAATAATTTTCACCTATCCCAGATATGTTTTTTCTTCTTCTGTTCTTTATGTGAATAATATAATACAAGTTCCTCAGCTAGGAATTCTGAAAGCTGTCTCTCATTCCTCCATCTCTCATATTCTTCATAGACAATTTGTAATCAACCTTTTCCTCTAGTGCATCGAGTTGATTCCAACTCTTCATTTCATGCTCTGAGTGTATGTGGCCTCTGTCTTCTCTCACCTCATCCTGACAGCTACAGTGGCCTCCCAAGTTGTTCTTGTTTACAATGCACACTAACAACAGTGTGATTTGTTTGTCTTGCATGCCACCATTGGTTTCTTTCCTAAATGTTCAGGTGGTAGGATCCATCACAGGATACACCCTTCCCCCTAGCACAGAGACCTTCATTGTGACTCTCACCTCAGCTCTTAAGCTGCTCATCTCACATGTAAGCCTGGCTGGACCTAACCCTGCCCATGCTGTGCTCATCTAGGCTAGTGTTACTTTGTTCTTCATTTTTGCCTTCAATCCTGTCTCCTCCTTCTTCTCCTAGACTTTCTATCTGACAGGAGCCAGCTCAGCAGGACCTTTGCAGTAAAGGCTTCTGTGATTTGTCGAAGGAGCACAGACATCTGAAGGCCAGCATGGTAGCTGAAAAATAGTTCTTGTTTTAAATTTCTATTTCTTTAATGAGCACTGAACTTACAAATATCTGTTTTCTCTTTCTTTGCATACTTACAAAAGATGATTTGCTTGTGGCTTTTGTAGACCTAGAGATTAAGATCTTGTATCAAATGATCTCAGATGCTGGAGTAGCAACTGGATGCTTGTTTTAATGATATATGAAGAAGAAAAAAATCAAAAGCAATGCAAAATTTTAGTATTGATGTGTTAGTTTAAGAGTTAATTCCACAAACACCTTAAAACATTGGCTACATATTGATTATTATATAATGCACAGTTTGTTAAATTAATTATTTGTGTGTGTGTGTGTGTGTGTGTATATGTGTGTGTATGTGTGTGTGCATCACTAAGACAGGTTTGGTGGCCTTTTTTGCTCCTGATTGCTAAGAGACAAAAGATTCCTAATGTTCAACAGCCATTACACAGAAATAGCAAGACACATTTTAAAGGCTTATTAGGTTCTAACAAACTAGGAAGACAGGAATGACAGGAGTCAGAAGGCCAAGGTAGGTTCAGCTTCTGCTGTGGATTTATATAATTTGGGACCTACTGTTTAGCAGTCCTTGAGATCTTATCCTGGAGATGCTTTTATCATTTCTCCAGTGACTCAAGCAGATCTTTGTTATGGTGCCATGGTCTACAGCTGATTGTGATAAGTGAGTTTCTCAAATTCAGTATATATTGATTAATATTATTTACATACTTAAAAATTTGGCAGGCATTAAAATAAAAATGATCTTATCAATTAGTTGAACATTTTTCTTCTATCCTTTTCTTTATCATTGGGGAACTGGAGTATTGATATTATTTGGTTATTTTTTTTCTGGTAGGTTATTGGATTAACTTCAATTTTTTAAAAAAAAGAATTTGTATTATTTTTTAAATTATGAATATATATGTATGTGTCAAAGTATGGGTAAATGCATAGGAATATAGAGTCTGTGGAGGCCAGAATAAGGTGTCAACTCCCCTAAAGTTGGAGTTGCTGGTGGCTGAGAATTGCCTGACATGGGTGCTGGGAATCAAAGTTGGATCTTCTACAAGGACTGGATTGTATCCACTGAGCAATCTCTCTAGCCCTATTTAAAAGCTTTTTTGTTTTGTTTTGTTATTTTGGGCTGTAGCTTCTTTTTTTAATGTCCTTAATGGTGTTTTAATGATCAATTTTGTCTTGTCAAAATTGGTCAATGTAATTTCTACATCTACCAAATTTCATCATTAAGACAGACCTGTTACATCTCCGATGAAGCTGTTTGAATTTTTTTTTTTTGTTGTTGTTATATTAAGGTTTTTGGCTTTGAGTGTCTATCTTGGGATAGGCTGAGTTCTCATCTTCTGAGATAGTTATGTGCTGAACTTACATTGCTGCCTGTGTGTGTTGATCTTTATCACAGCTAATAACAAAAGATTGATTAAGTGGCCGAGAGTATATTATTAAGCGACGGGATGGTCAGTAGAAACAAGTGCAGTGACACCAGGTTGTCAAAAGGACTTGGTACCTCTGGCTTGAGCTATTTTTTGAAGACTCTTATCCTTTAAGGTGTGATAGCTCTGACTATTTTGCTTCTCTGGTACACTGGCATTCCTTAGAATGTTGGAGAATGTTATGGTTAAGAGGATCTTTTAAATCTAAATAGATTAAATTTAGACATGTGCAAGGTCTGTGTCAGTGGTGTATTAGTTTTTCTTCAAGACAAAATCCAAGGTGGTTGTGAATAAAACATATAGATGTGTACAGATGTTTAAACAGATGTAAAATGTTTTTTCTCTAACATTGTGTATCTACCAGGAGTAGCTGGGAACAGCCTGCACAGTTGCTGTTAAAAGTGGCTCCAAGGAACACGAGTGAACTCAGCCTCACCTCTGTAGATACTAGGAGTGGGACTCATGAGCTAGCTACTGTGTGGAATTACATCAGGGACATAGGTGTTTCTGATACATAAGGTATAACCTTAAGATAATCTCTTCTTGTGAGATTACAAATTTAGATTCAGTCTTGCCAGATTTGGAATTTAAGTGACAATTTAGCTGCAGGAAGAGTTTTCTATTACAAAGAAGTTTAGAGTTAGTGGAAGAATAGTGTTCTGTGTGGAATAGCTTGCCCAGAAGAATCGTGAGGGCTCCAGAGATCGCAGCTGGTTGAGGGAACCACCTAGCAAATGAGTACTTATTAGATTGCTGGTGATTATATACAGCTTCTCCACATTCAGGAGGAAAAGAGATAATTGGGGAAGTTCCTTTTCTTATGGTAAAGACGAAAGGGTAGCCCGACTGAGCATGTGCTACAGAAACAGTGTTTGGCATTCAACACAAGTCATCCGGTGCTAAGACATCAGAGGCACAGACGCCTGGTGTTTGCATTTGAAATCACTACTTTGTTCTGCTTTACACAGTATGGTCCTCCTGGTCCTCCCAATTCCTTCTATGTTCCCTGTAGTCCCCTCCTTCCCCTTCCCCTTTTCTTCTCTCTCTCCTACAGGGTCTCACGTATCACAGGCTAGCTAAAAGTTACTACGTTGACAAGGATTATCATGAACTTCTGATCCTCTTCCTTCTGTTTCTTGAGCTCTGAATTACAGTATACACCACCATGCCTCATTTGATTGTGTGTGTTTTCTAAGGCTAATTAGGATGTTAATGTTCTTAATACATGCTTTTCCCTTCTGTCTTGCCTGATATCATGTTGGCTAGAAAGAGCACAGCCTGTTAAAATATTCTAGAAGAATTTGGAGGGTATGGAAGCAACACAAGATCTGTATCTATATATTGCTCTTCCTGTCCCCCTCCCCAAATAATCAATCAGGTCATACTTAAAAAACTCATACAATTTAGTGTATTTTTTGATTTGTGCTATGACCAATGTAAAATTAGAATACTTGGATCAGTCCTCACATGGTTTACAAGCTAACAGACTGCACACTGGAGAGAGTAGATAAGCCTTACATAAGAATTCAAAAAACGTCTTTCTCTGTACACAATGAAAAGACATGCAAATATCGCCCCACCTCATCATGTCACTCCACGTGAATTAACCAGAATTTTGTGTTTGTCTGGGAAGGAGATGGATGCTCGTTACCACATTAATCTCATTGTTTTGTCAGTTGACTTCCTGATGCCTATCTTTACAATGGCGTGAGCGGATTAAAGCATCCATTCTTGTTCTTACTCTAATGAAGGAAACACTGATACCCTGTTTTTAGTTATAAAGAATGACAAAGCAGTGTGGAGCCAGTGTATCTATTTTTCTTGGTGACAAGGAGTGATTTATAGCAGCGTGCCATGCTGAGCATCTGCCCTACCTAACAAGGGTCCCTGTTACTGCTGAAGTGTGCCACGGTAGATCAAATTCCAGGCAAAGTTTTGAAAACTTTAACTCAATTCTGTAGAGTGACACTTCAGATTTTAGCTCTGTTTTTATCCATTGTGTCTGCCACAGGATAAAGGGCTGTAAGTTTTGATTGGGTTTTAGGATGGAAATTTATCATTTGAAATTTTATGATACCTTGTAGATTTCTCCATTTTCTTTCTCAATTTTTTTCATTCGGTTTTGCTAACATGGTCTATATTCTTCGATGAACTTTTTTTTTTTTTAATTGCAGTTACATTTTCAAAGAGCCCATAGAGAAATATTTTAAATATACAGTCTTACTTTTAATGACAAATTGGGCAGAGATAATTCAATCAACAGCCAAAATGCTCCAAGAAAAACACAGGAAGAAATAACTTCTTTTCAACACTCATGATCACATGATCAGCCCTTAAGCAGACATATGCTTCATTGGATTTTAAATTGTGTTAGCCTAGATTTTTTCCCCTAATCAATAAAATTAGAAATATGTACTAAAAGAGAAAGCCAGAGCCATGCTTACATCTTCAGTTGCCATGAAGTTATTTTTAATTTCTTTAAAGTGACATAGATGGCTTTGTCAGATTGAGTACTCACCAGATAAATTAATGGTTTGAGAATTACCATATTACCATATGCTTTTTTGCTTGGTAGTTCTCAACACCATGATGAAGACAACATAGAAGCTTCTGCTCAGCAAAACGTTTCCTCTAATTTCAGACACCTGTGTTCAGAGCACAGGAGTCAGCCCACATGCTACAAAAGCTGGCCTCTGAGAGCAAATCACCATGGGTGATATTCCCTTCTTCCACAATAGCAAAATTTCAGTTCAGGAGACAGTGCAGTTGAGGAAGGAGAAAAATACTAATTGGAATATTGCTGTTTAGATTCATATATCTCTTAGAAAATGCCCTCCTAATTCTCTGCCTTCCATGCTCTCTGGATCGAGTGGAAGACTGAGAATTTTTCACCCATTGACAGGAATCCATTAATAAAACAACAATCTTTTGTGTGCAGTAATCTTTAATCTTATTTTGTCACACACTTTTCAGTAGCATCTCTACTCATTTTACAGTATAATTTATGGCATTGAAACAACTCAGACACCCTGGAAAAGGTCAGTCTGTCAAGGTTTACTTGTCTTTGAAGAAAAGTAATAGAGCATTATTTATGAACCAAAGAACACACTTTGCTACTTTAATCAATCAGAAAGATGCTTGTATTATTGCATCTTTTGCTACTACATTTCCCTCCCCATCCAGAAGAAACCATAAGCAAAGGATATGCCAATCTTGCTTTTTCTTTTATGTTATGAAAGGCTTGTTACCTTTTATGCCTCTTCTGCTTTTGTGTTGATGGCACTATGGAAAAAACAAGTCTGATGATGTCTGATACCTGGGAACAATTTGTCAGTTATGAGCAAGGGGCTGATATATCCTAAAGATCATAGACTGTCTGGACAGATTAATCAGCCCTCTCCAATCACCTCATTCTCAGAAATCCACCTGACAAAACAGAAGAGGGTTTGCAATTAAAAACCTGGGGGATAAAGAAAGAGTTGGAAATGTTTGAAATTGTCTTCAAGAGCAATCAGCAAAACAAAAGTAATTACCATGTTTTGTAGAGAAAAATCTCAAAACATAACCGCAGTTGGTCTCCATATGCTTCTACAAACCACTACAAGCACAAATTAGAACATGCTGTGGGGGAAATGAATTGGTAGTACACTAGAGAGAACAGAGCTTAAATGAATGTCCCCAATAAGGTTTTAATTTAGGTAAGAAAGGATGTTGGGTGTGAATTAAATAATAGTTACTAATGCAATCTTATTAAAGTTTAAAAAATCATACAAAGCATATTTTAATTACAAATATTTAAAATATGAACTCATATTTTTGGAAATCTATTTTATAATGTATTATATGACTTTAAAAATATGTAAAAATATACTTTAAAAATTAACTGAGAATGTCTCAATGAAAATCTCAATGGAAAAAAATAAACCAGAGACATGGAAAATCACTTAAGATTGAGGCATTGGGCTTGAAAATCACATTAACCAAATAATCAACAGGAGTATAGTCAGTATAGTGATTTTTAATTCTTAAGTTATTAATGTATTTATTTATACTAATCACAAATATTCTGAGGTCATTCACATTCAGTGATGACTGCAATTCTTTGAAACAAAAACAAGTGGCTTAGTCAAGACTAAAAAAATGCTTTTGTCACCCTCTCAGACATCTACAAACCTAATGAAAATCCCACAAGGAATCTAGGTTTTAAGCACTGACACTATTTTGGAGTAATTGAAGAGTTCACTTTTACTTGTACTTGGACTTTAGAGTAGGACAATAAAAGAACCTTCTTTCAAAGTTCCAGAGAACTAGCGTCTGAGGGCAGATGTGGGGGCAAAGGATGTTGGTTAACATGTATAGAGTTCATTTAAATGCATCTTGATGAATGCCTGCCTATCTCAGTCAAGGAGAGCTTGAGACTCTTAAAATGATACCTGCCTTGCCTCCCCACTGTACGCTTTTCCAGATTCCCAGTGAAATACTCATGGAGGATCTGAAGATCTAGAATTGTGACATATGAAGGCATGATATGTCAAAATGTCAGAATACAAACCTTCTGTTTCCAGAGACTATGGAGTCATGTCTTGGAATGAGCAAATATCTGTAGATTAAGGTATGACACCACAACCAAAATAGATTATCTTGCTCACTGGAAAGAACTTGGGAATACAGCACTCTCTTTGTCTACAGTAAGGACAGCATTCCATACCCATCTCTGAAAAAGAGATAGAACACTGTCCATGGCTCTTCATTCCGTAGTTCCCCCTCTGCCCCTTGAGTATAGTTGTTCCAATCCACATCCCTTTCCTATCACCTATTGATAAGACCCTGATTTCTGCTTACCAGTATGGATGTTTCAGTTCTTACAATACAACAGCAAGGGCAGCAATTGATTGACAGTGGTTATATATGCTGGAGGTTAGAGGCTACAAGAAGCTTGTATCAATAACCCCTGTGTTTGTGAGACTGAGGGATGGGGGTTGGCACAAGTTTAAGGGCACTTCTGGCTATATGTTGAGCTCCAGGCTAGTCTGTACTACAGTGTGAGACCAGGTGTCATAGATGGACAACCAAATCCAAACAATAAAAGTTATAAGGAAAAGAGAATAGGATAAGAGAAAGAAAGTGAGAGTATTCACAGACATCTGAGTATTCATGTATGTGTATATATGTATGTGCTTGGATATATGATAAGTGTCATTGAGTACTGTCAGTTCTGAACATCAGGGTACCACTGTTGAGAGTGGCAGAGGTTCACACTATAGCAAATAACTCTGGTTTTTGGTTAAGAGCAGAGCCCAAGGCTACACTGATGTATCAAATGACAGTTTTGAAGTTTATTTAATTGCCAAGTCTCGGTTTGCCCAGCAGAAAATCTGAAATAGTCATAGTTATTTCCTCAGAGAATTGCTGGGAACATTAATAAAATAATCCATGTAAGCCAGCATATAGGGAGCATGTTTATGTGTATGTATGCTACATAGCAATTTCCTACAAAGCCTATTAATACCCAGAAAGTTCTAAAGGATGCTTGTTATGACTCAGGAAATTATAAAGGACGGTCCATTAAGACTCAGGAAGTAAACAACTCAAGAGTGTCAGAAAGTCCCTGAAGTTGATAAGATGCACAGGGCCTCTCCTTCATCAAGGTTACATAAACAGAGAGGGCTGCTGAGGATACTGAGATCAGCATACCTGCCCAGAAGGAGCAGAGACCAGCCAAGCTGCCTGAAAGAGAAAGCAGCTGAACTGCCTAGAAGATACTTCCTACAAGTAACACAGTGAACTCTAGCTTTTAAGTTTCTTGAGCTGTCAGCAATGCTTGTGTGGGCTTTTAGCAATGCAACTTTTTTTGAGTTATTCTGATTGTAAGTAACCTCTTATCTACATCATGTAAGCAACCCCAATAAAACTCACTTGTTCACCAAATTGGACTTTGGGGGATATTGTTACTTTGATCTGTCATCTGTTCCTTGTATGGAATATGTGAACATTTGTTCCTCAGGAATAGTGTCTCATAACACTGTACTATTTTCAACAGGAAGTAAAAAATAATTAGCCAAGGAAAACATCTTCAAAGCAATTTAATATAGGAAAATTACAACTGATAGTAAATGATATTTTATGTTTGGGAAGGACACTCCTGTGCTCCTCAGACTGGAAAGAATCTTATCAATTCACAAGTCACACACCTTGAAAACGTTGATGATTGGTCCTTATGCTTTTTGCTTGCCATTTGAATATGCATGGACATAATTCCAATCACTTCTGCATCTCTCTGCTGAGTTCCTAGGTACCTGATAAGTGATGGCCACTCTTCTTTAGGGGTTCCCACCTAGTGACTAATAGGAGTTGTTATGTACCTCAAGTTCCCCTGTCCAAGGGAACTTCCAAGCTTCATAGACTGTTCCAAGAGGATTCTGTTCCATATTCCCTTCTTGAGGCTCTGTTGCAGGCTGCCTCTCCTTCTATGGTCTAAATTTTTAATTGAATGCTTATAATTTTTCACTAAACACATACAACTAATATTTCCACAGTTCAATTTATGATTTTTCGATGTTATGATAGCATAAACATTTAACAGAATCTGTACTTATAATTCTTTATATTTATGTCATGATTTACTTAAACTTATATATTTTACATGTCTTAAACATATAACTTACAAATTATACTTGTTCTCAATTACCTTAATTGTAAAGATGAAATGAATAGTGGTGAATTTTAGTCTGGGATTTCAAATTACATGAGTCATGGACAATTTACAAAACAAGTTGTATAAATATGAAAATAAATATGCAGAAATGTTCAACTATACATAATTATTCAAATTAATGCAAGGAGAAAAAAGATGTGATATTTTTATTCATAAAACTGGAAAGAATATATTTTAAAGTTGCATAATGCCTGCTGATGTATACAGTAAAGCCAGTGGTCATAGGAACACAACAATGAGCCCAGAAAATTTTCAGAGCAATTTGGATTCAGGTTTCAAAGCCTAAAGATTTCGTGATGTCTCACCCAGTAGCTCTACCTCAATTGAAGCTGCAGACAGATATTCATGAAGGATGTTGATTACATAATAACTATGTATAATTTATATATTCAAAGAGATGAAATTATTTCTCTACAAAAGAAGTATAGAAGATGATACACACAAAAATTGGTGACTTAAACAGAGGGCTATTTTGTGTTGGATAGACAATCCCACGATTCTAAAGTAAAACTGAATGCTCTGGTTCTGGTGCCATTTCAATGGAAGAGACATTCTAAGCAGCAGATGTGTGAGTAGATCTGAGTCCTAAGAAAGGCACAGCCTTAATTCATCATCATATACCAAAAGTGTAGCTAATGTGTAAGAAGCCCAGGCATAGAAATAGTATTGATTAGTCATCAGAAGTATGGACTTACCATCCAGGCATTCAGGAAACTGCATTTGGAAACAAGTAACTTTCAGGAACATAGGGGAAACAAAGTCTGAACATCTTCCCCAGGATTTCTCTTGGACTTTTACAACACATCACCTATGTATACACATATAATGAGAATATCTTGAATGCTGGACTGTTTCCACAATAATTTAGATTTCGAGCTCCAGAGACTGACAGTTGTGGGTAGTTTTGAAACTTGATGACACAGCTTATCATAAGTATTGCGCCATAGCTATCATTTTCTTCACCTGTGTAATGTGAGTAATTGTGTATGTGAGATATACATTTGTAGCATATATGATATCTAAAAACAGACACATTCATTGATGGTACATGACAATAGCACAAATTTGTATATGTGCACATAGACAAAGAATCTCTCCTTGCTTGAGCTCCAGGAAGGTTCTTTGAGTCTCTTCTTGACCAGGGACCAACACTGGCTAATAAAGTCTTGAACGAATTCTAACACTTCCTATGTTTTTTTTCCTAGGCAGTACCCAAAGCATGCCTATTTCGAATTTCTGCAGCAAAGCAGCCTACCATGGACAAGGGCAGTGAGCAGAACTTAAGGATCTTACATGGACTCAACTGCCAGTGCTGCTCTTTGTAGTTTTTCTACTTTGCCAACTGTGCTGTGCTCCCTTTCTCCTTTGCCTCATTCCCCTCAGTGACACAGATCAAAGTCTATTCATGTTTAATGGACTTTCAAAGGAGGCTCACTATCTCTTTGTATAAAGGCACTCACCTCATGTTTTAAAGTCAGTCTCTCAGGACCGGAGATGTAGCTCAGGAGCAGAGCACTTGCTTGTGTGCGAGGTCCTAGATTTGATATCTAATCCTGCAAAGAGCAAAACTAACTTGCTCCTCCCTAGATAATTTCATAACCACCTGAACTACTTGCATATATACTTAATTGCCTTGTCAATGTTAATTAGATATTTGGCATAAAAAATGACATAACAAACATCTACTCACTTAGCTTTGATGATAACTATTGAAAAATAGATGCCATTGAACTGCAAGGCAAATGAAATGCAAAGTGAGCAAATGTTCAGGAGGTGCTTAGAGACAGAGCAAGGATTTGAGCAGAGTTACCACAGCTTCCTACATCTCCTCTAGTTCCAGGAGACATGGGGTTGCAAGCTGCCTTTGTCCCCATGCTCTGGAGGACATTACTATTGAGCATAGAGTTCTGCCTTGCTGCACGCAGAAGCCTCTGTACAAAGTCCAATCAGGCCTAACCAAGCAATGAGAACTGGCAGGACAGCTGGAACTCACTTGCTGTCTCTGGTTTGGCAGAAAATCATTATTAAAGAATAGCCATTATTTATTATCTCAAGATGCTTGGGCATTAATCATCACACAGTGATCTGTATCTCTCTTATATGAAGGAGTTCCAAATAGAACTAAATATTCCTTTACCATCCAAAACTAACAAAAAAGAGAGACCTATTTCAGAATTTCTACAGTTTCTAATGTTTGATTCTAAATTCATCCTACTTGCTGATTTATGTCAGTCAGCTCTTTGGCGTTCCAAAACTTTGTGTCTTTTATGATTGTACAATATTGTATTCCAATACCTAATGGGTTGGATACAATGACCATTGAAATGATAAAGTGCAGTTTCAAAAGAATGGCATATATGTAAGTACCCATTTTCTTCTCAGCCAAAAGAAACTGCTTTAGAATAGAAAATAGGAAGATATTTTAAAAAATCCAGAAGCTAGAAAGATACAGTGTTCTAGCGAACAATAATTAGAGCTAAGAAGATTATAACACAGCCAAGGATGGTTATGTCACTTGTTTGCTCAATGAAATTGAAATAACGCTGCTCAAATTCTATTGAAAATATGATGGTTAATATCAGAGTGGCACAAACGAAGCTAAGTATAATGAGGAAGGAAAATGGAATGACTTGCCTGTGTACTTTGTTCAACTCAGAACGAATATATTATCTGACAGTGTATAGGAACTGATATTCTCATTGTAAATTCTGAGTAGATTGTCAGGCAAGGTGCGTTCTCACCCTGGGTAAATGGCCCTTGTGACCAAATGGGTTTGTGTTTATTTCAGGGCGTATTTCATATTAAATGTCCCCAAAATGCTGCAAGTTTATCTTGGTTAACAAGTCTCTACTTATGTAGATCATAAGGAGTAGCCAACTAAAGGTCAAGATTTCACGTGTTCAAATCTGTCTTCTGGAAATACTGTCAACTCAGAATCTTTCCTTGTTTTTATATGTAATACTTGTGGTTTTAGAAATTATATTGTCTGGGTGATGTCACTTGCTAGGCAGGTGCTTTTATTTACAATTACCTGTGTTTGTAGTGGGTCAGACACTTTGATATGGCATAACATGGCTTCAACATTGTTTTCTTTTTGCCTTTCTTTTCGTTCTTCCTTTCCTTTCCTTTCCCCTTCCTTCCTTCTTTCCTTCCTTCCTTCCTTCCTTCCTTCCTTCCTTCCTACCTTCCTTCCTTCCTTCCTTCCTTCCTTCCTTCCTTCCTTCCTTCCTTCCTTCCTTCCTTCCTTCCTTCTTTCCATTTTCCTACCTTCCTATCTTCCTTCCTCTCTCTCTCCTTTCTCCTTTTCTCTCTCTCTCTCCCTCTCTCCCTTTCTCCCCTCTCTGACATGGTCATTTGTATTCCAAACTAACTAACTATGTAGTTAGTTTGTATTCCGACTAACTATGTGGTTGAGAATGACCTTGAACTACTGATCCTCTTGCTTCCACCTCCTGGGTGCTATGATTAGTTGTTTCTTTTTATTGTTTCAAGTAAACCTTCCTTTTCACAAGAGAAATCTGCAAGAAATCAGCTCAAATTAAGGAGTCACTGATATCTACCCTTTTAGGTGACCTAGAGTAAGTCATTTTACCCAGAGTTGTTTTTGTCTCACAGGTTTTGAATATGCAGCACATTGGAAACATGATCTCCAACTGAGCATGCCATGGAATGTGACTGCTTCTATATGTGATGATGAGTCTTTCTGATATGAATAAGGATACTTTTTTCACGAAAGGCCTCAAGTTATTTGCTCTATGAGCCACTGCTCCCAGAACAATCCACAATGCTGTGCCTAGCCACTGCAATAATAATCCCCTCCCTCACTCTCTCTCTTCCAGGTTTTGCTATGAGCGTTCACTCACTAAGAGGCAAGCCCTCTGCATTCAGTTATTGAGGAAGGGGGATTTCCACTAGTCTTCTTGCTCAGTTTTTGTCCCAAAGACTGTGTCACCCCAACACTGCTTTCAAATTACTCCCCTTACTTGCCTGAGGATTTCAGTTGGCAGTCTTTGACAAAAGGTACATATCTTGATTATGAGAAGTTAGGAATGAATGGGGACCTGAATTCTGGGGTTCTTTTTAGAGATGACTTTTGTCTACCACCATGCTTTTTTCCCCCCTTACAGGAATGTCTTGTGCAGTAAAAATGGAACCTCTGAGTCACTTATACTTCTCATTTATCTCAGCAGGTCCACAATAAGCCGATGCATGTATGTATAACATATATATGTATACATGTTTATAGATGTCCTTATAGATGGTGCCCAACTTATTGTGATGCAACTTATGATTTCTTAGCTTTATTATGGTGCAAACCCATGTGCTGCTAAGCAAGGGTGCTTGGCAGGGTAAGTGTAGTAAATGCATTTTTTAATTACCCTATGTTCAACTTTTGATGGGCTTGCTGAGATGTAAACCCCAATGGAAGTTGAGAAGCATCTTATTCACCACTTATTCATTGACACAATTGCACATTCACATGGTGTCTATTAAATATTTAGAATCTGACTATGGTACTGTCACAAGAACAAAGATGGGAAGGAAGTTACCTTATATTTGAATCAGACAAACCTATATAAAATGTTTCCGCTGCTGCTTATTGTCTGTTTAACTTCAGGAATATCATCTAAATTCTTTATGGAATGGAACCTAGCAACATCTATCTCTTAGAGTTGTGCTAAAGCAATAATTGCTTTGTTGGCAGATTATATTATACTCTGACTTATAGTGAGTGTTCAATGCAGAAATGGCAGTTATGTATGGTCATGATTACATTTTTGGCTGATAAAAACAGTTATTTCTTTCTTTTTCCTTAGCACGAATGCTTCTTTCTCTTTCCCAACTGGACCCTGCCATCAATATATAAACATTTTGATGTGTTATTTATGTTAAGGAAAAATAAAATGAGCCTCCTCGCTTCACATTCTGTTCCGCTTAGAGCCCTGTATCCCTGCTTCTCCTCATGGTGAGACTCCATGAGGTGTCTGCATTCATTCCCACTTCTTCAGTTCTCCTTCGAAATCAACCACATTACGCCACAAACGCCACTCTTAGAAAAGGCCTAAGTGGCTTTCATTCCCCTGACCTAACATCAGAGTCCCTCTTCTCTGATGGTCAGTGTCATCGCACCATGTTGATGCCACCTTTTAAAGACATTTCTTGGACAGGCTTGTAGGACAAGACTTTCTCCAACATTTCTTCTGATGTATCTGTAGTTCCTTCTCTGTCTTCCTTGTGGATTTTTCATCAGCTTTCAAACCTCCTAGCCTTCAAGTGCCCCGTGCTCATTCGTTGAACAATTTTTTCTCTAACATTTACTCCATAGGTGGTCTCTTCCGGCTTCATAGCTTCATGCTGCACCAAGATCATGCTGCTGCCTCTAGCCCCAGCCTCTCCTCTGTGCTCTAAGCTCATGTAGGCAACTGCTCACTTGGCCTTTCCCCTGGGGTGTCTGAAAGACACCTGGAAATGCTTTGCCTTTCATTTTTAAGTCTTTCTTATCTTAATTGACAACTCAAACTTTTCTGTTGTTCACATCAAAAATCTTAATGTATAAGTGTTTTTTTTCTTTTCTTGTCGTATTACATATTCTCTGGTTTTCAAATCTGTTCTATTGTCTGCAGGAGTCCAGCTGCTTTCCATTCTTGGGAAACCCTTGTGTCTTCTGAATGAATAAGTTATCCTGAGCTAGTCTTCCTCTTTTGTGTAGCACTTAAACCATCACGACTCATCCTGTTTCTTTGCTTGAAATCCTCTAATTGTCTTACTTTGGGTAAAAGTCAGCACACTTAGAATCCCACTAGGTCTCAACACCTTTCTCCTCCCGTTGATCCTCACTGCTTCTGAACTCCTCCTACTCTGGCCTCCTTGCTTCCAGGCAGTCACAGCCAGGTCTGTTGATTTGCTACTGTGGCTCCCTCTTGTCCTTCTCCCATGAGGCCCTAGGCGTCACTTTCTTCAGTTGCTGCTAAAATTTTCTCTTCTTATAGTGTCATGGTGCCCTCTCTGCTTAAAGCCACTCCTTTTTCTTGCTGGCATTTTTCTAGCTCCTTTCTGGTTTATTATACCTTCCCTGAGGGGTTTCATCTTTGTTTATGTTCTTTATTTATTGGCTGCTTTTGGAACTAA
Organism: Cricetomys ansorgei; assembly: GCA_026225945.1. Classification (NCBI taxonomy): domain Eukaryota; kingdom Metazoa; phylum Chordata; class Mammalia; order Rodentia; family Nesomyidae; genus Cricetomys; species Cricetomys ansorgei. The sequence goes on along the minus strand of JAMJFZ010000239.1, from coordinate 13,410,577 downwards.
AATTTAAACTTCATGACAGTGTTTTTTTTTTTTTTTTTTTTTTTAATAGATTTTTGTTTGTTACCATTTTCAGAATTAGATCTGCATTTTGTAGCTCCTAGGGATTCCGTAATTTTATTACACCTCTTGAGAATATATAATCATGTGTTGCCAAGATGGTGTAGCAGGCAAGTGCACTTACCATGCAAGACTAATGACCCAAATTTGATCCCTGGATCCCAGAATGGAAGAAGAGAACAGATGTTGTAAAGCTGTCCTCCGGTCTCCACACGTGTGTTATAGCACGTAGATACATGCACACACATGCTAAAAAAAAATTCTGCCTTCTTCAGTGCTGATGACCATTTAAGACACGCCATGAAAGTTTAGTAGAGACTGTTGAAATGCTTGTTATATGGATCTTGTGGTATTTGGAAGGTTGCCATATAAAATAAGACTCCCTCCAGTTGAATTTGATTTTATATAAGCAACACATATTTTTAGCGTAAGTATGTCTGTTAAGTATCTGGGACATAGAAATAATAACTGAATCATTTTATTGTTTATCTGATGTAGAAGTTTCGCTGGTCATGATGTGTTTGCTTCCTAAGTCTGACAATCTTCTATCAGGTTTTGAGGAAATCTGTTTAATATGAGTTTAAATAAAAGTTCACCTACATTCCTGCTTCAGGGCTTTGATTTTGATTTCAAAATAATTTTATTTTGAATGAATCAGTATTAGAACACGTTGAGTTATTAAGGTAGCGGTGGGAGGTGATGTTCCAGTTAGCACTCATACCCATTTCCTCTAATTGATTTCTTAGTGGCCTCTGTCCCATCAACGCACACATTTCATCCTGTGTCCGTGGGATGCCAGCATTGGAGGGGCAGCAAGCAAGCTCTGCATTGAGTGCTGGTTGATTTTCTGCTGAAAAAAATCATAAGCAATAACCACAGTGAGTGAAGGCTGGCTGGCTTTTCATTATCGTGGCACATGGACAGGTCTAAAGAACGTCAGTGCTAACATTCTTCTCCTTGCTGCACAAGGGTCTGCGGCTACGCATTTCCATGGCATGCCCTGTTCTGAGTTCCTGTCTGTAGCACAGCACTGGTATAATTGAGAACAGGGTTATTCTTCTGTAAATGTTTGTGACCTAAATTTGTCTGAGTGCTTGATTCATAACAGCCATTTTACTTTGAGGTTTCCTGTCTTCTTCAATCCACTTTTTCTCAACTTTCCAAATTTTCTTTCTGTTCTTCCTCTATTTCAATAATCGAGTCAATTTCCAAAGTTATACTTTCCCTCATCTCCGTTGTCTCTAAGAATCACAGAAATGTGTCAAAACAACAGGTTCACATTTTTCTCCTATGCGTTCTTTAGTTTCTAGTATGTGGTCTTTATACTTTAGTGTTACCCATTTTGCATACCAGTTAAGTTTCAGAGCATTCAAATTTTGAATCAAATAAGATAAAATTTTCATTATATGACAAATACTCTTCAAAGAATTGTACAAGCCAACAACAAACACTCATAATGAAACTGAAGAGATAGATCTAATTATCTACCACTTGCAGCCAAGGCACCAAGAACTGCAATGACTACTGGTCAAGTCTCACAAGAGGTCATTGGTGCAACCAGTGTGGGGACCTGACCTCATTTCAGAGCCTAGGTCCATTTGTACCTAGTATTTTCAGTGTGTTATCTGAATTTATTCCTAAGATTTAAAGCTGCTAGATTTATCATTCCTGTTTACAGTGGAAGAAACTGGCATTTAGAGACAAAATAATGGTTTGAAATTCACTAATTTGGTCAGCATGTGAGTGGCATTTGAATCAAGATACACCATGAATCATTTGAGCCATTCATTGACTTGGCAGGTAGAAAATAATGAATAAAAGGTAGATAGCCAAACACGGAATTTCTAACATTTCTGGGTGTAACATGAGGCCTTGAGTCATGATAGTACTGTCCGAAGTGCTGTTACCTGCCCATCACCTCAGAACATGTCCGCCATACTGGGTGGGGAGGTTCACGAAGCACAGACATCTTAGAGAAAGTCAGTCCTCTATTCATCTTGAACACGTTTCATTCAAATTCAGAACTCAAAAATATTTTGTCTTCTTCTTCAGTATGTAATTTGTTAATGTTGTGAGAAACCTGTAAATACTCTTTCTTTTCTAAGGATCTCAAGGGATCCACAATTTGAATGATTGCCATGCTCACACAAAGGAACCTATGCTGATGGCTGCTTGGTACAGAGAATAAATCAGCACAAGTGTTACAAGTTGACCGGGACCTCAAACGAAGAATCCAGAAGATCCCCAGAGTTCCTACCCTGTACATTTCCAACCATAGATACAACATCGAGTTGATGCCAGATGGTTATGGAACCATAGGTTTTAACACTTTCTCTACAAAATTCATCTGCTGTTTTTTGACAGGCTTTCTCTGTTGTCAGTTAATTAAACACACGTTTTTATGTTTTTTTTCTAAATTGTAGTAGTACACCTACTGTATGACTCATCAAGGAAGACAAGGAGGCACATTCATAGATGTATATCCTGCCAGACCTCAGCAGAGGGAACCACCATCCTTGCCAGTGCCAGTTCCACCACAGTGGAACCCTGAGCATTCAAGTTCAGGTGTTTTTATTTATATAGAACTCCTCAGGTGTTCTACTGATAGCACACGCAGATCATAAGCAATCAATATAAACCCTTCAATTCCTATCTTCAGAAAAAGACAACACATTGATAGGAAAACAAAACAAAATAATCTTTAAGAACTTCTGTGCTTGAGTTTCTTACTCATATTACCTCTACCACTAATGTAATTCCGTATTCTTGAGTCTTCCTATAATACCATATCTCGTATTTTGGCTAAAATTCTGAAAGTTGAGAAAACTGATTTTTTTCTATGAATCATGATTTACTGTTTTAAACAATAATAACAACAGAAATAAAAATCATGTTCTAGTTCTGGGGATGGCTTAGAGTTCTGGCAACACACCCAGCTGCAGTAGAATAAACATCTGTAGTCCTTGTGTGCTCCTATAACTAAACGGGAGACTGAGGCAGCAGAAGTCCAGTTTAGACGACCGAGGGCCAGTTAGCTTGGGAATGAGAAGTTGTCCTCTAACCTTCGCCTGGCCACTGAGGCACACAGACACACATACACACACACAGACACACAGACACACACACCCCACACAAAGGAACAAAAAACATACATACATACACACACACACACACACACACACACACACACACACACAAAACACAACATCTATTCAAGAATAAAAATGCACAATAGAAAGATGTACAAGTCAGAGTGTCAGTCACACAGTGTAGAGCACTGCAGATGGCCTCCCAGCCCTCCTGATACTGTCTGGCCCTAGTCTTCATTGTTCCATCCATTGTTTCTGTGTTTGCTTCACAGAGCCTTCAACATTTCCCTGTGTGTTCATAAGAATACTTTTAAGATTGCTTTGGATAAAAACTCAGAGAGCCAAAACTTGACAAGTTTTTCTGGGCTCTTTTCTGTGTCCCATCTAGATAAGAGCAAAGCCAAAGAAATCAGGTATAAAAGTGAAAGTGTGAACAGGACACAGGCATGGGCTGTTTTCGAAAAAGAGTTTAAGACCAAGGCAAAAAAAATGGTTTGTTGTTTTATGTCTTTCTCCATTCTTGCTACAATCATTGTCTCAGGAATGAATTCATATTCCGCATCATTTTCGGTTACCTTTATAGCCTTTCTTATAAGAATGAGGAATGAAAATTTTAATGCCTCATATATTCTATGAATTACTGTAGATGGCTAGACTGCACTACTCTGATCTTTCCTATATTCTGTGGTTTGATTGGATCGTGATGTGAATGGAAAACAGCACAAAACAAATCAGTTTCTGAGAGAACGACTTTAACAAGAAAAGGGGAAAAGGTACCTCAGTCCACTTCAGAATATTACATATGTGGCAGGGAGAGTCCTGATAACAGCTCTGGTGTCCAACTCAGAATGATCTCAGTCTGTCTGACTGGAACGCATTCTGACCTGAGAACTCATTGCTAAGAAATGACGATCAAGCTTTGGAACAAATAACAATTTATTGTCATTTACATTTATGTTTCTGCCTCCCCTGAGGCTTAACCCAGCATTGTGCACATGGAAGCTGCACGGTGTAGATGGGACAAGGAAGTGAATGAGTGAATGAATGCATGAACTCAGCGTTAATATGTGGAGATAAATGGGACCACACAGATAGGTTTTTCTATTCCTCTTCATGTTTCTCTAATGCAAATTAGCTTATAGTCAGTAAATAGAAGAATCATGCCATTATAATGCAGAAATTGTGTTGGCTCAGAAGCAATTTTTCCAGCATTTAAATGACTTGTGTCACCAAGTAATGTCAGTCACTCTCCAAGTACACCAACACTGCAGGACTGAGCATGCTGTGATCACCCAGTAGGGCGGCATGTACCCTAACATTTCTCTGCCCCTTCTGGCCAGATGCTTGATTGGAAGGCACACTATGTGCTTTTCCAGAGAGACATTATTTTTTAACCCATCTCCTTTATGCTCTCTCCTTTAGTCAAGCTTTGGCAGAAGTAAAATATTGGCTCTTACAGTATTAGTTTACATTAGAAATTCACTGTCTCTTTTTCCCCTCAGGATTTAATTTACTTCTGTTACAAACTATATGAATTTGAAAATCATTCTCCTTATCTCACCCAAAAACTTCATTTTACTCTGTAATTTTGAAGATCATGACATTCTTCCCCCTCAAGAATGCATATATTTTACTTTAATACAAAAGTAAACATCTGTTATAAAAAATGAAAGAGTTGAGGAAATGAATTACTCTAGGGTAAAATGATTGATGTCTCTGATTTTGTAAAGAAAAATATTTTTAAAAGATTTATTTCATTTTAAATTAGGTGTGTGTGTGTGTGTGTGTGTGTGTGTGTGTGTGTACTTGAGTGTTAGTGCCTGTGGAAACCAGAAGAGGGTATTGGATCCCCTGGAGTTGAAGTTGCAACTGACTGTGAGCTTGGGACCAAACTCTGGTCCTTTGCCAAAGCAGCAAGCGCTCTTAATCACTGGACGTCTCTCCAGCTGCCCCCTGCCCTGTAACAAAAATAAAATCTTAAAACAGCAGAGTTATGGATGATTTTGAAGATCATGTGTTCTTACCCATTCCTTTGGGAGGTGAGAGAATGTCATCGGTGACAGGTGAGCTGCTCAACATCACTACTTGATATCAATAGAGATTGGCTCCTGCATCTGGGCATGCTCCCCACTTGTGGACACAGAGTCTCCTTCCAATCCTGTGCACATCTTACCGTACCTTATCTCACAGCAGTGCTCGTTTTTGGCTACTTGCCATTAGCTGTGATCACAAAACTATGGCTCCTGCTTTGCCTGGGCAGTTCCAGTGTGTACCTGCTATCCTGGTCTCCAGCTGCTAATAGTGTGTATTCTTGACATCCATCTATCTTCAAGATAAATAATAGGCATCATTAGTTAGGAGGCACTGCCAAGGCTTCACAAACAGCATATGACTTTTGCTTCCTCTCTCCATATTCAAATCCCAGCTACTCTTCAGGGCAATGCATACAATTAAGATTTTGTGGTTGGGAGAACCCTTCCTCAGCTCCATAGCAAGTAGTTGCTGCCAGTCTCTAGTGCTGTATCATCTGGAGTGGTCCATACTTTATTTCAGTATTTCATGAGCGAATACTGGTTTGTTTTACGTGTAGTCTTCTTTAAGGTTAGAGGATGCCTTACAGTGATGGATGACAACAATATCTACCCATGGCATGATGACTCCATGCATCTTTATCTATTTCCAACCTATCTATCTCCTGGAAAAGCCACATTCATGTCCCCCCACACCACTATGTTAGCCATATCTAACACTATGAGGGCTCCATGAGGCAAGAAGGTAGGCTCAATTTCGTTTTGTACCGGTTCTCTATTGCTTACTGCCACCCATTCACTTGTCTGCGGCCTCCCTAGCTATGAGTACAATGAGTGACCAAAAAGAGCTGCATCTGAAACAATGTAACATTTGCATTATAAACTAGAAGAAATGGAGAAAATGGAGATGCTGAGATTAAACTGAGAAGATGTCTAAATCTTGTTAGCAATCCTGGCCCTTCTACACTCTTCCATCTTCAGGGTCAGTACAAGCAGTCAAGTATAAAGGGAGCAGGAAAGACAAACATCCCCACCAACTTCACCCTACAGAGTTAAGGACAGCCAGGGACACTCCTGTGGACCACATTGTTCAGGCGTGCAGTTCTCTTTCCCCTTCCTCCCCTACCTGCCTCTTGTACTCCTCCCAAGAATCATAGCTAACACACTCTCAGCGGCTTTGTGGGTGCCAGGTACTTTTAAGATTTTATATGAATTGGGTAAATCAATATTTGCCAGGAAGCAGTAGACACGATTTTCCTTTAGCAGAGAGAGAAACCAAGGCAAAGGTGGGTTAAATTACCTACTGGATTTAAGAAAGGCAAGGCTGTGGATCCAGGGTTTGAACTTGGAAAGTCTGATGACATTCTCCTACCGCTGCAAGAAATGCTTTCTCTGTCATCCTGGGCCTGCTGTGGTCAGGTTTTGCTGACTTGGGAGAAATCTCTCATGGTCCTGCTCATTTGCATTTACAGGAAAACCATGTGTTGAATTCACAATTATGCATTTCTGTTATTCTTCAAGGACTTGTGATGATATCTGTTTATTTCTGTTTCAGCTCAGAGAGGTGTTTGCAGTGTATTGGTGCACACACCTGTACTTGAAGATAATCTTATACAGTCCATTGAGAGGCAGGGTGATGACATGGATCAAAACCCTGGTGCTCCAGGGCCAGACTTCTTGGGTTAAAACTTTGGCTCCACTCTTTACTATCTGTGCCTGCATCCATTGTCAGATTCCCAACAGGAGGACAATATCAGTATGTATTTCAGAAGGCTGCTGTAGGGGTTTGTAGCTTAATGCGTCTGATACTTAGACCCGATCCCATCCAGAAACCATTTTAACGATGATGTGAGTGAACAGTTTCTAAGACATAGAAGAAATTGCAATCATCTTTAGTTTATGATTTTAGACACAGAAATCTAAATATACATTAGCCTCTCATAGATAGAGCAGATAACAGGGAGCAGCAAGACCTAGGCTTGAGCACTGGATTAGGGATTCATGTTTTTACCTCCTGTTCCAGACTTCCAGGAACTTGTGGTATTGGACAAGTTACTCAAGTCTCTCTCATGGCTTGCCTTACCTATGACTAAAAGAAGAAAGAACATTTATCACCAGAATTCTGAATGATGTTCTTGCAAACACTGGATTTCTTTGGGGTTGTCTGTCTGATTTTCTTCCTTAGATATTTCAGCGTCGACACCAAAGACCATGCACTCCATATCTCATGGTAAATGAAAATCAGAGGCACTCTGAGCAAAAGAATTTGAAAAAAATAAAAGCAAACAACCCCCCCAAGCCTCTACTCCATTACAGAGTGAAATGTATAGCTGTCTATTTCCCTCAGTGATATTCAACTATTAGAGAAAATAATTCTGTTTTATTGGCTTCTGGTAATCAGTGTGATGTGACCTTTACTGGATTAATCTCTCATTCTTTTGCTAACTAATTTACTCTAATAATACAGTAAGATGCTTTATGGTGTAAAAACACCTTTGGGTATTGGGCCTGCTATAATAGCCTGCACAAAACCATTACAGTTGGATATATAGAAGGAGTAAAATCTTAAATACAAATTAGTAACCAGAGGATGTGGAGAGATTCTTTATTTTAATGTTAGAAATTTGCCTCCTTTCTTTGGTAAAAGACTCATTCTCAGTTTTACAGTAAACTTTCAGGGGACTTAAGCTTTAGTGAATGTTCATCACCTTTGCTTCAGTTTTTATATGTTTTCTTTTGCTTTGTATAAAACCAAATCAGAGTGACTCTAGCACAGGCTCAATATTAATTTTTATGTAGTCCCACAGAAGACACTAAGGCCCAAACCTGCTCTGCCTACTTCAACTAGATGGCCAGCCCATGCAAAACAGCATGCTTGTGACCTGTTTATTCTAAGAGTCCAAATGGAGGATTGCACATAGTGGGTGATCAAGTTTAGGTGTGCTAAATGAATGGTGATTTTGTTTTACATTTGAAAGTTTTCAGTATTTACATTTAATCAGATCCAGGTAGGAAAATCTGTCTTGTCTGTAACCACTAAGAGTATCCTTGCAAGTTTTCAGTAGGCAGGTTCCCTGTGGCTCCCCAACTCTAACTCCAGTCACTCTAAGCAGCGTCCAGGGCATGCAGTCAACTCTGTATTTTTGTTTTTCATTTATTAGTCTCTTGATAATAAAGTGAACAGTGGATGAGTTGGATTGCTCGTATAATCCAAGCACCTTAGTTTTAAGCATATTGTGCGCAGAAGTTTTAATTGTTACAACTCTATGAGGCAGGTCTAGGTGTCTCATAATGAGGACTCGGAGTGACCAGGCGTGGAGTCTGCCGCAGGTGTTCTGCACAGGGACTGCCTTAAGTCCAAAGCTATTCATTCTTGGAGTGTCTGACTTACAGGATGAGAGAGATTGGGCACTTTGCCTTTTCTTCTCTGCATATCACTCCAAGAGTCATCCCGAATACCTGCTCCTAGCTTAAACATTCTGTCCTCTGATCCCTCGTCTCTGACTAAACTCCACTCAATGTTGTCTGTCTGCACCAGATATCTCAAGATTAGCACGTCTCCACTCTGCCGGATCTCCTCCCTGCTCACCAGTCTCCCCTCTCCTAGGGAACAGCACTACCTTGGGGTGTTAGACTGATCTACTCCTGTATCCTACAGTTGGTCCTTAAGTAGGTCTGACCCAGCTTATTTCCCCTCCTCAAACGTGCTGAACCGTTTTCTCTCTCTATCTACACTACCATAGCTTAGTCCACACCCATCTCTTTCCACCTGTGGTTCTCATTATTTCTCTCTGGTTAATTTTCAATGTTAGAAAAGATCACCAGAATGTAGTTTATTCTGTTGTTTGCATTCATTTTTTAAGTGATACCAATCTTAAACTGCTGCCTCTGAATTTAGAGCAATACCTGAGATTTTGCCATGGTGTACAAAGGCCTGTATTATCTATCTTATTATCTCTGTGGCGTGTTGTATTAGTCAGAGCTTTCTAAAGAAATGTGCCCATTTCCTCCAATATTTTAATAAGGCTTTGCAACTCTGCAATATAAACACATAATTTCTTTGTTAAAATTGCTTTTCATGTTAGCAACAATGTTCTAGTTGTCAAGTTAATTTTATCATAAGAACTATGCCCATGGTAGACCATAGCTTTTTTTTTTTTTTTTTTGCACTCACCTAGAATCCAGGCTCCTCCTTTTCTAGTTCTGTGATCAGCAGTTTACTGTTTTCTTCATTGGATGTCTATTATTTTACTTTCTCATTAGTGTGTATTTTTCATAATTAATCTCACCCATTGGACTTTTCCCTTTGTACAATCTTCCCTCAGAGTTTTTGTTTACTTCTAACTCAGCTCAACCGTCTCTACTTTCCAGATCAGTTTTACCTTTCAGGTCATCATGGTCTCATGAGGTCTTCAATTGGTCTATTCATTGTCTTATCCTTTTTCTTAGTGGTTTCCAGAGGAAATATATAATCTGGCACACGACGGCCACTCAGTGAATGCTTATTGTACTGTATGTGAACACTCATCACCTAACCTCTAGAATGATGTGATACATGCTCACTAAATGCTGATCGTAGTCTCAACCAGGATCAGTCTTGACTAATTCTTACCAAACCTTATTCTGTGTGGGTTTTCCTACTTTCACAGTCTGAACAAGTACAGGGGATGCAAGCTGGTTTCATCTTTTGAAAGAATCCTGTTGAGTCATCTATTTTGCTAAAATAAGCAAGAAAGAATCTGAGGTCCCACTACTGTTTCGTAAGAGAGAATCTAGTAGTGATTGCTCAGTGATAGCTGTCGTAGGCATGAGAAGAAGAGAGAGTCAAATATGGGGTGATCTTACTAATCCCTGGCCTAAGAGATAAACACTTGCACTCTTAACATCAATCAAAGCCGAAACTTTTGTTTCATGGCTTATAGCTCACATTTCCCTTTTCATGGACATCTCTAGTTATTTATAATTCCTAATATTCTTCAAACAAGTCTTTTAACTTTCATTCTATGATTATTTACATGGCTTCCTAACTTAGAAACATAAAGGATTTACCCTACTGCTGCCCCTTTATCTCCTCTCATTTCTATCCTCGCCACCAAAGTCTTACTAAAACATCTTAGTGCAGAACACAGGCACCTGGAATACAAGATATCTGAACTCTCCATTTATCATTTAAGTATACAATCCTTTCAGATATATCTCAGGATATTTTGATTTTTTCCGAATTACTGAGTGTCTCTTGTGGTATCTATTGTGTCCTTCTCTCTCTCTCTCTCTCTCTCTCTCTCTCTCTCTCTCTCTCTCTCTTTCTCTTTCCATGTTTCTTCATTACATTTTAAGGGAGTCTTTGTGTCTAGCATATATGCCACCTACCTGATTATGTTTGGCTGTTCTATGTAGTACTTTTCCTGGTTGAAGGATTGTTTCCCTAAAAAAACTACATTTCTTACAACAGGGATTCACAGAAGATTTTATTTAGCCATTACTTGGATATGTTTTATGATTTATTTATAGCATTGTATTTAGTTTCTGTAAAAACCACAAGGCTTAAATACCTAATATCAAGAAGTACAGATACTGTGAGGTTAAAAAAGAATGAAGAAGAAACAAAAAGTTTGTCCACAGTCAGCAATGCTGGGAGTAATTGCTAAACACTTGGTGTAAATGAACAGAAGAGATGCTATAGGTGTCGCTGGGGAATGCATTGTAATGTTAGTTTCATCAGATATTCAGACCCTGTTAGTCAGAAGAGCTATTGCAGAGTCCTGGCTATTTCCGGTCAATGGCCATTGTGACAGACTGATGCCAGCTGTCCTGTGCACACACCCAGCCTTCTCGCCCGAAGCCACAGCATTGTCAGACTGTGCTCACCCAGGAACTCCACTTGTGAAATGCGAGCTGTGGATTTCAGAGTGTGGGTTTGGATCTCACTCTTCCAAGAGATAGTTACTCTGTTTCTCCAATGTTCTGAGTGTCAGGAAAACTAAAGAGCTCTGCTATTCTTAACTGACATGGATTCTCTTTGATATCTGCTGGCCTGCCTCACAGATCAGCTTGAACTTGGGTATATATCTAAGTTACATGCAATCCTTGAGAAGAATACAGACTTGGATATGGCCATATACTTCTGTCTCTTCTTAGATAACTTCAAAATCTTCATGAAGTGACTCAAGACCTCTAGAAGACCTTCCAGAATGAGTGCAACATGAATTGTGCAAGGGAGCCGAAAGCCTATGTGTGTGTCTGCAGGAGGCTCAACACACTTTACAAAGGTGCAATTGAACTGCAGCCATCATAGATCCCCACTTGGGGGCACCAAAATGATGCCTCTGCACTCTCCATTTCTCATGGCAAGATTATTTTACAACGACTCTGATTCTCTATGCAATTCTTTTAGTATCGGTGATGGTTTATATTTATCATTTATTCAAACAGCTTGATTTTAATGCCTGCAATCTCTCTATTAATGAACTAGAAACTGGCTGCTTCCAAGATTAGGTAATGTCCTCCTGATGGGTAGAACATTGGGCCAGAAATCAACTGACTCCTCTGACTCCTCCAGAATAGAATCAGAGTTTCAGAGACCCCAGAGGTTAAAAACTGACCTGCTGCTAATTCACAAATACCCTCTACAACGCCCCCGGCAAGTGATCTTCCACTTCCATGTCTGGAGGACTACTGGGTAATTGTGTGATTAAGCAAACTGCTTAGAAATATATTATAGAATCATAGGATATCTGAGTAGAAAAGGGCCTTAGAGATGAACAAGCCAGCCCTTGACTCCATGATTTGGGCCAGCAGGGTCAAGTGACTCATGTCTGAAGGTTAGCACTGTAGCCAGAGCTACCCGAGTCAGAGCAACACGGCAGCACAGCACTCCTCTGTTGGTTAAACTGTGGTGATAACTACAAATAGGAAATAAGGAGAAGCCATTGCATACTGGGGATGCTGGGGAAAAACATTCTATTTATGGAGTTATGGCATGGCCTGGAGATGGAAAGGAAGCAGCTACAATTGTAGGTTATGTTAGAAATTAATCGAATCAGGCAATGCATTCCAACCCCAAATTGTGTCATGCACAAGAATAACATTATTTTAAGGATCGCTTTTAGGAAGAATGGTAGAAGCAATCACCAGATTTGGACAAGAAATGCTAATATTCTCAATGATCTTGACTTGCTCCCTGGATTGGAGGAGGTCACTCTCTAATGCACACTAATCATCTGGGTTTCAGCTTTTGGTTCATTTTGTTAGCTTTATCTCATAGTTATACACATATCTCCCTGTCGAACCGCAATGCTTTCGGCTGCAGCTCCTTATTTGAACAGCTTGGGGACTAATTTGAATCACACTTCACTTGTGGGTGTTCCAAAAGCTTGTGCTATCTCAGGGAGTTGCCTTGCCGAGATGTTAAAGATGCTTTTTCAAATGAAGCACATCAAAATTCTCCAAATTACATATGGTTTGGTCTAGGAAAGGACAACTGGAACCTTCATTAAAATAGATTTATTCCAACTTCATGTATGGAAATAAATTTTCTTGTGATAACTTGGTCTGTGCCCATCCAGATTGTAGCATTTCCCTAGTTTCTAAATTAAATGTTTCTACATGTGAATCTTGGCTCTGTGTTGGCATATATTAAAAGGCTTAGTCATCATTATTTTAAGTATCCCAGAATTGAGTCAGGTTTCTTTGGAGCTTTGAAGCTTAGTGTCTTGTTTTTATTTTGTTCGCTTTCAATTGTCTTCTCCTCCTCTTCTGTATTTTTGCTTGTTGTTTTTCTTCCTTTCATCTATTTTAGCTTTAGTCAAGAGCTAAACTATCTTCTGCTGAATAAAACCTTGATGCTGTTTTCATTGTTGCCTTTAGCTGTTAAGTCTTTGTGTCCTAGAAGGAAGAGATTCCTACTTCAAAGGGATACATTTTATATACTGTGTCATTCAAATTAAGAAATACAAGGGACTTCTCCTTAGGTTGACTTTTAAATTAGGAGGAAAATCTCAAAAAGATCCAGTATCTTACCCAATGTCACCATGATGTTAAACACTGGAGCTGTGGTTTCATACTGGGCTCTTCCCACTCTGAAGCCATGTGTCTTATACCATATCATGCCCCTGCCATGTGCTTGATTTAGATTAACAACAGGCCACTTTAAAACACAGACAAACAAAACCACACCCATCACATACTTTACAAAGAAATATATCAGAAATGCTTAGGACTTTGCTTCTCTTGTGAAATAGTTAGACTTCTTAATCATCTGAATATGCTATTATTTATACCTGCTTTTGGTTATAGAAAAGTATGATGATTACTTTTATGATTTCATCATAAAAGTATGATGAAAACTCAACAAAGCATTTTATCTATGCTATAGTCATTTAAGCTCATATGAATGTAAGGACAAAATGAGTATTCAACGTATGAATGAGTATACTTCACTCAGAGACTAGTGAGGGCTATATATGGAACAGCCAAGTATCTAGGCTTATTCACTTTATACAGTAACTATGACCCAGTTATGTCTCAGTATATGAAAACTGTCATTACTAAAGGATGCTTTTGGATAAATTATAAACATGTATCATGCTCATAATGGTCCACAATCTTGTTTTGAATTTGTGTTATCTTACTTTGTTAATTTGTGTTAATTTTATTTTGACCATTTATTTACCAGCACAACCTCTTCTGGAATTCATTTGGAATCTTGAAACTAGAATTCTGACTGAAGCAAGTCAGAGAACCATTGTCTCATCTACAAAAACATGAAACAAAAAAAAAGTGTCAAATTTATCAGCATTATATTTAAAGCATGGGTTATTCTAATTAATAGGTATTGTGATGGTTTTATGTGTTTGCCTTTTCTAGAACATAAGCAGTTTGAAGGCAAGAAACACATCCAGACCACCACTGGCACTCCATGGCACTAAGGTACAACCGCTATGAAATGCATCAAACATTGATCATAGTTTCTACTGTGTTGCACATGTGGAAAAGCCCCGTGCATTCTATAATCTGCTCTCTGCCACCATAATAGATACCATTCACTGCTAAAGAACAGCTCTTTCATTTCTGTCTCATCTAGAAAAGGGCTTAATCAGTACGATACTTTTAAATGGCGGTTCTTATTTAGTGCCATGTTAAGTTAAAGGGATCTATCTGCATTGTGTAAAGCATTGTCAATAAAAACAATCTCTCTGATGAGCCGGAAGTCTATGGACGTTTGTCTGTGTCACTCTACACAAGATCCTATTGGTCTCCTCCCACTGACCAGCTGGAGGAAACAAAGATGTCAGTCCTGTCACAGATTCTCTGACACACTTCTTATCCTGCAATCTAGGAGACACTGGCTGTGCTAACTTTAGTATGGAGGTTCCATACTATGGAACCAGATTCCAACAGATGCCCCTGTAGTATTTTCCTACTCCTTGTTTGGGAGCCATCAGATGGATTTATTTCCAGATGCAGAAAACAGGGACTTTTTTTTCTCTCTGCCGTGTGCAAAACTGTGCTGGTGGGAGTACATTCCCTAAGGACGTCATATTGAACCCTTTCTTTTAAAGAGATTCCATTGAAGCCCAAATGAGAGTAATTGCTAGGCTTTTTTTTTTTTGCCCATTTTAAAGGCGGAAAATATGCCCTATCTTATGCTAAAGAGCTATGAATAGCTTAGCTAGTAGGAAGAGGGTGAACCAAAAGAAAGAAGGCTAACCGCTGAACTTGAGCAGAAGCCTGAGTGCTGGAATACAGAAAATGACTCAGACGATCCCTTCAATGGCTTTTTTTTCTATTATAACAAAATGCAGTCCTGCTTGTCAGCCCATCTGTATTTTCTCGTCATCTAATAAACTGGCTAGGCCAGGGCTGTAAAGGAACACTGTAATATTGACAATGTTGCTGGAAATCCGTGTGCTTTAGAATGAATTAACTTTTGCTGCACTGCTGAACATATGAAGAAAAATTGGCTCAGGAGAAAAAAAATCACTTTACCTTACCTCCTTTTGCTGATGGGACTCAGTACACCGATCAAAATGAATAGGATCTGATACAGAAGGTGGTGTACTTGTCCGCACTGAAGACTCCCATTTTGACACACCCTCGGGCTATAATACATTGCAGAGCTTCCAGAAATGTCTGAGCAGGTCTTGGGCTGTTATGAATGAAGTCATAGGTAAAACTGTTGTGAAATAAGCAAGTTAAAGGTGCTGCAGAGGTTAATGTGATGGTAATAGTGTCTACACTAAAGCAAAGTAACATTATGCCTTTGTTTATAGTTTTAATGTCCACACTCAGCAACGCTAACAATACGTGCTTCTACCGGGTTCTCAGGTCACTCGCTGAGGATAGATTACATTTTTCTATTAATTTTCCATTCCAAATCTCTCAAGATGTTTGTTAAAGAAAACATGCTGGAATGGGCTTGTGTTTTAGATTTACTCCTGTGTAATTTCACAATAAGTGACCTAATTCTTACCTTCTCTAAGTCCCCACACTGAATTGCATTTCACTTAACAAAATATTTAAATTTAATCTCCAATTAATAGAACATACACACGTACACACACACTCATACACACATCTTTTAGGTTATGGTGATCAATACTGCCTGAAGTAAAAATATTGTAATTACCAGGTTATTGTATAAGATGTCAGAGAAGCATTATCTTTTAAAACTATTATTGTGTTTATACGTATTGTGATATACAATGAGACCCATTGTGTATACCATCTGCACCCTTAAACACTGAAAAACACTTTGATTAGCAAACATACTTATGAGCTATGGTATAATGTTTCTTTATATGTATATCATATTCACTGATCAAATCACAAGGGTTAGCAGATCCATCTTACACTGCACTGCATGCTACCAGGCCCTCACACCTGGACTTCAGCTACAAGGGCTTTAGTCCTAGCAGCCACAGAGGTTGCTGTAGTCTTCTAGGTGCCTGGGTTGTAGAGGAGGCTCCTTTGCATTGTCTCTACCCCTGCCTCTCCGTCCCAGCAGTCTCCAGTTTGTCCCTACAGCATCCGCAGGACCATCGCTACAATTCACTTTCTCCCGATTCCCCAGTCGCAATTAAAATTAATTTTAATCTTTGAAAGCAGGAGGAAACTAAGAAATTAGTATTTAAAGAACACAAAAGGAATTGTTTGTCTGAAAGGATCTGAAACCTCACTGCTGGATATTTGAGGCTGTAATTTCTGGGAAAAAAAAATCTATATTTAAAAAAAAAATCTGTATGAGAATGTGTAAGGAATGGAGCCTGCCATTTTGAAGCAGATCAAGATTTTTGTGCTGAGTCACACTAGTAAAATGGAGTGGTCACAAAGCAGAATTTTGGAGTGGAAAAGCTCCAGATTTAAGTCCATGGCTTTTCTTGTTATTCAGCGTCTGAAAATTCTTTAAGATACCTGTTTCAGATTTGTTTCTGTCAAACTAGCAAAGTAGGATTAGTCTTAGTTTCTCTTTAGAGATGTTTAAAGATTAATGAGACAGAATATGTAAACTTTGCCATACAGTGCCTGCTCACAGCAAGTTATGCAGAAATGTTATTGGTTTCACTTCCTTATAACAGATACAGCGGTCAGGTTCATCGGTCTTCATACTGAAAGACCTTGACTTCAAACTTTCCTAGATGAAGCGCTTTGTCCTAGAATAGCCAGAGACCCATTTGGTGGGTGGGAATCAAATGAATCTCCTACAGTTTCCACCTCACTGCATGCTGCGGCATTGTCAAGAGGAGGACACTATAAGGTTTGGTTGCATACTGGCTATTGCCCCAAGCACCAATAAGCTCGAAATAATTTAAAAATGGGAATTGTATAAGAGAAATGTATCTGCAAGTCTTGAGTATTTTTCTCACTGCCAGTTTGAACGCAACTAAAATGCTTATGAAAAAAATGGTTTACCCTGAAAGATGCAGGAAGAGTTTTCCAGTGCCCAGTGCTGTAAAAGCCCCAGGATGACTACGCAAAGTCTTAAGAGTAACAAAGGCATATACTAAGGAGGTGAGGGCAAATTCTAATCAGCAATATATTTATGCAATAAGACAGAGGGTCTAGCATGAACTGGACTCAGGTTTGACTTTTACAAAGGTGAGTGGATGCTTGAGATAGTAAATGAAGGAGCAATCAGGGCTCCCATAGAGTCAAAGAAGAAGACATCACAAGAAGAGGCTGTGCAGGACTAGTGCTTATGAAACTATCTGGCCTTTCTGCATGACCCTTCGCAATGGAAGGCTTCTCCACGCAGGCTCTATCTTCAGGAGGTGGCTGGAACAAAGACAAAATGCCTTCGGTGTCCACAGTTTTTACAGGCAAATTCTATAGTGGTATAGGGAATAGGATTATTCTGGAAAGCAGCCTTAGATTTTCAGACAGTATGTTATTAGTATTTACCCAATTTTCATCTTTTACCTTCAGTGTAGGGATGGAATTCACGTTTCATGTTATGTCAACGAATCCTGTTCAAGTTTTTATAGGTTTTTATGTCTGGGCCCCACTGAGGAAGAGAGCCTAGAGGAACCTGGAGAGAATTTGCTCAAGGAGGCAATCTTTGTCAGATCTCAGTTCTTGAAAGATTCCTGTCTGTGTTCTTTTGCTGATTCCATGTTGTGTTGTATGAGAAAAGAAGCCTCAAGTATATGAAGGCATTATTGTTTCACAGGAGCGAACACATCAAAGGCAGTTGGTTTCTTCAATGTTCTTTAGCGTTATCAAATGTAACACAAAATTCCTCAACTTGATCCCTCTTTGTGAGTTTCTTATAAACCAAATAGAATGTTACTAGACAATTTATGTTTGTAATAACATATTAGAATTCAAAGTGAACTTAATGGCTTTCTAGACCGTTGTGTCCACACTAGAGATGATAGAGTTAATTGTTAGAGGTGACAGGGTTGGTCTAAATTGACTCAGATAGCGAGGAGGAAAGCCAATACAAATTCTCCACCGGCACCATCTAACCGACTGGACTATGCTTTCAGCCATCAACATCACCGTAACATAAATAAAGCCTTGATTTCCTCATCTCAGAGCAACTGCACACTTTAATTTCTTCTGCTATTTCCATGAAGTGTTTTTCGTCCTCAAACACATTTTCTAGAAAATAAATCCCCGAATCTAAACAATTTAGATTATGACCCTTTCAGACAAGTTAAATGCCTCTTTGTCTCTCCAACCACTGGTTCTGTTGAATTTTTAAAAGTATGTTCTTTTGCAGTTTCATGCACGCATACATAGTGTACTGTGATCACACCCCTCACTGTCCTCTCTTTTCTTTCTCTCCCTCTTGCTGAACCTCTTCTTCCCGACAACGATTTCTAATTTTATTGCTTTTTTTTTAATATGTGCTTGGCCTCAACTGCACTTAACTGAGGCTGGTACTTATGTGGGTGGAGTGTTGTGTGGAGTGTTCCTCACTTGAGTAAGAAAAACTTACTCTGGCCACATGGTAGAGTGGTATGGCTCGTCCTCCTCCTCAGTAACCTATCACTGCTCAGGGGAGGTGTGTCCTCATTAGCCCCACTCTCGTCTATGAGGGGCTGCTGTTGTGAGTTCATGGGTCCTACAGCCATGTCACATAAAGGAGACAGTGTTTCCCTGCATATCTTCCCATCCCACAGACCTTATGTTTATTTTGTCTTCTTTTTCTTATAATTCCCTGAGCCTTGGATCCCTTCAAAGCTGATAAGGATGCTCTGTTTGGTACTGGCTGCTCAGCAGTTACTTATTCTCAGCAGTTGGGCCAATCATGAGTCTGCATTAACGAGTACCTACTGTAAACAGAAGGTTCTTTGAGACTGAGAGCAGCATTAATATATGGGTATATGCATTAAGATTTAGAAGGCAGTTCCTCACCAAGTCCACGTAGCAAACTAACAATAGTAGACTCCTCCCAAGCCCATGACCTCCCCAGCCATGGGCTTTTGAAGAAGTTTACAGTGCCAGGCATGAACTATTTCCTGTGGAACAGGCCTCAAATCCAAGCAAGAAATGGTTGGTTGCGCCCACTCATGCCACTATTGCAGCAGTGGGTACTTGTGCAGGTCAGTATTGTAGCTCTAGGCATTTATAGCTGGAGAAGATGATTGGTACTGTTTCCCCTCCAACAGCCTGCATGGAACTTCCAGGCACTATAAAAACTAGCTGGCAGGGATGAAGCTTCTAGTTGATTTCTCTCTGTATTGCAACAAAATGTGTGGTGTGTTCAGGAAAAAGGGTGTTATATAATTCTGGTGGGCTACCACAAAGAGTTGCAATAACATATCATTTTGAGGGGGGCCTCTGAGGCTTTCCTGCTCATCAAAACATAGGGAAGGTGTCCCACACCAGGGACACAGATTTCTTTTCTTTTAATAGCCTATGGCATCTGGAGCAGCCTTAACCATCCCTGCAGGGTATCTCCATTCAAAATCTATTTTAAAATACATTTTAAAATTAGTTTACAAAATAGTAGGTGTCCACATGGCTTTTTAACGCATCTTTAGTTTGGATAAATCTCCTTCCACCCCATTCTGTCTCCCATTTCATACTCCTGTCCTTCTTAAAACTTTTTACCTCTAGTATTCACTTTAATATCACATGCAAAACACTAGTTTCTTAATGTCCTTCTATTTAAATACTTCAATTTCATTTGCCACTGGGGAGAGTAGAGAGAACAATTTGTATAATGGTGTTGGGAAAGGATTGCTTTTATACCTTTGTCACATTGTATTTGGAGTGCCCCTGCATTTACTTTTTGTGAATCAAATATTCCAAGTAGAAAAACACCCTACTAATGAGCTGCTCTCTATTTGACTTCCTTGGTGCTGTGAGATCTTATTCACTAGGTAAGGTAAATCAGCTGGAGACTGAGCATGCATAAACTTACTGAACAAAGACTCTCTTCTCACTCTAGAAGAAATTTTATATTCAAACCATAAATACGATGATAATGAAACACATGACATACCTCAGCGATATAATTGGGAAATTAGCGTAGTTTCTGGGACTCCAATAATCACCATTTCATTCTTACATATTAACTGTAATTTAGAGGGACATTTTCCTCATTTTAATTGATTATGGTAATGGAAATGAACACTAGTATCCACAGTAGAGAGATTCAGAGCACTTTTTGAAGCACTACCTTTTGTTGGTTGGTTTTGTTTGTTTTACTAAGCAAGTGAAACTAATGAATGTGTTTGATTAAATCTTATTTCCACTTTGGTACCTTCTTATGTGATAGTTTAGTTGGCCTAGCCTGTGAATGGTACCAGTGGCATCCTTTTTTTTTTTGTTGTTCACATGAAGACAGTGGCAATTGGAGCGGGAGGTACATTTCCTGGTGACGCTACAATTACTTCACTGGCAAGTCTCATCAGTGGGCCTTGGTACTATTTTAAAGGTTCTATCTCTAGTTTTAACTTTCTCTATTCTGTAGTTCTAAAACATCTACTATAAGTTTCCAGCTTAATACTGTATGTTCAAAATATTTTTTTCCATTTTCTAGGTTATTGTTTCTCTTTGTGAATCTCCCATTGGTTGCAATGACAACATCATTCTTCCAGGTACAGCAGACATTCAATGTTGAAGTCACTACTTCCCCCACACTGATAAGGTAATGTGATTAAGCCTGAAGACTTTAAGCAGATTTGCTGGGTTTTGGCATGCCTCTGTCAAATACTAACATTGCAAAAATTAACAATATAACAATTGGTGTCAGTATATTGTACTATATCTGTATGTGGGGCCATACTTATAATTTTTTGAGACAGGGTTTCTCTGTTGTAACTCTGGCTGTCCTAGACCTCACTCTGTAGACCTGGCTGGCCTCGAGCCAAGATCCTTTTGCCTCCGCCTCTTGAGTGATAGGATTAATGGCTTGTGTCACTACCACCCAACCCATATTTATCATTTTAAAGTGAGAAGAAACAAGTATATATTCTTAATACTTATATATTTTTTGGTGCATACATGGTGTTATGCTGTGTAAACAGTAAGCTTAGTAAGAAGTGAAGCAATTAGTTAATGAATGAAAAGCATTTGTAGACAAAAAACAGACTCTAAGGTTTGAAATATAAATCAAATTTGGTGTTTATTTTATCAATTGGATTGCCTCTCCTGGTTGCCAAAAAAATGCTACATTGAATAGCGCTTATCTTGAAAAATGATTCTGAAATGGTACACATATTCAGATGAAATATGTGATATGAAATATTTTAAAAATATTTCATCAGTAAATCTATCTTTAAAAGCTGGCAGAGATCATTGCTAAATGTAATAAAATTATTAGCAGGAATATGATTGCTCAAAGATATATTTCCTCCCATTGGCAGAAATTATTAGCACTTAAAAACAGAATTCAATATAATCAAGAATGTAGTTTCATGTAAAATTATACTAATGATAATATCTGTTTATTTTGAATGTAAGAAAATGTGTGACTACCTTAGAGAATGAAATGGCTCCATTAATAAATAACCAAGAGTGTATTACTCATACTGAGAAGAATTTTTAGTGTTACTATCTGAACACACTGATATCACAAGGTACAGATGAAATAGAGGTTAATAAACAAAAACGGATAACACTAATTTTCCCTACTTTTGGAAAACACAGTGGTCTCTTTTTATTTGTAACCACTATATTCAAGACCCCCTAGAGGATATCTGAAACCAAGGATAGATGTGAAAACTATACAAGCAGATACAGAGAGAGAGAGAGAGAGAGAGAGAGAGAGAGAGATTATATACATAATATGCTTTTCCTTATACACACAGTTCTATAATGAAATTACTTTTGGAACAGTAAGAGATTAATTGCAATAACATTAATAAAATTGTATTGTAATACAGGATATTGAAATTTAGTTGTGATCTCTTTCAAAATATATTATTTTAATGTAGCCACCATCCTTGTGATATAAAATTACACAATGCCTAAGTGTTGAGGTGAAGTGAAATGAGCTCATAGAAACTGTGATACATTGACATGCTACTAGGCAATGGTTTTTTGAACTTTTATTTTGTAGCAATTACCTCACAGATGAAAATTTCATTTTTCAGCAAAGCTCCTTAAGACACAGAATATCTTAAATAAAGGTTAAGCCTTCCATCCTGTAGGGAAGTTAATTAAAACTCATGCACTAAACAAGTCAAACGGTTCAGGAAGTCCCTGAAACTGACAATATTTACTAAGTTTCCTCCTCCCCAAGCTTATATGACCAGAAAGGACTATTGAGAAACACTTCAGACAAGTTGAGCTGTTTGAAGAGCCACTCTCCAACCTGTTAAACTGCTTTCAGTTTGGTCAATGAAAAGCATTTGTAGACAAAATGGTCAATGTTCATGCACATAATATAAGAGAGCCTGCAAAGCTGGAAGGGTTATCAACAAATGCATTATAAAATAATAAGATGGGAGGCATGGTCACATGCACCTGCAATTCAGTCCTTAGAAAGGAGGAGGATAGTGAGTTTGAGCAAAACAAGATCAGACTCCACGTTACTATGATAACAGTAGTCTTTTATTGGTACTAGATTTAACCCTAGAGAGTGCAAAACATGGAGATGTGGGTTAATCATTTGTTGTTTCATGTCATGTGTGAAGTATGGATTGCATGCTGCATTAGTTCTGAGACTGCCACCAGGGCTGGATTTTTTACATAAGATAATGAGTCAGGGAAACTAAAGATTTTCAGAATTTCTTTTTTCAACGTGGATAAAACAGTTGGCATTTGACACTCCTCAGAGCTGTAGACATGAACACACACCAGGGAAGGGAGGGGCCATGGTCTTACTACAGCTGAAGGACCATAGCGGAGCTCCATCATAGAAGCTCTTGTAGACTTCAGACTGTGTGAGGCTTCAGGGCCTTCTGTACTTCCTGGTCCAGCAGCTGAGGTAGCTGTCCCCTGTGGGATGTCGCAGGACTGTCCTTCTGGTGTGGTCACTGCATTTTGGCAACAACATTGGTTTTGGGAAATTATCTCTTACACAACTAACCAAACAGCAGTTAGAAATAATAAGTGCAAGAATCTAAAAATGCTGATTTGAAGTCTCTTTCCCTTGAGCTTCGGTAGCTCTGACTGATGGACTGGCTAGCAGCTGTGTTTTCTTTAGTTATCTGACTAACAGGCTGTGCTTTCTTTTGTTCATTGCCTGATCATTTTCTCTTCTGAAATGCTCTGTATTTTGTGAAATGAACTTGCAATAAAAGGTGGGTTAAACTTGAGACAGATGAAATGTATAACAGGAGCAATTTCGTGCAGATATCCAAATATTTTAATCTTTCTATCAATTTATATTGGGCTGTACTTATGGACTTGAATTTATCCTTGATTTGAATTTTTCATTTAGGATAAAATATGTTTACCTTACCATTCCATTACTTAATTAAACAATATATTTAGAAATATCAAGTGCTAGCTTTGGCTTGCTCTTATGCCTCTGTAGTCCAATAAATTGCATGGGTTCCTACGATTTTTAAGTTGTACTATTTGGACTCTGGAGAAATGTTCAATCTCAAAATATTTAAAAGAGAATAGATAGACTGTTAAATTTTCATTTAGCATACTCTCTGTTAAGAGATTCTGGGTTGGTTTTCACCTGTTTATAGTGCTTGGAATTGCACCTTGGGCCTCTTGCATGCCAGGTGAGCACTCACCTGAGTTAAATGTCAGCTTCTGTCTCCAACATCTTTTTTCATCTACATGTCCACCCACCTATGAAGGAATATGAAAACTGCCTTTGAAGTTATAGAGTGCAAATAATTGGTGTAAATTCTTTTAATCCATAAATACTTACTAAATTTCACCATTAATTAGAGCCCCACATTGGATGATTAACACAATTGGTGATTAAAATATTCTCATAAGAGGTACTGGATAGGGGAAATTGGGCAGAGAAACTAAGGTTGGATGCAATGTGAAGAACCACTGTGGTCCTTGCTAACAAATACACAAATACAGATTCAAACACATGTGCAAACCAACATGTTGCCACGTGCATACACATGTACAAAACATATATGTTAGCCAGGGCCACACTGTTTCATAAAGTTCTTCCTTCAATTTGTGTTTCTAGATTCTTGCCCTCCCTACCCTCATAGTTGAATCTCCGTACAAGCCCCAGGCTAACAGACATCCCTGCCAGTCAGGCATCAGAGATAGCCTGACTGCATGCCTCTGCTACAGACCACCTATCAGTCACATGCTACAGAACCCCTCATCTCCTCTAAATTGTTTGTGGCATCCTCAACCTGTCGTGGAGACTTTTCTCTGAACCTCCTCCATGCTCCTGTCTTTCTATCTTTGGCGTTAAGGACTCTTTTAAAGAATTTCTTACACAGATAGCAATCTGACTCAGTGTGCCCTTTGAAGCCCTTCAGGGAACACATACACTTGCCACTTGTACTCTTGATTTGGTGATTAGCACCTCACTGAGTGTGAGCATGTGTACAGTGCTTTTCACACATTTCCCCCTATTTTTTCCCCAATAATAAAACTTACATGGCTGTGGAACAAAATTAAAACAAGGCTACTGACACAGTACTATTAACTAGACTATAGGCATCATTCTGTTTTTCTCATGAATCATGAAAGAAGATGTAAATCACTTGTTTTCTTGTTTCAAATCATCGTAGGTATCTGTTCCCCTTGCACTTCCATGGCAGAATGTGAATTCAAGTTTCTGTGTATTGACATGCCATGAACCAGTTTGTATTCCAAAAGAATCCAACATGTGCTAGTCCTTTAAGTCAGTGATTGTGAAAGGTGGATTTTTGTCTTTAACTCTACAGTGCAATAAGAATTAGGTATGACTAGTAACTGAATACATTTATTACACTGACTCATTTAGAGTATGTGATTCTTAAAAAATAAGAGGCATATGGAGAGATCCAGGGCTGAACATCGTGTGGAGATTGTGGAACCCCACAGAAGAGGGAGAGGAGGAATGGTGGAGACCAGAGGGGTCGAGGACACCAGAACAAGCTCTACAGTGTCAACTGACTAGCACTCTTAGGGGCCCACAGATACTGAAGCCACAGACAGGGAACCTGCAGGATCCCCCAAAACATCTTACGGCTTCCTCAAGTGATGTTCTTGAAAAGCTCCTACAGGCTGGAGTAGAGGTGTCTCTGACCATTTTATCTGCCCTTGAGATTCTTTATTCCTACCAGGTTGCCTGACCCAGCCTTGACATAGCAATTGGTGCCTGGCTTCCTTCCATCCCAGTATTCCATGTCCTGATTGTGCTGTAACCCTGGGGCGATGGTTCTTTTCTGGGGAGAAAAGATGGGGGGGTGTTTGTGGTTGGTGATGGGGGTAAGTATGGAGGAGATGGGTGAATCTGGAGGGTGGAATTTGGGGAGAGGGAATCAAGATGTATTGTATAGGTTGTATGAGTATTTTATTAAAATTTAAAATAAAAAATAATTATTCTCAAAAATAGGTTTTGTAATCTGAAATCTTCCACTTTTCTTTTGTTTAAAATAATATCAAATAATTCTATTATAGCATTATTTACTATGTCAATTGTATCATTATACAAAAATAAAGGCTTTAAAAGAATCTTCTCTTTTGTGTGTATATGCTCTGTGTAGTTGAATTCTTATTTTTAAGATACAGTCAAGGGTATAACAAGTGAAGGTGAATAAAGCCTGATTGAAGGCAATGATTCACAAACAGAATGTAGACAGTCAACTTCTAGCTCTGAATTAGCAGGTCTAGAAAGTGGACCCGAGAATGTGCATTTTAGCAAACAGCTGGCTGGTTCTGGTGCTGCTGTTTCATAAATGGAATTTTGAGAAACAGTGATGCTGATGTTGTTCAGCAGGTGGAGGTGGGTTGTGATGGAGGGACATTCTTGGGAGAAGCATGGCATAACATCCAAGGGCATCACTAGTGACTGTAGGAGACCTGTGCTCCAGGGCCATTTCTCACAGATGCAAGTACCGAGTGTGAGGCTTGGTTGTCTATGCTGGTCCTCAGAATATCACCTGTGAAATGAAGTGGATGGACTGTCCTTTTCTAACTTCAAAACTTGAAAATCTTAAACTTTGTTAGTGGTGGGATCCTGGGTCTACTTTTCCCTCTCAGTGCTGGGATCCTGCATTGCTTGGGTCTGTGTAGCTCTAGTGCCTGGTGCCATAGTCTCTACATCCATGTGTGCATCAGTACTATTGTGTCTGGAAGGCACTGCTTCTTTGGGGTCACCCCCTACCTCTGGCTCTTATGATCTTTCAGTTCCTCTCCTGCATAGATTCCTGAGTCTTGCAGGGAGAGATTTGGTGAAGACATCTCATTTAGGACTAATGCTTCAATGTCTCTCACTCTCTGCACATTGTCTAGTTGGTGGTCTCTATGTTAATTCCCATGTACTTCGAAAATAAACATCTATTTTTTGTATGATGAGGGTTGAATGAGGCAGTGATCTATGAGCATAGCAGAATGTTATTAGGGATCATTTTATTTCTGTGTTCCATTAGCAGAATAGTGGTAGGGCTTCCAATTACTAACTAAGATGCTATTTGCAATTGATATCTGCTAGGGAAGGGAAGATCAGTTTTCTCCAATGTAGTGTCACTGGGTGTATGAACCACACTCCAAGGCAGGCTGCATGCCTAGGTGTTTTGGCGTATTTTTTGTTTATTTTGATTTTCCTTTTTTTGAGATAGAGAGAAAGAGGGAGCGATATAACATAAATTTGGGTAGGTAGAGAGGTAGGGAGGTATTGAGAGGAGTTGGGGGAGGGAAAACACAATTTTATGAAAAAAAATTTAATACAAAGAAAATCTTTAACTTGCCCAAACTTTCCTTCTATGCTCTGATTTTCTAGACGACAAAATTTTAATTTGTTTTCCTCTAGGATGTGACATAAGGCTCAGACATGTAACAACGTTTGTTCTGATTGATGTAGAGAGGTCAGTATAATTCCATAAATCCAAAGACAGCACCAATCATGCTAATGTTGATATACTATATATCCTTCAGAGTGATGGTTGTTTGTAGTTAGAGAAAACCAAATGAATGGAACCTTTTATAATACACACATTCCACAAATGCCTAACAGTGTGGAAGTGCAAGGGGATCCAGTAAGCTTTTCCAGTGAAACTTAGAAGCTGTGAATATTTAGTATTAGGTAACACTAAATTAAGTTTTGGTGAATGCCACTTTCCTTTTCTGTTCAATGACATTTGAAAGAAATCATTTCCCTTCCTATTTACTTTGTTACATTTCTGACCTAATTGTTATAAACTACTTTTTGTAAGCGCTCCAATAAGATTTCATTCATTCAAGCTAGTTGAGCAATTGAGCCTGAGTTCGCTGAAAGCAGTTTTCTGCATAGATAGAATTAGACCAGCAGCTGGAACCACTTCAACCACCCAGAAATATAATAGTTTATTTACCACTGCTTGTCTTTATTGTATCCATTCACAGCTGAAGTCATTTGATGTAATTTAGGATATTTTGAAATGAAGACTAGTCTCTGTCTCTACAACTTTTGACAGCAACAATGAGAAGGAAACACAGTATTCACAAAAGCCACAAAAGGCACAAGCCACTCCTGGTATCTCTGTCAATCCCAGTGAACGCAGAGATGGTGACTGCCAACTGGAATGTTAGGGTTGAATTTCATACTCCTCTCCTATTGAATGACTCTGGCCTTTTCAAACATTCCTCATTCCAACTCTGATTTCCCAAAACACATTTTGTCTTGCTTCCCAACCTGTCAATATGGAGAAGTCACTGTAGGCAAGCATGATAAAGGGGAGAGCTTTGTCAGCTTCTAGTGGCTGTTCTTGTCACTCAGTCTCTCACTGGAACACTTCTGTTTATTGATATTTTTTCTAATGATGAAGTTCTTTCAATACAAGGATATGCCCTTGGTCTTTATACAGTTGAAAATTTTATTTACATTGTGAAGGAACGTTTTAAATACTGTAAGTATCAGGGGAGCTTGGAGAGAGTAGGAATTAAGATGACGGAGGGTGAAATGAAACAAATCATGGTTCCACTGCTGCTACAGATATGCCATATTCTTTTTGGTAGAACCTGGATCTCTTGGCTTTTGTTTTCTTGTTTACATGTTTGGGCGTGATGTATCTGTTGTGTCTGTCCCTCTGAAGTCACATGCAAAGCTGTGCATGTAGAAGTAATGGGCACATATGAGTTATAGAGATTTTCTTTATTGCAAGATCAAGAATCTTAGATTAAGCTTGCCATGGTAGTACATCCCTGGGTCATCCCTGGGAAAGACTTATTCTGGCTCTCGAAGCAGCCATTGATGGCCTGCAGCTCTTTATATAGGAATTGAATCTTGGAAAAAAATTTCCCTTTCAATGTTGGCATGTCATCTGGTGTTGTCATTAAACAATGCTAGTTTAGGCAACAATATTGTTGAGAAGTCATGAGTACAGTGTCTCTGTAGTGTCTAGAAAATACCATCTAGCAACAGGTATCCTGGTCCTCTCTTTCATGATGTTCTGTGAGCTTTAGGTTTAATGCTTGCATAATAGATGCAATAATCCATACCTCTATGTTTTAAAAAAAATGGGGATCTCTGTAGTAACATCTCCTGACGCAAAAAGAAATTTCTTTGATAACACGTGTGAGAGCTACCTTTTTATACATATAAGTATTTAGAAAACAGACATTATATTGGTTTGGGGAAATGGTAGTTATGAGTTCTCCTCTAGATATCATAGATAAAGACATAGACAGCTGTAATAGATAGCTCCATCTAAGGGCAGTCAGGTAGGTTTCCAGTATCAGGTATTAATTCCCTCCTATTGGGTAGCCTAAGTCTAATTAGACCACCATTGATTACCCATAAGGAAACAGGTGCTATGAAGGGAAAAAAGGTGAAAAATGGGAGGATGAGACTATATCTGCTGAAGAGAAGGGGGAATAATACAGAGGGAGAGGGGGAAGGGAGAGATAAATGATACTAGAAATGTTTGGAAAAGCCATGGAGGAAATATTTCATAAGTTTGTTTAAAATGCAAATAGTATATATGTGTACACACACACACACACACACACACACACACACACACACACATGCACATACAACTTAGTTATAATACACAGCATGATAATGCTCCCCTTAAAAGATATAGCATAAAAAACCTCTTTTCAAGTTGTTGGTTATGGGAGTCCAAGACTCCAAAACCAATATTGACTATTGCCGTTGGCCTTAATCGCCTCCTGCAACTTGAAATGCAAGACCCTGTTCCTGAAGATACCATGCACTTCAGACACAGCATTTGAAGGAAGCAGGCTGGGAATGACTTAAAAGCCTCACTCCCGAGGGCAAGCTCTGAACAGTATCAGAAGCTGGTATGCAGTCTGTCAAGGGTGAGCAAGATATCCCCAGTACTTCAGCAATAGCACTGTTACTTTGGGGTAAACAGCAGCTCGTCATTTATTTATTCTTCATTTTTAATTTTATTTTCATATATGTGCACTGTAGGTTCATCATTTTCTTCCTCTTCTCCCCCTCTCCAGCCTCTTCTATGTCTATTTCATGTCCTATTTTCATCTGAAATTCAAGGCCTCTTTTTATTTCTTATTATTGTTTCACATATACGTACAATATAAATACATAAATACAACCTGATAATGTTGTTTAGTATTACTTATATGTTTTTAGGGATGATGAATTGGTATCGACAACTAATTAGAGGAAAGACGTATTCTCTTCTCAGCAGTCTTTAATTGTCTTTAGCTCTTCATCTAGGGGTAGGGTACTAAGAGCTTTTCCCCATCCTTGTTGTCTTGGCAACTGGTGTTGTCATCAGTTCAGGTCTATTTAGGAAGCCATATTGTCGAGAGCTCATGAGTGCAGTTTCCCTGTCATCTATTGAAGAAGACACAGTCTCTCAGTAGACTTCCTAGTCCTCTGGCTCTTGTAGTCTTTCTGCCCCTCTTCTCCCATGTTCACTGAACCTTAGGTGCAAGGGTTGTATTGTAGATTTATCAATTAGGGATGAGTAATCCATGATCAGTTGCTCTCTGCATTTTGGCCAGTTGTAGCTTTCTGTAATTGTCTTCATTTCCTGCAAAGAGAAACTTTTTGAGGAGGGGTGAGAGCTACACTTACCTGTGGGTGTAAGGATAAGTATGGAGAATGCAGTTAGAGGTTTTACTGGTCTAGGAAAATGGCAGTAGTAGGTTCTCTTCTAGGGTCCATGGCCTAAGTAGCTATGAGTAGTTGGCTAGGTTTATAGTACCAGAATGGATTCCTTCCTATTGAGCAGGCCTTATATCCAACTAGACAGCTATTGCTTACTGCTAAGGTATAAGGGCCACTGTTACACATTTGGAAATATCTCGCCACGGTGATCATTGTTATGGTTTGTAGGTCTATTGCATGTTGCTCACCAGTGGCAGCTAGCATAATATCTTATGCTACTATGAAAGCTAGTCCTTAGGGAGGAGACTTTTGGGTTAGATAGAGTTTTACTCCTTCAATCTTGTATGCGAAATGCATAATATCATTATCAACAAGAACTTAGCTTCAATTCTGGCAGGCAACCAAAGGTAACAGCAACAGCTTAAGCCTGCAATGTACTATCTTGAAAAGTGACTCGGTATCTACATTCCCATCATAATTCAAGGTATTTATGAGCATATCTCCTCTGAAAATTGTGGACTAAATAAATTCTTACAAGAAACCTATTAGTCAAGAAGTCGACACTCATAGTGTCCAGTGTGTTAGTTCTTGTAACATGTACCTGTTTGTAGCATCCATGCAAACAAGAATGAATTGTAATTTTGAAATACAAAATGGATTAAAAAGACTCAAGACTCAACTCAAAAATTGAATATAAAATACTTCATCAATAATTTTAATGCTGGTTGTAATGGAAATGATAACATTTGACCTATACTAAACTTATTTTACCATTTTCTACATTCTATTAAAATTGTTATTAACATTTTTAAATCATGTATAGAATGTGGATTGCAATCTAGGCATATGGTATATTTCTATTGAAAATAGGATCTAGAGAGAATGTTTCATGTGTTGGAGGATATACATGTAGGTTGGTCTAAGTAATAACAGGTTCTGAATACAAATTATTTTGCTATTATTATTTTCTATAGTGAGTGCTGACTTGTCCATTGACTTGAATTTATTTGTAATCATATCTTTAGTATCATACAAATGTTTGGTCCCCAAACTAACATGATATACTAAATCTTAGCACAGACCGGTATTTTTTCATATATATTAGGGAACTATGACATGGCTAGAAAAAATGTTTTCCTTTTTTTTTTCAGGCTTAGCCTGAGAGTCTCAGACCACATTAATGGTGTTAGAAGATACTAGATTCATGTTGATTTGTTTTATGGAAATACGTGTTTGACATGGCAATGTCTGCCTTAATTTAACTTCTGTAGAATAAAATGATTACTGGAGCATGGAATCTTCTTTCATGTGTGCAACCCAGCCAGCATCTGTGATTTCTTGGTCATAAAACAGCCTGATGAAACGTACAACCGGTAAATCATAAGCAATATAAAATTTTGTTTAAAAACATTATTTTAGAAGTATTGTATCTACATCAATATGCTAAGATTTAAAAATTAGCTTTATAGGTTTATTTGAAGGCTCTTACTGATGAAGCAATATAAAGAATATAAAAATATAAAATATAAGTGCTCATGGCACTTATTTTGCAAATATCTGGAAATCCTCATTGAATGTTTAAAATTCTATTGGCCTTTCCCCTAGGTTTCAGCTGAAGTCCATTTAAATTCTTCAAATACCTTTGGACTTAAATCCAGGAGGAGCTCTTCTCATGGCCTATCATTCATAGTTTTCAATCTGAGAAGCTAGAAACATTTTCTTTACCCAGTTTTCTTACCACTGCCAATAGAAGATATGCCATCAATTACTCTCAGAATACTTGATTTCCATTTATTTTGTTCAAAGTACTAACTGAATGTGGGATCATTAAAAGTAAAATTGTGTTTAACCAACAAACAATAGAAAAAGATACTAGATGACTTAAAAATCCCTAAAATATTTACTACTGATAATGTAGAAACATATTTTTGAAGTTAATGAAAAGGAACTTTAGCAAAATTTGGTATGGATTAAAAGCAAAGATTTTCCAGTGAGTGTTTACGAAATTCATGGTTTATTGATTCGAACATACAATAGATACCCAATCAAGACATCTAGGAACAAATCAAGGTGTTTTTGCTTATAATGGAACAAACAATATTTTAGCTATAAACCAGTGAAGCCAATTTTTATCTGTAAAATATGATAGTGGAATTACAAAAATTCCAGGTATTACTCATGTTAGAAGTTCAGAACAATGTGAAGTCATCACCCACTGACTAATTTCACATCCCAAGAAACATCCAGAATCTTTCCTCTCCTTATGTTGCTTCTATCAGGTATTCTCCACCCCTACCTCCCACCAAGGAGATAAGACAAGTAACTAATGGAGAAAGGTAGAACCCAATAAACCTTTAAGATTCCCATGGGTAGATACTTTGTGTTTTAAGAATCTGATATCCAATAATTTTTAAATGGAATATCATTTTGATGGCTTGCATTTACTAGGAGTGGTCAGTAGTTACCTGCATGGAGGGGAGAGAATCAATTATTTTATACTTTACTCTTTAGATCAAATTTGTTTTTCTAAAGACAACAATTAAGTAGTAATGCCTTACACTAGACAGAGTTTACCTCCCACTTAGTCTGTGAAATAAACCACCGTCCATGTGTTTATCTAATAATAGGATCTCATGCAACCTAGGCTGCCACAGAAATCAGTGGGTAGCCAAGGCTGGCTGTGCACTGCTAATCCTCCTTCGTGTACCTCTTGAATGTGAGGACTGCAGGTGCATGTCGCTATGATCATAGTTTTAATGCTGTACTGGAGGTTGAACCCAGGTGTTGTTGCCTGCTAAGCAAATACTACAAACTGATCTACATTCTTAACCAAAATAACTACTTAACTAAAATGACTTAAAAAAAGCAATTTGTGCTTAGTTATTGAATTATTATCGTTTTAAAGGGGGCTTTGGATTTATGCCTCACAGCTTGCTTCATTGTATTGCAAGATTAGGAATAGTTTTCCCCCACGGTGGAATAAGAATGCTGTTAGACAGCTCTGTGGCACGGCTTCAGATGATTTGGCATGATGACCTTTCCTCAGACTGTAACTTTGTATTAGTTGCTTTTCTGTACTATAACAGAACACTAGAACCAAAACCAACCTGGAGAGCAAAATGTTTGTTTGGTTCATACTTCCAGACCATAGCCCACCATTGTGGGAAGTCACAGTGGGAACTCAAGCAGGAACCATAGAGGAACTCTATCTACTGACTCTAGCTAGCTCACTGCTTCCTGCTTGGCTCTATTTCTTATGCTCCCCTGATCTAACTGCCTACTGTTGGTCCTTTGACAATAGATTGGACTATCACCTACCAACAACTAATCGTCAGTCAAGATTCTCTCTCACAGACATGGCCACAGGCCAATGTGATCCAGGCGATCTTTCACTGAGATTCCCTGAGAAGACTCTAGTCTTGGTTAAGTGACAGTTGCTGGTAATTTAAAAAAAAACTTATTTAAAGCATTATATTTGTTTAAATTTTCATTGGGAACTAAATCTCATGCAAATATGGCACCCGATCTCATGCAAACTGTCTAACCAGCCTTGTATACAAACCTCTACCTGGACGCCACGTTGTCCTATCTTCTAAACGCTGTCCTTGTCTAATACGTCACTTATTTGCGGCACATGCTCTTACCTTCCTGGCAGTGACTGTAGTCATACCTGGTTCTATAGCCCTAATAATGCCTTACTAACGGCTAACAATTCCAGGGTGTCAGTCACACACGAGGCAATGGTAGGGTATTTCACAAGAATGCCCTTTCATTCTCACACGAATGGTAATGAATAAATTAGCTAACATTTGGATGACATGTAATCTCTACTTTACAGAAAAAGAAAATTAAGCTCCAAGGAACCAAGAAAATTGCTTAAGGTCCCAACCATTGGTGCTCCCTGACTCCCGTTTTCTTCTTCACATCACAGTATGTGGCTTCTGTCCGGTGTTGGTTACTTTCACGGATCTGTGACTCTAACATGATAGAGAGAAAGGAGGGAAGATTTACTTGGCTCATTGTTTAGAAGGGCTTCAGTCTCTCATGGCAAGAAGACAGTGCTGAGCTCACAGCATCGCTATGTCATGGCTGCAGGCATGGGTGCAGAAGTAGATGGTGGTGGTGTTCACGTCATGATGGATTAGGAAGCACAAATAGACAGGCACAACCAGGGACTCTGTGCAGCTTTCAAAAGGCCGTTTCTAGCGCCTATTCCAATCAGCCAGGTCAGTATTCTCATCCTCCAAACCACCTCTCTCCTAATAAAGTATCTTTAAACCTAACTTTTGATTTACATGTATGCCCTCTTCTTCCTGCAGCTAGGCCTGGGGACAACAACCTACATCTCTCCCACATCCTGGGGAAAAGTTGATGACTCTCAGGCAGGAGGGACCTTACTGTGGCTGGCTTGGAAATGAAAGGAAATGGTTGGCTTGACTCAGACATTGAGAGGAGCCTTGAAAGCCAAATGTGTGGCAGTAGGCCAAAGTCAGCAGGTGTGAGTAATTCTCTTCACAGGCAAAGGGACAAGTACGTACTGGTCACTCACACCTTTGGGAGTTTCCCAGAGTGGGCCCTCTCACAGTGGCCAGGGATTACTCCATCTCACAGCCTCCTGGACATTTTCACTATAGTATTTATGTTAAGGGAGTATGTACCAAAGTTGAGATACTTCAACAGTGCATGAAACTCCCTGCACAGGCTTCTCCTAGGCTTTGAAATACTTGTTGTTTTGGTTGTGATAATTAAAAAAGTGCATGAAATGAGGTGATATTTGAATTTTAAGTAATAATAAGTGGGTTGTTTCTCTGTAATTACTGGAATGGATTCTGAACTTACTATTCTTCTGGAAATTTTATCATCAATGCCTTTGTGTGTCGGGCTAATAAATAATCCCTACCAGCCTGTAAAAACAGTGACTGAGTACTAGCTAATGGAGCAAGACAAGCATCAGGAAGAGGCTAAGTGTCTGATGAAGAAGGAAATTCTTGAGAGGTTAGCCTCATCTTCATGCGGTCTCCAAAAGGCTCCACTCACCCTGTTCTTGACAATCAAATTTCTTTATCATTGACTCATTTTTTTTACATTTCATATTTCTAGTGATAAACACTTCAATTGATTTTATTTATTGCAAAGACAGATTTTATTTTAATATATTGTAGCTTTGTTTTTAATTTTGGGGTGGGTGCAGTGGTTTGTGCCTAAATCACAGCAATTGGGAGGCTGAGGAGGGAGAACTGCTGTGACTTTGAAGCCAACCTGAGCTACAGAATGAGACCATGTCTTTCCTTAGCCTCCTACAAAGAAAATACAAGACGCATCCTGCATAGGATGACTTCTTTCCTAATTGGTCTGATTTCTAGCTTCTTCTCTTTGAAATATTATTGCCCAATACAGATAATTTTATAATTTAAAAAAATCTCAGTCTCTTTTCTATAGTATTATTCGTTGGCAAAAATTTTAAAAATAATTTAATTCTTTATAGTGTAGAATTTTTTTGTAAAAAGACATAGTTGTTGACAAATATTCCACAAAAATCACAAAAGTACTGTTATAATTTCTAACTAATCACAACTTATTTTTCTAATGATCTGATACATGAAAATCCCTTGAAGATACAAAAATATATGTAGAGTGGTCCATGATCTTAAGGAACTTCTTGTAGCCATGGAGATAAAAAAACATGGTATCCTAGATACATGTCAGATTAATATAAAAATAAAGAAATACATCTACATGACTAAATCCAAAGTGAATATTCCTTATGATGTGTCACCTTTTAGTAATAAAATCATCTAATGTGCATATTCCCTGAGCATCTGACTTACCCTAATCTGACGCTATTGGAGTTCAAAGCAAGAATATCAGCTATGGCACCATCTGGATTCAGATGCCATTGTATTTTGTTTTAGGATTCAGTAATAGACATTCTTTAGGACTGGTTGTCCTCTGGCTGTCAATCATACTTTGAAACTCTCTCTGAATTAATCACACAGCTCTATTGTTATAAAAATTTCTTCTTCAGTTCAAAGGAAGGACAAATACATATACCTCACTGATGATATGGCTACTTATTTAACTCTCTATTGTGTTTGGACCAGAGGTTGTATAAATTTCTTTCCACCTTAAAACTTCTTAGGAAGAATAATCTATAGATGATCCCCTACCTCTTCTCAAAGACCCATCACCCAGCCCTCCCCAGGATCTGCAAATGGATTTAAAGGCTACTTATTCAGCTCACTGCATTAAATCTACTTTTCCCAAGAACCTAAATTTGAACTTGGTGATTTTTTTCTGAATATTTAATTCGGAAATTTTTAAAGCTATAAAAAGTATTCAGTAAAATAAAAATAATAAACTTTCCCAAGACTCAATAATTAATGACTTTCAAGCAACATTTCATTATACCTTCTATATTCAGATGCACTTGTACATGCACACATGCACAGAGAGAGAGAGAGAGAGAGAGAGAGAGAGAGAAGAGAAAAAGAGAGTTACTGACTTTTTTCAAAATTATTTGAAAGGTAGCTGTACTCAGCACAACGCCTTACTCCTCAATACTTGAGATTCATCCAAGAATAGCATTGTTATCTTGAATAGTAATAGTTATTTTGATATGAAAATGTATGAATGTCTGAATTAATAATCATTTCTTCAAAATCTAAACCTGCAGTCTGGAGGGATGGAGTACATTCATAAGATCCAGGAAGCTATAAAAATTTACAGGGCGCAGGAAACTAATGAAAGTTATACTATCCACAGAGTTTTTCTCCAAGGTTATGAAATAAGCAAATAATTTCTGGGGAGAAACTTCACTGGGGCTAATGGCATATTGGTGAGTGTGGTGGTACCTTTTAATTATCATCCTGGTTTAATGTAGAATCACCAAGGAAGGGAATCTTAATGAGGGACTATTCAGATTAGATTGGCCTGTGGGGGATTGTTTTGATTGTCTTAATGAATGTGGAAGGACCCAGCCTGAGAGTGAATGGCACCATCTTAGGTTTAGGCCCTGCACTAGATAATAAAGGAGAGTGCATGCAACAGCGTGCAGACGTTCATTTCTCTGCTGTTTCAAGATCTGGCTACCTTGACCACCCACTATAATGGACTGTTATCTAGAAATGTAAACTAAAATAAACTCTCTGTAAGGTGCTTTTTGTCTGGGTATTTTATCACAGCAACAGAAGCAAGCCTGGGACAATCAAGGAGCTCCCGTAATGGAGCTTCCATGAATCATTCATTATGCACATTGGACTGATCTTCTTTTCACTGATACAGTTGTTTTTACGTCACCCACATGCCTGTAAGTCACCCGAATAAACTCATTGGCTCACCAAGCTAGACTTGGGTGGAGTCACTTCTCTGGTTGGCTGTCAGTTCCCCATCGGTGGCAAACAAGTGTTCTTGTCTTCCCAGGAAAAGGAACACAATGTTTTCCTGTATAAACACATCATAACCTTCAGATTCATGAAACTGAGCATTGTTTTAATGCTAATCTAATATATATATCTATATTAAAATCATCTCATTTTGTGCTAATAAAATATTTTATCATTTTCCTAGTGCTTTATTAAGAAACATAAAGCTTTAAGAACACAGTTTGGTGTTTTGACAAATGCATTGTGTTATGAAAACAACATCTGAGCCTAGATACAACACAAGAAAGCTGAGGCAGGGTATTATTTTATTCAATCTTCTTCGTTCTGTGCCCTGGGAAAACCACTGCAGCATTTTTTTTTATCCAGGTTGGTTAATTTTGCAAGTCCATGACTTTCATTTTGGAATTCACAGAAGTCACTCTTTTGTGTCTGCTGTCCTTCACTAAGAGTCTAGCGTTTGCAATACAGTTGCATTGGAACACTCCTTCCTTCATCTGATATTATGAGCTACAGCCGCTTTCATTCTACAAAAGCAGTGCTTGGCAACCTAACAAGCATGATAGATTATTTGCCACAGCTGCTTTGCTTATGGCAAATCTACAAATCATAACAACCTGCTACAATTTGATAGGGTTCTGAGTGGCGTGCCTTGTCCTCTATGTTGGCTTTTAATCATCCGTTTGCTATCACCAACATTGTAGCCTTACAATGTCAAAACAAGTAAGCATTGTGTTTATTACATAGAAACATGGTCACTATGCTCAAATAATGCAATGAACAGCATCATTATCCACTTAATTATTCATTATACTATTTTCACCCTCAGAAAAAAATTACAGAAAAACTAGGAGTCGTTAAATACATTTCATCAAAGCAATATTTACTTTCAACTTCTGAAATAATTTAAATGAGACTTAAATAAATGTTCCCGAGTAGCTCATTTGTTAGCCAAGGAAGGAAAACCAATGTAGAGTTAATGAAATT
This sequence comes from Cricetomys ansorgei, assembly GCA_026225945.1. Taxonomy (NCBI): domain Eukaryota; kingdom Metazoa; phylum Chordata; class Mammalia; order Rodentia; family Nesomyidae; genus Cricetomys; species Cricetomys ansorgei. Next base: position 13,371,915 of record JAMJFZ010000239.1, on the reverse strand, counting down.
GTGTTTGATTGCAGCAGATGAAGAAATGAGTCTTGAGAAAAGAAACTTGATTAAGACTATTAGCCTTTTTAGTGAGAACAGTTGCTTGCTGAATTGAGGACATGGAGGGTAACAGATGGAATACGCACCCCTACAATCCTCCCACTACGGCTAGAAATACTGGATATCATAGTAAAGAAAACATATGGAGATGCTGAATGATTCTGAGAAGGCAGGCAGAATCAGGAGTTAGGACTTAAGGGACAACATGACAGAGTTCCCTAACCCGGCTTCTAACTAACACACCATATTGGAGCCTGGAGAAGCCAGCAGGGGCTAATACCAGTGGGAACAGATGAAAAAAATATCCCTAAGATAAGCCTGCTTTGTACAGCCAGTGGATCAGGAAGTTGGTACCTAACAAGGCAAAGAGATAGTAGCAAATAATAATTTGACTCCAGACAATCACCATAGAAAAACTTGTAGCTAAGCCTTTTTCTGCACAAGCCAGGGCATGGCCCAGGCATCTATACCCAGTAGGCTGTAAGGAGGGGCTGTGACCCCACTGTGATGCTTACATAGTAAGTGCAGAAGCTGTTTCTTCATTCTCTGCTTGGTGGTAGTGAGGAGCTTGCAATCAGTGGTCTTGATGAAAACTGGAATTAACCTCCACCTTTACCACCACTCAGAGGTAAGGAGGACAGGGCTTCTCATAGACCCTGAATTTCTACCTTTTTCAAAAAGTAACAAGCAGTCTCACCTTCCACATGCCCACAGAGGCTTACTTAGTGGAGAACATGGACTTCCAGCTCCACAGGTAATAGCAAAGTAGCATGCCTCTTTGTTCCCTGAACCTGAGCCGGAGAGAGGCTACAAACAGCAAAGCTCACCAAAGTACTAGAGACTCCTGGAACAATGAAAGGAACATTACATATTGTACATATTCATTGGAAATTACGATGAGATGGATTTATCCCTTCAAAAGTATAAATGACTAAAACTCACTCAATATGAAATACATAGCTTGAATAGCTCAACAAATGTTGAATTATACCTATACCTACACTATCTACATACACATTAGTTTATACATACTTGAGAATGTAAACATAAGTTCGTATAATAATAGAACAGAGTAAAAGCCCAGGTATAGTTCCAAGTGACTGTGGCACATTTCTTATGGCAGATTTCTTATGAGGTAAGTTCAATTTAATACGAATGAATATTCCTTTTTAAAAATGTCACTGAGTTCCTCCCCCAGCACAAGCATAGCAAGCCAGCTCCAAAACAACAGGTAGGAAGTCTCACTGACCTCTTCTACTACACCTGCCCAGCCTAGCCCCAAAGCCCCAAACCACCTCCATCTTACCACTCCCCAATCCTCTGGCCACTGCTTCTGTGTCCCAGTGACCAACTCAGGCAGAGAGCCCCCACCTCAGCACAGGCCACTCAAGACAGCCAGAACAGTCTCCAAGATCCATCCCCCAACTCAGACTGAAAATCCCTGCTGGATCAAAGTCCAAGTTGGCCACCAGAGGTCAAGCACCCACCTTGAGTAGAGACTCCTGCTTGACAAGAGGTCACAAAGTACAGAAGACCAAGGAGAATTAAAAAAAAAAACCAAGAAACAAAGCAGTCATCCAATAATGATAAACCCAAGAATTCAGCACCTAAACTTATAATGAATCCAAACCCAGATGCATAAAGACCATCAAAAGAACACCATAAACAACAACCAGGGCAATATGTTACCTCCAGAGCCTAAATGCCCTACTATAACAAGTCCTGAATGGCCTGAAACAGCAGAAACACAAGTGAAAGATCTTAAAACCAACTTTATGAAGATAATACAAGCCCTTAAATAGGAAATGAAGAAATTCCTCAAAGAAATTGATGAAAAGACAAACAAACAATGAGAAAAATTGAGTAAATTCATTAAAGAAACCCAGAAAAACACAAGCAACTAATTAGAATAAATGAATTAGTCCCTTAAAGAAAACCAAGAAAACATAAGCAAACAATTGAAGGAAATGAACAAAACTGCTCAAGACCTAAAAATAGAAATAGAAGCCATGAAGAAAACAGAAACTAAGGGAATTTCAAAAATTAAAAACCTAGAAAAGCAAACAGGAACTACAGAGGCAAGCTACAGCAATAGAATACAAGAGATGGAAGAGAGAATCTCAGGAGTTGAGGATACTATGGAAAATAGATACATCAGTAAAAGAAAATATCAAATACAAAAATTACTAACATAAAATATCCAGGAAGTCTGGGACACTATTAAGACCAAATCTAAGAATAATAGGAATAGAGGAAAGAGAAGAATGCCAGCTCGAAGGCCCATAAAATATTTTCAATAACATCATAGACAAAAAAATTCCAAAACCAAAGAAGGAGATCCCTATAAAGGTACAAGAAGCATACAGAATACCAAATAGACTGGACCAGGAAAAAATGTCACCCCACCATATAATAATCAAACCAGTAAACATACCCAACATGGAAAAAAATACTAAAAGCTGCAAGAGAGAAAGAGCAAGTAACATATAAAGGCAAACCAATTAGAATTACACTCAACTTCTCAATGGAGACTCTAAAAGCCAGAAGGGCCTGTGCAGATGTGCTACAGACTCTAAGAGACGAATAATGCTAGTCCAGACCAATATATGCAGCAAAACTTTCAATTACCATAGATGGAAAAAACAAAATATTCCATGATAAATTCAAATTCAAACAATATCTATCTACAAATACAACCCTATAGAGGGTACTAGAAGGAAAACTCCAACCCAAGGAGCTTAATGACACTCATGAAAACACAGGAAGTAAATAATCTCGCACCACCAAAAACAAGAAAAAGAAGACACACACACATGCACAAACACACAAAACACAACCAACAACTACAAAATAACAGGACTGAACAATCGTTGGTCATTGATATCTCTCAACATCAATGGACTCAATTCCCAAATAAAAAGACACAGACTAAAAGCATAGTACTGAAAACAAGATCCATCTTTCTGCTGCAACCAATAAACATACTTCAATACTAAGGATAGACATTACCTCAGAGTAAAGGGTTGGGAAAAGATTTTCTAAACAAATGGACCCAAGAAACAACCAGGATAACCATTCTAATATCTAACAAAATGGAATTCAAACCAAAATTAATCAAGAGAGAGGGAAGGACACTTCATACTCAGCAAAGGAAAAATTCACCAATTCGATATTTCAATTCTTAACATTAATGGCCCTAACACAAAGGCTCCCACATTTATAAAAGAAACATTAATAAAGCTTAAAACACACATTGACCTGCACACATTGGTAGTGAGAGACTTCAGTGCTCTACTCTCACCAATGGACAGATCATTCAGACAAAAATTAAACAGAGAAACACTGGAGTTAACAGATGTTATAAACCAAATAGACCTAACATAGCTTCAGAACATTTCACTCACACACAAAAGAATATATCTTTTTCTCACCACCCCATAGAACCTTCTTCAAAATTGATCACATATTTTGCCACAAAGCAAGTCTCAATAGATACAGGACAGTTGAAATAACCTCCTGAATCCTATCAGACTACCATGGATTAAAGCTGGATTTCAACAACAATAACAGCAACAACAGAAAGCCTACAAATTCATGAAAACTGAACAAACTGTCCACTGAATGATTACTGTGTCAATACAGAAATAAAGAAAACAAATTAAAGACTTTCTAGAATTCAATGAAAATGAATCCATAGCATACCCAAACTTATGGGGCACAATGAAAGCAGTGCAAAGTGGAAAATTCATAGCACAAAGTGTCTCCCCAAAAGAGTGGTAAGATTACATACTAGCAAATTAACAGAACATTGGAAAGCTCTAGAACAAAAAGAGGTAAGCACACCCAAGAGCAAGAAATAATCAATGGTAGGGCTTAAATTAAGAAAATAGAAACAAAAAGAACAATTCAAAGAATCAATAAAACAAAGAGTTTGTTCTTTGAGAAAATCAACAAAATAGACAAACTCTTATCCAACCTGATTAAAAGGCAGAGAATATCCAAATCAACAAAATCAGAAATGAAAAGGGGGATATAACCACAGACACTGAGGAAATCCAAGAATCACTAGGTTATACTTTAGAAATCTGTACTCCACAAAATTGGAAAATATAAAAAATGGCTAATGTTCTTTATAGATACCACCTAATAATTTTAAATAAACATCAGATAAACAATTTACACAGACTTGTAACTCTGAATGAACTAGAAGAGGTCATTAACAGTCTCTCAACCAAAAAATGAATCCCAGGGCCAGATGGTTTAAGTGCAGAATTTTATCAAACATTTAAAGAAAAGTTAACACCAATACTCCTGACAGTATTTCATAAAATAGAAACAGAAGGAACATTGCCAAACTCATTTTATGAGGTCACAGTCACCCTGATCCCCAAAATTTACAGACCAATAAATGGAGAGAGGCTCAAAGCAATTCCACTAAAATCAGGAACAAGACAAGTTTGTCCACTCCATACCTATTTAATGTAGTTTTTGAAGTTCTTGCTAGAGTAACAAGACAACTGAAGAAAATTAAGTAGATACAAATTTGAAAGGAAGAAGTCAAAGTATTCTTATTTGGAGTTGATATGATAATATATATAAGCTACACCCAAAATTCTACCAAGGAACTCCTACAGCTGATAAACAACTTCGGTGAAGTGGCTTGCTACAAGATTAACTAAAAAAAATAAAATCAGCAACTTCTATGTACAAATGACAAATAGAGTGAGAAAGAAATCAGGGAAACAACACCTTTCACAATAGCTACAAATAACATAAAATATCTTGGGGTGACTCTAACCACGCAAGTAAAAGACTTGTATGACAAAAACGTTAAGAGCTTGAAGAAGGAAGTTGAAGAAGATCTCAGAAGATGGACGACATCTTTAATAAATCGTGCTGGTCTAATTATATGTCTGCAAGTAGAAGAATTCAAATCGATCTATATTTATCACCCTGCAAAAAAAATCAAGTTCAAGTGGATCAAGACCTCAATAAAGAAACCAGATACTAGAAAAAGTGAGAGAAATTGGGGAATAGCCTTGAATGCATTGGCACAGGAGACAACTTCCTGAACAAAACACCATTATTTCAGGCACTAACATCAATGTTTAATAAGTGGGACCTCATGAAACAGAAAAGCTTCTATAAGGCAAAAGACAGTGTCAGTAAGATAAAATGGCAGTCTACAGAAAAGATTTTTACCAACTCCACTTATGATAGTGGGCTAATATCCAAAATATATAAAGAACTAAAAAAAAAAAAAACCAAACAAACAAACAATTAGCTATCAACCAAACAAATAATTCAATTAAAAAATAGGATACATATCTAAACACATAATTCTCAAAAGAGGAATCTCAAATGGCTCGGAAACACTAAAAGAAATGTTCAACATCCTTAGCCAACTGAGAAATTCAAATCAAAACTACTCTGAGATTGCATCTTTCACCTGTCAAAATGGCTATGGTCAATAACAAAAATGAGAGCTAATACTGACAAGGACATGGAGCGAGGGGAACACTCCCTTCAATGCTGGTGGGAGTGCAAACATGTACAGTCACTATGGAAATCAATGTGATTATTTCTCAGGAAATTGTAACACAACCTACCTCAAGACCCAAATATACCACTCCTGGGCACATTCCCAAAGGACATTCCATCCTACCAGAAGAACACTTGCTTAACTATGTTCATAGCAGCTTTGTTCTTAACAGACAGGAACTGAAAACAACCTAGATGCCCCTCAAATGAAGAGTGGATAAAAAGTTGTGGTACATTTACACAATGCAGTAAAAAAATGATTACATGAATTTTTCAGGCAAATAGATGGAAGTAGAAAAAAGTCATCCCGAGTGAGGTAACTCAGTCCCAGAAAGATAAACATGGTTGTACTTTTATTTTATTTTATAAAATTTATAAAATATTTTATTTTATAAATAACACAAATAAATATTTGTGGTTATTAACTGTTAAACAAAGGACTAAGGTGCTGCAATCCACAAATCCAGAGACTATGCAACAAGGAGGGCCCCACAGGGACACAGGATCTTCCTGGAGAGGGAGATAGAATGGATAGTGCTCATGGGCTAGGGAGGATGGGAATGGGAAGAGAAGGGGCCAGGTAGGGAAGGGAGATGGAGAGAGAATGTATGGAGAGACAACCAGAATCGAAGGACATTTAGGGGCAAACTATTGACCTAGGGAAGTGAGTGGAAACTCACTGGAATCCACAATGAAGAACCTGGAAAGAACCTTTAGCAGTGGGGAATGGGAAGCATGAACAGGCCATCGTCTATAACAGGGCAAATCTCTTAGTGTTGAGACTGGGACAGCATCACATCCACAAAACTTCTGATCTATGGCCTGTCCTCCCTGCAGGACCCTTTAGGGTAATGGAAGGACAGACCCCCATGCCAAAGGAGGGAACCCATGCCTGATACCGCAGGGTATGCCAGGGACTACAGAGTATATGGCCAGGAGATGATTTATAATGCTATTCTGTTTTCGCAGATTGGTGCCTAGCCCAATCTTCATCAGAGAGGTTCTCTCCAGCAGCTTATGGAAGCAGATGCAGAGGCCCAGAGCCAAACATCTTGCAGAGCTCAGCTACCCTGTGGAAATATGGTAGGGGGATTGTGAGGATCAGAGGAGTTGAGGATATCAGGAGAACAAGCCCCATTGAATCAACTGACCAGCACTCTTGCGGTTGCACAGAGTCTGAAGTGGCAGACATAGAACCTGCAGGGTCCCCGAGATATGTCTTGTGAATCTCTGACTTGTTGTTTTTGCTGAGTTCCTACAGACTGGAGTGGGGGAATCTCTATCCTTTTCCCTGCCCTTGGAAACCCTTTCCTCCTGCTGTGTTGCCTAGTTCACCTTTGATGCAGGAATTGTTGCTGAGCTGGGAGAACTGTTTTTTTTTCTGAGGAGAAGCAGGGGGTGGGTGGGGTGGTAGGGGCAGAAGGGTAGATTTGGGGGAGAAAAGATGGAGGAGTGTCAGGATGTATTATAAGAGAGAAGAAAAATAAATTAATAAATAAATTAAAAAATGAAACAAACATATTAGGCTGTGTATGATACACTAGGGAGTTAACTGTTTTAATATCCTTGAGGTTGCTAATGTATTTTTAGTATTTAATCCTTCAGTCTTGTAGTTAGGCTGCTGTGGGGACTCAGCAAGGAGTCACAGATGCATTTTCATAGGTGCAAACTCTTACAGACCTCAGCAGAGCAATCACTATCCTGGCCAATGCAACCCTGAGCATCTGAAATCAGGTGTTTTTATTGATTCAGAACTCCTCAGATGTTCTACTGATAGCAATGCAGATCATGACCAGTCAAACATCTCCACATAAATCCAACACCTGCAGACAATACAAAACACCAAGACCTAGGCAGCCCTTCACCCAACAGTGCACAAAACAATTATTTTAAACACAACCAAAAATGAACTTCTATAACAATTTCCCTTTTCTTCATGAGCTCATCAAAAAAAGCTTGCTTTATCTCTACAACACAATTTAACACTACACTAGCAAAACTATTTACAAGAGGAGCAATCACTATCATTGCTAATACACAGGACCTTCAAATGAAACCAAAGTATCAAGCTTTCACAATGTCTTTGGAGAGAAAAAAACCCCCCAAAAACCAAAACCAAAAACAAAAAAACCAAAAAATATTACCAGTGTCCAATTATCTGGAGTTTACTCATGATTATCTAAGCTCTTCCAAAGGGTTTGGATCACTTCTCTGGCTCTGTCCTCTGCAGCACACACAGCTTGTTCTCCAGACTTTGGCTGACTTCTTTCCACTGCTGGTGCTGTTTTCGGTGTTCATCCCACGGTACTGGCATCTTCAGAATGTTGGGGTCCCTTGCTGCAACTGGGCTGTACTTTCACCAATAGCCTCTGCTGGGCTCTCTTCAGGGTATCAAGCCTCAATTTCTCTGCATGACCCTTTCAACTACTACTGAGGTTGCACCTTCACCAATGGCCTCACCTGGCCTCTCACAGTGCCAAGCCTTAGTTGCTCTCCAAAGAACTCTTCATGACTTCAAAACCAGCACCATTTGGGTGACTCTAATAGTACCAAGTTCGGCTACCAGCACGAGATACAATTCAACCAGTTCTGGAAGATAGTTTCTGTGTGCTGACCCTGAGGAAATACTTTCCATACTATAATATAGTGTCTGGTTTGCAGGGAAAATAGCTGGCAACCTTGTCTGCAGGAACATTCCCTTGTGGAGTGGAGTTCTCATCACCACAGTAGATGTGTCTTGTTAGGATCACCTCACTCACCAGTATCTGGACAGGTATGCAGAAAACAAAACAAAACAAAATGGACTCTATGAGATCTAGTGTTTCTTTTTCTTCTTCCTTGTCTCCATGTTGGATGTTAGCAGGCATGATGTCATGCCCTTCTTCTCTTTCTGCCTACCACATTGTTTGCCATTTGAAGTAGTTAGCCACTCTGTGGGCTCAACAAGGAAGACATGGAAGCATATTCATTGGTTCAAACCTTTCCAAACCTCAGCAGAGGGAACTACTATCCTGGCCAGGGCCATCCTGGACAGTGGAACCCTGAACATCTGAGCTCAGGTATTTTTATTTCAGAACTCCCCAGGTGTTCTACTGATAACACATGCATATCATGACCAATCAAACATCCCCACATAAATCCAACACCTGCAGATAATACAAAATGCCAAGACCTAGGTAGTTCCTCTCCTAACAGTGATCAAAACAATTATTTTAAACACAACTAAAACCAAACTTCTATAACACTCTAGAAAAGAAAAAAGAAACAAGAGCTTTGGTTAATTTGAGAAAGTGACTTTTGTGCTTGGTCTTTTCGCCATGCTTAGTAGTACTACAGGTCATAATAAGGCCTAATGTTGGTCAGAAAAAGAAAGGCATTGAGCAACTAGATATCCGTAACAAAATATTTAATCTTGACATAAGCTTCACACTACATGTAAATATATTGGAAATAGTTATAATTGTATTGGGATTTTGCTAGAGATTGTGCTGAATCTGTAGATTGCTTTTTGGTAAAATGGCCATTTTTATTATGCTAAATTACTAATTCTACCAATCCAGGAGCATGAGAGATCTTTCCATCTTCTGAGATCTTCTATTTCTTTCTTCAAAGACTTAAAGTTTTTGTCATACAAGTCTTTTACTTGCTTGGTTAGAGTCACTGCAAGATATTTTGTGTTACGCAGAGGCCTAGGGCCAAACATCATGCAGTGCTCAGGGAGCCTCATAAAAGAAAAGGAGGAGGGATTATGGGGACCAGATGGGTTGAGGACATCAGGAAACAAGCCCCACAGAGTTAACTGACCAGTACTCTTTGGGGCTCACAGAGAGTGAAGCAGCAGACATAGAACCTACAGGATCCCCTAAATATATCTTATGGCTGTCTGACTTGGCGTTCTTGTAACTCCAACATGCTGGAGTAGAGGAGTCTCTGACCCTTTTGAACCTGCACTTGGGACCCTTTTACTCTTGCTGGCTTGACTAGTCCACCCTTGATGTAGAGAATAGTGTCCCACCTGGTTCCTTCTTGTTATGCCATGCCCTGTTTGAGCAGTAACCCTGGGAGGACTGTTCATTTCTGGGGAGAAGAAGGGGGCATTTGTTGGTAGGTGGGGATGGTGATAGATCTGAGGGGAGGAGAGGAAGCTGGGAGGAGTAGAGGGAGGGAGGGAGATTGTATGTACTGTATGAGAGAAGAAAAATAAAATAAACAAAATCCAATTTAAAAAAAGAAAAAAAATCAAACATGCAGTTAAAAAGAACAGGGAAGTAGACAGGAGATGTTGCATTGAAGCAGATATTCAAATACCAAATACATGCAGGAGGAAAGATGTCCACCATCAGCCTCAGGAAAAGCAGAAGTCCAGAGTGATTTACCCCCTAAACCTGTTAGAACAGCTCAAATACTACCATTACCAAGAGCTGGTAAAACATGGAAAGGTAATCTTTCATGCATTGATGTTCAGTATGGAAGCAATCTAGAGAGTATTGTAGTACACCCAAAGGGCGACTCAGCATGGAAGACATGGAAGCATATTCATACATGAAAACCTGGCCAGACCTCAGCAGAAGGAACTGCCAGCATGGACGGCATCATACTGGACAGTAGAACCCGAGCATCTGAGCTCAGGTGTTTTTACTGATTCCGAACTCCTAAGGTGTTCTACTGATAACACGTGCAGATCAAACCTCTTCCACATTAATGTAACACTTGCAGACAATACAAAACGTTAAGACCTGGGCAACCCCTCACCCAACAGTGCACAAAGTAATTATTTTAAACACAACTAAAAATAAAATTGTACAACAGGAGAGTATTTGGCAGGTTTTTAAACAGTAAATCAATATATTACGTGAATCAGAAAATAAATTCCTAAGCACTTGCACAGAGAAGTGAAAACTGAATAATGTTTATAGCAGCTTTTTTTTTTAAGTAACTTTAAATAGCCCAAACTGGGAATTATCAATTGTGTCTTGTCATTATTTGAGTGACCTGTGGCATACTCTTGTGAATATTCTCAAATATAAACAAAAAGTTTGATTAACTCAACAACTAAAATTATCTCGTGGCCATTATATAATATGGAAAATGATAAATTTCAGATGCTGTATAATTCATTTAGATATCCTTTCTCTAAACTACAAAATTATAGACACAGAGAGTATATTAAGAGGATGAGGATGCTTGAGATGGTGGTATTTTTAGATACAGGGTAGATTTTTGTCATGATGGAATAGCTCTATTCCAGGAGTCAGCCTTGAGTTTGAGGGACTTCAGAATGGGTCTCTCTGATGCGCAGCTGAGACAATGGCAGGCAACTATACTTTCAAAGACATCATCAGATGTTCAGAGAATGAATTTGGTACAAGCAGAAGTGGAAACAAGAAATTTCATGTCTAATGGCAGTAAAACATGAATGAAACAGAGATTTTTGTAAAAAAAATTATAGAGCTTTGAAAGGGCAAGGTACACATTATGTTATTTACCAATAAGTAATTTCTTAAAAGTATTTGAATGTTTCCAATAGATTCCCATTACACAGACCAATAACATCAATTAAGATGCTGTCAGAGAATAAATCATTTTCCCAGGGAAATAATTTGTGTTTACCTCATGTGAGATCTCAGGTTTAAAATCTACTAAATTACATTTTTAGTTTAATGGAGAAAATTTTTGTCGAAAATCTTTTGTTCCATTCTCATTACAAACGTATCTACAAAAATACTCAATTTCAGCTGCTGATCCTCAAATCCCACTTATTCCCTGAAGTTTCTTACAGAGTGTTTGCTGATCTCTGCTCCAGTGGGTTGTTGTTAGAATATACAGAGCCTATTGCTTCTAAATTCTAATATTTTATTCTGCAACCTTTATTAAATTCTTTGAGTTGGGTTTTCAAGTTTATTATTTTCGTTTTGTAACTCAGCTCTCATTTCTACTTCTACATGGGGGAGATCAAAATAATAAAGAGTTAACTGTTTTTTCTCATAGGCAAATACTGATACGTTAATGGTCAAAGCTGCAGCACTAGTGTTCACCTGCATTTTGTCCCTGGAACTGTTGAAATGCTTGGACTGTTTTCTTATGACAAAGTCCTTGCTTTGGGGTGGAGATGTACATACTATTAATTATGATAAGTATGCATTTTTCACTTATATGATTTAATGTTTTATACCAGAGTTGAATTTCTCCAAACTTCTTTGATCATACATGTGCATTTATGTTATTTCTCATATTTAGTAGCATGAATTGTTTAAAGGGCTTTTAATATTTAACCACTGTAGAAGGATTACTGATCAAGTGAATGTATCAGGACTCATACTGTGGCTAATATTTTATTTAGACTTTGGCCCACTGGTTGTTAAGACCATAGATTGAAACATTTCCTTCTTTCATGATCTATGTATCTTAGAATTAGCTCTCAAAGCATATTTGTTTTATACAAAAAGAGTGTGCTTCCAGATAAGTGCTGGAGTAATATATACGATGTTGGAATTGCTTTTTCCTTGAAGTTTTGGTAAAGTACACAGATGGGTTTCACTGACACCTAGTCATGTTGCTGGGGTCTTCTATAAGAATTTCTTGGGCACACTTAACTTGGTTTAAACTGAAATTAATGTGTCAAAATCTATTTTGTGTGTGAATTTCTACTTCTTTGTCTGTCATTTCTCTTTTATGATGGAGATTCTTAGGTTATTTTGGTACTGTTTGATCATTGTAAATTTTAGCTTTTAACACTGTAAAGTGCCTGTGCTTTTATCCCTAAAGTTTATACTGCCTGAAATTTCACTTCATCATATTTCCAATTTCCCAGTGGATGTTTGCCCAGAACTTAGCTGTTCTTTTAATTTTCAATTACTTTTTGTATATTCTTTTTATGCAAACCTTAGACTTGAATTTGGTGCATGAAAGTCCTTGAAAAGTCCTTTAACCAGCACTCCGAATAAGTTGTTTATTTGGATAGTGACTAGATCATGGTTTTTTATTTTATTTCTGTTATGATTGATTTTTGTGTAATTTATTTATTGTGCTCTCCTTTCTTTGGGGTTTATTTTGTTTTCTATTTTTAGAAGTCCCTTTGGATTTTAGAAAGGACTGGGATTTTGTTACAGAGGTCCCTCTGTGATCCCTTCTTTACTCATTTAACTTTATTTGCTAAGCTTTCATCTTCAAATTTAATTTTTTACATTTTTTTTAGCTTACTCTACTCTTTTCCTTTTATTTCCTTTCACTGTCACTTTCAAATTGTGTTCTCTTTGTTCCATCAATATATTTGCATGTTTTCCATAGTATTTATGAGCTTTTTTTTCCTTAGAAATATGTCTTAGTCTTTGGGTGGTCATAAGTAAATACCATACACTAGGTAGGATATATATATATATGTGTGTGTGTGTGTGTATGTATACATACATATATATATGTAAAAATCTATATAGTTATATGAGACCGTAGAATTATAAGATAAACGTCAAAGCAATAAAAATACCAGGCATGTGGCAAGGGCCTACTTCCTGGCTGTCTTACTATTTAAGCCTTACCTAGTGGAAGGTAATGGATTCTCCTACACATGTTTTGTAAAAATAATAATCCCATCCATGAGGGCTTTGCCTTCATAAATATCTATGTTCTGAAAACTCCCCCTCCTGATGTCACCTTGTAGATTTAAGGTTTCCACATAGGAATCTGAGGGAGACAAAGACTGTTTATGTTAGCATGTGTCAGTCAGTCAGTTTATCAACCTCTTGCTAGAGTTTTTTACTAATCTTTTGTTTGGATAAAGTTCATGCTTTAGTGAATATCCTGTTAAAGGCTTATCAACATTATGAGTATTATCTGAACTCTTATATTTTTGTAGTTATTTTCTATATCCCTATGCCTGGTACTCAGAGAATATTTGGCTGAATATAAAATTTGTTGTTTTTTGTTTTACTGAGTTTCTAAAAACTCTATTTCCATAAGATAATGGACGAATTTGATTGATTCTGGCTTTTAATGATTGTGATTGTAGCTTTGCTTGATTTAATGTCTGTTGGTTGTCTTATGTTTGTTGACTTTGTATCAAAAGCTAGCCCTCTTTTGCTTTGATTGTGAGAAGTCCTTCATTGACTAGATTTGTTCCTCTTGATAAATACTTCACTTCCTCTCTTTTTATGAGGCCTGGATATATTCTTCTTGTCTTTAATATCTAGTCTATTGTCAAGAAACACAAGGTTTTCACTCTTTAACATATGGATATATTGTTCAAGGTAAGCCCACCAGAGACAACCACAAGGACACACTAAACCCAAAAAAATAAGTATTGCTAGTCAGCAGCTGCATGGAGACATTGCCTGAATCATGCGGCACTAAGCTTTACATCTCTTTGTCCTTTATGCACAAAAGCTGCATATTGGTAGCCTTACTTCAGTTAGCAAGGAGGAGGACTACAAAAGCCAAAAAGGAGGTTAATACATCTAGGGACTTTCCTGGAACTATAGACTAGGTCTTTAATGGAATAAGTCTTTTTTCCTGTTTTGGTAGGTGTTGGGGTCTAACTGCTGGGTTCTGAGGTCAGAATGACTGTTCTAACACTGTGGAGTCAGTTGTGCTAAGGCCTGGAGGCTTGTTATAATAGAGCTTCCATTTGCAGGATAATTTCTTGAATAGTTTCAAGTTGATTCCATTCTCCTGATTTCCTCTCAACAATTCTGTTTAAGACTTCTGGAGAAACAGAGTGGTTAAATTTTTATTTAATTATTATAGAAACTCTAATTATGACAAAGTGGTGTTGACACCAACATAGATTCATAAGTCAATTGAATAGGCTAGCGGTTTAGAAACAAACCAAAGAAATAATAGTTGCAGACAAAACTGTCACTGCATTTGAGAACCAGTGAAAATGCGTTTAAATAAGTGATATTAGAATAATAGAAAAAGTTGACCTAGTGGGATAAAGATAATTTCACCCAATGGAACTATGGGCCCCCAGACAATTTGAAATAATAAAATTTCTGAAGGGAAATGTGAGGGAAAAAAACCTGTTTACTATTAGAGTAGGCAAAAACTTTTTTCTGACATAAAAGGCATTAAATGTTGAAGAAAAATTTTTAAAATGAAATACATCAAAATTAAGCAATTTTCTGCTTGAAAATTTTATTTAGAAAATAAAAACGTACAAGAATATTCGCAAAGTGGAAGGAAGACTCTGCAATACATATTGTTGAGCAAGAACCTGTAGCCACATCTTGTTCCGTCCAGCTGTGAATTGGGGATCCACCCAGTGAGCTAAGACAAAATACTCAAACAGTTGCTTCCACGCCAAAGGTCTACAAATTGCCAACACACACTTTCAAAGATACTCAGTGTCCTCAGTCATCAGGAGAAACAACATGCAAAGCAGAATGAGGCCCCATACTCATTAACCCGGATGTTGATGTTGAAAACCTTAGCAATAAAATGTCTTGGCCTTGGTACTAATAAATTTCTTGGAAGAATGAAAAATGATAACACCGACTTAGAAAACTATGTTTTGTTTTTTCAAAAAAAAAAAAAAAGAAGGTTAACCATATACTTATCAAACGATCAAGATATTCCACTTAGTGAAATGTATCTATGGGAAAGTTTGTGCAAGTGTATTCAGAGCACAAGATCACCATCGTAAGAGCCCCAAACTGTGACCAATGCACATCCATAGGTGCTGAATTGATAAGGGAACGGATGATAAACACATAATAGGATGTTTCAGTGATATAAAAAAAAAGGAATGTTCTCAAAAACATGCAAAACAAAAGAGCTAGAGACACAAACAGGTATATACTTTATAATGCTATTTTCATAAAAACGTAGAAACATCTAATCTAATTTCTGAAGATGGAAAGGCATGTCTGTGCTTGAGGAGAGTGAAGCTTAGGGAAGGGAGCACGAACGAAGTCTCTGGAATAATGGTTCTGCACCTCTTATAGCAGAATCTTATCAACAGTATCACTTTCACTGAAGATGGATCCAACTTTTTAATGCAGGCTATGCAGCAAGAGTGTTGGTATAAATACTGAAAACATGACTTTTAAACATCTATCTCTTATATCTATTCAGAGAGTGAGAGAGAGCGAACTTTAGAAAGTCGTTACAAAGCTTCCATTAACAACATCCCAGTGCACAATATATTTTAAATCCACCCATCTGAATAAAGCCATTTTGAGCCATTGCCCCATTGTCTCTCATCTTTAACACTAAAGGCAGCAGAAAGCTGCTCTTGTCACTTACCTTCCTCACCATTTTGTCAACAGGGTCCATTCACTTATTAGAAATGTGCAACAGAGCACGGACAGTCTGCTCTGATCATCCTGCTGTGTCTGCCTCCTCTACTACAATGGTTACTCTCAAGCTTGAGTTTCGAAGGCATTAGCTGCAGGCAACTCTGCTGATATGTTTCCTTTTATGGTTTTCCCATCATTGGCAGAGAGCGTTATTCTGCCTCAGAAAAGTTAAAGGTCCAAACCTCTTTGTACATTGGAGTACTCTGAAGGGTCATCTCATGATTCTGACTCTTTTATTCTTCTTCCTTTGATATGGCTGTCACGTATAACAATGCTGTTTTTCCTTGAGGGAAACAAGCCATCTTGTTTCTAACAGTGGCTTAAAAACATTACCAAACTGGAAAACAGAACCATTGACCAGCAATGATCTCAAGAAAACCAGAAATTTCCAGCAATACAACCAATGACTCGTTCACAGGCTTTGCGATTCTTGATCAGGAGGACTGAATCTTTTATTCACACTTTATGTAGAGTCAGACTTATGAATAGACTCATGCCTGAACACAGTTGTTGCCTTTGTTTGTTGCCAAACAAGCATTATTAGTCCACAGGGGCTGTCATAACAAAACACCATTTTAAATGCTCCTGTGGGCTGGGTGCCCAGAATCAAGGTGCTGACAGGCCTCTACTCGGTTCTCCTTCCCTAGCTTCATAATGGCATCTTCACGCCATGTCTTCACAGTCTTTCTCACACCATGTCCTCACACAGTCCCGTCCCCCCTCCCCCTCTGTGTGTGTGTGTGTGTGTGTGTGTTCTCTCCTGTCTTCACATTGGTCAACAGGCTTTCTCCTTATGTAGATGTCACTCAGACAGCTGTAGAATATACCCAGGTCACCTCATTTTAATTCAATTACCTCATTGAAGGCCTATTCAATAGTCACATTCTGGAAGTTTATATTTTGAGCAGATGAATTTGGGGGAAAATGAATTCATTTTGCAACAACATACAACAGGCCATCTCCTTCCAGGAGATTTCTGTGTCTCCACGGGACACATGGGGTTCCTCTGGGAGGAAATTGGGATCAACCACAATATTCTGGCAGATCCTCTGTGAAGAAGGCTGTCTGACTTCTTTATTATCTCGTTTTCCCTAAACGTGAAGTGTACACTGGTGTCAGACATCACTCACTGTAGCAATTTAGAAATATCTTAGTGCATATATTTCAGCCAGCTCTGCTATGTGGCTAACATTCAAAAGGAAATTATTAGCCTTTTGCATAAACTACGTATAGAGCTTACCACTTAATCTTATTTGAGACTATCCTAACATGGTCTGGTCAGAGTCTCTTCAGCTGGATGTTTCTAAGGGAATTCTATCCATGGACTGGCTGCCTCCAGATGCCTGGCAAATATTTTTAAAGGGCATCCATCTTCTGCAATAGAAGCTCTTCAAGCATGTGGTTTGCATTGGAGTTAATCTTCTCACCCATCTGCCCACAGAAATGGACACACTTTACAGTACATTTCCTATTCACGCTGGGAATATGTGTTATCCTGGAATGGGACAGTAAAAGACTCAAGAAAACATGCTGTTTCAGCCAAACAGATGAGACTTTGTTTTAAAGATGAATGTAGAATCAGTAGTTCACTAGGGAAAGTAAAAGTAAAAATTAAGATTTTTCAATTTAATTCATTTCATTTTTGGATATTTAAACTCTAGTGTTGTATTTACATCATTTCAATCCTTCCCTTGACCACCTTGCCTCCAACTCCTCTCATGCCCCAACGTCCTGTCAAATTCATGACTTCTTTAATTATCATTGCTACATGCTTTTACACTGTAAGCTCTATCTCTTTCCAAATGAGAAGTAACAACTGGAATGTAACTTGGCTACGTTAAATTTAACCGGAAAAGAAATTGTCATACTTACTGTGGTTCCTGCCACACTGAGCTGGAATTGTCTCTACAGTCCTTCCACCATTTCTATACCTAAAACTCATTTAAAAACCATGCTTAGGTTGGTGGCCTGGCTCTCCACAGTCGGCATTGCCACTATGTGTGGGAGGCCTGCGCTATTCCTCGTGCAGAAGGAATGGGTAGCTGTTCCTTACCCAGTTTCTCTCTTGACTCTATTTCTAACTATTTCCCCCCACAGCGTGGTCAGTATCAGATGGTGTGTAAAGCAGACAGGACTTTACAAAATCCTACACCAGCATCTGATAGTACAAATTTACCCCTTCCATTGAATTTGCTTCTCTCCTACAGTTTTACTTCTCTAACACTATCTTTTATAGAACTAAAAGATTTTATACAAAAGTGTAGTAATTTCAAGTCTTTGTAAAATTATTGCTGCTGTTATTGGTAAACTTCAGAGCAAGGTTTGTTTTTTTAAATACATATACACTTGCATTTTCTTTAGAAATTTTTATTATTCCAAATTGTTATATTTAGGGTCATAATTTTCTTAAGTTAACTTTGTGCCATGGTGTGTTATCTACTTAAAAGTCTTTGCTAAATTGGTAGTGTCATTGCTATAAATATCAGATTGATATATTCTCATAAAGGATAAAGTTCTAGAGAACATCAGAAGAAAACACACTATAGGAGAACACTGGTTTGTGAGGGAAGAAATATAGTTACTCCAGAAGCTGTTGATCTCTGAGGTACAAATCCATCTTAGTAAGGGAGAGACATTCTAAACACTGCTGGTAAATGTTCACACTGTTGCAAGAGGTACAAAAGGTTGTGGGAGGTAGTTAGGGTAAGGGGGTATCTGTGCATGTGAGCAAGTAGCTTACTGGCCAAAATGACGGAGATACTTTAGTATGTTTGTGGAAATCAGTGTTAAATGTGACACAGACAAACTTAACTAATATTTTAGGAAGTGATCTCAGAGTGGGAAGAAAGACCTCAGAATCTGGACAAATGCAGCACACTGTACAACTTTTTTTAAGTAGTGCAAAAACCATAAAAAGGGGCTACGTAGAAGGAATGCGGCGATTTTAGGAAGCTGAGGTGGCCTCATGAGAGTGACACCCACACGAGGTACTAGCAAGCAGGAGCTAAAGACTTCACTAAGAATGAATCCTAAGAAAAGCTATTGCAGGCCAAAGGCTTTAAATAAGCCCATGCAATTCAAGAAATCAACCTAGCAATCACTTTAGACTGTTAGAAACCCCAGACGGATATTGCTCATGCTTGGTTACAGCATTAAAAGCACATACTCTAAGTTCTGGGCTGTTTCTCTGTATTCTGGTATTTGTGAGTGATGCCCTAAAGATGGTTGTCCAGGGTTGGGGGAGTGAGTTGAGGATAAACGACAAGCCTTTCGTATTTACTGCTTTTGAAAGAAAAGTTTACTTTACACTCAGAAGCCTCTGATCTAAACCCTAATACTTCTAAATTTTTCTATGTCTTGCATACAAAACTTTTGTATTCACCTACTGTTGTCAATTAGCTCCTGAAAGTTTTGTAAAACTTCCTTCGGTGTCTGCAGCATAGAATCAGTGTTTGGATACCCTTAGGTTACGAAGCCCACAGATGCTCAAGTCTTCTGAATAGCATGGTATTTTAAATTATATAACCCCCTCATACACTGCCAGTCATCTCTAGATTAATACTACATTAATGAAGCATATAATTAACTATATAAATGTTATACAATAATTATTGTATTGCTTGGGATAAAGACAAGAAAACTAAAGATGCTTAACACAGACAGAATTTGTGGGTGTTCTTTAATTTCAGTTTCTTAAATTTGCCTATGTGGAATCAATAGATTGAAACACCAGGCATTTAAAAAATTACTATGAAGTTAACGTTTTGATCTATCATCTACCCACCCAAACATCCATCCATCCATCCATCCATCCATCCATCTGTCCATCCATCCAACCAGCTATTCCTTTTCCTAATCAATAAGTAAGAAATGATTATCCTAGGTTAGACTGTTTAAGTTACAGTTTAGGAAATAAGATTGTTTTGGAAGCAATATATATCAACTGGCAACATGACAGCTCTATGGTATGGTTAAGGGGAAGGTGTTTATCATAGATATGAGAGAGAGAGAAGATCCAGAGACCTTTGGAATAGCCAAGGGCAGAGAGAACATGGCCAGTGTACTGCATCTGGGCAGGGTTATCTACAGGAAGGGGAGAATAGCAAGGGATATAAAATAGGAAAAGCATAGTGAGAATAGCAGAAGCAGAGCATAGGGACAAACAGCAAGAATAGCAAGGTTGTAAGGAGAATGAGTAGCTGGAGAGCAAGCCTGTGAGCTGGAGGGAGTTTAGGGTAGGAGAGGAGATGCTAGGATGCTAGCTAGCTAGCATGGGCTTTGAAATGTGTTTCCAGTACTTGTGATACTGAGGGAACCTAGAAGCCAGCATGCACTTTGATATGCTGATAGGAGCCGCATGTAGCCAGATGTCCCTTCTGCCAGAGGAAAGGGAAACGACTCCTTTTGGTAGATGAAAACCAGCCTCACAAGTTTGTGGGGAATGCTGGTTTTTATCTAACTACCAGAACTCCTACTATACTCCAGGCTGAGCTCAGTTCTGGATATCTGGACTGCTTTTTGGAGCTTTGGGAACTGGAGTTTCCTTTGCACCTGACACAATGTTTTGTGTCATGCTGCCAGTATGTCACTATGATTACTGGACAAAATGCTCTCTTACAGGCATTCATCACACATATAACACACATTAGCACATACATACACACATATGCAGATGCTTCTTTAATTTCTAACCAGCATTTCTTGGATATCTTATACTTTTCAAAATATGAATCCTAAAAAAAATTAGTCTACAAACTGGAGAAAAGAAGGAAAGTACTGTAGAGTTTTAATTTTAGACTTGAAAATAAATGCATTCAGAGATGTTGCTAGTTGGAAGGAATCTACAGTGTCAGATGTGATGTAAGAACAGGACTTGCTGCTCTGGTGGAGTGGAAGGTTAAGGTGAGCATTCCCAGCGAGCACTGGCGCAGGATGACACATGTGATGCTGATGGTCTGTCTTCTGTACTTGTAGTGTGATAATTTATAAGAGTGTCTGTGGCTCTGTCTGGTGTGTGAGTCACCGTGGTGAGCAAATACTAAGTATTCATACACTGTGTTCAAGTCTGTTAATTCTATGCCAAGAAAAAACAGGTTTCAGAAGCAAAGTGTGTCTTTAAATTGGCAGTTTTAACACACATTCTTGACAGATCTGTTATTTAAATACTATCTAAAAATGGTTTCCATGATTTTAATATAATCTATAGGCTGTGGTTCTTTGTTAATGCCATTAAACTAAAACTTAACATTTCTTATTGACCAAAATTTTGAATATTACATATTTTAAATCCACATATTTAAGGATACTTTAAATTCACAGATATACAGATAACACACACACACACACACACACACACACACACACACACACACGAGTGGTGTACACTGTAAGACTATCTTGTCTATTTGCATTATTGCAACAAAATGCCTTAGAGTGGGGAAACTACAATAAAAAATAACTTTGTTGATTCTACTTCTGGAGGCTGCAGAGATCCATATGACTGTGAGCAGATTTGATGTTGGATTTGGGTCTGTTCTTCAAATATGGCATCATCTTGCTGTGTCCCAGAGATTCCTATTTCTTGTTTCGAAATTTCAAAGATTGATTGCTGTTGTTAATTTAGAAACATTTTGTTCCAATAACTTGAGGAGTTGAATGCAGTCAAAATTTACACATTTAAAACATGTTTTCCATTTCTTAGTAGGAGGTTCGATGCACAGCCTAATTTGGCAAATAAGACATTGTTTATATCTGGAATAACCCAAAAAGTTCTTTAAAGGTTGTGTGTGCGTGTGCGTGTGTGTGTGTGTGTGTGTACTTACACATGCTTGAACAAAGAGGATTTTAAATTAATTTTAAAAAATGAAATGATGTGAATGAGCACACAGTTTTGAAATAATCAAGGATCCTTCCTATTTCCACATAAAATGAATCGGTCTGCATTCCATTACAATGTGATACCTGCGCTCATTCTATTTAATAAAGTGCCTTCATGAATTTTCACATGCCCTTCTAGTTCACTCTGTTTACTTTGCCAAGGAAAGCAATGATTTGAATATTAAGATTTGTATCAGGGGTTTATAAAATCAAGCATCAGTGTAGGCTTCAGGAACTTGGTTGTTCACACGCTGGTAATAATATCTCATACCTTATAAAGCTGCTTTGAAAACTCACACATCTTTCTGTACTTAAAAAATGTAAATGACTTTTTTGCCCATGGGGAGATTAATAAATTCACCAAGGTGAAAAAATGAATTCAGTCTTTCCCAGTAAGAAAATTGCTCAAAGATTAATTTAGCCTGTTTAATTCAGCCCTCAAATGTGTCTTGGAACTCTAAAATATTTTTTTAAACCTTCGTTGCACCTGGGGCATCAATTTGATTATTTTTACTCTTGATTTTAATGTGTCTACTTTTCTCTGTATCAAGTTTTTTTTTTTCATTTTCATTCAGTTCATTTTGCTCTTTTAAATATTTTTGAGAAGATTGTTGCTACCCACGTTTTGTTGATGACTTTTCTTATGCTATTCTGGGCACAAGCCACAGGGACCTTGCTACCAACACCACATTCTCTCCACCCCTTTCCACTCTCGGGTCTTCCCTTCTTCGTCAAAAGCACATATCTTCAGTGCTCACAATAGTGTGCTTTAGTCTTCCACACAGTACTTCTACAAGGAAGGTAACATCAACGGGAACGAGGCTCCTAAGAAAGCTTTCGCTCCAGCCTACGGTTTCCCAAGATTCTATTATATTTACCAAAAGGGAAAAGTGCCTCAGTCAAACCCCATATTCCTTCTCTATGTTCCTCTTGTTGCAAAGAAAAATACATATGACTATTCAACTCTTCCTCACTGCCTAGTTTAAATTTCATGAGACTGTTTTCAGGCTGATTCAGCTCCTGAGGTCTATGGATAGTTAACTACACAATACCATGTCTGTGGTTTTCTTTTCTTCCCTTGATATCACCCAGATTTGATTTTAAATAAAATATAATTGACTTTGTTTGTATTTTATATTGAAATTCACTTGCCTTGTGTCTTTATTATATACATATTACATATTCACATATACCACAAATGATGAATAATTTCATTTTGACTTGAAATAATAGTCATTTTAAGAAGTCTTTATTCCTTTCTTGCTTTAAATGATTCCTAGTAGAATTATTCACATGATAAGCACAACCATTGGAAGCAATCAGTTCACTACTATGCCCATTCTAAGGTCCTCACTTTCCTTAAGAAAAAACATCAAAGCCGGGAGGCAGTGATGATGCACACCTTTAATCCCAGCACTCGGAAGGCAGAGGCAGGCAGATCTCTGTAAATTAGAGGCCAGCCTGGACTACAGAGTGATTTCCAGGACAGCCAGAGTTACAACAGAGAAACCCTGTCTTGTAAGAACAAAACAGCAACAAAACAAAACAAAAAAAAGAAAAACATCAATACTCCCTAAATGTTCTATTTTCATGAATTGCTTATATTTCTGCTAAAATGTATGCTACATCTAACATGCTAAATCTGTGACCTCTATGTGCTCTTCCAACATGCTCCACTCAAGCTATGAAAAATGGCAACAGGATTAGAAGCCCCCAGATCTGTGACTTTGCCATATTGCTATAAAACAGAGACAATATACTAATTAAGTTCCACCCATTGAAACACTTTAGCTTCAGGTTGTCTCCACTCCGCAGGTCACATGTGATTAGTTCCCAGGGGAGTGGATTTCGAGGACAAAGCTCCTAGGACTACAAGTGTAAGCCAGTGGAATAGCTGATTCTTTGCTTTCTAAAGTGGCATGTGGCTGCTCTTCATTATCAGAAGGGCAGAGGTCAGAGCACTCATTGCAACCTCAAGCCTGGTGCTTCTGTTTGTTGGACACAGGACTTGATTTTCCCTCCCCTAACCAATAATAAATTCAAATACAAATTAAATACTGTGCAAAGACTGGGTGAGAGATATGACTTACAAGCTGTCTGGAAAACAGAACTCATGAAATGCTATGATGAAGATATCTGCTGGCAACACAGAGTAACTCATATTTCAAGAGCAAAAATGAAACTGGATTTCAGGAGGGTACAGGTGATGAAAAGCAGAAAGGTAATCTGAAATGCCACTATACAGAATGGGGTATGCAGACTGAAAAAACCAGTATTCCATGTATTTCAGGAGAATATGTGCTCCTATGTCCTGGGTTAGGTAGCTGAGTGGGGTAAGGTTTGAAGGAGACAAAACCCTAAAAGAAGAGAATATATTCTTTAAATCAACAATAGTGTACACATAGGACAGGGTTCAGATAAAATGTATCATAAAAAATGAGAATAGAAAAGTCTACTATTGGCATATAAGGTAGCATATGTGTGGCTAAATTAATTCCAAGCTATATAAAATACAATATTCTGCATTTCCTAAAAGCAGTAACTTATTTAGATTCAGTGTTAATATAAGGTTTTTGTCTTAATGTCAAGGTTAAGTGAATTCTGAGACAATTAAACACCTAAGCAAAAATGAAGGTAGCAAAGCCTAATCTATATTTATTTGTAAATTTTGAATTTTTAAATTATATTTAAATATCTTTGCTTTCCATTCCAGTTAAGAGCAATGGCTTTTCGAAAGTATAATATCATATTAGCTTTTCAGAGGAAAGGGCCTGCAGAGAGAGCCTGATTCTAAAATCAATCCTTATGACATATTTTAAGGTTAATGAACTTGAACAAAATTCCAAATTCTCAGATAATGAGTAACTTGTTAAGGGACTCAGAGACAACAGCTCAACTTACCACTCATGAATTCAGAGGGTGTAGTGAGTGGGTACCAAAAAATTAAAAATATTCTCTGAACTGGGCTTATGAAGGAAGGTCCTTTCTATTCAAAGCAGACAGGTGAAAACAGTGCTAGTTTCCGTGAGCTGACGTTGCTCCTGGATCCTGGGGCAAAGCGTGTCTGAGTATTCCTCTGGGCAAGGCTTGCTTTCTTGCAACCACACTCTTGCTGACAATGTGCTGGCTCATTGCAGTGGATATGTGATCAAATAAACAAGGGGATTCTTCAATGAGATGCTTCTCCATGCAATTGGAAAACTCAGTTATTTCCTGTTTCTGTGAAATTCTTTGCCTTTGGTTTTTCATCTGACTGCCTGTTGTTTGCAGTTTCTCCTTAATGTGGATGTGATTATGGTTATGTGTGAGTGTCAGGTCAATGTGTGTGTGTGTGTGTGTGTGTGTGTGTGTGTGTATGCATGTGAGCACACATGCACACAAGTATTCATGTGTCCTTGTCCTCTTGTCTCCTCTTTACATGTCTGGTAAGTATTTTTACTCTAAAAGCTTGACTCTCTTCTCTTCTTGGTCTGTAATTTAAAACTAGGACTCTCTCCCTGTGCTGTGCTTAGACAGTGTCACTAGCAAACTACCCATGTGAATAACATGTTGCTGTGACCTTTTCCCTCAGGGGTCTAGAGCTGTACATTCCTCCAAAAGCACATTACCATATACTTTTCCATGCTGAACACAAGAGTTCAGAATCAACTTAATGGGATTCCCAAACTGACACTTTTCCCTTGTGTGCACTCTGAAGCCTCCATCCACATCATCTTCGTCTCTTTCTTGCTCTGCAACCAAACTAAAATTCTGTTTCTTTGACATCGTCACGCTCACCTGCTTTTCCCTCGGTCCTATATTACTCAACCCTAAGAACTTCCTGCTTCTAATAATAGCTTGTTACTGTTGTAACATCCAACTTTCCCCAGACCCTCTCTCATTTCGTTCTCCATTGCCACTTCCTGCCAGAGGGGGCTTTATAAAAGCAGTATGACCAAGCTGAACCCTTGCTCAGCCTCTGTGCTACGCCCCCCTAAGATGTCACAGTAGGAATTTATCATATCAGAACCCAAGGTCTTCCGCAAACTTGTCCCATCCGTGTGTACCTTCACCCCCTCTCTGCTGTGCACTACCTGCTCCTGATGTGTGCCTACGTACTGGGAATTCAGAAATTCCAAGTCTCTTAAACTTTGCTCTCTTAATGTATCTCTTTACTTCTGTCTGAAATACTGAAGCAGCCACCTAAGTCCTTTGTCTTCCCTCTGCCCACCTTCCCATGGTCTTTTCCTCTGACTGTTCAGTACCACTCTTGGGAAAATACTCCCTCTTCACAAAGTCCATGGTCTCTGCAGAGTTGGCATTCAGTCTCTTTATTCCCATGCTATTCTAAACTGTGTGATAGTAGTACCTGCTCCTCCAAAATAAGTACCGTTTCATTCAACCTTTTCCAGATTCCATCACAGTGTCAGACACATAGTAGAGATGAATTATTTGCTTCCCAATGAATAAACTCATTGTTGGAACTTAGAGGTTTAATTAGGGCTTGAATGCAGAGAGAAAACACTCTTTTAATAATGGACATATTATTGGCTCTGGCAAATATAGATCACCCAAATATTGATATTTCAATTATAAAATTAAAAGCATACTATTAAAATGACCACAATAGTAAAGTAAAGTTAGAGCTCTATGTTTAATGTCCCAAGTTTAGTGACTGTTTTTATAAGGCATTGGGTTTTATGTTCACGTGAAGCTTGGACTAACTGGAACTGCTTGAGTTTCATTACGAAACTAGAGCTTGCATCTCCTCATATTAAGACCCCAGTTCAGTACTGAGCAGTTTCAAGGGATCGCTTCTTAAAATGTCAGTTGTTGCAGTTTTGGAATTGAGCGACAGCCAAAAGTTTTAGCAAAACATCTGAACAAAATTACTCACCAGTGCTTTTTGAGTTGTGAATAAAAGGAAGCAAGGCTGAAAAAAATGGATTCCCAAGTTATGTTATTTTAGGTATAAATTAAATGTGCTTCTTATCTCGGGAAAATTTCCTAAGACCTTAAAAATATTCACAGGTCACCTAACTGAAAATTTTATCCCACTCTTTCATTCATTTCTGTTTCCCTCATCTTTTCAGAGAAATTTTGACCCTGACATTAGGTCTCTAGAACATTCTCATGTATTTGTGATTTTCTTAAAAGAAAACGAATCTGAAATTACATGGAGCTAATTCGCCATGAGAAAACTAGGGAAATCACTCAACCTCCTGGTATCTCATTTCTTACTGGCCGGCAAGCTGATGGAAGAATTTATGCTCTGTTTAAGACACAATTCCATGGATGCTATTACAAGTTAGAAATGGTATTGATCATCCAACAGGAAGTGTGAATGCTAAGGACAACTTGATCATTGGGCTAAGTATTCATCTGGCGTACCTCATGTGTCACATTTCAGTGTGAAATATTTATAAGGCTCTTATACTGAACTTTTATAAAATTATATTCATTATTTTTCTGTTATTTATGAGTTCTTCACTACAGATTTGTACAATTTACAAGAAAAATTTTGGACTGTATTAATAATTATATCTTCAAGTTTTGGCTTGTGCTGGTCCTTTCCTTTAATTTATTCACTACTTTGTTCTTTATCTATAGGAAGCATATCATTTACCAGAAAGCCAACGTCCTTAAGGTGAGGGTTTTCCCATTCTCTAAGGCCACTCCTCGTTTACTATGTGTTGTGATATTGTTCCTGAGGCAGTGTTGGTCAGCACAACAAACCAGAGAAGATGCAATGAAAATGTCCCCAAGGAAGAAAAGCCTGTACTGCATTGCACTCAAAAATTCACTTCCTACATTCAAGTTTTAGTTAAAAAATAAATGCAAGATAAATTTTGTAGGAGATCATACACTGGCATCTGTGTGGTTTAATTTCTAGGAGATGACCTGTTTTACTTGGAGGTACGGAAACCATCCCAATAATTGTAAATTATGATAAAGTCCGATATATCCACCCATACTCAACTGTAGTATAGAGTGCCAGACCCATCTCTCCTATGTCATTGCAACTTCTACTTACAGATCTACATACAGATCAGCATTTCTCCAGCCCTTCCCACATTCACCTCAATCCTTGCGTACTTAGATAACGTGTCTACTTTCAACACCATTTATTTGTTATTTATTTACTTATTTATTTTTTATTTATGCAGAGTCTAACTCTGTCATCCAGGCTAGCCTTGGAACTCACTATGCAGCCCCTGTTTACCTAAGGTCTGTGATCCTTTGGCCTCTGTCACTGCCCTCATAAGTGCTGGGCGCAGAGGAAGCTACTGTACGCGTCCCTATTTTCTTTTCTTTTCTTTTTTCTTTTTTGAGATCAACATATATTAAAATATCATTAAGTACCTTTGATTCATTGGCCATAAATTTTATGTATCAGTTAGAAATAAAATAATGAAACAGGTAGAAAAAGTAATATAAAGGAAGTTGGATTCCCAGCACAGTGGTATATGAAGGGCTCTGTAGATATGTTTCCTGTGGAAACTGGAGACTGTATTTTAAAAGTCATCAACAGACATCTAGTGCCTTTGGTAATAGTACTCATTCCGTAAAAATGAAAAAAAAAAACTATTGAGGAAAAATACATGAAATCAACAGAAAAAGCAAGAACATGGATATTCAATCAAGACCACTTACTCTCCCTTCTAGAAACTGCTTTAGACTGTCAATGCCCAGAACAAAGGGCTGCCTCCTTCCCCGATCACCAGTTGGAGGGCTTTAACCCTGGGAAGAGCAGGTGGTCAATGTCTCTCATCTTGCTGCTTATAACCTTGCCACAGTGAAGTTCTGGACTGCTCAGGAGGAAAGTGAGCTTCCCATGCTTGTCCAGCCTGTATTTGTTAAAAGAGCCCTTCCACTAGGTAGAAGGTTGCAAGAACATTTGGATCCCAGTTTTCCTTACTCTGGGTCTTGGGACAGTGGGTATTTGCTTGAAGCAGAAGCTGAGAGGAACCTATGCTGGGATTCATCCCACTCCGCTGAACATTCAGTTTCTAGAGTGGAAGTGTCACTCAAGAGAAGTTTCAGGGGGAAATCTGGAAGGAGAAAAAGGCTGAAAAACAGCATCCAAATTATTCCCTAAGGAACTGACTTTATTTGCCACTGATAATGGAGTTTGAGCTTTAGTGTGTTGAGTTTTCACAAACTTTCAAAGTGGAGGCTGTGGTAGAAGGCTACTCATCAAGTGGACTAAACTGCAAGGTGGTTAGTTTTCAGGGTGGATAGGAGGATTCATTCTGAGGTCAGAAGGAATGCTAAACACTGAGCTGGGGGACTGTACTTGTCAGGAGGCAGAATTTAACTGGATTATTTTTACCGGGGACATTTTTGAAATAGTAAGGTCAGCAGCCTGCAGTGTAGTGGAGTTTAATACCTATGTGTGATCAAGGGAAGAGAAGATGATGCCTTGCTAAGACTGTTGTCACTGCAGAATAACTAGAGTGTGATGCTCTAAGCTGTGCCTCATCTAGGCATAACACCAAGAGTTTATCATAAAGCAAGTGAAAACAAGTAGCTGGAGCAATCACTGAAAGAACTGACCAAATAAAGACGACTAGGTTACATGTTAACAAGGAGTCAATAGTCAGAGCTGCTGTGTTGCCAAAATAGCCATTTTCTAACAAAAAAATGTAAGACATGCAAAGCAACAGGGAAGTGTGATATTAGAAATAAAATTAGGTGCAGAAACTATCTGAGAGAGTACTCAGATGTGGAATTTAAAAGACCTAAAAGTATCTAGAACAAATACATACACTCTTCAAATTACAAAATTGTGCTTCTATAAACCAATCCTTAACAGAAAGCCTCATAATTTAAAAATGTAAGCAATCCACCTAACCTTCCAAACACCATGGCTTAGCCACCAAGTTTAGCATTTCCCCTTATGGTCACACGTACAGTGCAGGAACTGGCACTTACTGCTGCTTGATGCTACTTCTCCCCATGCTCAAAGGAGGATTCTACCAAAAAGTGGTAGCCCAGTTAAAGATTAAATTCAAGACTTCAAAGTATAGCTTCAACCAAGAGTATATTACTTTCTGTTCTTCATGAAGTTCAAAAGATCATTTGCTAAGCCAATGAGTGTTCAGGGAACCATAGGAAACCTGGATAAAGAAGTAAAGTTTCCATATAGATCCAAACTACCAAAGTGACTGGAAAAGAAATAGACATTTTGGATAAGTGTGCATTTCTATAGTGAAGTATTTGAAGTATTAATTTAAAAAAGCGACATAAATTATCAGAGGCAGGGATGCATTTTAAGAGGAACTCATGTAAATTCTTCATCAATGCTCTTCAAAGCAGAAGAGGACTTTGCAGTTTGGGTTCATTTGATGACGCCAATCTAAACTGCCACGAGGAAAGGTAACTAGAACTGCTCTCTCCTAGGAAAATTCTTTGAATCACCAACAAACCACACACAAGAAGGACACTCTGACAAGTGGAGTGCAAGGTGCTTTGCCAGTTAAAATTAACACATCAACAGAAGGAAAACGAACCACTACAGGATCACCTCAACACAGAAAAGCATTTGAAAAGCTCCCGTACCATTTCATAACAAAAACCCTCAGTAAAACAGGAAGAGAAAACAAGTAGACTTAATATTGAGCCTCTAAGACAAACATAGTGAATACATTTGTGCAAAGAGCTGGTGCTCTTTGCACTTCCATTAAATGAAAAGCACAAAAAATTGCCATTCTCTCTCTAACATTTTACCTGAGGCTCTATCCAGAAAATGAGGCAAGAAAACTAAATAAAAGTAATATAGGATGGAAGGAAAGAAGTATACACAGTTTGCATATTTACATAAAAATTTCCAAGGACTCCTCTAAAACACCCTTAGGACCAATATGCTGAACAAGGTTGCAAAATACAAGTTCAATGTACAATAACCTATTGTACTTTCCTACATTTACAACGGACAAGTTAAAAACCAACTGAAAAAATGTCCATTAAAATTAACACAAAAATAAAATACTTAAGAAAAAATTGACCAAATTGCAGATCTATGAATGTCATAGTCTAAAAATCACAAAATACTTGACAAAACCAAGCACAATTTAGATGATGGGTGAGATGCTGCACACCTCTAATCTCAGCACTCGGGCGGCTGCAGTAAGACTGGGGATCATAGACAATTCCAGATTAGGCTGCTCTGTGGGAAGACCCTGAGCTCCCAAACAAGAAAAAACATGTAACAATTCAAGCAAACATATAAAAAAAATCAATCAAAAAGCAAAACCAGCTAAACTAAAAAACATATCTAGAGTTTAGTAAGAACAATAGAGTTAAATGGACAATGGCAACAATCCCAGCTTCATGAGTTAAAATAACTTGATTATATTAACATGGTTATAGACACTCAATTTGCTTAACGACCCTATGCAACACTTTTGCTACTCTAGTTCACATCTTCACAATAATAACTGACCATATATTCATGTGAATTTATAAAGGACTGAGAGTTGGTAAAGAATAATCTGGAAACTGAACACAAAGCATAAAGACTCATGTATTAGGGCTGGGGAGATGGCCAAGTGGGTAAGAATACTTGCTGTGGAAGCATGAAACCTTGGGTTTAAATCAGCACCTAGTTTTGCCTGTAATCCTAGGGCTATGTATGTGTGTGGAACACAGAGAAAGGGAGATTACTGGGGATTTGGGGGTAGCCAAACTCCAAGTTTAGTTGGAGACATTGTCTCACAGGAAGGACATGGAAAGCAGGATATCTGATGTTCTTAATGGTCTCTGTATGTGGGCATGGCACATTTAAATGTAACTGAAGACACACACACACACACACACACACACACACACACACACACACACACACACACAATCTTGTCACACAGTATCAGTAGTCAAAATCATGGCAGTGTATACGCTGTATGTCTATATGTAAGCCAGCCTCTTAGTTTATGCATTTGCTTCCAAGGCCTTCACTACATGGAGTGTATTTATATAGTGACAAAATGGGTAAAGCCTTTTCTAGAATGCAGACTTGATGTTTGCCCATCTCTAAGGAGAACATACTTTACTACTCACTATATGGAAGAAAGGTCAAGGAAAAAAAAACAGTTGAAAGGTGGGTTTATTTGGTAAAGTGATAGCACATTGATATTCAAAATATGTTAACATACTTATACATTATATACATTATCATACATTATATAACAATAATACTGCTGACTATTGGGTATTACATATAGGTGAGTCACTTATACACAATTCCTCCATAAACAGTGTAAAAATTTTGTCCACAAAATTTTTTAAAGTGTACACAGTTGTTAGAGTAGATTTAAACAAAACTGATCAGCTAAGTTAAATTCAAATAGACTACTACTTCAGCATTACCCCACCAGAAAATGGAGGCCCTTGGATGGGACCTCAGGAAATCTTACTCCGAAGTTCAAGTTCATAGCTATGAGGGAAGGCAGTTCTTTCTACATACATAAATTTCACCTACATGTGTAATTTATTTTCTTCACAAGAATAAATAAAATAGCCCACTAATTTATTTATATACATATCTCTGAAAAATAAAGTTTAAAAATGAAGCTTAAATAATATTGGCTCTCTACATATTTTATTTCCATATTTGTCAATTCAACCAACTACATATAAGATATTTTAGAAAAAAAATCTACATTCTTACTGAACATATATCATCCCTTTTCTTATCATTTCTTAAACAAAATATTATAATGCCAATAATTTAGATTTTATTAAGTACTGTAAGCAATCTATAGAGCATTTAAAGTACACAGGATTTATACAGATTATACATACACTTTGCATAATTTTATATAAGGGACTTAAGCAACCATGCATCTGGGTCTCTATGAGGGGTTTTGAACCTAATAGATACCAGTCCATTCCTGACAGCCAGATCCTGTATTGACCGTGGGGTAGAAGCTATAACTATATGTGATTCTTTGGCGATTGCTTTGGGGATATCATCTAATGATCTGAATACTCCTTCTACATTGCTCCCAGAACTTAAAAAGATAAATATTAGCTTATCCAGCATCATGAAAAGAAGACGAATTTGACTTATATGTAGACAAAGCAATGAATGTTATCTGACATTGTAAAATTTTTACTTTAGACACTATTTCTAAGATGCTATATTTATAAATTGCATACTTACAATGTAGAAATGAAAAAAGCCATGATACGAGTCACATTATTCTGTATGTGAAGATGTATCAGATATGCTATAGATAGCAAATTTTGTAGAAAGAATAATTATTAAAAATAACAAATTTAACTTTAAACATATCTAATATCTTATGATAGCCATTTATTAGCTTACCTAAGACATTATACATCTACTAAAGTCATCTCTAATCGGGAATGCTAGAAATGTGAAATGTAGCTAAGTTATTGTGTTGCTAGTATCTAATAATTATAATGAAGGCAGAATATTTGAAGTAAAATGGAGAAAAGTTTATATTGAGAAAGCAAAATTATTTGAATTGTGAACTGAGTACAGTGTTTACGATTTCATAACAGAAATTGGAGTTGTGTTCTTGCAGTGGTTAAAACATGATATTTGTATGAAATTTGAAAACTGTTGCTTATGCTAACGTGTTGCGGCATCTCAGAAATGCTCATTGATTCTCCAGTTATCCATTCTTTCTCTCTTTACCTCAGACATCAGTAGAATATTTTTAAAAGGTTATTCAAAATGAAGAAATAAAACTTACTACTGGGCTGGACAGTCAAAAATAAAACGGTGAAAAAGGGTTGTAAGGGCAGAAAATGCGCTTTGTTTTTACATTGTGATATTGTGCTTTATGGTTGATAAGAGTCCTTCCAGGACACTGGCGGCCAGATATAGAACCTGATTTACAGAGTTTACGATCATCTTCGTGATCTGAATCCAAGTCCAACAGTCCCAGAACACTATGTTTTCATTGCTGTTCCCACTGTTTTTTTTGAGCAGAATCCTTTGCTCATAAACTCAATGTTATAACTAATAGTTTCATTTGCTATATCAAGTATTCTTTTTGAAACTTAAAAATATATTAATTTATTTTTATTTTCTGTGTCTAAGTGTTTTGCCTGGTATGTCTGTGCACATAGGCAGACCTAGTGCCCGCTGAGGTCAAAAAGAAGAGTTGGAGCCCCTGTAACTAAAACCATACGAGGTTGACAGCCACAGCAGCAAGTTCTCTTAACTACTGAGCAATGTCTCCAGTTTCTAAAGCAAGCATTTAAAAACCAAACACATAATTTCAGTATGACCTCCATTTTTGAAATTTGGGCAATCCTAATGGAAAAGATGTAGTAACGTGTAACAAAGTGTCCTCTAATGACATTCTGTATGTCACTGTAGTCTAGTAAACATCATACATTTTGTCTTTAATTTTGTTAATTTGATTTTTCCCACTTTCTTCTTGTCAGTTTGGCTGACAGGCTATGTTAATTTTATTAATGTTTCAAAGTTAAAACTCTTTGTAGGGCTGATTTTGTATATTGTTTTTTCAGACTTCATTTCATTACCTTCTTTTCCTAATCTTTCTACTTTTTGACATCTATCCACTCCACACCTTGGAGTAGATCATTGGGTAATTTATTAGATATTTCTCTAGCATTTAAATTTTTTATTTTATTTTATTTTATTTTTATGTATACGGAATTTGCCTGCATTTACATCTGTGCACTCTTATATGCCTTGTGCTCACAGAGGCCAGAAGAGGGCATCCCGGCACAGGGAGACCCTTGGTGGTGGTGGCACACACCTTTAATCCTAGCACTCAGGAGGCAGCGGCAGAGGCAGGAGGATCTCTGTGAGTTCGAGGCCAGCCTGGTCTACAGTGTGAGTTTCAGGACAGCCAGAGTCACAACAGAGAAACCCTGTCTAGAAAGAAAAAAAGAGATAAAAGGAGACAAAAATAAAATAAACTAAAACAAAAGAAGATCAGAAGCAAAACTGAAAGTGGTCACATAGTCTTAAGCAGGCTTGCTGTAATAAGGAATGAAGAAGCGAAGAATGTAAAAAGAGAAAAGAATGGGTTCACAGAGTGGGGTGGAAGTTTAAGAAGTATTTGCTGACCTCCAGTTTTGATAGAACATTGAGAGGATGGTCTATTCTTCTCAGGAAATGGTTCACAGAGAGCTCAGACCTTTGTGTCTAGATGTGAGTCCGTGATGTGACACAGGACACACAGCCTGTTTCTTCACTGTAGCTACTCTCTCGATGCTAAGCACAGAGCCCAGTAAAAATTAGCAATTGCTGAATAAACACATGTCTGAATGAACACTGAGTAAGATGAAAGTCAGGACGATGGTGTGTGGGAGAATATGGAATGATACGAATGTAAATATTCTCATTTTCATTTAAAACCCCATCTCAAATTCTTAGTGGTGCATGAAGGGTTTTCTTGCCTTTTTGTGTTTTTAATTTTCCTAGCTGGCAAGAGAAATCTGTTGAAAAGTTCGACAGTAGACATCTTTAACCTCATATTGGAGCAGTGAATCAGTTATCACGAAACAATGCAACTTCTCAAAAACAACACTATTAAGATTCTAACTGTGGTGGAAGTGTGTCACATCTTCTGACATCCCTGAAGCATCTTCTTGCACAAATTATAACTAAGAAGTCAGTAAGTTTATATGATGAGTGTTATGTTTAAAACGTTAGCTTAGTTAGGTTGTGGAAAGCTCAAATTGATATAAGCATGTGCATTCATTTCATCTACAATATTTTACAGGAGGATTTGCCCTTTGCTAGCTTATATGTTTAGTTCCATGAGCCTGTCAATCACATCTGGAATCAATATCTGGAGCATAGATATTAAAATTGAGAAAATGAAAGTATGTTACCGACGCTGCTATTCCTGAAAATAAAAATATATATGAGGAAAGAAATTTCACACAGCCCTTTCCTTTCCTCCTTTTCTTGTAAAGACACTATACAGTCTTGATCCGATTCACCAATAAGCATATAAGCACTCTGAAATGCAGAAAACAGAAAGTGGATCATTTGGGGTCTTTAGACCTCAGGTGATTATGTTACGCTTCCTTTTACTTTGTATCTTCCTGGATTAATTTTCCTGTTGTTAAGATGAAACACCTGGACAAAAGAAACTTAAGCAGAATGGTTTCGTAGTTCTAGGATACAGCTTATTGTGGTGGGACGTCCTGGCAGCAGGAACTTCAGGTTTTGTGTAACTGTGAGGACATAGAAAATGATGAATACTGATACTCAGCTCACTTTCTTCCTTTAGTCTGAGCCCACAGACCACGGGATGGTGCTACCCATAGTCAAGCTATGTCTTGCCACTTCAAGTAACCTAATGTAGGTATTCCTCAGAGACATCTACTGCTGCTGTTGTTGCTGCTGCTGCTGCTGCTGCTTCATTGATAGCACAATCAGTGTTTCTAAGGTTCCATCATGGTTGAGTAAGATCTAGTGGCTCTTTAGAAAATGTTTGGGCTTCTAACCTCAAACCAGGAGATCTTAGGCACCATGCCTTGTGGAATGAGTGACTACAGACCATTGTCTCTAAATCAGGAACAGTTCTCTGAGTGATTACTCTTACCGGTGAGACTTCCAGACTCAAGACCAACACCAGGTTCTCAGTATCTCAGGTGTGATTTGGCTATCATTATCTTAAGGCTTACATAATACATTTGCACAATAAACATATTTTATTTTATTGATGTGTGCACCAGTTGCTCCCAATACTACACTCTTTTCCTGATTAATTGAAAAAGATTTATAAAATGTATTCTGATCACACGTTTCCTCTCCACCAGCTCTTTCCATCTTCTCCCCACCTCTCTACCCACCCAAATCCATACCTTTGCTTTCTCTCTCTCTTTAAAACAATCAAGTTAACAAAAACAAATGAACAAAAATAAAACACACACACACACACACACACACACACACACACACACACACAGAAACTAAAATACATAAATAAAAGTTAAATAAGGCCCAAATAAAGTATTTTAAGACAAAAAAAATCTACAAAAGAATTGAATTTGCTTTGTGTCAGACATGTTCTTCAAGACCTGGGACCTATCCTAAACTGTGGTTAATACAGCTAGTGAGACTCCACTAGGGGGAAAAAAAACTAATTTTTTTCTTGCGAGTAAGTGTCAACTGCAGATGTCAAATAGCTTCTTGGTTAGGGGAAGGAGCTGTGTCCCATGCCCCTCTTAGTGCTGGACTCCCCCGCATCTAGCTTGAACCTGTGCAAGTTCATATGTACATCAATCTTTGAGAGTCCATATACGCATCAATTCTGTTGTGTCTGGAGGACATTACATTCTTGGACTCATCCATCCTCTCTGGCTTCTGTAATCTTTTTACCTCCTCTTCCTCACAGCTTTTAAAAACTGTTTCAAAGTCTCTCACTTTCTGCATGTTATCCAGCTGTAGATATCTGTATTAGTTCTCACCTATTATAAAAAGGAACTTTCTGATAATGGCTAAATGAGACACAGATCTATGGATATAGCAGGATGTCATTAGGAGGCATCTTACTGCCATGTTCCTTTAACAGAGTAACAGTAGTATATTTTCCCCAAGACACATTACCTATTTTCTCTTGGCCCCTTTGCCAGTGTCAGGAATGGGGGTCTATGTCATGGAGTAGGCCTTAAATCCAATAAAGAAGTAGTTGGTTACTCTTACAACATTTGTGACATTAGTGCATCAGCATACCTTGCATGTGGGTCACCAGTGTTATAGATCACAAGGTTCGTAGCTGGGTTGGTGTTTACCTTTCTCTTCTGGTAGCACACAGAGTACCTTCCAGAACCATAAACATTAGTCAGTAGGGATGAAGTTTCTAGTCAGGCACTTGCTTGACCTCTCCATGTTCAATGAAATATGCAAGTGTTGTTTTCAGTGATAGAACCTTATCACTAATTCATGGAGAGCAAAGTACTGTGGCGATGTATTAATCCTAATATTAGAAAAGTGGTTGTTTTGAATTTTCTTTTATAAAATTGCTTTATCCCTTTCAAATCTTTGTGTTTCAGTTACAGGATAATGTTTGTATATATAAAGTCTTTTCAGGCATTTTTAATGTAATCATGTTATAGATCTATATCAATTTGTCATCTTCCTGATACCAAATGATCTTTACATGCATGAGCATGGTATGTTAATTCCAATGTTCTCTAAGTTCTTTCATTAAAATGTTCTGACATTTAATATACAAATTCTCTGTGTGTTTTGTTGGATTTACCCATAAGCAGTTCACTTTTTGTATAATGAAAAGAGGATTTAGTGTTTTATTCCACCTCAAGTTTCACTTGTTCATTGGTAACTTATAAAAACATAATTAATCTTTATATGCTGATTTTATATAATATGGCCTTTTTGACTCACATAGTAGTTAAAGAGGTTTGGGTTATTGCTTTTGATTCCTTAAAGTATGTTTTTATGTAGACAATGTTACCTACAAATAGGACAACTTTATTGCACTTTGTCCTCTGGTTCATATGCATTTTAAAATTTGTTAACCAAAAAATCATGACTTATAAAAGGAAATATTGACGAACTGGACCTCCTCAAAGTTAAGGAAATTGTTTCTGTAAGATTCTCTTAAACAGATAAATGCTCAGATTTTACTAGCAAACCAGAAGCAAACAGAAATTCAAAGTATCTAGTTACAAAGCAAGCAGAGGCTTACACAAACTTTAAAGTGAAGTACACATCGGATGACAATTGAACACATGACACATTGATGATGGGTGAAGTGTAAGTTAAATCACAATAAATTATTACTGTATACGTGTCAGAATTAGTAAGTAGAAATAGTGCCATCACCAAATGCTGGCAAAGACACCTTGCCATAGGAATGTGAAACTGTAAAATTCTCTTGTGAAGTGTGGCCCTTTTCTGAGACACGGAATCTGTAAATACTTTTGAACTATCAATTTGGATATTTAAGGCACTGTGAAGGCAAATTTTATCTGCATATTAATTTCTGCATTAAATTCTTAGTCTCTGTTTATGGTATTCACACACCGGAAGCTCCTGAGATATTTTACGAGAGCTGGAGGACTGCACAGTATTTAAACATACATACTGCTCAATGGTAATGATGAACAAATTGTTCACACATTTCACTCTTCAGGTGGGTCTCTGAGTGATTGTGCTGAGTGAAAAAGACAAATCCTTAAGCCATGTAAACTTTATTTTTATTTGCATATGATTCTTGAAGTGAGAAAACAATGAAAATGTGAACAAAGGCTTTCCACGGCCCAGGGATGCAGATGAAGAAGGCTGGGAAAGGAAGAGTGTGTAGTCTGTAAAGGACAAATGGAGGGATACTTACAGTGCTGGAACTGTCTTGTATCCTGACGTTGGTGCTTACCCCACAATCTACACACCAAGTTCTAATACTATCTGACATATACAGGTTCACACAGGGGAATGTATCAAAACTGGTGATTTAAGGAATGTGCATAGATCTAAATAACCATGGTCAATTTGACACTTCTGATCTTACTCTACAGTGTGCAATCTGTTACAATTGAAGGATAAAAAGTGAAAGGTAACTGAGATGTATTTCTACCACTGTTTATAATTATGTGTGAAATTACAGTTATCACCAAAAAACAAGTTAGAAATTGATACCAAGAATCAAACAAAGGACAGGAGAGCACACGTTTCCTTCATCCTGTTAGCCTATCACGTGATTGACATAAGTGACAGCAACTGACTTTGGCTTTGGTAATTTCAAGATATCCCACTTAAATACTCTTTTAAAGTACTAAATTTGATGGTAAATATAGAGAGATTTAAAAAATGCCATTTTGGGTGTTATTGACCATTCTTTTGAGATTAGGATCTGGCATATTTACCTACATTTAGCTGCCCTGTGGTTAAGCAACTTTTCCACGGACACAAAGGCTTGGTAGTACAATGACAAGAAAGAAGCAAATGTCTACATAGGGGCCCCTTCCTCCAGGCCACATTGGCTCCTCAAGCGCCAACCACTGTACAGAAAAGTTTACCTATCTTCCTTGCAGCACATTTCCTTGGTTAGCCACAGAGCCCACACCTTTACTTTCTAGAGGTCAACTTCTCAAAAATAGCTAGCATGCTTGAACCTTACTCAGAAGGCTTGTGCTGCAGAAGAGGCGGCCTCATACACTCTAATTGGCAGTGTCATTGCAGGTGGTTGAACAAAGAAGCACTTGGTGACACCTACCGTGGCACACTAAAAATGGAATTTAAGTTTTCAATTGTGAGCAATACTTGCACTGATCCAACTGAAAATTAGGGAGTTAAATATATGCCTTTTAAGGATAAAAAAGGAAGAGTCAATAATCTATTAGACACCTACTGTAGGGAATGAACAACAGGAAGAATTTTAAATACCAATGGTCTTATGGGGCTATCTTAATAGTTTTTTTGTATACTTAAAAACAAAACAAAACCCCACCATGGTTATTAATAAAAACAATAGGAATATTCTGTTGATGAAATTGTGATGGAGGAATAGAAAAAAAATCTGGCTTAAAGAAAAGTCTTATCCATGAAAATGCATTTGTCGAAGAGTATTAAAATTTGCTTTGTCATTTTCCTCAGAATTCAAATCAGAAAGCAGAGCTTTCAGGTTGGTAAATGCCCCAGCCAAACTCAGGTTCCTGTGGCGTCATCACAACATTCTAATAATGCAATTCACATCTCCAAGACCAGATTGATCCCTGCTAGACGCTTATCCACTGCTGAAATAAATGTTCAGTGGCTCCAGATGAAATATATCTTGGCTCTGACAGACAGTGGATGATATCATTAAAGAAAGCATAATGCACTCCGAGGAACTTGGTGGGATGGACCTGTGAGGAGAGAACTTAGAGACAGGAGGACCCTTCACACCAGCTCTGCTCTTCCCCTTTAGAGGCTGCTCTTCCCAGGAGGCTTCCAGCTGGGAGGGGTTGGAGGTGTCCTTGCTGTTAGTGGTGTGTGTGAGAGAATAACCTGAAGTGTTTACTGAGATGCAGGCCCCAGGGCTTCTGTCTGCTTCTCACCGCAGTTTCTGATGATATGACACGGAAATGTACGTTTTCACATATATTGGGTCCCATTCATGAACCTGGTTGTTTCTTACGCACTGTTAAGATCTAGAAAATGATTTCATGACTCACAGGGTGTAGGGTATAGTTCACTCATCAGCTTTTGTAGAAGGCTAAAAGACACGAGGAAAGGACATCTTCCCTGACCACGTAGTGACTTAGCAAATGTATACTTGCGCAGCTGTCATCTGCTGCTCTCCGCGCTGGTAGTGGCATCGTGATACATCAGTATCTCCCTTTTCAGAGCATTCTTATTTCCGTGTTACACTAAAGTTTGATGATCTATCTAGCCCATGGCATGACTATTAGTGGCTATAAACCCAGGAAAAAGAAATAGAAGACAGCGTCACATGCTTCATTTCCCCATGAATACGCTTGCAAACACACAGACACCATCGTCCAGGCGATGTTCCCTCCTCTCTAGTAGCTCACATCTGAGTGGGACAGGCACTGATGATCTGATGTAGACATATACAAGCAGATCACACCCTTTCTTTCCAGGCATTCTCTTTTCTATGACTTCCTTTATTAGATTAAAATAACAAAAACATTTGTTCCTAGCAAACGTACACATCTCTCATGGCAAATTTTTTAAAAGCAGAGAGAATATTACATTTTTCTAAAGCCTGTTTCCTATTAAACCACACTTGATTGGTTTCAGACCCAAGAGACATAAGCCCAGGCTTATTTCCATGGTTTCCTTAAAGTTATATTCCCCCGGAATCTTTCCTCTTTCTACTTTATTTTTCTAGAAAAAGGTAACCAAAGGAACACATTTTTTAACCTCGACGTTATCTCCTATGAGGTTGGAGAGTCAGTTAGCTTTCGTCTGTATTTGCACTGTCAGTTTCAATCCTCTCCCCGATACTACTTTATTGTTTTCAATCGCAGTCTCTCAGCAATAGCAAATTTTTATTCATGCACACGATGGCTGTGATTTTCTAGAGTTTTGTGCTTTGTAGTTGAATTGCAATGCAATTATCTTCCCTTTTTACCCTCGCTTTCCAGGGAGATAACCCTACAAATTTTGATTTTCTTGACACAGTGTGGTCTTCTTTGAATTGCAAATTTTCCTTTCCTTTATATTTTTAGACTGAAATTTTTATACCAAAAAATGCATTCCTATGTATTTATACATGCACACATGTCTATATGTATTTAAACATACATGTTTATTAGGTCAAATATAGAAGATGTGTTATAACCCTCTGATCAGCATTACTTGAAAGACTTGTCATAGTTTAATATTTCATGGACATGAACACAGGGAAACATCTCTTCCAATCCTTTTAAAACAATGATTAGATAATGTTCCATATCAATCAATGACATTTCACAATTCAAATGAATACAGTCTATGCTTTAGGACTGAAATAAAATTTGAACTTTATCCAGTATTTCAGATTGATTTCAGAAAGTGGAAGAAGGGAGATAGATGGTGAGATCTGGGATATAATATTTCAAGTCAGTTATTATACATAGAATGCTAAAATAAAAAGGACTCTTAAAAAAACCACATAAATTATTGATAGTTTATATTAAAGCCTGTTAGGAAGGATGACATCTTTTTTTCCCTTCTACAAAAATATATTCCTAGTTAAACACACACACACACACACACACACACACATTTTGATATAAAAAACTCAGTATATGTGTGTGGGTTGAGTCCGGGTAACATGGATCCCAACATATGTGCTCTCAGTAACTTAATTCTGGTTCAAGATGCTGGAAAAGCCAAGTACTGATAGGTGAAGCCAGTTCAATGAAGACTTTGTCTCCTTTCAAACCTAGTACTGTGTGTTGCACAATGTAGGAACTAAATGAATGGGTGAATAGCTATTTGTACTTCATGAAGACAGGTAATCTTTTCTTCTCTTTAATCACATAGTTCTAATTATTATGGGTTGCAATTTACTTCACTGTAAACCTGACTGCTCTACAAATTTATGAATACCATTAAACAGAGAAAGCAAAAGGATGTTTCTAAACTTATTCATAGAAAAATTGAAGTTATCAACAATCTCCTTAATTTAATTTTTTATTTTTAAAAATACTTTAAAGTAACATTTATTTTATATGTATATGTATGCATGTATGCATGTTCTGTCCTGGTGCCTGCAGAGCTGCAGAGAGAAGCAGAGGACGTTGAATGCCCTGGGATTGGAGTTAGAGACAGTTGTGAGCTGTTCTGAATGCTGGTAAATAAACCAGGGTCCTCTGAAAGAGCAGCTACTCACTTGACCACTGAGTCAGCTCTCCAGACTTGATTTTATTTTTAAATTATGCACATTCTTGAAGCACTCTACATGTCAGTTTTCCAAAATATCTCTCTCCCCCAGTCTCTCTCTTTCTCTCTCACACACACACACGCAAACACACAAACACACACACACACACACACACACACATCTCCATCCTTAAATGGGGAATGTATAACCCTTCAGATTATGCTGTTGTTGGTGAAACACTGTGATAACTGGGCTTACCTTGAACACTGCGTTTAGATTTAATTTCATCTTTTCTTCCATTACTGGATATTGAGGTTTGTGGGATAGAATTTGAGAAAACTCATTGTTTGGATGTTTCTTCCTTTGCTGAAGGAAAATGAAGCTCTAGAATATAAGCCACTAACGAGTAGTCAAAAATTAAGAAAATAGATGTCTATTTGATCAAAATACTTGAGTTTACAAACTAAGTAATTTATCAAAAAATATATCTTAGTGAATATAATACAGTTTTCTCAACCTCATTCTATGTGGAGTACATATATGAGAGTCTAAAGATCACAACAGAAAATCTGGATACAGAGTTATAAAATCTCACCACCCTCTAAACACACAAAAATCAATTATGTTTGTGTTTATCTTTTGCATTTGTTGAACCTAAATCTGAAGGTATATTTCCTTGATCTAAATTGGGCTCAGAGAACACTATTTCTTCAACTATTGCTCTGTTCCCCTCCCACCTCCCCGTTTTCCAATGCTCCTGAAATACCTATGTGGCAATGGTGCATGACCTGTGATGATTCTTCACTGGTCCTGAGGTTGTGTTCATCTCCTTTGATTGCTTTGTATTTCTTCTTTGGACTAATTTCAGATGTCCTACCTTTAAATTTGCTGATTCTTTTTCTGTCACTTTGAACTCACTACTGAAGTGCTCTAGTGAATTTTGGTTTCAGTTTCTAGACTTTTTTAACCTGATAATTTGTGGGCATCTTACAATACTCAGTGCTTTATTGACAGTTTCTGTTTGTATATATACTGTGCTCTGAATTCCTTGGCTACTTGTCCATGCTTTCTCTTTTTGCCTCTTTGAATATGTTTAAAACAATTGGCTTAAAATTGTTGCCTACTAAGTATATACTTCATCAGGAACAATTTATGTTCATCCTTTCTGTGAAAGAGCCATATTTCCTTTGCATCTCTTATGATTCTTTGTTGATATTTGGACATTTTTCGTGTTAAAACGTAGTAATCAGATCCTTAAACATCATTTAGAGATTGTTTTTGTTGATTTTTTTAAGCTGGAGTTGCAGCTGTTTTTTTGATGTATATGTGTGTATTTGCTTGAAGAGTTTTCTAAAACATTTTTTAATTTAAAATTTTAATTTTCTTTTAGAATTTCATACATGAATACTATATTTACATAATTTTTCCTCTCCTTATTCCTCTCTAAACCCTCCATGCTACCTACTCCCTCTCAAATTTATGACTTTTCTTTTTTAATCATC
Organism: Cricetomys ansorgei; assembly: GCA_026225945.1. NCBI lineage: Eukaryota > Metazoa > Chordata > Mammalia > Rodentia > Nesomyidae > Cricetomys > Cricetomys ansorgei. The sequence continues at coordinate 13,327,383 of JAMJFZ010000239.1, read as the reverse complement.
ACTGTCACCCACATACACACACCACCACATACACTTCCTTTTTCTCACACACATACATAAGATACATGTACATGCATACATGCATACATACACACACATGCGCACACACACACACACACACACACACACATATCTTACTGAGTCTATTTAGTATTGGTTATATGAGTATGGTTAGGAATGACCACTTGGGATTGGATAACCAATTAAGGGGCTCATCCTTGGGGAAAACTGACCCTCCTCTTCTCAGCAGTCACTGGTTGTCAATCTCGGGGTGGGACCTTATGACATTGCTGCATTTACATTGGCAGTTAAGTTGTCATTATACAGATAATATTTAGGCAACCATATTGCTGAGATTTCATATATGCAGTATCCTGATAAGATTACAAAAATCTCCGTAGCTACAAGTGTCCTGATCCTCTAGGCCTTATAATCTTTCCACTCTGTAGTCCATGATTTTCTCTGAGCCTCAGTTGTTGGAATTACAGGAATTGTAGAAATTAAGCTAGGTACCCACACTCTGGAAACAGACACAACTTAAATGTCTATCAACTGAGGAAGTGGGTAAAGCAAATGAGGTACATATTCACGATGGGAATTTATTCACTTGTGAAGAAATAGTGAAATCACCAAATTTGCAAAAAGAAAAAAATCGCTAGGAGTATAAAACTTTATACTGAATGAGGTAACCCAGATCCAGAAAAATAAATATCACAGGTTCTATCTTATTTTTGGTTCCTAGAAGATCTGAATCTCTAAGTTTGAGTACATAATCTGGAGCAACTACTAAAGTCAGGAAAGTAGAAAAAGACCATGTGGTGAAGGGGATAAGGACCTCTAGACAGGGGGAGAGTAGCACACAGATGTTATGAAGAGGGGACTAGAAGAAGTAGGTATCTGAAGGTGTTAGGGAGGAGAATGCAGAAGGAGAAGGAGGAAGGAAAGATAACGCTACTAGTATTTGAAAAAGCCATAGAGAAACATAACATTTTGTAGACCTATTTCAATATATATATATAATTTAATATATAATACATGTGTGTATATAGTTATACCATATGGGGCAGTAATGCTCCTTCTGAGGGCCACAGACTATCTAACAAAACACTAGTGCCAGCTATGGGAACCCTCCTGCACTTTGAGGGCTATCCTCAAAACCAAACTGTTTCCATCTTCAGGAGTTCTGCTGGTCCTGCCTGCTCACAAAAGATCATCACATATATGTATGTTCACTGTGTACCTTCCTTCTGGAAGGATAGAGCTGGGAGGGCAATAGGACTCTCACCTAAGAATCAGCCACCCTTCACAATCAGTTGTATCCAATTTTGCCCTAGTTGCACATGGTCTTTGGGAGAGTCTAGACAATATAGGTAGGGAAGAATGATGGGAAAAGGCTCATTCTGCACAGCAAAGGAAAGCCATCATCCCTACTGAGTGCATATCTACTATATCATCTATGTTCCTGCCCATAACCCCTCACCCATAGCTCCATAATTAAGTCAAATAAACTCATTGGTTCCCCTGATTGAACTTGTTGTACCAGACCTTGGTTTGTCATTGGTGCCTTTGAAAGGGGGGTAGACATTGTTTATGTCTCCCCTGGGGAAGGAAATTTAGCAATACCAACCTTTGAATTGTTGCTCAGGGGCACCTCAAGAGACTACTAAAACAGTATTTGGTAGTATCACTGCCCTATGTAGCAGCAAATGTACTGTGGTAGCTCAGCAAGGATGACACGGAGGCATTTTCCATAGGTGTAATCTCTGCCAGACCTCATCAGAGAGAACCACAATCCTGACTAGTACCATACAGGACAATGGAACCCAGAGTCTCTGAGCTCAGGTGTTTTTATTGATTCAAAGCTCCTCAGGTGCTCTATGGATAGCACGTGCAGATCAGGAGCAACAAACATCCCCGGCATTAATCCAATACCTGCAGACAATACAAGGTCTATATAACCACTCCCCCAACAACACAGAAAACAATTATTTTATACATATCTAAAAAGAAACTTCCACAAAACCCTTGTCTCCCAGAACTTGAAGGTAAGATTCTGTTGTTAAAGATGCTACATACTTAGGAGAATCAAGTTGAACTAATCCAAATTTTCCTCCCTGAGGACTAGCTTTTAGAATATTAGGAGGTGTTCTACAAATTTCCAAGGGAAAGGAGAAATTGGTAGCTCTACCCAGCTGTAAAGCCTATGAACCACAACAATGACTGGTCTACCGAAATATTCTCAGTGAAATAGTGGCTCCTTTATCTTGTGAGTAGCCAACAGCTGTCTAATTGGTTTTAAGACCTGCTCAGTGGGAGAGATTTCATGCCTTGTACTATAATCTACCCAACTACTTAAGGCCAGAGAGGTTGTAGACCCTAGAGGGGAAACTTACAGGTGATATTTTCCTAACCCACTGTAATATTTAGCTGTAGTCTAAATATTTATCCTTATACACACAAATAAATGTAGCTCTCACTCTTTGCTAAAAAGTTTCTTTTTCCAACAAATTGAGACTATTGCAGAGGTCTCTAACTGATCAAAAAGTGTTACCATATTCCTTGTCATCTGTGAATGTAAGTCTGACTATCATATATGACTGTGGGATAGAGAGAGAAATGAACACACACACACACACACACACACACACACACACACACACAGAGGGGGAAGGGATAAAGGGATAGAGAGACTTTTGGGGTGCTTTGAAGATTATCTGTTTTGTGGGTACAGTTGCAGGCTGCTTGTATCTTCAAATTTAACTTCATTTCCTGCTTGCATTGAGCCTAGAATTCTGACAGAGATAAAAGTTCGATTTTTATCCTCTCTTCTCTGAGCATTTCCTGTATGAGATGCACATTATTTTCTAAATTTTTCTACATTCAGGAGTACCTGCTTACCCCAAACATGTTTCTCGCAGCTTTTCCTGGCTGACTTTGGACATCCTATTGTACGGTCTAGTATCATCCTTTGTGAAACAGCTAAGGGTTACTTACCTTAGAATATTCTAAAGGAATATCCACTGCTTTTCTTCTCTGGCTGTGTTCAGAGTAAGATGAACCAAGAATGAGTGGCTTACAATCACTCCTTCATGTAGTCACTACACAGGTTAGAGCTCACAAGTCCTAGTAAATAAAGTATAATCCTCACCTTCTAGAACCATGCTCAGAGTCTGACACTGGAGATGTAGGCACGGTTTCAATAACACTGCAGGGCTAGGGAGCAAGTGCGACAAAAACAGGAAAATGACACAGATCATCCGTACCCATGTGGAGTTGCCATTTTCTGGACTTAGCCTTCTGTTATTTGCTGTAAATCTTTGCACAGGCTCTGGCTTCTGACAAAGCTGATCCTGACTGTTCTCAATTTTCTGTTCCTATGGAGGGACACTCAATGTCTACTTTGCTGTTTCTATTGATGTCACTCCAGAACATGTGAATTCTGAGGCCCCCCTGCACTTCCTTTGTGGGTTCTTAGATAAATATTCTCTGGGGTCTCTTTAGCGATCACCTATATTCAGGGGTGTGAATACAAAAACTGAAGTCTCCCATAATTCCAGTGTTTGAGCCAAACTTACCATCTCAGGTTATCTTTTCCACCAAAAGTTGCTGATCTTTCGTTGGCTCTATGTTGGTGAGTGGATCTGGAAACCAGTCTGGTTTTTAAAATATATTAAAGAGTCAACGTTCTGTTAGAATTCTGAGAAGCATGATTGTTTTCTTGTTTATGTGCAATCAGTCCAGTTAGTGTTAGAACTGAAGCTGTGGGTTTTGGTTCTGGTACCAGGCTGGTTTTGCAAGCTTGTGAAGTCTCAATCTGTGTCTCCTGTGTCCAAATGGAACCTGGGCTTTATCTATAGTGCCGTGCTATTTTCACACCATAGTACCTGCTCGGTTCTTGTCTTCTCAATGGTGTGGGTGCCACAGGACTGCTTTCTCTGCCACTGTCATGTTCAGATGACTCTGAGCTTATGACTGGAATTTGCACAGAAGTGGAATAGGAGAGGGGAAAAGAGAAAGAAATGGAAAGAAATGGTGATCTGCCCATATTCTTTTCTGCAAGCTTCCCCTTTACCATTATCTTCAGTCCAGAAAGAGACTTTCATGGCACTCCTGCCTACAACTGCTTCCAACATTCCATCTAGCCCTAATGTAAGGAATGAGAAGGAGTAAAACAACTCCACAGAAACCCAGTGTGCCATGGGTTTTACTTTAGAGTTTTATATTATTCTTACTATGTGTTCTGGGTAGGTTTATGTCAACTTGACTCAAAGTCATCTGAGCAGAGGGAAACTCAATTGAGAAAATGTCTCCATACGATCACATTGTAGGCAAGCCTGTAAAACATTTTCTTAGTTAGTGATTGATTGGGGATAAACCAGCCCATTGCTGGTGAGGCCAGCCCTGGACTCTTGGTCCTGGGTTCTATAAGAAAGCAGGATGAATGTCATGTCTCCTACTTCTAAAGATATGAATCAGCTCTCATTTCTCTAAACCAGAAGTTCACAACCTTCTTAATGCTGTGACCCTTTAATATAGCTCCTCATGTTTTGGTGACCCATAACCATAAAATTATTTTTATTGCTACTTCATAACTAATCTACTGCTATAAATCTTAATGTAAATATCTGATGTTGAGATGGTCTTAGGCAAACCCTGTGAAAGGGTCTTTCAACTGCCAAAAGGATTTCAACCCATAGGTTGAGAACCATTGAACTAAACAGTTAATAGGGGACCATGGTGCCAGTCCTCTGTGTTAGGAGTTATTTTGAGAAAGAATCTAGTGCTAATGCCCCTTGAGTCTGATAATGTATTTTTCTCACTTTTTTCTCTTTATTGTGAACAGATTCCTTTATCATACAATATATTCTGTTTATAGTTTCCCATCCCCGAACATCATTAATTGACACCTATCTAAAACTGGTTCAAGGAGCCCTAACCATTATAATGCAATTCAGACAGAACAGTCAGTCACCTGAACAGAAACATGCCCCTCAGGGCATTGGAAGTAGTATAAAACCAGCATTTAATAATCTCTATAGCCAAGATCGCTTCTTATTCCATGGGAATGTTCTGCTTTGCCATGGTCCTTTCGGCCATTGCCTACTTTCATCCTGGGAGGGTGCTTTATTGTTTTATGTAATAAATTCTTCCTGTCTTCATCATAGAAGAAGGAGGAGGAGGGGGAGAAGGAGGAGGAGGAAGAGGAGGAGGAGGAGGAAGAGGAGGAGGAGGAGGAGGAGGAGGAGGAGGAGGAGGAGGAGGAGGAGGAGGAGGAGAGAGAAGAAGAAGAAGAAGAAGAAGAAGAAGAAGAAGAAGAAGAAGAAGAAGAAGAAGAAGAAGAAGAAGAAGAAGAAATGAGGAAAGCAGGCTGATCAAGCCATGAGGAGCAAGCCTGCAAGCAGCACCCCTCCAGGGCCTCTGCATCAGCTCCTGCCTCCAAGTTCCTAACCTGTTTGAATTCCTGTCCTGACTTCCTTCATTGTGGAACCATGATATGAAAGTGCAAACCCAATAGACCCTTTTCTCCCCAAGTTTCTTTGGTCATGGTGTTTCATCATAGCTATAATAACCTTAATTAAGACACTATGCTTGCTGTTAATTGCTTTTTAGCCTTCAATTTGCTATGTTATTTTTTTTCCAGAATGCAAGTTGTAAAAGTAGGAAAAAGAGTGACCTTTTTTTCCATATTAATCAGATCTAGAAAGTTGTGCTGTGTGGTTTTGTTATTTTCTGTCTTCTGTTAGAGATAGATCCCAGGGTTTGACATGTAGTATGCAAGTTCTCCACCATTAGTCTGTATCCCTAGCCTTGTACTGTGAGACAGGCCTCCCTGTGTAGCTCAAGCTGACCTCAGTCTTTTGAGTTCTGGGACTACTACTATTATTATGGCTGAGCTCACAGGATTTTTAGAACATATTCTCTCTCTGTCTCTGCCTCTCTGTCTCTGTCTCTCTGTCTCTGTCTCTCTGCCTCTCTGCCTCTCTGTCTCTGTCGCTCTCTCTTTCTTTCCTGCTTGCTTTCTTGTATGAATATTTTTGCCTGCATATATGTAAGTATGTGTACTAAGTGTGTGCCTGATGCCCATGGAAGACAGAAGACATAGTCAGATCCCCTGGCACTGGAGCTCCCAATAGTTGTGAGTGCCCATGTGGGTACTATGTGGGTACTATGAATGAATCAATCCTGGCAAGGACAAGTGTTCTTAGCTGCTGAGCCATATCTCTAGCCACTATTTCTTCTTCTTATGAAATAAATTAGAGCTGTGAAGGAACAATATAAAACAAGTGTATGATCAATTGAGATATTTATTTAAACAAAACCACAATTTATTAAGTTCCCTGATGTCCCTCAAAGAACATGTATCATCAGAACTGTCTCTCTTGAAGTTCTCATGCCAAATCAACTATCATCATGATGCTGTAATAATTACTTCTTTTAAAAATAATACTTTAAAAATTGTATACGATGCATTTTGATTATATTCACCACACTCCCACAGATTCTCCCAAATATACCCCATTTCCCTGCCCATTCGACCCCATGTCCTTTTTTCTTTTTTGAACCCATAGAATCTACTTTTGTGCTGCTCTCTTCTCTTGGGTATGAGGTCATCCCCTAAAGCAATGGAGACCTATGAAAATTTAAAGAAAATTGATACTTTTTCTTCCAGAAGCTATCAATTGCCAATATCTCCATTTCTAGGCATGGGTCTTCGTGTCCTCATACCCTTATTCATATGGGGAATTTGTCTAGTTTGAGCTTGTATGGGTCTTGAACATGTTGTTGCAAGTATTTTGAGAACCTGTGCGTAACTGCCCTGTTGTATTCAAAGCTACTATCTCTCTGTAGTCATCCACTGCCTCTGGATTTTAAAATCTTTGTGTCCCCTGTTCCATGATGATTGCCCCATTTCTAAGACTTGGGATATAAGTGTCCCAAGTAGAGATGAACATTCTCCAGTCTCTTATTCCCTGCACCTTGACCAGTCATGTGTCTTTGTGTTAATTTCCATATACTTCAGAAAGAAGCTTTTCTGATGACGGTTGAAAGATGCAGTAATCTATGGACATAACAGCAGTAAAGCATTAGAGTTATTTTAATACTATGTCCGTTTACTAGAATAATATTAGCGCATTGTCTCCTAGCCCTATGGTCTCTCTAGCCTAAGGCTCTTGCCTCCAACATCAAGGTTATAGGTTCAAGCTTGTGGAGTGGGCCTTAAGATCAATCAGAAAGTGATTGAATACTTCCATGACATTCATGTAGCTATTGTACTGTTGTCGTGTCTCGCCATTATAAAGCTCACAGTGTGCACAACTGGCCAGTTTGGTAGTCATTTTTCTCCCCCAAATATCATGCAAAGTATCTTCTAACCACTATGAAAACTCCACAATAGGCATGAAGCTTCTAGGTCCATACCAGCTCGAGTTCATCATACTCTATTATAACTCATGTTATATGTGGTATCTTTGTCAATACTCTTTATTGTCAGGTTCTGGATGGTAATCAAGATCACTGACAATAACAACTACAAAAGAGATAACCCGTTTATGGATATTTATTTGTTACCTTATGGTATCTAGAAGGGACATTGTTCTCTGATATAGAGTACCTTTAAACTATTTTTTTCATGCATATATACATTTATTTTAGGAAGTTTCTACAGTAGTAGGCTTCTGTACATCATTTTCAAGGAGTCCACCTAAACCCTACTTATTCTGATACACTATCTCAACACCATTTGGTCCTCTTCCCTGTTCTGCTATTTCCTTCCTCAGTTACATTACTTCATTCTACCTCTTCTCTGTTGAAAGTTCCCAACGTTCCAGGGTTTCACATTGGTTTCTTGACTTCTATGGGTATTCTGAATGAAATAAACATATCTAAAAATTCAAATCTAGCGTCTACTCAGGAGAAACCATGTGACATTTGTCTTTCTGTGTCTGGATTACCTCACTCAAAATGAGTTATTTCCAGCACATTCCAATTAATTATGTATTTTATAATTTTGTTTTTCTTAACAACTAAATAATATTAATTTGTGTAAATGTAGCATTATCTATTTATCTATTTATCAACTGATGAATATCTAGGCTTTTGTATTCCAGGAATACTGTGAATGCAGAGACAATGAACATGGATAAACAAGTAGCTTTGACTTGCATTCCCCCGGTGGCTAAGGATATTAAAAGTAAAAAAGAAATTCCCAGCCTTTGTCATTTTCTCTTTTCAGAGCTCTTCTTAGTCCCATGATCTATGCTTTAATTGGGTTTTCAGTTCTTTTTATATTCTCTCATTCTGTCAGATATATAGTTTAAAGGTATATTTTTTCCATTCTGTAGCCTGCCCCTTCATTTAAAGGATTTTCTCCTTTTTTAGTTTAATGTGGTATCATTTGTTAACTGTTGTTCTTCATGCCTACACTATCAGATTTCTGTTCAGAAAGTCATTTCCTGTGCCTATAACTCTAAGCTGAATACCTACATGTAGAAAGATAAAACTAGATTTTTACCTATCACCATACACAAAACTAAACTCCAAATAGATCAAGGACCTCAGCACAAGACCAGACAGCTTTTGTGCAGATCATCAAGTAAGTCTCTCAATTTGATCCATCTACACTAATTTCATTGACCAGAACTTTTGTGGTGTTTTGTGTGTTTTGATTTCTTTGGCAGGTGAATCAGAATGAGGCCTGGAAACACATAAACATTCCACAAAGGGTTTAAGTTATTTTCCAGGAAAATTTCTTAAAATCCACTCCAGAAGAGTTTTGGAATGGTCTTTTCAATAGTTGATATGTACAGAAGCTAGTTCATCTGATGACCTGTTAATATTACCTGCTCAAAATCCTCTGCATAGAGACTGACCATTGCCCCATCCCCACTAAAAGAAACCTGTTTTCTGTAGAGGCCTGATGACCTGATGCTTATGCAAAGGAACACCAAATTTTCTGTCTCACAGTCAAAGGACATGTGTCTTCTCATTCCTTTGTGTAAACTCTCCTACATCATCAGCCCAGTTATGAAGACAGATTAGAGGTTGGTCACATCTTTTTCACAACCAGTCCTCAATGAGAAAGATTATTTTTTTACACCCTTGTCCCAATGCAGTAGCTTTGTTAAACGATAGGTGAGCAGCCTCTGCTTGGTGTCAGAGGTGTTAAACTCCTGGCCCTCATCTCTATTTTCATGACACTGTAGTTACTGTTATAAAAGAATATCCACTAATTCTTTGAGGAGGGTACTTGGTGGTATTTTAACTTTACTGCTACATTTTTATATAGTTTCTTAGTTACTTTTCTATTACTGTGATAAAATACCATGATCAAAACAACACATAGAGAAAAGAGTTTGTTTTGGGTTTACAGTTTCAGAGGGCTAGAGTTTCTGACCATCAGAGTAAGGAGCATGGCAGCAGGTAGGTAGACATGGTTCTGAAGCAGTAGCTGAGAGATCACATCTTGATCTACAAGCAGGAGACAGAAAGAGACACTTAGTGGACTGCAGGAGTATTTTGAAACCTCAAAGCCTGTCCTCAGTGACACACCTCCTCCAATAATCATATACCTTCTAATCCTTCCCAAATAGTTCCACCACTGGGAACAAGTATTCAAACTTATGAGCTTAAGGGTCCATTCCTATTCATATCACCACATAATATTACTGGAGTAATTTTCTGTAATAATATATATCGCTGATGACAACTCCAGAGAGAATATAGACCACACTTGATTTTTCTCTTAATATGCCATCTTATAGATTGTTATCTATTCCTATCAATCTATGATGATAATAAACTAGTAATTTCGGGTAACACTATAGATTAAGGATTTAAGGATACTGATGTTTTTATTCTAGTTGTTCTAATTACAGTTATTATCTTTACCAAAGCTCAAATTCGGCTTCTACCTCCATTTCTGGGCCAATGAGTGTCTTCAAACTGGCTTCTGACATGATCCTGCTGCTTTGTAACTGCAGTAGAGATGCTCAGTGCTGTGACAAGATGAGTCAGTCATGATTTCTACAATTTTTTCAGAGAACAGAACTAGAAAGTACACTTACTTATTCAGGTCAATATTTTTAACCCATGATTAGGATATCAATATTTTATCAAATATCCTCTATTACTTAATTTGATATACTTTTCTCTCTATCAAGAAAGGGTGTAATGAATATTTACTCATGTTTTATCCGGAATTAATCACAAAAGTTCTAGAATAGCAATTATAGTATATCATATGAAGATGGTTTTGAAAATCAATCTTTACAATTTATCATTGCTTTTGCTTTCATATTTTTATTTTCTTTTTTGAGATCACAGCATTACAGAGATAGTTTGATATTAGCAGGCTTGGAGAACATTTGGCTAGACTTCTCTTTTATAATCAACTACTTGGGACAACAATGACTGGAAATACAGGCCTCAAATTGCTGGTCAACAAAAAGAAATCCAAGTAATATCTCTGACCCTGGGAGAAGTCTGACATCCTGAACTTCCAAAAAGGTCACTAATGGCTATTTAAACCTGGCTCAGGAGCACTAAACCTTCTGAGATTATATCTAGCAGAGTCTTTATCATAAAGAACAAAGACACACTGCTCCAACCCTTAGTCAGTCCAAAATGGGACCATCAGTCTCCTGGGCAGGAGAAAAGGTCTCCAGGGGAACTACATGCTCTAGAAGATTCAGAAACATTTGAAAGCCTGCTTAACATGAAGCTCATAATAATGACCCTCTCATCCCTTGATCCACTTTACTATACAGTAAACACTGTGTATATTATACACTGTGCTTTGTGTGTGTGTGTGTGTGTGTGTGTGTGTGTGTTCTCTGAATTCTTTTGTTGGAGTAACCAAGGATTGGGGAAACAAGGGGAGTCCAGGGTGAAATTTTGTAACAATATGTTCATTATCTATAACATACAAGGAACTATTAAGGGAGCAAAAATAATTTTTTTCTTTCATTCTTTGTGAAGTCTTAGCTAGGATTCTCTGTAACAAAAGGTAGATTGACAGGAGAAAAACAACTTCAATATTTTGTAACCTCTTGTATACATAGGAGAAATGAGTCAGTCTCTAGAGTAGAGTTAAAAATGGTTTCTTATTAGGTTTAAATACTGTTCTTGCAATGAAGGAAGTCTGTGGGAAAGTCTCTGTTAAGATGAGATAATCATGCTGTGAAAATTCAAATCAGTGCCTTCTTCATCTGCTAAGAGCCTCTTCAGGAGGAGGCTCAGCCATGTTCACACAGCATGCAGGGAGACCCTGGATCCAATGCCCAGCAATACAAAGCACATGTGCTGATCTGGTCATTTCTTTTCCCCCTTGGTGGTTTCTTTACAGATGTAAAAGAGAGTCCCTCCAGTGTTTGCAATTTTTCCAAAATCAGCTCAAAATAATTCTTACACCAATGAGGCTTATTGTAAAGCAGCATGTTCCGGTGTAGCATTGTGTTTGGGCTGGCATGCTCTGAACTCCCTTGGGACTACACAATTAGCCCTCATCTTTAATCCTTAATCTTTTTAGTCATTTGGTGTCTGAAGCTCTGTTTCTAGTCTATCCTAAAGAAAGAGATCACAGGAGAAAGAGTACCCACATTGACACACTTAGGCTCTTTTGAGTTTCTTTTTCATTTCTTAAATTTTGTTTTCTTTTCCATTTATTGAAAATATATTTTTGTCACTTAATACATTCTGATTATGGTTTCCCTTCCCTCTATTTCCTCCAGCTCCTCCCCACCTCCATTTCCACCTGGATACACCCCCTTTTTGTCTCTCATTAGAAAATAAATAGACTTCTAAGGGATTATAGTACAATATAATATGATATGATGTGATATAATAATACAATATAATATTGCCAGGGTCCAGCCTCAGCAACAATATAAGGGTCAGGGAAAGACCCAAGGAAGGGACGAATGTATTGGTGATAAGAAAGAAGAGGTAGAGGCTTGCCTGTTTAAAGAGAAAGCTGGCAAATGATTCAGTCAGGGAGTTCACTTAGGACTCACTCAGTTTTGGTCAATATCACCCAGTCTTTTATTTTGTACAGAACTTTTTTTTTCAAAATCATCCAGTTACTGCATTACATAAAGGTTCTTTTCTCCAACAACACATTAGTCATGTAAGCTATCAATTGTTTTACTTTACATTTTTAGGAGCAGACTAATAACATCAGAAGTAGACTAACAACATCACATTAGTTTTTCAAGCTATCAATTGTTTTACTTTTCATTTTCAGAAGCGGACCACGTTGCTGGGGGTCAGCCTCAGGCTGGCGTCATGGGTTACAAAATCAAACAGGCGACTTTATTTTTACTGAAGTGTGAGCAGACTATTAGAGTTTTACATTACAGTCTTAGGGGCGATTATCTATCTGTCCT